>CM062813.1:727716861-729160259 GCA_031772625.1 Pinus tabuliformis
TGAAGGACCCTCCTGATATCTGCACTGATTCTGGGGGGAGGACTTCCTGATAGCATAGCTTCCACTAGGTGCACAAAGAGATCTATGAAATTAGTATAAGGATATTGAGAATCATATTGGTGGATTAATGAAGTCCAAAAGACCACTGATCTAGGGTTGCCTCTGGTATCAAGCTTTTGGAGTGTGATTGGGAATTTATCAGCTTGATAATAGAGGAAAAGATGATATAAAACTGAACAATATTTGAACACCCTTTCATTATCCATCCTCATGAATTGATCATGCATCTTATCAGCAATGAACTTAGCATAGTCAAACATGATGGCAGAAGGCTGCCCAGGAGGGTAGATCGACATAAACGCTATGATAATTTCATCAGCAAATTCACTTGTGGTTTGGCCTAACAAAGTAGATATCATGTCTATGATGTCTCTACCAAGATCAGAGAATATGGTAGATATGTATGGTGGAGAATCTTTTGGGATATATTGCTCTTCCATAATGAAAGTTTGGAATAACTGAGCAAGTTTGATCGAGGTAAGTGTAGGGAATCTATTAAGCAAATCTCCAATAGAAAGAGGGGTGAGGCTTTGGCTTTGTTGTAACTGCAACATTTCATTTATGGACTCAAAAGTGATGGTAAATAATACAGACTGGTCAGAGGTCATCACTACCCTTTGGCTAGGATTATAGTTCATATGGCAGTAGTGGACAATCTCTGGGAGGATGTGAACTTGGGGGAATTGGTACTTGGGTAAACTTGATTCCAAAAGTCCTATGTAGTCTGCATGGTTCAGGTACTAGTCTTTGTGCCTGCAGTATAGTTTTAGAGGGGATTCCTGGACAGAGGTATCCTTAATCTAGAAATCTTTATCTTCTAGGGGAAGATGGTATAAGTCCCTATGGGGAGTAGAAATTGGCAGGACGTTCAATGCAATGGGAGCATCCATCCTTGGTTCTTGTAGATTCAGGGATGAGGACGAAGGGTTTTGATTGAAATTGGGGGAAACTGGTCTAATTCAGAGTATTTGGAGTCACTGAGCAACTGTCTTACTGAATTACTTAGTATTTGAAAGCAATTGAGTCAAGGTTTTGGGAAGGAAACGAGTTTTCTCGATAAATTTGGATAAATACCTAGTTTTGGCTCTGAATGGTTTGGTGGGTGATTGTGCACAGTTTGCAGGAAGCGCACAGGACTGAAAGGATGGACTGGAGTTTCAAGAGCTTCAGCAGGTCGACAGTTGGACGTGGGTTGATGGTTGTATGTGCTCTAGTGCTTGCATGGATGTCTGAACGATCTTTTGCATGGTAAAACTAAAAATAATAAATTTTTAGTTTTATTCACAAAGTCAATATTTTGGTGGGTTTACGGAGAAAAGGACATTTGGTGTTAAGTGGGGGATGCGACGTTTTGTCGTTTAGTGGCATGCGGTAAGCGGGATCATATCGCACCGCTTTTGGGCTTGAGCGGTTTTGGGGGGAGGCTGCCCGATGCCATTCATCGGGCGCCACGTAGCAACATGGCAAATAGTGAAACCACCCATATCAAGCAAGTAAAGGTTAGCTTTCTAAGGCCGCCCGATATGAGTGTCGACCATTGGATCAAAATAGATCAGATCGTATGGTGATCGAGCAACGATTTGATATGAAGTTTAATGGTGGGGGCCCGACAGGGTTTTAATGTGGCGAGATTTAATTAATGAAGGATTATAGGGGTTTAATGACGTCGGTAGTGATTTCATTGGTGAGAATAGATTGTTAATTAATCATTGATTGATTAATTAATTTCTTTTATTCGGCAGTGGGTCATTGTTATTAATTAGTCGTTGATCAACTTAATTAATCCCTTAATTATTCACTAATAGAGTTTATGTTTCAAACCTTCGGGGACGAGATATTAACATATGTGTTTAATAAAACATACGGGAAAGGGGTGTTTTTAGGATTTAATACATATAATTAAAAATTAGGAGTTAATATGAATGAAAGCAAAAAAAACAAAGTGCGCTAAGTACAATGTTTTTGAAATTTATTTACAGTTTCCCATAAAACATTATAACTTAGGCTAAATGCGCATTTGTGAGTTTTTATGAAAAAGGGGTTTGCTTGGGGGTGATTACTTTTCCTAGGCAAATGGTGCTTTTACCTTAGGAAAAGGGATTTTTTAGGGGAAATGAGTGAATTTATGGAGGGGGTGAATGCTTAGAGGGGCCTTTTAGTACTTAGGATTGATAAGTTATTGGGCCGAGGGTCCGGTCCCTCTAGAAGTCAGAGAAATGCTCTGAGCCCCTTTAACTTAAGGTTTTAGATACTTTAAGACTTTCCTTGGAAATTAGTTAAGTGAGAAATGCAATGAAATGAGGGAAGTTAACCAATTTGTTTTGTGTACTTTGGTAAATGCTCAATTATCATCCATACTTTAGAAATTTGATGATGAAGGCAAATGATATGATCTTATCTAATCATTCAACACTATTCTGCAACCATTCAACTACTTACCCATCTACTCATCCTACCATTTTTTCTACTCTTTATTAGGGTGCACTTAAACTGGAAAACCCTTATCAAACCTTTTATTTTCTTTTTACAAAAGTAATCTAACTAAGTATAACCTTATTACATCCAAGGACTCATATTAAACAGTTGAGCTCCTTTATTTCCTCTACCTAACTACTTATCTGCCAAGATTACATTGTTTGGTCAAAGTTTATTTCTCTATCTATGAACATGAAATAGCCAAGTTTAAATATATTGAATATCCATGGACTGTGGCAAAGGTAACAAGCTGCACACAATCTATTTATTATACATCAAAAGTAAATGGTAGTGGCATTTTGGCATGCACACTTTCATGGTCTTTTCCTTTATTGGGGTTCATTTTTCATCTTTTTTAACCTTTTTCTTCTTTTTGTCCTTTGATTTTTCTTTTAGGACATACCCTCTTTACATTTTTTAATTTTTTTGATTTTTTTTTAAGATGGAAAACATTTACAGCATGCAAAGGTATGTACATATTACAGTTTTAAACATAACAGAACCCTAGCATGTAACACTGGGTGTAACTGATCCTATAGATCCACAGATACAACAGTGGATCGAATTGATGGCTAGACATGCTAGTCAGTCATCGATTACATTTTCCACTGCATTCTTAAGTTGGATTAATCGAAAACACATTTTCATCGAGGAGAATCCATACTTAGGGATGGATTTTCGTGGAGATCCAGAGTTGAGTCTACCAGTGGGCGCTCAATGGGGTGTTATAGGTAAATTGTTTTTGACCAAAATGTTTTTTGGTTTTTAAGTTTCTACATGCTTTTGTGTTTTTATGTTCCAAGACTAAACTAAATTTTTTCTCATGCATGTAGATGTGGGTACTGTTCAAACTATGAGGCACTGATAGGAGGCAGGTGGGCCACCACGGAGAAATGTTGGGAGAACAGTTCTCCAGGATTTGGATTTGGCCAAGACATTGGTTGAGTTGTAGGATCATGTAGAGGGATTAACCCTTGGTATTCCGGATGTCTGGATCGAGGAGTTACCTATGAGGCTACAGTGCCATACTATTGGTGTTCCATGCCATTGGATGTGGCTCTTGCGCATGATAGCTCAGGCTGTGACCTGTTATCATGAGCATCACTAGGTCTACTTAGGATGTTTTTTGCGTGCATTTTGAGTTTTTAGGTCTGATGACCAAACATGTCTTGGACACAAATTTTGTAAAAAAAAATTTAAAACAATTATCAATTTTTACTTTTAGAGTTTTTATATATATGGTTATGTGCAATCCTATTCAACTAATGATGTGAATTGAAAATTTACTTTTATATGTGTCACAAATGTCTATTTATAACATAGTTTTCTAATGAGTCAATTAATGTGTTAAAGTTTCTGGAAATATGTTGATATTGAATGTGTAGAAATTTTGAATAATATAACACTTATTCACAGAGATTATCCCGATTATACACTATTTGCAGAATGCATGCAAAATACATAACCTCCTCTACGTTGATCATCAATTTTACGGAATTAAAAACAATGAAACATCAATCGCATGCGCACATTAACACAATATGTAATGGGGAAAGCATACAGCTGAAAACCCCACACTATATGTATATTATAATGATAGAGAACATGTAATAATACATAGTACAATACTCCTCACAAGTACTTAGTACTATCTCCACCTGCTACACACAAACTAGCTTAGATCTAAATCAAGTCACAGGTTCAAATCTCCTCCGCTGTCTGCCTGCCTCTACTGCGCAATCCAATGTGAGAATAGATCTGATCAAAGAACGAATTCCCTTGGCTTGTACTACGCAATCCTCATTGGCAATTTCAATCACTGATTGTGCAAATCTCATGCACAACTATAGTCACAACTGATAGCAGTCTCACTCTTTCACCCACCTCTAACACTTGTCTCCACTGAACTATCCATGCACTGAGTTAACTGATGTATTCTTTAGTTGATTTATGAGTTAATAATTAGTGAATTAATTAATAATTAATTCAAATCACTCATCACTAGTGTATTTGCAGTTAAACTAAATACAACTAGTTCAACTAAGTCAAACTGAACATAACTCCATCAACTCCTCAATCAACTCCACCAAACTCAATCACGTGAGTTCTAACTGAAGTCCATCATGCAATAGTTCAACTAACCCATAAGAAAAGCGTATTTCCTTCTGACAGTTGCATGTGCCACATCCGTAGCTCGAACTGAAGTGCTCCAAGAGGATAAGATAATGTTTATAGTCCAAATATTATTAAGAGCTAATAATATTCGATTGTTCTATTTTTAGCCTGGCAGTCTAAAAATAGACTCCACCCATATGTCTAAAAATAAAAATCCATCTATTTTTACCAACATGACCAATCATCCACAAATAGCATCCTGCAACTCATAGACCATGATCCATATGTCTAAAAATAGACATAGTCTAAAAATAGACTTTGCGCCAAAAATAGCCTGCGGGCCCACTTAGTGAAGGCGACCTCTTTTCACTAAGCTCCATCATCTTGTTGCATTTTCAACACTCCCTCTCAACAAGATATGGATTATCTGCAACCCCTATCCTGCAACTCTGGAATGTTATGCATGCAACACGTTTGCCCGGTCCACTTGCTCCAACAACACTTGGAACAAAAAAACACTCCCAACTGACCACTCTGTTGGGCTAGGAACATACTCTGATGCTGAAGCTCTACCTGCTACTGACAAGTGCTCCCTCTCTGACATCTATGCTACTGCAGCATCTCCATGCATCTCACACCATTGCACACCTCTCTGTGCCACCTAGGACTGTGCAAAACACTTGTGCCTCTCACATTGCTGCAGCCTGCTAGCTATGCGTTGTCCTGGGATTCCCTACATTGTCACTCTCTCTGCCGCTCCATCTGCATCTGTCTCTACCCAATCAGTCAGTTCCTACTACTCCACATTGGGGCTCCTGTAGCAAGGTCTCATGCAAGAGGTTGGGTACCTCAAGGATCCTGCCCCTCCTCCTTGGGACGATCACTCTATATTGCCCCACCTCCTACCTGGAGGTATGGCTGCATGTGATCCCTCAGCCCACTTTGCTCGAAGTTTCCCCCTAATGGAGGTCTCTGCATGAGTATATGTCTCTACTCAATCTCCTCTTAGCTTCCCTTGTTGTGGCTGCTCCACAACCTCCTGAAGCTGTTGCACCAATCGTGGCTCCTCCACAATCGTCTGAGACTTCTTCTAGCTCTGCATGTTGAGAGGTAATATACGCTCCCTCTCAACCACCAAGTCTCCATTAGTTGCCTTGCTGCTCAAGGCTTTGCATGCATCTTGAACCTCAAGAGCATACAAGTTCTTGACCCGTGAACCAATCTGCTTCACCTGTCTAGTGATGATGTGCCTAAGGAAAAACTTTCCCTTACTGAAGACTACATCATAGCCTCTGTCTTCCAGCATCACAATCGACACCAGGTTTCTCTTCAGTCCTGGTACATACTTGACATCGGTCAAGGTAAGGTGAGCTCCATGCTCCCTCTAAAAAATAACCATGCCTACACCTTAGACACTATACTTCTCATCATTACCCATCGTTATGAGTATCTAGAGATCATTCTCCTCCAAAGTACTGAACAAACTCTTGTCACCGGTCATGTGGAAAGAAGCTCCACTGTCAAGAAACCAACCACTTCCCACCATGGATGAAACCATGCATGTGAAGAGTGTGAAATCCAACTCAAACTGTGAAGCAAGTGCCTCACCTTCAGATCCTTCCCCAGATCCCTTCTTGGATTTCCTCCATGGACAATTTGCAGCATAAT
This sequence comes from Pinus tabuliformis, assembly GCA_031772625.1. Taxonomy (NCBI): domain Eukaryota; kingdom Viridiplantae; phylum Streptophyta; class Pinopsida; order Pinales; family Pinaceae; genus Pinus; species Pinus tabuliformis. Next base: position 727,723,180 of record CM062813.1, read on the forward strand.
GGCCCACCTCATGACAACGAAAGCATCGCACTTTCGCTTTGTCAACATTCTTCCCATCATTGGAAGAACTAGATTCGGAAAGAGAAACCTTCTCCTTCCACTTCTTTGCTTTGGTAGCCAAAGCGTAATTTTCTTCATCAGATGCCTTTGATGAAGATCCGTCCTTGGTATTCCGCCTGATCTCCTCTTACACAAGATCCGACCAAAGTCTCTCCCATCCTAGCAATTTCTCCCGACCATTGACAAAGTCCTGATAGGAATGCCAACTCTTCGGAAGACTAAGGAGAGCCAAGCTCACCAAGTCCTCATCATCGACAGTCACCCCCACACTTCCCAGCTCATCCCTGCATTGAGTGAACTTCGTGAGATACTTGGGCATACTGTCTCCATTCTCACACTTAATATTTCTGAGTTTATCCTTGAGTGCCAACTTCCTCTGGTCGCTCTTGCTTTGGAATAAATCTGTCAACACTTTCCGCATCAAGTATGGAGAAGCCTTTCCATGCGGGCTGGATACAATGTGATCCTTCACGCCCTCCAACAGAATCCTTTGACACTTTGCTATCTTCTTTTTCCAAGCCTCAACGTGAGCAGTATCAGTAGGCTTTGGGACCTCAGCATCTATGAACTCCTTCAACCCATTGTCATCTAACACCACCCACATCCTATCTTTCCATGCAATATAATTCGAGCTGCCTTCAAGGGCATACTCCAATCACAATCCGTTGAAAGACATTTCAACTTTGACACCAAGAAAACATTGTAGCAGATTCGAATTCCACCAGCTCAAAACTCAACCGCTTCTGATCTAAAATTTGTGAGAACAAAGTATTTCTCGTACAGAGATTGACTGTATGGGCTTTTACCAGATATATCACCTTCCAAAAGAAGGATGAATCCAGAGGCTGCCTGGCCCGATTACAGACTCTGCCTGAAGAAATAAAATGTAATCACTTTCTAAATAATAGATATGATGATCAACTCTGCTTTGATACCATGTAGAATTTTTATACAAATCAACTAACTCTGATACCATGTAGAAATTTCCCACCTGTAGATCACCTGGTAATGCAATATACTAAAGCAAACCACTTGATCTACTTCTACAAACAATTTAGCAGAAGCTTAATCGAACATGAACAACATCAATAAGAACACATAAAACTGATATGGAGAAATCAATCACACATAACACAGAATAATTTACCCGGGGAAAGCACCAGCCTAAAACCCCATCTCTGTATTATCATACATAGGATTTATACAAAGCCTTAGTTCTCACACAGCTAGCCATCTCTCAGTACAATCCTCACAGATGAAGGTGGAAATACATCAGGATTACACAAAGCCTTAGCTCTCACAGCTAGCCAGCTCTCAGTGCAATCCTCCTAGATGCTCACGGGAAATCAAGACTTCTCCTAAGCCTTCTCCTCTACCCTCCAAGCTTCCTATTTCCTTCCGCAGTTTTTCCCGGGTGATCCTCCTGTTACCAAGTGTAACATTGATCTCACACCCTGTAAAACTGTACAATCCTCAAGGAACCTTAATCCTTCTGATTGGATGATTTTCCTTTATAGCAAAAGTCCATCCAATTGATAGTACATTGTCCCTCCTTTGATCTCAACTAGGTCTTTCTCTGAACTGACATGCGTGAGTTATTTATGAGAGAATATTAAGTTATCTGAAGTGCAGTAGTTACATGCATGCAAGCATCAACTAACTGAACTTACTTAATTTAAACAAATTGTTTAAATCAATCTAACTGGACTTGACTCAGTTAACTAAGCCAACTAATTACAACTCAATTTAAAACTCATCCTTATCTCTTTAACTGATGGATAAATTCCTCAATTAATAGATAAACTATTGCATGTCCTCACATAGACTTCATGTTTGATTTTTCACAACGAATTAACTCATGGAGAATTAATTAATTTATTTTCAAATAGTTGTTAAGTTCAAATTCGAATTTTACTTCCTATTTTTAGTCCAGGGACTGACTAAAATAGAAATCCATCCTAAACGGCTAAAAATAGAATGTTTTTCTAGCACTTCCATTTTTCATTCCCTATTGCCCAATCTAGCACTGGTACCCAAACTGCTATTTTTAGCATTTCTTGTTGCCATTTTCAACACTCCCTCTCAACAAGAAAGGCTTCCTCTCGAACCTGATCCTATACCTTCGGAATGTTCTGCATGCAACACTTCTACCAAGTGTGGTTGCTCCAGCAATTTTGAATAATATAACACTTATTCATAGAGATTATCCCAATTATACACTATTTGCAGAATGCATGCATAATACATGACCTCCTCTACATTGATCATCAATTTTGTGGAATTAAAAACAATGAAACATCAATCGCATGTGCACATTAACACAATATGTAATGGGGAAAGCATACAGCTAAAAACCCTGCACTATCTATATATTATAATGATAGAGAACATGTAATAATACATAGTACAATACTCCTCACAAGTACTTAGTACTGTCTCCACCTGCTACACAAAAACTAACTCAGATCTGAATCAAGACACAGGTTCAAATCTCCTCCGCTGTCTGCCTGCCTCTATTGCGCAATCCAATGTGAGAATAGATCTGATCCAAGAATGAATTCCCTTGGCTTGTACTACGCAATCCTCATTGGAAATCTCAATCCCTGATTGTGCAAATCTCATGCACAGCTATAGTCACAACTGATAACAGTCTCACTCTTTCACCCACCACTGACACTTGTCTCCACTGAACTGTCCATGCACAGAGTTAACTGATGTATTCTTTAGTTGATTTATGAGTTAATAATTATTGAATTAATTAATAATTAATTCATGTCACGCATCACTAGTGTATTTGCAGTTAAACTAAATACAACTAGTTCAACTAAGTCAAATTGAACACAACTCCATCAACTCCTCAATCAACTCCACCAAACTCAATCACTTGAGTTCTAACTGAAGTCCATCATGTAATAGCTCAACTAACCCATAAGAAAAGCGTATTTCCTTCTGAGAGTTGCATGTGCCACATCCGTAGCTCGAACTGAAATGCTCCAAGAGGATAAGATATTGTTTATAGTCCAAATATTATTAAGAGCTAATAATGTTCAATTGTTCTATTTTTAGCCTGACAGTCTAAAAATAGACTCCGCCCATATGTCTAAAAATAGAAGTCCATATATTTTTACCAACATGACCAATCATCCACAAATAGCATCCTGCAACTCATAGACCATGATCCATATGTCTAAAAATAGACTTTGCGCCAAAAATAGCCTATGGGCCCACTTAGTGAAGGTGACTTCTTTTCACTAAGCTCCATCATCTTGTTGCATTTTCAACAGAATGTACTCAAAATGACTTTCCAAAATAAATAACTCTAAGGAACATATGAAGAATTGTTGGGTTTCAGATGGTATAAACGTTTGTTAGTTGTAGTACAATGAGTTGTGATTCCAGCCTAATGATGATTCGCTAGATGCCAATTGAAATATCATCAGAGAGAAGTTTGATAAACACGCTATACTCAGTGATATAGTTGATCGATCGACCGATACAAATCCCTTGAAAACTCACTAACTCGCCACTTGGAGTGAAAATGGCCCATGCTGCAGAAGATAGGTTCTGCATACTACGACTAGTATCATCAGCATAACCAACAATGGTTCCAAAGTTTTTGACATCTGCAACAAATGCAAAGCGGATTACTTTACCACATAAAAGCTCTAAAAGACACACTGACACACACACATGTAATTAAGGCATATATACAATGATTTTTACTACACTCAGTTAAGCATAGTAACGTTTGAGATACAACCCTTTTAGGGGCTGTGACAATGGAATTCCATCATAATCCACCAACTCGTAGGCACATTTTTCCAAAACACGCTTGACAATATAATGACCCATCCAAAGTAGTTCAATTTTTCCTACACCCAGTTTATTGTCTTCCCGATTGTAAAGCAAGACCAGGTCTCCTTCTGAGAAAACATGAGGCTTGACATTTCTTTCATATTGCGCCTTGATTTGTTTCTTATGTGCTTTGTTAGCCAATGCAGCTTCACGGAGGGTTTCATCCATATCGATAAGTTCCAATAAACACGCTTCTTCTTCAGAAGTGTTGGGTAACAGGTCACTCGCGAGTTTGAGAGATGAAATTTCTCATTGTATCGACACGATTGCCTCCAGACCATACACCAATTGAAAGGGTGTGAATCCAGTTGCATTTCTCACCGACGTTCGATATGCCCACAAGGCAGAGTAAATGATTAAATTGTAGTTTTGTATATGAACCCCTATCATTCTTTGAAGCATTCGCTTTAGGACTTTGTTGATGGACTCAACTTGTCTATTCGCTTGCAGATAATAAGGAGTAGAACTATCATGTGAAAGTCCTAATTTGGCAGTTAGCTCAGCCATCATGTGATTGCGAAAATGCGACCCATGATCTATAACTATAGCATGTGGCACACCAAACCGGGAAACCATGTGGTTGAAAAAGAAAATAGCAGTCGTCTCGCCACTATTATTTAATGTTGGCATCGCCTTGGCCCATTTTGTGAAATAGGTAACGACGACTATAATGTACCCATGCTCCCCAGCTAAGGTGGGGTTACATGTCATGAAGTCAATGCCTCATTTGGCGAATGGTACAATAGCAATGACAAGATGCAATGGTGCAGGTGATAATCTAGCTTTACAGTCATAGATTTGGCATGCATGACAGTTTCTGATATCAATTATGCAATCTTTGAATATGGAAGGCCAAAAGTAACTAGCACAGAGAATTATCTGCATGGTTGTTGGAAATAATACTGAGAGGGGGGGGGGGGGGGGGGTGAATCAGTATTATCAGATCAATCAATCTTTTTCAATGCTCAAAAACATATACACTACTTCAATTAAGTGAACCCGCGTGTACACGCTACTGTGTCTAATGAAACTCGCGTATATCCAGAGATCTTATAATTCAGTTAGCTTAATCTTCAGTAAATGCATCAGATCATTATTAAGCATATTAACAGTAAACAGGTGCAGTATAACAGAACAGATCATCACACAAAAGCCACACACATGAACACAAAGATATAAGGTGGAAACCCAATGTGGGTGAAAACCACCTGCTGCAAGTCATCTCAATCTTCTTCTTAATAAGAAAATCCTTTTACAATATTTGTACTGGTGCAGTCTTATACCAGTACGGGAGCTACAACCCCCTTTGCTCTTGTACTAGCCGATCCATTTACTAGTACGCAGGCTACTACCTGCTACAATGCTCCAAAGATCTCCTTTAGCTTTTGTACTAGCTTAGATACTAGTACGTAGGTGCTTGCCTACAATCTTCTCACCTCCAGGTACCACGTTTCATCAATTTTTAGACTGGATACACTGAAGCACAACACATAATCTGCAAGGCCACTTTTCATCCAATTTTCATACTGGACCCATAACTATCATTGAAGCTCAAAACAATCATCAAACTCTGAATCACTGAAACCCTGTTAACAACAGTCACCAGAACACAGAGCAGACACAGAACTCTGTAATAACCATCAGATCCATCTACAACTTCAAATATCAAGCTTTACAATGTATACGCTACTTCGATGAATCAAACCTGCGTGTATACGCGCTTTTGCCAAAGACAACCCGCGTACAGATCTAAAAATAATTTCTCATAACTTGCAGCTGTACCAGACATCAGTCATACTCATAACATTTATAGAACAATACATGCGTCAGTATGTAGATCTAGAATAAGCATCATAAAGATAGTTCATTTCAAACCATTTGATCCCGATCTCTCCTTAGATCTAGTTCTCCATCAACCGGTGAGATCTCTCCTTAGCTCAGATCAAGCAATGCATCATCAATCCATAACCCTGCATACTGGATCTAATGCTTCATCAGATATTCAAGACATTTTAGATACACTTGCCTAATGATTTCCTTCCCTTTATATAGCCTTAGGCCTTGTTCAATACCAAGAGCCAAAACCATAGAAATCCAATACCATCAACTTCAAAACTAGGGATCAACACGTACGCCGAGACGCCAAGGTCCAAAACCATAGGCACAACTTCCAAGGAATAACCGCCATGGACCAAAGGTACTTTTCCACATACACGTGCTTTTGCTGAAGCCAACCAGCGTGTACACGCGACTTGGGCTTAACGAACCTGCGTGTATGAACTTTCTCTTCTTCTTATAGTCTGATCATCAATTCCTTGCTGCTGACCTTCTGTACTATGATTTGTCATCAGTGAGGTTTGCCATCAAGGACAACACTTATCTCATAATGCCAACAATCTGCCCCTTTGGACTTGATGGCAAAGCTAACTTGTCACACTTAGAACTATCATCTGATTCCTTTGAGCTGTCCTCCATCAGTCACATCTGATATCTCTTCTGAAGATTCATCATCTGATTCCTTTGAGCTGTCCTCCATCAGTCACATCTGATATCTCTTCTGAAGATTCACCCAGTTATACATAAGTGAGATATTCTTCTATGAGAGGGTTGCCATCAAGTACAACACATGCATCATAATGCCAACAATCTCCCCCTTTGGACTTGATGGCAACAACACCAAATCACTCTCCCCCTTTGACATCAAGGGCAAAGGGTGGACCAAGATATTCTCTTCCTTTGTTGAATCATTCCACTGTCCATACTCCCCCTGAGTACCTGCTGAAATCTCTGAATAGTCTCCCCCTTTGTATATGCCAAGGTGTACCAATCTGTCCATGCTCCCTCTGAGTACATGCTGAATCTCTGTTCTTGCTGAAGTGTGCTGATCATGCTCTCCCTGACTGTAAGCAAGGTCTACAAAAGATGTTCTTCAAGAAGAACATGACTCTATACATCATAAAAGACCTTCCTATCACTTAGGACTCATACATACATCCATCTCTCAACTAAGTGAGGATAAACAAGAAAATGACTCATCCACCCAACCAAGTGGGGATACATAAAAAATTTACATCTGACAACCAAACACATTGCATCAATCATCCCAGGCATAGTGGGGAAACCAAAATAGGCCGTTACATGACCTTGACACCATGAAAGAGATACCACAAAAGAGATATATGACATAGAGACGTAAGAACTAGACCAAGACTTATGAAAGTCACCAGCAGCATCTGATAATCACCATTCAGATCAACAACCAAGAGATCCTTTTGTTCTCCTTTCGCCTTTGTTCCATCTGAAACCAACAACAAAAGTGGACCAGAACCAAAAACTTTAAGATAATGCCAACAATGCATCATTGGAAGATTATCTGCTCCCCCTGAACCTGTGCCAGATGATCTCTGTCAGACCCATATCAGACTTTCTGCAACCAACATCTGTCCCTGCTGATTTTATTCAAAACTCCATATACGCGTCTGTATACACATAAACAAGCGTATATACGCGGATATCCCTTACGCAACACGCGTATACCATATACGCGACTATCCTCTTGTAAAACCGCGTATGCACGCGAATATCCTTTAAACAGCACGCGTACACAAATTTCCATATCAACAACCTGTAAATGTCCTGCAGCAAGGTATGTCTGAACATAGATGTCAACTCCTCCTTTTAAACATCATCATGAAATCATTCACATTACATGTGAAACCACCATAGCCATTACATCAACGTCAAGATCTACAAGCTCCAAGTATCATTTCTTGGGAACATCTGCATCAATCATCATATGTAAGTATCAACCTATCATCATATAGATAAGAACTCATCACCATGTCTCCAATAAAGCAACTTTGAGTAGTCATCCATGTGTCAGCACTATGTATCTTGAGCTCAAGCTCATTTGACAAAACTTCTTGATATCATCAACAGCAACAATCCTTATCCACATGAGTGCCTGCATCATAACTGTATGATCTTTATGCATATGACAACAGCAGTATATAAGTGACTCATCATCAAGTGAGGAAGATGTGTATTCAAGCTTTGTACTTCTCCTTGTTCTTATGAAGATCACCATGTAAGCACCATACATGCATCATCAAAGAATCAACCATAAATCTGATCTGAACATCTTCTATGTAACTTCAAGAATCATATGAGAGTTTATCATAGACAACTCACAACATCATATCATAGCAAGATATATCATTTATCCATATAAGAATCATCACCAAGGATTATTAACCATAATGCCAACAATGAATTACTAAAGGCATATGCTCCCCCTCAACCAGTGCCATTTGTTAGATCTGATCATGCATATATCAGCAGTAAGCATCAAAACATATTCATCCTCAAGTTAGGATCAAAACACTTCCAGACATCATACAAGTAACAAAACATTTCCACACATCCTCAGCAGACTGTAGCTATTAACCAATAGAGCAAATAATGGACTGAATCATATCAGATCCCTTTTCTGAGCCTGTCCCCACTGCTTTTCTTCAGACTGACATATACGCGACTTTGCAGTGTCGAACTCGCGTATATACGCGACTTCCCTTTAAGGAACTTGCGTATGAGATTCAGGACACTGAAGGTTTACACTTTCAGCTCCCCCTGAGTCTGATATGTCTGTGCTGTGCTGTGTCTCAGTACATTGTGCTGACTGTACTTCCTTCTTCCTCCATATCTTCAAGTGTGATGAGGTTTTCTCCTTTCGGTGTGATGTCCATCCTTTGTTCCTGCATTCCTTTGCTATATGTCCAAGCTTGTTACATGCATAACATCTAACATGTTTCATGTTCCTTCTGTAGCAATCAGCAGCTTTGTGACCATACATATTGCAAGCAAAGCAATATCCATTAAAGTACCTTGATTGAGATGACCTGTCCGCATAATAGTCTTGAACTCTTCTTCTTCTACATCTAGCTGCAACATGTCCAAGATTATGACATACATAACATTCAATATTATTCATAGGAGGAGTAAAAGATTTTCTTTGAAGACTTTCTTTCCTTGGTTGATGATGAGATTGACCTTTCATCTCCTTGTTGATCATTTTGGATTTCTCTTTAGAGTTCCTTGCCTCACCTTGTGAACTAGATTCACCTTCAATAGATTCATGGAAACCAAGACCAGTCTTTATAGCAGGGGACCTTTGACTACTAAGAATATCATCCAAGACTTTAGAACTATCTTGAAATCGTAAAAGCTTATCCTTTTCTTCTATTTTACCTTTCAAGATATTTACCTCAACTTGAAGTTGTTCCTCCTTTTCTAGACATTGCTTCTTCATGTCTTCTCCATCTTTCCTTCCTTCTTCCAACTGATGCCTTAGTTTGAGAATCTCCTTTTCTTGTTCTTCATTCAGATCCTGCTGCATTTGACGAACTCGGAAGGCACATTCTAGTTGAGATTTTAAGCTGGTGACTTCGTTTTCTTGTTTTGCAATAGCTTGGAGTAGATCTGTATTCTGCTTCTTTGATTCTTCAAGATCTCCTTTTAGTGAGGGGATTGTAGCTTCAAGATTTTCATAGTAGCTGGATCTATCTTTGAGTTTCTTGATGGTTGTGCTTCTTTCGTTGACTTCTTTTCTTAATGATGTCACTTCATGCTGCAATTTTTGACATTGGTCTTCCTTGTCCTTGAGTAGCTTTCTTACCTTGTTTCCTTCTTCTATTTGGGCCTTTAGTTTGGTAACTTCTTCTTTGAAAGCACATTCCCTTTTGTTCAATAGATCTTGTTGATCTTTAACTTTGTCTGCAAGCCTTCTAAACACTGCCTCTATTTGACACTTTTCTTGCTCACCCATAAAAGCATGTTCAGTAGTTTCACTATCACTTCCATCACTTTCACAAGGAAATATAGCAGGAACATCAGAGGATAACACATTCATACCTGATAATGATTCTGAATCTGATTCTGAATCTGAAGAGCTTCTTATACCTAATCCCCAATCGACTCTCCCACTGTCATAGTCCTTCTGAGATGTCTTCTTCTTCTTATGAGCTTTCTTCTTAAGCTTCTTTCCCATTGTTCCACGGATCTCCTTCAAGCGATCAAGCTTCTACCAAAGGACCTGCTCTGATACCAATTGTTGGAAATAATACTGAGAGGGGGGGGGGGGTGAATCAGTATTATCAGATCAATCAATCTTTTTCAATGCTCAAAAACATATACGCTACTTCAATTAAGTGAACCCGCGTGTACACGCTACTGTGTCTAATGAAACTCGCGTATATCCAGAGATCTTATAATTCAGTTAGCTTAATCTTCAGTAAATGCATCAGATCATTATTAAGCATATTAACAGTAAACAGGTGCAGTATAACAGAACAGATCATCACACAAAAGCCACACACATGAACACAAAGATATAAGGTGGAAACCCAATGTGGGTGAAAACCACCTGCTGCAAGTCATCTCAATCTTCTTCTTAATAAGAAAATCCTTTTACAATATTTGTACTGGTGCAGTCTTATACCAGTACGGGAGCTACAACCCCCTTTGCTCTTGTACTAGCCGATCCATTTACTAGTACGCAGGCTACTACCTGCTACAATGCTCCAAAGATCTCCTTTAGCTTTTGTACTAGCTTAGATACTAGTACGTAGGTGCTTGCCTACAATCTTCTCACCTCCAGGTACCACGTTTCATCAATTTTCAGACTGGATACACTGAAGCACAACACATAATCTACAAGGCCACTTTTCATCCAATTTTCATACTGGACCCATAACTATCATTGAAGCTCAAAACAATCATCAAACTCTGAATCACTGAAACCCTGTTAACAACAGTCACCAGAACACAGAGCAGACACAGAACTCTGTAATAACCATCAGATCCATCTACAACTTCAAATATCAAGCTTTACAATGTATACGCTACTTCGATGAATCAAACCCGCGTGTATACGCGCTTTTGCCAAAGACAACCCGCGTACAGATCTAAAAATAATTTCTCATAACTTGCAGCTGTACCAGACATCAGTCATACTCATAACATTTATAGAACAATACATGCGTCAGTATGTAGATCTAGAATAAGCATCATAAAGATAGTTCATTTCAAACCATTTGATCCCGATCTCTCCTTAGATCTAGTTCTCCATCAACCGGTGAGATCTCTCCTTAGCTCAGATCAAGCAATGCATCATCAACCCATAACCCTGCATACTGGATCTAATGCTTCATCAGATATTCAAGACATTTCAGATACACTTGCCTAATGATTTCCTTCCCTTTATATAGCCTTAGGCCTTGTTCAATACCAAGAGCCAAAACCATAGAAATCCAATACCATCAACTTCAAAACTAGGGATCAACACGTCCGCCGAGACGCCAAGGTCCAAAACCATAGGCACAACTTCCAAGGAATAACCGCCATGGACCAAAGGTACTTTTCCACATACACGTGCTTTTGCTGAAGCCAACCAGCGTGTACACGCGACTTGGGCTTAACGAACCTGCGTGTATGAACTTTCTCTTCTTCTTATAGTCTGATCATCAATTCCTTGCTGCTGACCTTCTGTACTATGATTTGTCATCAGTGAGGTTTGCCATCAAGGACAACACTTATCTCATAATGCCAACAATGGTAGCATAACTAGATAAGTGTCCACCACAAGCACCTAAATGGCAATCATTCAAAACTTTCTTGGCTTCCTCATGAGTGAGGCACTATTGGGTCCCTATAATACTAGTGATTCCCCCATTATTATTGTAGTTGTATCCCTTATTAATATTGTTGTGCCTCTATTGTTTCCATATTGTTATTACTGTGCCCCATAGAATCCCTCTATTGTTATTTTTGTGCCTCTATTGTTTCCATATTGTTATTACTGTGCCCCATAGAATCCCTCTATTGTTATTTTTGTGCCTTTATATTATTATTGTTAGGTCATCTTGGTTATATTGTGACCCCTTAGACTCCTATATAGAGAAAGGAGGTTTTGTCATTTGAATCATCCAAGAATTGTTCATTTGTGTAATGTAAAGGAGGTTTCCCCCTTGAAGAGGCTGAATTATAAGGCGTTGATCTATCTTTTCTATCTTTTTGTGAGCTAGTTTCCTAACATTTGGTATCAGAGCTGTGGATTCTAGGGTTTTGCTGCTCCAAACAAGTCATCATGGAATTTTTGCTATAACTTTTTTTTTTGCAATGTTTCAGATGCTAAAAAATACCCATTTGGGTTGAAATCTTTCTAAACCTCAGATCCAAATTTTAGAGCTTTTTGCCCTATATTTGCAGAGATATGATCTGAGGAAGTTGGCCTTTTTTGCATACTCCCGAATTACATTCCAAATAGGTGACCTGGGGAAAATAGTCATAACCTTTTTTTTTAGCATTAGATTTAAATTTCGTCAGAAGTTACATAAAGAGGATGGACTATGGTTTCTTGTGTATATTTTTTAGATCCTAAGGTCAAAACAGTGACACGTGGCACTTCATACAAGTTCTCTCTTCTCAAAAGGTATATAATCAAGTCATTGTTTTAGATTGTGCATAATTCTTTCTTGGAGAATCTAAATTTGATCAAACTGGTGGCATTGGAAAGAGGACATAGAGGGCTACTGCATGTTGCAATTTCATAACTGGAAGATCCGAAATTGCAGAGATACATCAGATTCAGTATCGAGTGCCTACAAAGTGAAAAAATGTGTGCATTTTTTTAAATATTTGCATAAGCTTGGTTTGAAAAATTAGTTTGAAGGAATTCAAAGGGCATAGTGAAGCATTATTATTGGTAATTGATGCCCTGAAGAAAGAAAATGGAAACACCTAGTAAACAACCTGAAATCTCTAGCATGAATCATGAAGAAGAGGAATAAATGCTACATGATATATCAAAATTACATGACCAAGTGCAACAAATGTCTCTCTCACAAAAGCTAACAAAAGCTAAGATAAATGGCATGGAATCTAAGATGAATGGCGTGGAAGCTAAGATGAATGGCTTAGAAACTAATATGGATAGCATAGAAGCTAAGATGGACGACATGGAAGCTAAGATGGATGGTATGAAAACATTGACACTAGAAAGGATTCCTAATGGAAGAAAGGTAGGAGAGGAAACTCGTAATGAGAACAAAAGGAAAGTTAATCATGATTTGAAGAATGAGAACATGGAATATTTGAAGAAAGACATTGAAGGATTGAAGGAAGGTTTGACAAAGTTGCTACAAGAAAGGCTTCTTAATGGTGAAAATGTTGTAGAGGAAACTCATGATGAGAACAAAAGAAATGTTAATCATGATTTCATAGACTCTAACATTGGAACAAAGACTCACTATGTTCCAAAGATCGATATGAGGAAGTTTTATGGCAAGGATCCTGTAACATGGATACTACAGATGGAGCAACGTTTCAATCTCCATAATGTGAAAAACACACAAAAGGTTCGCATTGCAACTTTATATTTGGAACCAAACCAGTTTGTATGGTTTCAATGGCTTTTCTCTAGTAAACAAATTGTGACTTGGGAAATTTTTATGGAAGAAATGACAACACATTATGAGGATACAAAAAACAACACTTTTTTTAGCCAATTGATAAACCTCAAACAGAAGGGTCAATGAGGGAGCACATTGAGGACTTTCAAAAATTGAATATAAGGGTAAAAAATATTCCAAAGGAGCATAGGATTGATATGTTTATAGGGACTTTAAAGGATAGCATCCAACATTAGGTTCGCCTTTGGGAACTTGACTCATTGGAGAAGGCATTCAGGTTGGAAAAAAAAATTATGGCAACAAAGAAGCCTACCACTCACAAGTATAAGGATGGAAGTGTTGTTCCCCCAGCCATCCACAACCTACAAGGTTGACACCCCAACATTTGGAAGAAAAAAAAGCAAAAGGGCTTTGTTATAGTTGTGATAGAAAATACACTAAAGGTCATAAGTGTGCCGAGAAGAAATTATTTTACATAGATTGTGAAGAGGAGGAAGAAAAGAAAAAAGAAACACCAAAAGAAGAGGATATACACTAGGTACAAACCCTCGAGAAAGAAGAAATGAATCCAAACATATCTTGTAATGCAGTGGCTGGAATTACCACTCCTCAAACTATCAAGATAGAAGGACATATCAAGAAGAAAAATGTAATGTTAGGTCGCTATAATACTAGTGATTACCCCATTAATATTGTGGTTGTATCCATTATTAATATTGTTGTGCCCCTATTGCCTCCATATTTTTATTACTATGCCCCATAGAATCCCTCTATTGTTATTTTTGTGGCTTTATATTATTATTGATAGGTTAGCTGGGTTATATTGTGACTCCTTAGACTCCTATATATAGAAAGGAGGTTTTGTCATTTGAATCATCTAGAAATCATTCATTTGTGTAATGTAAAGGAGGTTTCCCCCTCGAAGAGGCTGAATTTTAAGGTGTTGATCTATCTTTTCTATCCTTTTGTGAGCTGGTTTCATAACATTTGGTATCAGAGCTTTGGATTCTAGGGTTTCGCTGCTCCAAATAGGTCATCGCGGCATTTTCACTATAGCATTTTTTCTGTGACGTTTCAAAAGCTAAAAAAAAAACCCATTTTATATGAGATCGCACTGAAGCTCGGGTCCAAAGTTTAGAGCTTTTCGCGCTATAGTTGCGGAGATATGATCTGAGGAAGTTGGTATTTTTGCAGACTCCTGAATTAAGTTCCAAACAGGTGACCTGGGGAAAATTTTCATAACTTTCTCTTTGGGCATTGGATTGAAAATTCGTAAGAAGCTACAAAAAGAGGATGGACTATAGTTTCTCGTATATATTTTTCACAGCCAAAGGTCAAAACAAGGACACGTGGCACGTCGTACAAGTTCGCTCTACTGAACTAGTCTATAATCAGGTCACTGTGGGAGATTTGGCATAACTCTTCTTTGGAGAATCCAATTGAGATCAGACTAGTGGCATTGGAAAGAGCACACAGAGTGCTACTGCAAGTTTCAATTTAAGAACTGGATGATCTGAAATTATAGAGATACATCAGAGGCAATATCGAGCTCCTACAAAGTGAAAAAAGTGTGTAGATTTTTTTAAATTTTTGCTTAAGCTTGGTTTGAAAAATTATTTTGAAGGAATTCAAAGGGCATAGTAGAGCATTATTATCGATAACTGATGCCCAGAGGAAAGAAAATGCAAAAACCTAGTAAGCAACCTGAAATCTCTAGCATGACTCATGAAGAAGAGGAAGAAATGCTACATGATATATCAAAATTACAAGACCAAGTGCAACAAATTTCACTCTCACAAAAGATAAGATAAATGGCGTGGAATCGAATATAAAGGGCGTGGAAGCTAAGATTGATGATTTGAAGATATATTTGGAGGCAGATTTGACAAACTTTCTACAAGAAATACTTACTAATGGTGAAAGGGTAGTAAACGAAACTCATGATGCGAACAAAAGAAATGTTAATCATGATTTCATAGACTCTAATTTTGGATCAAAGACCCACCATATTCCAAAAATCGATATGAGGAAGTTTGATGGAAAGGATCCTGCGACATGGATATTACAGATGGAGCAATTTTTCGATCTCAATAATGTGCAAAACACATAAAAGGTACATATTGCAACTTTATATTTGGAACCAAATCAGTTTGTATGGTATCAATGGCTTTGCTCTCATAAACAAATTATCACTTGGGCAATTTTTACGGGATAATTGATAGCACATTATGAGGATACAAAGAGCAACACTTTTTTTAGCCAATTGATAAGTCTCAAACAAAAGGATTCAATAATGGAGCACATTGAGGAGTTCCAAAAATTGAACATAAGGGTAAAAAATATTCCAGAGGAGCATAGGATTGATGTGTTCATAGGGACTTTAAAGGATAATATCCAACATGATATTTGCCTCTGGGAACTTGATTCATTAGAGAAGGCATTCAGGTTAGCAAGAAAAATGGAAAGCAAAATTATGGCAACCAGGAAGCATACCACTCACAACTATAAAAATGGAAGTGTTGTTGCCCCTAGTCTTCCACAACCTATAATGTCGACACCACAGAAATTGGAAGAAAAAAGAACAAAAGGGCTTTGTTACAGTTTTGATAGCAAATACACTAAAGGTCATAAGTTTGTTGAGAAGAAATTATTCTATATAGATTGTGAAGAGGAAGAAGAAAAGGAGCAAGAAAGGTCAAAAGAAGAGGATATACTCCAGGAACAAAGCCTAGATAAAGAAGAAATGAATTTGACCATATATTGTAATGCATTGGTTGGAATTACCACACCTCAAACCATAAAGATAGAAGGACAAATCAAGAAGAAAAAGGTAATAGTGTTGATTGATTCAGGAAGTACCCACAGTTTTATTCATTATAAGGTAGCAAAAGAATTGAATTGCTTCCTATATCCAGCACCAGAGTGTCAAGTGATGGTTGCAAATGGAGGAACAATAAATTTCTCTGGAAAGTGTCATAATATCAATCTATCCATGGGAGAATATGTATTGACTAGCCCAATGCTGTCCATTCCAATGGGAGGTGCTGATGTTGTACTAGGAGTCCAATGGCTACAATCTTTGGGTATAATAGCTTTTAATTTTAAAGAACCTTTCATGAAATTTTCTTTGGAAGGAAAGGAAGTTGAATTAAGAGGTATCGCAGGGAAACTAGGAAAGATAATCAACTCTAATGGAATGACAAATATTCTAAGGAAATAACAATAGGGTATAATTGCACAATTATGTTTGCTAGAGGTTTCACATCAAAATCATCTATTTCTCCAGATCTCCAAAAAGTCTTGGACAATCATTCCAAGGTATTTGAGACTCCCAAAGGTATTCCACCTATTCGTGATTAGGATCATGCTATTCATATAATTCCAGGAAGTGTTCCTCCAAACATCACGCCTTATAGATATCCCTATGCCAAAAAAAGTGAAATTGAATGTATGGTTGTAGAAATGCTAGAGGCTGGTATAATTCAACCTAGTCAAAGTTCTTTCTCTGCTCTAGTAGTATTGGTGCACAAGAAGGATGGATCATGGCACATGTGTCCAGATTATAGGGAGCTCAACAAACTCACTATTAAAGATAAATTTTCCATTCCTGTCATTGATGAATTATTGGATGAATTGCATGGATCAATTTACTTCACCACGTTGGATCTTCATTTAGGATATCATCAAATTAGAATGAAGACTGAAGACATTCCAAAAATAGCATTTAGAACTCATGAGGGTCATTATGAATTTTTGGTCATGCCTTTTGGCCTTAACAATGCACCTTCTACATTTCAAGGTTTGATGAATTCCATTTTCAAACCCTTCCTTAGAAAACTTGTGTTAGTATTTTTTGATGATATACTAATTTATAGCAAGTCTTGGAAGGATCATGTTCAACACGTTGACAAGGTGCTCAACCTATTGAAGGAGAAACAATTATATGCAAAAAGATCCAAATGTTTCTTTGGAGTACAAGAGGTGGAATATCTGGGTCATATTGTATCTCATGGAGTTAAGGTAGACCCTAGCAAAATTAAAGCCATTAAGGAATGGAAAATCCCCACATCCATAAAGCATCTGTGAGGATTTCTCGGGTTACAGGGTATTATCGCAAGTTTGTTAAGAATTATGGGAGAATAGCAGCACCTCTAACAACATTATTGAAGAAAGATGCATTTTCATGGACTCCGGAAGCAACAAAGGCCTTCGAACATCTTAAAGAGGCAATGTGCCAAGCACCAGTCTTAGCTACACCGGACTTCACAAAAACCTTTATTGTGGAATGTGATGCTTTAGGAAATGGAATTGGTGCTTTTTTAATGCAAGATGAAAGACCCATTTCTTTTGAAAGTCATCCAATCAAGGGAAAGTTTTTAAACAAAGCTATTTATGAGAAAGAAATGTTGGCAATATTACATGCACTTAAGAAATGGCGACCCTACCTAATGGGAATACACTTCAAGGTAAAACTGGATCATGATAGCCATAAATACTTTTTAGAACAAAGATTATCATCTGAAGAGAAACAAAAGTGGGTCAAGATGTTGGGTTATGACTTTGAAATCATCTACAAAAAAGGGAAGCAAAATGTGGTGGCAGATGCACTCTCAAGAAAGGATGAGGATGTGGAAGCATTGTTGTGCGCCATTTCTATTATCCAACCAGATTGGATAAACGAAGCAAGGGAGGAATGGAAGAATGATGAAGAAGTGTGGGCACTTATTCAAAATTTACAACAAGATTCCAGTACATCTGATACATTTAGCTGGAAAAATGATTCGTTATGGTACAAAGATCGCTTATACCTCTGTAAGAATTCTCAACTCAAACAAAAGATTCTTATGGAATTGCACACTTCTCCCTTAGGAGGGCACTCAGGATTTTTAAAAACTTACCACAGGGTTAAGAAGGAATTTTTTTGGGATGGCCTTAAATCAGATATTCAAAAGTTTGTGGTGGAATGTTTGGTTTGCCAACAAAATAAAGTTGAAACAATTAAGACCCTGGGTCTATTACAACCTTTATCCATTCCAAGCCAATGTTGGGAGGAGGTTTCAATGGATTTTATCATAGGTTTACCCAAGTCTGAGGGAGACAGTGTCATCATGGTGGTAGTTGACAGACTTACCAAGTATGCACACTTTTTTGCATTATCACATCCATTTAAAGCCAGTACAGTTTCTACTTCATTTATGGAAACAATTCAAAAGCTACACAGAAACCCAAAGATTATTGTAAGTGACAGAGATCCCATTTTCACTGGAAATTTTTGGACAAAATTATTTTCTTGTCTTGGTACTCAGTTAGCTCATAGCTCTTTTATCATCCTCAATTTGATGGGAAAACTGAGATAGTAAACAAATGTTTGGAAGGATATCTTCATTGCTTTGTATCTGATAAACAGACACAATGGGTCAAATGGTTGCCTCTGGCTGAATGGCGGTATAACACTTCCTTCCATACAGCAACAAAAATGACCTCATTTATGGCACTTTATGGATATCAGCCACCATACATCACATCATATTTAAGAGAAAATTCTAAGTTTCAAGTTGTGGAAAATCACATCGAGCATCAGCAACAAGTCCTCCAACTCTTAAAGGATAACCTCGTGTTGGTGCAAAATAGAATGAAACAACAGGCAGATCAACATCACAGTGAAAGAAGTTTTGATGTAGGTGATTGGGTATTTCTATGGCTACAACCATATAAACAAATGTCCCTCAAGCAAGCTAAGAAGGATAATAAATTATCACCAAAGTATTATGGTCTGTACAAGGTGTTGCAAAAGATTGGTACGATGGAATACAAATTGGAGCTTCCTGCAGCTTGTCGAGTGCACCCAGTTTTCCATGTTTCATGTTTAAAGAAGGTTATAGGTGACAAGCTCCTAGCTCAAACAATATTGCCAAAACTTGACGAGGAAGGAAAAATTATATTGGAACCGGAAGCAGTCACAAAAACAAGAACTTGACAGCTACGAAATCGATCAATTTTGGAGTATCTCATCAAGTGGAAGAACTTATCGGCTGAAGATTCCACATGGGAGGATGAGAATTTTATACAGAAGCATCCAGAACTACTCAAGCATTGAGGACAAAACTTTTTTGAAGGAGAGGGGCATGTTAGGTCACTATAATATTAATGATTACCCCATTACTATTGTAGTTTTATCCCTTATTAATATTGTTGTGCCCCTATTTCCCCCATATTGTTATTACTGTGCCCCATAGAATCCCTCTATTGTAATTTTTGTGGCTTTATATTATTATTGATAGGTTGGCTGGGTTAAATTGTGACTCCTTAGACTCCTATATATAGAAAGGAGGTTTTGTCATTTGAATCATCAAGGAATCATTCATTTGTGTAATGTAAAGGAGGTTTCCCCCTTGAAGAGGCTGAATTATAAGGCGTTGATATATCTTTTCTATCTTTTTGTGAGTTGGTTTCGTAACAGGTAATAATGTTGATTTATTCGGGAAGTACCCATAATTTTATTCATTGTAAGATAGCCAAGGAATTGAATTGCTTCTTATATCTAGCACTAGAGTGTAAAGTGATGGTTGCAAGTGGAGGAACCATAAATTGGTCTGGAAAGTGCCATAATATCAATCTATCCATGGGAGAATATGTATTGAATATCCCAATGCTTTCCATTCCAATGGGTGGTGCTGATGTTGTACTAGGAGTCCAATGGCTACAATCCTTGGGTATAATAGCTTTTAATTTTCAAGAACTTTTCATGAAATTTTATTTGGAAGGAAAGGAAGTTGAATTAAGAGGTATCGCAGGAAACCAAGAAAGATAATCAACTCTAATGGAATGACAAAGATTCTAAGGAAAGAAAAATGGGGTGTAATTGCACAATTATGTTGTCTAGAGGTTCCACATCAAAATCATCTATTTCTCCAGATCTCCAAAAAGTCTTAGACAATCATTCCAACGTATTTGAGGCTCCCAAAGGTATTCCACCTATTCGTGATCAGGATCATGCTATTCATTTGATTACAGGAAGTGTTCCTCTGAGCATTAGGCCTTCTAGATATCCCTGTGCCAAAAAAAGCGAAATTGAATGTATGGCTGCAGAAATGCTAGAGGCTGGCATAATTCAACCTAGTCAAAGTTCTTTCTCTGCTCTAGTAGTATTGGTGCACAAGAAGGATGGATCATGGCACATGTGTCTAGATTATAGGCAGCTCAACAAACTCACTATTAAAGGTAAATGTTCCATTCCTGTCATTGATGAACTATTGGATGAATTGCATGGATCGATCTACTTCACCAAGTTGGATCTTCATTCAGGATATCATCAAATCAGAATGAAGACTGAAGACATTCCAAAAATAACATTTAGAAATCATGAGGGTCATTATGAATTTTTGGTCATGCCTTTTGGCCTTAACAATGCACCTTCTACATTTCAAGGTTTGATGAATTCCATTTTCAAACCCTTCCTTAGAAAATTTTTGTTAGTATTTTTTGATGATATACTAATTTATAGCAAGTCTTGGAAGGATCATGTTCAACACGTTGACAGGGTGCTCAACCTATTGAAGGAGAAACAATTATATGAAAAAAGTTCCAAATGTTTCTTTGGAGAACAAGAGGCAGAATATCTGGGTCATATTGTATCTCATGAAGGTGTTAAGGTAGACCCCAGTAAAATTAAAGCCATTAAGGAATGGAAAATCCCCAGGGTATTACCGTAAGTTTGTTAAGAAATATGGGAGAATAGCAGCACCTCTAACAATATTATTGAAGGAAGATTCATTTTTATGGACTCTAGAAGAAACGAAGGCCTTTGAACATCTTAAAGAGGCAATGTGCCAAGCACCGGTCTTAGCTACGCCAGACTTCAGAAAAACCTTTATAGTGGAATGTGATGCCTCAGGAAATGGAATTGGTGCTATTTTAATGCAGGAAGAAAGATCCATTGCTTTCGAAAGTTGTCCAATCAAAGGAAAGTATTTACGCAAAGCTATTTATGTGAAGGAAATGTTGGCAATACTACACGCACTTAAGAAATGGTGACCATACCTAATGGGAAGACACTTCAAGGTAAAAATGGATCATGATAGTCTTAAATACTTTTTAGAACAAAGATTATCTTCATAAGAGCAGAAAAAGTGGGTCACAAAGATGTTGGGTTATGACTTTGAAATCATCTACAAAAAAGGGAAGCAAAATGTTGTGGTAGATGCACTCTCAAGGAAGGATGAGGATGTGGAAGCATTGCTTTGTGCCATATCTATTATCCAAGGCAAGGGATGAATGAAAGAATGACGAAGAAGTGGGGGCACTCATTCAAAAGTTACAACAAGATCCCAGTGCATCTGATACATTTAGCTAGAAAAAAGATTCATTATGGTACAAAGATCGTTTATAACTATGTAAGAATTCCCAACTCAAACAAAAGATTCTTATGGAATTGCATGCCTCTCCCTTAGGAGAGCACTCAAGATTTTTAAAGACTTACCACAAGGTTAAGAAGGAATTTTTTTGGGATGGCCTTAAATTTGATATTCAAAAGTTTGTGGCGGAATGTTTGGTTTGCCAACAAAATAAAGTTGAAACAATTAAGAGCCTGGGTCTACTACAACCTTTATCCATTCCAAGTCAATGTCGGGAGGAGGTTTCAATGGATTTTATCACAAGTTTACCCAAATCCAAAGGGAATAGTGTCATCATGGTGGTAGTTGACAGACTTACCAAGTATGCACACTTTTGTGCATTATCTCATCCATTTAAAGTCAGTACAATTTCTACTGCATTTATGGAAACAATTCAAAATCTACATGGAAAACCAAAGATTATTGTAAGCAATAGAGATCCCATCTTCACTGGAAATTTTTGGATAGAATTATTTTATTGTCTTGGTACTTACTTAGCTCATAGTTCATCTTATCATCCTCAATCTGATGGGCAAATTGAGATAGTAAACAAATGTTTGGAAGGATATCTTCGTTGCTTTGTATCTAATAAACAAACACATTGGGTCAAATGTTTGCCTCTCACTGAATGGTGGTATAACACTCCCTTCCATACTTCAACAAAAATAAGCCCATTTATGGCACTTTATGGATATCACCCACCATCCATCACATCATATATAAGAGAAAATTCTAAGGTTCAAGCAGTGGAAGATCACATTGAGAATCAACAACAAGTTCTCCAACTCTGAAAGGATAACCTCACCTTGGTGCAAAATACAATGAAACAACAGGAAGATCAACATCGTAGCGAAATAAGTTTTGATGTAGGTGATTGGATGCCTACGGCTACAACCATATAGACAAATGTCTCTCAAGCAAGCTAAGAAGAATAATAAATTATCACCAAAGTATTATGGTCCATACAAGGTGTTGCAAAAGATAGGTACAATGGCATACAAATTGGAGCTTCCTGTAGCTTCCCAAGTGCACCCAGTTTTCCATGTTTCATGCTTAAAGAAAAAATTATATTGGAACCGGAAGTAGTCACAGAAACAAGAAATCGACAGCTACGAAATCGATCAATTTCGGAGTATCTCATCAAGTGGAAGAACTTATCCGTTGAAGATTCTACATGGGAGGATGAGAATTTTATACAAAAGCATCTAGAACTACTCAAGCGTTGAGGACAACACTTTTTGGAAGGAGAGGGGCATGTTGGGTCCCTATAATACTAGTGATTCCACCATTACTATTGTAGTTGTATCCCTTATTAATATTGTTGTGCCCCTATTGTCCCCATATTGTTATTATTGTGCCCCATAGAATCCCTCTATTTTTATTTTTGTGCTTTTATATTATTATTGTTAGGTCGGCTTGGTTATATTGTGACCCATTAGAGTCCTATATATAGAAAGGAGGTTTTTTCATTTGAATCATCCAAGAATTGTTTATTTGTGTAATGTAAAGGAGGTTGCCCCCTCGAAGAGGCTGAATTATAAGGCGTTGATCTATCTTTTCTATCTTTTTGTGAGCTGGTTTCCTAACATTGAAAGGGTGTGAATCCAGTTGCATTTCTCACCAATGTTCGATATGCCCATAAGGCAAAGTACATGATTAAATTATAGTTTTGTTTATGAACCCCTATCCTTCTTTGAAGCATTTTCTTCAGGACTTTGTTGATGGCCTCAACTTGTCCATTCGCTTGCGGATAATAAGGAGTAGAACTATCACGTGAAAGTCCTAATTTGGCAGTTAACTCAGCCATCATGTGATTGTGAAAATGCCACCCATGATGTGTAACTATAGCCTGTGGTACACCAAACCGGGCAACCACGTGGTTGAAAAAAAAAAGACCAGTCGTCTCACCACTGTTATTTAATGTTGGCATCACCTTGACCCATTTTGTGAAATAGTTAACGATAACTATAATGTACCCATGCCCCTCGACTGAGGTGGGGTTACATGCCATGAATTCAATGCCCCATTCGGCGAATGGTCCAATAGCAATGACAGGATGCAATGGTGCAGGTGGTAATCTAGCTTTATGGTCATAGATTTGGCATGTGTGACAGTTTCTGACAGCAATTATGCAATCTTTGAATATGTAAGGCCAGAAGTAACTAGCAAAGAGAATTCTCTACGTAGTAGCATAACCAGATAAGTGTCCACCATAAGCACCTAAATGGAAATCATACAAAAATTTCTCTTCTTCCTCATGAGTGAGGCACCTTTATAAAATCGTATCGATACCACGATGATAAAGAGTGTCTTCAACGATAAGATAATCTTTGGCTTGGCATCAGATACGTCTCTGTTGTGAGCGAGAGGTATTAGGCTGAAAAGATTGGGTCTGGAGATAAATCAGTATATCTCCATACTACGCATCAGATGACAAAATCAGGAACAGAGACTCATCCAGAATTGATGGTTCTAATGTTGAATCAATGGTATTCAAGGGAAGGTCGCAAAGAAGCTCTGCAAAGACTAGAGATTTCTTTGATTTGGATTCGATGAATTCCAAATCAAAATCCTTCAAAATGATGATCCATTTTGAGTATTTTCCCCCTAGTAATTGACGTGAAAAAATATATGTCATAGGGTTGCAATCCAAAATGACAATGGTCTTTTGGAGCAGCATGTCGTGGTGAAATCTCTGTATAGCTTGAACAATAGCAAAGCCAACTTTTCGACATAAGAGTACTTAGCTTTTGTATCATTGATATTATGACTTAAATAATATATCTAATGTTCAATCCCATCCTCTTCTTGGACTAAAACCATTCCAATGGTTGTATCTGCAGTGCCGAGATACATGAAGTAGTCGTTTTGATAGTTCGGGTAATACATTAATGAGGCTCTAATCAAGGTATCTTTAAGAGCATCAAAGGAAGCTTGCGCAACCTGGTCCCAAATCAAGGATATCCCCTTTCTCAATAAATGAGTAAATCCTTTAGCCATTTCAACATAATTGGGAATGAAACTCCTCAGAAAGTTAGCCTTCCCTTGGAGTCTCTATAACTGCAGTAGATTGGAAGGTGGAGGAAAGTCAAGGATTGCCTGAACCTTAAGTGGATCGAGTTGAATTCCCTCCTTAGACACTACGAATCCAAGAAAATGATCAGAACCAATGCAAAACACACATTTGTGTGGATTGAGTTGTATTTTATAGTGTCGGCACTGTAAAAATTTAGCTCTCAAATGCTGCGGGTGATCAGATAAAATTTGTGAATGAGTAGGTAAATCATCAAGGTATGGTTGAAAAATATTATTGTTGTCATGGAAGGCATAATTCACTGCCCTTTAAAATGTTGGCCCTACGTTCTTCAAACAAAACAGGAGTTTCCTATAAGCGAATGTGCCCCATGGACAAATAAATGCAGTTTTAGATTGGTCCTATGGGCGGATATTGATATGAATATAGTCGGAAAAACCATCCATAAATGAGAATATTTCACATCCAGCACATTTATCAATAATCTAGTCGATAAAGTGAGTAGGATAATTGTCTTTTGGACAAGCCTGATTAACGTCCCTATAATCGATGCACACTTGTATTGTCCCTTGTTTATTCATGTCAGGAACAATACTGGAAACCCAATCAGTAAAAGGAATAGGGTAAATGAAACCAACATGAATTTTTTTTCAACTTCTATTTTAATGGCAATAGCCTTCTTTGGATGAACAGGACAGAGGTGCTGTTGCACTAGTTTGACATCAAGATACATTTTTATTTCATGTTCAACTATACTAGAGTCAATTCCTCACATCTCCTCGTATGACCACGCAAATATATCTCGAAATTCATGAAAGAGAGCACAGTAAATATCAAGTTTTGATGGAGAATAAGATTTGCCAACATGAATGTTTTATACAATGTTAGATTTGGTCAAAATAATGAAAGAAATAGTTTCTTCGATATTTGACAGGTTTCTCTTGGAATCTACTGTATATATGAAAATAGAATTTGAAAGAAAATCGACAACTGAAGGGTGATTAAGTTCATTTGAATAATCTTCTATGTGGTCTGGATGATGGGAACAATGATGATAATCTTCCCATGGTTATCCTTCCATCATCATTGATTGAATGATTCCTTCATCAGTAGAAAATATACGTGAAAAAGGATCAGAGGAAGTACCATATTCTAATGAATGATCTACCCATACAATTGACAAAAATGGATTTGGATTCGCCGCGCAAACCAAAAAGATTGATTGCTATGTTAGCTCAATAGGGCTTAGCAGCATGATTTCATTACTACTATCAACTTCAAAACTATTGGTAATCTTCCTTAAGTCAGATGAAGTGGAAGATATCATGTTGCAAGTCTCAACTTTTGCCACTTCCACCAAATTTGATGGTGGTGGTAGTGAAAAAGTACCCATTAGGGAAGGATCTTTAAATATACATACACCAATGTTTTGAAGAGATAGTGAGGGTCCGTGTACCAACAGAATGCTTCCAGTAGCCTATGAACTAGAGGTGAAGAAGGTGAGTTGGTCAATAACTGTGATTCCACCCTTATGAGGGAATGCAATCGTACGAAAGTATGTTGAAACCACAACAGCCATAGCATAAACCCACGGTCTTCCTAGAAAAACGTTGTAATCAAGGGGCCCATTAACAACCTCAACTTCAACAGTTATTGTTTTGCCTCCTAGTTCGATTTGCAGATTACTCAATATTCCACAAGGTGTATATGTGCATCCAACAAAAGCTTTTCATGTTGTTGGCGAACGTGACAAAGGTGGCAAGCCAAGTGTTTTCCAGCAATTCATAGACATAATACAAGTAGATTCCCCCTCATCAATAATGGTTCGATGAACAAGTTTATTCAAGGCATTTACTTGAATCAGGAATGCTAATTGTGTTGGTAACTATGGCGTATAACCCGCATGGTTGAAAACCAAAAGATTGGAATCAGTTGGATCGATTCCATCAATTGCTAACAATAGAGCCTGCTTTTGGGAGGGATAATTTTGAAGCACCTCGAGCGTTGACATAACAGAAGGTGACTGAGCCAAATCTTCTACAATGTTATAATTCTGTGTAGCTTGAGCTCCAGGGTTAAATGTCGATTTATGTACAACTCCCTTAAGCGGTTTTATTGTTAACTCCGGTGCAATAGGCGGTGGAGTAGGATCATTCAAAGTCGAAGTCAAAGAGCTAGGTTGATTAGCCTGGTTATTCGACGATGACAATTTATTTCTAGAATATTTACTTCGTGTTGACACCAAAACTTCAATTTTAGGCTTAGAGGTGGATAGCATAAGCACTTGGGAAGTGGAAGCATGGTCTGTAGCAACCATATTTGTCTCCGGTTTTGGAAAAGGATTAGTCACTACCATGGATGTATTAGAAGCTTTCAAAAGCTTTAAGACTTCGGAACGGTGATGACAATCTTGCTTAAAATGCTCATTGTGACAGATCAAACATGGGTAACGAGGTTTCCTAGCCAAAGGAGAGGAATCAGATGATTTCTCTTGAGGGGAATTATTTTGTTTCTTCTTGTTTTTCCCCTTCTTCTTACTTCTTGGTTTCTTTTCATTCTTTCCCTTGTGAGATGATGCAACATTGATTTCGGAAGTAAGAGTGTTATTAGGTGCATTTGTAGTTTGATTGTAAATGGAAAGTGTTTGAATAGATGGTCTATCTGTTGTTTGTGTGCTCGAAGAAACAATCACACCATCACCAGCATGAGAGTCCTTACCCAATGGTGGAAGCGAATAATGAAAGCTAGTTGGGGAGGCTTCAGGATCTTGTCATAGAGTGTGCTAGACTGTGTATAAATTAAGTCCAAATATTGGGCGAGTAATTAATTTCTCTTTAGTGACAACTCCACCTTTCGCGACATCCTCAGTGATAGATTGTAGGAAGGATTTTATAAACCACTTAGCTAGAAGCTGACCAGGAACATAAGTTTTAACCATGCGACAACGACGATGCCACTCATGAATATGATCAGAGATATGAGTAGCAGTAGTCTATTTAAAGTTGGTTATTAGTTTCATTCCAGTCTCATATCTTATGGGCAAATGGAAGTGGGTTAATAATGTGGTAGCCAAGGCAGTGAATTATCAGAAGAAATCTTGTGGTAACTCAATGTACCACTTTGCAACCGAACCAGTAAGCGTTCTCTAGAAACGACATAGTCTAACAGAATCATCATTGAAGGTCCGAGTTTTGGGAACACCATAAATGAAAAGTCATGACATGGTTGGATGGGTATTCTCCATGGTTTTCATTGAATTTCGGAATATCAGAAGGAAACTTATGAGGAACCACTGGCCACCAAGGTGCATAATGAATTGCGTCATTGGTCAGCCGGTTTAGATATGGTAATTCAAGTGTCGCAATGAAAGGCAATTGTCTATTGAGGTCAGGTTGAGAATATCCAGGGTAAGATGGGATTGCCCGTGCAATAGGCCTTTACATACCAGTATAAGGCATCTATTGCTAGTAACCTTGATAAGGGTATGTTTTTTGAGAAAACATGACATAAGGTTGTTGTTGAGCACCAAGATACATTTGTTGTTATCCAATCCCAACATAGGATTGCTAACCAGGACCTGGATAAACTTGTTGCTAACCAAACACAACATAAGCTTGTTGTCCAAGTCCATGTTGAGGTTGGTATTGCTGGAATTGTCGCTATTGATATTGGAGCTACCAAGGCTGTTGAATCAACTGTTGTTGTTTTTGGTGCAATGGTTGTTGATTTAACGGTTGTTTTTTCCCACCAATGCAAGGTTGACCAGGTTGTGAATACACTAAACCAGTGTAATTCCGAGTCATTCTAGTAAAAGGTAAATTATCCTAAAGTTGTTGACTCTAGACACAAGTGCTTGTTGTAAAACTGCCTGAGAAGGTTGGATCTATATACCTCAAACTTGTGGGTCTAAGGTTGAAGGACCAGATTGCATAGGTTGAGATACAAAAATCTAATCTTGTGACTGCGGTAAAGTTGTAACAACAGGTGTTGTAGGTATGGATGGGACATATTGCATAGGTTGTGATGGATACACAAGCCTAGGTTGAATGGGCATGGTTTGTTGCCACTGAATGACAATTATTCCAAGCTAACCTAAAGACAACGGCATACCGACATATGGTTGCCCCCCAAAAAATGGAGGATAAGGAGAATGTGCATATTTTGTCTTTGAGATTTCTAAGAGTTTAATTGTTATTTAGATTCTCTTCCGGATACATTGCATGAGGTTTCTTTTTCATCGACGTTTCAAACCAACAACGGTGGTTCATCTTTGGGATGTGAAAGAATATTTGAAAGACTGGTCTTATTTTTTAATTATATATATAGAGATGCTTAGCCAACATATATAAATTAATTTAATTACTCTTTTTTCTTTTTAGGTTTGTGGTTATATTAATTATATTTGTTTTAATTATCTAATTATCTAATTATTTTATTTTAATTTTAGTTAATAATTTCTATTTTATTTATACTAATTATTTTAATTATAATTCTTTTAATTATTAATTTTAATTTTAATTTTAGTTGTTGTAATCATATTTATTTATTGATAATTAGTTTCAATTATTTTAATTTTTTTTATAAATAAATAATTAAAATAATTGAAACTAATTATCAATAAATAAATATAATTACAACAACTAAAATTAAAATTAATATTTAATAATTAAAAGAATTATAATTAAAATGATTAATATAATTAAAATAGAAATTATTAATTAAAATTAAAATAAAATAATTATATAATTAGATAATTAAAAAAATATAATTAATATAACCATAAACCTAAAAAGAAAAAAGAATAATTAAATTAATTTATATCTGTCGGCTAAGAATCTCTATATATATAATTAAAAAATAAGACCAGTATTTCAATATTCTTTCACATCCTGAAGATGAACCACCATTGCTGGTTCGAAATGTCGATGAAAAAGAAACCTCATGCGATGTATCTGGAAGGGAATCTAAATAATGTGAATATTGTTCTTTGTATGGGGGTAGTCTAGTGTAAATCAGATACATAGGACAGTAACTAGATGAACCAGCTTGATGTGAACTTGATGGGTCCAGTTGTTCTATATTCATTAATGAAGAACCAGATAAAATTCCAGCAAAGGACATTGGTGAAGACCAAGGGCTAGAAGCAACACTTGAATGGGTTCCCAATAAAGATTGATAACCTGATGGGATGAACAGAACACCATATAAGTGTGACTCAGGTGTTGTAGTAAACATAAAAGAGGTTGCGACAGAAGATTCTGTCATAGCCATAACAACCATAACAGATGGTATGGTCTATGATGTTGACTCCGCCATAGTCAAATGTCCAAATGAGTTTCCTAATGAATCAATGGGTGTCTGGAAGTAATCAAGATCAAAAGGAGAAGTGAAATGAGGAGTATGAGGATATAGATAAAGTCCAGTTCCAAAATGGAATGGACTTATGGGTGATTCTACCTCAGGTTCCTCTTTTATCAAAATCAAACTAGGTGGAAGAATTTCACCATTTGGTCCGTAATAGATTTCTGGTATTTGTTGTTGAGGTAAAGAGGAAGTCTCAACAGTTACGGATGTCTGAGGATGTATCGGTCGATGTTCTTCCGGTAAGGTAACAACTTCTGATTGTTCAACCTCAAGATCTAAATGTTCTGGTAAAAGAACAAGTTTAGGTTGGGCTTCGTGAACAACTTCTGGTTCAAAAGTAACTTCTCATTGAACAGTGATGGGTTTAGGATCCACTTCTAGTTGAATAGATTCAGGTTCAGAAGTAATTTCTTGTTGAACAACTTCGGATTGAGAATCAACTTGCTATTGAACAGCTTGGGTTACCATTTCACTAGTTTTAGTTCTAGTTTCCTCAGGTAATTATGGAGATTCCACTTCAGTAACAGATGTACCAGTAACCGTAGGAGTAACTGGGGTCATAATATTTACTGGTATAGGTGTTTCTGGTAATTCAGATGAAGAACCAGAGGCTTGTGAATTACTGGATCTAGTCAAACAAGATCGCTTCGATTGGATAGGTGTAGCTTTGGGAGGTGAATGCAGTTTACTCGCTGCTCTTCGCAAACGATGGGGTAAGGGTTGATTTTCCTTGATGTTTTCTGATTGATTTTATTACAAAAAGAAATAAACAAAAAGGTGTAAGCTAGGAAAAAAATCTTTACCAAGCAACTGTGAATTGCAGAATACCTCCTGGCGAACCAAGAAGTACAGGCAATAAATCTCCTCGAATGTTATGTTCGGTGTATCACAGTGTTCAAGGCAGCTGACTCGATTACCTAAGGATGGATAGAAACCTAGTGTTGTCCTTCCATATATACCTGAAAGTACATGGAGGCCCAATTCATATTAGCGTTGTCTAGTGCGAAACTGCACAGTGAGAGCATTCCCATACACTTTACATACTGTAACACTGCCCTATATACCCAAAGGTATGTGGACGAGCTACGATATACACACGTACATGCAATGAGGTATCACACTTGAAATGTATTATATACAAGTTAGCAACAACTATGTGTTATGACGCCAAAATACGTCTCAAGCCTAGAACCTCTAAATGTTTTGTGTTAGGTGACAATGCTCCATTAGGTTAATTGATTTTAATTTTAAGTTGCTCTTGGTTAAGAATTTGCCTTTCAAGGTTCACCATGTGATGTATTTTCAATTCCTAGAATGGAACTAATATGATAAGCATCCTTTTCATTCACTTTTGAGAATGAAAACCTTAGCTAGTCGGGATAGAGAAATCAGATTCTTGTAATCAAATAACAAAGAACACATCTAATGCAATTTCCCTAAACTATTCCTATGATCACACACAAACTCTTTTAATGCACAATGCAGGTTTTTCTTTTCAATTCCCTTAATGTGGTGATGAACAAAAGGAAAATAATACAAATACAATCAATCAATCTTTTTGCAAGAACGAAGACTTTACGGCAATTTTGTTTTGAAAGAAATGAAGAATTTTATGACACTTTATTTTGAACAAATATTAATCGAATATAAACTAACTTTCACAATGCATTCATAGTGATAAAGAAATAATTTAATAAACACTAAACAATCAAGGACAAAGTAGGGTTGGAAAAGGAAACACAAATTGATTTCAGAGACATAAGCATCATTTGCTCAATTTATAGGCAAATGGAGGAGGTTTGGTCATAAATGAGGCTATTGAATGGAATTCCAAACTTAGAGTTAGTTTCCATAGATGAAGGGATGAGAGGATAGGAGGTTACTTAACTCATTCCCTATCCAATTTCGAGCTCATAGGAGACGATAAGTGTGGGAATCTTTTAGATGGCTCTAGAAGATAAGAATATTCCCAGAACCCTATGTGAATTTTTCTCAATCTCACCTAGCATAGGTCAAAGTGGGCCTCAGTGCTATAAAAAGCACCTTGACATGGGCCTACCTACACTGAAGCACACTTACCCCTATCCAAGGCTGCGTTGGTCCCTCAAGGAGGCAATTCTGGAGGGCTTCAGGCCAAGAAACGCTCAGGGAAGGAGGCATTTAAAGTGGTGACTTGTCTAGGGCATGTAGCAACTGAATTAGGGTTTGATGAGCCCTAATGGTACTGATCTAAATGATGGGAGTGATGTGCCCAAATGGATCTGTAACAGAAGGGAAAAGATATTAAGAGGAAAGTTGAAAGTGTTTCAGGATCATAAGTAGCTCAACTCAGAGTATATAAGAGACAAAAAATAAGGGATGTGGAAGAAACCATATCAGAGACTATTTCCTCGGGCATTTGTTCACCTACCACAATGGTTCTTTAAGGTGATCTTGCTTTCATTTTACAGCTAGTCGAGACAGTAGCAGAAAAATCATCTCTTTCATCTCCTTATTCTTAAAATCAAACTATTTTTGTATAAATTCATGGAGATCAAGAGGAAGAATGAAATTATGAAATCAATAACTTATAATCAAGTCTGGAAACAAACTTATATAACAAAAAATAGATTGCTTTCATCTTTGGATGTTGGAAAAGGACAATTTCATATGGCTTTCCTTGAACCTAAGATTCCAGGGGAAAGAACTATAGAATATTTTAGAGATTCTATGTTTTCTTTTAACACTAAGTATATTCATCCTATTGATTAGATTTATTTACATAGATATACTAGATAAATTATCAATTCTACATTGACTAGTTCAACCTTTAATGTGTCAAAGTTGCAAAATTCCTTGAACAATACACTCTCATAACTCAAAATGGAGAAAAAATCTTCTCTTGCAAAAGATACTAAAATTAAGTCCCTGGAAGATCTTGTTATTAAATTGGGTTTAGATCCCAAGGATATTAATGCCACTTAAGAGATTATCAAAAAAAATAATGTTGACATTTAGGCTCTTAGAAAGGGGTTGAAGTTGGCCACTACAGAGAACCCTCAAACATAGGAGGTAATAGAACTTGAAAATGAGAAAGAAGTTATGTTATCAATCATATATGAATAGAATATACAAATATAGAAAATGGAAATAGAGATTAAGAAGTTGATAAAGGAAAAGGAGCAGGCTGGCAACACACTCATTCATGCAATAAAAACAAGTTGAGCAGAAGGAGAGGCAACAAACAAGTTGATAGAAGCATTATCTTCTCTCACTTTAAAAAAGGAAGAGATTGATAAATTACAAAAATCATTTGATAGAGCTGAAAATAATAAGATTTATTCAAATAATGCATTAGTAGATGAGATACAAAAAACTTCTACACTTCTATTACACACAAGTTCACCCCTTTTTAAATTTTCGAGATTATAATGGTAAAGATAAAATTAATATGCTTTTAAATTTGTTTAATCGAAAAAGATTGATATTAAATTCATAGGACTGATAGCTTATCTCAGGCATTTTCAAAATCAGTGGTGTACAATAGCTCACTGAGTTGTAATATGTGTGAATATTAATATTCTCACTACCCCCGACAAGCCTAAACCTTTGCCAGATTCTCAGCCCCTCAATAGTTCAAAGCAATACCTATGCGTTGATTTCCTTTATTGCAAATAAACATGATCATGCATTAAACCTACACCATTGACCTGATGGATCATGATCGTTTAATATAAATTGATCCAACGACCGATGATTCATATCTAATCCAAACATGCATAGAAGGTAATGCTTTTCTTGGACCCAATATAATCTCGATCACCCATATTTTTGATAATCAATGATTTGGTTAATCCACTCGTTGTGCCCGATGTATGGGACCCTCTCTCAATCCCCGAGCCCTCCAATCACCATGCAAGAATTGTCGTATTAGATTAATTGATTTCTTCACCTAATTAAATGTAATTTCACCAACATTCTATCATTTTCTCATGTTTCTTCCCTCTTTCTCATGCATGTCCATTAGGATCTTGTTAGTAGTGAAAGCTAGCCTCTGTGCAGACTTGAGTTCAAAATATTGTCACCATTATTTGGATAAGTTTTTCTTTGCCAACTCTACCTCTTAGTCGAGTGTAATTTGTCCATTTAAACCATAAAATGTCAGAGTTACCTTCTAAGGACGTTCTGGTTAATGAATTAGTTGGAGTTAGGGATACTAAGATCTATCTAACATACATCCTCACCCTTCAAATAAATCTAACCCTTCTTCGAGGAACTTTGACAAAGACATGTGTCTGATAAAATCTGAAGTTATAGATGCCATGCTATCCCCAATTCATTTTGACCTAGAATCCATCTTGCTACTCGCCAAACACTTTGAACTTGAAAAACATGTTATCAGTTCTCCTTCAAGCCAGAAGGTTTTCTTGAAAGTGATTGAAGAAGTAATTTCCAAAATACTTGTCACCCTGGCCTAAGGAATTGATATAATAGATAAATGATTGGACACAAAATTTATTACTTGGGTTTTAAAGGGTTTATGTAATAGCCCTGGTAAAAAAATCATGTACAATATATAAGGCGATGGTTCATGGGTCATGTATTCCAAGATGAATGGTGGGGAAAACATTCTAGTGTGTGTTCATTTGGTTTATTATGGCTAAGGAAATTGGAAAAGGAAATGGAAAAAGTTTTGGAAAGGCATGAGTCATTTATTGGCATTTTATTTATGAAAATAATGGAAATTAGGAGAAAAGGGAGGTGAAAGGTCATAGGCTGCATGTGAGGAGGAAAATGAAGGGGATAATGGAAAATGAAGAAAATAGAGGCCTCATTAATAAAAATTCTTTTGAAGATCAGTTGGTGGGCTTGGCCAATGTAACCTTTTGTCAGTTTAGTTTTGGAGTTGTCTCATTATTCTCTCTCTCTCTCATATTCTTGGAGTCTTAGAGTTTTCTTGGAGCACTCTTCGAGGGTGTGTCATACATGGATTTTGGAGAAAGAAGGAAATCGAAAAGCAGGAAATCACAAGATGACATCAATATCAGTAGCTACAATGGGTTTTTCTTGCAGGTATCGAGTTGCATGTATGTTTTCCTCACTAGTTTTTCCATATGTGGTTTCTTGGTGATGATTTGTCATTGGCATGGAGGATTGCCTAGATTGACAATGGATTTTCCCAACCTTTCCCTTTCCTGGATAATCATGGAGATTGTGGGTTTATTTCCTTGTTTTTCTTTGGTTGGTTCTCATGTTTCCTTAGCTTAGGTTGAATTATTAGTTCCTGGAAGATATCGTTGGACAAACACTATGGAATCCCTGTAACAACTTGGGTTGAGTTACTAGTACTATAAGCCTTGGATGGACAAACGCTCTTGAAGCCCTTGGTAGGTTGAGTTACTAGTCCTGGAAGACTTGGTTGAAAAAATGCTTTGGAAGCCCGACGACAACTGTGGGTTGCGTTACTAATCCTAGAAGCCTTGGTTGGAACAAAAGCTTTGGAAGCCCTGGAAGGCTTGTATGGAGACTAATCTAATGATGGTTTTATGATTTCCAACCATGAGGTGGAATCATTGTTTGATGGTTTGAGGTGGATGGCCTCTAGAGGTCTTGGATGGCTTTTTATTGATGTGTTCTATGAGATCACACATTTATTCTTGAAATATGGCATGGGGGTGAATGGCTGAAGAGAGATTTGGTTCAGCCATTCTATGGTTGGGTTGAAAATGGAAGTCCCATCTCGGGTTTAGATTTTGCATCATCAATGTGAGGTTATTTCTCCTTGTAAATATATGAGTATTATATTGTATTATATGTGGTTTATATGGCTATGATTTCATGAGTATTTCTATTGCTATTATATCGATTATTTATATGTTTTATGACATTAGTTATGTATGGCTCTCATCATGTTTTTACTTGTGTATGAATGAAAAATGTATCTATGGCCTAATGGATGAAACTGTAGCTAAAGTTATAAGGAAACAAAGCCTCATAGTGAATCTCAGGTAAGTATGAGACCCCTATGTTTAAATCTGTCATTTACACCTGTAGATTACATATTCATGATATGTTTCACAAAATTCCTATCATGGCTAGTAGGGGTCTAGCCAAGGTCTTATTCAAGTGATTGCATTTATACTGTCATTTGCTTGTTATTTTACTGTTCTAAGGATGTGATTCAATTATAGGAAGTTACCTAGGCTCTGGTCCTAAAAAAGTGGCTCAAATATTGGGGATACTAGCACAACACTAACAAAAAGAGTCCCTGAATGCTAGCTTGCGGGCCTATGAAAGCATCCAGAGGTCCCTAACACTAGCATTCCCATAACATGGGAGCATACAGAGGTCAAGTGGTCCAAAATCTCAGTTGGACCGAGGGGATGGTTGGTACAAAGGTTTGATTGGTTCTTGAGGGTCCTAATGTTGATGTTGAATTTTTGTATGGTGTGTTTTTGTTGGCTCCATTTCCTTAACATGACATAGGGTAATCATATCATAGTGGACTCTCATTGTATGTTTACCCTGATTGACCAGTTGCTTGGGTAAATGTGGGAGGAGGGTATTGTATAGTGGTATCAAAGCATAGTTCACCCTTCAGACTGAATGGGAATTGTGTTGGTTATGCATTCATGTCAGTTTCATAGGTGTTCCTTATGCTTATATTCCATGTGCTTGTTGCATTTGTGTGGTGATGATATTGGTTGTAGTGATGTCACCATGTGAAGGTTGATGGTGTTGTTGTGGAATGTGTCATCATGGGTGTATGCTCGTATATGAATTTGTCATGCATGTCGGTGCCTATAAGCATGCATTATCATGGTGAAGGTTGTTGTGCATGAGGTCACTATATGCAATTAGGTCATCATGATTCTATTGGTATGTTATGATGCTAATGCGTTGAATGAGGTAAAGCAGGAGATGTAGACTATTAAAGTGAAGTTGTAGCATTGGACCTCGAGGTAAGATCATGTCATCATACAGGTTTGTAGGTTGGGCATGTAGGTTAAGGATTTCTATATGCATTATGGTTATGTGTATGCTTTTCATTCTATTGATGTTATGGTTACATACATGATAGATTCTAGTTGATTAGTGTAGTCACATGCACATGTGTCGAATAGTCATGAATGATAGTAACTTGTGGTTGTATGCATTGTTATTTTTCTTTCATGTTAAGATAACTTAATGCTTATGTTATATTTTGTTGATGAGTATGTTATAGGTTAACTTGTTGTTTCTATATGATAGTTAACTTGATGATTAGGTTATATGTTGTTGATGAGCATGATGTATAACATGTTGTTGTTATATGCTAGTAACTTGATGATTAGGGTTATTACATTAAGATCTTGATGTTATATGTATCATGCTAAATTGGATTGGCCTATGTAGCTCGTTAGGGTTATGAAATTCAAGTACAAGTCAACTCAATTGTGACATTATGTCATAAATTTATATCGTGTTAATCTAGTTGGATTGTGTAGACAAGATAGCCTCCCCTAAGATACATTAAGGTATGAGTTTTCTTATGTCGTATATTTGGTGCTTAACTGTTTGATTATGTTGTCTATTTGGTGTTTGAGCATTTTGTGTCTATTATGTCGTTTAGTTGATTTATCTAACATTGTATGTTTATAGTTTGTTTGAATTTTTGATTACTTGAATGATATGATTATGTGTCTATAAGGTTTCTTGCCAAAATGATATTGTTTTAAGATGGTTGTACTAATACATAAGTGTTGAGATAGCTGATATATACTTGAGTGTAAGTAGGTAACAATTGTAGCACAATGTCTAATGACTATGAGTTGACTATGGATTATGACATGAGTGTTAGTCTTGGTAAAGGTTGGTTTCAAATTGATATCTATGAGTGTCTTGATATTTGGAACATGTGGTTGACATGTGTAAAACATTACAGGAAACATGCTTGGTATTAGTGTGACAAGGTAACAATTGATGTGTTTATATAATTAACAATTGGGTGATGTGACAATACATAGTAAGCCTCAATTACAACAAGGTAAAAGATAAAAGAAAGGAATTGGGCAAGAATTCCTTTCGCTGTGTTTGGAAACCCTAACTCGAAACGAATGAGTGCTTTGCATACGAGAATTCTTCTTAACCTTGATTTTGTCTGAAATTATGTGCATATGTTCTATTGTCGTGAACATGTATTTCACAGGTATATCAACTGGTTCTAGTTATGGCTAGATTCGTCAAAGGATTGGAGTCCCTTGAGAGATGGTGTGGATGTGTTTAGTTGCAAGAAACATGTTTAGCATAACAAGGTAAGGTAACTGGTGCATTGTTATGTTTATTTATGCACTAACATTTATGTGTTTATGGTAATATGGTGCAGGGTATTTAATGGAAAAGAGACTGCCATGAAATCTTGAAGAAGGCTTAAGGTGAGCTTTCCCTTGGAAGCACTGGGAACCATGGGGATTGAGTCATGGTGTTTGTTTCTAGTCTTGTTATTTTTTCCTTCTGAGTTTTTGTGCTTGATTGTGGATTTGTTTGTGTCTTGTGCATGGCCATGCCACTTTGTTTGTGGTGTTGTATTGTTATTGATTTTCATGGTTTTATTCTTGCTTATTTCTTGTCTTTCCTTTATTTTTTTGAGAGTCTTGGGAGTTGTTTCAGGAAATAGGAAGTTAATGGAGCTTGTGGAGAGTTTTGTGGTACCCAATAGGTAAGATAAGACCTCGATGAAGCTCGATGCATGTATAGGGGCAGTTGAAGGCAAGAGTATGACAACCAGTTGGATTGTTTGGATCAATTAGTGTAAATGGACAACATAAGGATAGTGATGGGAAAGGTAATAAAGAAAGGTAAGGTGGATGGATTTGAGGCGTCATATGCCTTGGCTATGTTGGGAATCATTGTTCTCAATGTTGTGCGCATTGTGAATAGATAAAGGGAGTTCTCTTAACCTTGAACTTATGCTATCTAGTAATTATTTTATGATCATGATTATGTTGATGTTTATATATGTATACACATATGAAATTATGTATGTCATGTTTGACAGGGTCATCATGGATCATGGTTGTTTAATGCTGATGTTTATATATGTATGTATGTGTGTACATATGTCGTTTTCTAACAGGATCATGATTTTTTTATGCTAATGTTTATGTATATGTATGTATGTATCCATGTATCTATGTCACTGTCTGACAGGGTTGTTAGGAATCATTCTTATGAAGGAATGATTGCTTACACAAGTGAATGACATGAAGAGGTTCCTGGTTATGGGGAATCAAGTGGGAGGAGTAGTCATGACAAATATACAAGGTCAGTGTCATGTGGATATGAATTGATATTTTATGCTTGTATTATTCCTATGTTTATGCTATGATAGATAACTCTAGGGGATACATTCTCAAAATGAAAGCAGTGTAATCTATGACATGTTGGGATAAGCATGGATGACAGAGAGACACTGGAAGAAAGGTTGCTTGGTAGAGACAATGTGGTTTTAGATGTGTGGTACTACTGTTGTGCATATGTTGTATATGTTGTACATGTTACATCTATGATGTTGTGCACATGCAGTGTGGTGTATATATAGTGTTTGTACATGTTGTTTATGCAATGTTATGTATAGGGTGGAAAATCGATGTTAACAAATGGTACAAATTTAGCCTTATTTTCCAAGAAGTCTCAATCGATAGAAGCACCAAGATTCAAGGAGGTGGTCCCCGCAGCTGGACCTTGATTTATTGCTGTTGCCGATTTTGATACAAACACTCTAAACCCCATAGTGGTTCATCCAAGGATAGGGGAGAATCAATATATCCTAGTTTCTTGGAACTACTCCTTAACTATCAGTTTGGGAAATGGGTCAGATATGGATGTGATTAATTTAAATTGACAAGCAGGAGAAATCGTCACTAGGAGATTACTTGATTCAATAGTAGGGAATAGAAAAAAGCGGGTGATGTTTGAAAAAGTTTCTGACCAATTACATATAATATGGGTAGCCTTAAGAACTAAAACTAATCCGATTATAGAATTGGAAGATATTATAGTTCGATAGTCCTTCCAACCCAAATAATTCAATCCATTTAAGAAGTTAATGGAAGAGAAGGATAAAGAAATCGAAGGCCAGGAGACCATTATGAAGATACTAGACTATGAGGATTTTGAAAGAAAAGAAGAGGTCAAGACTCAGCTTCAAGATATGAATACCTCCCTTTGACACAAAGAGGGAGAGTTTAAATAATCTCTCAGGAAAATGGAGGCTTTGAAGAAAGAGTCACGCGCAAAAGAAGAACACCACCTTGAAGTCATCGAGGATTACAAAAATTTGATTAATCAAACCCTCAACAATTCCTGAGCATCTGAAGTTGAGGATTCGAAGCTTATGCATATCAAAATGTCTTAGTTGGAATAAGAACTAGAAGAGGCTAGTTTGGAGAAGAAAAGATAAAAATATCGAGGGGAAAATTTAGTGAAACAAAAGAGCGACACAAATGAACAAATCCAAGAAACTCTTAAGCAGAAACAAGGTGAAGTTAAAACCTTGCAGGAAATAGTTAGAGTTACCATCATAGGAAGAAAAGTTATAATATAGGCCAAACAAGAGATTTGGAAGGAGACTAAACAAAATATCTCCACAGTAAAAGCTTATGTGGAAATCCTCTCTGATTGTGAGAAAGAAATAATTAAAACCACAAATTTGGAAGCAAAAAGCATAGCTACAATGTTGAAGGAAAGGCTAAAATATGTTGATTCACTTATCGAGTTCATAAATACCCTAGAAGATGAAACACTGGTAGAGATTAATTTACCTCCAAGACATAAGTGTGTCTTCTCCCTTTGCATGATGAAGGAAAAGTGTAATGCAATTTGGCTCGTGTGGGAGTAGTTCGATAAGGCTTCTCGAGAAATTGATGATTTTAGAGTCAAATGGAATTACCTTAGTAGATTTGGTGCACCATCCTTTTGGGGAAAGAAAATTTGGCTTATATCGCATGAAGATTTTTTTGATAAGTTCAAGAGTATAGAGCAAGACCTTGGTTGTTTAGCCATATATGGAGAAGAATTGGTCTTGCCATCTATGGTAGTAAAGCTCTTTGTAGAGATTTTACTATTCTAGCTTAAATTAATGAGTTGATAAAAATTATCCCTACGACATGATATGAGATTAGATATCATTTGATCGTAGTCATAAATAAGTAAAAAAATGTGTTGTGGTTGTCAACTGTGGAATGAGATCAAGTTTATCAGGTCAGAAAGCTTGTAAAGAGGAGTCTTACTTTGGAACAAATAACTTCAATTACTCAAGTGGTTTATCTTGTTCAACCAATGCAATCGGTAACAGATCAACCAAAGGACTGGAGTGAGATACCTTTTTTCACTTCTAAAATGCTAGTGATCAAGATGTGTGGATCCCATAGTGTTTGTCCTACAGCCACATCGAAGAAAATTAAAGTGTCAAAGCCACGAAGGCGACCATAATGCTTAAGTTGTTTATTTAAAAATTAAGTTGTTTAATTTTACTTCAGACATTTCATTAAATCCAAGACAGTTATTTCATGAAATTTATTTTGTCAAGTTATTATTTAAATCCTTATTTCCTGTAATGGGGGGGTTGTTGACAGAAGATAACAAAAATTCATATTTTTGATTGTATGTGCTACACAGACTATTTATTGTATGAATGAAATTATTCTACAATCTTGATAAACTTCTTTATGTGTGTGTGTGGGTGTTCTTTATAATAGTTTAAACATTGATTTCAAGACTTGCTCCGTGTTCAATTTTTTTCTTTACTATTCAGTCTTATCATGTTCTCATATTTATGTATCGAATTGAATGATTGGATATTATGCATTTGATTGACAGTAGTCCTAGGATCTTGCCTCTAGCACTAACAATGATTTTCTCTTGATTTATTCCCAACTGTTATGTTCTATTTATTTAAATTTTCTGTAATTTGTTTGTATTTGGGATATTATTAATATGATAAAATTATCACATTTTCTCATTAGTATTCATTATTCTGTAGTTTTAATATTTATTATTAAACTCACCCTTCATAGAAGTATTAAATTGAGAGATAATGAATACTCATACTTGTTGCAATATTCTTACATTATTATTCTTTATACCTATTATCTCAAGGATATGTGTTTGTTATGTCTATTGTAACATTTTTTTTATTACGTTCCATTTGTTTTAATTTTAATTCAAATGTTTCAGGTTTATCATGAATGCACGAGTCGTACCATTCATCAATTGTTAATGGTTAATGCTTCTTCTATTAATATTGCAAAATTACTACAATGTCTCGATTTATTATCATCTAACCCTATTATGTTTGCTTTTTGAAAATCACATAAGTATAGTCAGGGATACCCCCTATGGTGTGTAGGTGGTCAGTCTAAAATTCCTAGAGTGGGAGGACTTATCAATCCTTGGTGAATGTGTCCTTAGATCATTCAACCCTTTGGAATGATTTGAGTTACAACATTCTTTTGGCACCATTGTTGCGGAGCAATTGATTTGAATATACTAGATGACTATTTCTAACCCTTTGCAACTGCATATTCTTTTTGGACATGCCAATCAACACAAAATTTTGAATAGTCTTTATGAACTCTCCTTACAGGTCTCTCGAACTCTTGAAGAGCTCCGTCAAAATTGGGAAGTATTTGCATAAGAGGACAAATGTGCCCAGCCAAATCCAAACATTCCTAGGCGACGACAACAACCGAGGCTCTGAGTTTGCGACAAAAGTGCACAATCGTCATTGACCAGGTACTTTATTAATAACGTCTTATTTTAATTATTTCATTTATTTTTTATTAGTTTTTTAAGATAATAATAATAATAAAACAATAATATTAACTCATTTGTATCGTCGACAATTGTTAATCTAGATACTCCTTGAATAATAACTAGGTCTACGTTTGAAATAAATCATACACCTTTAGATGACCTTGAGCTCCTAGTAACTATTTCCAATAGAAGGAGACATTGAAAAATTTAGACATAATCATCCTTTGTCTCCTACTCCTAGAACACAAGAAAGTTCTCAACCACTTTTCTCTACTTCTGAACCTTACTCCCTACCCTCATCATCACCTTCACATCCTAAATTTCAATCTTTTCCTATTCTTTTTAATATGCAGAATGTCCCTCTACCCTCCCCTTACCTGTCCTTACCTCCTTCACCTCCACCCATGAATGATTGGGTAAATGATCGATACCGCGCTCTTAATATTCTTGGGCCTCTTCACGATATACCTCCTAAATACGATAAAAACCTACCCAGGTTTGATAATTAAGGAGATAGAACCACATAAAAATATGTAGTTAAATTCTAGGATTATTGTAAAAAGCTCAGTGGCGAGTATGATGACATTTGCATGAGGCTTTTAAAGAAAAGTCTAGAGGGGGAACCTCAAAATTGGTTCAGGACCCAAGCCCCCAATTGTATTAACACTATGGATAGACTGGTCAAACTATTTCTAAGACAATTTGGTGTTAAGAGAAGCAATCCATTATGGTGTTAA
The DNA here is from genome assembly GCA_031772625.1 of Pinus tabuliformis. Taxonomy (NCBI): domain Eukaryota; kingdom Viridiplantae; phylum Streptophyta; class Pinopsida; order Pinales; family Pinaceae; genus Pinus; species Pinus tabuliformis. Next base: position 727,766,864 of record CM062813.1, read on the forward strand.
GCTAAGCAGCAATCCCATCCCCAAAATCATGAAGGATGTAAAGAAAATTATCTCTAATTCAAACCTCGACGAAAAGCTAAAGAAGAAGTTGACCCCCTCTTGTGAGACTGTTCCCAGAATCTATGGATTACCCAAAATCCATAAGGAAGGGGTCCCCCTTAGACCAATAGTTAATACTATTGGTTCCCCAACCTATGAGCTTGCGAAATATGTTGCAAAAATTCTTAAGCCCCTTGTCGGAAACACTGATTCCTTCATCAAGGACTCCCAGGACTTTGTGAATCTTATTAAGAATGAGAAATTGGAACATGATGATATCCTTGTAAGCTTTGACGTGGTATCCTTATTCACTAAGATCCCTCTTGATGAAGCCATTCAGGTTATAAAAGAAGTTGCTGATCCAGGGACTGCAAAGCTGGCTGAGATCTGCCTAAGATCGACTGTGTTCACCTTCCAAGGAGTATTTTATGAACAGACATCCGGTGTGGCAATGGGGTCCCCCCTTTCGCCAATAGTGGCCAACCTATACATGGAATACTTTGAAAAGAAGGCCCTGAATTCATATCCTTTGAAACCAGCCTGGTGGAAGCGATTTGTCGATGACACCAATATAAAATGGACTCATGGTAAGACAGAACTCGAAAAGTTTTTCACTCACTTAAATTCGATCTCTCCAGATATAAAGTTTACAATGGAACTTGAAGAAAACAAGAGCATTCCGTTTTTAGACGTCCTGATCATCAGAAAAGAGGATGGCTCTTTGGGCCATAAGGTTTTCAGGAAATCAACCCACACAGAGAGTTACCTCCATGCTGATTCCCACCATCACCCTACACAGAAGGTTGGTGTTCTAAACACGCTGGCCATCAGAGCCCTTCGAATTTCCGACTCAGAGCACCTGGAGGAAGAGAAGAAGCATCTAATCTTAACTTTTAAAAGTATAGGCTACAAGGAGCATGAAATCAAAAAGGCCATAGAGAAGGCTGAAAGAAAGTTGTTTTCTCATGAACCTAGGGCTCAAGACCAGCCTAATTGTGGTATTGTTTTCCTACCATATATCCATGGGATTACGGACAAAATCGCTAAAATCCTAAAAAAGAAAAACATTATCACTCATTTCTCGGCTCCTGGTACTATCAGACAAAGTTTGAAGTCTGTTAAAGATGATATCGACAACCATCAGCTTAAAGGAGTTTATAAAATAGAGTGTTCCTGTGGAAAAAGCTACATTGGTGAAACAGGTCGCTCCCTCCAGACAAGACTCAAGGAACATGGCGCGGATATTAAGAACGGAAGATCTCGTACTTCAGCCCTGGCAGAGCACTCCTTAAAAACTAAACACCATATCTGTCTGGAAAGCGCATCAATTATCGCTAAGGAAGAGCAACATCAGAGACGAAAGATCAGAGAAGCGCTTGAAATTATCAAACATCCTCATAATCTGAACAGAGATAATGGCGTGGAGATTAGCGGGAGCTGGCTTCCCTTGATCAAGGAAATAAAAAACGCAAACGCAAGCGCATCCCCTGGTTAAGGCCTCAGCAGGTAAGTTATCCCTCTCCTTTCTTGTGTCTTCAGTCTTTGTTTTTCATTTAGGTCTAGGTTTAGAATTTACATTAAAATCTAGGATTTATTAATTTCTTCATTGCTATTGAGTAATTTATTAATCATTATATTAATTTATTATAAATATTAATTATTTATAATAGTTAATATAATATAATTAACATTAATAATTTAATTAAATTATTTAGGAATTAATATTAATTAAAATTAATTTCATTTTATTATTAATATTCCCTAGATAAAAAATCATTTTCAGATTAGATTTATTATTTCCCTAGGTTAATATTAATTTCATTTTAGAATTATTATTATTTTCATTTAGATCTAGGTTATTATTAATAAAGCAAATTAATAATAATTTAGCAAATTAATAAAACAAATTAATAAATCAATTTAATATTAAAACAAATTATTATTATTCATATAATATTCATAAATCAAGTTAATAAAACAAATTAATTTTATATTATAACAAATTAGTAAAACAAATTAATAAAGCAAATTAATTTTATATTATAACAAATTAATAAAACAAATTAATTTTATATTATAACAAATTAATTAAGCAGATTAATAAAGCAAATTATAACAAATTAATAAAAGCAAATTAATTTTATTTTATAACAAATTAATAAAACAAATTAATTTTATATTATAACAAATAAATAAATCAAATTAATAAAGCAAATTAATAATATTAGAGCAAATTAATACTATATATTAAATCAAATTAATAATAAAACAAATTAAAATTATATTATATATATAATATATTAATAAATCAAACTAATATATTAAAAATATTAAAAAGCAAATTAATTTTAGATTATATAAAATTAATTAAAATTAATTAAATATTTAATACAAATTAATAGAAAAATTTATAAAATTAATTAAAATTAATTAAAAAATTTTAAAATAAATTAAAATTAAAATTAATTAAAAATCATTTCAGCCGACAGTTTGTCATGTTTTATCCTCATCACTATTTATTACTTCTTTGTTGCTCTTCTGTCATCATCATTCTCATATCCTGATGATGGATCCCATTTGGGATTTGAAACGTTGGTACAAAAATGTTAACACTGTGGATTCTCCGGTCATTGATCCAAAAGATTCAAGCCACAGATCTCTGAAGTCCACAATCCATTATGGTTGACTGAACTCTTTTCCCTAAAACTTAAGCCTAATGAGTCAGTTTTAGACTTCAATAAAATATATATGAAGTGCTACAACCTTCTTCCAGGTGATGTTCATTCGTCTGATACTGTAGCCATTGTGGCCTACTCCATAACTATCGATGATGATATATCATATGCATCGCAAGAGAGAGCCAATGACCTTAGCTGATACGCATAAGAAAGCCTGTGTTTATGAAGGAAATATGATCATCATTGGAAAATGACCATCTCGAGATAGTCGATCTAAAGAGAAGAAGAAGGTCGCCGAAAAATCTCCTCAAATCCCTGCCTCTTCATCTTCTCGGGACCATTAAATGGAAGAAATGGCTAAACTTATCAAATCCTTAACTAATAAAATCCATCACCTGGAAGTCGGAAATAGCGTAGATCCCCTCACTCCTATTAATCCTCTCTTCCAACCAAATTTTCGTCCAAATACAATGAATAGAAATATGAATTTCCCAAATACACCGAATAGAAATATGAATTTCCCACAAAGTAATCAAGTTCCTTACCATTTTCCTAATCCTCCCCAAATACTATAAAGAGGAAAATATCCAGAGGAGCATCCTTTCTGGCCCCCTCTTAGAAATAATGCCAATCTCATCAAAGAATATGACGATGAAATGACTATCCAATTAATGAATCATGAGGAAGAGGATTATCCAAACATAAATTCTATCAATTATTTTGATGAATGTGTCAAGAACCCAACTGATTATGTGGAAAAACATCTTTGGGATTCTGAACTTCAGTGTTTTGCTGAACGCTTAGAAGTGTAGATTCAACATAAATATAACCTTAGACCCAAGAGGGATCACATTCCTAAAAATCAATCTCTTCCCTAAGCCCTTGTTCCGCCGAATTAGAGACCATCTATACCAAATAATCCCCTCCCTCATGACTCATATCCTCACTTTGTACATAAATTTAATTTGTAAAATGAATTAAGTAAACTCAAGATTAGTATGCCCTTAGTGAAAATTGTTAGAATCCCTACCTATAAACAAGAAATAGATACTTTATTTCGAGCTTCCCACCCTCCTCCCCAAGAACTTGAAATGGAGGATGGTATCAACCTCCAGGATAATTCCCTTAAAATCATCGTTGGGCCTCAAAATAAAAAATATGATAGATTTGTACCTGCTTTCTACATTAGATTAAAAATACATGACTAGGATCTGCATAATTGTATGTTAGATTTGGGGCCTTGTATAATTTAATGCGTAAAGAAATTATGGATAAGCTCAAGTTAGATGTAACTCAGGAATATAAAGATGTGTATTCCTCTAATTCCTAAAGGGTTAAGTGCCAAGGGGTAATTAAAGATTTTGTTGTGGTCCTATCTCAGGTTCCTATTAAAATAATTGTCAAGGACATAGTGGTGGCCAATGTGGCACCTAATTATGGAATACTCTTATCAAGGAGTTGGGGTGCTAAATTGTGTGGTTCTCTACAGATTTACCTATCATACGCTACCATACCGATTTTCGGGGGCAGAACACATCGTGTTTACTGGAACTTTAGGCTAACCTATACTATCAACTTTGAACAATACCCTAAAAATTCTCTAGTATAAACCTTTCACAATAATATGGGGAATTTTGTCTTCGCTCTTTCTGATGAAGAAAAGACTCTCATTCATGAAAACAACAACCTCACTATTTTACCAAAATATTCTAATGTCCTCTGGAAGATGTACTTTGATGGTGCTTCCTCTAAGGCATGATCTCGTGTAGGGGTCATATTGATACCACCTACTTGAAATAGTGCAACCTTTTCTTTTAAGCTGAATATAAAAACTACTAATAATATATCCGAGTATGAAGCACTATTGCTTGGACTAGATATAACATGGAAGCTTAATATTCAAAATTTATCGATTTTTGGCAACTCCGAATTAATTATTAAACAAGTGACCAATAAATGCCAGACCAAGCACCCTCGATTGCGTGCATACACAAATTAGTTTTGGGACCTGGTCGATAATTTATTTTCTGTGATCAATTTCACTACTATACTTAGAGAAAAGAATCAATTAGCTGATGCAATTGTAGTCACTGCAACTACCTTCGTGCCTCCTACTGACTCCAAGTTAAGATTCAAAATTGAGACCCTCTATCGACCCTCAATCCCCAATAATATCAAACACTGGGAAGTATTTAAGGATGATCAAGAAATAAAGAGGTTTATTGAATTAATTGGTGAATTCTCATAGAAATGTATAGATGAATAGAATGAAGAAGGCCCATTAGGATCTTATACATTACAACTCAAAGCCAAAATCAGAAAACATGACATTATCCAATTAAAAAAAATTATATTTCTAGGGTATTAATCCCTTTTGATTTTATTTTATTTTTACCACAATGATGTTGTTTCAAACCCGGTATTAAAGCCCCCTAACATTGATATAGAGCCACCGAAATTTGTTCGTGGAGGGGAAAACAAATTGATTAATTTGTCCTGAGCTCTCCCATCTAAAATTAAAGAACAATATATCAAGATTTTATCTAAATATAATGACTTATTTGCTTCATCTTACCATGATCTTAAGACATATGATCAAAGAATTATTCAGAGCATCACATTCCACTGAAGAAGTCATTAAACCCTCCAAGAAAAATCACTAACATATTAATCCCCTCCTCCCTCCCATTGAGAAAGAGATAAAGAAGCTTCTTGATGGTAAAATAATTGTTTGTTTCCATTATTCCATCTGGATAGCCAATTTTGTTCTAGTTAGGAAGAAGAATGGTGAAATCAAGTTGCGCATAGATTTTAGAAATCTCAATCAAGCTTCTTTAAATGATAAATATCCTTTGCCTAAAATGGATAGCATCCTTCAGTGAGTTGTGGGTTCAACCTACATCTCTATGATGGATGTATTTTCTGGATATAACCAGATTGATGTCCATAAAGATGATATGTATAAAACAACCTTTAATACCCCATGGGAAACCTTTATGTGTAAAAAAATTCCTTTTGGGTTAATGAACATAGGAGCCACCTTCCAAAGGGAAATGGACATTCCATTCACTAATGAAAGGACCATTTTGTAGTCATTTATTTAAACGATATGACTATCTTTTCACAGAGTGATGAACAACATCTAAAACATCTAGAAACAATTTTTCAAAAATGTCAAAAATATGGCTTGTCTTCAAACCCAAAAAAGTCCTTTCTCATGATGACTGAAGGAAATCTATTAGGATATATCGTGTCTCAACATGGGGTGAGGATTAACATGGAAAGAGTGTAGGTTATTCAAATTGTGGAATCCTTCTTGGGCAAGGTTAATTTTCTTTGAAGATTCATTCCTAATTTTGTCGAAATTGTCAAAAATAGAACATGAATGCTCAAGAAGGGAAATTATATAAAATGGAATGAGGAAGAGAAGTACTCCTTTTATAGGATTAAAAATGTTATCATGGAAGAGCCAATCCTTATTAGTCCTAACTATACATAGATTTTATCATCTTCCATTTCACCTTAGAACACACAATAGTTGTTGTTATTCTACAAAAGAATCGACATGGCTATGAACAACCTATTTCCTTCTTTAGAAAAGCTATGCAATCTTCAGAACTCAAATATAATATAATCGAAAAGAAGGTTTATGCTTTAGTCAAAACTCTTAAGGCATTCTGGGAATATCTTTTACTAGAAAGGTTAATTTTTTATCTTCCACACACTGAAGTAAAATATATCTTATTACAACATGATATTGAAGGAAGACAAGGAAAGTGGATAGCTAAAATTCAAGAATATGACCTCCAATTAAAACCCATTAAAATTTTAAAGGTCCAAGTACTGTCCAAATTATTAACCAAAGAAAACTTCGATGGATTAGGAATTAATCAGTATACTCTTGTGACCTCAATTGAAGCAACTGAAGGTAAATAGGATAAGAAGTCACAGTTGGTGCTACCTCACTCAACTTATACCACTATCAGCCTAGATGTTTCCTCATCTGAGTGGTATAAAGACATTATTAGCTACCTTCATACTCTATAGTTTCATAGTCACCTGATTAAGTCCGTTCGATGTTCGTTGAAATTAAAATATGTAAATTATTGTATTATAGATGGTAAATTATATTGGAAGGACCCTATAAGTGTACTCCTCAATTGTATATTGCTCGCCCAAGTTGACTACTTGATTACTTAGCATCATAGTGGAGTGTGTGGTGGTAATTTATGAGAGGGCCACCGCTCATAGGATTCTTCGTAGTGGATTGTATTGCACTACTCTTTTTAACGATGTAAATAAGAATGTAGAGATTGTCATCTAATGGGGTGAAACTACAACTTTACACAAAATATAGAATTTTTAAATAATTAAAACCCTGTTTAATTAAATTATCACACCCCAACCTCTTTAGTGGAACTCAAAACAGATTAAAACCCATTTCAACCTTTAATATCATTATTCTGCCATAATAGCATAATTCCTTGATTTACCCAATAGTTGGCAAAAACCAAAATTACTCACGGAACCCAAAGGAATTAAAAACTCGAGTTCAAACTTTCTCGAGTTCGATTCTTATATTAATCACGTGCATCTTTACCATGCAATCACCGTTGGATGGCGCCCTTCACAACAAATGGATCTAATTGACCAGACTTCAACTAGAATAAACCAAATTTGATATCTCATCGGGTTCGAAAATTATATTAACGTCCATTCATTTTTCCACGCGATATCCATCAGATCTACCTCCTTTAATCAAACAACCCAAATTAACTGAGATATTAACCAGGTTTAATAAAATATCGCACCCTATTTTGGATTAACATTCATGATTTTTAACCACACAATGATCATAGATCTGTTGATCTATTGATCGGATGACTTCTGCTCTTCTTTTGGATTTAGCGCGAATTTGTCAGGTTTCCGCCAAGACTTAGCCCTTCCGCTAAGTTTAGTACTTCTGTAAACTTTAATCACCAAGATCGTGAATACATCCATGCACAACATTAACGCGATAGAGAGGAATTTAGCCTACATCTTAATTAACCAACGAAATCAATTACATAATAACAAAATACGTGTTGTACCTTAAGAAACAAATTTCTTGGCTGTGTAGAAATTGTGCTTAAGACATTAATGTCTATAGCTATTATTACTTATTTGTCACTTAATTGTATGTTGTGTTCTCAAATGAAGGACCTGGGAAATTTGGTTCTTAACACTCAATACTTAGGTGACAAGAAAATATCAGAATGCCATTTGATTGTTGAATATAAATGATGAATGAAGAAAGCTTGAATAAATCATAGACAATATGTTGTTTTACACAGAATCTACTATCTGTGACACTTGGAGAAGTTATAGATAATATGTTGTCTTACACAGAAACTACTATCTGTAACTTAGAAGAATTGTAGAGGTGTGAACTTCAAGTATAGGAGTGCTCTTTTAAGGGATTTTAACTTCATTTACATAAGAAAATAAATACCTACAGCTTCATTACCATACTTAAAGGAAGAAAACATAAGATGACACATAACAGAGAAGTCACAAAATCATACCCAACAATGTATGGAAAACTTCTGATTATTTCATTAATCAACAGTTGTATCAGGAATTCAGTGACCTAGTATCCAGGTTCTCCAAAATTCAAACCCCTTCTCTGTCAATTTTCCTCTTTCTATACATTATAAGGCAGCTGGTGATCACCAAAACTGTCAAACTTCTTAACTATTCTCCTAATTGTCTAAAGTAAAATTTATTACAGAATATTACATAGAGGATAAAAGACACCTCATAAATAAAATAACAAGAAGTAACAGAATTTAGAAAATGATGATGACTGTTAGCTTTTCAGATCTATTGCTTGGCTACTGATGAAGTTTCTCTATAGATGCTTTAATAATGATTAAACTATTTTAATCATAATAAACTATATTTGACAAAACCCTGTGCGTGGACCTAGGCCCACGTATGTATCAGAAGTATTTTGATTGGCCAAAACATAGGGAAACCCGACCAATCACCGACCCTTTGAAGTTTTGATCATCTCCCTCTAATTTTGATTATTTTGCTTAAATAACGGAATCAACAAATTTACGTGGAACATACTTTACCACGGAACTAAAAAGGATTAAAAATCTAATTCATAAACCTGTCAGACCCACCTTAGATGTACGTGAACCATCTGATCACTCGTTCAATAAATGGCTGGATCCTTCGGAACTCACGGGACTTTAAACCTGTTTGAACTAAATCTTATCAAGTTCGCCTTTTCAATGCTTTGTTGACTCCCATATGGACCCGATAGGAAATATGAACCGCCAGTTAATGATCTATTGGGTCCAATTTTAATGCTAAAACCCGATTAATTTTTCACTCGATATCTGTCGGATCCCGTCTCTTTGGATGGACGGCTGAGATTGGCTTAGACTTCAGCAAATTTAAACTGTGTTTGATACACCGTCGCATTCAGTCTTCGAAATAAACCCATTCTAATTAACTTATGTGATTACTGTTGGATCTATGGCTTGTTGATCAAATGTCCTAGATCTTCTCGTGGGTTCACATTCAAAAGTCGTTTCATCAATCAAGCAAAACACTTTATTTCTTTTAAACTTTGTGAGGGTAAAGAATATACAAGAGCTTCATTGAGGTTAAACCCCAGTAATTTCAGGCCACACATTGTGGTCAACCATGCTAACGTCACGGTCAACAGCGGGGGTTGAGCTTTAATTAATCTTTGGGCTTATTGCTTCCCCATGGTACACCTAATCGTACTCATTAAGCTATCATTTGATCACGCCTCTTGAACCTGCATGAACTTTAGACAATGGTTTGATTTTTCATTTCTTTTGATTTTTATTTCACTTTGTGATAAAACTAAAAATAAGACTTAAATAACAATGGAAGCTACAACATTTGGCTCCACCCAGGGATAGTGCTTTTCCCACAGAAGCACTAAGAGCAATAGATCAATGCATTAACCTTGGGCATGAAGTCATATATTTCTTAACCAATTCAAATTATATGGCATTTGTACACTGAATTCACTCTGGTATCTACAATGATAAGATGCTTGTGCTTTGATAGCAAAGTGATGAGTTTCATAAATTAGTAGCCTTAGTTGGGCATGGAGTCTGAAGTTCTGAAAGCCCTGAGATTTGAAAGACTAAAACCTAACGTTCTTGAAATCTAAAACCTCTGCAAACTGGTTTCCAACTGGCACAGTCACCCTTATTTATCAACTAAAATTGAACTAAAGAACTGCAATTGGAAACGAAATGCTCAACACTTGAGCTTGTTTATGTACAAGCTCTTACCTATTTACATGAGTGATCTCAATCAGGTGAAGTCAATCTTCCAATGGTACCAGGTTAGCATTTGAGTGCTTGATCTAGAACCATTCTGCCAGTGAATTTTGAAAATACAATTCATCGTGAATGGAAAATAAAAAATGCATACGGGCAACTCACAACAAAAATTAGGAATATATCCAAAAAATGGTATGTGTAGGTTGTTAATAAATGTCTCCATGTAATCTGCCACAAGATCTTCAAAAGTATAAGAAAAAACATGGTTCTGATCAGCTCCAAAAAATAAAGGCTCTATGTATGAAGCTTATTGCTCGAATAAACCTTGTATTGGGATAATATGCTCAATAAAAAATCAACAAAATCTTTAAGAAAATTATATATGTCACTTTTATGTCTCCACTTTTCATCTCTGAGCTTTGATTGAAAATAATTTGTAATTATGACCTCAGGAAGAAAAAAGAAAAATTTTCACATCACTATATGACATATGGCCAACTTCAAATAGATTGTTTACCTTTGATCCATGGGCATGATTGTGTTCTTGAATGCAATGATCTACAATCTCTTTATCAGCTTTCTTTTTACATAAGATAGCCTCTTTTGCTATGATAAATGGCTCAACATATTGTTGTCCAACATTTCCCACTTGTTGGTTTTCTTCTCTATGTCCAACACCCAACTGATGAACTTGAATACCTTCATCCTGTTCCTCATTTGAACCATTTTTGTTATAAATAGGAGGACCATCAAATTTAACAAAATAATATCTCTGGGGATTTGCAACTTAATTATTCTCCCTCTTCTCAACCGCTAGGCAAAAATTCTTGATGCATGTGTAAACTTTTATTCATTTGAATGCTCCCTTGATTTGTTTGGAACAAGATCAACGAATTCTCTTCTTGTGAGATTATTGAAGAAAAGTTTTTTTTAAACTTTTCCACATCATTTTGAGAAAATGATAGTTCTTTGCTTTCAAAGACTTGCTCATAATTAATTTGGCTATAACCTCTCTGAATGCTTGATATATTATCAACATGATCATTAGTTTCTTCAGTAGGATTATCATGAGCTTTTATTTTTTTTAGAATCATAATATTCACAACAACCTTCAAAAAGAAACTTGTGTGAATAAGACGTTCTACAAAAAGAATTGAACACGGAATGGAAATCTTTCAAAGATGAAATGCTTGAATGAGGCATAGACCTGTACCAAACCCTAGATTCTTGGTCCAAAGAAAACATAAACAACTTCATCTTCACATCTTCATGAATGATACTCTACTCTCCATGCATTCATGAAACTCTTCGAGGTGTTGAACCGGATCTTCATATTCATTTCCACTGAATCTTAGGAGATACTCATTCCACTCATGAAATGTAGGCATATGATGAGGATATCCAGTGATCCCAATAAAATCTAGTGGGTTAAATTTATTGGCTAAGAATGCAGGAATAACCACTAAATCCCAGAAAAGAAAACTCCAAAGTGAAGATCAAAGGTGTGAATGTACAATGAACTATTGAAACTGCTCATGCTCAAGAATCAGCTTCAAACTTAATAAACCCAGGGAAAAGTGTTCTTATTCAATTGTTTTACAGGTTGTTGTTCTTGTTCTTGTGGAGTCACCTTTTGGAGCCAAAGTTATTTCTTTTGTTCAAAACAACCAAATATTTCCTCCTCACTGAAGAACCAGAGGAAAATATTGAAAACCCAGGGAAAAGTGTTCTTTTCTTCTTTCCCTGGCAACGTCGCCAATTAATGTTGTATCTTAAGAAACCAATTTCCTGACTATGTAGAAATTTTTCTTAAGACATTAATGTTTATAGTTATTGTCACTTATTTTTCACTTATTTGTATGTTGTGTTCTCAAATGAAGGACCTGGGAAATTTGGTTCTTAACCCTCAATACTTAGGTGACAAGAAAATATTAGAATTCCATTTGATTTTTGAATAGAAATTATGAATGAAGAAATCTTGAATAAGTCATGGAAAATATGTTGTTTTACAAAGGATCTACTATTTGTGACACTTGGAGAAGTTATAGATAATATGTTGTCTTACACAGAAACTACTATTTGTAATTTAGAAGAATTCCAGAGGTGTGAACTTCAAGTATAGGAGCGCTCTTTTAAGGGATTTTAACTTCATTTACATAAGAAAATAAAAAATTGCAGCTTCATTACCATACTTAAAGGAAGAAAACATAAAATGACACATAACAGAGAAGTCACAAAATCATACCCAACAATGTATGGAAAACTTCTGATTCTTTCATTAGTCAATAGTTGTATCAGGAATTCAGTGGCTTAGTATCCAGGTTCTCCAAAATTTGAACCCCTTCTCTGTCAATTTTCCTCCTTTTATACATTATAAGACAGTTGGTGATCACCAAAACTGTCAAACTGCTTAACTATTCTCCTAACTATCTAAAGTAAAAGTTATTATAGAATATTACATAGAGGATAAAAGACACCTCGTATATAAAATAACAAGAAGTAACAGAATTTAGAAAATGATGATGATTGTTAGCTTTTCAGATCTGTTGCTTGGCTACTGATGAAGTTTCTCTTTAGATGCTTTAATAATGACTAAACTATTTTAATCATAATAATCTGTATTTGAAAAAACACCCAGGCGTGGACCTGGGCCCATGTATGTATCGAAAGTGTTTTTATTGGCCAAAACACAGGGAAACCCGACGATTCACCCACCCTTTGAAGTTTTGATCATCTCCCTCTAATTTTGATTATTTTGGTTAAACAACGGAATCAGCTAATTTATGCGAAACATAGTTTACCACGGACTGAAAAAGATTAACAATCTGATTCATGAACCTGTCAGGTCTGCCTTAGCTGTACATGAATCGTCCGATCACTCATTCAATAAATGGTTCGATCCTTCGGAACTCACGAGAGTTTAAACCTGTTTGAACTAAACCTTATCGATTCTGCCTTTTCCACGCTTTGCTGACTCCCATACGGACCCAATAGGAAATATAAACCACCAGTTAATGATCTATTGAGTCTAATTTTAACACTCAAACCCGATTACTTTTTCACCCAATATCCATCGGATCCCGTCTCTTTGGATGGACGACTGAGATTGGCCTAGACTTCAGAAAATTTAAACTGTGTTTGATACACCGTCGCATTTGATCTCCAAAATAAACCCATTCTAGTTAACTTAAGCGATTATGGTTGGATCTGTGGCTTGTTGATTGGACGGCCTAGATATTCTCACAGGTTCACATTCAAAAGCCATCCTATTAATCAAACAAAACACTTTATTTATTTTAAACTTTTTGGGGGTAAAGAATATACGAGAGCTTCATTGAGGTTGAACCCATGCAATAATTTTAGGCCACACGGTCAACCATGCTAACGTCACGATCAACTGCGGGGGTTGAGCTTTAATTAATCTTCATGCTTATTTCTTCCTCATAGCACACCTCATCGTACTCATCAAGCTATCACGTGATCGCACCTCTTTAACTTGCATGACCTTTAGACAATGGTTTGATTTTTCATTTCTTTTGATTTTTATTTCATTTTGTGATAAAACTGAAAATAAGACTTAAATAACAATGGAAGCTACAAAAATACGCATAAAGAAGATTTAAACACAAAACTCTTTCTTTCTTTTTTTTCCAAAAGAAAAATCGTAATTTTATTAATTAAAACAAAATTACATGTTGTAGATGTTGTGACGCATTCCATCAGTAGTCATTGACTGTTGATCAGTGTTCATGAAAGCAAAAAAAATAATGTACAAATGGGGAGAAAAATCATGCTTTTCTCCCTTTTTTCTTCTCAACTTTACACCACTCCTCTTAAGTCGGCATCGAAGATACAAGTGCGAGTGAAGTGTCAGCCACAGGTTGAGGGTTGTCTTTATCAAAATATAAGTTGTCATTTGGATCCACTGGTATCCATTGTTTCTGGTATCTTTAGCAACTATGAGTCCATCAAATCTTGTGGATTTAACTCCTTTGTTTCTGGTTCTTGGTTCATCTGATTGTTCTCATTGGGTACAACATGTTCCTCATCCCCTTCCTCCTCCTCATCGGAGATTGGTGGGGAAAAGTGCCATCCCTTGGCTTGTTTCCCTGTTTTATTCTTTCTACAAATATATTTTTTGGCTTATGGGCATGTATTTTGTAGATGTCTTGTTTGTAGCAAAATTCTGCATCCAAATGCTGTATTTTCATAATCTAAAATCTATGTCTAGCACCTCTATTTATGCTTCAGTTGTATTTGTTCTGGCAAGCCTTTGCTGAGATCTACATCCACACAAATTTGTGTGAATGTGAAAATTATTTCCTCCAACATTTGGGTGTCCATTTTAATATAATGCCCAATGGTGTTACCGGTACCGACAAGAACTTGTTGGTTCCAAAGATGTAGTGGGAGATTGTGTAAGCAAACCCAAACTGGCATCCTGTAAACAACCATTGTATTTACATCAAATTCTGGGAACCATGGTGTGATGAAGAAACTCATGGATCCCCAGAACCAAGGTCCTTCCTACATTATAATGTCTCTAGCCTCTATTGAAGGGAAATTTAGAATGAAGAAACCCTTGGAGCAGAGATGGTTTTCACATTGAGTAGTCCAGTTTGTGAAAATCCAATAAAATAGATCAACAAGTTTGGTCCAAAAATAGTTGAATCTACAAATTATGACTTGTTTTTCAAATATAATACAATTCTCATCTGTTTCTAGTATATCTATGTTTAATTATGTGGTATAATTCAGTTTCTCCACTATATATGGGCTGGGTTCCATTCCAGCTTGCTTTGGTGTTATTGTAGGTGTATTTTTACCCTGGAGGATGTTTTTGAAAGATAGTCCTCCATTTTTTTTCTTCTGATGTGTTCCCGCATTTTTTGTTGAGCAAATCCCATTTCCTCCTTCGGAAAAAATTGTTTTACTGTGGTCTGCTACTCCATCTCTCAGTCTCAGGTTGAGTGTTATGGTAGACATAGGTATGATATTGTAGTCCATAACGGACTTGGAGTCCTAGAGTTCTCTACCCCCATAGATCAGATTTTGTAATCTGGTGGGATATCCAACATGATGGGAGATAAGGTTCTTCGAATGCAACACACAGTTGGTTGCATATACCCAAACCAAATGTGACATTTCGGAAGGGGCTTTAATAAAAACTTGGAAATGAAAAGTGTTTAACAGAGGTGGTTTTGTTTCCATCTGAAGGTAGCTTGGTCGAGAAGCAAGAGATGCGCCGCACCACAATGTGGTCTTTGCATTTCCCTTCAAGATTCTGGTGCCCTATTTCTGTTGGTTGGCCTCAATTTTATGCGCTGAGGATCCAAGTGTGTGTGTGTTGGAGGGTATATGTGCCCCCACATTCAGTCCCTGACCCAGCTAATGCATACCCTGGAACATGAATCGCAGTAGAGGGGGGCAATCATTGTAGCTGAATATTGTAGACTAGCTATATGGTCTAGTCTCCACTGAAACGACACGATCCTAGTGATTCATTGACCATATCACACTCTCAGATCCATTTTCCCTTGAAAAGCCCTTAGATAACAGGCCCCAACTGAGATGCGATTCAACAATCCGGCGATAGAGAAAGAATTTGTGTCCGGAGTGATATACTATCTTCACGAACCATAAAACCAATCGACATAACCATGACAGCCAGATCATTTTGTTGGATCCAACCTCTATGGGTTCAAAGGGATAAGGAAGCCCTATCCAACAGATCCTACCTGCATTTTCCTTGCGAAATGGTTCCTCAAGTAATCCCTAACCATATCACTGGAACCGCCATCGAGCCTGTGCATTCTTGCATCCCCATGAGCTATCCAAAGGTTGGAATGTGATGGAGGCACCCCATTCCTCATTGTTGTGCAGGAAAACCCTATTTCTGTTTTTGATTGCCATCTCGAAACTTTTGCCCCCATCTCCGATAGTATTAATCAATAAGAGGAAACACATATGACATACCAGATTCGACCTTGTTTCCCATTGGATGTAGTCTTCCACATGGAAAAGGGCTCCATTTCTTGTACATTCCAGTTACCCTACGAACCAATGTCTCGATTGTTCAGGTCGGTTTGGTGTTTTAGTATGTGCCCACCTAAATGCCAGAGCCCACCAGTGAATAGGTTTCTCAGATCCTTGGGTGCCATTCGAGCCATGCGAGGGGTAGTTCTTGGTGGCCGATCCAACCCTTGCTTTTCTACGCAGAGAAACCCTAGTTCTGTTTAGCTCCATTTTTCCCTCCTCTCTTCTAAAGGTAGAGTTGTTATTGAAGAGAAAGTCATTTTCAATACAAAAACTCTTTCATTCACACAATATTTACATATATGTACAAAAAATCTCATGCTCTATTATGTTCTCTCTTCTACTTAGCTTTGTCTAACACTCTAACACTCTGTTTCAAAACTATCTCAAAAAAACTCTCTCTCACTCCCCTCGCAGGCTTACATTTATAGAAATAAGTACATAGTTATGGATTATTCTAAATCCATAATCTTCTCCATAAATCACACAACTAATTCCTATTTAAGGATCTCGTAATCCCAAAGATCTCTATGAGATCTTTACAAGTCTATCACTCGTGTTCTCTCATAATTGAGAATATTTACAATCATGGCCTCACACACATATTCTCCACTCAATTTATATAAGATTCATAAAAATAATTAAAAACTTCACCCCCTCATTCAACCAAATGTACAATAATATTCTGAGCAGGATGCTCCTACATCAAACTCCCTATGTAGAAAAAATCATAGACTCCTATCAATTAGGTCTACCACTTTTCTGTCGTAATGTAACAGCTACAAGTCTGAATGACTTGCTACCTCCAGGATTCCTATCTTTATTTTGTTGACGGTCCTTCAATATTTCTTTTACACGCTGATGTGGTTTTTTTCCTTTCATCCTTCTTTCTCGTGGTCTCCAAATTTTGAACAAGTCTCGAATTGATTCACCATCTGCACCTATAAATTTTCTAGGTAACTCTGTCATACTAAGATTAGTGAGAACTAAACTTAAAAGTTCATCATTATCATGACTCGAAATGTCAACCAAATTCTGTATATCATTAATCACAGGATGGATCAATGATGATCTATTACAATTTTCTCCACCATGCTCTAGGAGTAATTCCTCTTTGCTAATCACATCAACACATTTGATGTTCTCTATGGTGTTCTTTCCTTCATTTTTTACAGGTTCTCTTGTCTCAACTTCTTTGGCCTCTGGCTCTTCAGCTACTGGTTCTTTCTCTAATTGAGCTACAAACTCAACTTCATGGAATGAAGAACAATCATCCCAATTTCCTTCAGGTTCAAAAAAGACTTCTGGATCATAACAATGGTCATTAGTTGTCTCTATAGCAACAAATTCCTTACCTACATTCACAAATAAACTATTAGTTTTAAAAATACTAGACATTTTGGTCTCTTTTGATGCTTCAAGCACCAAATTCCCACCATGGAATTTATGGCTTTCAACAAATCCTCTTTGCTATGACTCAATTCCTATGAGTCTCTCCTTCTCCAACAAAGAAATATGTATTTGCTCAAGTTTGTTCATCAACATAACATTCCATCTCTATTGCAATAGATTCCACTTGACCCGTTTCCTTATTCTCCATCCATGTCTTTTGTCTTCATTCACTTTCTCTTGAAACCATTCCTGTAGTATATTCAATTCTGCTTTCATCTCTACAATACTTATCCTACGCTCTTCATCACTCATCTGACATTTATTTGAACCTTTCCTAAGTTTCTCCATTCTAATTATTCAAAATCAAATCTAATAATAATAATAATAAAATCTACCTCAATCAAATTCTAAAACTAACTCCTCTGCTTTTTTCTTTGCTTCTGCTGCGCCTCTAATTTTCCTTGTCATATGTCTTCTTGATCTCTCTAACAGCTTTAACTTGTGAGCTGCAATCAACCTCTACAGTAACAAGTCTCCTTCTTGTTACACATGCTTCACCAAGCTTTCCTCCTCTGAGCTTAGTCTGTTAGCATTTCTCTGGTTCTCTTCTCTGGAACCATATGAGCACTCCTTGCTCTAGGCTGCTGCAATCTCGTCACCTTCCTCTATTGTTACTCTGCACAAAAATGATATAGAATAACATTGACAATTAATCATGCTTTACGCAGAATCTTCTTTTGCCTCTGATACCAAAATGATGGGGTGAAACTACAACTTTACACAAAATGTGGAATTTTAAAATAATTAAAACACTATTTAATTAAATTATCACACCCCAACCTCTTTAGCAGAACTCAAAACAGATTAAAAACCCATTTCAAACTTTAATATCGTTATTCTGCCATAATAGCAGAATTCCTTGATATACCCAATAGTTGGCAAAAACCCAAATTACTCACGGAACCCAAAGGAATTAAAAACTCCAGTTCAAACTTTCTCGGGTTGGATTCTTATCTTAACCGCATGCATCTTTAGCACTCCATCACCATTGGATCACACCCTTCACAACAAATGGATCTGATTAACCGAACTTCAACTGGAATAAACCACATTTGATATCTCATCGGGTCTGAAAATTATATTAACCTCCATTCACTTTTTCACGCGATATCCGTCGGATATGCCTCCTTTAATCAGATGGCCCAGATTAACTGAGCTATTAACCCAGTTTAATAAAATATCACGTTCGATTTTGGATTAACCTTCATGCTTTTTAACCACGCGATGACCGTAGATCTGTTGATCGGACGATTCCATTCTTATTTTGGATTTAGCGCGAATTTGTCAGGGTTCTGCCAAGACTTAGCCCTTCCGCTAAGTTTAGTCCTTCTCTAAACTTTATTCATTAGGATCTCGAATACATCCATGCACAACATTCACGCGATATAGAGGAATTTAGCCTACATCTTAATTAACCAATGAAATCAATCACATAATAACAGAATACGCATAAACAAGATTTAAACACAAAAACTCTTTCATTCACACAGTATTTACATATATGTACAAAACATCTCATGCTCTGTTCTATTCTCTCTTCTACTTAGCTTTGTCTAACACTCTAACACTCTATTTCAAAACTATCTCAAAAAAACTCTCTCTCACTCCCCTCATAGGCTTACATTTATAGAAATAAGTACATAGTTATGGATTATTCTAAATCCATAATCTTCTCCATAAATCACTCAACTAATTCCTATTTAAGGATCTCATAATCCCAAATATCTCTATGAGATCTTTACAAGTCTATCATCACTCATATTCTCTCATAATTGAGAATATTTACAATTAAGGCCTCACACACATATTTTCCACTCAATTTATATAAGATTCATAAAAATAATTAAAAACATCACCCCCCTAATTCAACCAAATGTACAATAATATTCTGAGCAGGATGCTCCTGCATCAGACTCCCGATGTAGAAAAAAATCATAGACTCATGTCTATGAGGTTTGTCACTTTTCTATAGTAATGTGACAGCTACAAGTCTAAATGACTTGCTACCTCCAGGATTCCAAACTCTGTTTTGTTGATGGTCTTTCAGTCTTTCTTTTCCATGCTGCTGTGTTTCTATTCCTGTCATCCTTATTTCTCTTGGTCTCCAAATTTTGAACGAGTCTCGAACTGATTCACCATATGCACCTATAGCTTTTCTAGGTAACTTTGTCATACTGAGATTAGTAAGAACTAAACTTGAAAGTTCATCATTATCATCACTCAAACTGTCAACCAAATTCTGTATATCATTGATCACAGGATGGATCAATGATGATCTATTACAATTTTCTCCACCATGCTCTAGGAGTAATTCCTCTTTGCTAATCACATCAACACAATTGATGTTCTCTATGGTGTCCTTTCCTTCATTTGTTACAGGTTCTCTGGTCTCAACTTCTTTGGCCTTTGGCTCTTTAGCTACTGGTTCTTTCTCTAATTGAGCTACAAACTCAACTTCATGGAATGAAGAACAATCATCCCAATTTCCTTCAGGTTCACAAAAGAATTCTTTATCATAATAATTGTCATTAGTTGTCGCTATAGAAACAAATTCCTTACCTGCATTCAAAGATAAACTATTATCTTTAAAAATACTAGACCTTTTGGTCTCTTTTGATGCTTCAAGCACCAAATTCCCACCATGGAATTTCTAGCTTTCAACAAATCCTCTTTGTTGTGACTCAATTCCTATGAGTCTCTCCTTTTCCAACAAAGAAATATGTATTTTCTCAAGTTTGTTCATCAACATAACATTCCATCTCTGTTGCAATAGATTCCACTTGACTCATTTCCTTACTCTCCATCCATGTCTTTTGTCTTCATTCACTTTCCTTTGAAACCATTCCTGTAGTATATTCAATTCTGCTTTCATCTCTATAATACTTATCCTATGCTCTTCATCACTCATTTGACATTTATTTGAACCTTTCCTAAGTTTCTCCATTCTAATTCTTCAAAATCAAATCTAATAAAAAAATAATATCTACCTCAATCAAATTCTAAAATTGACTCCTCTGCTTTTTCCTTTGCTTCCACTGCGCCTCTGATTTTCCTTGTCATATGTCTTCTTGATCTCTCTAACAGCTTTAACTTGTGAGTTGCAATC
The DNA here is from genome assembly GCA_031772625.1 of Pinus tabuliformis. NCBI lineage: Eukaryota > Viridiplantae > Streptophyta > Pinopsida > Pinales > Pinaceae > Pinus > Pinus tabuliformis. Next base: position 727,787,491 of record CM062813.1, read on the forward strand.
AGCCTCTACAATAACAAGTCTCCTTCTTGCTACACATGCTTCACCAAGATTTCCTCCTTTAAGCTTAGTATGTTAGAATTTCTCTAGTTCTCTTCCCTGGAACCATATGAGCACTCCTTGCTCTACGTTGTTGCAATCTCGTTAGCTTCCTCTGTTGTTACTCTGCACAAAAATTATATAGAATAACATTGACAATTAATCATGCTTTATGCAGAATCTTCTTCTGATACCAAAATGATGGGGTGAAACTACAACTTTACACAAAATGCAAAATTTTTAAATAATTAAAACCCTGATTTATTAAATTATCACACCCCAACCTCTTTAGAGGAACTCAATATAGATTAAAAACCTGTTTCAACCTTTAATATCCTTATTCTACCATAATAACAGAATTCCTTGATTTACCCAATAGTTGGCGAAAACCCAAATTACTCACGGAACCCAAACGAATTAAAAACTCCAGTTCAAACTTTCTCGGGTCTGATTCTTATATTAACTGCAAGCATCTTTACCACGAGATCACCGTTGGATAGATCCCTTCACAAAGAACGGATCTGATTGACCGGAATTCAACTAGAATAAACATTTGATATCTCATCGGGTCTGAAAATTATATTAACCTCCGTTCACTTTTCTACGCGATATCCTTAGGATCTACCTCCTTTAATCGGACAACCCAGATTAATTGAGCTATTAACTAGTTTTAATAAAATATTGCATCCGATTTTGGATTAACCTTCATGATTTTTAACCATGTGATGACCGTAGATCTGTCGATCTGTTGATCGGACGGCTTCTGCTCTTCTTTTGGATTTAACGTGAATTTGTCAGGGTTCCACCAAGACTTAGCCCTTCCACTAAGTTTAGTCCTTCTATAAACTTTATTCACCGAGATCTCGAATACATCCATGCACAACATTCACACGATACAGAGGAATTTAGCCTACATCTTAATTAACCAACGAAATCAATCACATAATAATAGAATACGCATAAACAAGATTTAAACACAAAAACTCTTTCATTCACACAATATTTACATATATGTACAGAACATCTCATGCTCTGTTTTGTTCTCTCTTCTACTTAGCTTTGTCTAACACTCTAACACTCTGTTTCAAAACTATCTAAAAAAAACTCTCTCTCACTCCCCTCACAGACTTACATTTATAGAAATTAGTACATAGTTATGGATTATTCTAAATCCATAATATTCTCCATAAATCACTCAACTAATTCCTATTTAAGGATCTCGTAATCCTAAAGATCTCTATGAGATCTTTACAAGTCTATCATCATTCATATTCTCTCATAATTGATAATATTTACAATGAAGGCCTCACACACATATTTTCTAGTCAATTTATATAAGATTCATAAAAATAATTAAAAACATCACCCCCCTAATTCAACCAAATGTACAATAATATTCTGAGCAGGATGCTCCTGCATCATCATCAGTGCGAGATTTTCATAGGAAATCTGAAATTGGCGGCCTTACCCTTGAAGCCTATTATAACTAAGGCCCCCTTTCAGCAATGGGGTTTATAATTTATTGGATAAATTCACCCCCCTTATAGTGGCCAACATCGCTGGAAAATCACGGCTACATACTATTTTAACAAATGGGTTGAAGTCATTCCACTGAAAAACAACAATGGCAAGGTAGTTATGGATTTCTTGATTGAGAATATATTCTCACATTTGTGTTTCCCATGGAAAATTATAGCTGACAAAGCTAAGACATTTTTTTCAGCATCCTTCCAAAACATTTGTGATAACTATGAGGTAAGGCATGTACATTCAATAACTTAATATCCTTAAGGAAATGGGGTTGCTAAATCAACTAATAAAAATATCATGAAAATCTTGAATAAATCCTTACGTTCAAAAAAGAAAAATTGGCACGTGGCATTAAGATATGTCATATGGGAAGATAGGATTAGCACAAAGAAATCATTTGGCATCTCACCTTTTCAACTAGTCTACAGACTACATGTTGTCTTTCCTCTTTATCTCGGCATGAAAGTTATGAAAAATTTATAAGAAACAAGTGAAGTACCTAATGATTTTCAATGACGAATTAATAAAATGATCAAGTTTCATCAAGAAAGCGAACAAGCATATGAAAGAATAAACAAGCACCAAGCTAAAGTTAAACAGATGTTTGAAACACGTGCAAAGGATAAAACTTTCCTTCCTGATGATTGGTCTTAAAATGTGATAAGAGGAACGAAGACCCCAACAAACATACGAAGCTTGACAATCTATAGATGGGCCCCTTTGTTATTGATCGAGTAGAAGGGGAAAATTCATTTTCCCTTAATAATTTCAAAGGAGAATAGGTTGGCCATGGTGTAAATGGACAATTTCTTAAACGTTATCTCACTTATTAAGTCTTTCCATTATGCCAAAAAAAAACCTTTAATTCACATTGTACATATATCCATGGTCTTTTCTATTAAACAAAACAAAATAAAAGAAAAATATATAAAACATTAAAAGAAAAATATACAATAAAATCAGATTCATAAGCGATATCTTTATGAACTACTCTGTGACCTCTATGATTGTGCGTAGTCTCTAACGATTGAACCTAGTGGTTTTTCAATCTGACAGCCAAGATTTATACCTAACACCCTATTAAGGCCATTTGTAGTCTCTGGAAGACTCTAATATAATTATGTGTTTTTAAATCCTCATGGGATGCCTCACGTCATTGTGACCCTTAGTATTGAGCTATCGATAAGTTATTTTCCTCCTTCACGGATGGTTCCACCACCATATTGTCTTCACAACCTATAACCGATCCTTCTACAAGTGGGGTATGTTGATAATATCCATTGGGGCTATAGATGCTTGCTATCAGCAAAGCAAGATCAATGGTATTGGTCTTGCAATGTGTAATCTACCCACTCCCTTGTATCGTGATTTTAGCGGGGTATGCTAGCAACTCCATTGGGGCTATAAACTCTTGATCACAGTGAAGCAATGCCAGTGGCATTGGGATTATCCCAGTGTGATATCTTCTTATTGTGTCTCGCAAAGAAATCTAAGTCTAAAATCCAATGAGAAATTTTATGTTACATTTTATATAATAAGGAACATGTGAAAGACACGATTACAAGGATAAACAAGTCAGATGGTGAATCTATATTGTGAAATACTGAATGACTTCATTAAGCTATGGATGCTTGTTGACAGTGAAGAAACATTTGGTGGAAATTACCATGAAGGAATATTTTCAAAACTCTTATGATTTACCAATTCTGAGCTCATAAATTTTGTTGGCATTATGATTCTGGTATGGCTCTATGTTACAGGTGTTGTACTTGATGGAAACTCTCTTAAGTGGCAATTCTCTGTTCAGGCTCTCAAAATTTTGGAAAATAAGAAGTACGCAGGTACACCGTACAAAAGTTGCGGACCCGCAGGAATATCATAGAATAAGTGCATACATACCCGCAGGTTACCCGTTCATGAGGTGCGGACCCCCAGTTCACTCACTTCAAGGCAGAGAAGCACGCTCACGTGGGGTTTCTTATGTTTGGCCCGTGGTATTTAGCCCGCCGTTCTTGATTCTATGGTTTTGGCCCATGGTATAGGATCTAATTTAGCCCCGGTTTGGGTCCCTTGTATTGGTTATTGATGGTCTTGCCCCATGGTGTGAATAAGGGCTTGACTATAAATAGGGAAGGAGATCACTTGGATAATGTATCTTTTGCAAATTGTATATCTTAAGATCTGAAATATTGGGTTATTGGTTTAAAAGCTTGATCTATATAAAAGTGAAGTTGAAAGTGAATCTATGAAGTGTGATCTCTCGGGCGCATGATCAGATCTGGGCATCTGATTATCTGTGGCACACTGGTGGACTGCCAATTCGGCGCTAATCAGAGGTACGCAGAGCAGAAGAAGGCGTAGTGCGTGGGTACACACAGCAGAAGAAGGCACAGTGCGTGGGTATGCAGCGCGACAGAGGTTCAGGTGCGGAGGCATAGTGAAAGTACGTGGCGCTACAGAAGCCGCAGGTGCGTAGATACGTGGCGCGATAGCATCTAAGAGTCTGTGGCCATAGTAGTAATACGCGGCGCGATAGAAGCAGTGGGTGCGTAGGCACAGTGAAGGTACGCGACGTGTTTAAAGGAACAGTGCGTGGATACGCAGAGGTGAAGAAGGTGAAGTGCGTAGCAATGCATGCCAGATAAAGAAAAACTGCGGATCTGTATTAAGGCATTTATTTGACTGACTTTTCTCTGTTGATAAGTTGTTATGGGTTTAGTTTACTGTTACTATTGATCTGGTTACTGCAGTTGACTGGGTGATTTACTTGTACTTGATGATCACTTGATGTTTATGGATCCAGTTTGAAAATTTATGAAAAGTGGTCCTTGAAGGAAAAGAAGTAGGGGGTTGTAGCTCCTTTCCAGGAGAGACTGGAAAACGAGAGAGAGTTGTAGATCTCTACAGGTTGCAGCCTGCGTACTGGTAAAGGACTGCACCAGTACAAAATCATTGTAAAAGGAGTTTCTAATTGAAAGAAGATAGAGACATATTGCAGCAGGTGGTTTTCACCCACATTGGGTTTCCACCTTATATCTGGTGTTCTTTAGTGTGACTATCTGTTTTTCTTGTTCATGCTCATTGTTTTATGGTACTAACATACAAGAATAATTCAAAGTATAAACAAGGAAGATTTATTAAAAAGAACTTGATTATACTGATTCACCCCCCCTCTCAGTATTATTTCCAACAATTGGTATCAGAGCAGGTCCTTCAAAGAAGCTTGATCGCTTGAAGGAAGATCATTCATCATGAGCAACTACGAGAGGGAAGCATCAATCAGGCCACCAATTTTTGATGGGACAAACTTCAATTATTGGAAGGTAAGAGTTACTGCCTATCTTCAATCTCTTGGTACAGAAGTTTGGGATATCATAGATACAGGCTACACTTTTCCTTCAGCTACTCCTATAAATCCGGCCGAGAAGAAGAAATATGAAACAAATGCTAAAGCAGTCAATACTCTGTTGGGATGATTATCTCAAACAAAATTCGTGAAGGTTATGCAATATAAATCCGCAAAGGAAATATGGGACAAAATTGTCTTGAGCTACGAAGGAGATGAACAAGTAAAGCGTGCTAAACTTCAAACCCTCAGGATTCAGCATGAGAATCTCAGAATGTATAATGATGAAAGTGTGGCTAACTATTTCCTTCGGGTAGACAAGATTGTTAATTGCATGAAAAACTTGGGTGAAGAAATAAAAGAGGCTATTGTGGTTGAAAAAGTTTTAAGATCATTGTCCCCCAAATTTGAATCTAAAGTGTCTGCAATAGAAGAAAAGGAAAATCTACGAACTCTTACTATGTCTTAGCTACACAGAATTCTAACTGCTTATGAAATGAGAAAAGGAGGTCCATCAGATAGGAGAGAAGCTGCTTTCAAGGCTTCAGGCAAAGGAGACTACTATGAAGCAAGTCATGTGCCAGAAGAAGAAGAAGAATCAAATTTTGTCAGAAATCTTCAACGAGGTACTGGAAGGTTCAGAGGTAAGTTACCTTTTAAATGTTTTGCTTGTGGAAGAGTAGGTCATTATGCTGCGAAATGTCCTCATAAGGATAAGATTGACAAAGGAAAGGAACCTGCTAGATGGAACAAGAAAAAGAATGCAAAAGGCTACTACACTCATGAAGATAGTGATGGTCTATCAAATAGTGATGAAGATGAACGAGGTAATGACTATAAACTTTTAATGGCATTTGAAGATGATGATTACATGGATGCTATAGATGTGGATAGCCTTGATGAAGAAATTTCTAGATTCAAGAGATGTATAGAAGAAAAGAATATGATCATTGATACTCTACAATTTCAAATTGATGAAAAGGAAAAATATCTTGAAAAATTAGAAGGTGAAATTGTTGGTCTTAGAAAAGAGATTGAGAAAACAAAGGCTATTAATCTTAAGTTTGTCAAAGGATCTGAAACTCTGGATGAGATCATCAATGTACAACATTCTCCACTAAACAAGACAGGTCTGGGGTATAATGGAGAAACTTCTCAAGCATCCACCTCAAAGAGTTATCTTGATGTAGCAAAAAGGAATGAGCAAAATCACAATGGAGATCACCAGGTAAAGCATGGACGAATTACATCAAGAACAAACAAAGACTATCAGGTAAACCAGGGGCAATCCATCTTAAGGATGAACAAAAGCTATAACCAGCCACAGGTAAAATCCTCTCAATTTGCTTCAAGAATGGATGACAATAGAAATTACAATCATTTGGCTAGAAGATTTGATAACCGCAGAAGTTTCTTCAATGGACAATGCTTCTCTTTCCATAACTTTGGTCACAAAGCAGCTCAATGTGTTGCATATAAAACAATCATGACTAGAGAAGCTCAAAAACAAAGAAGTATGACCGGGATTATAAAAAGGACCTATAACAACTTTTCGGCTCTTGAAAATGAAGTTGAATGTTCTATTTGCAATAACTTTGGTCACGAAGATTCTGAATACAAGAGCAGGTTTCAGCAGACAAAGGAACAAGCCTCAAGCACCAAAACATGGAGAATAAAGGAACCACAAACAGAAAGATGTGGGATAGCATTTTATGTAGAGGGACAGGAAAATCTATGGTACATTGACAGTGGATGTTTGAAGCATATGACAGGTGATAAAGAAAAACTTGAATCATATTCTGCTTTAGAAAAGGGAAAGAAAGTTTCTTTTGGAAATGATACTCCTGCAGCTATAAAAGGAAAAGGCACTGCTCAGTTAAAAGAAAAGGTCAAAGCTGGAAATGTTTTGTATGTTGATGGATTGAAGCATAATCTTCTGAGTGTCAGCCAGATGTGTGATCAAGGAACCGAGGTGATATTTAGATCAAATGGATGTCTTGTTCGTGATCTTGATACAGGTAAAACGGTGATCAAAGGTGAAAGAACTCCAAATAATCTATACATATTTGAAGAAGGACAACAACAATGCTATCTAAGCAAGGATGATGAACACTGGCTATGGCACCGGAGGTTGGGGCATCTAAGCTTTTCACAAATAAGGAAAGCATGCAAATATCAGGCAGTTTGCGGTCTTCCAGATATCAAAATTCTAGACAACACCATATGCAAATCATGTCAGTTTGGAAAGCAAACCAGAACTAAATTTCCAGAGAAGGAAGGATCAGCTAGCATGCCTCTTGAGCTAGTACATACAGATGTATGTGGACCATTCAGGAAAAGGACACCTCGAGGAGAAGAATGCTTGATATTATTCATTGACGATTTCTCCAGGTTTTTCTAGTTAGGACTTATGAAGCACAAAGATGAAGCATTCGAAAAATTCAAATCCTTTAAAGCCTTGGTTGAAAATGAATCAGGATACAAAATTAAGTGCCTCAGATCCGATAGAGGTGGGGAGTTTACCTCAAATGAATTTTTCGATTTCTGTGAAGAACATGGGATAAGAAGAGAATTCTCTACAGCTAGAACTCCTCAGCAAAATGGAGTGGTGGAAAGAATGAACAGAACAGTCCAAAAAATGGCTCGTGCTATGCTTGATGAGTCTGGAACTCCCGCAACTTTCTGGGGTGAAGCTGCATATGCTGCGGTTGTTATTCTCAACAAAACAAATGTCCGGGTGAACAGCACTCAAACCCCTCATGAGCTCTGGTATGGTGAGACTCCTTCGGTAAAGCACTTCAAAATCTTTGGGAGCAAATGCTATATTAAGAATACTGATGAGCAACTTGGTAAACTTGAACCTTGAGCAGATGAAGGCATTCTTCTTGGTTATTCTCCACACAACAAAGCATACAAGTGCTACAATAAAATACTTGGAAGAATTGTTGACAACATTGATGTAGTGGTTGATGAGAAGGGATACATTCCTAGGCAAGTAAATCATGAAGATATCGAAGAAGATGGAGACTACCCTCAAAGACAGAATGATGAAGAAGAAGAACCTCAAGAAGAACTAGAGGAGCAGATAAGGATAGAAGAGAAGACTCCATCCAGATATGTTCAGAAGAATCATCCAGAATCTCAGATTTTGGGGCAAAAAGAAGCAGGTGTACAAACAAGAAGAACAATTGCAGAAGCTTCAAGCTATTTGGCATTACTCTCTTCCACTGAACCAAAAAATGTGAAAGAGGCATGCAAAGATGAATGTTGGGTCAAAGCAATGGATGAAGAACTTGAGCAGATTGAAAAGAACAACACTTGGGAGTTGGTTCCTAGACCAAAGGATAAGAATGTTATAGGGACAAAATGGGTCTTCAGAAATAAATTGAATGAAAATGGAGAAGTAATTAGAAACAAGGCCAGACTTGTTTGTAAAGGGTATGCGCAGCAAGAAGGAATATAGTTTGAAGAAACTTTTGCTCCTGTTGCAAGACTTGAGGCCATCCGAATGTTCCTTGCTCTCTCAAGCTTTCAAAACTTCAAAGTATTTCAAATGGACATGAAATCAGCCTTTCTAAATGGAGACTTGGAAGAAGAAGTATACATTGAGCAGCCAGATGGTTTCATTCTTGGAAATGATCCAAATCTTGTATGCAGATTGAAAAAGGCTCTCTATGGTCTCAAACAAGCTCCAAGGGCTTGGTACTATCGTTTGGACAAATATCTTCATCAACAAGGTTTTTCAAAAGGATTAGCAGATAGCAATCTTTATATAAAAGTTGAAAACGACAAATTGCTAATACTTGTAGTGTATGTAGATGAAATTATCTTTGGCAGCAATGAAGAAGCTATGAGTCAAAGCTTTGCCTTGGTAATGCAGAAAGAATTCGAAATGTTCTTGCTGGGAGAACTGACATATTTTCTTGGTTTGCAAATCCAACAAAAAGAAGGAGGGATATTTTTGTCTCAAACCAAGTATCTCAAGCAGATTTTGAAGAAATATGGCATGGAAGATGCAAAACTAGTATGTACACCCATGGTCACAGGATGTAGCCTCAGTGCAAATGATGAATAAGCAGTAGTGCATCAACCAACCTATAGATCTATGATTGGAAGTCTACTTTATTTGACAGGTACCCAACCAGACATAATGCATGCAGTAGGAATAGTTGGAAGATTTCAGGCAAATCCAAAGGAAACTCATCTTCAGGCAATAAAGAGAGTCTTCAAATATCTTCAAGGAACTCAAAACTATGGCTTATGGTATCCTAGAGATACAGATCTCACACTTCATGCTTATACAGATGTAGATTGGGCCGGAAGCGTGGATGACAGGAAGAGCACAAGTGGTGGTGCATTCTTTATGGGTTCCAGATTAGTATCTTGGTTCAGCAAGAAACAGAGTTCAATTGCCTTGTCTACAGCTGAAGCGGAATATGTTGCTGCTGCATCTTGCTGCACTCAACTCCTTTGGATGATGCAGACCTTGCAGGATTTTCAAATCACTTGTATACCACCCATCTCCATCTTATGTGATAATACAAGTGCAATCAGCATTTCAAATAACCCAGTCATGCATTCAAAGACCAAGCACATACCGATCAAGTATCATTTTCTCCCCGAACAAGTACTTGAACAAAAGGTCAAGTTGGAGTATGTTCCTTCCAAGGAACAAGTTGCTAATATACTCACCAAACCATTGCCCAGGGAGACCTTTGAATACCTCAGGCAAAAGCTGGGGGTTGTTGATGCATCATCTTGTTGTTAAATCTCTTCTGGTTGGTTGTACGCAAGGCTCATCTGGGGTATATGCGTACATGTGCTGGGTTGCGGATTGGTCGAAGAGCGAATGGCACAGGTTCAGGGGGAGCATATAGTGCATTGTTGGCATTATGGAGGAAGTACAGAAGGAGATCATGGATGCTGGTCTGAATATTGCTACAATATGTCTCTATCTCTTTCATGGTCATTTATGGTGTGCGGTGGATTATGGTTCTTCTTTGTAGATCTGGTCTATAGTCAGGGGGAGCATGTTCTTAGGGGGAGCATAACCCTTTTCCCTTGATGTCAAAGGGGGAGAATGACGTTGAAGATCTTGAGGTTGCCATCAAGTCCAAAGGGGGAGATTGTTGGCATTATGATTCTGGTATGGCTCTATGTTATAGGTGTTGTACTTGATGGCAACTCTCTTAAGTGGCAATGCTCTGTTCAGGCTCTCAAAATGTTGGAAAATAAGAAGTACGCAGGTACACCGTACAAAAGCTGTGGATCCGTAGGAATATCATAGAATAAGTGCGTACATACCCACAGGTTACCCGTTCATGAGGTGCAGACCCCAAGTTCACTCACTTCAAGGCAGAGAAGCACGCTCACGTGGGGTTTCTTATGTTTGGCCCGTGGTATTTAGCCCGCCGTTCTTGATTCTATGGTTTTGGCCCATGGTATAGGATCTAATTTAGCCTCAGTTTGGGTCCCTTGTATTGGTTATTGATGGTCTTGTCCCATGGTGTGAATAAGGGCTTGACTATAAATAGGGAAGGAGATCACTTGGCTAATGTATCTTTTGCAAATTGTATATCTTAAGATCTCAAATATTGGGTTATCGGTTTAAAATATTGATCTATATAAAAGTGAAGTTGAAAGTGAATCTATGAAGTGTGATCTCTCGAGCGCATGATCAGATCTGGGCATCTGATTATCTGTGGCACACTGGTGGACTGCCAATTCGGCCCTAATCAGAGGTACGTAGGTGATTAACGGTGCAAGTGCGGGGGTACGCAGAGCAGAAGAAGGCGCAGTGCGTGGGTACGCACAGCAGAAGAAGGCGCAGTGCGTGGGTACGCAGCGCGACAGAGGTTCAGGTGCGGAGGCACAGTGAAAGTACGCGGCGCTACAGAAGCTGCAGGTGCGTAGATACGCGGTGCGATAGCATCTGAGAGTGTGTGGCCACAGTAGTAGTACGCGGCGCGATAGAAGCAGTGGGTGCGTAGGCACAGTGAAGGTACGCGGCACGTTTAAAGGAACAGTGCGTGGATACGCAGTGCAGTTCAAGGCTCTCTGTGGGGATACGCAGAGGTGCAGAAGGTGAAGTGCGTAGCAACGCATGCCAGATAAAGAAAAACTGCGGATCTGTATTAAGGCATTTATTTGACTGACTTTTCTTTGTTGATAAGGTGTTCTGGGTTTAGTTTACTGTTACTATTGATCTGGTTACTGCAGTTGACTGGTTGATTTACTTGTACTTGATGATCACTTGATGTTTATGGATCCAATTTGAAAATTTATGAAAAGTGGTCCTTGAAGGAAAAGAAGTAGGGGGTTGTAGCTCCTTTCCAGGAGAGACTAGAAAACGAGAGAGAGTTGTAGATCTCTGCAGGTTGCAGCCTGCGTACTGGTAAAGGACTGCACCAGTACAAAATCATTGTAAAAGGAGTTTCTAATTGAAAGAAGTTAGAGACATATTGCAGCAGGTGGTTTTCACCCACATTGGGTTTCCACCTTATATCTGGTGTTCTTTAGTGTGACTATTTGTTTTTCTTGTTCATGCTCATTGTTTTATGGTACTGACATACAAGAATAATTCAAAGTATAAATAAGGAAGATTTATTAAAAAGAACTTGATAATACTGATTCACCCCCCCTCTCAGTATTATTTCCAACAAATTCTTTATCATAGAGCATGTGTGTCTCTAAGGATATACGAATCACGTAAATTGTATCATACTTCTGGCTGACGCTAACTTTATTTCCTTTACTAATTTGGAAAACCTTGTCTCGATTGTCTTATTACTCAAATTATGCAGGGATTCTTATGAGCTATTGCACAACTAATATATTGCAGAGTTGTTATTCTTACATAGATTTAAAGAAAATTAAAATTAACTAATAAAAACTTTAAAGATGTTAGAAAATTATATATTACAGAGCAATGGAACACATAAAATATTGCAGAAATATAAACATAGAACATGCATAAAACAAGAGACACGGATATATGTGGTTCACCCAATCTGGGCTACGTCCACAGAGAAACAGCCAGTCCTTCCTTTTATAATATCCAGCAAACTGAAGAGATACAACCTCCAACAGATCCATTGTAATTCCCTCTTCACTCTCACACAATCCCCTCTTTCTTTCTCACTCAAAATATAGATCTACATAGACACAATACAATTCCCTCATATATAGCGATGGGTTGCCTTATAGGGAAAAAAACCATAAATTAAACATAACTTCTACCGTCAGATCTCCGCCTAATGAACAGACTAGATTGACTATGAAATTACAACATTTTACAAGACAATTTTACAAATTTTTTTAGCTTATGGGGCACTGCCCCTGAACCCCCACCATGGGGGAGCTCTAAAAATCATTGTCGCCCCCACCTCGTGGTGAAAAACAGGCGTCATTTCTGCCCCATTACGAGCTGGGGTCCAATGCGCTGATACCTCTGAATAAATAAGATACTCAAGCTCCATACCCAACAATCTCCCACTTAGAGACTAATTATAGCAACTCCAACTCTGCTTCATTTGCTAGAAAATGACTCCACTTTCGACCTTGCTATTTCTCATCTTCATCGTCATACTTGAGGAGTAATTGAAACCAAGAAGAATCTCAGTTTCTCCCTGGTTACAACTTATGTTAACATATCTGCAGGATTTTGACTAGTGTGTATCTTTTCCAACTTCAACTTTCCATCTTCTAGCACTGAGCTACCCCCCCCGGACCCCCCTTGCAGTGTACATTTTACGGGCGGCATTGCCGCCACATTACGAACTAGGGTCCAATGTGGCAATACCTCTAAATAAATAAGATAATCAGGCTCCACACCCAAAAATCTCCCACTTGGAGATTGATTATCACAACTCCACCGTTGCTTCATTTGTTGGAAATGACTCCACTTTGGACCTAGTTATTTCTCATCTTCTTCATCATACTTGAAGACCAATTGAAACCTAGCATAATCTCAGTTTCTCCCTAGTTACAACTTTTGTTAACATATCTGGAGGATTCTGGCTAGTGTGTATCTTTTCCAACTTCAATTTTCCATCTTCCAACTCTGACCATATGAAATGGTACTTGACATGTATATGTTTAGTACTAGAATGAAATGCAGATTTCTTTCCAAGATGTATGGCACTATGGTTGTCATTGTATAACTTTTCCAACTTCTGCTTCTTACCCAATTCATCCAGAAACCTTTGTAACCAAATCATTTCTTTAGTAGCCTCTATAGCAGCAACATACTCTACTTCCGTTGTTGAGAGTGCAACAACACTTTGCAGTTTTGAGACCCAACTAACAGATGTTTCACCTACAGTAAACACATACCCTGTGGTTCTCCTCATGTTATCTCTATCACTAGCCATATCTACATCAACATATTCCTGTAGAGAAATGTTTGAACCACCAAAGAATAATGCTTGATTAGTGGTACCTCTCAAATACCTACGAATCCACTTCACTTCCATCCAATGTTTTTTTCCTGGATTGTTCATGTACTTGCTTACAACTCCCACTGCATGTGCAATATCAGGAATTGTGGACCATTGCATACATTAAGCTTCCAACTATTGATGCATATGGAACTTTAGACATATAATCCATTTCTTCCTGAGTCTTGGGACACATTTCCTTACATAGTTTGAAATGGGTAGCCAAAGGTATAATAACTGGTTTTGCATTCTTCATATTAAACATTTTCAACACCTTTTGTATGTACTCACTCTGAGAAAATGCTAATTTGCAATTCTTCTTGTCTCTAGTTATTCTCATACCAAGAATTTGTTTTGCAGCACTGTTGTGGGGAAAAGTATCCGACTCGGAATGACCCTATCCCTACTCTAAGGGTGATAGTTCCTTAGCAACAACTGAAAGTAAAGCTTTGATATTTTTCCTTTATGAAAGTACAGAGAAGGAATAAAATATTGACCAACCGATGTCTTTCGCTTTTGTCGATCCTGTCTTCTCTCTTTGCCTCTTGTTCCCAGCTCCTTGCTCCCTTTGCCGGCCCAGCTACACAAAGATCCTGCAAAAAACAAGAGAGGGAAACTACAAGAAACATGTACTCATAACTGATGCATGGATTAGAATGGATCAAATATATAGATAAAAACAATACATCATTGCAATACAAGTATATAGGAGAACATCAAAAGCTTTATTGATAGAAGAAAAAGGTTCTGAGAAGGTTACAACCATAAATGGCTCCAATCCAGCAGCACCTCCCCAGCAGCAAGAAATCTCCTCTTCTCCTCTATAAAAGCAATCACCCAATAGCTCTAACTGTAAACCAACAACACTTCCTTGCTTTGCACAAAATTCCCGCCTCCTTAGACCTCATAGAAGAGCTCTATATATAGGAGATTTGGAGAAAGGATGAGTCAGCTTGAGACTGACCTAAAGCTGCCTTGTGTCCTCTCCCTCTTCAGTTAAACTTCAGTTCTTGAGTCCACTTGGAGATCCTTGCTTCCACATGGAGATCAAGTACCTCTTACTCATCATAGGGCGAATTCCTTGAACCAAGTGTCAGTTTGGAAGCTTCCTGGGCAGTTGACACCTTGCAGAATGACTGTGCCACTTGGCCAATCTCGCCCAGCGCAAGTAGCCTTCATTGGTTTTGACTTTCAGCGCAGGTACAAGGAGGAGCAGTTGACATTCAGCGCAGATGCTCAGTGGAGCAGCTGACATGATCCAAAAATAGCCTGTTTTTGAGTGTTTTCAGGTGGAGAACTGATAGGAAGTGTTGTGGTTTGCTGACCTTGTTCCTCTAGGGGTAAGAACAACATGTTTAGGGACTGAGGATCCCTGTAATTATTGACATTTCATGCTCCATGCTGCGAGGCACAAAAATGTCTATAACAAGCACCCAAATCTTTCATTGAAAATGATTTTGCCAATTTTGTTTTGAGCACATTTATTTCATGCATGTTAGAACCTACAACAAGCATGTCATCTACATACAATAACAATATAATATAGTTGCCATCATTTTTCCTTTTGAGATAAACACAATTATCAGAGTGACATCTAGTATAACCTTGTTCAGCTATAAACCTGTCAAATTTTAGATACCACCACCTTCGAGCCTGTTTTAAGTCGTACAAGCTCTTCTTCAACCTGCACACTAGTTTCTCCTTCCCTTTTACTTCATATCCTTGTGGCTGCTGCATATATATCTCTTGCTCAAAATCCCCATGGAGAAAGGATGTCTTTACATCTAACCACTTAAGATGTAAATTTTCAGCTTCTACTAGACTTAAAATAGTTCTAATTGAAGTCATTTTAACAACAGGATAAAATATCTCATCAAATTCTATACCCTTTTTCTGTGTAAAACCCTTCACCACAAGTGCAACTTTATACCTTTTTCTACCTCCATCTTGTTCCTTCAACATGTAAACCCATTTATTCTGAAATGTTGTTTTACCTGCAAGTAACCTGACTAAGTCCCAAGTCTGGTTATGTGCTAAGGAGTCCATCTCTTCTTTCATGGATTGCTCCCACTTCTTCCTAGTTTCTACCTGCACTGCTTCTTCATAACATTCTAGTTCACCAGAATCAGTCAACAATACATAATATAATGAAGGAGAGTATCTTTCAGAGGGTATACTTATCCTGGTAGATGTTCTAACACCACTTTTAGGTGTTTGAGGTGCTTTTTGTTGTTGTTGTTTAGGCTGTTGATCATTTTCAGGCACCTTCACTTTTTCTGTGATCTCATCAAGCACCGTGTATTCCCTGTTTCCTTTTTCCTATTTCTTTTCATGCATCTAATCTTTATAAAAAACTTTTTCATTAAATATGACATCTCTTCTCCTAATGATTTTGTGTTTTTCATAATCATAAAAGCGATAACCAAAATCATTAACATCATATCCAATAAAGGTACATTTCTTTGATTGTGCCTCAAGCTTTGTTCTATTTTCTTTATTAATGTGGACAAAGGATTCACAACCAAAAGTCTTTAAAAATGAGTAGTTTACCATTTTACCTGTCCATGCCTCCTTCGGAATACCACCATCCATGGAACTTGAAGACCCTTTGTTTATTAGATAAATAGTAGTATCTACAACATCTACCCAAAATTGTAAGGGAAATCTTGCATGCAATCTCATGCACCTTGCACGCTCCATGATTGTCCTGTTCATCCTTTCTGACACACCATTTTCTTATGGTGTTCTTGGAACTGTCTTCTCTTTGTGAATTCCATTCTCTAAACAATACCTATCAAACTCTTTGCTGCAATATTCACCCCCATTGTCTGATCTGAGACACTTCAACCTTTTTCCTATCTCATTTTCAACCAAATCTTTCCATTTATTGAAGGTATCAAAGACATCATATTTATTTTGAATACAATAAATCCGGGTTTTTCTAGTTGCATAATCAATAAAAGTAACATAATAATGAGAGCCACCAAGAGATGATACCTGAGCAGGTCCCCATACATCTGTATGCACAAGCTTTAATTTCTCGCTCTTCTTTTCTTTCCCAACTATGAGGAATCTGACTCCTATTTTCCATAAACACAATTCTCACAGAATTTAAATCAACACACTTCAAACATGGCAACTAATTTCTTGAGTCAAGAATCTGCATCCCCTTCTCACTCATGTGCTCGAGCCTATGATTCCACAATGTTGTGTCTTCTCTTTTAGAGGTTAAAGAATTAACCTAATTAGAAATACCATTGCATAAATACAATGTATCAACCTTTTCTCCTTTTTATATTACCAGGGCTCCTTTAGTGACCTTCCAGGTTTTATCTGTAAAAGTTGTTACACAACCTTCACCTCCCAACTGCCCTGTTGAAATCAGATTTTTCTTTAGATATGGAACATGCCTTACCTCCTTCAACAACCATTAATTCCCATTTTGTTGTTTTATGAAAACTGTACCCATTGCAATGATTTTATAGGTTTATAATCACCGAATCAAACCTGTCCAAAATATCCTTGACCATAATCATGAAAATGTTTCCTATCAGGTGTTGCATGGAATGAGGCCCCTGAATCTACCATCTAGGCATCAATAATATTTTCTAATGAAAGAATCAAAGCATCTTGCAATACATCACCTGTCACATTCACTTCATGATTGTTTTCTTACCGTGCATATCCTTCTTTTCCCTTCCCAGACTTGCAGCCACTGTTCAAGTGTCCTTTCTTCCCACATTTCCAGCACACCATCCCCGATTTGGACTTGGATCTATCTTTCCTTGACTTACTGGGATATCCTAGGCTCTTTATTATTTCCATTTTTCCTCCCCTAGTCTCTGCAATCAAAGCATTACCTGATGTCTCACTAGAGTTTTTCCATCGTATTTTCTCGCTAAGGATTGCACCAGCAACATCATAAAACTTTAAAGTTCTAGATCTAGAGACGGAGTTACTAATAGCCATAACTAAACCATTCCAACATTCTATAAATGAGCATACAAATAACAGAGCCCTATCTTCATCATAAAAAGTTACCCCTACAAAACTTAACTGATTGGTAACTGTATTAAATTCATTTAAATGATCAGCAATAGATCCACCTTCTGACATCTTCGTATTAAATAAATGCTTCATAAGAAATACCTTATTTGAGGCTAATGGTTTTTCATATAGTTTGGCCAATGCTGACATTAAACCTTGTGTTGTTGTTTCCTTTGAAATATTAAAGGCTATCGATGCTTCTAGGCACAGCTGTATTGTTCCAAGTGTCTTTCTATTGAGAATATCCCATTGTGTGTCTGTCATACTCGTCGGCTTCTTTGTCTTTCCACTTAATGGTAGGTGTAGATATTTCTGATATACATAATCTTCCATCTGAATCTTCCATCTGAATCTTCCATTGCTGGTAGTTTTTGCCATTAAATTTTTTGACCCTAAACCTACCATCTTTCACCATTTCTCCCACTCAAACCAAGAACCATTCTCTCCTGCGAGTTTATCATCCAAATAGACCTTCGGATCTAATACCAGTTGTTAGAAAATTATATATTACAGAGAAATGGAACGCATAAAATATTGCAGAAATATAAACACAGAACATGCATAAAACAAGAGAGACACGGATATACATGGTTCACACAATTTGGGCTACGACCATGGAGAAACATGAAGTCCTTCCTTTTATATTATGCAGCGAACTGAAGAGATACAACCTACATCAAATCCGTTGCAATTCCCCCTCCACTCTCACACAATCTCCTCTCTCTTTCTCACTTAGAATATAGATCTACATAGACGCAATACAATTCCCTCATATATAGCAAGGGGTTGCCTTATAGGGCAAAAAACCCTAAATTAAACATAACTTCTATCGTCAGATCTCCGCCTAATGAATGGCCCAGATTGACTACGAAATTACAACATTTTACAAGGAAATTTTACATCTATTTTTAGCTTCAGGGGCACTGGCCCCGATCCCCTACGAGGAGGGCTCCCAAAGATCGCAGTCGACCCCCCTGGACCCCCCCTTGCAACGTACATTTTACGGGCAGCGTTTCTACCACATTACGAACTCATGTCCAATGTGGCAATACCTATAAATAAAGAAGATAATCAGGCTCCACACCCAACAAAAGAAACATCATATTTACATTCCAAGAGAGAATATAAAGAAGCACACCCTTTTTAAATGAGTAATATTCACTTCATAACTTCACATACTTAACATACAGTAAATACAGTGAACTATGGGTTAGAAACATATAATTTATCACAATATTTTAAAAACCAGTTCTTAAATATTTATCACATTCATATTTTTACAAAATTTATATCACAACATAATTTCTTATCATAGGGTTTCTTTATCATAAAAAAATATCCATCCTAAACCTAAATTATGCCTCTCCTAACATTATCAGAATCAGCAAGAGGTGTGTTTCCAACAACCTCCCCTGCACGCACCTCTTGAACTGTATTATAAATCACTGGAAGGAGAGCTAGTTTGTTCTCAATTCACGTCACATGTTCATTTATTCCTTCCAATAAAAGCAGTAATCTATCCAATTTCTCATGAAGGGTCTCACGCCTCCCTTTGCCTCCACCTGAAACACCAGCCATTTTTGAAGAAGAGCTAATTTAACATAATTCGTCGCAGATAACAGTGTGAGCTTAAAAGTGATGGTTCCATTATAGTGTTCGTGATTATTTGACATCTTTTTCGTATTTATTCCATTCTCTTTAATATCACATCTCCAAAATTTTGTTCGTGCCCTAGTTCTTATGGAGCTATTTTTGGCATGCAGATTTCCCATCACACAAATCCCTAGTGTCGTTTTTCTTGAGACTCCATAGCCCAATGGATAAGGTGCCTATTCTGCATTCTTGATCCTCCACAGGGGAGTATCATCCCCCAATGGAGCTTGTGTTATACACAATTTTAGCCTTTTTTAAATTTCCGAGACTATAATGGTAAAGCTAAAATTAAGATGCTTTTAATTTTGTTTAATCGGAAAAGAGTGATATTAATTCATATTCTTAATAGTTGATTTTAGGCCTTTTCAAAATCAATAGCACACAATATCTCATCAGGTTATAATCTGCATGAATGTTAACCTTCTCACTACCCCTAACGAGCCTAAACCTCTATCATATTCTCAGCCCCTCAATAGTCCAACACAATATAAACGCACTGATTTCCTTTATCATATATCAACATGCTTGGGCATTAAACCTATAACCTCAACCCGATGGATTACAACTGTTTAATATAAACTCATCTGACAATCGATGATTCATATCGGATCCAAGCATGCACAAAAGATAATGCTTTTCTCAAACACGATATAATATCGACCACCCATTTTTCTTATCTTCAATGGTTATTGGGCTGCTACTCACACGACAGTTAATCCACTCACCCCGCCCGATGGATGGGACCCTCTTTCGGTCCTTGAGCCCGCCAATCACCATTCAAAAATTGTGTATTACATTAATTTATTTCTTCACCTAATTAACTTTCTATCATTCTCTCGTGTTTCTTCCATCTTTCTCTTACATGTCACTTGGCAGCCTGTTAGTAGCGAAATCTAACTTCTATGCAAACTTGCGTCTGGAACACTTTCGCCATTACTCGGGTAATTTTTCTTCACCAACTCTAGCTTTTAGTCGACTATAATTTGGCCATTTAAAGCTTAAAATTTCATACTTACCATCTAAGGACCTTCTAGTTAATGAATTAGTTGGAGTCAATGATACTAAGATTTTTTTAATAGGCATCATCACCCTTAAAATAACTCTAACCCCTTCTTCGAGCCACTCTGACGAAGACCTATGTCTAATAAAGTTTGGAGTTCTAACCTACATGCTACCCCCAATTCATTTTGACCCAGACTCCATTTTTCTTCTCACCGAACACTTCGAACCTGAACAACATACTATATTTTCTCCTTCAAGCCGTAAGGTTTTCCTGAAAGTGAGTGAAGAAGTACTTTTCAAAATGCTCGGCACCCCAGCCCAAGGAATTGATATAACGGACAAAGGATTGGATGAAAAATTTATTCTTTGGTTGGAGAAGATAAAGTGGAATATTTAAAGGGTCTACTTCAAAGCCCTGACCCAAAGCTGAAATTACAGTTCCATGTGTCTACCCATTCATTAAAACCTTTCTATTAAAATTTGACCTCTTTTCTTGCTGTCATTTTTGGGTTAGAATATGACTTGAAAATGGATGAATCTATCTTCCTAGATATTTGACATATCAACATGAAGCCGAATCAATAAGTAACTAATTTTCCAAAATATTTAGTTAGAGTCATCACAGTCGATCTCTCCACCGCCACTCCATTCAATTCATGTTGTCATTGTACATATTTGATTCATTTGATTTTGTTCAATTACCCTTACTATTTCCTATCTATGAAGCTCCTCCTAAGTATTATATATGAAAATGATAAAGAAAAGGAAATTTACAAGTGGACATACGTAATATATCTTGAGCACCTCAAAAACTCATGTGCTCAATATATAGACTATTTTGCATATTATTTAAAGGTTAGTTTCACTGAAAATACCATACATAGAATTTCAGAAGAATAAAGAAGAATACTCAGACTCACTAAGGAGAAGATTATAGGAAGTTGGTTCTTATATCCTTACTTCTCTCTGATTTTTTTGTATGTTTTTGAAAAAAACCCTTTCCAATTTCCAAAATACGTCTCACCTTTACTATTTTCTTTTGAGGTGCTTAGGCAAAAAATTGTTTTAATTGAATTGAATTTTGATTTTAAGAAAAAGGGAGCACTATTCAGTTACCCTTATTCCATTTTCCATTTAATTTCTAAGAATAAAAATGATATAGAAGCCATGGATACATAAATTCTATCATTTGTATTGTCGCAGGGTGAAAGATGACAATACGGTCCCCTAGGAATTATCTCGGGATTGAAAAAATAGGTAGGATTATCAGTTTATGTGCATGAGAGTAAGCCTGAGACAAAGAATTTGGAAAATACCATCTTTCCTATGGATACTCCTGCACATATGTTGGCACAGATTCCTACAAGAATGAAGGAATCAACCACCATGCCCTGATCCCCATTGAGATGCAAACACAGGAAAAAAGTACTAAAAAACCAACACTTGTTACATCAGCCTCAATTACAAAGAGAAAATAAGAAGTTTTGAACTCAACATAAGCATTGTGATACGTGAAAAATAAAGAAGACAATGTGGATATCATGGAAAATTTCAGGGGCTAATATTCACAAGTGGGCTAATTTTCCATGATTTTTCCAAAATAAAAGATTTGGCAATTTCCAGTTTTTATAAAAATGGTTCTCCCAAATTTTTCGATATAAAATTATTTTTCCTTAAAAATCGCCAATGTTATACAGAGAGTATATGTAAAATAATTAAGAATTTGAATAATTTTACAAATACATCAATAAAAATTTTATAATTTGCATATTAGGGACTAGTGAGATTCGCCAATATTTTTAAACTTCAAGATAATTTCCATCCTTAAAATTTTCCCTGGTCGATATTGAGCTATTGGAACAAGAAATATAACAACTAAGTAAATAAATGTAGCAGGATATTGATGACACAAAGCCAAAGGATTTTGGAGCACAGGACGTTAACATCAAACATAATTTTGCATAGGGAAAATCGATGTTGACAACTGGTACAAATTTATCCTTCTTTTCCTACAAGTATCAATCAATAGAAGCACCAACATTCAAGGAGGTGGTCCCCATAGCTGGCTCTTGATTCTACTACCGATTTTGAGACAAACACTCTAAACCTCACAGTGGTTCAACTAGAGATAGGGGAGAATCGACAGATTTTAGGTTCTTAGACCTCCTCCTTAACTATCGATTGGGAAAAGTGTTAGATATGGATGTGATCAATTTACATTAACAAGAAGGAAAAATTATCTCCAAGAGATTGCTTGATTCAATAGAAAGGAATATAAAAGTTTCTGCCCAATTACATACAATACGGTTAGCCTTAAGAACTAAAACAAATCGGATTAAATAATTGGAAGATATTATAGTTCGAAAGTCCATCCAACCCAAACAAGTCCAACCATTTAAGAAGTACCTGGAAGAGAAGGAGAAATAAGTCAAAGGTCTACAAACCATTATGAAGATACCAAAATATGACCTACATATCTTAATCCAGGATTTTAAAAGAAAAGAATAGGTCGAGACTCAGCTTCAGGAGATCAAAACCTCCTTCAACTCAAAGAGGGAGATTTTAAAGAAGTACTCAACAAAATGGAGTCTTTGAAGGAAGAGACATGTGCAAAAGAAGAACAGCACCTTAAAGTCATAGCAGATTAAAAAACTTCAATCAATCAAGCCCTCAATAGATCTTGGCCATCAGAAGATGAGGATTCGATGCTTATGCATACCAAAATGACTTAGTTGGAACAAGAACTGGAAGAGGCTAGATTGGAGAAGCAAATATAAGAATATTGAGGGGGAAATTTAGTGAAACAAAAAAATGATACAATTGAAAAAGTCCAAGACACGCTTAAGCATAAACAAGGTGAAGTTAAAACCCTTCAGGAAATAATTAGAGCTACCACCATAGGAAGACAAGTTCTAATACAGCTCAAACAAGAGATCTGGAGGAAGATTAAAAAAAAGATCTTTGCGGTAAGATATTATGTGGAAATCCTCTCTGACTATAAGAAAGTAATAATTAAAATAAAAAATTTGGAAGCAAAAAGAATAGCTACAATGTTAGAGGAAAGGCTAAAAGATGTTTATTCCCTTATCAATTTCATCAATACCTTGAAAAATGAAGCACTGACAGAGCTGAATTTTCCTCCAAGAGATCAATGTGTCTTCTCCCTTTGCACGATGAAGGAAAAGTGTACTAAAATGCAACTTATGTGGGAGGATTTTGACAAGGCTTCTAAATAAATTTATTATTTTAGAGTCGATTGCAATGATCTCAGTAGATTTGGCGTGTTTTCCTCTTGGGGAAAGGAAAACTGGCTTATATCACATGAAGAATTTTGTGATAATTTGAAGAGAATGGAGCAAGAACTTGGTTGTTTAGCCATATACAGAGAAGAATCATTCTCGCCATCTTTGGTAGTAAATTTTCTTTGTAGATATTTTACTATCCTAGTTAGAATTAATAAGTTGATACAAAATCTCCCTATGACACGATATCATATCAGATCTCATTTTATCGTAGTCATAACTAAGTAAAAAAAACATGTCATGGATGTCAACTACGAAATG
This sequence comes from Pinus tabuliformis, assembly GCA_031772625.1. NCBI lineage: Eukaryota > Viridiplantae > Streptophyta > Pinopsida > Pinales > Pinaceae > Pinus > Pinus tabuliformis. Next base: position 727,811,106 of record CM062813.1, read on the forward strand.
GGATCGAATTGCTAAGTTTAGAAATCTTGTAAAGGGGAATCCTACTCTTGAACAAATATATTCAACTACTAAAGTGGTTTAGCCTGTTCAACCAATGCAATAAGTAATAGATCAACTAGAGGAATGGAGTGAGATACCTTTGATCACTACTCAAACACTAGCGATCATGATGAATGGAGGCCATAGTGTTTGTCCTACATGCTATTGGAATTATGACTAAAGTGTTGTCATTGATGGAAACCTACTTGACAAATATGTCAACATGATGGTAGCAGGATGATTATACATGCTGGTACAAATATGATGTTATGAAACCAGCTCACAAAAAGATAGAAAAGTTAGATGAACGCCTTAGAATTCAGCCTCTTCGAGGGGTCAACCTCCTTTACATTACATAAATGAACAATTCTTTGATGATAGAAATTAAAAGACCTCCTTTCTATATATAGGAGTCTAAGGGGTCATAATATAATCAGAGCTGACATAACAATAATAATGTAAGGGCACAATAATAACAATATGGGGACTACATGGGTACACCAATATAATAAGGGGGTTGTACTAATAACAATAAGGGTTACACTAGTAGTATAGGGGCCTAACATGCCCCTCTCCTTCAAAAAGTGTTGTCCTCAATGCTTGAGTAGTTCTTAATGCTTTTGTATAAAATTTTTGTCCTCCCATGTGGAATCTTCAGTGGGTAAGTTCTTCCACTTGATGAGATACTCTGAAATTGATCTATTTCATAGCTGTCGGGTTCTTGTTTCTGTGACTGCTCTAGGTTCCAATATGATTTTTCCTTCCTCTTCACATTCTAGCAATATTGTTTGAATTGGGATCTTCTACAACTTTTGAAAGAGTGGCCATACTTCTTCGTCCTTCTTCCATTCATCCCTTGCTTCGTTTATCCAATCTAGTTGGATAATAGAAATAGCACAAAACAATGCTTCCACATCCTCATCCTTTCTTGAGAGTGCGTCTGCAACAAAATTTTGTTTCCCTTTTCTATAGATGATGTCAAAGTCATAACCCAACATATTTGTGACCCATTTTTTCTATTCGTCTAAAGATAATAGTTGTTCTAAAAAGTATTTAAAACTACCATGATCCATTTTTACCTTGAAGTGTCTTCCCATTTGGTAAGGTCGCCATTTCTTAAGTGCGTGTAGTATTTCCAACATTTCCTTCTCATAAATAGCTTGCTTGAGATGTAGTAGTAAAAATACCCAATCACCTACATCAAAACATTTTTCACTACGATGTTGATCTAACTGTTGTTTCATTCGATTTTGCACCAAAGTGGTGTGATCCTTTAAAAGTTGGAGAACTTGTTGTTGATGCTCAATGTGATCTTTCACTGCATGAACCTTTCTCTTCTTGATATGTCCTTCTATCTTGAGAGTTTTAGGAGTGATAATTTCTTCCAATGCTTTACAAGACATGGTCGGATTCATTTCTTCTTTCTCTTGGGTTGGGTCCTAGTGTATATCCTCTTCTTTTGATGTTTCTTGATCATTTTCTTCCTCCTCTTCATACTCTATGTAAAATAATTTCTTCTCAGCACACTTATGACCTTTAGTGCATTTTCTATCACAATTGTAACAAAGCCCTTTTTCTCTTTTTCCTTCCAATTGTTGTGGTGTAACCCTTGTAGGTTGTGGAAGGCTAGGAGAAACAACACTTCCATCTTTGTAGTTGTGAGGGGTAGAATTCCTTGTTGCCATAATGTTGCTTTCCACTTTGTAACAAAGCTCTTTTTCTCTTTTTTCTTCCAATTGTTGTGGTGTTTCTCTAAAGAAGGTGTTGCTCTTTGTATTCTCATAATGTGTTATAATTTCCTCCATGAAAATTTACCACGTAACAAGTTGTTTACAAGAACAAAGCCATTTATACCATAAAAATCGATCTTGTTCTAAATATGAAGATGCAATACATACCTTTTGTAATAGTGGTACACCATGTAGATCAAAATATTTCTCCTTCTTTAGTATCCAATTTACCGGATCCTTGCCATCAAACTTCCTCATCTTGCTTTTTCTTGATTTTAGGAGCTCGATCTTGAAACGACTGTAACTCTGTACTTTTGGATCTTTAAGTTATGAAATTACAACTTGCAGTAGCCCTTTGCATCCTATTTCCAATGCCACCAGTGTGATCGAATTTAGATTCTCCAAGAAAGAGTTATGCACAATCTCCCAAGGTGACCTAATTATATACCCTTTAAGAATAGCGAATTTGTATGAAGTTCCACATGTCACTTGTTTAACCTTCGGATCTAAAAAAGATACACAAGAAACTACAGTCCGTCCTCTTTCTGTACCTTCTTACGAAATTATAATCTGATGCTTAGAACAAAATTTATGAGGATTTTCCCCAGATCACCTGTTTGGAATGTAATTCGGGAGTCTGCAAAAAGGCAAACTTCCTCAGATCATATCTCCGCCAATATAGTGCGAAAAGCTCTAAAATTCAAACCTGAGGTTCAGAATGATTTCGGCCCAAATGGGTTGTTTATTTAGCGTCTGAAATGTCATAGAAAAAACGCTATAGTGAAAATGCCACGATGACCTATTTGGAGAAGTGAAACCCTGGAATCCAAAGCTCTGATACGAAATGTTATGAAACCAGCTCACAAAAAGATATAAAAGATAGATGAACGCCTTAGAATTCAGCCTCTTCGAGGGGGAAACCTCCTTTACATTACATAAATGAACAATTCTTTGATGATACAAATGAAAAGACCTCCTTTCCATATATAGGAGTCTAAGGGGTCATAATATAATTAGAGCTGACATAACAATAATAATGTAAGGGCACAATAATAACAATAGTGGGCTTCTATGGGGCACAATAGTAACAATATGGGGACTACATGGGTACAAAAATATAATAAGGGGGTTGTACTAATAACAACAAGGGTTACACTAGTAGTATAGGGGCCTAACATATGACAATGAGAATGGACAAAGGAATATCAATTTAGATACAAAGAATTGATAAAGGTGAAGTTTGGGAAAGTATATGCGGGTCTTGTGAATAAAAACTGTGTACATATGTAGGTATGGTGAAGCAAAGTAATGTACATATTCTGCCCCATGGTAATTAGAATACCAGGGGTCTTTACCATGGTATTGGCCCATATTAATGAGCACGACAATGGATATTTGATCTTTTCAAATAATACCATCGTCATTATTAATGGATTTGCCTAAGGTATCGACTAAGGCTTATACTATATAAGGATATGGAGAGAAAGTGGTAGTGCGACAAGTTTTGTGTTATGAATGAGTGGTTTGATCTGGAACAGGTGTGCACCGAGCATGGAAAAGACACAAATGTGAAAAAATCCTAAGCATGGTATCATATGTGCTTGTTTGATTTCCTTGTTTAAAACATGTAACTATGACAGAACAATGGTGATAAGGATACTCTAACATGGGACAATAATGGTTGCAAAGTATATTTTGTGGTTGAAGCGAAGGCCTGATTCAGTGATTACAGATCTGTACGTTGGTTTGCCTCTAAGAGGGTGTGTACATACGCAGATCTGCTTATGGGTAGTCGCGTATACATTCTACGAAAGTTCACAATATGTACATAGGTGTCAAACATGAGAAGCACGTACATACATGAATGTTCTTTGTAATAGTCATGTATACATGCTATGGTTTTTAGTATGATCTCATGATGATGGTTGATATGTTTTTTTATCTTTTTTGTTGTCTGTCGATGAAGTCTCTATTATGATAATATGTGTTTGACAGTACTAATTGGGTTGAATTGATTATGAAATAGAAGTTGACTAATTGATGATGCTACTGTGTAGTGATTTGTTTTTGGTTCAATGATTTGTGTTGGCTTCAGTATCTGATTGAGTGATTGATTCAGTGGTACAATGATTTAGATTCAGTTATCAATGTTTTGAGATATATATGAAGGTACTCTTAAGAAGAAGTTTTTACATAGGCGTGAATGATTCAAAACAATAGAATATACCTTTTGGCATATGCTTGATCAAGGTTTGTAGTGACATCAACTAGTTTCTATGAAAAACAGAAGATGATATGGTATTCTAGTGAATGGTTGTGCACTGATATGATCTGTTAAGAATCTATGAGTCAAGGATTTGCTTCAGTTATGAAACAAGAATTTGAAATGTCTATACTTGGTGAACTAACATAATTTCTTGGTCTTCACGTTCAACAAACAAAGAATGGTATCTTTCTCTCACAAACCAAGTACCTCAAGAAGATTTTGAATAAATATGGAATGGAGGACTGTAAGCCTGTATGTACACCAATGGTAACAGGATGAAATCTTAGTTCACATGATGGTTCTCCTTCAGTGAATCAACTAGAATACAAATATATGATCAAAAGCTTGCTCCACCTTACAGGAATGAGACCAAATATTATGCATGCAGTTGGGATTGTTGGGCAATTTGAAGCAAATCATAAGGAAACTCATCTCCATGCAGTTAAGAGAGTATTCAAGTATTTATAGGGAACACAAGATTTTGGTCTATGGTATCCCAAAGATGCATATTTTTCACTTCATGCTTAGACAGATGTAGATTGGGTAGGGAATATTGATGATCGAAAGAGTAATAGTGGAGGAGAATTTTATTTGGGACCTTGCTTGGTATCATGGTTCAACAAAAAAAAAAGTTTCATCGTTTTATCTACTACTAAGGCAGAATATGTTGTTGTTGGATCTTGTTGTACTCAAGTTTTTTGGATGATGCAAACATTGCAAGACATTCAAATTACTTGTCTCAGCTTATACCTATTCTTTTATAATACTAGTGCCATCCATATTTCTAAAAACCCTGTCATGCAGTCAAAAACCAAGCATATTCTAATCAAATATCACTTTTTTATGAGAACATGTGCTTGAACTAAAGGTTAAACTGGAATATGCTCCTTCAAAGGAACAAGTTGCAGATATATTTACAAAACCTCTTCCACATGATTCTTTTGAATATCTCAGACAAAAACTAGGAGTGATCTTTGCTTCATCACTTTGTTAATGATTCTAACAGATATTTCATGTTCATAGGGAGATGAGATTTTAAATCAATGCAATTTACTTTCTTACACAGATTACATGAAGGATGGTTGCGTATATATGCGGGTTTTTATATATATAGTCACATATGTTTCTTTGAGATGAAGAAAGAGTGGTACAGACTCAAGAAAATTCTCTGATATGATTAAGCCAGTTATCATTTATGATTTTGACCATGATTGGTTAACGTTTGTTAATGATGCTCATATTTTACTTAGAAATGATATTGATTTATGAGTATCTGCTATATGATATTAATTTTTTGGCATTGTTTCCTAATGAACTAGATATGGTCATACCTAACAAGAGAATGACTGGCACAGGTTTAGAGGGATCATTGGTTATGCTTCTAGTAGCACATTTTCGAAATTATAGATGCTTGAGAAATACTTGCTAAATGATGATATTTTTCATTGCTTGTCATTGATGAAGAGTTGTTTTGTAATGCTTGAAAATCATTTGTCATATATTGATGGTTGTTGATGACAATCGTGGTCTTCCTATCTTGAGCTGGTTTTGGTTATAAATTTCATACCTGTCTCTTGATGTAAAGGTCATGCAAAGACCCATGTTGTAGTAATTATAATATTTAGTCATGTTTTGGAATCATGTCAATTATGTATGTAATCCCATTTTGGGAATTTGATTTAATGTTGAGTCAAACATGTAACCCCATTGTGTTGGGTGATTGATGGCTGCATGAGTCCTTAGTGATAGGAAAGGCCATATTTGGTTGATTCATAGAGTCATGTACTTCTTTGTATATCTTCTAGAAGATTTAGCATATCCTCAGGGGGAGCATGGTCAGTATATAGTGTTCATATTCAACAGATCAGATCTATAGTGCTCATCTCTACAAAGGGAGAGAGAAGTATTCCTTCAGAATTGGTCAGCCCTTTTCCCTTGACGTAAAAGGGGGAGATTAGCTTGGTGTTTTGAGAAGAATCCTTGGAGAGAAGGTGTTTGGAGAAGAATGCTTGGAGAGAAGCTTGGTGTCCTTACAAATGTCTTTGCATGTATTTACAGGTGATGGTGACCAAACACCAAAGTGGTTGCCATCAAGTTCAAGGGGGGAGATTGTTGGAATTATGACTAAAGTATTGTCCTTGATGGAAACCTACTTGATAAAGATATCAACATGATGGTAGCAGGATGATCATATGGGCTAGTACAGATGTGACAGAGAGAATGGACAAAGGAATATCATTTCAGAGATAGGGGAATGATAAAGGTGAAGTTTGGGAAAGTATACATGGGTCCTATGAATAAATACTGCGTACATATGCAATCATGGTGAATAAAATTCACTTACATATTCCACACCATGCTAATTGGAATATCAGGGGTATTTACCATGGTATTGGCCCATAACAATGAGCATGACAATGAATATTTGATCTTTTCAAAGAATACCATTGACATTACTAAGGGATTGCCCTAAGGTATTGACTGAGGCTTATACTATATAAGGAGATAGAGAGAAAGTGTTAGTGCATGAAAGTTTTTTGTTATCTATAAATGATTTGATATGAAATAGGTGTGCACCAAGGAGCAAGGAAAAAACACAAATTTTAAAAGTTTGAAGTATGGTATCATATGTGCTTGCTTGATTTTCTTGTTGAAAATATCTAACTGTGATAGATCTGTGGTGATAATAATAATCTTACATGAGACAGTAAGGGTTGCAAAGTATATTTTTTGGTTTCAATGAAGGCATGCTTCAGTGATTATAGATCTGTACATTGGTTTGCCTCTAAGAGGGCGCACACATATGCAGATTTGCTTCTAGGTAGTCGTGTATACATTCTATGAAAGTTTATAATTTGTACATCGGTGTCAAACATGAGAAGTGCATACATACGCGAATGTTCTTTGTAATAGTCTCGTATACATGTTAGGGTTTGCAGTATGAGATGATGATGATGGTTGATCTGTTATATTATGTTTGTTTTTGTCTATCGATGAAGTCTCCCTTATGATAATCTATGTTTGATAGTACTAATTGGGTTGAATTGATTATGAAATAGAAGTTGACTAGGTGATGATGTTACTGTGTGGTGATATTTATTTGGTTCAGTGATTTGTGTTGCCTTCAGTATCTGATTCAGTGATTGATTCAATGGTACAATGATTCAGATTCAGTTATCACTATTTTGATATATGTATGAAGATACTCTTAAGGACAAGTGCATACATACGAGGGTATGGTTCATAACAGTAGTGTATACCTTTTGAAATATGATTGATCAGGTTTTGCAATGACAACAACTGGTTTTTGTGAAAATTAGAATATGGTCTGGAGACTAGTATTCTAGTGAATGGTTGTGTACTGATATGATCTGTTATAAATTGGTTTGATTTAGTTGTTTTTGGTTTATTAAGATTCATTAATTGATTTGATGATTTAGTTGGTTCAATAATTGGGTAGTTGATTTCAAAATTGTTGGGAGTGGATCCAGTTTCACACATTCTAAAAAGTGATCCACGAAGAGCTAAGGATATAAATATTCAAAAAGGGGGTTATAGATCCCTTCGAGTAGGAGATGGAAAATGAGAAGGTCGTAGCCTTCTGCAGATAGGATCTCATGTGTTGTTTAGAGTCTACGCTATTACAAGATTTTAAGAAGTTCCTTTTTAATAAAATAAGAAAATGGAGATGAAAACAACGGTGGTTTTCTACCACATTGGGTTTCCACCTAAAACCCTAGTGTTCATATGGTTTTTATGTGTTGATGTTTTATTTTCTTCTTAGATACTCATAACTATTGATTATTGATGAAAATGAAGTAGTGATACATTGATTAGTGTTGAAAAGATAATGAAATTAATGATCAGGTAGGCTATCTAGATATACGTGGGTTTTTTTAATAACAGTCACATACATATTTCAGTTTCCTTTATAACAAGAGCGTATACAAATCAGACTAAGAAATTGAAAATTTGAAGTGTGTAAAATACTAATTCACCCCCACTCTCAATATTTTTCCTAATACAAGCACATCGAAGAAAATTAAAATGTCAAAGCCATAGAGGCGGTCATAATTCTTAAGTTGTTTATTTGAGAACTAAGCTTTTTAATTTTACTTCAGGCATTTCATTAAATCCAAGACATTTATTTCATGACAGTTATTTTGTCAAGTTATTATTTAAAGACCTGTTTCATGTAATGGGGGGGTTGTTGACAGAAAAGAAAATTTGGTTTTAATAGTTTTGATTGGATGTGCTACACAGACTTTTTATTGTATGAACGAGATTATTCTGCAATATTAATAAACTTCTCTCTGTGTGTGTTTTCTTTATAACAATTGAAATGTTGAATTTAGGACTTGCTCTGTGTTCATTTTTTTCTTTTATATTCAGACTTATCATGTTCTGATATTTATGTATCGAATTGAATGATTGGATATTAATCATTTGATTGAAGGTAGTCCTAGGAGCTTTCCTATAGAACTAACAACGATCTTCACTTGATTTATTCCCAATTGCTATGTTCTCTTTATTTAAATTTTATGTAATTTGTTTGTATTTGGGATATTACTAAGACGCCAAAATTACTACGTTTTCTCACTAGTCTTCATGATTTTAGAGTTTTAATATTTATTATTAAAATCACCCATCATAGAAGTATTAAATTGATAGATAAAGAATAATCGCACTTGTTGTGATATTATTACATTATTATTGGTTATACCTACTATCTCAATTATTTTTGTTTGTTGTCTCTATTGTAACATCTACTTTTTATTATGTTCCAATGGATTTACTTTTAATTCAAACGTTTCAGGTTTATCATGAATGCATGAGTCATATCATTCATTGATTTTTAATGGGTAATGCTTATTCTGTTAATACCGCAAAATTACTGCAATGACTCAATTTATTATCATCTAACCCCATTACATTCCCTTTCTGAAAATCACATAAGTATAGTTATGGATACCCCTTGTGTTGTTTAAGTGGTCAACCTAAAATTCCTATAGTCATAGGACTTATCCGTCCTTGGATCATTCTACCCTTTGGAACGATTCGAGTTATAAAAAGTGCAAAAGAAACTTCAATAGTATTTGAATGGACCTAATATTACTCAATGTTTTATATATGAAAAAGAACAAATTTGGTTGGAAATCATGTCATGAGCATCTTCAACTGAAATAAATATTGAGTAGGAGGAATCGCTGCAGCTATTGAAGAAATCAAACATGAACTAGGAAACAATTATGGCCTAGAAACTCAAATCTTCAAGTTTTTAAATACAAATACTAGGAAATTTCTAACAAAGAAGACTCTAATGTTTCAGGTGAAAGATAAGTTTGCAGACTCAATTTAATAAATTTTATAGAATTTTTTTTGTTTTGCAACAAAAGGTTTTTCCGTCTTTTAATAATTCGCAAGGGAAAATGATGGCAAAGGAGAATTATCAGAGATTGTTGAACATGATAGTTAGGGATAGGGAAAAGTTCACTTGGATAAAAGGAGATTAAGTGGACAAAGTTTACTTCAACTTTTAGTTGATGATATCTTTATTTTTTTATGAGATCAAACATATATTCATAATTAAACCATCATTTGAAATATATATTGAAGTAGATGAAGATTTCAAAAATTATCGATCTAGATTATCCGACTGATCAAGATCGGGAGTAGCAAGTTAAACTTGTTGGATAAAGAGCATATTATCAAGGAACTAGTTCAAAAAATGATCAGGACGGTTCCAAATTTGAAGCATTCAAAATAGAACATATTTAGATCCATCGAATCCAAATACAAATATTAAGGAAAGTTGAAGATTTTTTGGAGAAAACTTTATATTTTTAGTTATGTTGTTATTAAAATTATCTAAAATCTCTTGGATAGTATTTATTTTTCAATGTAAGTCTGTTGAAAATAAGGTTTTTTAAAAGACTCTATATATACTATTATTTTTTAATGGAGAAGGGTTGATACTTGGACCAATATTTGAAATAATGTTGTAGTACTTAGATGTTTGAAGATAATCAAAGGGTCTTATTTCTGATTTATAGAATCATTTATGTACCGCATGAGTACTTTTTTGTGTTTACATAATATTTTCTACATACATTTGATGTTGTATAGACATCTGGGAAAGGTTGGGTTGAATATCAACCTCCCTAACATCTCACTGCAAAGTTATATTCAATACTGAGAAAAATGATTGAACAATATGTTTAATTTAATTTCTTTTCATCACTACATTGTTGCATCTATACCAATTGTCATATTTATTAATGTTCTTCTATATAAATTCTTCTATATGCTTATTCTCATTTAGAATATTTAACATTTGGTGAGAATATAATGATTTTCTAAGTTCTTCTTCATTCTTATACCAAAACATTCAAAGACTTGTATGTTTTAATGGTTGGGACTCAACACTTTGAATGCTCTTTAAAATTCTAAGTATTAATAACGTCAAAGAGGGTTTATATCTTTGAAGCATCCATTTTCAAGAAAAACCTTTAGATGCTTTGGCACAATTTTGTAGCCTAGAATTATCTACAAAGGAATAACATAAAATTTATGTCATTGCTAGGGAATGAGCTTTGAAGTTATTTTTCCTTGGGACAATGATTGAGCTTTCCTCTTAATGGTGAAGAAGAGGCTTGTAAGCTAAAATTTATCACTTGGTGTACTCCACTAGTCAGAAATATCGCTTCCAAGAGACATAACAGATCTTATTCTGATCCAAAGTTGATTGTGCCATTATCATATCTAGAAATATTGATTAGATTAGCCTCCCTCAACCTCTATTGCTCAAGAACAATATTTTCAATAGATTGATTCTCCACCAAAAGTTTTAGATCTAATTCAAAAAGGGTTAGATATATAAACTTTTTTATTAATTGACGAGCTTGAATCTTTTCAGGTACTTGAAACACCTTTAGAACTATCTAATTCTAAAGTTGAACTTCCCAAGCTCAAATGAGGAGATTTATTTCCTCATTCCACTCAAATAATCCCCTCTATTCTTGATCAACTTGAAGAGGAAATTAAAGTTTATTCCAATCCCCTTTAATCAAGTTCAGTGGATAAATATCCTTGAAATAAAACAATTAATTGCTCTAAAGTAGTCTCCAAAAAAGCCTAGTTCTTCGAAGCAACAATCTCCCAGAAAACCTTCATCTCCTAAACAACCTATTCCATCCATTTTATGAAAAACAATGGTTGGAATACAACCAATTATGAATGCATGATATGAACATTTAATATTACCATGTAATCTAGGTGCTTTTTCTAATGGGTATCTGAAGCATCTACCAAAGTTCAATGGAGAAATTGGAATACGTGAAGAAGATCATCTTTCATTTTTCCTTTATTTTGCAAATAATGTTAATATTGAACATGAAGATGTATATATGAGATTTTATGAATAACTAGAAGCGGATGGTAAGATATGGTTCAGATAGTTTCAACCTTATTCAATTCATAATTGGAGGGCATTAACATACATCTTCATAAATAAATGTGGAATAAAAAAGGATCTAGTTTATTATTTGACTGAGTTTGAGGCTATAAAGAAAAATCTGGGTGAATCAGTTTCTAATTTCATTAAAAGGTTAATATTTATAAGAAAATTCCAACAAACATCAAGCCTTGAACTACCTCTTCTAAATTTAGATTTGTTAAGGACTTTGATGATTATTTTACTCTCATGTTAAGGGAAAGGAAATCAAAAACTCTAGCATATATCCAAATAGATGAAATTGAAGTGGAAGCTAATAGAGTTGCTTCAGAAAATATGAGAACTGAAAAAGAAATAGTAGAGAAGAAGAAATCTAAGGAAGAAGTTGGTTCCTTAGGGGAACCTAAGGAAGAGGATAAGAAAATTGATGAGATTACCAGAATGTAAATTTGTCTAACATAAGTTCAAAAATGGAGACTCAGCTTAGACAAACACAACAAAATGTGAACAAGCCACCTAGATCATATAAGAGACCATTTCAGCATCAAACATTATAGAGAAACAAAACCAATACCGATCAGCAAATTCAACCACCTCTGATGATTGATGACCAAGATATTGAAGAAATAAGACAAGCTTCATATGATCTAAATTATTTGTTTTTTCAATCTTTTGAAGATAATATCATTCCTTTAAGCAAAATCAATCTATAATCCAAAATATTGATTCTTCTAATGTTAGGACCCTATAATACTAGTGATTCCCCCATTACTATTGTGATTGTATCCCTTATTATTATTTTTGTGCCCCTATTGTCCCCATATTGTTATTATTGTGCCCCATATAATCCCTCTATTGTTATTTTTGTGCCTTTATATTATTATTGTTAGGTCGGCTTGGTTATATTGTGACCCCTTAGACTCTTATATATAGAAAGGAGGTTTTTTCATTTGAATCATCCAAGAATTGTTCATTTGTGTAATGTAAAAGAGGTTTCCCCCTCGAAGAGGCTGAATTCTAAGGCGTTGATCTATCTTTTCTATCTTTTTTGTGAGATGGTTTCATAACATTTGGTATCAGAGCTTTGGATTCTATAGTGTCGCTGCTTCAAACAGGTCATCGTGGAATTTTCCCTATAAATTGTTTTCTGCAACGTTTCAGATGCTAATAAAAAAACCCATTTGAGAATAAATTACGCTGAACCTCAGGTCCGAATTTCAGATTTTTTCTCGCTACATTTTCGGAGATATGATCTGAGGAAGTTGGGGTTTTGGCAAGCCCTAGAATTTCATCTAAAACAAGTCATCGTGGAATTTTCGCTATAACTCTTTCGCTACAAATTTTCAAAAGCTAAAAAAAACCCATTTGAGAAGAAATCGGTCTAAACCTCGGCTCCCAATTTCAAATCCTGTCTCACTACATTTTCGGAGATATAATCTGAGGAAGTTAGGGTTTTTGCAGACCCCCGAATTACATTCCAAACAGGTCACCTCGGGAAAACTGTCATAACTTTCTCTCTGAACATCAAATTGAATTCTCGTAAGAAGTTACAGAAACAGAACAGAATGTAGTTTGTTTGGGTATCATTTTCAGAACCTAAGATTGAAACAGTGACCTACAGCATGTCGTACAAGTTCGCTCTACTGAACTAGTCTATAGTCATGTCATTGTGGGAGATTTGGCATAAATCTTCATTGGAGAATCCAATCTTGATCAGACTTGTGGGGTTAGAAATATTACTTGGAGGGTTACCATAGGAAGAAATTTCAAACCTGGGAGATCCAAAATTACAGAGATGCATCAGATTCAATATTGAGCTCCTACAAAGTGAAAAAAGGTGTGTAGTTTGTTTCAAATTTTTGAATAAGTTTGGCTTGAAAAATTAGTTTGAAGGAATTAAAAGGGCATAGTGAAGAATTATTATTGGTAATTGATGCCCCGAAGGAAGAAAATAGAAACACCTAGTAAGCAACTTGAAAGCACTAGCATGACTCATGAAGAAGAGGAAGAAATGCAACATGATATATCAAAATTACAAGACCAAGTGCAACAAAATTCACTCGCACAAAAAGTAACAGAAAATAAGATGGATGGTTTAAAGAAAGATGTAGAAGCTAAGATGGATGGTTTAAAGAAAGGAGTGGAAGCTAATATGGATGGTTTAAAGAAAGGCATAGAAGCTAAGATGAATGACGTGGAAGCTAAGATGGACAGTGTGGAAGCCAATATGGATGGCGTGGAAGCTAAGATTGATGATTTAAAGAAAGGTATGGAAGATTTGAAGATAGATTTGAAGATATATTTGACAAATTTTCTACAAGAAATGCTTACTAATGGCGAAAGGGTAGTAAATGAAATTCATGATGAGAACAAAATAAATGTTAATCATGATTTCATAGACTCTAACATTGGATCAAAGAACCACCATGTTTCAAAGATCGATATGAGGAAGTTTGATGGCAAGGATCCTGGAACATGGATACTATATATGGAGCAATTTTTCGATCTCCATAATGTGCAAAACACACAAAAGGTACACATTGCAACTTTATATTTGGAACCAAATCAGTTTGTATGGTATCGATGGCTTTGCTCTCGTAAACAAATTGTCACTTGGTCTATTTTTACGGATGAAATGATAGCACATTATGAGGATACACAAAAGCAACACTCTTTTTAGCCAATTGATAAATCTCAAACAAAAGGGTTCAATGATGGAGCACATTGAGGACTTCCAAAAATTGAATATAAGGGTTAAACATATTCTAGATGAATATAGGATTGATGTGTTCATAGGGACTTTAAAAGATAACATCCAACATGAGGTTTGTCTTTGGGAACTAGATTAATTGGAGAAGGCATTTAGGTTGGCAAGAAAAATGGAAAGAAAAATTATAAAAAAAAAGGAAGCCTACCACTCACAATCATAAAGATGGAAGTGTTTCTGCCCCTAGCCATCCACGACCAACAAGGTTGACACCACAACAATTGGAAGAAAAAATAGCAAAAGGGATTTGTTACAGTTGTGATAGCAAATACAGTAAAGGTCATAAGTGTGTCGAGAAGAAATTATTTTACATAGATTGTGAAGAGGAGGAACAAAAGGAACTAGAAACATCAAAAGAAGAGGTTATACACAAGGAACAAACCCTAGAAAAAGAAGAAACGAATCCGACCATATCTTGTATTGCACTAGCTGGAATTACCACTCCTCAAACTATCAAGATAGAAGGGCATATCAAGAAGAAAAAGGTAATAGTGTTGATCGATTTGGGAAGTACCCATAATTTTATTCATTGTAAGATAGCCAAGGAATTGAATTGCTTCCTATATCAAGCACCAGCGTGTCAAGTGATGGTTGCAAGTGGAGGAACCATAAATTGCTCAAGAAAGTGCCATAATATCAATCTATCCATGGGAGAATATGTATTTAATAGCCTAATGTTTTATATTCCAATCAGTGGTGTTGATGTTGTACTAGGAGTCCAATGGCTACAATCCTTGGTAAAATAGCTTTTAATTTTCAAGAACTTTTCATGAAATTCTCTTCAGAAGGAAAGGAAGTTGAATTAAGGGCTATCACAGGGAAACCAGGAAAGATAATCAGCTCTAACGGAATGACAAAGCTTCTAAAGAAATAACAATGAGGCATAATTGCACAATTGTGTTCACTAGAGGTTCCCACATCGAAATCATCCATTTCTCCAGATCTCCAAAAAGTCTTGGACAATCATTCCAAGGTATTTGAGACTCCCAAAGCCCTCCCACCTATTCATGATCATGATCATGCTATTAATTTGATTCCAGGAAGTGTTCCTCCAAACATCAGGCCTTACAAATATCCCTATGTCCAAAAGAGTGAAATTGAATGTATGGTTGCAGAAATGTTAGAGGCTAGTATAATTCAACCTAGTCAAAGTTCTTTTTCTACTCCAGTAGTATTGGTTCACAAGAAGGATGGATCATGGCGCATGTGTCCAGATTAGAGGGAGCTCAACAAACTCACTACTAAAGATAAATTTCCCATTCCTGTCATTGATGAATTATTGGATGAATTTCATGGATCAATTTACTTCACCAAGTTGGATCTTCATTCAGGATATCATCAAATCATAATGAAGACTGAATACATTCCAAAAACATCATTTAGAACTCATGAGGGTCACTATGAATTTTTTGGCATGCCTTTTGGCCTTACTAATGCACCTTCTACATTTCGAGGTTTGATAAATTCCATTTTCAAACCCTTCCTTAGAAAATTTGTGTTATTATTTTTTGATGATATACTAATCTACAACAAGTCTTGGAAGGATCATGTCCAACATGTTGGCATGGTGCTCAAACTATTGGAGGAGAAACAATTATATGCAAAAATATCCAAATGTTTCTTTAGAGTACAAGAGGTAGAATATCTGTGTCATATTGTATCTCATTAAGGTGTTAAGGTAGACCCTAGCAGAATTAAAACCATTACGGAATGGAAAATCCCCACATCCATAAATCATCTACGAGGATTTCTCAGGTTGACAGGGTATTATCACAAGTTTATTAAGAATTATGGGAGAATAGCAGCACCTATAACAACATTATTGAAGAAAGATGAATTTTCATGGACTCCCAAAGTAACAAAGGCCTTTGAACATCTTAAAGAGGAAATGTGCCAAGCATTATTCTTAGCTACACCGGACTTCACAAAAACCTTTATCGTGGAATGTGATGCCTCAGGAGATGGAATTAGTGCTATTTTAATGCAAGAAGAAATACCCATTGCTTTCTAAAGTCGTCCAAGCAAAGGAAAGTATTTACACAAAGCTATTTATGAGAAGGAAATGTTCGAAATACTACATGCACTTAAGAAATGGTGACCCTACCTAATGGGAAGGCACTTCAAGGTAAAAACAGATCATGATAGTCTTAAATACTTTTTAGAACAAAGATTATCTTTAGAAGAGTAGAAAAAATGGGTCACAAAGATGTTGGGTTATGACTTTGAAATCATCTACAAAAGAGGGAAGCAAAATGTTGTGGCAGATGCACTCTCAGGAAAGGATGAGGATGTGGAAGCATTTCTTTGTGCCATTTCTATTATCCAACCAAATTGGATAAACGAAGCAAGGGATGAATGGAAGAATGAGGAGGCAATGTGGGAACTCATTCAAAAGATACAACAATATCCCATTACATCTACTACATTTAGCTGCAAAAATGATTTGTTATGGTAAAAGGATTGGTTATAGCTATGTAAGAATTCCCAACTCAAACAAAATATTCTTAGGGAATTGCAGACCTCTCCCTTAGGAGGGCCCTCAGGATTCTTAAAACCTACCACAGGGTTAAGAAGGATTTTTTTTTGGATGGCCTTAAATCGGATATTCAAAAGTTTGTGGTGGAATATTTGGTTTGCCAACAAAATAAAGTTGAAACAATTAAGACCCTAGGAATATTACAACCTTTATCCATTCCAAGCCAACTTTGGGAGGAGGTTTCAATGGATTTTATCAAAGGTTTACCCAAGTCCGAAGGAAAGAGTGTTATCATGGTGGTAGTTGATAGACTTAACAAGTATGCACACTTTTGTGCATTATCTCATACATTTAAAGCTAGTACAGCTTCTACTGCATTTATGGAAACAATTCAAAAGCTACATGGAAACCGAAAGATTATTGTAAGTGACAGAGATCCCAATTTCACTGGAAATTTTTAGACAAAATTATTTTCTTGTCTTGGTACTCAGTTAGCTCATAGCTTGACATCTTATCATCCTTAATGTGATGGGCAAACTGAGATAGTAACTAAATGTTTGGAAGGATATCTTAATTTCTTTGTATCTGATAAACAGACACAATGGGTAAAATGGTTGCCTATGATTGAATGGTGGTATAACACTTCCTTCCATACTGCAACAAAAATGACTCCATTTATGGCACTTTATGGATATCATCCACCATCCATCACATCATATTTAAGACAAAATTCTAAGTTTCAAGTAGTGGAAATCACATTGAGCATCAACAAAAAGTTCTCCAACTCTTAAAGGATAACCTCAACTTGGCACAGAATAGAATGAAACAACATGCAGATCAACATCTCTACAAAAGAAGTTTTGATGTAGGTGATTGGGTATTCCTACAGCTACAACCATATAAAAAAATGTCCCTCAAGCAAGCTAAGAAGGATAATAAATTATCACCAAATTATTATGGTCCGTACAAGGTTTTGCAAAAGATAGGAATTATGGCATACAAATTGGAGCTTCCTGCAGCTTCCCGAGTGCACCCAATTTTCCATGTTTCATTCTTAAAGAAGGTTATAGGTGACAAGCTTCAAGTTCAAACAATATTGCCAGAACATGATGAGGAAGGAAAAATCATATTGGAACCTAAAGCAGTCAAAGAAACAAGAACTCTATAGCTACGAAATCAGTCAATTTTAGAGTATCTTATCAAGTGGAAGAACTTACCCGTTGAAGATTCCACGTGGGAGGATGAGAATTTTATACAGAAGCATCCAGAACTATTCAAGCGTTCAGGACAACACTTTTTGGAAGGAGAGGGGCATATTAGGTCCCTATAATACTAGTGATTCCCCCATTACTATTGTCGTTGTATCCCTTAGTATTATTGTTGTGCCCCTATTGTACCCATATTGTTATTATTGTGCCCCATAGAATCCCTCTATTTTTATTTTTGTGCCTTTATATTATTATTGTTAGGTTTGCTTGGTTATATTGTGACCCCTTAGACTCCTATATATAGAAAGGACGTTTTGTCATTTGAATCATCCAAGACTTGTTCATTTGTGTAATGTAAAGGAGGTTTTCCCCTCGAAGAAGCTGAATTCTAGGGCATTGATCTATATTTTCTATATTTTTGTGAGCTAGTTTCATAACATCTAAATTACCTAAGTGCTAGGAATTTTTATTTTTAATTGTTGAACTTACTAAAAGATATGACTTGAGGCCTAGACAAAATCCTGATAGGAAAATAAAGAAAGTTACTTTGATGTACCATGCGATAAAAATGAAGAATTTTCATCCTCACAACCACAGTTTGCTACACAAGAGAAATCAAAAGTAGAAAAGCCGCCTTCTTTCACAATAGAAAAGGAATTAGAAAATGTTAAAATTCCAATTCATTTATCAAAATTGACAAGGATCCCATGTTCTTAATAGCAAGTGTCTAGATGGATTCAATCTTCGAGTTTTGATGCTGAGGGAATGTAATTAGTTTACAAGATTAAAAACCTTCTATTATATTTGGTCTAAACATAGATATTATTGATGAGTTGGAGCCTCCTTTTTATGTAACTTTAAAAATACATGATTTCCTTCTTTATAATTGTATGCTCGATTCTAGAGCATCTCATAACTTAATGCCGAAGGTAATCATGGATAAGATGTAGTTGCAAGTAACAAGGCCTTATCATGATCAATATACTTTTGATTCAAAGAAGGTGCAATGTTTTGGTTTAATCAAAGATCTAGTAATAACCATAGTTCAAAGCCCTATGAAAGGTATCGTGATGGATATTGTAGTAACAAATATTCCTGCCAAGTTTGGTATATTGTTATCAAGAGGTTGGTGTGTTAAGCTTGGAGGAAGTCTGCAAATGAACATGACTTATGCTACCATTCCAGTTTTTGGAGGAGAATATATGAGAATGTACAGAGAAGTCAAATTTGTAACTATAGTGTGTGATGCAAGAAAATCAATAAATCACCCTATATATGCCATTGATTAGGATTTAGGGTGTTACATTCTAGCAGTAATTGATGAATATAATATACAGAATAAAGTTCAAGGTTCTATGGATATCATCAAATCGATAGAAAATGAGGTTTGGAAAATGTATTTTGATGAAGCTATATCAAGAGATGGATCAGGGGAAGGAGTTGTTTTTATTTCACCTACACAAGAAGTTAGTATTAATTCCGTTAAATTGGAATTTGAAGTGAGTAATAATGTTGCAGAATATGAGGCATTAATTCTAGGTCATGAACTAGCTAAGAAAATTAAAGTTCATAGATTGTTTGTTTTTGGAGATTCAGAGTTGGTAATTAGACAAATCAGAAACTCTTGTTAAATCAAACATCCTAGATTTAAGCTTATGGAAATTAAGTTGGGGATTGTATTGAAAATTATTTGAAGCTTTATATTTCAACAATACCAAGAGATGAAAATAAAATTACTCACTCATTAGCAACTTCTACAAGAAATTTTAAGGTTCCCAATAATTTTCAATTGCAATATCAAATTGAAGTTAGGCACAAGCCTTGGATTCAAGATAATGTGAAGCACTAGAAAACCTTTGAAGATGATGAATATATTAAGATATTTTTAGAAGTAAATGTAGAATTTTCGACCTTGCACATCGATCAAGAATTTGATGAAAATGAATGAAGCAATGTTATAGATCAAACTGTGGAATTGGAAGATCATATTGTTGATCATGATATAATCCAATTATCTACTAACAATATTCCAAAGGGTATTATACCCTTAAAAAAGTTATTTGATTAGAATGATGTTCCTACTTTTGTGACAGTAAATCCTCAATTGGAATGATATTGAAGAATGTAATATTGGATCATACCATGAAGTTAAAAACATCAAAATTTCAGCATTCTTACTCCATGAAGTTAGCGTTGATGTCTTTTCATGGAAGTATCAAGACTTGAAAACATATGGCACTTCTATCATTGAGCATAAGATCCCATTGAAGCTAGATATAAAGCCATTCAACTAAAGTTGAGGTATGTAAATCCCATTATTTTACCAATAATTGAAAACGAGGTTAAAAAGTTGTTAGATGCTAAAATAATTATTATTTTGTGGTATTTTAATTGGATTGTGAATCTAGTACCTTTTAGAAAGAATAATGGATAGATAAGACTATGTGTGGATTTCCATAATTTAAATAAAGCTTCCTTGAAAGATAATTATCCATTGCCAAAAACGGATTATCTTCTCCAGAAAGTTACAGGGTCAGAACAAATTTCAATGTTGGATGGGTTCTCAAGATATAACTAGATAGCAATGAATAAGGAAGATCGAAGTAAGACAACATTCACTACACCTTGGGGGACATTCATGTATGCTAAAATTCCATTTGGATTGATGAATGTAGGAGACACCTTTTAGAGGACCATGGATTTTGAATCTATGGGAGAGGTAAATAAATTCATTGCTATTTATCTGGATGACTTGACCATGTTTTCCAAGTCAGATTATCACCATCTCAAACATATGAGACAGGTTTTTCAAAAATGATAAAGGTTTGGGATTTCACTTAATCCAAAAAATTCAATGTTTGCTATATAAGAAGGGAAACTTCTTGGGCATATTGTTTCCAAGGAGAGTGAATATTGATCCACAAAGAGTATCAACCATTCAACTGATCAACTTACCTTGAACTAAGAAAGAGATACATTCATTTCTAGGAAAAATCAATTTTCTAAGGAGAATCTTTCCAAACTATGCAGAAATTATTAAATATATAACAAATATGCTTTGGAAATATTACGAAGTGAAATGGAATATTCAATCCAAGTTATATTTTTGTTCTGATTAAAAAGGCTCTTATGGAAGCTCTAGTTCTGGGAAGACCAAATTATACGAAAAAAATAGTATCTTCTCATTTGTTCAAATACTACATTAGCTGCAATTTTGTTACAAAAGGATTCTCAAAGTTATAAACAACTTATTGCATTCCTCATCAAGGTTATGAGAGATGTTGAACTAAACTATGATATCATAGAAAAACAATCATATGCTTTAGTTCAGGCATTGAAATATTTCAGAACTTAATATTACATTCACAAATAAGAACTTATGTGCCAAATAATACAGTTAATACTATGTTAACTCAACCAAACAATGATGGAAAAAGAGGAAGGTGGATAGAAAAGAGACAAGATTTTGATTTGGAGATCAAGCTTATAAAATTAGTGAAAGGTCAAGGATTGGAAAAAATACTTGCCAAATCAGATTGCAAAATTTTGGGAATAAACTCAATAATGCAATCATCAACTCCAGTTTTAGAGAAGAATCCACAAGAACCTTCTATTGAAACAAGTGAGAAGAATCCATAAGAACCTTCTCAGACTACAGTCCCAGAAAAGAGCTCACGGGATCTTGTTCTTCCAATCAAAGAAATATTTTTACTATCGGATTGGTATAAATATATAATCTATTTTTTTACAGAATTTTTATTTTTCTCCTGAGTTTAATAAGAATCAAACCATATCTCTTAAATTAAAGGCCATTAAATACTACATTATTAATGAAAATATGTATTGGAAGGATCCTTTAAGCATTCTATTATTATGCTTAACTAAAAGTGAGACTACAAAAGTTATTGACCAGTTCCATGAAGGAGTTTGTGGAGGACACTATGCTTGGAGAGAAACTGCACATAAAATTCTCAGTGTTCAGTTTTATTGGATAAATTTATTTTCGGAAGTTGGATCCAAAGTTAGAAGTTGTGTTCCATGTCAAATATTTGTAGGTAAAGAGAAATTAACTTCCTTACCTTTAATTCTAGTATTATTTGAATCTCCTTTTTGTAGTGGGGTTTAGATTTCATTGGGGAGATAAATCTTACATCAAGTAATCAACATCGATAAATTTTAACTACAAGTCATTACTTTACCAAGTGGATGGAAGAAATCCCAGTCATGAATGCAAATAATACTATAGTGATGAAGTTCATTGAAGAAAATATTTTATCAAGATTTGGTTTTCCAATGGAATTAGTCACAAATAATGCACAAGATTTTAGTTCAATCAAAATGGTTGAATTCTACAAGAAGTATCAAATTTCTCTCCATCATTCCACTCCTTATTATCAACAAGGGAATCGATTAGCTAAATCCTCAAATAAGAGCTTGATAAAAGTGATCAAAAAGGTATTAATTTATCATAAAAGGAGTTGGGGTAGTCATTTAAAATTTCTAATATGGGAAAATAGAGTCTCTCCTAAAAGATTAACAAGCAAATTTCCTTTCCAACTAGTGTATGGAACATCAAATAAAATAAAATAAAATAAAAATAATAATAATAATCCTACTCAATTAGGTTTTCTAGTTATGAAGATTTTGCAAGATTCATAGGAAGAAACACATGACTTTTCAAAAAGGACCCAACCGAGTATTGAACTTAATAAAGAAAGGGAAGAAATTCAACACAAAATTCGCCACTATTAAGATAAAATGAAAAGTATGCTTGACAGAAAAGCTAGAGAGAGGGATTTCAGACTAGGAGATTTATTTCTAATATGGGATTCTAGAAGACGGGAGAAAGGAAAATACAGAAAAATTGGCAGTGACTAGTGAGGCCCATACAAGGTTGCTAAAATCAAGAAAAACAACACCTTCAATATGCAAAATCCGGAGGGGGGATACTTCACCCTACCTGTTCATAGGAAATATTTGAAACATTACATCTAGTACTAAAGAAATTTCATTATTTTTCATTGTAAATGATTAGTGTGATTTACCTTTCTAGAGCATGTGTGAAGTTTTCTTATGACACTGACTCCATAACCCAAGGTGAAGGCAAAGGATCTACAATTTCTTTGCATCATGCAAGGGGGGGAAGTCTTTAGATGGAGGCAATTTTTTAACATTTTCTTGTCCCAATAAAAAAAATAAACTTACTAGAAAAGGGAAAAAATATTACATTTTATTTATGAACTCTGTAAATAAATGATATGTGTAGTTTTATAATGCAACATATTCATTCTTTATATAGTTTTATATATTGAAATAAAACTATGTGAATAAAGTTTGTAATAATGCACTCATTCAAATTCATGATATTTTCCATTGAAAATATATATCCCACCTTTATCAACAATTATTATTCCTTTATGCCCCCCTTGACTTTCGCAACATTTAATTGAGGTGGGCAGAGCCGGGGGTTACACAATAAGTTGTTTCCAGAAAATAACTTTTCCAACATGGCATGCATTTGTGAATTGTTGTGCACCTCCCTAGTTTTTTACCACTTACCATCCTTACCCCCCTCCCCCGGGTGGAAAACCCATTTTGGTTTCTGCTAAAGTTAACCGTCTTCCATAAATTTTATTCGTTGTACCATTTTTTGTTTTGGCCAACTACATTGTCATCAAAGTTATCTCTTAAACCTGTCGACCATTAACCACTAAGTGTATATGAAAAATAATTATGTTTCATTTAAACAATTATATCATTAATACATTCCACTAATAATATTTTATATACACTTTCTCCTGCCATGACTTTCTCAATGTTTTCTAGTTTCATTTCTTTCCTCATTTTTCAATTGTAGTGAACCTAAGCGCAACATTATGGTTAATTGAAAGCTATCATTTGTAGAAATTTCAGTGCCTTTATTTTACTGGTAATTTAGTTCCTTGTTTCTCCTCTTATTTTTCAATTGAGTACACAGAAAGGAAAGGAAACCTAATATCACCATGAAACAATGACGCCCTCTTCCTTTTCTAAGCTAGATGATTTACCATTAATTAACCGAGAAACCAAAATCATAGAGAAAAAATGTACGTTTGATATGTATGAACTGAAAAATTGGGCCTTTCAGAGATTCCAATATAATAGTGATAAGTTATCACTTTGGGGCTGATTATTACCTCAATTTATCTTCCCTTAGACCGATCACTTTCCAAACTTTTTTGGATAGTGTGTTGAAATATATTTTCCTAGTGAAAAATCTATAGCTACCTGTTGTGGTAAAAACACAACCCCCCATTTTTGACTTGCTCAACTCAAATAATGAGGACCCTTTCTATAAAATTTTTGGCTAAGCACCTTTTTGGAATTTTATTTAGTTGATTGCCCTACGCTTTTGTTAATTTTTCGTTTTCCTTGGATTCTTGTTTTGATTGCTTTGTTAGAATCGATTTTTTATAAGCTTCCCATTGACGCTTGTTTCGCCTCATTTGGTCAACTGGTTTGAAAATGGCATTCCTTTGAAAATTTGATTATTTATGTAGCCTGGGTCAAAATTGCATAAAATGTACAATATTACATTTTGTAAATAAATTAGTTCAATAATGCATTCATTTTAAATATTAACCCATAGTGAGTTTTTACTAACATTTTTCCATTTTTAGTTATGCAGCCAAACCATTAATTATCAGGATTTTAAGAAATTCACTCCAATTTCCAAATCAAATCCTAATCCCAAAAATCCAAACATTCAAGTGGCTCTAGTTTATTTTTCATTTATTTTCCAAGTGGTTGTAGTTTAGTTAATTTCATAACTAAATTTCATTAAAATAAAATCAAAACAAAACATTAATTTTATATATTAAATCTCAAAATAATTAAATTAATTATTATATAAAATATAATTAATTTAATTAAATTAAAATTTAATATATAAAATTAAAATATATAAAATAAAATTAATCGCATCGGGAGTTTGTATCGCATCAGAAGTCTTGTTCGGAACACATTTTAAAAAGCTCCGATACATATCATACCCCGATGCCGATATCGGATCGGGGATTTTGCATTGAGCCAAACTTTATGAACCTCGATACCCTCCCGACGCCGATTGCCGATTTGTTTTCCATCGCATCGGGACTTTGGCATGATGACAAGTTTGAGGGCCTCCATACTTCCGACTCTCCGATTGCGAAGAGTCAAACCATGGTGCATTAAAAGGCATAAGTTTTATAACATGCATTTCTTTAAAAAACTCACTCATACGATGGTGAATAAGTGAGGAAAGGTAAGTAAAGTAAGGTAGGTTAGTTGTTTTTATTTATTTAAAATAGTTTATATATTTAATAATAAGTTTTAAATTAATTAGAATTAATTATTATATAGAATTTAATTAATTTAATTAAAAATTAAATATCATTCAGATTAATATTAATTAGTTTTTTAAATTAAATTAAATTGGTTTATAAATAGTTAATTAAATATCAGTTAGTTAAATTAATAAATAGTTTATTAATAATTAGTTTAATTTATAAATTAACAATTAATTTAGAATTAATTAGAATTCTAATTTAGGATTTAATTTTTAATGAGAATTTTGATTTTTTTTAGCCCAGCAACAAAATTTCCAGATTCATGCCAGATTTGACTCATCAACTTTGGAAGCTCATAGAATGAGTTTTACTTGGCCAAATGAGGCCCAGGACGGCTCATTGGAAAGAGAAAATCAAGGAGAACATTTTTGAAGAGGTTTCACTAACAGATTTAATCATTTATTGGGTCAAAAATCAAGCAGAAGATCAAGCTCCGAATCTTGAAAACAAAATCAATTTTCTGAGTTATTTTCTTCATTTTCATTTGTCCAAAACCTCTTCTAATTGCAGATCCATTGGTTAATCATATCTCTGGCCAATTAAACCATCCCAGGCATCAAGAGAAAGTTTATATTTTATTTTCAAGTATTTATTTAAATAGAATTTGATTGGATTTGATTTAAATGCCAGCAATGCCATGTTGATTTTATTGTTGCATTTTAATTTATTTTGATTTCTTTTTGCAGGAAAACAGTGGAAGAAATATGGAGAAAAAGATCTCAATCAATGAGAATGCTCCAGCAATTGAAGATCAGAATTTTGAGCAAGTAAAATTGGATTTGGCAGATTTCTCTTCAACAAACTCTTGTCTCCAAAATTCTCTTACAGATAGTATAAATAATAGATTGCAGAATGGAATAAGGGGCTGCTCTCCTCTGCAATTTTAGACTTCTCAAAGCACTACTGTAATAGGAATTTAAAGTTGTAGGAGAGAGGAGAGAAAATCTCAGATCTGGGGATTATTGAGGATTTTTCCTTTGTATCTTGAATTATGTATGAGGGGCAGAGTTTGCACTATTGTGGCTCTAGTTTTGAAGGCAGAAGTTCAAGCAATGTAAAGGACTGTTGGAGATCAAGATCAGAGAAATGGATGCAATAAATTGGTATTTCTAATACTATTGTTTCAAATATCAGTTTCATTTGATGGTAACATGAATGTCTCATTTTATTCATGTTTGTGCACTATTGTCAACATGGGTAATTTGTCTCAATATTGTTATTAGGTATCTTCGTTCTTATGAATTAAAATCTGATTTCTGAGTAACTATTTACTCAGAAATCTGTCTTATAAAACTGATTTATTGAATGGTAATGTGTTGTGAACTATTTCCACATGTCATTATTCAATTATTGGATTTACTGATTTGATAATTAATATCATTTTTGTGAACTACTTCTGGGAATGTTGTTGGTTTATTATTTCAGTTGATAGGTCTCAATAGGATGTGTTTTGGTAACCATAATATCAGTTAATTGAACTACTTCATTAACTTGATATTCATTATAAACGAGACATATGTAAATCCCAATACTTTAATTATCTTGCTCTTAGTTGGGTTAGATCTATATCTGCCTAATTAAGATAGGATTTAGATTAGTTTCTTTTGCTTGCATCATAGAATAAGCTTGCATTTAGAGTAATTTCTACATTCTTTTAAGTCCTCTCCTCAAAGAGGCAAAATTTTAGTTGTGGCTTGGTTGAATCCAAATCAGCTTAAGGGTCATTCTCTTGCCTGATCAGCAAGAAGAAGTGATCTGATATCCCTGTCTATTGGTAGGTAAAGATACATCATAAACCAATAGCAATAGCGAGAAGGTAACTGGACCTAGTTAAACCAGTCGGAGCCACCACACCAAACGGAAAAGGAGATGCTTTAAGGTCCGGACCGGGTGGTTATCCCCCATTATTGTTGCAGCAATTTTCAAGGCATCAACACTACCCAAAATGGAGAGCCCTTGCTTTATTTAGCCTTTGAATCCATTCGGCAAGTTTTACATATTATTTCTCCTAGTTCTTTACACACATTTTCCAATGAAGTACTGTTAGACATTTATTAGAAGATCACATTTGAACAAAAGCATTTATAATTGAGTTATTTATGCCTGAAGGAACTGGAATTCCTACTCATAATACTCCTTATCCTTCATCCATGTTTCCCGATCTCTCATCACAAATTGTGTCAATGTTATGCTTCCTATTAGGTTATCAAAATGATGATATGGTAGATGAAGTTATACTAGGTTCTTTGTCTACAGTAATACTAGAAAAGAAATCAAAAATATTTCTTAACTTTAGTCAGTTTCTCTTAGAGGAAATTCATGAACAATTTTTCAAGTTTGGAATTGAAAAATGATTCAAATATTAGTGTTGGTGTACCTATTTCTATATTATCAATGAGTGAGTTTTCAAATACAATTGCAGAAGCAATATTTGTAGGGAAACCAGTGATTAGTTGTGCATTGGACTTCATTGGTCAGGAGGAAATCCGAGGAGTTTTCTTTTACTGATTTTGTGGATAATTTTCTTCATATGTGTTTAAGTATTTTAAGCAGTGAGAGTGTTCTCCGAAGTTTACTAGAAGTCAAGAGAATTTTTCATCTTAGTAAGCAAACCAAATTAGATGATTGGTATTTGTATAAGAATTTTACTGAGAATATGTTATATTGTTGTGAGCTCCCGCCTTATTAATTATTAGGGTTTGTTCCTCTTAGAATTTTTGCTCTCGAATTTATTAGGCAATATTAATGTTGATCAAATACACATTTTACCAAGGAGGGAAGAGACTCTGCTCGAAATTAAAGCACAAGTAGGCCCATTTATTGTTAATTTCAAAGTTGAAGAAGATGCAAATGAAATTCAAACAAGGAATCATTTGGCCACATGATCCATAATAGGAAGAATTTCAACTATCAGAGTGCAACAAAATCCTACCCCCTATGTACATGTGTCAAAACCATAGATTGAGATGTTTTCATACAGGGAAACTTGGGAAAAAAATACATTACCATAATTTTCATAAGAATAAGAAATAAAGCAATCAATAGGATGTAAGGTCTTATGTACACCATGAAGGAAAAATAGTTTAAGAGGATAGTTGAAATTGTTTCAGGATCATAAACAGATCAATTTAGAGTGTATAAGAGACAAGAAACAAGATATGTGGAAGAAACCATGTCAGATATTATTTCCTCAGACATTTCTTCACCTACCATAGTGGTTATTTCAAGCGAACTTATTTTCAGATTAAAACCAGTTGAGACAATGATAGAACAAACATCTTCTTCATCTCCTTCTTCTTCAAAGCAACTATTTTTTCTAAATCCATGTATATCAAGAGGAAGAATGAAAGTCTAAAATTGATAAATTATAATCAATTGTGGATTCAATAGAATTCTATACAAAAACTAGATTTCTTTAAGCTTTCGATATTGAAAAAGAACAATTTCAGATGGATTTCCTTGAACCCAAAGTTTTGGGGGAAAGAACTGCAGAAGATTTTAAAGATTCTATGTTTTGTTTTAACACTAAGCAGATTCATCCTATAGATCAGATTGATTTACATAGATAGACTGGAGAACTGATCTATTATATGTTGAATAGTTCAGGTATTAGTGTTCAAATTTACATATTACCTCAAATAATACACTCTCAGGACTAAAAATGGAGAAAACATATTCTCTTGCAAAATATAATAAAATTAATTCTATGTAATATATTGTTATTAAATTGGGTTTATATCTTAAGGATATTAATGTCACTCAAGAGATTATCAAAAATAAGAATGGTAACATTCAAGCTCTTATAAGGAGGTTGAAGTTTCCCACTATAGAGCACCCACAGACACATGATGTAGGAGAACTTGAAAAGGAGAAATATGTTATGTGATATATCATAATTGAACATAATATACAAATACCAAAAATAGAAACAGAGATGGAGAAGATGATAAAGGAAAAAGAGCAGGTTGGCAGCACAATGATTCCTACAATAGAAACAAGTTCAGCAAAAGGTGAGGAAACAAACAGGTTGACAGAAGCAATATCTTCTCTCACTTTAAAAAAGAAACAGATTGATAAAATTACAAAAATCATTGGATAGAGATGAAAAGAATAATATTGATTCAAATAATGCATTGGTATCTTAGATATAAAAAATTCTAGACTTCAGTAGTAACTTGAACAATATTTGAGTGGATCAAATATTATTCAATGTTTGATATAGGAAAAAGAACAAAATTTGTTGGAAATCCTGTCCTCGGTATCTAATTGTTGGTCTTCAATTGAAATAATTATTGAGAAAGAGGAATTGTTAGAAAGGGAAAAGGAGGCTATTAATGGAATCAAACTTGAACTGGGATATAAGCCTAGTCTAGAAACTCAAATCATCAAGTTTCTAAATACAAAGGCAAGGGAAGGACTAGAAGATTTATGCATCAATGATATAATTGAATCAGTTATACCAACTAGGAATGTTATAAAAGAGAAGACTCTAGTGTTGCAGGTGAAAGATAAGTGTGAAATTTTGCAGACTAAAATTAATAAATGTCACAAAAAAAATTATATTTTGTAGCAAAAGGGTTTGCCATCTCTTAAGAATTCACAATTAAAAATGATGACAGGGGAGAATTATCAAAGATCGTTGAAAATGATAGATAAGGACATGTCAAAGTTTGTTGTGATAAAAGGATAATTAAGTGGACAAAGTTTACTTCAAATTTTAGATGGTGATATTTTTATTTGTTATGAGATCAAACATTTTTTCATAATTAAACGATGTTTTGAAAGTTTCACGGAAGAAAATGAAGCTTTTAGAAAAATGATTGATCTAGATTATCTGATTGATGAACATTGGGATCAACTTGTTAGGCATGTTGGATAAAGAGCAGATTATCAAGACACTAGGTCAACAAATGATTAGGACGGTTCGAATTTTGAAGTAGTCAAACATAATAGATTCAGATACATCGAAACCAATCCAAATATTAAGGACAACTGAATATTTTTTGGAGAAAAAAATTCTATTTTTAGTTAGGTTTTTATTGAAATTACTCAAAATATTTTGGATAATATTTATTTTTCAGTTTAAATCTTAGAAAATAAGGTTTTTGTAAAATACTATGTACATACTATTATTTTTCAATGGAGAAGGGTTGATACCTAGAACAAGCCTTCGAATATCGTTGTAATACTTGGATGTTTGAATATAATCAAAGGGTTGTGTTTATGATTTATAACAACATTTGTGTACTATGTGAGTACTTTCATGTGTCTACATAATCGTTTCTGCATACATTTGATGTTGTATGGATATTTGGGAAAGGGTGGGTTGAATATCAAGATCCTTGACATCTCACTACAAATTTATAATCATTACCGATAAAATTGATTAAAAATATGTTTAATTTAATTTCTCTACATCACTTGGTTGTTGTATTTGTACCAATTGTCATATGTATTAATGTTATACTATAGAAATTTTTGTATATGCTTGTGCTCATTTAGATAATTTAATATTCAATGAGAATATTTTATCTTTTAGGTTCTTCATTCTTATACCAAATACTTTCAAAGAAATATATGTTATTACGGTTGGGAGTCAGTACTTTGAATGTTCTTTAAAATTTTGAAGTATTAATAACCTCAAAGAGGGTTTGTATCTTTGAAGCATCCATTTTCAAGAATACCCCTTACTTAGATGCTTTGGCATAGTTCTATAGCTTGGAAAGTTATTTATAAAGGAACAACACTCCCAATGTTTTTGGCTTAATCTAGGCCAAAGTTGTTCCACTCAGTCCAATACTTGGCATATTTCTTCCTACTGCTCTATAACACATGCAAAATTTACTTTAGCCTCTGTAATCATCTTAGGAATCCTATGTAAACCTCATCCAAACCTATAACTTTTCCTACGTTCCAACTATTAGGGATCCTGCACTCCTACAACTATTGACCATCAAATGATTCATGTAGACATACCATCATGAAACAACAATTGTTAACCATCATGTAGACACCATAGTGAACAAAAAATGCATACAATCTATGGAGACTCACAACAAACTGTGATAATCCATACAATCCATGGAGACAAACAAATTGTGATGAGGTTGACATCAAGGACAAATCATGAGCCATAATGTTAACATTACTGCATTTGTGGAAATAGTTCAAAATTTGCATCGAAATTCAAACATTATTGTAATTGATAGAGATCTCATTTTCACTAGAAATGTTTGGAGAAAATTATTTTCTTGTCTTGGTACTCAAATAGATTGTAGCTCATTTTACCATCCTCAATCGAATGGGCAAACTAAGATAATGAAAATTTTTTTGGAAGAAAATCTTCCTTTCGTTGTATCTAATAAACAAAAATAATGGATCAAGTAGTAACTCATGGAAGAATGGTAGTATAACACTTCCTTCCATACCACAACAAAAATGACCCTATTTATTATGATTTTTGGATATCATCTACCATCCATCACATCATCTTTAAGAGATAATTCTAGGTTTCAAGAATTGGAAGAACACGTCGAGCATCAAAAATAAGTTCTCCACCTCTTAAAGGATAACTTGTCTCTGGCACAGAATCGAATGAAACACCACATAAATTAGCATCGTAATGAAATACATTTTGATGTGGGCGATTGGGTATTTTTCTAATACAACCATACTAGGGAAAATTTTAAGAACCCTCCCTAAATTTACATGTATAATAATGGGCGAATCTCCATGGTATATAGGAAAAATGGAATGCGATTTTATCAATAATATGATATGTATATATAATTTTTTGGTGAATCTCTCACCAGACATGGAGAATATTTTACTCAATTATAAAATCTTGTGTTTATTGAATACAAAAATGAAATCATTGCATTTTTTTAAAATAAATTTTGAAATCAAAATTACTGAGATTACATATCGATAACCTAGTGGGTGTAGGATAAAATTCACCCGTGCCATTCACAGAAAGCATGAGAAAAAACCTAATACTATATATAAAACCAAGAAAAATTCAAATTCATCACTTCTAGGGACCTCGTAACCACCCTGCCAATACATAAGTATGTTCTTGTTTGCAATTAGAAAAATTACCCAAATTACAATCTGTTTACTCCAGCATATGTTGGAAAGTTATAGAAGGATGACTAGTGCAATCAATCCATTCCTTTTAGCCCTGGATTTGTTTTAGTTTAAAACATAAGTATACAAATATATTTGTCCAATGTCTATGCTTTAACCATTCATCTTAAGATTTTTTTACAATATAATTTCCTAAGTCTATTTAATATCTTCATTATCACAAAAACCAACCTATATCCATCTTAACTCCACATCTACCACTCTTAGGGGGATGAAATCTATTTATCGCTCTGAGCACTTGGTCGACCCAGAATTAAGATGGATCTAAGATGATAGAATTTCCCCTTTAAATAGTCTATGATCACATGAATACCATGGTATTACCATGGGTCAATACCATGGGTTATCATAAACCTGGAGCTTAAAAATTACTATTAGTAATTTATAAAAATTAATAAAATTAATAGTTGATTTTTATTTTATTTTTTATTTTAACAAAGCTAAAATGTTTAACATACATATACATTAAATTACAACATCCATTTTTACTCTTGATCAGATCAAATATTTTTTCACTCTATGCTACTTTTCATATCACAATATTTGATACCTGGGGGTTAGTAGATCCAGATTAAAGATGGATCTATGCTGGTTTAATTCCCCCATTTAAATAGGCTACATTCTAGGTGAATACCATGGGTCAATACCATGTGCCATTTTGGTGAATACCATGGGTCAGTACCATGTGCCATTTTTGTTTTTATTAATAATAATATTAGGGTTAATAATGTTTTCTTGCATGGTATTAATAACAATCTAGTCCATGGTATTTGTCCCATAGTATTTTGCCCATAGGTTTCACCTAAATATAACGCATTTTTTGAGTGTTCTTAAATATAAGGTAACTTGTGGAGTAAATATAAAAAAAAAATGTTTTATTTGTTTACCATACCTCTCGTTTATTTATATTTTTATTAATTTACCATACCTCTTTTACAAATATGGTATTTTGCCCATAGGATTCACTTAAATAAAACCTCTTCCTTGAGCCTTCATAAATAGAACGAGGGTTATGGACTAAATATAAAAAGAGGCTTTATTTATTTACCATGCGTCTAGTTTATTTATATTTTTATTTATTTACCATACCTTTTGAGTAAGTATAAAAAGACGTTTTATTTATTTACCATACCTCCACTTTACTTATATTTTTATTTGTTTACACCCTTGCATGTATATAAGGTGACTTATGGAGTAAATATAAAAAATATTTTATTTATTTACCATACCTCTCATTTATTTATATTTTTATTAATTTACCATAACTCTTTTATAAATATGGTATTTGGGCATTTGGCCCATAGGATTCACTTAGATAAAACCTATTCTTGAAAATGGGCGAATGGATTCACTTAAATAAAACCTATTCTTGAAAATGGGCGAATGGATTCACTTAAATAAAACCTATTCTTGAAAATGGGCGAATGGAAGGTTGTAACTCCTAATTTCAAGGGCTAAATTTACCTTTTTTACCCTCTCCCTTAAAATAAGGTGGGCTATTTGAGGTGATTTGTAAGAATGTACTATGATACAAAATATTCGCCCACTAAAAATTTAAAACCCCTTAATTTCGCCAAAGGGCGAACATTCGCCCCTAACATTTTCTATGAACCATACAAAAAAATGCCCGTCAAGCAAGCTAAGAAGGATAATAAATTATCACCCCAGTACTATGGCCCTCAAAAGGTGTTACAAAAGATTGGTACCATGGCATACATATTGTAGCTTCCTACATATTCACGAGTACACCCAGTTTTCCGTGTTTCATTCCTAAAGAGGGTTATAGGTGACAAGCTCCATATTCAAACTATATTTCTAGAACTTGACAAGGAAGGAAAACTCATATTGGAGCCTAAACCAATCAAAGAAACAAGAATCCGGAAACTATGAAACAAATCGATTTTATAGTATCTCATTAAGTGGAAGAACTTACTTGCTAAAGACTCCACATGGGAGGATGATATTTTGTTCAGACACATATAGAACTACTCAATCATTGAGGACAACACTTTTTTGGAGCACAGGGGCTTGTTAGGTCCCTATAATACTAGTGTAGCCTCCAAAACTCTTATATTATTATTTTTATGTAGGTCCTAGTTATATTATGACCCCTTAGACTCCTATATATACCAAGGAGGTATTTCATTTTAATCATCCAAGAATTGTTCATTTATGTGATATAAAGGAGGTTGCCCCCTCCAAGAGGCCTATTTTCAAGTTGTTCATCTATCTTTTCTTGTTTTTAAGATTTGGTTACATAACACATTTTCAATAGTTTCAGCAGTAATAGTTTCTCCAATAATAGTTGTTACAACATCAGTTGTTATAACATTAGTTGTTACAACAATTTCAACATTTTCAATAGTTTTAGTAGTAACAGTCTTAGCAATAATAATAATTAGAGCATCAATTGTTACAACAATTTCAACATTTTCAACAACATCAGTTGTAACAATGGTATCAATTCTAAAACCTGATTTAGCGTGAGTTCCAATTATGTATTGTTCCTCTATTAATGTATGGATTGGGGCTTCTTCCTGGGATAAATTATCTTCTTCATGCTTTGTTGTAATAGGAAATGTCTTTAGTTCTCTCCTCCCCACAATCTAAAATATATATCATTACATTGAATGGGGGAGTAAGTGGGAAAGACAAGTGCTTCATCTTGTTGTGTATCCTTATTGTTTGGATTTGGGTTAGGTTGCACACGTAGTTGAGATCGCAAAGGAATATTACTTGTTTGTGCATTGGATGGGAGTTGAAGTCATTAATATTGTACAAGTATATGAGTTTGCATAGGGAAATATCCTAGAAAGGAGGCTCCATCCCATCCTTGATGCAATAGGCCTATCTAACTTAGGTGAGGGGGCCACTGTGGCCATAGGGGAGGGTATTGAATTAAACGAGGACTAGGAATTTTCCATGGAATAAAAGGATTCTAAATTTTGTCGAGAACCTATTGAGGATCATACATGTTTGTCCAAGTATTAAAAAATGATGATGGGTTTTCAATTATAACCATGGTCAAGTTTGTTATGGATTCTCTATCTCCTCACCTAATTCCATGAACACTGGTTTTAATCTTGGCAGCCATGGGCAATTCTTCATTGAGCGATCTTGCTCACAAATGCCATAGTATTATTCATTGTTAAGTGGACGCCTCCTGAGTGAGTGGTTTTTCCACAATTGGAGCATAATATTGGAAATAATTTTTCAACTTGAGTTTGCTTCTACTTTCCCTAAAAATCACCCAATCCCGAAGATAAAGAACTAACAATATCAATTTTAAAAATTTCAAACAAAATACCAATTTCCTCCCTTGTGGATTTATCATTGGTTGATTTATTCATCTTAATAGAAGCATCGTATGATCCTCTTTAACTACTCATTAATAGATTCCATGATACACCATTTCTCCATTGCTCAATAATCTTCATTAGCTAGCTGATATATTCTATCAGCACGTGGATTAGCGTATAGAGATAAAATAAATTATATTTCTTATTGGAGCAAAACTTGATTGCAGTGAATGCAACAATGTGTCTTGACTCCTTTCGAGGCCGAGAAAACTTTAGTATGTCAAAGCGATGATTAGGTTCTTACGTCTCATCTTACTACCATGAAACCTTAGATATAAGAACAATTAATCACACTCCCAATAAATGCACTAAAAATAATGCTAGTCACACATATGAACCTCTAATAACCTCCCCATCAATAGTACCAAAATGTTGGGTGGATTAGTTTTCCTTTTAATTCAGAACATCCAATCTAAATCACACATAACTTATCAATTCGAGTAGGTTTTTGTTTCAAGGTTATTGTTCAAAATATAGGTAGGAACATTCCAAACACATTCCACCCTCCAAAAAATGCTCAAATTTAGAATAAAGTGGAACACATTGAAGTATAAATCACACTTTGTCACATGTTCACTCTTATTCAAAAGAAAAAGCACTCCTGGAAAAAATTCAACACTCAAATAATTATTGTAACACCCATTTGATCAATTAAACAAACCAAAAAATTGTGACAGTAATAAAATAACCATCACATCTAATGAAGAGACCAGTGTAGGAACTACATTTTTACATAATGATAGAGGCTACGATCTTATGACTATTAAATAAATGAATAATATTTGTAACAATAATAGTAAATAACACATAACCAGCAACTGAGAGGAAATAAATATATAGATATGGTACCTCTTCTAACCAGTGATCCCCACTAAGAGGGTGCATTGATGAAAGTTGTAATATAGGATTAAAGTCATGGTTCTCTCCTCCTTCCTAACCTAACTTCCTTCACTCTAGATTTCTCCAACATAATATATGTCCATATATTTATACAAGAGAAATATAGCAGTGAATTAGAACTAATTCCTCCAAATATCGATTGTAACAGTTATGGAAATTACAAATTAATAAATTTGTTTGTTTTTGGGAGATCTTGGTTGCATAAAAACTGAATATTAGATTAAATTGGATTAATATACCATAGAATCATCTTAGAATAGGCTAGACATGTTTTAGTTGATAAATAGTTGCTTTGTTTGGGACACAATCTACTAATGGCCATAACAATAAATATGTTCATGAAATAACCACATGTATCTCTTAATCCATGAAATTTTTGGAGAAATTGCTTATTGTTCACCTTATTGGGCATGTTTTGAGAATCACATTCAAAGTTAGTCATGTTAGCACTCGAATCTGCCTCAGGCTGAAGAAGGCGAGGTTCAAGGCAACATCAAACCAAGCTCAGCCTCGTAGCTAGCCCTACGAGGACAGGAGAGGGCTCTCTCCGGGTCTATCTCGGCAAAAGATTTTCAAAGGGGCTGAGATGACTTAAAATGGGAACTGATTTTAGGCTAGTAAATTGATAGAAAGGGGTTTTTTGATAAATGATTGGGTTTTCTGGGCTGTGTGGGGCAAAGACAGCAAGAGCAGAGATTAAATGAAAAACGCAGATTATCTCCTGAGGCAAGATAAGCATGAAGTTTAACAATCAAATTGGAATTGTATGGAGTGAAAGACAGTCGAGAGGCCGAAAAGGGCATATATAATGAATCCTTCTCAGACAGAAGAAGATACACAAATACTGAACGCTCCTCCAGGGCAGAGCAGTAAACTGGATTCTGGCCTTCTACTTAAAAGCATTCATCTAGAAATGATTATGCAATGAAACAGTAAACATAACAAGGAACGTATGAGACAGAGAAGAAACATATGTCAAATGTCATACCACA
Source organism: Pinus tabuliformis (assembly GCA_031772625.1). Classification (NCBI taxonomy): domain Eukaryota; kingdom Viridiplantae; phylum Streptophyta; class Pinopsida; order Pinales; family Pinaceae; genus Pinus; species Pinus tabuliformis. The sequence goes on from CM062813.1 coordinate 727,848,809, forward strand.
GGAATCTCAGGCGCCAGAGCTGTATCTTTTCATTAAAATCTCTGTCAAAACTGTACAATAGAAGCTCTGTTTTTCTCCTACACCAGCTTTCAGAACTCTCCCCCCACTCCTTACAAATGATTTTTCATACAATAAATAAGCCCAGGAGAAAACAGATCGATGAAAGTATGGAACTGTTTCAACTGAAATGATGAAAATAGTAAAAGAGCCACTCATCGGTTCTAACGAACAGCGTTACATTTTTCATTCGAGACTTTCTGTGACCAATACAAAGGCGGAAGCTGTAGTGTGAACCTTCCAAATCATAACTGAAGACAAAGATAAGCAATCTGTCCCTATTTTTCTGCTCAGATTGGTAATCTGAGTTTAATTTGGGTTTGACTTTCCTTTGCCTTTGAATAAGAACTAATCTTTAATAAAAATAGCGCAATATCTTATACATATCCATTTATTTGTGGGAAAAGCTCATGCCATTCATAATTTCCAATACTCATCCGCATGATCACCTTTGGTTGCCTAACCAGTGGTCTTATCTTTATGCAGTAACTAAAGCACGAATCCAAAGAAGTAGAATCGAAGACATCGTGTACAGGCAAGGTTGTTGCCACCATGTCACAAATGTGCCAGTTTGACCTTTCAATACACCGTTTCAGCATGGGAAACGTGAGGAAAATCACCGCAACCGCATTTAGGCAGCAAATATGTGACAACAGTTAAAATATACAAGGAAGGGAAATTCCACCTGCTAATGACTAATAACATGCAGGGATATACATGTTATCCGTGCGAGAACTCCAATGACTAACCTCAACGTAGACCACGTTTTGAAGAATCGACTTTTCTGCTCTTTTGCTCTAGATGCTTTGGACAAAGCAATTTCAAAAGCACTGAAGGAATCTTGTGTAACAAAAGGCAGCGATAGAAGTACTTCTCTTGGTGCAGAATGTCGGTTGGAAAAGTGAACAAAAATCTCACGACAAAGGCTGACAAGATCTGCATGGATCATTGCATTTGACTCCAAAGTTAAACCTTGAATAACTGCTTCAAATAAATATTTTGCCACAAAGTTTTGGAGTTCAAAATTGCTTGTCGAAACTGCAAATATGACAACAGATCCACAGAAGCTAACAACTTTTGCAACCGCTTCACTATCAGGCCATGTGAATGCATTGACACTTATCTGGAGGGCACAACTAGCAATTTCAAAGGTATTATAACTATGTGAATAAGCTGGCGAACGTGTCTGAACTCCATTGCTTGGAGATTTCAAGTAAAGCAGTAGAAACAACATCGCTATCCATGCATTCATAAAAGTGATCTCCGATGTTTGTTGCAAAGCCTAGAACATTGTAACCACTATCCCGAATACCCTTCAGCCAGTTGCGAATTTCATTTTCAGTCAAATCAATGCTTCCTGGTCTATTCAAATAACCTGTGACAGAAAATCCTACTACAATCGAGACACATTGACTAAGCGTGCTTTTCATTTGCTCCACTTTGCATTTGTTATTTTGAATAAAAATTCACTTTTTAACAAAGATAACTTTAACCGAAGATTTTGAACGCAAAAGCAATTGGTGTCTTCCCAATTCCAATAGCATTTCCCACTTTAAAAATACTAGGACCCTGTTCAAAAATCACTAAGCAATGATTAAAAACCTACTTGCAAGTTGATGGAGCCATTGTGGTATGAAACCAGACACAAAAAACAAATTTTTTTGGCTTTGTCGCTATATGGGTAATGCGTCTACCCAATGCGTAGCGCGCAGCATACGCGTAGCACACGTGTTCTCTGCAAAGGGCTGGGGAAGGTCAAGTGCGTAGCGCACCTTATATGGGTAGCGCGCTCCCTCTGCGCGTAGCGCGCACCTCTAGCTCCAAATCCACTGCTCTGAAACACTCCAAACTTAACTCTAACATTTCAACTCGGCTTTGCGTTTCAGTTTTCACGGCAATGGGTCCACAAAAGAAGCAGAGGTGGATGCCCAATCGTAAACAATTTATTACACCATTGACATTTGAAGTTGATCATACAAAGAACTAGACCTTTTATCAAGGATCTTCTGTCGAACCAGCAGCATGTGTGATACCTCTAATTTTATGCCACTTTTTTCCTTTAGACACTGCCTTTGTCTTTTAACTGATTTTCCAAGTTGAAATGATAACTCTTGTCTATCTGTTGCAAGGTTGCTGAATATGGTGCCATTGAGGAATTGTAGAGCTTTGGAACACTTTTGACATATTACATATTCTAAAAAACACATTTGATGATTTCTTCTTCAAAACAGGGTTTTGAAGACGAATCAATCTCGCATTGATAACCATCTTGAGATAGAAACTCACTGAACCTTCTTCTAGCCTGTAGGAATCATTTGACAAGTTTGAAGACCAACTATAAAACCTTGACTCTGAAACGACTCTTTTCTGGACCACAGTGACATTAATGAATGACGAGAAATGAACCTTGGAGAATTTGATTCTGACAAGGGACTGACAGGACCAAGTCTTAGTTTCAGTCTTTGCAACCTTCCTCCAATGATCAAACATGCTCTTACAAAGTGATTTTAAGGTATCAAAGTCAAATTTTGTCATGTCAGTGAGTCTTCAAGCAAAATTTGGTCACTAGGCATTAGGTCTAGGGTTTGCTTTCACTCCTTTCAAAGTTGCCCAAATTTCAGTATATGTCACTATTCAACTGATTCTATCATCATCCAGAGGGTTGTTATCATCATCTCAGGTTCCATTGGGTCATTTTACACCTTGTTCATGCTTCAGTTGCGCCTAGGCAAGGTTCATTTCCCTCTCCTAGGGTTTTGAAGGAAATTTCTCTTGAATGGTCAAATAATTAGCAAAACTTGTATCCAAATGTTCATACACCTTCCCCTATCCTTCATGTACCTTATTAAACACTTCCCATCACTGAAATCCCCCAAATTCCTCATTTTCGCACAAACCCTAGTTTCTTGCTACAACCTGGCAATTTTCTAGGTTGGGCCTGTGTTTTGCCCTTTTGGACCCCTTCCCCTCACTCAATTTCTGATATTCCACTTTCCTCTACTTCCTAACATCCCTCCCTACTTCCCAAAATTTTCTCAAGAATTTAGAAGCTCCCTATCGCCTTCATTTCGCTTCATTTCGACAAATCTCTTGTTCCACACATCGAGGTAGGTTTTACTCAAATGATGTTTCTGAGCAATAAAAGATGAATTTGGGAAAACTGAGAGAGGTTTTTGTCGAAAACCGGCCAAGGAAGAAAAACCTCTTACACTTTTTATACAGGTGTCATGGTTTTGGAGAAATGTCAAAAATACCGTTGCCTCGGGAGAATTGATGCACCCCTGAAGTGACTTTAGGAAAATCAAGCTTTTTCCTAGCTTGGTTGGTAAAATGACTTGCTTGTTGAGTCAAATGATAACTAGAGACAAAGATATTTCCAATGAGATATCATGAGCTCAATTCGGAGTTGAGTAACACCTTCAAAAGTTGACTGTAACAGCACTCTGCCTTTGGGCAGCCTCATTTGGCACATTTTGACTAGTCTTGGGAGATTTGATTTTTGACAACGAAAATGAACTCCAAATTGAAAAATTCCAATTGGTTTGAAACTTAGACTCAAATAGCTTTCCAACGAGCTATCATGCGCCCAATTTTGACACCAGGAAGGATTCCTAAAGTCTCCTACAAAACGGTGCTACGCACAGAGAAGGCGTGCTACGCATTGGGGGCGCGCTACGCATTGGGCTTCATCTGCCTATGTAAAATTACATGCGTGCTACGCATTGGGAGCGCACTACGAATACAAACTCAGAGCCAAAAAAATTTTCTCCTTCATCCAAATTCATGCCAAATTGCCTCCAACTGCTTGCAAATAGGTTCTTTATGTTTGCTCAATGAATTTTAGACATGATTATGGTGTTTTGAAAGTGGAGAAACAAGTGTGAAATGTAAAACCCTATGTTTATTTCCAAATTCACTTCTTAGGGTTTGAAACAAATATTAGGGACTGTGTGGGTTAATATATGCCTATGTCATCTATTTTTAGTGGTGTCCATGCTCATTATTAACCTTAGCCTCACAATCTCTTTTTGCCATTACATCCCTTTTGTCATTGTTATGGCCATTGTCATTTCCACCTCTTTTCTATACACCTGTCAAATCCCTTCATAATCAAAGCAATGACTGTTTTTTCGTGCAAACTTATTTGACAAAACTATTCTCATTGTGGCTTTCCTATGATACTTTGATACACATGTGACACATTTGGAAATTGCGCCAAACTCTCATTCTTCATCTCATTGAAAGCCAAACAGACTTTGAAACACCATGAAGGCGGATAGACAATGACTTTACAACTGAAACTACATGCACCAGAAGGACTCTAAAACGTCGAAAAAGGTAGGATAGACTCTGGATTTTGGCTGAGGCTTCGATGGCTAGGCATGATACATGATGGAGGGTCTTCACTCCGAATTTGAGCAAATTCGGAGAAATTTTTGTCATTTTGAAATTTTTGGCTTGCAAAACAGGTTTTTCAGCCCAACGCGTAGCGCGTCGACGCGTGCACTTATGATTGGGACACTTGTTGGAGGAAAAATTTATATTTTTGGATTTTTCATGGTAAGTTATGCATGCTCTAGTATGGCAAAGACATTTCATCAAGTTCTGGATGATCAAAAGGGCCAAAAACACCATGAAAATCACCTTTCTGCCACGTTTTGAGCCAGCAGGAAGTACTTGCGGGAGAATGAAGTTTTGGAGGGGAAAATGAGCTCCAAATTGGGAAATTCCACTTGGACGGGATAGCAGACATCCAGGGCTTTCCAACAAGCTATCATGAGCTTGATTTCGATGCTAGAAAGTGCCCCAAAAATAGGCTGAAAGGCGCGCTACACATAGAGGTTTTTGGTCAAATTTTCATCCTCCAGCTCAGGAATTCGGCCAGTTTTCACCAGTTTCACCTTTTGATGTAATATGTGACTTATTTTGATGTAATTTGATGTATATGATGTAAATTTGGCACTTATTTACCTATTCTATATGATTCATTCACAAAATAGCAAAAATTTAATGGAATGAATCAGTTTCCCTTCTTTTAGAGGTAGGTTGTTTGGATGCCTAGTTTTCAGCTCTATGTTTGGAATTAGTTCAAACTACTCCTAGAAGGAGGAGCTCGATCCCTAGAGGCTAGGAGATAGGTTGGCATGGTCTATATTATGTAGATTTTCAGTCAGTAGCAAGGGTTGGACTTTTGGGAAAGTTTTGGCACACTATTGTACATATCTTCTGCAATTTGGCTAAGGAAAGATCAGAGGTTTTGCAGCACCTGTTGGGATTCTTGTGGTTTTTAGTTTTGATGGTGTGTTCTCTCAGTTATTTGTAAGTTCTTTAATGTTTTAATGTATGCCATTCCCTTCTTTTTCTTCTAAAACTAAATGAATGAGTAAGTGAGGTAGAATCCATTGGTTCCAGTGCTCTGCCTTTAAATTTGTTTAATTTTATATGTTTTCACCAGTCTGGAGAGGATCCCTATTTCCCCTTACCCTTTTCAGCTCCTTTTCATTCTGATCCATCCATACATATGATCAAAAAGCATCAAAGCTACTCCCTACCTTGCCCCAACTTGAATTTTGCAAAGATCTGGTCTCATCCCCGAGCCCAAATTTGTTTTTTCCATTTTCTCCAACAAAACCCCAAAATTTTTTAAATCAAACCTCCCTATCCATTTACTAACCTAAAATCAATATCCATTATAAGCCATCTCAGCTCCTTTGAAGACCTTTTGCCGAGATATACCCGGAGAGAGCCCTCTCCTGTCCTTGTAGGGCTAGCTACGAGGCTGAGCTTGGTTTGATGTGGCCTTGAGTCTCGCCTTCCCTCAGCCTAAGGTAGATTCCAGCGCTAACATAGTGGCGACCATACTGGGGAAGATGGTTTCCTATTGATGGGACATTCGACTTGAAGATTGTCTAGCCCCAGTACATGAAATCAAGTTGCAAATCTGATGCAGATGGTGGACAACAGTCAGACACATATGAAGGCTGAAAAATTCACATGGCGACTCCAACTCGATCCAGACATTCCAGTGCTCGCTGATCCATTCTGTGAAGTAGTCTGTATGTATTGCGGAGTTGGGGCAGCAAACAAAGTCTGGCTTTTCTGATCCTATTGCAACATACATGGAAATGTTTTTCAGTTTGACTGACAAATCAAACTGTCTTTTACATGATTAGATTCATTATGTGCATGTAGGGCTGCCAAAAATTGTATCTATGATATGGTCGAAGCACTCTCAAGCAGCATTCTTCTCAGATTTACTTGAATGGTTGATCTGGCATTACAACATTACTTGATTCATTGGCTTGGAAACAGAGTAGGGTAGATTTTTTAAATAAATAAGCAGCCAAAAGGCAGCATTTCGCTCTAGTTTCATTACAGTTTTAGTTTGAACTTTGCTGAGTTAGTTTTTCAATCATTTCAGTCTAGTTTCAGTCCATAAATGAGTCGAAAGTCTCGTGTTGTCTGTCGAAATAATGACTCCATTTCCCAATGGATGGAGGCACTGTCTGCTCTTCCAAAGATCTGTTGTTCTTGGCACCTCCACGGAGCGGCAACTGCCATCCCCATTGGAGCCAATGTTAGACTCAGTCCTGTCAGTCCCTTGTCAGAATCAAATTCTCCAAGGTTCATTTCTCGTCATTCATTGATGTTACTGTGGTCCAGAAAAGAGTCATTTCAGAGTCAAGGTTTTATAGTTGGTCTTCAAACTTGTCAAATGATTCCTACAGGCTAGAAGAAGGTTCAGTGAGTTTCTATCTCAAGATGGTTATCAATGCGAGATTGATTCGTCTTCAAAAACCTGTTTTGAAGAAGAAATCATCAAATGTGTTTTTCAAAATATGTAATTTGTCAAAAGTGTTCCAAATCTCTACAGTTCCTCAATGGCACCAACTTCAGCAACCCTGCAACATATAGACAAGAGTTATCAGTTCAACTTGGAAAATCAGTTAAAAGACAAAGGCAGTGTCTAAAGGCAAAAAGTGGCATAAAATTAGAGGTATCACACATGCTGCTGGTTCGACAGAAGATCCTTGATAAAAGGTCTAGTTCTTTGTATAATCAACTTCAAATGTCAATGGTGTAATAAATTTTTTACGATTGGGCATCCACCTCTGCTTCTTTTGTGGACCCATTGTCGTGAAAACTGAAATGCAAAGCCGAGTTGAAATGTTAGAGTTAAGTTTGGAGTGTTTCAGAGCAGTGGATTTGGAGCTGGAGGTGCGCGCTACGCGCAGAGGGAGCGCGCTACCCATATAAGGTGCGCTACGCACTTGACCTTCCCCAGCCCTTTGCAGAGAACACGTGCGCTACGCGTATGCTGCGCGCTACGCGTTGGGTAGACGCGCTACCCATATAGCGACAGAGCCGAAAAATTTTGTTTTTTGCGTCCGGTTTCATACCACAACGGCTCCATCAACTTGCAAGTAGGTTTTTAATCATTGCTCAGTGATTTTTGAACAGGGTCCTGGTATTTTTAAAGTGGGAAATGCTATTGGAATTGGGAAGACACCAATTGCTTTTGCGTTCAAAATCTTCGGTTAAAGTTATTTTTGTTAAAAAGTGAATTTTTATTCAAAATAACAAATGCAAATTGGAGCAAATGCAAAGCACGCTCAGTCAATGTGTCTCGATTGTAGTAGGATTTTCTGTGACAGGTTATTTGAATAGGCCAGGAAGCATTGATTTGACCGAAAATGAAATTCGCAACTGGCTGAAGGGTATTCGAGACAGTGGTTACAATGTTCTAGGCCTTGCAACAAACATCGGAGATCACTTTTATGAATGCATGGATAGCGATGTTGTTTCTACTTCTTTACTTGAAATCTCCAAGCAATGGAGTTCAGACACGTTCGCCAACTTATTCACATAGTTATCATACCTTTGAAATTGCTAGTTGTGCCCTCCAGATAAGTGTCAATGCATTCACATGGCCTGATAGTGAAGCGGTTGCAAAAGTTGTTAGCTTCTGTGGATCTGTTGTCATATTTGCAGTTTCGACAAGCAATTTTGAACTCCAAAACTTTGTGGCAAAATATTTATTTGAAGCAGTTATTCAAGGTTTAACTTTGGAGTCAAATGCAATGATCCATGCAGATCTTGTCAGCCTTTGTCATGAGATTTTTGTTCACTTTTCCAACCGACATTCTGCACCAAGAGAAGTACTTCTATCGCTGCCTTTTGTTACACAAGATTCCTTCAGTGCTTTTGAAACTGCTTTGTCCAAAGCATCTAGAGAAAAAGAGCAGAAAAGTCGATTCTTCAAAACGTGGTCTACGTTGAGGTCAGTCATTGGAGTTCTCGCACGGATAACATGTATATCCCTGCATGTTATTAGTCATTAGCAAGTGGAATTTCCCTTCCTTGTATATTTTAACTGTTGTCACATATTTGCTGCCTAAATGCGGTTGCAGTGATTTTCCTCATGTTTCCCATGCTGAAACGATGTATTGAAAGGTCAAACTGGCGCATTTGTGACATGGTGGCAACAGCCTTGCCTGTACGCGATGTCTTCGATTCTACTTCTTTGGATTCGTGCTTTAGTTACTGCATAAAGATAAGACCGCTGGTTAGGCAACCAAAGGTGATCATGCGGATGAGTATTGGCAATTATGAATGGCATGAGCTTTTCCCACAAATAAATGGATATGTATAAGATATTGCGCTATTTTTATTAAAGATTAGTTCTTATTCAAAGGCAAAGGAAAGTCAAACCCAAATCAAACTCAGATTACCAATATGAGTAGAAAAATAGGGACAGATTGCTTATCTTTGTCTTCAGTTATGATTTGGAAGGTTCACACTACAGCTTCCGCCTTTGTATTGGCCACAGAAAGTCTCGAATGAAAAATGTAACGCTATTCGTTAGAACCGATGAGTGGCTCTTTTACTATTTTCATCATTTCAGTTGAAACAGTTCCATACTTTCATCGATCTGTTTTCTCCTGGGCTTATTTATTGTATGAAAAATCATTTGTAAGGAGTGGGGGGAGAGTTCTGAAAGCTGGTGTAGGAGAAAAATAGAGCTTCTATTGTACAGTTTTGACAGAGATTTTAATGAAAAGATACAGCTCTAGCGCTTGAGATTCCTGTGGTATGACATTTGACATATGTTTCTTCTCTGTCTCATACATTCCTTGTTATGTTTACTGTTTCATTGCATAATCATTTCTAGATGAATTCTTTTAAGTAGAAGGCTAGAATCCAGTTTACTGCTCTGCCCTGGAGGAGCGTTCAGTATTTGTGTATCTTCTTCTGTCTGAGAAGGATTCATTATATATGCCCTTTTCGGCCTCTCAACTGTCTTTCACTCCATACAATTCCAATTTGATTGTTAAACTTCATGCTTATCTTGCCTCAGGAGATAATCTGCATTTTTCATTTAATCTCTGCTCTTGCTGTCTTTTCCCCACACAGCGTAGAAAACCAAATCTTTTATCAAAAAAACCCTTTCTATCAATTTACTAGCCTAAAATCAGTTCCCATTTTAAGTCATCTCAGCCCCTTTGAAAATCTTTTGCCGAGATAGACCCGGAGAGAGCCCTCTCCTGTCCTCGTAGGGCTAGCTACGAGGTTGAGCTTGGTTTGATGTTGCCTTGAACCTCGCCTTCTTTAGCCTGAGGCAGATTCCAGCACTAACAAGTCATATGATTATGTCTGATGTGAGTTGTTTGACCTGTAGATCATGTCAAGATGGATCCTAATGGAGTTGACCTAGGTATGACTTGGATAAAATAAATCCATGTCAACATCCCTAGGAATGAAACACATGTTCCACGATTTATCTTTGATCTATGTAGAAGGTATACCAAACATGGAGGTTGATTACTATTACTGCATGGGAACCATTGGAGCAACACTAGGAAAACCATCATCAACAAAATCAGAAATAATGCTTTCTAATTCATAAAAAACAAAGGAAAACAATGATAATTAACTACTTTAATATTAGTAAGCTTAATGTGGCACATTCACGAAGAAACATAATAAGATGGTTGATAGACAGTAAAATAAGTGTGATAAATGAATGAAAATGGTTGTTTAGGATGGTGAAAAATGGGACAGATTGGAAGCCCAATAGAGATGTCCAAGAAGCCCATGTCCATTTGGATATACCTATGTAGACCACTGCAGTACTTCAAAACAAAGTTTCAGACAGAGTCTCCAATATCCTACTTACAACATGTTGATGGTGCTAGACCCGCCAACATTCAAGGGGATCCCCTGGGTAAGAAGTCCCAACTAGACCTCAAACCATTTGGAGTATGAGTCACAGCAGTGGGTGGTAATGTAGTGCCAACAACATGCCTTCAACAAGATTCATACAATTGCATACAAAATAGGTCATGAGAAAATGTGTAAGTTAAAAAACATACATTGCTAAAGTAACTAGAATAGTCGAACTACAATAACAAAATATGCATGAAAACGTGTTGGCTCAATTATATTATTACTAAGTGAAAGTTCCATCCATACATACACCATTATAGCCACTACCCCAAATAATGGAACATTACAGTCAACACCGCCTTCTCCTCTAAAGAAGTATACTTTCTTTGTGTTGTGGATAAGCCAAGGCTCATCACAATACTCCCAAGCCTTCTCTAAACCTAAGCCTAACTAAAAGCTTGGCTCCCAAAAGCTCATTCTATGAGTTACGAGATTCTATTTATAACAAAGGATGGGGTGACCCTTGACATTCCCCTTTGTGACTCCTTGACTACCCTCATGACTCTTCAACTTCTTTACAAATACCTCATTACATTACATAGTGACTATTCACATTCCACTAATGACACTTGGAATTTCAGTCGCAACATATTTACAAATAAAATTCAATTTCCACATGTACCCATGTAATAAAAAATAGGCTAGAGACAATCTAACAAGACAAAACACTATGACTCTGAAGTTTGTGGAAATACCAACTCGGAAACCTCCACCTGGTGCTTCTCGGTCACATGCCAAGCTTGGTGTTTCATGATGGTGTTCCCAAACTTCTTGATGTTGTCTTCCTGAAGGTGAACTCTTGCCTCCATGGCATCTATGTGTATGGTCTCAGAACCTATATTCGAGTCATTCTGAAGCATGAATAACATGATGTTGTCCTTGACAGGACTACCAATGTACTTCTACATATTTTATGCATTGAACTCCAAGTCCTCCATGGTGTCCTCTCGCCTTAGCTATTCCATGTACTCATCGATCTCTAGTCATACCTAGTTCTTATGTTTAACTTTGCTGAGGGAACCAATTGATGGGATCTTGTGCATTCTCACCATGACATCCATGCTCTTGTACAACTGTGCATATGAAGCATGTATACTGCTGACAAACGGGGAAGCTGCTCATAGTTCTGGATCAACATCTTAACCTTTACTTTCTCTAACTCTTCCTGTGACTTAATAATCATTGACAAGTGAAGTGGGGCTCCTTTGTATCTCATTATCCACTATTTCACATGGGTGATGGTAGCATGTATGTTCCTAAGATTTTGAACAAACTCCTTGGTCCGTTGTTGCTAGCCATGCACATGGACAACTTCTTTACGCATGGTGATAAATTCATCATAGAGTTTCGGCATGGTCGTCTCAAGTGTTTAAACTACAACATCACTTTCCTCATCTTTGCCATTGCGGAAACTGTGATTTTCTCTCAATATTGTTCTGCCTCTTTCCTAGTTCCTTGTAAGTTCTTTTTCAGTTGTTCATTCTTGGCAAACAAGTACTTAACATTGTATCTTCTTTCTTCGATGTAGGCCAAGTTGAATTTGGAAAGGGCAGGTGGACGCTTCCTGGTGTCTGGCATTATCACCCTTTCCTTGATGAATTCAGGTGGTGTGTGATCATCTGAAAATCACTTCCTTCGTGCCTGTACACTCGTCTTTTTCAACTCGTCGAATGATAGACTGTACACATCCATGACTAGATCATCATCAAGGAGGATATCATCTCCTTGTTTTCTCGAGATTGGTTTAGACACTGAAGGTGGCGGAGATAGGGACGTGGCCTCGGGTGCTCTAGGCATGAGGTCAATTTCTTCATTTCATGGTGTTACACAGTAATTTGTCACCGTCCCTGTTACCCCTTTTCCCGCACATTGGTGTTAGGACTCTAGACACCACATATCTCCACAATGGTATGATATTGTCCACTTTGGGCCTAAGCCCTCATGGATTTGTTTTTGGGCTTTACCCCAAAAGGCCTCATACCAATGGAGATATTTGTCCATCCTTATATACCCATGATCCTCCCCACTTCTAGTCAATGTGGGACTTTGGTCATATACCAACAATCCTCCCCTCGAACAAAGGACCATCGAGCCTCCCCTCAAACGATTATCCATCCATCCACTCTCTACCAACCAAGATTCTCCGCTCCAATGTGGTGGAAGCACACGCCTTACATGGAAGCACCACCTGCCTCGAGAGCTTGCTCTATCCCAGGTCAACTCCTCTTCACCGTGTTGGGACCAGGACACGTCCATGAAGAATCCGGAGCACACCGCCTGTCTAACCGAGCTCATCCACGGATCCCATCATGATATTACTGGGGCCCACCACCGTCATTCGGCATTCCGAGGATTCATCCACCTGGCTAACTTCGGAGCATGGCTCTGATACCACTTATTAGGACTCTGGACACCACACATCTCCACAATGGTATGATATTGTCCACTTTGGGACTAAGCCCTCATGGATTTGTTTTTGGGCTTTACCCCAAAAGGCCTCATACCAATGGAGATATTTGTCCATCCTTATATACCCATGATCCTCCCCACTTCTAGTCAATGTGGGACTTTGGTCGTATACCAACAATTGGAAGACTTATTCTGGGACCTGTGAGAAGTGACATAACCTGAAAACATTTGCATTGTATCCCCTTAAGTATGTACTTCATATGCCCTGAAGACACCTTCTGCAAAATACCCATAAAAATAGCCCTTTTTCCATTGGCGCGGTTCCACTGTGTATCACTCGCGCCAATGGGGGAAATCCTCCAAAGAGGGTGCGCCAGCTGGCGCTCTGTCTCAGAGTCGTACTCGCGCCAACCCAGTTGGGTAAAGTTTTTAACAAACAAACTTACGAAGGTTCTTCCTAACCTATTCATGAACTGATTCCATCTTGAGTTAGTTCAGTTGGGCTTTGAATCTCCATAGAAGGGAAGTAGTTCTCCACCTCTCATGGAAGCTTCTTAGTGATAAATCCAATCCCATGAATCTTGTGGATGACCCTAACTCCTTCTCCTCTATCTATAAAAGCTTGTCCTTTTGCCTTTGACAAGTTAGAGTCTCCAAGTTCCAAATTCTAAGTCTCAAAGTCTGAGAATTGCCAAGTTCATGCTACAAGGAGCCTTATTCATTCCCATGAGGCTAAATCTTAAGTGAGGAGATTCTTGTCCAAGTAACCAAGGAGAGAGAGGCTTGTTCCCCATTCCCAACAAGCTTTGCAAGGCATGTGCTGCTGATCACCCAGCCAAAGGAGGATTTGACATCAGAACTATGGTTGTATTCTTCTTTGTTGTTTATCAATAATAGACGACTATCATTATGGTTCCACTCTTATTGTCTTTGTAATGATGATTGAGTTATATCCTTTCTGACTGATATATAGTTGCATCTATTGGATTTTATGCTTGTGTTTGTGTCGTTCTTTGCATGTGCAGGTGTCCATTCACGAGGATCGTGGGGATTGTGACCGGCCGGAGCAAAGGAACGGGAGCAACGACTCTTCTACAAGTACTAGCGTTGGTATCCAGGTAGGCCCTCATCATCTGTCTTTAATTTGCAATTAGGAACCTGCATGTTAGCGTCGTTTGATTGTTGCTAGACCCCATTTGGGCTAGTAGGGCTCGCCTCTGTCCGCAGAGGGGATTTACCTCCACAACCTTCACTTTACCCAACTGGGCTGGCACGAGTGCGACTCTGAGACAGAGCGCCAGCTGGCGTGCCCTCTTTGGAGGATTTCCCCCATTGGCGCGAGTGATACACAGTGGAACCACGCCAATGGAAAAAGCGCTATTTTTATGGGTATTTTGCAGAAGGTGTCTTCAGGGCATATGAAGTACATACTCAAGGGGATACAATGCAAATGTTTTCAGGTTATGTCACTTCTCACAGGTCCCGGAATAAGTCTTCCAAGGTGCGGGAAAAAGGGTAACAAGGACGGTGAAAAATTTCTGTGTAACAGATGCCCCCTAAAGCATGAGGCCCGAGAGAGAGAGAGGGGTGAAAGGCTTTACAAGAACATGGCCAACTGAAAACACTGCCACCGGAGAACCTGCATGGAGAAGTACAATTGATATCTCAAGTACATGATGTATGTGGTATGGGTGCAGCTATCCATAGTAGAGGACATATGGAGATTCGAAGATTGGCTTTATCACTAAGAAGCTTTATCTCAAGTAAATGATGTATGTGGTATGGGCGCAGCCATCCACAAGATTCATGGGATTGGCTTTATCACTAAGAAGCTTCCATGAGAGGTGGAGAACTACTTCCCTTCTATGGAGATTCGAAGCCCAACTGAACTAACTCAAGATGGAATCAGTTCATGAATAGGTTAGGAAGAACCTTCGTAAGTTTGTTTGTTAAAAACTTTACCCAACTGGGCTAGCGCGAGTGCGACTCTGAGATAGAGTGCCAGCTGGCACGCCCTCTTTGGAGGATTTCCCCCATTGGCGCGAGTGATACATAGTGGAACCGCGCCAATGGAAAAAGGGCTATTATTATGGGTATTTTGTAGAAGGTGTCTTCAGGGCATATGAAGTACATACTCAAGGCGATACAATGCAAATGTTTTCAGGTTATGTCACTTCTCACAGGTCCCGGAATAAGTCTTCCAATGTGCGGGAAAAGGGGTAACAGGGATGGTGACAAATTACTATGTAACAGATTCCCCCTAAAGCATGAGGCCCGAGAGAGAGAGAGGGGTGAAAGGCTTTACAAGAACATGGCCAACTGAAAACACTGCCGCCGGAGAACCTGCATGGAGAAGTACAACTGATATCTCAAGTACATGATGTATGTGGTACGGGCACAACCATCCATAGTAGAGTACATAAAGATCCAGATCCAAGGTATGGGCGCAGCCATCCAATAAGGATCTATAAGTAGACTCAGGCATGGTCGTAGCCATCCAGTGAATGAGTCATGTAATGACCATAATAATCCACAAAATCGCAACCTGGATCTCTACAGGAAAATTCCAAGGTCTTGCGCTCCATCTCGACCCGAACAAAGTACAAGTTCAAGCATGCGAATACGGGAGTCGAAGTCGAACATGCAAGAACATCGTCTGATTACCATTCAATGATGAAAACTATTAACAGACGTGAGAGGTACCACCAATAATGACAATGGTCCTCAAGGTACTATAGGTACAATCTACGGTGTGCGAATCAGTGAGCCGGTGTCGAACACCCGTAGAATCATTTGATCGGAGGCCAATGATGAAAACCTCACATCGAACACGAAGAACCTGCCATTGAGGCATGCAGGCTCCAAGGCACTTGAAGGGAGTCTCTAGGTCAACCTCCTGGATAATGAGCTGAAGTCGACAGGAAGTGACTTTGATCGAAGGTGGGCCATAATGTTTCCCACATCATCGACACGAGACAGAGAAGGATAAGATGTTTTGTGTGAGGTATCAGAGGGAGGTTGAGTATTCTGCAGAGGTCAACTTCTCTTGAACATATTGGTGGCACGACAGTGGACTTGGCAGTATTTGACATCAAATGATCAGGGGTCATGGTGACAAGGCAATGAGCAGATGAGAGGTCAAACAGGATAACCCAAACCCACAAAGGCAAGTGTAAAAACAAGATGAGATGTCCCTACCCAGACATGAATGCAGACAAGTGCCATGTTCAAGAGCAACATACTGCCAACACGACAATAATTGTGGTTCCATTTTCCCCACCATTGCTGGCGAGTACCCTGGTTATTTTTTTATGACAAGCTTGACGAGGATAGCATATGCTTGAAAGGCATCATTTCGATGGAATCCGATGTCATTAAGTTTTAACGAGTCTGACAAAGGAAAAACTCAGTGTCTTTTCATGTTTAGAGAGTTTGAAAAGACAGCGGAAAAGGAAACTCCAGGGGTGTCCTTTTTCATAAAGTTGTGTCTCTCAAGCCCGAAAAAGTATAAAACAATGCTCGAAAGAACCACCCGACCATTATGATCGAAGAGTACTTTTCATGAGTAGTGATTTCGACCTGAAAAAGTAAAAAAGCGATCGAAACCACATTGCTTTGTAACCATTAACGAAATTGAAACGACAAGGGTCCAACGATCTTTTCATTTTTACACGGTCGGAAAAGGGTTTAAAGATGACCGCCTCTCATTTACATTTAACGAGTCAAGAAGAAAAACTCGGCAATCTTTTCATCTTTAAATGGTCAGAAAAGAGCTGAAAGAAGACCTCCATTTTTTTTCTCTTTAACGAGTCAAAAAGGGAAAAATGCTCGGCAATCTTTTCATATTTTACGAGTTAGAAAAGAGCTTAAAGGTGACTCGTCCTAGAGGAACGAGTGGTATAAAGGGTAGCAACTGGTTCCGACAATGGTGGAACTGCTCAAAACATGTAATGGTCAAGAGGCTGGCTAACAAAACCACTCATAACTGCAGTCCCTCAGGAAAGGTAAAACAACCAAGTGAAAGCATATGATCAGCCAAAGAGATGGTGGCAATGGAATGAAACAACCAAGGCTCATCTAGCAAAATTTAGCGGATAAAGCAGCAATCACAAGATGTGAATTAGGTATGGGTTCATTTTTACACAAGCTTGAACCATGGAGAACTTTGCTTGGATTCGCTTTCATGTTTACACAAGCTTTAAACAAAAAACTATGCTTGTTATGAGTTCGCATGCCCCCAGCATAATGACGCAAAACGAGGTACATGCCCCCCAAGCTTCATTGCATTCAACAAAGTGGATGGAATGACGGTTCACTCTCAAGATCTATGAAAGACTCGACTTGTATTTTACGATATCTTAATCAAAAGACTCGATTTGGAAAGGGAGTTGTTTCATTTTTTGATGAGGTAGACATAGTAAAAGAACTATCCTCATAACCCTTGTTTCATTTTTTAACGAGATTGACACAAGACAAGGAACTGTGCTCCAGACTCCTTGTTTCATTTTTTAACGAGGTCGATACAAGATAAGAACTGTCCTCGGACACCTTGTTTCATTTTTTAAACGAGGTTGAGACAGGAGCAAACTATCCTCGGACCAAACCCAGTTTCATTTTTTAAGGAGCTTGACATAGGAAAGCGAACTATGCTCCGACCAGACCTAGTTTCATTTTTTAAGGAGCTTGACATAGGAAAGGAACTATGCTCCAACCAAACCCAGTTTCATTTTTTAAGGAGATTGACATAGGAAAGGAACTATGCTCTGATCAAACCCAGTTTCATTTTTTAAGGAGCTTAACATAGGAAAGGAACTATGCTCTGATCAAACTTCATCATAACAAACAGGAAGTCGGGGCTTCCAAGAGTGCCACTCCCAGGGGAAGGACAACATCTCGGAAGTCAGAACCCAATGCCCCTAGGACACTACGGACGACGGCATCATCACTGGATACAGGCACGGGATAAGTGGCCACGTAGTTGATCTGTGGTGGGGCTGATACAATTGGTTGATAAAAACCAGGAGGGGATGACAACTGCGTAGGAGGCACCGGGGGACTAAATAACGATAATTGATCTATAGTCACGATTCTTCCGTCGTGTGGAAAGCAAACCACACTGAAAAGCGAAGAAACAAGGGCCCCCATGGCATAAACATAGTCACGGCCAAGGAGCAGACTGAAATCTGGAGCACCTTGGGTAACCAGTACGTCTATATAGACGGATTTTCCTCCCAAGGTAATAGGAAACTTCGGGAGGATCCCTAATGGTTGACTGGTTCCTCCGTAAAATGCCAACAGATTCTGTGCGACTGGCAAAAGCTGTGGGGAGCCCAAAGCTTGCCAAGTAGTGAAAGGCATGAGACTGACAGATGCACCCTCATCCAAGACAGTGCGAGGTACTGCCTTATCATAGGCATGTACTGTAATCTGGAAAGGCAGATGGGATGGAAGGCAGAATGTAGTCAAATGACTCCAGTCGAAGGAAACGACTAAACTACTTAGTGGGGGAATCGTATGATTGCCCCCCTGCTCTAAAGGAACCAAAGGAGGACTTTCGGGATCATCTGGGATAGGAGAGTCATTTTCGGACCCAGGAGAATCTAAGGAGACAAGAAGAACATGAGCAGTAGAATCATGATGCTCCTCCGGAACAGAGTAATCAATAGGTGGTGAACCCAAGTCGACACTCTCTCCGACCAATCGTTGGTCTGGAGCAGGCTTGGCACAGCCAAGTTCGGGAAGAGGAGCCTGGACAAGAGAAGAATCTAAGTCAATCTCTTTGTCAGCAGGGAGACGATCGATAGAGAGACGTTGATAACCAATGGGAAGTTGGGGTGTAGAAGCTGTAAGACTTTCCAAAAAAGCGGAAGATTTATCCATTAGCGGACAAAGGTGAAGGGGATGATTGCCTTCACATAGTCTATAGGGGATTCAAATCTTCCCTTTCTTCTGAATTTTGTGAGTCGAGAAGGTAGCATCGCCATGAACTTCGGAGGATGATGAGGGATGAGCCGGATCGCGAGACCATACTTCAAGGATCCTGAGAATGCCAGGACAATCACGAAGAAGGTGGTCATCCTTGCACAATCTACAAGGAAATTTGACCTTCCGCGGAGGAGCAGAAGGTGGCTCGACTTGAGTTGTACTTTTAACCTCTCGCTTAGAAGACTTATTCTTCTTCGTCTTCTTCTTCTTCTTCTTAGCCACCTGGTTACTTGAATCCAGACTTTCACCAGGCGATGTAGAAGATGAGGACACAGAAACAGGCGAAGAAGGGGAGAGGTCCACCTCAGAATCAACATGATGTTGTTCAGGTGGAGGAACTGATTGACCAGCAGTTGAGACGGTAGGGACCAGAGAGGTTGAGAACAACCAAATAGGCAACCCAACAATTAACCCAGGAAGGGACAACGTTGCCATGTAAGGAGCACCAACATTTCCAAAACGAGGGAAATGACCAGGATTCCCATCAGAGGGGATGCCCGGGTTGGTAAACTTTAGAAAAGTTGCCATCACAAAAGAGAAAGGACCCTACTCAAACTAATGCAAACAAGATCTAACCGGGTAAATGTGAATCGTGGCCGAATAAATTTTAAGACGCAAGGACATAACTTGACCTTTTCATTTTTAAAGAGTCGAGAAAAGGACAAAAGATGACTCTAGTCGCCTTCGAATGTTTAATGAGCCTGAAGTGACAAGTGCTCAGGTGAGCCTTTTCTTTTAGGGAGTTCGAAAAGGATCAAAAAGTGACTACTCTGGAGAGCTAGGAAAAAAGGTTTACCAGACAATCCGTAAAACTGCATATACACCTTGGCAATCGTATGAAAACCAAGGACTTTCCGTACGGCAGTCAATCTTCCCGAATGTTGTGTTCGGTGCGTTACGGCTTGTAAGGCGGTAGACACGGCTTCCTATGGATAAAGGATGATAACCTAGTTGGGTCTCCCCATATACTCGACGGTACGTGGGAGCTCAAATCCGTGCTAGACCACTATTGCGTCACGGAAGGAGGAATCACCCAACCTTGATTGAAACAAAAGTGACTAGGTTTAACGACGCCGGAGCACGTCTCTAGCCTAGACCTCTAAATGTGTGAGTTATGTTCCAATGCATTGTTAGATTCATTCAGTTCATTTTAAAGTTGATCTTGTATTAGGTTTCAATTTTCCGGCCTTATTGTATGTAATCTCTCAAAATTCCCTAAATGCAAACTATATGCCAAAATATGTCATTTCATTTGATCAATGCTAGTTACGAGAGGGTTTGAGAGCTTTCACGCAAACGAAATGATCACAAAACAACAAAGAACTTTTCTAATGCAGCTAATGGAAATTAACAAACTTTTCTTTAAGATCATTAATCACTAATCAAAATGAAAAGCTCTAATTCTCATTAACTAATACAAAGTAAAAGAGATTTTTTACTTTTATGTCGATAGCAAAGTGCATTAAACAAACTTTGAGAAACGATAACAAACAAATTCTACTCAATACAAGCACATTCAGTTCCCTAAATCACAAAGAAAAACTCCAAAGAACAAGAAAGATCCCAAAGACACCAATGAGTCGTGTAATCTAGGCTCAAAGTGAGACGAAGCGGAATTCAAGTGAAGGCGAAGCAAGTCACCCAAATAACGCAATAAAATGATTTACAACCACCAAACAAGTGCAAAGGAGTAATCAAAGAATCGACTGGACAACTAGAAGATCAAAACACCTGAGGAAGGCTCAACACACAAAGCCACTAGATGCCCTAGGGCTAGAAATGTGAAATCGATGGAAAAAAGCAAACAGCCAAAGGGTAACGACCAAAGCCAGTCAAATCACACTCCAACACACTCAAGTAGTCTAAGAAAGGTACCTAGAACGGAAACCAAGCTCAAGAGGCTCAAAACCATGCAAACTTAAAAAGTTCCCAGGCCTCGCGCGACTGTCAAGCCAAAAAAGAGCGCCTTTCAAGGATTGGCGTGGGTTGTCAATGAGCAACTGGCGCCAAATGGTGTGACTGTAACACTATAAAAGAGCGCCAACCGAGTTTACTATGGAAAAATAAAAAACAAACGAGCCAAAGCTAAGTCAACAGTACCCAGGTACAACAAGGGGCTAGAAGCAATACAGGGATTCAACCAGAAAGCTAATCAAGTAGGAGAAAGCAAGAAACAACCAAGAAACAAGGCAAGTTCCAAGCCGTTCAGCTCGTAAACCAAACCGGAGATGGACTGAAGTGGTGTTGATCTACTTTGCTAATTCGGAGCAATAGCGTTTCGAAGGCTATCTGGCAATACTTCAGACTCCGTCCAAAGTTTACAAATCAAAGAACAAGACAAAACAAACAACAAGGCAAAAAGCCAACTCCCCAGTGGAGTCGCCAAATTGTTGTGGAGGTAAATCCCCTCTGCGGACAGAGGCGATCCCTACTAGCCCAAATGGAGTCTAGCAACAATCAAACAACGCTAACACACAGGTTCCTAATTGCAAATTAAAGACCGATGATGAGGGCCTACCTGGATTCCAACGCTAGTGCTTGTAGAAGAGTCGTCGCTCCCATTCCTTTGCTCTGGCCAGCCACAATCCCCACGATCCTCGTGAACAAACACATGCACATGCAAAGAATGACACAAACACAAGCATAAAATCCAATAGATGCAACTATATATCAGTTAGAAAGGATATAACTCAATCATCATTACAAAGACAATAAGAGTGGAACCATAATGATAGTCATCTATTATTGATAAACAACAAAGAAGAATACAACCATAGTTCTGACGTCAAATCCTCCTTTGGCTGGGTGATCAGCAACACATGCCTTGCAAAGCTTGTTGGGAATGGGGAACAAGCCTCTCTCTCCTTGGTTACTTGGACAAGAATCTCCTCACTTAAGATTTAGCCTCATGGGAATGAATAAGGCTCCTTGTAGCATGAACTTAGCAATTCTCAGACTTTGAGACTTAGAATTTGGAACTTGGAGACTCTAACTTGTCAAAGGCAAAAGGAAAAGCTTTTATAGATAGAGGAGAAGGAGTTAGGGTCATCCACAAGATTCATGGGATTGGCTTTATCACTAAGAAGCTTCCATGAGAGGTGGAGAACTACTTCCCTTCTATGGAGATTCGAAGCCCAACTGAACTAACTCAAGATGGAATCAGTTCATGAATAGGTTAGGAAGAACCTTCGTAAGTTTGTTTGTTAAAAACTTTACCCAACTGGGCTGGTGCGAGTGCGAATATGAGACAGAGCGCCAGCTGGCGCGCCCTCTTTGGAGGATTTCCCCATTGGCGCGAGTGATACACAGTGGAACCACGCCAATGGAAAAAGGGTTATTTTTATGGGTATTCTGCAGAAGGTGTCTTCAGGGCATATGAAGTACATACTCAAGGGGATACAATGAAAATGTTTTCAGGTTATGTCACTTCTCACAGGTCCCGGAATAAGTCTTCCAATGTGCGGGAAAAGGGGTAACAGGGACGGTGACAAATTACTGTGTAACAGATTACACAGTAATTTGTCACCGTCCCTGTTACCCCTTTTCCCGCACATTGGAGGACTTATTCTGGGACCTGTGAGAAGTGACATAACCTGAAAACACTTGCATTGTATCCCCTTGAGTATGTACTTCATATGCCCTGAAGACACCTTCTGCAAAATACCCATAAAAATAGCCCTTTTTCCATT
The DNA here is from genome assembly GCA_031772625.1 of Pinus tabuliformis. Taxonomy (NCBI): domain Eukaryota; kingdom Viridiplantae; phylum Streptophyta; class Pinopsida; order Pinales; family Pinaceae; genus Pinus; species Pinus tabuliformis. The sequence goes on from CM062813.1 coordinate 727,871,176, forward strand.
GGCATGGTTCCAGTGTGTATCACTCGTGCCAATGGGGAAAATCCTCCAAAGAGGGCGCGCCAGCTGGCACTCTGTCTCAGAGTCACACTTGCGCCAGCCCAGTTGGGTAAAGTTTTTAACAAACAAACTTACGAAGGTTCTTCCTAACCTATTCATGAACTGATTCCATCTTGAGTTAGTTCAGTTGGGCTTCGAATCTCCATAGAAGGGAAGTAGTTCTCCACCTCTCATGGAAGCTTCTTAGTGATAAAGCCAATCCCATGAATCTTGTGGATGACCCTAACTCCTTCTCCTCTATCTATAAAAGCTTTTCCTTTTTCCTTTGACAAGTTAGAGTCTCCAAGTTCCAAATTCTAAGTCTCAAAGTCTGAGAATTGCCAAGTTCATGCTACAAGGAGCCTTATTCATTCCCATGAGGCTAAATCTTAAGTGAGGAGATTCTTGTCCAAGTAACCAAGGATAGAGAGGCTTGTTCCCCATTCCCAACAAGCTTTGCAAGGCATGTGTTGCTGATCACCCAGCCAAAGGAGGATTTGACGTCAGAACTATGGTTGTATTCTTCTTTGTTGTTTATCAATAATAGATGACTATCATTATGGTTCCACTCTTATTGTCTTTGTAATGATGATTGAGTTATATCCTTTCTGACTGATATATAGTTGCATCTATTGGATTTTATGCTTGTGTTTGTGTCGTTCTTTGCATGTGCATGTGTTTGTTCACGAGGATCGTGGGGATTGTGGCTGGCCAGAGCAAAGGAATGGGAGCGATGACTCTTCTACAAGCACTAGCGTTGGAATCCAGGTAGGCCCTCATCATCGGTCTTTAATTTGCAATTAGGAACCTGTGTGTTAGCGTTGTTTGATTGTTGCTAGACTCCATTTGGGCTAGTAGGGATCGCCTCTGTCTGCAGAGGGGATTTACCTCCACAACAATTTGGCGACTCCACTGGGGAGTTGGCTTTTTGCCTTGTTTCTTGGTTGTTTCTTGGTTTCTCCTACTTGATTAGCTTTCTAGGTTGAGTCCCTGTGTAACAGATGCCCCCAAAATAAAGACGCAAAATGAGGTACATGCCCCCCAAGCTTCATTGCATTCAACAAAGTGGATGGAATGAAGGTTCACTGTCGAGATCTATGAAAGACTCAACTTGTATTTTACGAGATCTTAATCAAAAGACTCGATTTGGAAAGGGAGTTGTTTCATTTTTTGATGAGGTAGACATAGTAAAAGAACTATCCTCATAACCCTTATTTCATTTTTTAACGAGCTTGACACAAGACAAGGAACTGTGCTCCAGACTCCTTGTTTCATTTTTTAACGAGGTCGATACAAGATAAGAACTATCCTCGGACACCTTGTTTCATTTTTTAAACGAAGTTGAGATAGGAGCAAACTATCCTCGGACAAAACCCAGTTTCATTTTTTAAGGAGCTTGACATAGGAAAGCAAACTATGCTCTGACCAAAACTAGTTTCATTTTTTAAGGAGCTTAACATAGGAAAGGAACTATGCTCCGACCAAACCCAGTTTCATTTTTTAAGGAGCTTGACATAGGAAAGGAACTATGCTCCGACCAAACCCAGTTTCATTTTTTAAGGAGCTTGACATAGGAAAGGAACTATGCTCCGATCAAACTTCATCATAATGAACAGGAAGTCGGTGCTTCCAAGAGTGCCACTCCCGGGGGAAGGACAACATCTCGGAAGTCAGAACCCAATGCCCCCAGGACACTACGGATGACGGCGGCATCACTGGATACAGGCACGGAATAAGTGGCCACATAGTTGTAAAGCCTTTCACCCCTCTCTCTCTCTTGGGCCTCATGCTTTAGGGGGTTTCTGTTACACAGTAATTTGTCACCGTCCCTGTTACCCCTTTTCCCGCACATTAGAAGACTTATTTCGGGACCTGTGAGAAGTGACATAACCTGAAAACATTTGCATTGTATCCCCTTGAGTATGTACTTCATATGCCCTGAAGACACCTTCTGCAAAATACCCATAAAAATAGCCCTTTTTCCATTGGCGCGGTTCCACTGTGTATCACTCGCGCCAATGGGGGAAATCCTCCAAAGAGGGCGTGCCAGCTGGCACTCTGTCTCAGAGTCGCACTCGCGCCAGCCCAGTTGGGTAAAGTTTTTAACAAACAAACTTACGAAGGTTCTTCCTAACCTATTCATGAACTGATTCCATCTTGAGTTAGGTCAGTTGGGCTTCGAATCTCCATAGAAGGGAAGTATTTATCCACCTCTCATGGAAGCTTCTTAGTGATAAAGCCAATCCCATGAATCTTGTGGATGACCCTAACTCCTTCTCCTCTATCTATAAAGGCTTGTCCTTTTGCCTTTGACAAGATAGAGTCTCCAAGTTCCAAATTCTAAGTCTCAAAGTCTGAGAATTGCCAAGTTCGTGCTACAAGGAGCATTATTCATTCCCATGAGGCTAAATCTTAAGTGAGGAGATTCTTGTCCAAGTAACTAAGGAGGGAGAGGCTTGTTCCCCATTCCCAACAAGCTTTGCAAGGCATGTGCTGCTGATCACCCAGCCAAAGGAGGATTTGACGTCAGAACTATGGTTGTATTCTTCTTTGTTGTTTATCAATAATAGACGACTATCATTATGGTTCCACTCTTATTGTCTTTGTAATGATGATTGAGTTATATCCTTTCTGACTGATATATAGTTGCATCTATTGGATTTTATGCTTGTGTTTGTGTCATTCTTTGCATGTGCAGGTGTCCGTTCACGAGGATCGTGGGCATTGTGACCAGCCGGAGCAAAAGAACGGGAGCAACAACTCTTCTACAAGTACTAGCGTTAGAATCCAGGTAGGCCCTCATCATCGGTATTTAATTTGTAATTAGGAACCTGCATGTTAGCGTTGTTTGATTGTTGCTAGACCCCATTTGGGCTAGTAGGGATCGCCTCTGTCCGCAGAGGGGATTTACCTCCACAACACATGGCTCTTGCTCTAACTCCATGTTCGTCTGCTCAATTTGTTGAGCCATTTCCTAATCATGCATCTCTTCACTATCCGCCTCAGTTGCTGGTTATTTTGATTCCACAACCTGTATGGGATTTGTTTTCTCTGTCATTGTGCCTTTCCTTTCTTCTTTTGCATGTTTCTTCTTTTCTTCTCTTTCTCTTCTTCTCCTCTCTTGTTCCTCCTTCAACTTCTTCTCCATATCCTGCAACTTTAGTTCTACTACCTGTGATCTCTACATTTTCTCTTCCTCCACTCTGCTATCGCTGTCCTCTGCTTCATTTTTCTTCTGCTTCCAAAGCTACTTGCAGTAAGATTGAATTCAATTTTAATTTACATCTTTGTTCTCCATGTATTATGTCAAAAAATTCCTCTTTTCGTGATCTTGTATTGGATTACTGCCTTCGGGTACTGTTGTTTTATTTATTTCCATGTTAGTGTCACCTCCTTTTCTATGGACAGTTGAGTGTCTGCATATATTAGAAAGTTAACTAGAACTTGCTCAGTTGCTTCCCCAGTATTGCTTCCAGTGGTCTCTCCTAAAACATCCATCTTTAGTGCCATGGTACAATGACTTCTAAAGGGAATTGCTTCACGAATGTGGCACCTGTGGGGTAGAAAGGACACTCATGGAAAGAAAACATTCTCTTACAAATCTAACTTCACAGCGTGATCAAGTAGCAATCAGGGCATATAATGAGAGGGATTTCACAATTTTGATTGACAAGGGTGATTGAATGACTGTGGTAACTATGCATTGGATAGTCGCAACAGTCAGTGTGGAAGGTTGATGATTGGAACTACGCAATGTGCAGTTCATTCTGGGACAGGGCATAGGAGAGACTATGCATTGCATAGTCTCAGTGCCCAAGCTAGGAGACTAGACCCAGGAACTGTGCAGTACACAGTTGGAGCCAGGTCAAGACAACCTCTTTGTAATTCCAAAACTAAGGCAAAGGCATTGAACTACCATATTACGTAGTGCATGCAAGTGAATGTGAGATTTGAGCAAGGGGAGCCTAGATCTGCCCAAGGGGAGTTTGCAAACAATCGGATTTGAAGGATGGTGTGATGTTGAGTGTAGATCTGATTGAATAATGATGAATGCAAGGAAAACAAGTGTAGGGGTCAACCAAACAGAAGAAGAACGAAGCATGTGGAGGTATTTGCCACAATGGCGACCATTAGTGCAGAAGCTGGGTAATACAGTTTCTCATAAAACGTTAAAAGTCATTCGATAAATGAGTGAATCAACACCCTCACAAGCTAAAGAAACAAAAGCGACAGAAAAAGCAACAAAAGGTGATAAAAGCAAATCTCACCCTAGAAAACGATGACAATGCTTTGAAGGCTCCTTGATCTTCTAAGGAAGCTAGAGCTTGACGATTGAATGTATAAGTGACCTCTAGAGGCATCCATTACATAAATTTGAGAAAAATGGAATTCATGACATGTATGTTTGAGATCAAGGACAACAACGAATCTTAGCAGAATCTTGTAAAGATAGTAATATGTCACCTTCGGGAAATAAATAATAGATCCTTGCTACCTAGGGATGCTTCTTTCCCTTTATTTTTCTTCCTTTTCTGGGGGGGAACTTTCCATGAATTGTCTAGAAGGATTGCACAATTCTGGGAAGGACTGGGAAAATCTTTGTTTCATGCACTAAGCAATTTCCGAGCACAGTAGGTTTTGCTTAATTTCGTGGTTGAGTGGCTCAGTATACCTCTCATGCTCTTCGTAGCTTCCCAGTTGAAGGAAGGTTGTTAGTTGGCTCTGCATATTTTTGGAGCTGAATGCTCACTGCAGGCTTGGATTACACAATTCATGAACTAAAGACTGATTTCCCTCAAGGATTGTGCAGTTCACTAACGCAATCCTGGAACTAGGTTGAAACCAAGTCAAGAGATCAACTTGTGGGTTTGACAGAAAATCAAGTTAGAAAACAGAAGTCGTAAGTAGAAGATAAAGCTCAATCAAATCACAAGTACCTGGGTTAGTGTAAGATGAGCTGTTGTGATTTTAGGAGGGAGGATCCAAAACAAAGCATAGGTAAAATTTTGGAGGGTGGTTGTAGCCACTACAACATTGGTGACATACTGGTAGAAATCCAACTCTCTGTATGGACCTTGTTTCATCTCAAGCGAGTCTAACTGTTCCGAAAGTATTGTTCAATTCTTTGATTATCATGGCTTCTTGACTAACTTTTGTTATATATGTAGTCCCTACCATTCTCTTTATCAACATCACACATACCAAGCCAAGTCAAATGAGTTGTTTCGATTGGGGATGAGGAGTATATTGATGAACAAGTAATAGATACTATCAAAGCTTTAGTTTCATCTCTGGTATTGCTTTGCTACCAATAGGCCTAGATAGTACCCTGATGGAGGCACTTCAAGAACACAAGCATTGATTGTTGGCATTATGATACAGGTGGTGTCCTTGATGGAAACTCACATAGATGACAGTTCACAGTGCAGCAGGTTAACATAAAAGGATTACAAATCAGACTCCAAAGATGGAAAAAAGATATTGGTTTAAGAAGTTTACACTGGTTCACTTTGTTCAAGTAGTGTGTACATGTAGGTTCACAGAACAAAAAGATAATATACATATACATGCACTTTCACGAGAGGAAAAGTGTGTATGGGTTGGAAAATCAAGGTTTTGGTCTAAGGTTTTTGGATCGCAGTATTTGGTCTGAGGTTTTTGGTGTGAGGTACTGGTTCGAGGTATTGACAAAGGATCTAAGTATATAAGGAGGATAATATCAACGGGCTAGGTGTGCAAGCAATGAATATATTATGAAGATTTAGATCAAAATAAAATATGCATGTTATGGGTCTCTGGTGATTTTCTTGATATGAAATAAGGATGAACCTAAGTGGTTGATGATGGATGAGATCTAATGATGGATTAGGATCATAAGACCTAAAATGAGTTATCATTATGTGGTATGATCATGGATAGTCTAGAATAGCTGTGAAGTTTTAAGTTAGTATTTTCATATCTATACGATGGTTCGCCTTGGTAAAGGCACATATACACGTTGGTTAGGCACTTCTAAGTAGCGTATACATTATGAGATAGGATGTTTAAAGTTGCAGTTGGTTCTGGTTGTTGATGCATAGTTCTGGGTTCTGCTACGTGTTCTGGTGACAATATTATGAATGTTCAAATTGATTGATTGTGATTTGCTTTCAGTGTTGATAGGTTTTTAGTGATTGGTTGTATTGCAGTGGTGATTGATTTTATGCTTAAATCTTGTTGATGGGTCCAATATGAAAATTGCATGAAATGTGGCCTTCATATTGTGTTGATGCATACTAGGAGTATCTAGTCCGAAAATTAACGAAATGTAGTCCCTGGAGGAAGAGAGAAGGTCATAGCCTTCTGTAGGCCGACGCCTACATACTAGTAAACATATCGGACAGTAGAAGAGCCAAGGGGTTGGAGATCCCTTCCAGTAGAAGCTGGACAACGAGTTAAGGTTGGAGCCTTTTGTAGGCTAGTGTCTACGTACTAGTAAACATATTGCTAGTACAAGAGCTAGGGGGTTGTAGCTCCCTTCTAATAGAAGTTGGAGAATGAGAGAAGGTTGTAGCCTTCTACAGGTGGGTGCCTACGTAATGATATGAATCTGCACTAGTACAAGATTGTAAACAAGTTTTTCTTATATTAAAAGAATACAGAGATGACAACAGCGGGTGTTTTTTGTCTCGCATTGGGTTTCCACCTTAAATCTTGGTGTTCATGTGTGTCGCTTATGTCTAATGGTTTATTTTGTTATTACTACACATGGTTACTGTTTAAATGGTTAATAAAGTATTGATGCACTGATTAAATATCAACATATGATGAATTAACTGAATCATAAGTTCACTGGATATACGTCGACTGCCTTAAAGAAAGTTGCATGCACACATGAGTTCCCTTCATTGAAGTAGCATATATAAATCTAAGTATGATAAGAAAAAGTTATTGATTTGATAAATACTAATTGCCCCCCCCCCCACCCACCCCCCACTATGAGTATTATTTCCAACATTTATCCACTACCAGTGAGCCTGGATAGTACCCTGGCAGAGTTACTTTCTTCACCACTCTGCGTAGGAAGCTTTTCTCTTCTTTCACCTTTATTATTATTATTTTTCATTTTTAATTTTTCAAAGAACTATGCATAGGCACTTATTTATTTCATGAGGCAGAAGAGGGATCTCGACTTATTGAGAGTAGAATAGGTTTTCCCTTAAGATAAGGATGTTTATATATACCTCTAACATACTTGTTAAGGTTTTTCCCTTCACCTTACTCTATTTGACTGAGTTGACAAGGGTTAACCGAATATAGAAAACTGATTAGAGTAGGCGGTACTAGTTAAGAGTGAAAGTTTTCTGTTTTCACCAAGACTCACTCTAAAAGGAACTTATTTTTCATCAGGGTATCATTGACTGGAAAAAATGCAAGATCTTCATAAAGTGAAGGAATAGATAGATAACCAAATGTTGATAGCTGTACAATTCCTCTTGTATTTCACCTTGCTTGTCTCAAGAAGCGAAACACAATTTCATGGGGGAACTAATCCTATGGGTGTATAAACAAAAAAATAAGTAAAGGAAAGAAGAAAAATGGAGTAAGCAAACAAAAGAGAAAGAAAACACTACTCCTACTCCTAAGCTAAGCAGAGCATGGGTCAACTCACATGAGGTGATATTTCCAATACAACCACCGGTGCATTGGTTAACCCATGTAAGTGATGGCATGACTCACAAGAAAGATATTCAAGCCAACCAATAAACAAGAAAGATAAAAAATGCAAACCAGAATGTTTGAAGTTTGAATGTGTCTACAAAAAAGAAAATATTGAAAGTGCATGAAAGGCACCCTACAGGCGTATCATGGTGTTGTGTCACATTGCGCATAGACAAAAAATATGTACACTCTTTCAAATGTGACAAATGAGGAAACATGAAGAAAGAAGAAAAATTTCATTTCACAATAGTTCTTGCTACGTATGAATCCTCCAATGCATGAGTGATAGGATTGTGTGATTCTGGTGGAGGATGTGAAAACTATGAACTAGATTTATTTTCAATGTAAACAAGAGAGTGATGAGGAGCGTGGGGTGATTCAATAGATTTATGATTAGAATTGGAATTGACGTAACCATCATCTCAGGCTGAAGTGACTCGACAACTTGAGGGGTTTCCACTTCATCAGAAGATGGATCATCAAAGACCGATTGCTTAGAAACATCAACAACAGTTGAATCAGAATCATGATCAAATGAATGAGTGAAAAGATAATTACATCCACGATAAGAAAATTAGATATGTACATCAACATCCTCATTATTTGAACAATCATACATATGGGGCGATGAGAAACAAAAATTTTCACCCTTTGTATTTCTGAAAATGAAAGATGAGAGATCAAGTTGATTTGATAAGAAAGATTTGTCCTCTTTGCAATCAAATGATGGATTGACATCTTGTGTGATTTGTGAATGATCGGAAGAAGAAACATTCGGGAATAAATTTTTACAAGAAAAATCAGGAATGGCAGAATCACAGAAGATGTCAGGATAAAGTGGACGAGGCGCGGACAGAAGGTGGTAGTCCTTCTCTACAGGTTGTTCTTCAGATTCCCACACATACTCATAAAAAATGATAGCTCAAGTTGGCTTCTAAACACCAACTCCATCCATAACTTAATCCTCATGAAAATTACATGTGGAATCTGGAACGAATGAACACAAGACACCATAATTCGAAGGACCAAAGGAACCAAAGGATGGAATTTGAGAAAATGAGATCACGTAAAAACCATTAGGTTTGCAATCTAGATCTGCACAACAATCTAGAGTAGGTCGAGTGGGAGGAGGTGACAATTCAACAACTGGATTCACAACTTCTCTCACCTCATCCTACTGAGCTAGAGTTGTTTGATGAGAGGGGGACGAAGAGTCATTTGTGATAGCAACCTTTTCCATCTCAAATTTAGAATCTCTAACATTGAGGTATAATGGGAGGGGTTCGAATGATTATAATTCATGTTGATTGTTTGATATGTGAAGAATATACTTAAACCTTTCTATGAGAAAATCCCAATCAACTTCATCTTCCAGAAATTCAAAAGCGAGATGATGGAAGCGTTTCCAAAATTGCACAACAAGTTCATCAGGTTCTTTTCGTAATTTTAAGATTTTTTTATTAAGTGCTTTACGATCATAATGAAAGAAATCACATCCTAACTCTCTGATCATGTGATCAAAGGAGTGAATAAAGGTTATGGGCAATGTGAGACACTATTACTTAATGCACCTTTCGAACATGTAAGTGAACAACCCACAAGTAATGTCATCCAAGGGGACTTCATTCCTATCATGGAAACCCAAGAAGGTAACTTCATGTCTTAACAAGGATATTCCATCTTCACCATCATATTTGAGTTGTGACAAGTCATTAATAACATCCTCTGACACTTTGAAATCATGAGCATGAGAAAAACATGTCGGGGTTGATATTGTGATGTAAGTCAATGAATGATGTGAAAATATTCAAAATAGACTTTGAGGGCTCAACTTGTCATTTGGCCCTCCTTCTAGCACTAGAAATGTTGATGGTGTTGGACACTCCAACATTCAAGGGATCTCCTCGATAAGAAGTCCCAACTACACCTCATACTGTTTGGAGTAGGATTCCTAGTAGTGGGTGGTAATGTAGTGCCTTGATCACAGTAGCGTGCAGAGGTAATTATGATTACTTTGGTCAAAATCAAGTGTGCGACCTTGCAACGAGTCAAGTGAGATGCCCGAGGGTTCTAACACACGAAAGGGAAAAGGAAGTGTGTCCCTTAGAAGCTTGTAATAGTAAGAAGCCTCAAAGGAACACACAAGTGGAATGACATCACAAGATGGAAAGTGGAATAGTCCACAAACCAAATTGACGAGTTAATCCAACAACACGCCTTCAATATCATTCATACAATTGCGTACAAAATAGTTCATAATAAAATGCGTAAGTTAAACAACATACATTGCTAAAGTAACTAGAATAGCTAAACTAAACTAAAAACATATGCATGAAAATGTGTTGGCTCAATTATATTATTATTAAGTGAAAGTTCCATCCATACATACACCATTGACAGCCACTAGACCCAATAGTGTAACATTACAATCAACACTACCTACTCCTCCAAAGAATTATACTTGCTCTACATTTTGGAGAAGCCAAGGCTCATCACAATACTCCCAAGCCTTCTCTAAGCCTAATCGTAGCCAAAATCTTGGCTCCCAAAAGCCTATTCTATGAGTTATGACATTCTATTTAGAACAAAGGGTGGGATGACCCTTGACATTCCCCTTTGTGACTCTCTAAATACCCTCATGGCTCTTCAACTTCTTTACAAATAACTCATTACATTACACAATGATTGTTCACATTGCACTAATGACACTTGGAATTTCACTCACAACATATTTACAAATAATATACATTTTCCACATGTACCCATGTAAGACAAAATAGGCTAGAGACATCCTAACAAGACAAAACACAATGAATCTGAAGTTTGGGGAAAGAACAACTCGGCAACCTCCACTTGGTGCTTTTCGGTCACATGCCAAGCTTGGTGTTGCATGATGGTGTCCCTAAACTACCTAATATTGTCTTCCTGAAGACAGACTCTTGCCTCCATGGCATCCGTGTGTATGGTCTTGGAACCTTTATCCGAGTCATTCTGAAGCATGACCAACATGACGTTGACCTTGATAGGACCACCAATGTACTTCAACAAGTTTTATGCGCTCAGCTCCAAGTCCTCCTTGGTGGCCTCTCGCTTTAGTTGTTCCATGTACTCATCGATCTCTAGTTGGACCTCACTCTTGTGTTTATATTTTCTAAGGAAACTGATTAATGAAATCATGTGCATTCTCACATGAAATACAAGCTCTCATACAACCATGCATATGAATCTTGTATGCTACTGACAAACGGGGCGAGCTACTCATAGTTCTGGATCAACATATGAACCTTTTCTTCGTCTAGCTCTGCTTGTGGCTTCATCATCTTTGGCAAGTGAATGAGCACTCCTTTGTACCACATTGCCCACTCTTGAACATGGGTGATGGTAGCATGTATGTTCCTAAGAGTTTGAACAAAATCCTTTCTCTGTTGTTGCAAGCTATGCACAAGGACAACTTCTTTGTGCATAGTGAAAAAATCATCATAGCGTTTTTCCATGGTGGTCTCAAGTATTGATACTACAGTGAGTATCACTTTCCTCATCTATTCCATTGCAGAAGCTATGCTCTGATCTCGAGATTGTTCTACATATTGCCTAGTTGCCTGTAAGTTCTTTGTCAGTTGTTTGTTCTCAACCAAGACGTACTTAACATTGTAGATTTTTTCTCCAGCGTAGGCTGAGGTGACTTTGGAAAGGGTGGTTGGATTCTTCCTAGTGTTTGGCACTATCACCCTTTCCTTTATGAATGCAAGTGATGCATGATCATACAGAAATTCATTCCTTCGTGCCTGTACAATATTCTTATTAAACTCTTCAAATGATAGATTATACACATCTATGACTGAATCATCATCAAGGAGGAAAACGTCTTCTTATTCTCTCAAGATTGGTTCAGACACTGGAAGTGGCGAAGACTAGGAGGTGGCCTCAGGTGCTCTAGGTATGAGTTTAGTTTCTTCATTCTGTGGCTCCTTCTCTAACTCCATGTCTGTCTTCTCAATCAAGTTCACAATCTACTAAGCCATTTCTCGGTCATGCATATGTTCATTGTCTACGTCAGTTGCTGGTTGTTATGACTCCTCAACCTGTATGGGCATTGTTCGCTTTGTCACTATGCCTTGCCTTTCTTCATCATCATATTTCTGCTTTTCTTCTCTTTCTCTTCTTATTGGCTCTTTTTCCTCCTTCAGCTTCTTCTCCATGTCCTGCAACTCTAGTTCTACTACCTGCAAACTCAACCTTTTCTCTTCCTCTACTCTACCATCGGTGCCCTCTGCTTCTTTTTGCTTCTGTTGCAAAATCTTTCTGCATGAATATTGAATGCACTTTTACTCTACAACCTTTTTCTCCTTGTATTATTTCAGCAAATTCCTCTTTTCATGATCTTGTACTAGATTGTTGCCTTCCTCTATTGTTGTTCTACTTGTTTCCATGTTAGTGTCAACTCCTTTTCTATGGACGGTTGAGTGTCTTCATATATTGGCAAGTTAAATGGAACTTTCTCAACTGCTTCCCCAATACTACTTCTAGCGGTATCTCTTGAAGTTGCCCTCTTTGGTGCCATGGTATAATGACTTCTGGAGAGAAGTGGTTCAGGAATGTGGTACATGTGGGATAGAAACGACACTCTTGGCAAGCATTCATTAGCTCTTGCAAATGTAACTTCACAACATGATCAAGCAGCAGTTAGGGCATCTGATGAGAGGGACTGCATAATTTTGACTGACATGGGTGATTGACTGACTATGGGAACTATGCACTATGTATTCCAATAGTCAATGTGGAAGTTTAATGACTGGAACTGCATAATGTGTAGTTCAGTCTAGGACAGGGCCTGGGAGAGAATGCACATTGCGTAGTATCAATGACCAAGCTAGGAGTTTGGCTCCTGGAACTATGCAGTGCATAGTTGGAGCCAGAGGATGACAACCTATGCACAATTCTAGAAGCTAAGGTAGAAGCCTTGAGCTACCATATTGCGTAGTTCATCCAAGTGGATGTGACATCCGAGCAAGGGGAGGCTAGAGCTAGAGGATGAAAACCTATGCACAATTCTAGAAGCCAAGGTAGAGGCCTTGAGCTACCATATTGCGTAGTTCATCCAAGTGGATGTGACATCCAAGTAAGGGGAGGCTAGATCTGCCCAAGGGGCATGTGCAAACAAGAGGATCTGAAGGATTGTGTGATGTTGAGTGCAGATCTGATTGAGTGATGATGCATTCAATTAAAAGAAGTCTAGGTATCAATCATACAAAAGGAGAACAAATCATGCGGAGAGATTCGCCCCAACAACGACCGCTAGTGCAAAAACAGGGTAATTCATGTGACACTTGGGAAAGGCAATTTAAAACTTGAAACAAAACTTCTACAAGATAAGACAAGTTAAAACACCAACAATCATTCAACAAAACAAGTGAAACAACACTCTCACAAGCTAAAGAAACAAAAGCGACAGAAAAAGCAGCAAAAGGCAAATAAAGCAAAACTTACACTGAAAAGTGATGACAATTCTCCAAAGCCTCATTGATCTCCTAAGGAAGCTAGAGCTTGATGATCAAATGTATAAGTGAACTCTAGAGGCATCGATTACATAGATTTGAGCAAAATGGCATTCATGATGTGTATGTTTAAGATCAAGGACAACAATGACACTTGACATAATATTCTAAAGATGTTGGAAATAGCAACAGGGAAAATTTTAAGAACCCCCCCTAAATTTACATGTATAATAAATGGGCGAATCTCCATGGTATATAGGAAAAATGGAAGGTGATTTTATCAATAATATGATATGTGTATATAATTTTTTGGTGAATCTCTCACCAGGCATGGCGAATATTTTACTCAATTATAAAATCTTGTGTTTATTGAATACACAAATGAAATCATTGCATTTCTTTAAAATATCTTTTGAAATCAAAATTACCGAAATTACATATCGATAACCTAGTGGATGTAAGATAAAATTCACCCTTTCCATTCACAGAAAGCATGAGAAAAAACCTAATGCTATATATAAAACCAAGAAAAATTCAAATTCATCACTTTTAGGGACCTCGTAACCAGCCTACCAATACACAAGTATGTTCTTGTTTGAAATTAGAAAAATTACCCAAATTACAATCTGTTTACTCCAGCATACGTTGGAAAGTTATAGAAGGATGACTAGTGCAATAAATCCATTCCTTTTAGCCCTGGATTTGTTTCAGTTTAAAACATAAGTATACAAATATACTTGTCCAATGTCTATGCTTTAACCATTCACCTTAAGATGTTTTTACAATATAATTTCCTAAGTCTATTTAATATTTTCATTATCATAAAAGCCAACCTATATCCATCTTAACTCCACATCTACCACTCTTAGGGGGATGAAATCTATTTATCCCTCTGAGCACTTGGTAGACCCAAAATTAAGATGGATCTAAGATGATAGAATTTCCCCTTTAAATAGTCTATGCTCACATGAATACCATGGTATTACCATGGGTCAATACCATTCTATTTAATATCTTCATTATCATAAAAACCAACCTATATCCATCTTAACTCCACATCTACCACTCTTAGGGGGATGAAATCTATTTATCCCTCTGAGCACTTGGTAGACCCAGAATTAAGATGGATCTAAGATGATAGAATTTCCCCTTTAAATAGTCTATGCTGACATAATACCATGGTATTACCATGGGTCAATACCATGGGTTATCATAAACCTGGAGCTTAAAAATTACTATTAGTAATTTATAAAAATTAATAAAATTTATAGTTGATTTTTATTTTATTTTTTATTTTAACCAAGCTAAAATGTTTAACATACATTAAATTACAACATCCATTTTTACTCTTGATCGGATCAAAGATTTTTTCACTCTATTCTAGTTTGCATATCACTCTCGGGGGTTAGTAGATCCAAAGTAAAGATGGATCTATGATGGTTTAATTCCCCCATTTAAATAGGCTACATTCCAGGTGAATACCATGGGTTAATACCATGTGCCATTTTGGTGAATACCATGGGTCAATACCATGTGCCATTTTTATTTTTATTAATAAAAATATTAGGGTTAATAATGTTTTTTGCATGGTATTAATAACAATCTAGTGCATGGTATTTGTCCCATAGTATTTTGCCCATAGGTTTCACCTAAATATAACGCAATTTTTGAGTGTTCGTAAATATAAGGTGACTTATGGTGTAAATATAAAAAAATGTTTTATTTGTTTACCATACCTCTCGTTTATTTATATTTTTATTAATTTACCATACCTCTTTTACAAATATGGTATTTGGCCCATAGGATTCACTTAAATAAAACCTCTTTCTTGAGCCTTCATGAATAGAACGAGGGTTATGGACTAAATATAAAAGGAGGTTTTATTTATTTACCAAGCAGCTAGTTTATTTATATTTTTATTTATTTACCATACCTTTTGAGTAAGTATAAAAAGACGTTTTATTTATTTACCATACCTCCACTTTACTTATATTTTTATTTGTTTACACCCTTGCATGTATATAAGGTGACTTATGGAGTAAATATAAAAAATGTTTTATTTATTTACCATACCTCTCATTTATTTATATTTTTATTAATTTACTATACCTATAAATATGGTATTTGGGCCTTTGGCCCATAGGATTCATTTAAATAAAACCTATTCTTGAAAATGGGCAAATGGAAGGTTGTAACTCCTAATTTCAAGGGCTAAATTTACATTTTTTACCCTCTCCCTTAAAACAAGGTGGGTTATTTGAGGTGATTTGTAAAAATGTACTATGATACAAAATATTCGGCCACTAAAAATTTAAAACCCCTTAATTTCGGCAAAGGGAAAACATTCGCCCCTAAAATTTTCTATGAATAGCAACAAGAAATGCTAAAAGTAGCATTGCAAGTACCAGTGTTGGACATAGAAACAAGGAATGAAAAATGGAAATACTAAAAATAGAATTGCTATAAATAGTATTTCGGGATAGATTCCAATTTTAATTAGTCCTAAATTAAAATTCAAATTTGGTCTCAACAGTTTTTTGAAAAATAATTAATTAATTCATCCTGAGTTAATTAGTTGGAGAAATTCACGCATGAAGTCTTTGTGAAGACATGCAACAATTATCCCTTTGATTGAGGAAGTTATCCCTTAATTAAGGATATAAGGATGAGTTGTATTTGAGTTGTAATTAGTTAGCTCAGTTAACTGAGTTAAGTCCAGTTAGATTAGTTCCAAACAATTTGTGGAACTGATTGTGAGTTCAGTCAGTTAATGCATGCATGCATGCAACTAGTGTACTTCAAATAACTGAATATTCTCTCATAAATAACTCATGCATGTTAGTTCAGACAGAGACCCAGTTGAGATTAAAGGAAGGAACAATGTACTGTCAGTTGGAGGAATTTTCCTATAAAGGAAACTCATCCATGCAGAAGGAATTCATCTCCTTCAGGATTGCGCAGTTATTTCAGAGGTCAGTGTTGTGTGTGAGGTGAGAATCACACAAGTTGCAGCTAAAGGATGCAGGAGAAACTGCGCAAGGAAATAGGAGGCCTGGAGGATTGAAGGAAGGCACGGGTGTTGTCTATTCTGTCTATGAGAAGCAGTGAGGGATTGTACTAAGAGCTGGATAGCTTGAGAGCTAAAGCTTTGTGTAATCCTGAGATATTTCCACTTGTATGATAATACATATAGCGAGGTTTTTAGTTGAGGCTTTCCCCAGAGTATTCTTCTATGTTTCATGTGCATGATTTCTTCTTCTCTGTTATATGTGTTCTATTTGATCTTGCTCAAAATCGATTAAGCTTCTGCAAGTTTGTTGTAGATGTAGATCTTGTACTTTGCTTTAGTATATTGCATAATATGTTGATCTACAGTGGGAATTTCTACAAAAGATAGTAATGTTTCACCTTTGTGAAACTAATAATATATCCCTGCTTCCTAGGAATTCTTCTTACCATTTAGTTTTCTTGTTTTTCCCTTGGGGGGGACTTACCATGCATTTTCCAGAAGAGTTGCATAGTTATGGGAAGGACTAGGCAACTCTCTGGTTCATACAGTAAGCTATTTTTTAGCATAGTAGGTTCTACACAATTTTTGGGCTGAGTGGATCATGCTGCCTCTCATGCTTTGTGTAGTTTCCCAACTAAAGGTAGGCTATAAGCTAGCTCTATGCAGTTTCAGAGCTAAAGCGTCACTACGAGCTTTGATTGCGCAATTTCTGTACTAAAGGTTGGTTTCCCTCAAGGATTTCATAGTTCACAAAGGCAGTCCTGGAACCGAGTTGAATCCAATCCAAGAGATAAAGATAAAGCTCAATCAAATCACAAGTACCTGGGTCAGTGTAATATGAGATGATATGATTTTGGGAGAGAGGCTCCAAAATGAAACATAGGCAAAATTGTGGAGGGTGGTTGTAGCTGCTACAACAAAGCGCAAGGTATGGAAAATATTGGTATAGTCTGGAACTTTTTCATTTCTCTCATTTTATAAAGTGGTCCATATTATTTATTAATCATCATAGTAGCCCACAAGATATAATTCCTGCTTCAGGGCATCCATAAATTATTCCCAAGAAACTTCATTCCTAAATGGAAATGATTTGTCCACTATGTATCTCTCCAAGTAACCTTCGCACCAAGAGTTGACATGGGCAAGGGTTTTAAGGAGTGAAAAATATATTATTTACTATAAGAATCCAAATGGTAATAACTCTTGAGCATGTTCAACCATTTATCTATTAAACACACATGGGCAGCAAGAGAATCTGAAAGATAAAACATGAGAATACATTTTTATTAACAAGAGATATACATTTATAGTACATGTTTTGACCGTTGGGTTTCACATCCCAAGGTCTCTTGGACTTCCTTTTGTCTATTTGGTTTCCACACTAACCCATTGAATATTAGGTGTCCAACATTCCCCCCATTAATCTAAAGGGTTATGTATGAGTCCAAGAAGAGAGTTGTAATACAAAATGTGCAAAAATGCATGGCAGCACTAGGCTGAATGTGCTCTTTGAAATGTTGGTATAAAGGGTAGTGGTTTAAGGATGACCACCAACACTGGAATGCTTAGTGCAGTTCCCAGAACTCTTCCAAAACTAGCAAGAAGCTGAAGTCTTCTACTAGAGGAAGTGCTCCTATTGTTTTGAAGAGGGAAACCTTAAACCATGAAAGGGAGGTCTCGCCCCACATAAAAGGGAGAACTTCAACCTAAAAAGGGAAGTCTCAACCTGTGATGGTTTAAGGATGACCAAAAACTCTGGAATTCTTAATGAAATTCCTGGAACTCTTCCAAAACTAGCAAGAAGCTGAAATCTTCTGCTAGAGGAAGTGTTCTCAATTTTGTTCCTGGAATTCTTCCAAAACTGGCAAGAAGCTGAAGTCCTCTACTAGAGGAAGTGTCCTAGATTACCAACTGAAGGCATGTTCACAGGCATCTTTGTCTCTGGCTACAACTCTGAATCTGGTGTGACAGGTTGTGGCTCAGGCTCGCTTGATGTGACTTTGAAGCTTGTAGATGACCATCATTTCCCCCCCTGTCAGATACAAGGTGAGATGATGGAGAAAAATCACCTGCAAGACTGTTCAATACTCTGGAACAATTTCTGACATGTGATTGGAATATTTTCTTGGCTGTTGATGTCCATTGCCAAGAAGCGATCCATCCAAGATGAATCTTTGTTCTTGCAGGACGTTTGTTTCTGAAGCATCTGTGTGAAGAATGGGTGGTTTTATGACAGTGCTTACATGGATGAATATCAAAACAATGATCTTTCATATGGCCAACTCAGTCACAATGTTGGCATTTCACAATTTGTTGTTGTTGTTGTTGTTGTGGAAGAGGGGCAAAATCTAGAACAGTTGGATGTGAATTGTCATGAAGGAATCCAGCGCTCTGAAATGGAATGGGCTTTGAGTAGTTTGGAATATGAAAGGACAAGTCCTTGTCATATCCAAGACCAGTTTTGTGCTTGTTGTGGACAAGCTGTTCCCAAGGTCTGATGATGGGCTTGGGAGGTGCAGACTAAGTTTCTGCATATGTATGTACAACTGCTGCTTTATGGGGTACTAAATCTGAATGAACTGTAACATTATTGTCTCGCTGTTTATGGGAGTCTATTTCAATCTTCTGAACAAAAATAGGTTTAGAATGATGACTCCACTACTGTAATTCTTCCTGCTGTAGCTTTGTCTCAAGCTTCAAAAACTCAATATTCTCTTGTACATTATGCAAACAGGTTCTAATATCAACAAGAGAAGCTTTGCTTATTCTTACTGTACCATGATCAGAGGAATGTATCAGAGTTTTTAAGAACTCCAATACTTCACCAATTCTAGCTATTTTATTTATTGTCAAAATTACACTGATCACAACTATGAACTTCTAGAGAAAAATCAACACTCACTCGCAATATGTCAATACAACAGATTGCAATTGTCTTCAAAAATAGTGATGGCTCTCGATTTCAGTTGTGTTTGGTTATATCAGCTTCATATTCCAACACATTTGAAATAACATAAAGTAATCAACCCCACATAAGGAGCATGAATCAACAAGAAAAATGACCAACGCACATGCCAGATTGAATAGCAACCACGGGATTTTAAGCGACAAATTTCTTAATATATAAAACCTGACAAGAATAGAAAATGAATAATGCTTTGCACTCTAGATTCAAAACCTCTCACGCTTCCATTTCTTCATTGGGAAGGGATGCATTTAAAACCATTTTTCGTGGCCCACATGGAATGAAATGTTGTTGTCACATTATTTGCAATCACAAAATATAGTTGACACCAAAGAAATGGATCAAATCATCACCATTTCACACCATACATTGTCTTACCATAAGCAACCTCCTTGAACGAATCATACATAGCGCGTACACTTTGGGAAAGACTGATAAACACAACCTCCTCACCTTTGCTCTACAATGCCTACTACAACCACGGTTGAAGATGCATGTCCAGCAACCCAGCCTTTCTAAAATTAGCAGAGGAATTCACACCCAGATTTGTGCAATCCCAACGATCTCTGACAATACTAAGTTAGCTTCCAACTATAATCAAATTTTGTCTCTAGATTAAGCAAATTGACTTGCCCAAAAAATAATAAATTCGTTCAAGAAGATTATTGCTTCATGAATTAAATGCATAGTTGCATCACTCATTACAGGACGATAGCAACAATTCTTATACCAGTGAAGTATTTGATCTCCAACAATCACACTACAAGCATCTAGTCTTTGAAAGCGACAACGTACACAGAATTTGTTCAAAATTTCAGCAAGCATTCATATGTGGCAGCAGGTTTCAGTGGATTAAGACCCTTACACCCTCAATTTGGACATTGCTCACACCATCGAACCATGTACAAGGGAACTTGTCCATCAAGCCATGCACAGAGAAACCCGTCTCAAAACTTGATCTGCCCAAATGAGGATGACTGCAATCAGCACCTGGCTTACTCGAATAATAAATTTCGGCTTAAATGAATGGCTTTCCTCAGCCCAACGTCCTAGCGTATGGCAATTTCGCGACTTATCCTCGGCCTTCTAAAAACGGCGTCCCTTCTCTGGCATCAGAAATTTTTGGAAGTATCCCTAAATGTCCTGCGGCTCTGCTTGTGACAATATTTCACATCCTACAGTCCATACGCTCCAAACTTCAAGTAACACGCAGCCCAGTGATACATGAATTTTTTTGACATTGATTTAGCAACCTTTAAACAAGTATTCAGCTCTTTCCATAGGGTGCAATCAATTCAACATTCGTGAGAGTCATTGATGTTCCAAAAATAATGCGACCTTCTCCCCAATACATTCAGGTGACAGAGCAAGGCTCTCAGCCTCCCAGAGCAAAGGAACACAGCTCTTCCCACAAGGTTCGACCTTTAGTTAGGAGGTTCACTCAGTCAGCATCAAATAGTTGGGGTATCACTGCCACAGAACTTCACGTTCCGTACCTCCAGCCATATGAATACAACCCATGAATCTATTGACAATGCTTAGAACAATTTGGCCCTGGTGTTCAAACTACTTCTTTTGATATTAACTCAGCCTCTAATCTCTAGGAAAGAACAGCGGCTAGGTTTAGTTGAACGCGACTCTCTTTAGGCATAAGAAAGAACATTCAGACTCCTAAAATTTCAATGAGATTCAACTCCTTCCCTTGAGTTCGACTTCTACGAATGGTGATGGAAGACTTATTTTTTGGAATATGATACATAGTAGACAATAAGGCTAATGCATCAACACCATACTCATAACACTCACCAAATGTGGGATATTCAGGATTGCTTCAGCGGCTTGACCACATTCAACGCACAGTGATTCAAACGAGAGTGATTCCAGGCACTGTTAGTAATCAAAGGCTTGTAACGGTCCCTTTGTATAGCAGATGAATTATGATTGATTACAGGGCAGAGAATCGACAGAGTATATGGGCAGAGATCCAGGCATTAGGCAGGCAGAGAGACAAATGATACAAGGAACATTCGTGCTGACATTTTCTGCAACTAGAGGAGGCGAACAATGTAACTGTTATGATAGCGGACAATGGGCAGCGTAGTTGTCTGACATGAAAAGATGGCAGAGGAACAGAGTCATACCACCAGCGATTCCATTCTAGCAAGTCGGACCAGTGATATCACTGAGCATAACGGTTTGGAGGGTGGAACATTTCAGAGAGAATAAAACGTATATGACAGATACCACAGATTATATGAGAGTTGGCTACGTATTACAGCGAGGAGCAGCGTATATATTAGAAACTGAATTATGTCAGATGGGCAGCGTATTATATGGGAAGCCTGAGGTTTCAATGATGGGTCTCTCAGCAAGGACACATGCATACAGTGTGCAACATTAATAAATAAACCATTTCAAGGCAGCAAAGACCCAAATTTAAAATCCTCCATAGCACTGCAAAGCGGCAGACAACCTTTTTTTTTAATACAATAGAAAACTCAAAAACAATGTTTTAGGGTCTTGATATTTTATTCCAAATCAATTTTATAAGAACAAATCCTGCAATTCATTATTTCATTGCTTTATTCTGAGTAAAACTTCAAACACCAGCATACAGAACTCAATGTAGCTGACTGAAATAAATGTAGTGTCTAAGCTTTCAATGTTTTCAACCAAATTCACAACGTCCAACACAATTCAATGTATACATCCTACATATCATGAGCAACGACTAGAATGACACGCAAAGAAAGTCCACACAGACATAGTGGCTCACACTTGAGCAGGGTAGGAATTCGCCCGCTCTGATACCATGTTAAACACACATGGGCAGCAAGAGAATCTGAAAGATAAAACATGAGAATACATTTTTAATAACAAGAGATATACATTTATAGTACATGTTTTGACCGTTGGGTTTCACATCCCAAGGTCTCTTGGACTTCCTTTTGTCTATTCGGTTTCCACACTAACCCATTGAGGATTACGTGTCCAACATTATCTATGGAATCTTCATCTATCTAGCCTTCGAAGAAGGGCATATCAAGTTAACTTGTACCTTGAATGGTTTTGCACCTCCAAGCTTGATTCATGTTGAATTTTCCTTGGCTTATGTTGGAAATTTTTTAAGGATCAAGGTGAAATTTTCCATTATATCATTCATTTTTCATGCAATTTCTTCCTTAATCAACAACTTGACACGATTTCCTACTCTGTCACTCGTCATTTCTTCAGACGTGTGAGGACACTTAGTTTGGTGAGAGTGGTTGTCCTCAAGTGAAACTAGCTTCATATTCAACTCTCTATACCTGAACCTCATCGAGGACATGCAATAGGAAATGAAAAGGAGAAGACTTATTTAATACCATTGATCTAGGTTGTGAAAGGAATGAGACAAAATATGGACAATTTAATATGTCATAAGTGCATAAAAGAATAATGTATAGAGAAAAATATGAATGGACCTTAATTTTTTTAATAATTGTAAAAAAATTTATACGACTATATCATGAGAAACTTCATGGGTTTCACAATGTTGAAGGCCCTTTTTTATCTTATTTATAAGTTCCTTTCCACTTAGAGTAATGCACTTTTGTTATATTTCGTGTGCCATGGGTTACAAAATACATGGGTGAATACCATAAATAACTATGATAAAAGCTAACAAATGGTTGTATATGGTAAAAGGTAATTGTACGAGTAGTTTTTAATTTTGTTTTCTTCCACCTTTCAAATACTATGGGTGGGTAGCATGGTTTATGAAAATTGTGGGCTTGTAAACTACCAACAATAGAAAAAAATTGTTGACTATGGTCATTCACCGAAATCCACTTGGATTAGAACATGCCATTCCAATATAAAGAGTGCATAAATGTCTACAAAAGGGAAAGGAGTGATAATTTTAGGCCAAAACATTCATCTTATAATGAGTGTGGAAAAATATTCTATAACAAATGTGAAACCTAGTCATGATCTTCTTAATAATGGATATAACCATAAGCCTAACCTAGTCCTTTGAGGAATTTACTCCCAATATTCTAACATAAGTTTTGGATTCTTATGCCATTAATCATCTTTATTATATTTATGATGATACTTTATGAACCTATCCTTTAGACAACTCATTCTTCCCTCATTAAAGTAAGTCAATGCATAAAGCTCCTAATGATGGACCCAAACAACATTAGTTTTCCTTCAAATATAGTGTTTTATATAGCCAATAGAATTTAGTACCTTTTCAAGTAAATAGGATTTCATCTAAATGTTTTTGAATTCTATTCTATGTTAAATAAAATTGTAGCTCAAGTTTTTAGTAACTCGATCATAACATAGGAAATCACTCCTTTGACATGATTTTTCATTCAATTTAGGATGATTTCCAAGAGTATTATTCTAAAGGAAGTAGTTTCTCTAACCATGTTTTTGAAGCTAAGATAGATAGGCATAGTACCTTGTTCTCACCCTATACACAAGAGAATGGTGAGGCTTCGTTTGAAGTAGCAACAATTTTCCTCTTTCATGCAAGTTTTCTTCTACTTATTCCGAGAAGTGGAAATAAATATATATTTTTTAGCGCATCCTTTAATATAGAATATGGGATTCTTGGCTTAACCATATTGAAATTTCTATGACAAGTATCTTCCTTTTGAAAAGGTTTACAAAATTACTTGTTTCTCTAAAAAACTAATTTTGTTTAATTTCCAATATAAATTTTCCTATTATCTTTTATATATGTTAAAATTAATCCCATGGTTAAGAATGGAATTATTTTAAATGTATAAAACATGATTCCTTTTAACATTGTAAATGGATTATTTTTTTCTTCAACGAAATGCACATCCCAAAGAAACCCTCAAGGCAATTTCCCTCATTCCATGGATGGTACCTAAGGAAAATTCATCATTTGTAATTTTGGAAACCTAAATTGGTAGGGGCATTGAGTGAGGACCAATAACATCCATAGAGGAAGCCAAATTAAGGACTTAACACCATTGCTCTTATTTGTAAATCACAACACTCATCCACTTAATCTAACCCACCAGGCTAAATGGAGTCTACCATGAAAGAGCATGGCTTTTGTTGGTGTTATTCATAGTTATTAACACACACACACACTCATAAAAAAATCCAAATTATTTTTGTTTTCTACATTTTTATTAGATTTTTAGTTTTGTCTGTGTCTTCCTAGAGTATTTTTCATGTTTCTATTATGTTGTAGCTTCTATCTTAGTTGTAGATTTCATGAGTTTTTATATACAATCAATGTATGTTATTATTTTATTTTTGAATCAATTTAATTACATTTCAGTCATAGAATTTCCACCCAAGAAGATGTCTATATAGCTAAGTGAAGCCATGAATATTGTTTCCTTTACTTACTTACATAGGTATATGCTGGATTCAAAACTATACTAAGAGGGGGGTGAATCAATATATTGAAATTTTTTACTTATTTAAATGCATTCAAACATCATAAAACTTGAATCTCATAAACAGAAAAGGTAACATAAGATATACATGAAACTATTATGGGAGAAAACCACAAAACTTCTTTATATGAAATATCTTGTAGGAAGTAGCCTTCTATTACATCAATTTGTAGGCACCAACCTATAAGAGACACCAATCCCTCTACTCTTTTTTAGGAACCAACCTACAAAACACCAAAATACCTCTACTATTTTGTAGGCTCCAACCTATAAGAGACAACAATCACCTTTGTTGCTTTATAGGAACCAACCCATAGGAGACACCAATCCCTGCTATTTATTTGTAGGAACCAACCTAAAGGAGAAATAAATCCCCTCTGTTGCTTTATAAGCACCAACTTAGAGGAGACACCAATCCCTACTGTTGCAAATATTCATAGACATGACACTACATCACTGAGTGCGCTTTCTTTTCCACAATGTCTATTAGTTGTTTCTAGTTTCACTAATTATATGTATTGCTTATGCCCTCACCAAGTCTATTAATTTCTTCTTCCTTCATGAGGTCTACGTCTACCAAAGCTTGTTTCTTTTAGTTGCTTCCTAAGAGTGAACTTGTACAACATATCAATTATTCAATATTGTAAATCTGGTTCTGAAATTTTTACCATTGGCACCCATAGACCAATTTTCTATCTCCTCCATATTTCATAGTCTGGAACATCGCATAAATAATTTTTTATCAAAAATGTCAATTTGAGCATGTCTTAGGAGCACTTAGTAACACTGATTTCCTCTTGTCATATCTCTAAAATTATAGTGAAACATTATATGAAATTTATATCATGGGTAACTTGATATATCTTCCTTTTCTCCTAGATTCCATAGTTTGAAACATCTCAAAAAAAAAACAAACAAAAAACAAAAAATAAAAAACAAAAAAAAAATCCAAGGTAGCATATTTGAAGCATGTTTCTAGAGCATTCAAGGACACGAAATTCTGCAAGTAATATATTTGGAATTATAGTGAAATAATATATGAAATTTTAACCATACGTACATGAATATATTCTATTTGTATCCTCCACATTTCATGGTTTGAAACCTCTTAGAAGAAAAATTATAGCAAAATTGTTGAGCTAACCTATTTGAAATAGATTTTATGAGCATTCATAAAGCCTAACTTCCTAAGACAATATCTCTGAAATTATCGGGATATGAAATTTTAACCAAAATTACATGACAATTTTCTACAATAATCCTCTAAGTTTCACATTCCAAAACATCCTAGAAGAAAAGTAATAGAAGGAATACTAAGCTAACTTGTTTGAAAAATATTTTAGGATTTTTATAGCTTATTTTACATATATTGAATCCATATAAAACCATTGACTTGTTGACTCTGACGCATATCTTGTACTCTTTGATTTACCTATTGATCATCAAAATGATCCCACAACACATTCTCTTAGAGTACAAACTCTGCTAGATAATATACATCTTGGAAACCTAGGACTCTGGTAGGCCTTTCACTAGGAGTGTACTTGGTCAAAGTTCTAGAAATTTTCATTCTCGAGGGGATCAAGTCGACATACTTGTCCATGAGTAGGCCAGGGATTAATTATTGTGTAATTTTCCTAACTTCTCAAGCCCCTAAGTGTCCAGATACGTCCTCTCATAAAGGGAAAAAATCCTATATAATAAGACCATGTTAAGAGGAGAGGATTTAGATTCATAGTTATTAAATATTTGTTTGAGAGGACTCTTCCATATTCCTATGTGAGCAGAGATTATCCATTGAATTATAGGAAGCCAAGATTAAGAGCCAAGGAGGAGCACTCTATATTGAAGGCATAATATATATTTATTTTGATTGATTAATAAAGTTAATTATTCTTGTCCCATATATTTGTTGTGTTTATGATATTATGGTTGATGCAGTTATGTTAAAATATGCCCTCTGGAAAAGGATTTTTTGTTGTCAATGTTTTTGTGGAGGGATTTGGATCAAGGTGGCTAAGAGCGAGATCTTCATGTAAGACAAGGCTCTCCAACATTAATTTCAAATCCAATAACCTTCACCATGATCATGTCAGTGTTTCAAGTGCACGTCTCTTCACTTTCTATTTAAAATTATATGCATATGTATGAATTGCATCTATGGGACTATAACCCATTTGATCACACACATGTTTGATGGATTACAAGCACAATCCCTTATACCAGATTCATTTTTATTACCACAAGGAACATTTAGGAAGCCTAACATTCTCAAATCATATCTCAGAAATTATAGCAAACCAAAGTACGAAATTTTAATCATATTTTCATAAAAATATTCTCTCTAGTGTCTCTTATTTTCATGGTTTGAAACTTTTCAACAGAAAGATTATAGTGAAAATTCCAAGATGGTGTGTTCACCCCATAAATTACACTTTAGAATCCAAGAATCACCCCAAAAATTATTCTTCAGCTCCACTTGTGACCTTATATATCAATTTTCTTGGATACACTTCAAATGAATTCATCAATCCTATATTTTTAGTATTTCTACATTCACTTATGGGGCCAACTTGTAAAACTGGTTGGGTTGGTCTACTTGTACTTTGTTTGAGTCATCATGATGAATATTCCATATCACCACATTCCTGTGGAATTAGAGGGAGTCCCATATACCATTGGAAAGGTATCATAATAATATTTGTAGGCATATATCCTTTGATCCAATTTGATCTACAAAATTAGAGTAAAAATCCCTTCGAAGATAGGGTATCCAAATTGGGCATCGAAATCCTAAAAATAATATTCCAAACGATGTTCATTTTCCAATATTTATCTTGGACATATGTAGTATCCCCTTGTCTTTGACATCAATGACAAGAATACTTCCAAAAATATCCCCTTTTTCACTGTTGGAAAACCTTAGTTAGTTCAAAAATAATACTAAAGAAATTCTCATGTCTGCAATTTTCATTGTGCCTACAACTTCTACCCATTTGACATTAATGGGAAAGGTATAATCTACCTAAACCTATGCCTATCCTTATCTATAATTCTTCTTTTATCTACAACGTTTCTTACTTTTTGCAACTTTACCTTTGTTTTCAACTTCTCTTAGTGGCTACAACTCTTCCTTTGTTTGCAACTTCTCTTAGTAACTGAAATTTCTCCCTCTATCTATTATCTCTCCTTATGTCTACATATTCTCCCTCTTCAAAATCAATGGAAAAGGGTTGTTTTTACATCTAATTACAATTTATCCCCCTAATATACTACCAACAATATAATTACTTCCTCTGATTTCTTACCTCTTCTTCGCCTAGAACTAGGATAACCCTATTAAGACTATCTCCATTTATCATTTCATGCAACATTTCCTCTTATGTAGCTCTACTCTTGAGACTACCGCCCATACTTAAACTTCCTCTTACTCCTTCTTTTTATGATTTCTCCCCTTGGGATTATGTTTCCATTTATCTATAACTTAACTCTTTTGACATCAAAGAGTTTCCACCCAATGAATTTATGCTTATACTTATTTGTAACACTCCCCCTTTTACATTTCTTTCCAATTAAATTTCACCATTCAATACACTTTCAAATTCTAATTCATATCTTTCAAAATTTCCATTTTGTCATCCTTCTCCTATATCTCACTCAAAAGTTCCCAACTTCTTAACGTGACTTGAGGTGTTGTAGTTTTTCAGTTATCTTATATTTGTCTTTTGTTGATGAGCTATTAGGGATATTACTCACATAAAGTCATTTTTCTTTCTTTTAATCTCATTGAGGACATACAAATTATTTGGAGACCTGATTGCATTTGTTACTAATATTCCTAAACATTCTTTGCTTATTTCACATCATTTAGAATGGAATGCAAGATCATACCCTTGATCAACCTTTTGACTTACACTAAATATATTTTCTTTAAAGCTTCAACAAGTAGAGTATTATGAGTTTTTTTCCTTTTATCATCAAGATTGATTGTGCCTTTTCCAATTATCCTTCATGAACTATTATTTCCAAGGGTGACATTGCATCCTTTGGGTTCCTTTAAAGAGAGAAATTCACTTTTATCACCTACCATTTCACTTGAATATCCACTATCTATATACCATTGTCTTTCTTTATTTTGAACATATAGAGTTATACCACATGCTTCTTTCTCCATACCTTTTTTCTTTAATTTCTATTTATCATAATATATTCTTATTTTCTTTGATTTCAAGGCCTCAATGCACTACTTATATAATCACGATCTTTTTCCACAAAATTATTGCACTTGAAACATTAAACTTGATCTAATAAGTAGGGGAATGAATTACGGTTTTTAACATCATTCTCTTTAAAACTTATAGGATTATCACTCACAAAACAATTCCTTGAGATCTTATATGATCCCATACTCTTATTCCTCATATAACAATTTCTTACATATGCTATGCAATCTATTGAGATATGACCAAAATTATTACATGAGAAGAAATAACCTTAAAAGATATTTTCATACCTAGAAGTAAAATGACTTCTTGGATAAATTATTATTCTAAATCCGTTCCTAGGTCTTGGTTGGTTTTCACTTTCTTTCCTAGTGTTACATTATTTCATTTCCGGATTAGATATTTGCTATTCCTCTGTTTCTTTCCTACTGTTGTTTCCATTGTCAAATATTTTGAGCAAATTAACATAGCTTTCAGGTCCATTTTTTTATTTTTCTTTTGATGAAATTGAGCTTGACTCTTCCTTAGAAATTTCATGATATCTAAGACCTATTTCAATAAGAGGATATCTCTAAAACTGAGAATGTTATTTAATTATGTAGTCCCATTTACAAACTTTAAATTTATATTCAACTGAGCATTTTCCTTTTCTAGATCCTTTCTTAAGGATACAACCTCTCTTATATTCTCCCAGTTTCTATACTTCTCTTTCAGGTGACTTATATGTGTATCCTCTATTTTATGATACTCTTCTAGTTTTATCTTTAGGAGGATAATTGATGTTTAAACAAAATCAAGATCGTTCTTTTCATATTTTGTAATAGATGTTCTAACTCTTTATTCTTTCTTCTGAGTATTTTTTTCTTTCAAGCCACCAATAAGTTTTCTTTAAAAATCTACATTTGCATCAACTTATTCTTCCTATGAATCCAAATTATCTTGGTTAATGTATTGAGTCTCCATGACCATGAGTAGGAATTCCTTCTTTTCATTACTATATGCATATTCATTACTTTATTCTATTGAACTGCATACTTCCTTTTTATAATTGATCTGCATTGGATCATTATATTGTTTGTCATCCACCTCGATGCATTCTAAGTGGAAAAAGTGGAGGAATAAGCTCATGTGACCATTTTTTACCAACGGGACCCAATTCGGTGAAACAAGGTTTGAAACCTTCTGGGAGTGTTTTGAGGCATCAAACGACATTTTTTGGGGGAAAAAATTTGACATTATGTGACACCTTTTGATTTTTTTCTACACACAAATATCTTTGCAAAAGCGCAAGAAGCGCGCCAATAGGAGTTTGTATGCAAATTTTATGCCACTTAGAAGTTGACCTTCCTGTTTTCACACCTATAATTCAAGAGGATGATGCAACAACCTCCATTATTCATGGAAAAGGGGCTAGCCACATCTTTTTTATGTACAATACTCTAGAAGATTATATATTATAACCCTAGTTAAGAGTTGTTGTAGTCAAACTATACCACTAGTAGGATATCGGGTTGTGTTATAACTGGGCCACTAGGAGGAAGAGGCATTCCATTCTTTCAAAATAATTGTGTTCCATAGTTGAGAAAGATAGTCAAAAGAGAAAGGAGGTAGAGCACACAGAGAGCATTTGTGCATTGTAGCAGCCCACGGGCCATAGGCATTACTTCTTTGTACCTGTAGCCTTATTTTCTAGACAGAGAAAAAGAGTGAAGCAACCTCACCTTCCAACTCGGTTTTCTCCCAAAAGGGTTTCCCAGAGCATATATTTCGTCTTATGTGTGTGTGTGTGAACTTATTTTTTTGATCTCTAATTTTTTGCATAATTTCTGTTTACATGCATGCATGTAGTAATTACAACTAAATTTACAAATCTAGAAGTTTAACAAAACTGTAATAGTGTAAAAATTTAGAATTTTAATATATTGTTATTAGATTTGTTGTGATGAATTATCTAGTGGAATATCCACAACATTTTACATATCAATACTCATGATATTTCCTCTTATCTTCATGCTCTTCTTTATTGTTACTATTTTCAAAATTTGTGTGTGGACATCTATAAGAAAGATGACCTATTCTACTACAATTATGATAAAAAAAGTAGAGTACCTTTATGCTTTCCAAATCTTATTTTCATGAATTTCACTTCTTCTACATCTACTTCACCTTCAAATTCTTCTTCTAAGTTTGAATCTTCATTTTTATGATAAAAAACATGAGAATTCATGGCTTTGCATTTGCTAGTTCCTCTTAAGATATATTGCACTTCTTCTACCTCTAATACATTGTTGGATTAATCACAAGTTTTGAAATCACCTATCTTATTTGAATCCTTGGAGGTTTTTTATTTTTCAACTGACTTTTCTATCTTCATTTCATATGTAGTTTGAATTTCATCTCCCACATAGATCCTTTGTAGCTTATCCAACATTTATTTTTTTGTTTCACATAGAATCTCCATATTAAAATATGATTTTGATAACCCAATAAATATTGAATTCACTGCCTTTATGCTTATAATCCTTCCTTTGATCCACTATAGATCTCGAAGTTTCAAATCTAAGATTCATTAAATAATACTTCATTCTTTCCTTCTAGAAATCATTATTTGATCCATTAGATAATAGAGTTCTATTTATGTAAGAGACATCCTGAATAGCCATGACCCCTTTGAGATATTACTTCTAGTGGTTAGAGTAGTTATAAAGGATCCTACTTTAATTCACATTTATATACAGAGGGGGGAGGTGAATAAGTATAATGGAAATTGTAAATGATTTAATGATCCAGATTTATGCAGGAACAAAATGAAACATAGATTTAAACAAAAACACAGCACTACAACGTAAAATTAACTTCAATTAATTAATAATAAATATTGAAAATTGTTTACATGGAGAATGGAAATAAACTAGCACAGGCGATGGTAATTATCTCTAAGAAGAGATGTGACTGCTACATGCCTTCTGAAATGTGCTACAATGAGGCTTGAAGGCCTTTTTATTATTGAGAAACAAGGAAAACCCTAAACATCAAAAAAATAACCCTAGGAGATGAAGTGCCAAACATTTGTGGGCCCTATTGGGGTTATTTGGTACATCAACATCCTAGGGGTCATAACCTTGGCATATAATCTTTTTTTGATGCATATGATACCTCGTTAGAAATATCTATCTAAGGACAACAAATTTCAATTGTAGACCCTTACTTTAAGCTCCAAGTCTTCCCGTTTTCCCAAAAAACATTGTTTATGGCCTCAAAATCGCTCTGGAAGTTCAGGACCCAAAAAAATACAAAAAATAGGAATCTATGCTAGAAATTAGGACACTGAAAGGAAATAGTTTTGGGGTTCCAAGTGGACTAGGTGGGTGGCCACCAATATCCACCTAGATCATTTAAAGCTAATCAAGCATCATAAAACATCAACCTCATAAATTAAACAAGTAACATAAGATATATATGTAAACCCTTATGGGAGAAAACCACAAAAAATCTTCATATAAAAGATATTGTTGGAACTAACTTACTATTACATTCATTTGGAAGCACCAACCTATAGGAGACACCAATCCCCTCTACTTTTTTGTAGGCACCAACCTACAAGAGACACTAATCCCCTTTGTTTCAAGATTTTTAGGTGTAAACATAGAGGAGACACTGATCCCCACTACTATAGATATTTTTAGGAACCAACCTACTTCATTGAGTCTGCTTTCTTCTTCAAAATCTTAGTTAGTTTCTTATGATTTCATCAATTTTACTTGTTTCTTCTACCTTCACTAGGTCTACCTACTACGTGTTCTTCATCGGGTCTACTTCTCCCCAAACATGTTTTTTTTTCATTCTTCTCAAGAACAGATTCAGACAACATGCCATATATTAAATTTTCAAAAGTTAGTTTTGAACTTTCTACCACAAGTGCCCAAATATATCATTTGTTTCTCCTCCAAATTTCATAGTCTACAACATCTCAGAAAGAAAGTCATAATAAACATTTCAGCCTAGCCTATTTGAAGCACGTTTCAGGAGAATTTAGGAACACTAATTTATTCATATCGTATCTCAGAAATTGTAGTGAAACAATATTTGAAATTTCAAATATAGGTACCTCAATATCAATTATTTATCTCCTCTAGATTTCATAGTCTAAAATACCTTAGAAAGAAAGTTATAGCTAAAATTCCAAGCTAACCTATTTGAAGCATGTTTCAAGAGAATTCAAGAACACTTACTTCCTCAAATCATATATTTGTTCAATTATAGTAAAAGAAGGTCTGAAATTTCAACCACAGGTACATGAAAATATTTTATAATATCCTCCAGGTTCCATGGTCGTAAATCTCACAGAAGAAAAGTTATAATGAAAATGTCAAGTTCACCTATTTGAAATAGCTTTTATGAGTGTTTAGTAAGCCTAAATTCCTCATACCATATTTCTAAAATTATAGTGAATCAAGATCTAAAATATTAATCATAGGTATATAAATATCTTCTATAGGTATTCTCTGAATTTCACATTTTGAAACATCCCTGAAGAAAATTTCTACTGAAAATACCAACCTAACTTGTTTGAAGAAGATTCTAGGAGAATTCAAAAGGCCTAACATCTTTAGAGCATATCTCCAAAATTATAGTAGGCCAAGGTATGAAATTTTAACCTTAGGTACATGAGTATATTCTCTTGAATGTCTCGAATTTTTATGTTCTAAACAATTCCACCCCATAAATCAGAATATTGCTTCTACCTTTAGACTCCAAGAATCACTCAAAAAAAGTATTCCCCATCTCCTCTTGCAACCCTGTATCTCTTATTTTTTGGATACACTTCAAATTAACTCATATATCCTTTATTTATAGTGTTTCTACATTCACTTATGGGGCCAGCTTATAAAACTAGTTGGGTCGACCTACTTGTACTTTGGTTTGTTCATCCTAACAAAATATTTCATATCTCCTTATTCCTATGGAATTAGATTAAATTTCATATACCATTGGAAAGATACCAGAATACAATTTCCAATCAAATATTCTATGATCCAATTTATTTTATGAATTTATAGTAAAAAATTCCTTGAAATATAGGGTAAAATTTGGCAGCAAAAGTCCAAAAACAATATTTCCTACAATATTCATTTTCTAATATATATCTTGAAAATATGTAGTCTACCCCTATTTTGTTAGAGAATTGGAATTATTTGAATGGTTGGTGGCCCTTGCTATGTTGGCATTGATGTCAACCAAACTAGCATTAAGGTCAGAGGTAGTAGTTGTCGACAATGATGAGCATGTTGTTCAAGGGGAATCCCATGGTTGCTATAGTGTTCTATAGAGAATCATAATAATATCAATCTTAGTGGAGAAGCCGTAAAAATATGGATATGATGACTAGGGAGTCCTAGACTTTGGAGGAGATTATGTATCAATATATCAACTCAATTTATACTAAAAGTGGCATAGTTGGAAAGTGTCTGGAAAGATCCTTCCAAAGGTATGTATAAGTTTACAAATGGCCCTCTGGATCAAAAGTTATGATGAATCAAAGCAAGGAATTTTAAGTTACTATCAAGAATCCCTTAGTAGAAGTTCACAAAAACCTAGAAGGCCTAGAAGCCTGGAAGCTTATTTGAAATGTTATGGGATTACATTGAGTTGGGGTAGCAAGAAGCCTTGTGTTGGGTGTGGAGATTGATTATATTCCTAATTCATGGGTCTTGTTTATGCTAGGTGTATGCCTGAGGAATATGGTACACCCCTCCATGCAGAGGGGTCTGGGATCTAGCTGGCCCCCAGTGAGGGTTTGAGGGCAATGCCCCCAAAGATAAAAATAGATGAAAATTTTCCTTGTAAAATAATTTAATTTCGTAGTCAATCTGGGCCATTCATTAGGCAAATGATCTGATGGTAGAAGTTATGTTACTTTGGGGTTTAGAAGAAAACCCTCAGCTTGTATGAAGATATTGTATTATGGTTGTGTATTATTATTCTAAGTGGGAAAGAGAGAGGATATTGTGTGATAAAAAAGAGGAAATTGCAGTGGATCTGCTATAGGTTGTATCTCTTCATTTTTCTAGATAATATAAAAAGAAAGATTGGATGTTTCTCTGTGGATGTAGCCCAAATTGGGTGAACCACGTATATTTGTGTCTCTCTTGATTTATGTTATTATGTGTTTTGTTTCCACAATATTTTGTGTTACATTTCTCTATGATTTAAGTTTATAACAACCGGTATCATAGCTGAGGGTCTATTTGGCTGATAAACGTACAGGAGAAAAGGGTTTCTAGTTCGAGTGGGAGCAATGGCGAAAGTTGGTAGGTTTAGGGTTGAGAAATTCAACCTCCAAACCTACCATCTATGGAAGAGCCAAATGGATGATTTTTTATATCAAAAGTATCTTTACCTACCATTGAGTGGAAAAGCAAAGAAGATGATGGGTATGATGGATGTAGAATGGGATATTCGTGATAGAAAGGCACTAGGAACAATACAATTGTGTCTGGAAGCATTGAAGGCATTCAACATTTCAAAGAAAACAGAAATAGAATTTTTAATGATGATATTGGCCAAAATATATGAAAAACCATTGGCCTAAAATAAGGTATTTCTTATGAAGTGTTTATTTAATATGAAGATGTCAAAATGTGGTTATGTTATTGATCATTTAAATGAATTTAAAATGGTTACGAGGCAATTAAGTTTTGTAGGAATAAATTTTGATGATGAAGTTAGGGCTTTTTTGTTTCTATTGATTTCCAAAAATTTGGAATGAATTAGTTATGGCTATTACTAACATTGTCTCTAGATCTAGCACTTTAAATTTTGGCAATGTTGTTGGTGTCATTCTTAGTAGGGAAATGCGATGTAAAATCTCTGCTGATACATCAAGTAATGCTTTGACTACAAAGACTAGGGGAAGAAAAATGGAAAGAGGAAGCAGCCCAGGAAATCACGGTAAGTAAATAAAAGGAAGATCCAAATCTAATTTAGGGATAGTGTGCTGAAAATGTGGGAAGAAATGACACCTTAAGAAAGACTACAAATATCATAAGGGAAACGAAGGAGATGGACAGAAAGAGAATAATCATGAAGCGAATGTGACATGTGTGTTGCAAGATGCTTTGATTCTATAATTAGATAATATTATTGATGCCTTGGTGGTAGATTCAGGGGCCTCATTCCATGCCACATCTGATAGAAAACATAGTCATGACTATGCTCAAGGATATTTTGGATATGATCATCTAGGTGATGATAAACTCTATAAAATCATTGGAATTGGTAAGATTTTTATAAATAAATGGAATGGAAACAAATGGCTATTAAAGGAGTTAAGGAATGTTTCAAATCTAAAGAAAAATATAATTTCAACAAGGCAGTTGGGAGGTGAAGGCTATGTAACTACATTTATAGACAAAACCATGAAGGTCACTAAACGAGCCCTAGTAATAGCAAAAGGAGAAAATGTTGGTACATTGTATTTATGAAATGTTATTTCTAATTTTGTTAATTCTTTAACCTCCACAGGAGAAGATACGACATTGTGGCATTATAGGATCGGGCACATGAGTGAGAATGGATGTAGATTCTTCACTCAAGAAATTTGTTGCCAAGTTTGAAGCATGTTGATTTGGATTTCTCTGAGAATTGTGTTTATGGAAAGAAAAAGAGAATAATATTTATCAAATTTGGGAAAGAAAAGAAGAGTGAAAAATTAGAGCTTGTGTATACAACTGTATGGGGACTAGCTCAAGTACCATCTCTCGATGGATCTCGCTATTATGTTACTTTTATTGATGATTCAACTGAGAAAACTTGGATTTATTGTATTCGAAATAAATCTAATGTATTTGATACTTTCAAGAAATGGCAAGCTTTGGTTGAGAATGAGACAAGAAATAAATTGATATGTCTCATATAAGATAATGGAAGTGAATACTGTAGCAAAGAGTTTGATAAGTACTATTCAGAACATGGAATTCACAGAGAGAAGACAGTTCCAGGAACACTGCAGGAAAATGGTGTGTCAGAAAGGATGAACAAGGCAATCATGGAGCATGTAAGGTGCATGAGATTGCATGTTGGATTTCCATTACAATTTTGGGTAGATATTGTAGATATTGTTGTTTATCTAATAGAAAGAGGGCCTTCAGGTTCCCTGGATGGTGGTATTCTAGAGGAGGCATGGATAGGTAAGAAGGTAAACTATTCATTTTTAAAGTCTTTTGGTTGTGAATCCTTTGTCCACATCAATAAAGAAATAGAATAAAGATTGAGGAAAAATCAAAGAAATGTACCTTTATTGGATATGGTGTTAATGATTTTGGTTATCACTTATATGATTATGAAAATCGAAATATCATTAGGAGCAGAGATGTCATATTCAATGAAAATGCCTTGTATAAGGACCATATGTAGGGAAATAAATAGGAAAAAGAAAAAAAAAAACATAGTGCTTAATGAGATCACAGAAAAAAGTATAGGTTACTAAAAATCATAATGATCAATAGCCTCAACAACAACAAAAACCACAATAGCAACATTCACCTCAAATGCATGAAAGTGGTGTTAGAATATCTACCAGGACAAGTAGACTCCCTGAATGATACTCTCCATTATATTATGCATTGTTGACTGATTCTGGTGAACCAAAAAAAGATGAAGAAGCAATGCAGATATAAACCAAGAAAAAGTGGGAGCAAGCCATGGACAAAGAGATGGACTCCTTAATGCATAACCATACTTAGGACTTAGTCAAGTTGCCTAAATGTAAAAGAACATTGCAGAATAAATGGGTTTACTGGTTGAAAGAAGAAGATGGAGGTAAACAAAGGTATAAGGCTAGACTTGTGGTGAAGGGGTTTGCACAAAATGAAGGTATAAACTTCGATGAATTTTTTTCTCCTGTTGTTAAAAAGACTTCAATCAAAACTATTTTAAGTCTAATGGCAGTAAAAGATTTGTATCTTGAGAAGTTAGATGTAAAGATAGTATTTCTCCATGAGGATTTGGAGGAAGAAATATATTTGCAACATTTACAAGGGTATGAGGTCAAAGGGAAGGAAAAATAGTGTGCATATTGTGGAAGAGCTTGTATGGCTTAAAACATGCTCCAGGACAGTGGTATCTAAAATTTGACAAGTTTATGTCTAAACAAGGTTATACTAGATATCACTCTGACCATTGTGCTTATCTTAAAAGGAAAAAGTATGGAAGTTATATTATATTGCTATTGTATGTAGATGGCATGCTTGTTGTAGGCTATAACATGTGAGAAATAAATGTGCTCAAAGGAAAATTGGAAAATTCATTTGCAATGAAGGATTTGGGTGCTACAAAATAAATCTTTGGTATGAGAATAACTAGAGACAGGAAAATTTTCAAATTAACATTGTCTCAGAGTGAGTACCTAGAAAATTTGTTTGAAATATTTAATATGCAGAATGAAAAACTATTTAGTACACCTTTGGATTGCCATTTCAAACTAAGTAAGGAGATGTGTCCTAAGACTCGGGAAGAATTGGATTATGTGTAAAGTTCCATATGCATCAGCAGTTGGAAGCTTAATGTATGCAATGGTCTACACAAGGCCTAATATTTCACATGCAGTTGGATTTGTACATAGGTATATGAACAATCCAGGAAAAGAGAATGGGATGGAATTGAAGTGGGTTCTCAGTTATTTGAGATGTACCACAAATCAATCATTATTCTTTGGTGGTTAAAGCATTTCTCTATAGGGATATGTTGACGCAAATATGGCAGGTGATAGAGATGACATGAGGAGAACCAAAAGGTATGAGTTTACTCTAAGTGGATTAAAGGTCAGTTGGGTTTCAAAATTGAAAAACATCATTGCACTTGCAACAACGGAAGTAAAGTATGTTGTTTCTACAAATGCTAGTAAAGAAATCATTTGGTTACAAAGGTTTATGGATGAATTGGGAAAGAAGCGGTAGATGGGAAGCTTACAGTGATATCTAGAGTGTCATTCATCTTGTAAAGAACTCAACATTTCATTCCAAGACTAAACATATACAACTAAGCACCATTTCATATCGTCAATGTTAGAACATGGATAGTTGAAGTTAGAAAACATACACACTAACCAGAATCTTGCAAAAAAAGTGTAACTAGGAGAAATGAGATTATGCTTAGTCTCAATTAGTCTTAAAGTATGATGATGAATATGAGAAACAGCGAGGTCCAAAGTGGAAGCATTGTCTAGCAAGTGAAGTAGTGATGGAGTTGCTATAATCAGTCTCCAAGTGGGAGATTGTTGGGTGTGGAGCCTGATTATCTTCCTCATTCATAGGTCTTGTTTCAGTTGGTCATATGCCTCAAGAAGTTTGTACACCCCTTCATGTGGGGGGGACTTTCCCTTCCTAGCGGGACCCCAAAGAGAAAAATACATGAAAAAATTTCTTGTAAAATATTTTAATTTCGTAGTCAATTTGGGTCGTTTATTATGCAGATGATATGACGGTAGAAGTTATGTTAATTTATGTTTTTTTTTTCCCTAGAAGGAAACCGTCATTTGTTGGAATTGTATTGTTGGAATTGATTTCAACAAGCTCCTTGTGTTTCTAGTCATATGCATGTGTGATGAATGCTTGGTGATGGATGATTGGTGATGGTCTTGTTAGTTGGCATTGATGTCAACATACCTATGACTAGACCTAGTGGAGATGATGTTATGGCTACTGAGGAGATGGATTCCAAACATGTTGAGGTGTTTGGAGTGCTACTCTAGATGTTGCATATGTCTCTACATGTCTTGGAGACATTTCATATGTTGCTACATGTGTGATATGTGGTTTCTTGTTTTGGAGGTGCTTCTACCAGTGTTGGAATTCGATATGATGTTGTTGTTGCAGGTGTTGGGAATGTTGCTATTCTAGGTGTTAGAGATGATTCTACATATGTTGCAGGTATTAGAGATGTTGTGGTTTCTTCTTGAGGAGTTGTAGGTGTTGGTATTGGTGCTAAAGTTGGAAAAATAGGTCTAGCATGTCATAGGCTTTCTCTTAGCCTATTTCACCAAGTAAAAACTTGTTACAGAGGCTTGGATGAGTGTTCAAGAGCTGAGGAACATGGTCTAGTAGGTGGCATAGGTACAGGACTGAAGGATTGATGTTTTACTTCAATTTTAACCCCAGTTGCATGCACAGAGCCTATGGGAACAGTTGGAATACTCTAGTCACATGGAGGCCAGCCTATGGGAGCGGTTATAGCCCCTATTGATTTCCAATTGTGTCAAGGGTGTGACTGGAGGATGTTTTGACATTTACTCAACATTTCTCACATTGTTGAGTTAATTTTTGGTTTGTGGTGACATCCTTGATAGAAAATTTTTGATTTATGGTCGGAAAATTCTGTGGGATCTACAAAAGCTTATTAAAGTTGAAAATATCAAAAAGGCTAATGGAGTTAGTGGTTGATTGATTCAATGAGTTGAATCTGGATCAAATCTAGCATATGAACAAAGTTGTGATGCCCATTAGTTTAGAATAATTATTGATTTGAGAACTTGAGTTCATCTACATATTGGAGATAACTCATTGTTAGTATGGTTGATTACACTAGCGTATGGAGCGAGTGAGATATTGGAGAAGACCCTGCAAAATGTGTGAGCTTTATTATGTGGAATTTATGAATTAGTTTTCAATTGTAGCAGTAGTGAGGTGAATCTTGTTTCAGCCTAATGTTTATGTAGTGCGTGTGGTGTTAAGTTGTGGATTTATGTAGGGAGTTGAGGTGATTTTTTTTCTAGTTGTGTGGAGATTGTTGTGAGAAGTTTTGATGGCCACTTTTGCTACCATTATTAATTGATATTTGATACTCTGTTGCTTCAATGCTCATGTTTAGCATGTATTCATAGTCTAGTTTGAAAATATATGGAACGCGGCTTGCATTGAGGAAGTGAAGGTGTGGACGCTTTGAGTATACAGTGATTGGCGGATTCAGTAGATGGAAGAGATTTCTCCATCCAATGGTGGTTGGATAGTTCAGCAAAAATTGGCTGAGGCTCTTTGGTCATGGTGGTGCCCAACATATCATATTTTGTAGAGTTGAATGTTTAGTTCAGGAGTAACTGAGTGAGGATCATTGATCATGTTGGCCTTCAATGGTTGGTAATCTATAGATTCATGAGAGAGATAGTTTCTTATCTAATTGTTCCAGCATACTGTGAAAGAAGTGAAGTTTTTTGGCTCATAGGAGTGAGTTGATCCATGTATAATTGTCCAGTAGATAATAAAATATTTAGCATCGCAACAACAGTAGGGTGGTTTTCTTCCCGGGATGGGTTTTCCACCAGAAACACATGTGTCCATGTGTTGATTGATTTTGTGATTTCATGTTTATTATTGGTGCTCCAATATTTTCTTATGTGATTCAATTTATGCATGGTAAAATATTAATTAATTGGTGAAAAAATTTAAAAGTTCCACACTACTAGTTCACCCCTCTCCCCGAGTAGTGATCTAGTTTCCAACAATTGGTGTGAGAGTGGGGCTCTCGATTGCATATTGATCGATGGAGAGTGGATCTTGGATATTTTTGCATAGTTTTTGCAAATTTGCTGAAATGGATCAACAAGGTATTTCGGTACTTCATGAAGGTAAATTTGTAACTTGGAGAGGAAATTTTGATTCATATTTTTTATTTGTTGATGAAGATATTTTGCTATCAATTGAATATTATGTTAAAGATAAATCTAATGATTTAGCTAAAAATATTATTTTGAATAATACTTAAAAATCTGATAGCATGCATGTGAAGCATTGTGAGACTACCAAATAAATGTAGGATAGGTTGGAGAATTTGTATCTTGGAGGAAAATTGCATTTTTTAGATTTGGAGAAAAATGTAAAGGATTCTACTTTTATTGTAGTAACTAATCCATCCTCCTCACAAGAAGTTGGAGGCACTAGTGATTGCAGTGATAAATTGAGCATCAGTTGCAAAAATGATGAGTAATATAAGGTGAATGCACTAGAAGTTGAGATTCAAAGGCTTATGGAAAAAAATAAAGATCAATGGAAGCTACTGCAAATTTATGATGAAAAGGAGTGTGATCTCAAAGAAGAAATTTCAGATGCAAGAAGGAAAAAAGGTTGATATTGGAATGAGGAAGCAATACAATGAGTTGGAAGATGAATGCCAGAAATTGAAGGGTGAAGCAATTTCTGCAAGGAAGAATTGGAGAGGCTCAAAACTAGTGGTCAAGAATGTACAAGAAAATCATTAATTATTGGAGCACCTATTTGCAACAAAAATAATGAGATCCATGAGCCATGCAATAAGTAGCACATCAAGCGAAGAAGGCCCAAGAAGAAGAATAGAATTGGAAAGTGTTATAATTGTGATGTTCGTGGACACATAGCAGCAAGTTGTAGAAATGGAGAGATTAATTTCTCTCATAAAAAAGAGAAGCAACATCAAGCATGCATGCAAAGAAGATCTTTTTTTGTCAGGTATAATAGTCTGTTTTAGGGTTATTGTTTCTCATGCAATGATTTTAGCCATAGGGCTATTGACTCCAGGGCACAAGAAAGGAATCAAAATTATTCAAATAAAAGACATCATCCTATTCCTTCATTCCTTGGTCACATTTGATGCTTTGTATGTGATAATATTGGCCATAAGGTTAAGGATTGTAATCTTCCCATGTATTTAAGGAGATACAACTAGAGAGAGGAAAATATGCAAAGTCAGTTGCAAAAGAGGAAGGATCAGTAGATGAAAGTTTGGAGGAGAAAAGAGCAGCAAGGATATCCCACCCAAAATTGAGGCTTGTATGGTCTCAGGGGGAGCATATGGTTGCACTATGAGTTGCAACCAAATTCTTATTTGCGCAGCCATGTGGGAAAGTGTATGAGAAGACAAACCAACATTTTTAGAGATGCATGTGTTCAATCGAGTACATGAAATTTTAAGTGTATTTTTTTTATGTCTGATTTATTTCTATTCCAATTTATTTATCAATTGGATCATAAATGTTATTACTAACAATTTGTGGTGCAACTACATGTTGAATTATGGCAGCCATGCATTCTCTAGGTGTGATAGGGGATCACACATTCAGGGGGATAATTTTCATTTCCAAATGGATTTAGAATGTGTTGGAATTTCGCAGGAATGAAGTTTTTTTTATTGTTTCCATATAGTAGCAAGATCATATGTTTCGCATCAGGGAAAATTTTCGGAGCAAAATTTCGCAAATGGGTTGATTTTTGTACATTTTTAAAAAACATATTCACTAATTTGGGTAAAAATTTGCCTATTTTTTACATATATATGATTAGCTGGATTATATTCTCCAAAACATTACCAATTTAATAGTAAATAACATGTTTTTTATTGAATATTCACCTATATTCTGTACATATGAATTTCAAAACAAAATCATTGTGTACAATACTATATATAGGAAAAATATTAAATCCTTAAAAAATACCATGTTTGGCATGATATCATTTATGTTTAAGTCATATCTTGTCATTGATATGTAGCTGCTATGGAGATCAGATAATGTGTTAGAAATAGTTCGTATAGATTATGCATATTATTGCTTATGTTTTCATTTCTAGATGAACCATGCATGTTGTTGATATGTGTTAGATGGATGAGTCATGTGTTGTTTTTTCATGGAGAGAATATGTTGTTTCTCAAGTGTTTTTGGATGGATAAGACATGAGGAAGATAATTGCTACTTTTCATGATAGTTTGATGCATGTTGATGGATGAGATATTGTGTACTCATGATGATTTATATTTTGTTACTCATACATGGAGTATACATGTTTTGTTTCTCACTGATCTATTGCTTATGCCTCATTGATGATATGTTGCTCACCTATGATGAGGTTATGCATTTTGTTTTTGCTCATGATGTTTTTCACATGATGAATGTTGTTGCTTAGTATTTTAACTTATGTAGAGATTTCACATGATAATTTATTGTTGCTACTTGTTGATGTGTTGCTCATAATGATGATGCATAATGATTGATGGTCAATGAGGATATATTTGTTGCTATTCTATGACACATTCCTATGTTGTTGTTATTTGTTGATTTTATTATTGATGCACATGTGGATTATGGTGATGGTTGGTGGGCTCATGATGATATGTATTTGATGACCCTATGTTGTTGCTACACATTAATAGATTAGATATTGCTCATGGAGGTCTTATGTTTTGTTGCACATGTTATGTATTGTTGTTGCCATATGGAGCATATGTTGATGCTCATTGTAGCCATGTACTCATGATATTTTATGTTTTTGGCATGTATTGGTGAGAGCAACATTATGTGTGGATGTAAGTGTCACGTACTATCATTGTATCATCTTTTGGGCACATTGCTCATGGAATGACCCTTGGTGTCTAGTATGCTTTATCATTAGCTATGTATGGGTCAATGGATATCCAAGTCAGGTGATATGATGTATATCATTAATGTAGCATTGTATTGGGTTCATGATGTAAATTTGGGTCCATAAGTGTCATGGTTGGTGATAGGTGTAGAGGAGTTATATGTCGGTCT
Source organism: Pinus tabuliformis (assembly GCA_031772625.1). Classification (NCBI taxonomy): domain Eukaryota; kingdom Viridiplantae; phylum Streptophyta; class Pinopsida; order Pinales; family Pinaceae; genus Pinus; species Pinus tabuliformis. The sequence goes on from CM062813.1 coordinate 727,915,585, forward strand.
TATGTGCTTGTCACAACAATGTACTTTCTTCATGGAGCATTATTGTATTGTAATGTATTGTATATCATGTCCTAGGTAAGTTAGAGTCATGGTCTATGTGGAGTAGTCTCTTGTACTTAGCAAGGAGGCTTATTGTAGTAGGAAGATGTGTTGCTTCAGTACGAAGAGATTATGTATTTATAGTTCCATTACATGCTTAGGGGGAGCATGTTCAGTCTTCAGATTTGGCATGGTATTGGCTAGTGTTGTTGGCAGCCAGTTTCCTTGTTTTCATGCTTATCTTCCAGGAGATACTTCATGGGTTGCATCAACATGGTGTTGTGCATGACACGGGGAAAACTACTCTCTTCCAATATTATTGGAATTGTTCTTCAGTGTTGATATGGCCCTTTTCCATTGATGTCAAAGGGGGAGATATTTTGGATTATTGAGTCAGCCTCACTTGTTGGATGGAGGTTGAAATCAATGCCAAAGGGGGAGTTTGATGGAATTGTAGTGTTGGAATTTATGTTAACAAGCTCTTGGTGTTGTTGGTAATATGCATGTGTGATTAGTGCTTAGTGATGGATGATTGGTGATGATCTTGTTAGTTGGCATTGATGTCAACATACCTATGACTAGACCTAGTGGAGATGTTGTTTTGGATGCTAGGGAGATGGATTTTAGACACATTGAGGTGGTTGGAGTGTTGATCTAGATGTTTCATATGTCTCTACATGTCTTGGAGACATTGCATATGATTCTACATGTGCGAGATGTGGTTTCTTGTGCTGGATGTGCTTCTACCAATGTTGGATGCAGTTGGATGTGATGTTTTTGTTGTAGGTGTTGAGGATGCTACAACTGCAGGTGTCAGAGATGTTTCTACAGATGTTGTAGGTGTTAGAGATGTTGTGGTTTCTTCTTGATGAGTTGTAGGTGTTGGTATTGGAGCTAAAGCTGGCAGAATATGTCTAGCATGTCATAGACTTGTTCTTAGCCTATTTCATCATTTGTAGACCTATTGCAGAGGCTTGGAGGAGTGTTCAGAAGTTGAGGAAGATGGTCCATCAGGTAGCAGAGGTACAAGACTAAGGGATTGATGTTTTAATTCAGTTTTAGCCCTAGTCGCATGCACAGAGTCCTATGGGAGTGGTTGGAATTCTCCAGTCACATGGAGTCCAACCTATGGGAGCGCTTATAGCCCCAGTCATTTTGAGACTATTTCAAGGGTGTGACTATATGATTTCTCGATATTTACTTTGCATTTATCATGTTGTCGAGCTAATTTTTGGTTTATGGTGACATCCTTGATCATAAATTTTCATTTTATAGTCAGAAACATTCATGGGAGCTCCAAAAGTCAATTAAAGTTGTAAATAGAAAAAAAGGATAATGGAGTTAGTGGGTTATTGAGTCAATGAGATGAATCTGGATCAAATCTAGTATATGAAAAAAGTTGTGATGTCCAGTAGTTCTAAGTAATTATTGAGTTGAGCACCTGAGTTCATCCACATATTGGAGATAGCTCATTTTTAATATGGTTGATTACACTAGCGTATGGAGTGAGTGAGAACTTGGAGAAGACCATGAAAACTATGTGAGCTTTATTATGCATAATTTAGGAATTAGTTTGCAGTTGTAGCGTTAGTGAGTTGAAGCTTGTTTTACCCTTATGCTTATGCAGTGTGTGTGGTGTTAAGTTGTGGATTGATGTAGTGAGTTGAGGAGATTGTTTTCCAGTTGTGTGGAGATTGTTGTGAGGAGTTTGATGGAATCTTGTGCTGCAATTATTGATTGATATTTCATGCTATGCTACTGCAATGCTCATGTTCAGAAAGTTTTTAGAGTTCCGTACGAAAATATATGAAACGAGGCTCGCATGGAGAAAGTGAAGGCATGGAGGCTTTGAATATACAATGATTTTCATATTTAGTAGATGGAATATATTTCTCCATCCAATGGAAGTTGGATAGTTTGGAAGAAATTGGGTGAGGATCATTGGTCATGGTGATGACGAGAAGATCAAATTCTGTAGAGTCGAATGTTTAGTTCAGGATTAAATGGGCGAGGATCGTTGATCGTGGTGGCCTTCATCTTATGGTAGTCCGTAGATCCGTGCAAGAAACAATTTCCTGTATGATAGTGACAACATGTGAACGAATTAAATTCTTTTGACTCATAGGAGTGAGTTGATCTATGTATAATTTGTTCAGCAGATAATAAAATATTGAGCAGTGTAGCAGCAGCAGGGTGGTTTTTTTTCCTTGGATGGGTTTTCTACTATAAACACTTATGTCTAGGAGTTGATTGATTTTGTGCTTTCATGTTTATTATTGATGCTATGAAATTTTCTTATGTGATTACATTTATGCGTGGTAAAATATTAACTAATTGGTGAAAAATTTTAAAAGTGCCACACTATTGATTCACACCCCCCTTCTCAGTAGTGATCTAGTTTCAAACATTGGTTTATATGAGGGAATTGTATTGCGGTTGTCTATTATTATTCTGAACAAGAAAGAGAGAGGAGACTTTGTGAGAGCAAAGAGGAAATTATAGCAGATATGTTGTAAGTTATATATCTTCATTTTGCTAGATAATATAAAAGGAAGGACTCGTTGTTTCTCCATGGATGTAGCCCAAATTGGGTGAACTACATATATGTGTGTCTATCTTGTTTTATGTGTTTTTGTATTTGTCTTTCTACAATATTTTTTGTATTTCATTTATTTTTTAGTTAATTTCTAACACCTTGAAGGCCGAAAGTCGAGAATTTTATTTAAAAAGGAGTTATGAGATGGTATCAACCCGAGGTAGCAGGAACATCAGAACCTCGAAAGTTTATTTAAAAATTGGTTATGGGATGGCATTATTCATGGTAGTGTGAGCATTACCTGGAAGCCTGGAAGCCCGAAAGCCCGAAAGGAATAGAAAAAAGGGAGGATAAAACATCATGATTTTGTGGAAAATAATAGAGACCGGTAACAGAAGTTCTTAAAAACATCTGACAGCCTCTAAAATATCGATAGACACACCCAAACCTTATTTTGTAAAGGTTTCATGTGTTATGGTGACCAAGGGCCTTCGAGCCATGATTAAGGAAAACTATTGTAGACAAGTGTTTGAAGGGGCACAGTCCAAAATCAAAGGAGATACACTAAGGAAAGTGCTATGAACAAGTGGGCCAGTAACCAGAATCCTGGAATCCCATAACTCCTTTGAAATTGTATTTAAAGAAAAGTTACGGGTACCAAGGCTTCCGGGATCTGACTCATATAGCAACACATGTTTAAAAACATGGATGAGTCAGAAGATCCTTATGTCACTGTCATGGATGAGTTGCCATCTCAAGGGCACATTATACGGAAAAAAATGGGTCAATAGCTAAATTAAATGTGCACAAAGAGGCTGGTGCCATTATATTAATGGAAATTGGTGAAACAACCCTCCCTTAGTCTCACTTGCATGACATAATAAATTTAATGTGGAAGATGGCTCAGGGACTCCATATCAGTGAGTTTATGAGCTCTGATGGTGTGTTGCAACTAGAGAATGAATGAGAGATATATGTGAAGTACATTATGTGCTCTACGAGCATTTAAGAAGAATGAAGGTCCAATTTGTTTACGCGAGCTGAATTCAATGGAGGTATTCGTTAAGTGTGTAGGACAGTCTAGGATTTAATTCTCAAGTATGGAGAAGCCACAGGTACCCATCTCTCTTAATGCAATTTGCAATGGACTTGATATTTTGATGGAATTGTAGCAGTTAGTGCCATGCTGAAGCATGCTATCAGAAACTAAGCAATAGAGAAAACAAAGACAACAGAAGGACAACAATGACAACATCAAACTTTTCACAATAGAGGAACAAAACTTAGGGATTTCCTTTGATCAAGTGAGGAATATAGTAGTTGTTGTAAGACTGAGTGAAGTGAGGAGCATAAATTTAAGTGCTAATATATAATTATGTTTACAATAGAGAAAACGATTGAGACAAGAGTTGGTTAAGCAGTGAAGTTATAGAACTGAAGGGAAGGAGCTGGTATAGGAGTAGATCAGGCTTATATTTGTGAGTATATGTATTAGCCTTTGTTTTCAATTTGAAAATTGTATGAAAAGTATAACAATTTCTAAATTAGATAGTGACATGGATTGATAAGAGGTCGGTGCCTCTTGGTAAGTAGTGGATTGGTATTTAAAGGGGATTGAAGCCTCCTGTGAGTGGGTGCTTGCAAATAACTTTATGTAATTAAGTGTGCGCTTAGCTTACATCATAGCAACAACAAAATTGGTGGTTTTCTCCTTTTGGGTGTCCACATAAAAATACCTGTGTCAATATGTGTGTGTTTCTCAAGTGATGAACTACGTGCTCTAATGAATGGTTACTTTACTACATGTTTATATTGTAGTCTGAACGATCTAACAAATAACTAGAAGAGGTAAAAAAGGAAATTTAAGAATTAAGCACAAGCTTTTAATTAACTTCACAATTATTGATTCACCCCCCTCTTAGTAATTCCTTATCCCAACAATTGGTATCAAAGCAAATGGTTCCTTCAAGAATAGTTTAACCACTCAAAGGTAGATCCATACGGAATTATGTCTAGGCAAGAGACTCAAGATTCTTACTCAAGTAAGATACCACTCTTCGATAGGAAAAAATTTTCTTTATGGAAAGTTGGGATGGAAGTCTATCTTGTGTCTCTAGGGGTAGATGTTTGGAGCTCTGTGTTAGTAGATTATGATGTTCATGAGGCCCCTCTCACAGATGCAGACAATGAAAATGTATATGGAAATAATGAAAATCCCAATAATGTAATTTTCTTTGGCCTTAATTGGCTTAAATTGGTAAACGTTATGCACTGTAAGTTTGCTAAGGAAGTATGGGTCAAGCTCAATCAAAATCATGAAGGAGATGATGAAGTCAAGCGGGAAAAACTTCAAACCTTTAGAATGAGGATTGAAATTCTAAGAAAGAGTGGAGATGAAAACATGGAATAATACTTCGTCATAGTTGATGAAGTAACCAATATTATTAGAGGACTTGCTAAAGCTATAAAAGAAGATATAATTGTTTAAAATGTATTATGATCTATGCGTATGTGATTTAATGCAAAAACATTTTCCATTGAAGAGATGTATGATCTAAAGAGTCTCAAAATTGACCAATTTCTTGGTACTCTCATAGCCTATGAGATGATATTAGGAAAAGAGAAGTTTTAACCAAAGGAGGTAGCTTTCAATGTGTTCACGAAGGCTAACTTAGCACAAAGACCATTAGGAATGCTCCAACTACAAATCTGATAAGGAGTTGGATCACTTTTCTAGGAAAATAAAGTGTGGCTCAGGAAAGTATAAAGGGAATCTTCCCTTCAAATGCTTTGACTATGGAAGAGTTGGACATTTTTCTTCCAAGTTCCCTTACAAAGAAAGGATGGAAAAGGAATATGATCAGAAGTTCAAAGGAAAATCTCAAAAACATCAAAATAAGGCGCTCCCTAAGAATAAGGGAGCACCAAAGTCAAATAGTGAAAACTCCTTAGAGGATGAGTCAAATGAGTGGTTACTCATGGAATTTGGAGTAGACTCCAAGAAACAAATATTATAGATTCTGAAGAAGAAGAAGAAATTGGAGTAGTGGACTTTGAAGGGGAACTCATTAGTTCTCTTGACGAGTTAAAGAAGGCCATAAGAAAGAACATGCAACTAAAAGAACAAATATAGCATGATGAAGAAGGTATTTATAACACAAATAATGAGGAATTTGTTAATCAAAAAGAAAAACTTGAAGAAGACATTAAAAGTAAAGATAACTTAGCTCTTTGACTAGAAGAAGAAAAAAGACATGTGATAAATTAGAAGAAGAGAACATGCATGTAAATAGGGAATTATTGAAAGTAAAGAAGGAGATTATCTCAAAGACATGCAAGGAAAAAAATTTGTCCCTAAAAGTAAAAAGTTAAATGAGAAGAAGAAGTTCTTATCGATTTAATCCATGAATGGGAAGAATATTGTCAGTGTATCGAGGCAAAAAATGTCTCTCTGAAAATGGATCTTGAGAGACTGGAGACCAAGAAGGGTGTAAATGAAAATTTTACGAAAGGGACAAGAGATATAGATCAGGTTATGATGGGGTATTTATCTCCAAGTCCAAATACCTGAAAAAAACTCTGAAGTTTGGACTGGAAGATTGTAACCTAGTTAGCACCCCCATGGTTACAAGTTCTAAGTTATGCAAAGAATATGAGACATTGCTAGTTAAACAAACTGTCTACATATCGATGATAGAAATCTTGTTATATCTCATAGCATATAGACCAATTAGCATGCATGCAGTAGCCTTGGTGGCCATATTCCAAGATTGCCCCATGAAAGTCATATCATTGTTGTCAAAAGGATATTCAGATATATGCAAGGCACAAAAAGATATGGGTTTTGGTATGCTAGGAGCATTAAGTTTAGATTAAATTCCTATATTAATGTTGGTTGAGTAGGCAGTATTGGTGAGAGGAAGAGCACCTCTAGTGAAGCATTCTTTCTGGGAGACCGCTTAGTGTCCTAGGTCAAGAAGAAATAAGACACCATTTAAAGGAAAGTATAATGTAGCTACCACTTGCTGCTCACAAATTCCCTAGCTGAAGTAGACATTGGAAGAAATTAAGGTAGATTTGATTGATCCAATTCTAATCATGTGTGATAACACTATTGATATCATCATATCTAAGAACCCTATCATGCACTCAAAGACCAACCACATTCCTATAAAGTTTCATTTCTTAAGAGAACATGTTGTTGCTAGTGTTGTTTGACTTTAATATGTGGCCACTAAAGAACAACTTGTAGACATATTTACCAAGCCAATTGAAATAAATCCCTTTTTGTATCTCTGGAAGTAGATAGGAGTTGTGACTCCTCCCAAATGACTCAATTACAATGAGTATTGGCAGCCACTCAACTTGAAGTAACAATTGAAGAGTAGGTTGCAGGGTTTCAATGGGAGACTTCAGAATGTTCATTTACCATTGATGAGAAAGGGGAAGAACATTAGTAATGAGAACGAGAAGAAAAACAATGAAGAAAATCATGCTTGGTTTCAAGGGGGAGCTTAGTTTGTTTCCATCAATGCCAAAGGGGGAATTTTTGGACAATTGGCATTGTCTGAAAAGGTTGGTAGCAGTTGGTATGTTGGCGTTGGTGTCAACCAGACTAGCATTGACTTTAGAGGCAATAATTATTGGCATTGATGAGCATGTTTTTCAGGTGGGATCCCATGGTTGTTGTAGTGTTCTTTAGAGAATCATCATAGTAGCAAGCTCAGTGGAGAAGCCATAAAAATATGGCCATGATGGGTGGGGAATCCCAGAATTTGCAAGAGATTTTTCCTCAAGTGATTAGCTCAGTTTCTCCTGTAAGTGGCATAGTTGGAAAGTGTCTGGAAAAGTCTTTCCAACAGTATGTGGAAGTCTACAAATGGTTGTCTAGATAAAAAAAATAGGATCAATCAAAGTAAGGACTTTGAATCTATTGTTAAGTAACCCTTATTAGCAGTGCTTGAAACCCCAGAAGTCCCGGACCCCTGTAGGTTTATTCAAAATGTAATATAGGATTATATTGAGCCCAGGTAGCGGGAAGCCCAAAACCCTGAAAGCCCAGAAGTTTATTTAAAAATGAGTTATGGGATGGAATCAACCCAAGGTAATGGCTGCACTACTGAGAACACTAGGGCTTCACTCAATGAACTTATGACATATCACATACATTCATGGCATATTAAACAATACCCCTAATTTGATTACATATTCAAAAATATCTCTAAAAATCACATTATTTAATGCTCTACCAATATGAATCCAATACACCTTACTAATAAATAAATAAACCATAATCTCACTAGATATTGTAGGTATCCATTTTTTCATTAACATTTTTTATACTCCTTTATATTTTTTCATTAACTTTGAACTCCATTTTTTATACCTACCAATATAAAAAACCCTTTACCTACTAATATATGTTCAATATATTATGTCATATTTTTCTCAATATATATTCCCCAATATGAATGCATGTGGTATGGTATTGCTCCCCTAGTGAAGCCCTTGTGACCCGGAAGACTGTAAGGAATAATAAAAAATGGACGATAAAGCACTGGGATTTTGCGGCAAATAACAGAGATGGTTGACATAATTTCTTAGCAACATCTAGAAGTCCGTCAAATATCAATAGATGTGCATTGGACCTTTCTTGTAAAGGTTTCATGTGTTCCAGTAATCAAGGGAATTCGAGCCATGAATAAGGAAAAATATTGCGGGAAAGTCTTTAAAGGGTCTCAAACCAAAATCAAAGGAAAGTGCTAAGGACAAGAGGGCTAGTGCCAAAAATCCAGTAACTCTTATGAAATTGTATTTAAAGAAAATTTATGAGTACCATTAGGGGAATTTTGAGGTCTAAAATGGGCCTCCTAAGGAAATTATAAAATAATAGTGGAAATAATAAAATAATATTACATTACATCATTAAATTTTAGAGGAAAAAAAAACAAAACTTTTTTCTCAACTCATATTTTCAACTTATCTCCCTATGGTTTTACTCAAATTTTGAGCGGAAACACTCATTGGATGTAGCATTTGATTCCCCATCCAAGGAGTACCTAAGTTTCACACTTTTGATGGACCCTACTACACGAAAAATGAGATATACATCAAAAACATGATTGCAATCACGTGTTTTCATGTATTTTTAATTTTTCGTGTAGTAGGGTCCATCGAAAGTATGCAACATGGGTACTCCTTGGATGAGGAATTAAATTTTGCATCCAACGAGTACTCCCACTCGAAATGTGAGTAAAAACTTAGGGAGATAAGTTGAAAATACGAATTGAAAAAGTAGTTTCATCATTTTATTATTTTTTAATCTTTGTACTTTTTTACTCCAAAAATGGTGAATAATCCCCCATGGTTGACATCGTAATCTTGAATCTTATTGGTTCTTATAAATTTTATTTTGGTTGTACATTTTTCTTATGAGGCCCATTTTAGAACTCAAAATTCCCCTAATTTAGGGCTTCTGGGATCTGACTCATATAATGGTATATGTTAAAAAATATGGATGAGTCGGCAACTTCTTGTGTCACAGTCATGGATGAGTTGTGACCTATTTTCGAATGTTATTTTTGTTGTGCTAATTTCAACTTCAAAATTAAAACAATTGCTTATCATTTACTTCATGTGCATAGGTTTCTTTTATGGTGTTTGTGAATGAATAGGTAAATTTTTTCAATTTTTTATGTCAAATTCATGAGAAAAATAACATGAAAGTAAAGTGTTGAACAACAACAAACAAATGTACAGCAAACCATAAAAATGAACACTTAACACAGTGTTTTGATGAAGGAGTTCACCCCTCTTGGGCTACATCTCCTTGGTCCAGCTTCCATGGCTTGAGCCTCTCTATTAGCTCAAAATGGAAAAACTATTGTTTACAATGCTCTACTACTCTTAAAACCTGCTTCAGTGTGCTATTATGAAACCAGCTCACAAAAAGATAGAAAAGATAGATCAATGCCTTAGAATTCAGCCTCTTCGAGGGGGCAACCTCCTTTACATTACACAAATGAACAATTCTTGGATGATTCAAATGACAAAACCTCCTTTATATATATAGGAGTCTAAGGGGTCACAATATAACCAAGTCGACCTAACAATAATAATATAAAGGCACAAAAATACCAATAGAGGGATTCTATGGGGCACAGTTTTAACAATATGGGGACAATAGGGGCACAACAATATTAATAAGGGATACAACTACAATAGTAATGGGGGAATCACTAGTATTATAGGGACCCAACATGCCCCTCTCCTTCCAAAAAGTGTTTTCCTCTATGCTTGAGTAGTTCTGGATGAATTTGTATAAAATTATCATCCTCCCATGTGGAATCTTTAGTGGATAAGTTCTTCCACTTGATGAGATACTCCAAAATTGATCGATTTCGTAGTTGTCGAGTTATTTTTTTTGTGACTGCTTCCAATTCCAATATAATTTTTCCTTCCTCGTCAAGTTCTAGCAATATTGTTTGAACTGGGAGCTTGTTGCCTATAACCTTCTTTAAACATGAATCATGGAAAACTGGGTGTACTCGAGAAGTTGCAGGAAGCTGCAATTTGTATGCCATAGTACCAATATTTTGCAACACCTTGTATGGACCATAATACTTTGGTGATAATTTATTGTCCTTATTAGCTTGCTTGAGGGACATTTGTTTATATGATTGTAGCCGTAGGAATACCCAGTCACCTACATTAAAAATTCTTTCATTGCGATGTTGATCTGCTTGTTGTTTCATTCTATTCTGCGCTCGCACGAGGTTATCCTTTAAGAGTTGGAGAACTTGTTGTTGATGCTCGATGTGATGTTCCACTGCTTGAACCTTAGAATTTTCTCTTAAATATGATGTGATGGATGGTGGCTGATATCCATAAAGTGCCATAAATGGGGTCATTTTTGCTGCAGTATGGAAGGAAGTGTTATACCACCATTCAGCCAGAGGCAACCATTTGACCCATTGTGTCTGTTTATCAAACACAAAGCAAAAAATATATCCTTCCAAACATTTGTTTACTATCTTAGTTTTCCCATCAGATTGAGGATGATAAGATGAGCTATGAGCTAACTAAGTACCAAGACAAGAAAATAATTATGTCCAAAAATTTCCAGTGAAAATGGGATCTCTATCACTTACAATAATCTTTGGGTTTCCATGTAGCTTTTGAATTGTTTCCGTAAATGTAGTAGAAACTATATTGGCTTTAAATGGATGTGATAATTCACAAAAGTGTGCATACTTGGTAAGTCTATCAACTACCACCATGATGACACTCTTTCCTTCAGACTTGGGTAAACCTGTGATAAAATCCATTGAAACCTCCTCCCAACGTTGGCTTGGAATGGATAAAGGTTGTAATAGACCTGGGGCCTTAATTGTTTCAACATTATTTTGTTGGCAAACCAAACATTCCACCACAAACTTTTGAATATCTAATTTAAGGCCACCAAAAAATTCCTTCTTAACCCTGTGGTAAGTTTTTCAAAATCCTAAGTGCCCTCCTAAGGGAGAAGTGTGCAATTCCATAAGAATATTTTGTTTGAGTTGGGAATTCTTATAGAGATATAAGTGATCTTTGTACCATAACAAATCATTTTTCCAGCTAAATGTATCAGATGTACTGGAATCTTGTTGTAACTTTCGAATAAGTGCCCACACTTCTTCTTCATTCTTCCATTCCTCCATTGCTTCGTTTTTTTCAATCTAGTTGGACAATAGAAATGGCGCACAACAATGTTTCCACATCCTCATCCTTTGTTGAGAGTGAATCTACCACAACATTTTGCTTCCCTTTTTTATGGATGATTTAAAATTCATAACCAACATCTTTGTGACCCATTTTTGTTGCTCTTAAGAGGATAATCTTTGTTCTAAAAAGTATTTAAGGCTATCATTATCCATTTTTACCTTGAAGTGTCTTCCCATTACGTAGGGTCACCATTTCTTAAGTGCATGTAGTATTGCCAACATTTCCTTCTCATAAATAGCTTTGTGTAAATACTTTCCCTTGATTGGATGACTTTCGAAAGCAATGGGTATTTCATCTTGCATTAAAACAGCACCAATTCCATTTCCTAAATCATCACATTCCACAATAAAGGTTTTTGTGAAGTCCAGTGTAGCTAAGACCGGTGCTTGGCACATTTCCTCTTTAAAATGTTTGAAGGCCTTTGTTGCTTCTAGAGTCCCTGAAATTGAATCTTTCTTCAACAATGTTGCTAGAGGTGCTACTATTCTCCCATAATTCTTAACAAACTTGCGATAATACCCTGTCAACCCGAGAAATCCTCACAGATGCTTTATGGAAGTGGGGATTTTCCATTCCGTAATGGATTTAATTTTGCTATGGTCTACCTTAATACCTTCGTGAGATTCAATATGACCTAGATATTACACCTCTTGTACTCCAAAGAAACATTTGGAGCTTTTTGCATATAATTGTTTCTCCTCCAATAGTTGTAGCACCTTGTCAACATGTTCAACATGATCCTTCCAAGACTTGTTGTAGATTAGTATATCATCAAAAAATACTAACACAAATTTTCTAAGGAAGGGTTTGAAAATGGAATTCATCAAACCTTGAAATGTAGAAGGTGCATTGGTAAGGCCAAAAGGCATGACCAAAAATTCATAATGACCCTCATGAGTTCTAAATGTTGGTTTCAGAATGTCTTCAGTCTTCATTTTGATTTGATGATATCCTGAACGAAGATCCAACTTGGGGAAGTAAATTAATCCATGCAATTCATGCAATAATTCATTAATGACAGGAATGGGAAATTTATCTTTAATACTGAGCTTGTTGAGCTCCCTATAATCCAGACACATGCGCCATGATCCATCCTTCTTATGCACCAATACTACTAGAGCATAGAAATAACTTTGACTAAGTTGAATTATACCAGCCTCTAGCATTTCTGCAACCATGCATTCAATTTCAGTCTTTTGGGCATAGGGATATCTGTACAGCCTAATGTTTGGAGGAACACTTCCTAGAATCAAATGAATAGCATGATCTTGATCATGAATAGGTGGGAGACCTTTGAGAGTCTCAAATACCTTGGAATGATTGTCCAAGAATTTTTGAAGATCTGGAGAAATAGGTGATTTCGCTGTGGAAACCTCTAGCGAACATAATTGTGCAATTACACCTCGTTGTTTCTTTTTTAGAAGCCTTGTCATACCGTTAGAGTTGATTATCTTTCCCGGTTTCCCTGCAATACTCCTTAATTCATCTTCCTTTCCTTTTGCAGAAAATTTCATGAAAAGTTTTTGAAAATTAAAAGCTATTGTACCCAAGGATTGTAGCCATTGGACTCCTAGTACAACATCAGCACCCCCCATTGGAATGGAAAGCATTGTGGTATTCAATACATATTCTCCCATGGATAGCTTGATATTATGGCACTTTCCAGAGAAATTTATGATTCCTCCACTTGCAACCATCACTTAACACTCTTGTGCTGGATATAGGAAGCAATTCAATTCTTTTGCTATCTTACAATGAATAAAATTGTGGGTACTTCCTAAATCAATCAACACTATTACCTTTTTCTTCTTGATATGTCCTTCTATCTTGATAGTTTGAGGAGTGGTAATTCTAGCCAATGCATTACAAGATATGGTCGGATTCATTACCTCTTTATCTAGGGTTTGTTTATGGAGTATATCCTCTTCTTTTGACATTTCTTGTTCCTTTTCTTCCTCCTCTTCACAATCTATGTAGAATAATTTCTTCTCAGCACACTTATGACCTTTAGTTTATTTGCTATCACAACTGTAACAAAGCCCTTTTTCTCTTTTTTCTTCCAATTTTTGTTGTGTCAACCTTATAGGTTTTGGAAGGATAGGGGCAACAACACTTCCATGTTTATAGTTGTGAGTGGTAGGCTTCCTGGTTGCCATAATTTTGCTTTCCATTTTTCTTGCTAACATGAATGCCTTCTCCAATGAATCAGGTTCCCAAAGCGAACCTCATGTTGGATATTATCCTTTAAAGTCCCTATGAACACATCAATCCTATGCTCCTTTGGAATGTCTTTTACCCTTATGTTCAATTTTTGGAAGTCCTAAATGTGCTCCATCATCGAACCCTTTTGTTTGAGACTTATCAATTGGCTAAAAAGAGTGTTGCTTTCTGTATCCTCATAATGTGCTTTCATTTTTTTCATAAAAAATTCCCAAGTGACAATTTGTTTACGAGATCAAAGCCATCGATACCATACAAACTAATTTGGTTCCAAATATAAAGTTGCAATACGTACCTTTTGTGTTTTTTGCACATTATGTAGATCGAAAAATTGCTCCATCTGTAGTATCCATGTTGTGGTATCCTTGCCATCAAACTTCCTCATATCAATTTTTGGAATATGGTGGGTCTTCAATCCAACATTAGAGTCTATGAAACCATTATTAACATTTCTTTTGTTCTTGTCTTGTGTTTCCTTTACTACCCTTTCACCATTAGTGACCATTTCTTGTAGCAACTTATTCAAATTTATCTTCAATTCTTCCATCTTATCATCCATGCCATTCATCTTAGCTTCCATGCCATTCATCTTAGCTTCCACGCCATTCATCTTGGCCTCATTTACCTTTAGTGAGAGTGAAATTTTTTGTACTTGGTCTTGTAATTTTGATATATCATGTTGCATTTCTTCCTCTTCTTCACGAGTCATGCTAGACCTTTCAGGTTGCTTACTAGGTGTTTCCATTTTTTTCTTTAGGGAATTAATTAATGCTAATAATTCTTCACTATTCCCTTTGAATTCCTTCAAACTAAATTTTCAAATCAATCTTATGCAAAATTAAAAAAATAACACACCTTTTTTCACTTTGTAGGAGCTCGATATTGAATCAAAAATATCTCTGTAATTTCGGATTATTCAGTTCTTTAATAGTGACTTGTAGTAGCCCTCTACGTCCTCTTTCCAATGCCACCAGTCTAATCAAATTTAGATTCTCCAAGAAAGAGTTATGCACAATCTCCCAAGATGACCTGATTATATACCTTTTTAGAAGAGTGAATTTGTATGAAGTGCCATGTGTCACTGTTTTGACCTTTGGGTCTAAAAAATATACACAGGAACCTACAGTCCGTCCTCTTTCTGTAACTTCTTACGCAATTTCAATCTGATGCTCAAAACAAAAGTTATGAAAATTTTCCATAGGTCACCTGTTTGGAATGTAATTCGGGAGTTTGAAAAAATGCCAAATTACTTGGATCATATCTCCGCAAATATAGAGTGAAAATGTCTGAATTTTAGACTCGAGGTTCAGAATGATTTCGACCCAAATGGGTTTTTTTTTTAGCATTTGAAACATTGCAAAAAAAATTTATAGCGCAAATTCCATGATGACCTGTTTGGAGTAGCGAAACCCTAGAATCCAAAGCTCTGATACCAAATGTTATGAAACCAACTCACAAAAAAGATGGAAAAGATAGATCAACGCCTTAGAATTCAGCCTCTTCGAGGGGGCAACCTCCTATACATTACTCAAATGAACAATTCTTGGATGATTCAAATGACAAAACCTCCTTTTTATATATAGGAGTCTAAGGGGTCATAATATAACCAAGCCAACCTAACAATAATAATATAAAGGCACAAAAATAACAATGAGGGATTCTATGGGGCACAGTAATAAAAATATGGGGACAATAGGGGCACAACAATATTAATAAGGGATACAACTACAATAGTAATGGGGGAATCACTAGTATTATAGGGACCCAACATGTGCTTAGAACATCAAAATAATCTAGGATTTCCTTTTCCTAATCCCAATTTGGTCAAATTTTGCAATAGTTATGGCAAAATAAATTTCTCCTAGGAATTCTCCACTAAAACTGGAGGAACTCCAGTTAACTCAACAAATTTTGGAGAAAATTCAGATTTGTTGACTCCGCTAGAATTATCGCCATCTTAATCCCACATTAATTAGTGGATAAGCAGATATTAATTAAAGTTAACTGTAATTAGCACTAATCGCGTGGTTATGTAAATGTTGCCTTGGCTGTCTTTGTGGAAGTGGACACATGTCGTGGTAACCCGATAGTTTAATGCTAATGGTTATAACTTGTGTTGGCTACTGGTTCTTCATGTTTAGTCACATGGGAGGGGGATGGCCCTTGGGGCTAGCTCCCTCCTCCCCCAATCGCCAATAGTTAACATAATGTATACAATACGCGACCATAGACTTGTAAGAACCAAAGCGCGAGTGTAGTGGTAAGTCTTGGAGTTTGTTCAAGCGAGGTTGCGAGTTCGACTCTGCCAACCTACCCATAAATTTTGCTAAGTATGTCGATGGCAGTCTGACCTTTGGGGAGGGATACGTGGTAGCCTTTGGGCTTGCCACATGTGCCCTCCTCATTGGTCCAACCTTCGACCAATAGAATCGAGCCAAATCACCACACCTGTAGACCAATCACAACATGCCACGTGGTGAAACATGGTTGGCTATTTAGCACCTTTGACCCTTTCCACTCAACTTCCACGTCAGTAGTACGGACTACTGACTATGCAGTGACTATACCTTTTTTTTGCAAAATTCCTCTATTTGGCAAAGTGGACAGAACACGATATCTTCCTCATACGAACTCGGTTTTGAGTGAAACAAGTTGTGCTGGGATCATATCATCGATATAGATGCATTTGTTTGGTTTTGAGAACTTCTGATGACTTTGATTTTTGAGCTAAATATTGAGCAGCTGATCATTCCTCCCCACTGGGAGCCTTTTGGACCCCAAAAGATACTATCAATTTTTCTGTAGGTGAGGGTACAACTCCCTGACCTTCTCGATCTACATCCATTTGGCCTTAGAAGTATTTTGTCCCTTTAGTCCCACTCGAAGGTATTCGACATTCCCTCTCTTCGAAGTTCTGGTTCTTCTTTCAAGTATGAGATCTTGCTAAAGTTCATTAAGATATTCTGGCGAGAAATCATCTATTGATGGTAGCTTAACATGCTCTCCTTTATCATCAATCAAAGGAGGCTCAAACAATCTCAAATTATCAACATTAACAATAGAGTATATTTGCGTATATGGAGGAAAATCTAGCTTAAATGCATTGTTACCAATCTTTTCCAGAATTTTAAAAGGACCATAATGGATTGGCTTTAGATTTTTACCTTCCCCTTGAAGTCTCTCTTTTCTAATATATAACCAAACTTTGTCTCCAACTTGAAATTTATGATTGACATGGTGTTTTTTAGGCCTTGCCTTGTAGCTTCTTTGACTCTTTTCAACTTGTTCTTGCACGGTGTGACGTATCAACTAAATCTTCTCAATGAACTTCCTTGCCTTATCGGTGTCACTATGGCCATCGATGGCGACATCTTTCTCAAAGATGAAGTCCAATGGTGATCTTTGAAAGTACCCAAAACATGCCTCAAATGGTGATGTGTTTGTGGAAGAATGCTTTGCCCTATTGTATGCATGTTGTATGTAATGCAACTATTCATCCCACAACTTGGGATGTTTGCTGCAATATCCTCTAAGAAGATGAATGATTGTCCTATTGACCACCTAGATTTGTCCATCTATTTGCGAATGAAAAGTTGTACTCTTATTCAACTTAGTGTCCATCATGTCCCACAAATTTGATCAAAAATTACCATCAAATTGAGAATCTCGATCACTTACAATAGAAGTAGGAAGACCAAAATGAACCCAAATATTTTGAAAGAAAAGATGAGCTATTTGTTCATATATAATTCTCTTTTTACATGGCGTTAGAATACACATCTTCCCGAACTTGTCTACAACTACATATAAGTAATCATGGCCTTTCCTTGACAATGGAAGACCTCCTACAAAATCCATTGAGATACTCTCCCATGGACGTGAAGGTACTCAAAGTGGAGTGTGCAATCCTAGTTTCCTATTGCTAGGCTTACTTGTTGCACACAAAGAACATCCTCTAATGAAAAAAGAGACATTATCAAACATGCGTGGCCAATAACAATACCTTTGGAGATTCGTTATTGTCTTGCCAACAGCAAAGTGTCCAGCAATTAATGAAGTGTGCACCTCCCTTATGATACTGTTGTTGTGTGTGGAGCATGATTGTTCAGAGGTCTTTGTTTCAACCGGATGTATACCCCAGGAAGTTTGTACACCCCTCCACGGGGGGGGGGTGCAGGGGGGACTTGTCCCCCCCGCAGCGCCCCCGAAGCTAAAAACAAATGTAAAATTGCCTTGTAAAAGTATAGTAATTTGTAGTCAATCTGGGCCGTTCATTAGGTGGATGATCTGATGGTAGAACTTATGTTTAGTTTAGGGTTTTTTGCCCTAGAAGGCAACCCCTCTCTTTGTATGAGGGCATTGTATTGGAGGCTGAGATATAGATGTGTATTCTGTGAGCGAGAAACAGAGAGGTGAGACTGTGAGAGAAAACAAAGGATATTACAGTGGATTTGCTGTAGGTTGTGTCTATTCATTTTGCTGGATAATAGAAAGGAAGGACTAGTTGTTTGGGGTGGACATAGCCGAAACTGGGTGAACCACGTATATCTGTGTCTCTCTTGTTTCGTGCATTTTTTGTGTTTATATTTCTGCAATATTTTATGTGTTCCATTGCTCCGTAATATATAATTTTCTAACAATTGGTATCAGAGCCAAAGGTCTATTTGGCTGATAAACTCACAGGAAAGAAGGGTTCCTAGTTCGAGTGGGAGCAATGGCGGAAGATGGTAAGTTTAGGGTCAAGAAATTTAACGGCCAAAACTTCTCACTGTGGAAGATGCAGATGGAAGATTATCTGTATCAAAAAGATCTATACCTACCATTGGGCGGAAAAACAAAGATGCCGACGGGTATGAAAGACGAAGAATGGAACCTTCTCGATAGAAAGGCACTCGGAACAATACGGTTGTGCCTTGCTGCGTCAGTCACCTTTAACATTTCAAAGGAAACCAC
Organism: Pinus tabuliformis; assembly: GCA_031772625.1. Taxonomy (NCBI): domain Eukaryota; kingdom Viridiplantae; phylum Streptophyta; class Pinopsida; order Pinales; family Pinaceae; genus Pinus; species Pinus tabuliformis. The sequence goes on from CM062813.1 coordinate 727,934,096, forward strand.
GACAGAGGGTTTGATGCAGATGTTGTCGAAACTATATGAAAAACCCTCGGCCTCAAACAAGGTATTTCTTATGAAACGGTTATTTAATATGAATATGTCAGAAGGTGGATCTGTTGCAAGCCATTTAAATGATTTTAATACAGTTACAAGTCAGTTAAGTTCTATAGGGGTAAACTTTGATGATGAAGTTAGAGCTCTGTGATTCTTGTGCTCATTACCAGAAAGTTGGAATGGTTTGGTAATGGCCATTAGTAACTCTGTTTCTGGATCTAGTACTTTAAAGTTTGATGATGTTGTCGGTGCTATCCTTAGCGAGGAAATGCGACGGAAAAGCTCCGGTGAGACATCGGGAAATGCTTTGAGTGGAGAGTCTAGAGGAAGAAAAATGGAAAGAGGAAAGAGCTCAGGATATCGCAGTAAATCAAGGAAAGGCAGATCCAAGTCCAGATCGAGGATAGTGTGCTGGAAATGTGGAAAGAAAGGACACCTAAAGAAAGACTGTAGATCTCGGAAGGGAAAAGAAGGAGATGCACAGCAAGAAAACAATCATGAAGCAAATGTGACAGGTGAGGTGTTACAAGATGCTTTGATTCTTTCTTTCGAAAATATTACTGATTCCTGGGTGGTAGATTCAGGGGCTTCATTCCATGCCACACTTGATAAGAAATACTTTCATGACTATGTTCAAGGAGATTTTGGACAAGTTCGTCTGAGTGATGATAAACCCTGTAAAATCATTGGAATGGGTAAGGTTCTTGTAAAACAGCAGAATGGAAACCAATGGCTATTAAAGGAGGTAAGGCATGTTCCAGATCTAAAGAAAAATCTGATTTCAACAGGGCAGTTAGGCGGTGAAGGTTGTGTGACAACTTTCACAGATAAAGCTTGGAAGGTCACCAAAGGAACCCTGGTAGTAGCAAAAGGTGAAAAGGTTGGTACATTGTATTTATGCAATGGTATTTCTAACTCTGTTAATGCTTTAACTTCCAAAGGAGCAGATGCAACATTATGGCATCATAGGCTCGGAAACATGAGTGAAAAGGGGATGAAGATTCTTCACTCAAGGAATTTGTTGCCGGGTTTGAAGAATGTTGATTTGGACTTCTGTGAGAATTGCATTTATGGAAAACAGAAGAAAGTCAGATTTCTCAGAGTTGGGAAAGAAAAGAAGAATGAAAAATTAGAGCTTGTGCATACAGATGTATGGGGACCTGCTCAGGTATCATCTCTCGGTGGCTCTCATTATTATGTTACTTTTATTGATAATGCAACTAGAAAAACTTAGATTTATTGTATAAAGAATAAATCTGATGTATTTGATACTTTCAAGAAATGGAAAGCTTTGGTTGAGATTGAGACAGGAAAGAAATTGAAGTGTCTTAGATCAGACAATGGAGGTGAATATTGCAGCAAAGAGTTTGATAGGTACTGTTCAGAGCATGGAATTTGCAGAGAGAAGACAGTTCCAAGAACACCACAAGAAAATGGTGTGTCAGAAAGGATGAACAGAACAATCATGGAGCGTGCAAGGTGCATGAGATTGCATGCAGGATTGCCTTTACAGTTTTGGGCAGATGCTGTAGATACGGTTGTTTATCTAATAAACAGAGGGCCTTCAAGTTCCTTGGATGGTGGTGTTCCAGAGGAAGCATGGACAGGTAAAAAGGTAAACTACTCTATTTTAAAGCCTTTTGGTTGTGAGGCCTTTGTCCATATTGATAAAGAAAATAGAACAAAGCTTGAGGCAAAGTCAAAGAAATGTACCTTTATTGGATATGGTGTTAATGATTTTGGTTATCGCTTATATGATTACGAAAATCACAAAATCATTAGGAGCAGAGATGTAATATTCAATGAAAAGGTCTTGTATAAGAATCAGTTGCAGGAAAAGAAACAGGAAAAGGAAAACAAGGAATACGCAGTTCTTGATGAAATCACTAGAAAAGGAAAGGTGCCTGAAAATAATAATAATCAACAACCACAACAACAACAACAGGCACCCCAAACACCTGAAAGTGGTGTTAGAAGATCTACTAGGATAAGTAGACCCCCTGAACGATACTCTCCTTCATTATATTATTTATTGTTGACTGATTCTGGTGAACCCGAATGTTATGAAGAAGCAATGCAGGTTGAAAGCAGGAAGAAGTGGGAGGTAGCCATGGAAGAAGAGATGGACTCCTTAATGCATAACCAGACTTGGGATTTAGTCAGGTTGCCTGCAGAAAAAACTACATTGAAGAATAAATGGGTTTACAGGCTGAAGGAAGAAGATGGAGGAAAACAGAGGTACAAAGCTAGACTTGTGGTGAAGGGGTTTGCACAGAAGAAAGGTATTGATTTTGATGAAATATTTTCTCCTAATGTTAAAATGACTTGAATCAGAACTATTTTAAGTCTTGTAGAAGCTGAAGATTTGCATCTTGAGCAGTTAGATGTAAAGATAACTTTTCTCCATGGGGATTTGGAGAAAGAGATATATATGCAGCAGCCACAAGAATATGAGGTGAAAGGGAAGGAGAAACTAGTGTGCAAGTTGAAGAAGAGCTTGTATGGCTTAAAACAGGCTCCAAGGCAGTGGTATCTAAAATTTGACAAGTTTATGTCTGAACAAGGTTGTACTCGATGTCACTCTGATCATTGTGTTTATCTGAAAAAGCAAAATGATGGTAGCTATATTATATTGTTATTGTATGTGGATGACATGCTTATTGCGGGATCTAACATGCAGGAAATAAATGTACTCAAAAGAAAATTGGCAAATTCATTTGCAATGAAGGATTTGGGAGCTGCAAAACAAATCCTTGGTATGAGAATCACTAGAGACAGGAAAAATCGCAAATTAACATTGTCTCAAAATGAGTACATACAAAAGGTGTTGAAAAGATTTAATATTCACAATGCAAAACCAGTTAGTACACCTTTTGCTAGCCATTTCAAACTTAGTAAGGAAATGTGCCCAAAGACCCAAGAAGACATGGATTATATGTCTAAAGTTCCATATGCATCAGCAGTTGGAAGCTTAATGTATGCGATGGTCTGCACAAGGCCTGATATTGCACATGTAGTGGGAGTTGTAAGCAGATACATGAACAATCCAGGAAAGGAACATTGGATGGCAGTGAAATGGATTCTCAGATATTTGAAAGGTACCACAAATCAAGCATTATGCTTTGGTGGTGCAAACATTTCTCTACGGGGATATGTTGATGCAAATATGGAAGGTGACAGGGATAATAGGAGGAGCACTACAGGATATGTATTTACTGTTGGTGGAACAGCTGTCAGTTGGATTTCAAAAATCCAAAGTGTTGTTGCACTTTCAACAACAGAAGCAGAGTATGTTGCTGCGACAGAGGCTAGTAAAGAAATGATTTGGTTACAAAGGTTTATGGGTGAATTGGGTAAGGAGCATGATATGGGCACGTTATACAGTGATAGCCAAAGTGCCATTCATCTTGTAAAGAACTCAGCATTTCATTCTAGGACTAAACACATATAGCTCAAGTACCATTTCATTCGATCAGTGTTGGAAGATGGAGAGTTGAAGCTGGAAAAGATACACACTAGCCAGAATCCTGCAGATATGCTAACAAAAGTTGTAACCAGGGAGAAACTGAAATATGCTCAGTTTCAATTGGTCTTCAAGGATGACGATGAAGATGAGAAATAGCCAGGTCCAAAGAGGAGTCATTGTCCAGCAAATGAAGCAGCGGTGGAGTTTCTACAATCATTCTCCAAGTGGGAGATTGTTGTGTGTGGAGCATGATTGTTTAGAGGTCTTTGTTTCAGCCGGATGTATACCCTAGGAAGTTTGTACACCCCTCCACGCGGGGCGGTGCGGGGGGGATTTTTCCCCCCCGCGGGGGTCCAGGGGGGCCGATCCCCCCCGGCTGGGGGGTCCGAGGGCCAGCAGTCCCTCGGAGGGGGCTCGGGGGCAGCGCTCTCGAAGCTAAAAACAAATGTAAAATTGCCTTGTAAAAGTATAGTAATTTGTAGTCAATCTGGGCCGTTCATTAGGCGGATGATCTTACGGTAGAACTTATGTTTAGTTTAGGGTTTTTGGCCCTAGAAGGCAACCCCTCTCTTTGTATGAGGGCATTGTATTGGAGGCTGAGATATAGATGTGTATTCTGTGAGCGAAAAACAGAGAGGTGAGACTGTGAGAGAAAACGGAGGATATTACAGTGGATTTGTTGTAGGTTGTGTCTCTTCATTTTGCTAGATAATAGAAAGGAAGGACTGGCTGTTCGGGGGGACGTAGCCCAAACTGGGTGAACCACGTATATGTGTGTCTCTCTTGTTTTGTGTGTTTTCTGTGTTTATATTTCTGCAATATTTTATGTGTTCCATTGCTTCGTAATATATAATTTTCTAACAACTGTTTCTTTCTCCCTATGGAATACATAACTTGCCCAAGTGATACAACAAATTGTTATGTACATGATAATCTAACTCTTCAATTTGGTTTCCTTGCCTCAAGCTTGCATACACATCTTGAAATTCATTATCATATGCATATTTCTCAATGTAGCTTTCATGTAAAATAGAATTGTTCTTGAGTATAATAGATGAGTTTAAAATAGGCCTAGAAATCATATCAGCTACCTTATTGTAGATTCCCTTTTTTTACTTGATAACCAAATGAAACAGTTTTAGAAATACCATCCATCTAAAGTGTCATGATTGCTACAACTTTGACTGTGACTATAAATATTGCAATGGTTGATGGTTAATATGGATAATGGTCTCCTTCCCCATCAAGTAGTGTTTCCATTTTTTAACACTTTGTACCAATGTGTAAATTTATTTGTCATAAGTGGGATAGTTAGTCACAACACCAATAAAAATTTCAGAATGAAATGAAATGGGCTTACCATGCTACATAAGAACAACTCCCATGGCGTAATCACTTGCATCCATTTGAATCTCAAATGGTTGTCTAAGATCCAGAAGAGCCAATACCGGTGCTGAAATGATCCTTTGTTTTAAAGCATCAACAGATTTTTGTTGTACATATCCCCAATGGAATACTTTCTTGACACTAGCCAATGCATGTAGTGGTGCTGCAATGGAAGAAAAATTAGCAATAAATTTCCTCCAATATTGTGTTTCCCCAAGAAAGCTTCTTACCTCTGTAATTGTATTGGGCTTGGGCCAACTCAAAATGACCTCAACCTTAGAGGGGTCTGTCTTCATCTCACCTCCTCCAACAATGTGTCCCAAATACCATAAAGAAGTCTTGCCAAATTCACACTTTTACATCTTTAAAAACAAATGTTCTTTTCTCAAGACATCAAGTACTTTGTTCACATGCATGACATGTTCATCTCTGGATTTGTTGAATATGAGAATATCATCTAAGTAAAAAATGACACATTCATATATAAATGGTCTCAATACATCATTCATAACTCTCATGAAAGTAGTTAGAGCATTTCTAAGACTGAAAAGCATAAGAAGCCACTCAAACAATCCTTGTTTACTTTCAAATGATGTTTTCCAAATTTCCTCTTCAGCTATTCTAACTTGATGATAATCACTTCGTAAGTCTAGCTTAGTGAAATACTTTGCATACCTCAATTGATCAAGAAAATAATCAATTCTTTGGAGTGGATAACGATTCTTTGTCGTTATTTTATTCAGTGCACGTAAATCCACACACGTGCACCAAGTCCCATCCTTCTTTGGCACCAAGACAATGGGTGAATCACACAGCAAAGTAGATGGGAGTATGATACCTTTTTTAAACAATTCTTGAATTTTCTTCTTGATTTCCATGCTCTCCATGATCGACATGTGATACATGACAATGTCTAGAAGTGGAACATCCTGCTGCATCTATATCTCATGCTGAATTTCCCTCTTGGGAGGTAACCCCTTTTGTTCCTGAGACATCTTGCCATGCTTGCTTACCACATCAAACAAATCAGATTTTAATTTATCATCACAACCTTTAAAAGATTCATAATCGATATCATGCTTTTTCTTGATCATGAGAAGCACAAAATTTTTACTTGCATTTATTAGTCTCTTCATCTACCTTGCATTAACCAAAGAAACGTTTAACTTTTTACGATGGGCTCTCACAATACACTCCAGTCCATCCTTGAGCAACAAATATTTGTTCTCATTGCGATAAAATACTGGTTTCCTATCATACAAATATGGGCTTCCCAAAATGATTCTTGAGATGTCAATTGGAAATACATCTAACTCAACTTCATCAATGAATTTTTCAGCAATGGCAAACCTGAATAAGCATTTCCTTGTAACCTGTAAATTTGGATTATTGAGTATCCAACCCAAGGGATATGGCTTGTGATGAGGTACAGTTTCAAGGTTAATATTTTTGACCAAGTCTTATGAAATTATGTTTGATTGTGGCTCACTATCAAATAATGCATCAATCTTTATATGATTTGAAATTACCCTTGGAACAATTCTATCCTTGATTCTTCATTTGGAGTGTTGTTGTGACTATGTGAGGAACTAGTGCTTGCAATATCTTCTTTTCCTTTTGTGACCATGGCTGAAATCTTGGTCTCATCACTAGAATCGGATTCAAGATCTTGTTGTGTGGTAGCAATCGTCTTTTGTTTTCCATTATTGTTTGGTTTCTTAAGCCTTAGTTCGGGATGTAATTTCCAACAGTGGGTTTCATCATGCCCCACTTTAGAACAATGTTGGAATATAGTTTTCTCCCCTTCTTTCTTCACACTTGCATTCTTCTTTCCTTTCCATTTTCCACCCTTCTCTTTATCCTTACCCTTGAATGGCTTCTTCTTACTACCCTCTTCCTGGATGTTCTTTCCTCTTGCTTCAAGGTGTGTGGCTTGCACACATACCTCATATAAGTTGCTTGGTTTGAAAATAAGGATAGTAAGTTTTAAGTAGGAATGTAAACCCCCCATATATTTCAACAGTGTATCTTGGGAATTCAAGTTTACTCCTAATAACAAATCCCTTTTCCTATACTCCTGGTATAGTCTTGAACTGTTTGGCCCTCAAGTTGCCTAAAATTTTACCAACTCATAATCGATTTTTGCATATAGGCTAAAGGATTAAACTATATTTTAATTGCAGAAACAAATTCAACCCAAGAAATGGATATCTTACCATGAATTTGCATTTCCTCTTGAGTCTTTGATTCCCACTAGACTAGCGCTGCTCCTTCTAGCCTCAACGAAGACAACTAGATTTTTATGTCATCTTCTTGAAGGTTATGAATTCTAAAATAAACCTCCAATTGTCGAATCCAATTGTCTAACTTTTCTACATTAACCTCTCCATTGTACATGGGAAGTTTAGACTTAGTGTCCAAACTGAGTAAGGGAGTTTTTTCCTTTGGTTTTTTGGAATGAGTTTGAACAATTTTTGTGGTGGAAGTGGAAGATGGTGTTTTTTTATATGATGAAGATGATGAGGAAGATGAAGATGGTGGAGATGAAGGAGGCTTTCCTCCATTACCTTTGAATCCTTTTTTCCATATTTTTTTATTTCTTGAGCTTCCCTCTCCATGTGGGGACTTAGACTCTCTCCATCCATTCTAGTATTCCTCTCTTCATATAGGACTCTAACCATGTCAATTAAGTCATAGAAATATTTCTTGAATGCTTCCTCTTCTGAAAGATCTTCAGTCTCTCTTGCTCCAGACATTATGGCTTTGGATTCAACCTTAGCTTCTGGTACTGCTTGTACCTCCACAATATCAATTGAAGGTAAAACTTGAGGTGCTTCAAGTGCAACTGGGATTGGAACTTTGGGTGGAGATTGTGGCCTTGTGGCTCTCCTTCTTCTAGGCATTCCTTGGGAGTTGCAACCAATAGTTTCCCTTCTCCTCTCTTCAACTTCAACCTTGTAAGCATCACAAATTTGCAACCAGTAAAACCCTAGTTGCACAAAAATTCAAGCAATCAAGCAAATAACCTTTGCTCTGACACCAACTTGATCTGTTGTTGAATGTTAGTTTTTCTTTTCTAATTTCAACTTTGTAATTAAAAACAATTTCTTATCATTTGCTTCATGTGCATAGATTTCTTTTATGGTGTTTGTGAATGAACAGGTAAATTTTGTCAAGTTTTTATGTAAAATTCATTAGAAAAATAGAATGAAAGTAAAGTGTTGAACATCAACAAACAAATGTATAGAAAACCATAAAAATGAACACTTAACACAGTGTTTTGATGAAAGAGTTCACCCCTCATGGGCTACATCTCCTTGGTCCAGCTTCCATGGCTTGGACCTCTGTATTAACTCAAAATGGAAAAATTGTTTTTTTAAATGCTCTACTTCTCCTGAAACCTGCTTCAATGTGCTCAGAACATCAAAATAATCTAGGAATGCCTTTTCTTGATCCCAATTTGGTCGAATTTTGCAAAAGTTATGGAAAAATCAATTTCTGCTAGGAATTCTCCACTAAAACTAGAGGAACTCTAGTTAACTCAAGTAATTTTGGAGAAAATCTAGATTTGTCGGCTCCACCAGAATTACCGCCATCTTAATCCCGCATTAATTAGTGGATAAGCAGAGACTAGTTAATGGTAACTATAATTAGCGTTAATCGCGTGGTTATGTAACCATTGGCTTGGGGGTCTTTGTGAAAGTGGACACATGTCATGGTAACCCGATGTTTTAATGCTAACAGTTATAACTTGCACTGGTCGTCGATTTTTCATGTTTGGTCACGTTTGAACCTACCCAGTCACCTACCATGGCAACAATACGAACTGCTGACTGTGCAGTGATTGTACCTTTTTTTGCAAAATTCCTCTATTTGGCAAAGAGGAAAAAATGTGATATCTTCCTCATACGAACTCGGTTTTGAATGAAACCAGTTGCATTGGGATCATATCACTGATATAGATGCGGTTTTTTAGGTTTTGAGTCATTCTAAGCACTTTTTTCAGCTAAATATTGAGCACCTAATAAATTTGGCAACTCAAGGGCATAATATATAGAGGATGAATGGGTCGACAACTGAAGTGAATGTTCACAAAGAGGTTGGTGCCATTTTATTAATGGAAACCACAAAAAAAAGCCTCCCTCAGTCTCACTTGCACGCCAAAAGAAATTTAATGTGGAAGATGCCTCATGCACTCCATACCAGTGAGTTTATGAGATTTGATGGTGTGTTGCAACTAGAGCAGTAGGAAGAGACATACCTAAAGTACATTCTATGCTTTATGGTAATTTAAGAAGAATGAAGGTCCAAGTTGTCTACGCAGGATGAATTCAATGCAGGAAGTTGTTAAGTGTGCAAGATAGTCTAGGATTTAATTCTCAAGTATGTATAAGTCACAGGTACCTATCTCTCTTAATTCATTTCCAGTGGCTTTGAAGTTTTGATGGAATAGAAGTAGGTAGTGCCATGTTGAAGCACACTATCAGACATTGAGTAACAAATACAACAGAGACAAGAGGAAAACAAAGAAAACATCTACCTTTGCACAGTAGAGGAAAAAAACTCGAGGATTTCCTTTGAGAAAGTAAGGAACAAAGTATTTGTTATAAGACTGAGTGAAGTGAGGAGAAGAGAGTCAAGTGTTGAGAGCTAACAGTGTTTACAGTGGAGAAGAGAGTAGAGATGAGAGTTGGTTGAGCAGTGAAGTTGCATAACTAAAGGGAGGGAGTTGGTATAGCAGTATATCAGCTTTATATTTTCGAGCATATGTATTATCTTTTGTTTTCAGTATGAAAAATGTATGAAAAGTAGAACAATGGCTAGAGCAGGTAGTGGTCTGCATTCGTAAGAGGTTAATGCCTCTTGGCAAGTGGTGGATTTCTATCTAAAGGGGTTTTTGGCCTCCTGTGAGTGGGTGCTCACAAACAACTTTATGTAATTAACTAGGTGCTTAACTCACATCATAACAACAAACATATTGGTGGTTTTCTCCCCTTGGGTTTCCACTTAAAAATATATTTGTCAATATGTGTGTTTCTCAATTGATGAATTGTGTGCTCTAATGAATGGTTATCTTTACTGCATTTTTATATTGTAGTCTGAACAATCTAACAAATAACTAGCAAAATTTAAAAAAGGAAATTTAAGAATTGAGCACAAGATTTTAATAACTGCATAATTACTTATTCAACCCCCCTCTCTTAATAATTCCTTATCCCAACATAGTTTTGATGTTGTTGACTATTACGAATAAAATATATAAATAATATAAATATAATGTAAATGATAATAATCATAAACAATAGTTAGTTAAGCTAGTAATTAGGCTGAAGAGGCATGTCTGATAGGACATGACTCTTCATAAAGAGACACTTGTCTGATATATATAAGCAAGCCTTTTATTCATCACAAGTTCATTCATCATAATTCCATTGTTAGAAAACTAAAAACTTAGAAAATTAATTATAAGCAAGAAAGATGAATTTTTATTTTTATTTATTAATCCAATAGAAGGAGGGTTCAACTTGAACACTGGGTTGTCTCTTCACATAAATATGATAAATAAACCAATATTAATCAGCAAACATAAATCATCATACATCAAATCAAATAAGAAAATATGAAGAAAAACTAGTTTATGAAAATCAAGTTAGATTAACCATGAAGTGTACTTAGCTTGGAGTGGGGGGCCTCCACCCTTTCCTTGCACACTTGAAGAGATTATCAACTACTACAAAATTTGTCAATCATCCACACCATTGAATAGAAAAAATAAGGTAGAGCAAGTTCCTCAAATTAACTCAAAGTATTCAAGAGTCTCAATATAAAATTATGCAAATTCTACATATCATAAGCCTTCAATGTTTTGGCTTAAATAGAAGATATGAAACAAACTAATCTAAAATGTCTCTAAAAATTATATCTATCCATATCCAATCTATCCAAGTCTAACTCATCCATCCTATCACTAAAAATATGGAAAAGCCCATGAAATCATAAAACTACCCTATTTCCTACGGATTTCCTAAATGACTGGTCCTGTGTGACCAGCATTGACCGAGCATGTTTAAGCTTGGTTTGACCAAACCAATAGGATTTAGTTCAATCCTAGTTCCCAATATTTCTAGAAATGTGTCCAAATCGTGCCCAAGTGTCCTACAAATATGACATCCATGAAGCCATTACGAGAATTTCTAATTCTATCCAAAAATGCACTTAAAATTCAATTTTCATAAAAACATCTAAAAATTGTAAAACTAAATTTATATATCTAAATATGGATAAATACATAAAAATGGTGTGTATGTGATGGCAAATGGATGGAAAATATAGAAATTAAGTGTGTTTTCTTAAGAAACATTGGACCAAAAACGAAGGCCAACATCTCCCCCTTGCTGATTCACAAGCATGTCCTCATGCTTGTTTCTTTCTCTTGGATCTTCTAAACTCTGTTGTAAACCTCGTGCCTGATCCGAATGCTTCCTGTTGTGCTGCTTCTAGTCAAAAATATATCCCCTTGTACTGTTCTTCCTCGTAAATGGTAGCTTTGACCTTCTGTTTCTCAAACTTGCTTTTCCACATGTTTTTATCTTTGAGCCACTTGAAAGCTTGCTTGTAAAAAATATCATTCTTTCTTTTCAGTTTTCCTACCTCCTCATTTAATTTTTCATTTTCCCTGACCAATTTTGCATTATTCTTCTTATATGATTTGTTTTCTTTCTTAAAGTGCTTCTCTAAGATCCTGTTTATTTCTAATTGATCTGTCAATTCTTTTATCTTTCTCAATTGCAACTCTTTTTCTAACTCCTGTGTATCCTTGGAAAATGATGTGGCCTCTACATTATCAAAATATGAGTCTTTTTCCAATGCTTATTTTTCCAATCTTTCGATTATGTCTTCTACTTGTTTCTCTGTAGGAAGTGTCTCTACAATATGTACTTCAAGGTCTTTGCTACCTATCTATGTTGGGCTCTTTCTCATATACCTCCTAGGAGTGGATATGATGGATGCCTCCTTCTCAATCATGACAATATTGTGTTGCTTATTAGATTGAATTCTTGGATAGAGTGGTGAATTCATTATGTCTCTGGTTTCCTGAAATGTTTTTTATTGCTCTTCTATGGCCTGTTCTTCATGCTAATTTTGGACTAAAAATTATTTCTAGACTATACCCTTAGCTCTCACTTGATATTCTACAGGAATTTTTATAATTCCTTGATGATAAATTTGAGCTTCTTTTGGTTTAGTTTCGTTTTTCACTGAATCTATCATCTTGATCAGATTCCTGGAGAAGAAATATGGCAAGTCAATTTTTAATTCTACTTTGATGTTTTGGAGCTGTCTAAAATGGTAAAGATGTGCTACACTATGGCCTCTATCACATGTGAAAAAAATTTGAATGATCAAAACTAATTCTCCCCAAGGCTCATTGAACCATTCCCTAGGTATGCCTTTGGTTCTATCAAAGGTTCCCTTCTTGTTCTTGTCTAAGAAGAAAGTCCATGCTTTCTCTTTGAAGTGTAGGCCTTTATGATAGAGTTCTCCTATTAATGGTAGATCTAATGCTTGAGAAATGTATTCTGGAGTCAATGGAATGGCTATGTTTCCTACCATAGTTTGGTCTTGGGCATAGTTGTTTATAAACTCCCTGGTTATACTTTCACTGTTCCCATTAAACTTCCGAAGAAAACCTATAAGTCTAGCCTGATAAAGTTTCTCTATTTTTTCTTTCTCCCATAGCTCAATCTGGAATTTTGGTTCTATTCTTGTGGCCATGTTTTTTGAAAACAAATTGATATATCCCTCTATTGTCATCAATCTCACTTTTAAAATGAAAATAAAAATCATTCAAAGATACAGATCTTCTTGATTCATTTACACATTGTAATAGTAGAGCTTACCTATTCTCTGATACTCTTTAAAAACAATGAACTCAAGCTTGTTTAATCTCTGTTTTGCTGCAAAAATGAGTCACTATTCTTTCAAAAAATTACTTTTTGTAGATAAAAATCATATAGAAACATTTTGCTTATGTTTTTCTTGTTTTCTGATGCACAAACCACTCTATGTTCTGTTCCATTTCATCCAAATCCCTACTCTGTACATGTAAATGAAATGCCCCTCTCATACATACATTCACTATATTCACTGTTTATAGGAATAAAAAATTGAAACTCTATTTGGATTTTTTTTACAAAAAAATCATGCCATAATTCCTTCCATCTTTCGATTTTCATTTATGACTCTTTTCCTATACTTAACAAATTCATTGTATGACTAACTGAAGTATTTTTTGAGCTCATTGTTTTTTTTTATTATTATACAAAACTCTATTTCATCAACTAAGACTCGGCGATTTCGTGGTTAAACATAGAAGATCTGATTTGATTTACCTTCTTGTAGTGAAAGTTTGTGATTCCCTCTGAGTCATGGCCTTACCTCCTTGTGTTTCATAACGTTTTCTTTTGTTAGACTCCACTCAAAAATCTTATGTATTTATTGGTGGTGGAGTCTAAATGAACCACGGTAGTGATAAATATTAAATAGTGGTAGAAGCACTAACTTATAATTTGGAGTTAAACTGGTGTTCTCATCAAAAATCATGGAATTTACTCATCAAAATATCTATTGCATTTATGACAAAAAAGCAGGTTTTGATCTTACCTTCTTGCTTCATGAGATCTCTCTCAGTCAATCCTGCTTACTCTTACGTGACTTCTAGATCTCTTGGCTTAACCCTCAATCAACTCTGCTTGCTCTTCTTATCTCTCCGATCCTCCACTACTATACTTCATGCTTCCCTTTTCTTGGTTTGATTTCCTTCATTCCTCTGTTTTCTCTGTCATTTCATTCTTCACTGGACATTCAAATGCATGCCAATAGCTTGCATGACATTCAACATCCTCCTTGAGCCTGCAAATGGCAATGATGGTGGAGAAAATGTGGCTTTATAGAGGTCTGTGTGTTTGAAAATGGCGGAGGGACACAGAGTTTGTTTGGTAGAATGCAGAGGCTCACAGAGTTTTCAAATTCGTTTGGCCATTCCCACATGCTACAACCTCTGACTGTGATGCCCTCATGGCTTAGTCCTACGTACTTACCCATGGTGTATACCTCCACATTTCAGCTTTGCTCATTACCATAACCCATGACTGTTGTCTACTTATGTCACTATATACTCATACTGCCATACCTTTGTATGTCCACCGGAACATATTATCACTCCATCTCGTACCTATTCACAATGCATTATGGTTTAATTTTCATGCCCTTGGAAATTCATTATGGTCTCATTGCATGGCTTCGTTCCCATTGAACTTCATCATAGCTCCATCTCATATCCATTCCCAGCATATTATGCCACCGAAACACATCATAATACGATTTCATAATGTTTGTTTCGTTGCATTATGTGCATGTCATTGCATCATTTGTCTTGGCATTTCATTGTATTATCATAACCTTACACTCCATTGTATCATTTTTGTTTTATGCACTTTGATTATGTCTTATCGAAATTCATTATTTCGATTTCTTTTGACTCATATCATTTCATAATATGCGCTTTTCCATGTTTGTAATTTAATTTTAAAATGACCATGTTAGGGTCATATTTAAAATTAAATTTTATGATACTAACTTTTGGTATGGTTTTGTAGGTCTAGGGCTTGACTATTGGGCCCTCTATTTCTAATCCATTTTCTTTAAGAAAATGCCTAGGGTTAATATGATGTGTATATGGAATATGAAATGAATATGTGGTATTTGGAGTATGAAATGAAATATGGTATATGGAATTAAAAGGGTAGGATAATGGATATGGAAATGAATATAATGAATAGGAATAGGAATATAATGAGTAGAATAATGAAGGTAGTGAAATGTAGGTAAAATATGCATATCAGGTATTAAATTAATCTTAACAATCTCTAGAAAAATAAAAATTTAAAATTGAAATTTCAAGAGCAAAATTTTTTACTCATTGTACTTTTACTCTCATAAAGTATTTGATGATGTCTTCTAGTCAATGTCTTTGATGGCTCTTCTAGGATAGATTGTAATGTAGACTTATTCTTTCTTTATGTTTTTGCATCCATCATTGATTCTGGATCTTTGAGTGTTGTTGATGATTCAGGTCCCTTATGTAATGTGTACATGATGATTTAGGTCCCTTCTAACATGTATTTTTTTATGTAGCATTTGTCATATAATACATGTTTCTTCTGACATTTTAGGTCCCTTCTGCACAATATTTTCAATGATGTTTTAGTTCCCTTATGTCTTGCAATTCAACTTCCTTCTTCAATTCAACTGCTCAAACTGAGTTCCTTTTGCAACTTCCTCCTTGCTTATGTGAATACTTGTCCTCAAGTATTGTATTGTTTTGGAGGGTTAATTCTGTAAAATCAAACTGACGTAAGGTTAAAACAAGATAGAGAATTCATGGAGACCAAACTAGTTTGTTTTTCTCCATGAATTCGAGTTTGCTTTGTGCTAGTTGCCTGGGTTTTCACAAGCAAACTTATATATATATATATATATATATATATATATATATATATATATATATATATATTATATATATATATATATATATATATATATATATATATATATATATATATATATATATATATATATATATATATAATTGTTTATTATTCTCAAATAATGGAAGGCATATTGCTATGTTGTTCCATTATTTTCAGATCAGTATCTCTTGAAATTTGTTTCATAAAATCTTCTTTATTTATAGGGTTATTGTAGACTTTAAGCCTATGTCCATAAACTACAAATGAAATAGATGTTTGATTAATTGTTTCTATTTTGACAGCTCCATTATCAAAGACCTCCTCTGATGCAGGAGCATCCTGCTCAGAAATCAGTTTGTATTTGGGTGACTTAGGGGATGTGATGAAATTTAATTTATTAATAAGAAGTTTGTATATTTTAATAAATTGAGTGAGAAATACATATGTGAGGTTGTAATTGTAAATATTCTCATATAATTGAGAATATGAGAGATGTTTGACTAGTGTAGATCTCATAGAGATCATAGGGATTAGGAGATCCTAGAATAGGGGATTAGCTGAGTTAAAAGAGGGATTAGAGGATTTTTAGGAGTTTGGTGAGGAGATTTTATAGGATATGGACTGAAATTAGTTCAGAATCCTTTCATTGTAAATATGATATGCTTAGAAGGAATTAAAAAGTTGGGGATCGAATAGGAGGTAGAAAGTGAGCATAGGTGAAGAGTTGAGAAATAAGGCCATTTAAAATAAAGGAAATCAAGCCAAGTACTTTAGATTTTTTAAACTAGTTAATAAAATAGCATTGTGTTTGCGTATGTTATCTGAATTTTATTATGATGGGTATGTATATGATTATGTTGATATTAGCTTGAATGCTTTTAGGGTTTGAGCTAACAGGATAGCAAAGACTTATTTTATTTCTGAGATTTTGAAATCAATGCGTAGGAGAAATAGAATCTAGAAAAAAAAAAAAAAAATCATTGTATATCTCTGCGTACCTAAGAATTGTGTAAGTTTGAGCCTATTCAAAGGAGGAGAGAAATCATTCTGAGAGTAATCATGGATAATTTTGACCCTTATATAAGTATAATGAAGCTGTGGGAAAGCACAAGTCGGAATTAATCATTAGTCTTCATTCCTATTATTAACGTTGAATTATGGAATGGCATTGAATTAATTTCTCTCTATTGAGAAGCTCTCAATTTCATAGAATATCTCAATGTTGGGTGGAATTGATCCTTTGCTGTAAAGGATTGGGGAATTATTATAGTATGCCATAATTACGAGTTCCAGTGTGGTTTGTATTGAATTTAATGTTATTTTGATTTGGTCCTTGAACCATTAAAGCATATTACAATTGCAAGTTTAGTTTGAGTTAGATTGTTGAATTTAACTATTGCATTCTAGCATGAGTGGAGAATAAAAAGTATAGAATGAATCAAATTGTGAATTTTCTGGTGAGAGGGTTGCTCCGTGTTGAGCAATATTGATGAAATGAAATGATCCACTGTTGTGGATATATACTTTGCAAATTTGGCTTATGTTGACAGGAGGAGTTAGAATTGATGGTAAGGAAGGAAGCGTAGTGAAACCCAACAAGAAATACACTGAAAACCATTGTGCATATACTAATGTGAGGACAGTAAGGAGATCCAGCAACATATTGTTGATTTCGAAATACAGTTCACGTGACAACAACTCAGTTCCTGTTCTAGAGTTTTTGTTTCTGTTCAGATAGATAGTTTCCTGTTTGCACCTTCAACGTTCTCATACATCTAGTGAACAGAAGCACAGAAGGTTACAAGGACGAATTCATCTGTTTTGCATGTTCTTATGTTCATTTTGAATCCCAATTTATTTTAATGCTGACAGTCTGAAGAGTTCAGAATCAATGTAGGATTTCATAAACCTGTATTACCATTGAACAACAGTTGAAATTACATCAATTGGGATTGATTAATTCCATATCAGGGTTCTGCATCATCCCCTATCTCATATGGCCCCAGCCGATGATTTGTAAACATTGCCTTGAAATCTCTAACTTTGGAGTCAAACAATAATGCCTAGTCTCCTTTATTGAATATTTTGTTCTTGATGAATCGATCATGCCATTTTATCCTTTGTTGTTTCACAAGAGATGTGTGCTCCATTGCTTGTTGTCTTATTTCATCCTGTTGATTTAATTCCATTACTCATTTTTGTTGTGCTTCATATAATTCCATTCCCAGCTTTACTGCTAATTTAAATGTGTGTATTTGAAATTCTATGGGTAACAGGACCTTTTCTATACACTAACTAATATGGACTGAACCCAGTTGTGTTCTTCCATGTTATCTTGTATGCCCATAGCGCATCTCTCAATTTCTCTTACCAGTCATTTCTATTCATTTGTACAGTCTTCATCATAATATTCTCCAGGACTTTGTTTGTTGACTCTACTTTTCCATTTGCTTGAGGATGGTACGAAGTTGATTTTCTATTTTTGATCTTGTACTTCTTCGTAATATCACAAACAAAGTTTGAAAGTGGACTGTGTACCTTGGTCAATTACAATTTGTGTCGGTACTCCAAATATGACAAAAATTTCCTCAAACAGGAATGTGACTATTGTATATTATGTTTCTCTTGCTGCCGCCTTTGCCTCACTCCACTTAGTAACATAGCCAGTACATACTAAGATGTACCTCTTCCGATTTGAAGGTGGATTTATTGGTCCCACAAAGTCTAGAGCCCATTGCTCAAATGGCTCTATGAGTTCTTGTGGGTTAAGTGGCATTTCATCTGATGTTATTGGCTTTCCTACTCTTTGAAAATTGTCACACCTTTTGACATACTCTTTGGAATCCTTGAAGATCACTGGCCAGTAGTAGCCAAGTTTCAGCACCTTGTAAGATGTTCGCTTGTCTACCAAATGACCACCACATGGCTCGTCATGAGATGCTTTGAAAATTTCTAAGATTATATCTTCTCTAACACATTTTCTTATTATCATATCAGAACTAGTATAAAAGAGATCACCATTAATATAGCTATATCTAGCACTTTCTCTAATTATTTTTCTTTTATGTTTGTTTATGAAGTGGGATGGTAATTTTCCAGAATATAAATAATTTTCTATATCTGCAAACCATGGTGTTTCGGTAGTTATTTCAAATAGATGTTCATCTAGGAAATTATCTGAAACATGATTCATATCACTAGGCGTATGAAGCCTTGAAATAAAATTAGCTAACTGATTGTCTTTACCTGGTCAATCTTGAATTGTAATGTTAAATTCCTGCATTAACAATAGCCATCTTGTAATTCTCCCATTTGTGATTTCTTTATTGATTAAGTATTGTATGGTTGAATGGTCTCTATGAATGAATACTTCATAGCCTGTTATGTAATGCCTGAATTTGTTTACTGCATGTACTACAGCTAACATCTCTTTTTCTGTGACTATGTAGTTCAATTCGGCTGGTGTTAAGTTTTTACTTATGAAATATATAGCATAATTGAACTGGTTTTCTTTCTATCCAAGTGATGCACCTATGGTTCTATCAGATACATCTGTGGAGATATGAAATGTAAAAGACCAATTTGGTCCTCGAAAAATGGGGGCAACTGACAGTTTTTCTCATTTTGACAATGATTTGTCCATTGGAATTCAACATCTTTTGCAAGTAACTTGAATAGAGACAAAGCTATTTTACTGAAATTTTCAATAAATGTCCTATGGTATTGATCTAGAAAAGAAAAGTATTTCTTCCCAGCTAATGAATCTAGTACCTGATCAATAAATGGTAGCGAGAAATGATATTTTAATGTGGCTTTGTTCAATTCCCTATAATCTACACATGTCCTCCACTTCTCATTTTTCTTTGGCACTATTACTAAGGGAGAAACCCATTGACTGTCAGAAATAGGCTAGATGAATCCAACTTGTAATAGTTTATGTAGTTCTTCTTTCACTATTTCCTTCATCATGGGGTTCATCCTCCTTTGAGGTTGCCTTACAGGTTTGATATGATCATCAGTATAGATGTGGTGGATACATGTGTTGGGATAAATCCTCTGCTTGTCTATGTAATCCTAGGAAAAAGCTTTTGAATATTTATTTAACAATGCTATTACCTCTTCTTCTTGCAACGATTGTAAGTTATTACTAATATTCAAATGTTTTCCAAGATAAATCTCAATACTTTTAGTTTTTGAATTGGTAATTTTGTTAACAGGAAAAATATTTTTGAATGAATCTTGCAATGATTGAATTGTGAAGGTTTCCTTAAAACAGTGATTCAAAATATTATTTGCAGCTTCATACTGGGTTACTCTAAGCTGCTCTGAAATATTTGGTTCTGAGATGAAAAGGTCTAATAGATCTTCACTCTCCTATTATTCTCTAAGGTCAAAGACTTGGTTAATACTAAGAACTAATTTAGTTTGTTGTTGTTCTTGTACTTAAAGCCATGATAATAAAGAAGGTGCTTGTCCTAGAGAATAAAGTGTGATGTGTTTTCTTTCATCCCCATGCACAATAATCATACTTCCCGATATGCACCCATTAAAGGCATTTGTAGTGGCTAACCATGGTCTACCTAAGATTAGACAATGTCCTCCTAAGTTTGGTTTTTGCTGCAAAATGAGGAAGTCTATAGGATACTACCATGAATCCAGAGAGACAATGATATCTTCTAATATTCCTTCTGGTACAACCTTATATCTATCTGCTAACTTGTTAAATTGGCAACTAGGGCCAAACTCCATGTGGGTCAGCTTATTTATGGCAGCTCATAATTTTATTGGATCCCTCTCGTCGAGAGGTGTAGGATTGATCCAAAGATCATCCGATTCCGATAAGTATTTATGGAGATATGAATTTATTTTGTTTATGTAATTATTATCAAGCCGACCAGCTCTTATGTAGGCTCTAGAAGCCCAAACGTCATGTCTATTTGTCATATATGATTTAGTATAAATAGAAGAGTTTTGATGTCAATTGGAACACTCATTCTTGATGTGATCTCCTCTCCAGGTCCTGGGTTTTTGGAAGGAGAATCACAAAAAGAGTACGTTGGTCCATACGTTGTTTATGAAAACATCTGTTCATAATATACGCTGTTCACATTGGATACGTTGTGGATTCTATACCCTGGTTTCATTTAGTCGTGGGATCATGCTGTACATGTTGATTATACGCTGCCCTAAAGAGATAAAATCACAGTCCTAGGAGGAGACATCTAGACGCACAGAAAGGAGGCTCTTCTATGCAGCAAGGAGAGGCTTCAAATGCGTTGTCCAAGGGAGCTTCTATTCACTGTCAAAGGAAGCTCTAAAAGAGCCCTCGACGCAGTGAAGGAAAGATCCATAATTGCAGACACCTATACGCTGTCCTAAAAAGAGTCCTAGCTGCAGTTTAAGGAGGCCTATCTAGCAGCAAGGAAGAAGCGCTAATCACTGTCTTGAAGGTGCCCTAATCCGCAATCCTTAAAGGGCCTTATCTGCTATCAAAAGAGACCCTTTAACGCAGGTCTAGAAGAGACCTTAATCCGCAGTCTTATCTGTTGTCCTAACTGTTGTTCTGGTGTACCCTAGACGCAGTTGAATGGGGACCCTAGCCACTGTATTGAGAAGAGTTTAGGCAGCAGAAAGGAAGTCTTCTATACGCAGTCACAAGAGGCTCAATCCGCAGTTGAGAGGAGGGCTAATATAGGCCCTAAATGAAGGCCATAATCCGCAGCTTCAGAAGGCCTGAATCCACAGTCTGTTGACCCTATACGCAGCAAGAAAGAGACTCATAATCCACAGCTTCAGAAGGCTTGAATCCGCAGTCTGTTGACCCTATACGCAGCAAGAAAGAGACCCATAATCCGCAGCTTCAGAAGGCCTGAATCCGCAGTCTGTTGACCCTATATGCAGCAAGAATGAGACTCATAATCCGCAGCTTCAGAAGGCCTGAATCCGCAGTCTGTTGACCCTATACGCAGCAAGAAAGAGACTCATAATCCGCAACAAAAGAAGGATCTTATTCACAGTATAAGGAGGTCTGGAAGGACAGTGTTTCGGTTGCTATAGATAAAAGAAGCATGGTGACAGCACATTGATAAGGGTTGTTCCTTAGGACTATTTCAAGGTTGATAAGTCACTGTCATCAGATCAGCATATGTTATTAGTTGCTGACTGTTTGAGGATCATAGGCCTATCTTGCTGCTGGGCTAGGCCGCAGGCCATAGCGAGCAACATAGGTTGTTCTATCAGTCTTGGACTGCGTGGCCTACTGCAGACTTGAAGGCCTTCATTATTGATGAGAAGGATAACTGCTGAAGCAGTGTCAGTTAGTACAGCAAGAAGATCACAGTGTTCTGGAAATTATATTGAGTCAGGGTTTGACTATGTTCGACTCAGTTTTATGAGCTTCCTATTGATGCCACCTAGATGGAAGATTCTGTCTAGTTTGACTAGCATTAGCTTCTCTGGTCAAGGGTTTTCTACTGCTGTCATAAATATCAGATTTGTGTATTTGTACTATCTCTCTCTCTGCTGAACTTTGAAGATAAAAGAAGATTTGATCAAAGGGTTTCCCCACACATTGTGGGGTTTGTCCCTGGCTCGCGCCATATCTTGTGTCCTCTTGTCTTGGCTTGTCTTCTGTGTTTTATATTTATGTTCTATCTGCAGTTTATCGTAATGCTGATGTGATTGCTAACTATGAAAATTTAAATAAATTGCTCTAGCATAGAACATACCAAAAATTAACATGGTATCAGAGCTAAGGTGAAGACAATGCCCAAGCAAGAGTGAAAAAGCAATCACCGAAGACAGTTGGGACAAGACAAAAGGATCAATGGGGTGAAGTCAATGCAGAGAATGTTATTAGAATGGTGCAGCAAAACTTCTGATGGCATCACTTCATTAGGAAGTTTAGATCTAAGGGTAGGAAGGAAAGGTAGATGTGTTGGTTATGAGTTCGGCCCTTATGCGAAGGAGTGCACGAATGATAGAGATGCGGGTCATCAAAGACAATGGTCGACTCTTCCATGAAAGCAAGGAACCCCAAAATCTCTTTTATGTACCTGATCACAAGAAGAACCTGATGTCCATCTCGGAAATGGAAGTCAAAGGTTACAGGATGGAACTTATCGATGGAAAGGTACGTGTTTGAAAATCTTTCAAAGATGTTTTTGAGTTCAGGGTTGTATCAAGTTGCAGGAAGTCCACTGGGGACCATGTCCATTGACTCAGCACTGGAGGTCTGTGAGTCAGATGGTGACTTGGATGCCTGAATTCAAAAAGGAGCATGAAGGTACATGTCTGAAATGTACCGAAGGAAAATATTATAAGGGGACCATTCCCCTCATGCAGCAGGTCCACAGGTTTGGAACAACTCGAGGAGTTTGAGAATCATGATCAAGGAATCTCATGTATACAGGTGGAAGAAAGCCCTCTATGGCTTGAAGAAAAACACCTCGGGCATAGTATGAGAGGATTGATAGCTATCTAATGCAGCTGAGATTCATTAGGAGTGAAACCGATCCAAACCATTACTCAAAGGTTGTGGATGATAAACCTCTCATACCGGCACCTATGTCTAACAGGTGCAGACCCTCTCATTTATAGGAGACAGAGGGAGTTGAATTCTGAATGTGGGCAGATAAGCTGCAAGCTTGTGACTGCCTCGAGGATCTTAACTTTCAGAAGTTATATGGTAATGATGTTGGACCAAATTTGGGAAATGCCTTTGAGTTTCATAAACTCATTCGCATTGGTGTTCTTGGAGAACCTCCGTTCGAACATATGTGTTGCAGTTAGCATGGTGAGCTCATATTTGGTTGAGCCTCACTGGATTGGTACCAAGAATCTTCTGAGATATCTTCAGGGGCACAATCTCTCATGGATTGAGATACACTGCCTAAAATATGAAACCACATGATTATTCGAATGATGAGTGGGCAGGCAGTGTGGAGGATCACTAGAGCACTTCTCAGTGCTATTTCTCTTTGGAATCTGCCTCGATATCCTGGATGAGCAGGAAGCAGAAGTCGGTGACTCTGAGCACCACCAAGGTAGAATACATTTCTGATAGTATGGCCTTATGTGAGGCAGTCTGGTTGCTGAAGCTCTTCAGTGAGCTGTTTGTACACATGATGAATACCACTGTGATTCTCTGTGACAACCAGAGATGGGATTCGATTATTGAGGAATCCCATATTTGACAATTGCTCCAGCAGATAGACATCAAATACTGCCTTATCTGGGATATGGTAAGTCGATGATCAAGGAGGCTCCATCGCACTGAGATGATGTATAGGACAGAGCCCTGAGGAAATATCAAATTTGTGATTTTCCCGAATGACTTGGAGTCGTCGAGAGACCTTTGTAAAAGGGTCCTGCAGGTTGCATACAATGAGCTCTGGGAGCTTTGGGGGACTTGCAGTTCTATTGGAGCAACATACGACCATAGGGTGACTCACCCTCCCCTGGTGGTACGCACTGGAACAAGATGATGCACTCTCTTGTGGGACAAGATGATTCGCTCTCTTGTGGGACAAGATGATTCGCTCTCTTCTATAGCAGGATGATTAGTTCTCCTGTGAGGCCTGGATTGATGTGTTCTCCATGGCGATTGTAGCAGGATTGATGTGTTCTCCTGTGAGGCCTAGATTGATGTGTTCTCCACGGCGATTGTAGCAGGATTGATGTGTTCTCCTGTGAGGCCTGGATTGATGTGTTCTCCTTGGCGATTGTAGCAGGATTGATGTGTTCTCCTGTGAGGCCTGGATTGATGTGTTCTCCATGGCGATTGTAGCAGGATTGATGTGTTCTCCTGTGAGGCCTGGATTGATGTGTTCTCCATGGTAGCCTGGATTGATGTGTTCTCCATGGCGATTATAGAAGGATTGATGTGTTCTCCTGTGAGGACAGGATTGATTAAGTTCTCCTGTCGAGGCATCCTACCCATGCAGTCTAGGACTCATGGGAAGTACCTCTCATCTGATCAATGAGCAGGGAAATGAAGTTAGGGACCATAGTAGTATCGATGGACGCATCATTGTATCTACCGTACTCCCTATGCTAGGATTTCCTCCATTGATCTGGGATCAATGATACTGGTCTGGGACCAGTGGTAGGAGTTGTACATACTATGACGCTGACTTCGGGTTGGCTGAGACTAGTCTGGGACTAGTGGTACATACTCTGAGACTGACTTCGTGTCAGTGCAGGACTGGTCTGGGACCAGTGAGAGTCGTACATACTATGACGCTGACTTTGGGTCGGTTGAGACTGGTCTGGGACCAGTGGTACGCACTCTGAGTCTGACTTCAGGTCAGTGAAGAATGTTATGAGACATTCTCGATCAATTCTTCTTCTTCATAGTTCAGCAGAGCTGAGCAGAGTAGTGCTAGTAGAACCAGCAACGCTGAGCAGAGCTGAGAAAAGCAGAGCAGAGCTAGCAGAGCCAACAGAGCTAAGCAGAGCAGAGCTAGCAGAGCTGAGCAGAGCAAAGCAAAGCCAGCAGAGTAGAGCAGAGCCAGCAGAGCTGATCAAAGATGGGTAGAGCAGTGCAGGGCACTGATGGCAGAGATAGTACAGTCGGACATATGGATCAGCAGATGGAGTTCCCCCTAGTTGAGAGGGAGTGTTAAATTGGAAACTAGGGCCAAACTCCATGTGGGTCAGCTTATTTATGGCAACTGATAATTTTATTGGATCCCTCTCGTCGAGAGGTGTAGGATTGATCCAAAGATCATCCGATTCTGATAAGTATTTATGGAGATATGAATTTATTTTGTTTATGTAATTATTATCAAGCCGACCAGCTCTTATGTAGGCTCTAGAAGCCCAAACGTCATGTCTATTCGTCATATATGATTTAGTATAAATAGAAGAGTTTTGATGTCAATTGGAACACTTATTCTTGATGTGATCTCCTCTCCAGGTCCTGGGTTTTTGGAAGGAGAATCACAAAAAGAGTACGTTGGTCCATACGCTATTTATGAAAACATCTGTTCATAATATACACTGTTCACATTGGATACGTTGTGGATGCTATACCCTGGTTTCATGTAGTCATGGGATCACGCTGTACATGTTGATTATACGCTGCCCTAAAGAGATAAAATCACAGTCCTAGGAGGAGACATCTAGATGCACAGAAAGAAGGCTCTTATATGCAGCAAGGAGAGGCTTCAAATGCGTTGTCCAAGGGAGCTTCTATTCACTGTCAAAGGAAGCTATAAAAGAGCCCTCGATGTAGTGAAGGAAAGATCCATAATTGCAGACACCTATACACTGTCCTAAAAAGAGTCCTAGCTGCAGTTTAAGGAGGCCTATCTAGAAGCAAGGAAGAAGCGCTAATCACTGTCTTGAAGGTGCCCTAATCCGCAATCCTTAAAGGGCCTTATCCACTATCAAAAGAGACCCTTTAACACAGGTCTAGAAGAGACTTTAATCCGCAGTCTGTTGGCATTATGATGCATGTGTTGTACTTGATGGCAACCCTCTCATAGAAGAATATCTCACTTATGTATAACTGGATGAATCTTCAAAAGAGATATCAGATGTGACTGATGGAGGACAGCTCAAAGGAATCAGATGATAGTTCTAAGTGTGACAAGTTAGCTTTGCCATCAAGTCCAAAGGGGGAGATTGTTGGCATTATCAGACAAGTGTTGTCCTTGATGGAAAACCACACTGATGACAAATCATAGTGCAGAAGGTCAGCAGCAAGGAATTGATGATCAGACTATAAGAAGAAGAGAAAGTTCATACACGCAGGTTCGTTAAGCCCAAGTCGCGTGTACACGCTAGTTGGCTTCAGCAAAAGCGCGTGTATGTGGAAAAGTACCTTTGGTCCATGGCGGTTAGTCCTTGGAAGTTGTGCCTTTGGTTTCGGACCATTGTGTCTCGACGGGCGTGTCGATCCCTAGTTTTGAAGTTGATGGTATTGTGTTACTATGGTTTTGGCTCTTGGTATTGAGCAAAGCCCAAGGCTATATAAGGAGAAGAAGATCATTAGGCAAAATCATCTTTCGACAAGGCTTGAATATCTAAGAGAGAAAGAGATCTGATATGCAGGGTCTGGGTTGCTTGATATGAGCTAAGGAGAGATCACATCGGTTGATGGAAGACTAGATCTAAGGATAGATCGGGATCTAATGGTTTGAAATGCTCTATCATGATATGGTTGATTATGCGTATTTCTAGATCTGCATACTGTCGCAATGTTATGTTCTGGGTCTAACTGATGTCTGGTACAGCTGCAAATTGAGAAAGTTTATTTTTAGATCTGTACGCAGGTTGGCTTCGGTAAAAGCGCGTATACACGCGGGTTTGATTCATCGAAGTAGCGTATACATTGTAAATCTTAATATTTGAAGTTGCAGATGGATCTGATGGTTATTACAGAGTTCTGTGTCTGCTCTGTGTTCTGGTGACTGTTGTTAACAGGGTTTCAGTGATTCAAAGTTTGATAATACGAGTATTGGTTGTTTTATGCTTCAGTGATCTGTTGTAAAAGTTGAATGAATTGGGGTCTACAAATTGTAATGTTGTGCTTCAGGAATATCCAGTCTGAAAATGTATGAAAGGTGGTACCTGAAGGAAAGAAGATTGTAGGTCAGCACCTACGTACTAGTATCTTGGCTAGTACAAGAGCAAAGGGGGTTGGAGCTCCCTTCCAAGGAAGTTTGGAGAACGAGAGAAGGTTGTAGCCTTCTGCAGGTTGTAGCCTGCGTACTGGTATAAGGCTGCACCAGTAAAAAAGATTGTAAACTGAACTTTCATATTAAAGAAAGATAGAGACAACTTGCAGCAGGTGGTTTTCACCCACATTGGGTTTCCACCTTATATCTTGGTGTTCATGTGTGTGGCTTTTTGATCTGTTCTGTTATACTACACCTGTTTACTGTTAATGTGGTGAATAATGTCCTGATGAACTTAACTGAAGAATAAGCTATCTAAATTATGAGTTTTCTTCTTATACGATGTTTTATTTAGTCACAGTAGCGTGTACACGCTGGTTCACCTAACTGAAGTAGCGTATATGTTTCTGAGCATTGAAAAAGTTTGATTGATCTGATAATACTGATATACTGATTCACCCCCCCTCTCAGTATTATTTCCAACACAGTCTTATCTGTTGTCCTAACTGTTGTTCTGGTGTACCCTAGACGCAGTTGAATGGGGACCCTAGCCACTGTATTGAGAAGAGTTTAGGTAGCAGAAAGGAAGTCTTCTATACGCAGTCACAAGAGGCTCAATCTGCAATTGAGAGGAGGGCTAATATAGGCCCTAAATGAAGGCCATAATCCGCAGCTTCAGAAGGCCTGAATCTGCAGTCTGTTGACCCTATACGCAACAATAAAGAGACCCATAATCCGCAGCTTTAGAAGGCCTGAATCTGCAGTCTGTTGACCCTATACACAGCAAGAAAGAGACCCATAATCCGCAACTTCAGAAGGCCTGAATCCACAGTCTGTTGACCCTATACGCAGCAAGAAAGAGACTCATAATCCACAGTTTCAGAAGGCCTGAATCCGTAGTCTGTTGACCCTATACGCAACAAGAAAGAGACTCATAATCCGCAGCAAAAGAAGGATCTTATTCACAGTATAAGGAGGTCTGGAAGGACAGTGTTTCGGTTGCTATAGATAAAAGAAGCATGGTGACAGCACATTGATAAGGGTTGTTCCTTAGGACTGTTTCAAGGTTGATAAGTCACTGTCATCAGATCAGCATATGTTATTAGTTGCTGACTGTTTGAGGATCATAGGCCTATCTTGCTACTAGGCTAGGCGGTAGGCCATAGCGAGCAGCATAGGTTGTTCTATCAGTCTTGGACTACGTGGCCTACTACAGACTTGAAGGCCTTCATTATTGATGAGAAGGATAACTGCTGAAGCAGTGTCAGTTAGTACAACAAGAAGATCACAGTGTTCTGGAAATTATATTGAGTCAAGGTTTGACTATGTTCGACTCAGTTTGATGAGCTTCCTATTGATGCCACCTGGATGGAAGATTCTGTCTAGTTTGACCAGCATTAGCTTCTCTGGTCAAGGGTTTTCTACTGCTGTCATAAATATCAGATTTATGTATTTGTACTATCTCTCTCTCTGCTGAACTTTGAAGATAAAAGAAGATTTGATCAAAGGGTTTCCCCACACATTGTGGGGTTTGTCCCTGGCTCGCGCCATATCTTGTGTCCTCTTGTCTTGGCTTGTCTTCTGCGTTTTATATTTATGTTCTATCTGCAGTTTATCATAATGCTGATGTGATTGCTAACTGTGAAAATTTAAATAAATTGCTCTAGCATAGAACATACCAAACATTAACATAACTCTAAAATGGTAGTAGTAGATCTAATATTGTTTAAGTTCAAATGTTTCATGGTCTCTATAGTCATAATGTTTATAGATGCTCCCAAATCTTCTAAAGTGTTTGGAACTGAAAAATTATTAATTGAAATAGTAGCTATAGGGATACCAGGGTCAATATATTTTTTGACTACTATCTTTGTAGACATGAGGCTAGCTAGTTTTTCAATGACTTGGATTATAGTAGGATGATTTTTATTTTTACCAGTTTTCTTGATGCATAACTCCTTTATTATTTTAGCATAAATTGGTATTTCTTTTATTGCCCGTAACAAAAGAATTTTGACATATGCATTTTTCATTTCATCAAAAATATCAAATATAGGAAGAGATATTTGAATGTTCTGCTCTACTAACCTCTCTAGATAGGGCGGTGTTTGAGTTGTTACAGTTTTTTATTTTCTGACTTTGATTTTTTGAATGTGATGTTTCAGGGTGTTCTCCTTGTTTAGTTGGTTCTTCTATGACTGGAGAAGAATTTTTACGCAGTACTTTCCCAGACCTTAAATAGACATCGTTTATGGGAAGAATGGAGTATGTTGGAAAATATGTTTCTTCTTCGACATTGTATGTAGGTTTATCCATTTTGTTACTCAGATTTGCTACTGGCTGAGCTGATAGTTGAGTTGGTCTAGGTTGGTTCAAAGGAAGCTGAAGCTGTTGTGGTTGAGTTAGTAATGGTGCAGGATTTTATTGTGGAAATGGCATGGATTACAGATATTGTTGAAACTCTTGTATAGAAATGGATGTTGATATTATTGTTGGTATTGTTGTTGGTATTGTTGAGGTGGCTGGTTTCCATAAATATATCCTCTCCAACCTTGTGCAGGTTGGTTTTGATATTGTTGTGGAGGCTAAGCTTGCCACGAAATTGGGGTATTCCAAGAACTTTGAGGAGGATACTGATAGTTTGGTTGAGGGAATTGCTGAGGAATCCTTGGCTGCCAAGGCCTTCTTGGTGCCACATAGTAAAAGCCTTCTTCCCCTTCTACTTCTTCCATTAGATTCATTTGAAAATATTTCAACTTTAGTCATTTTTCTGTTGAATGGATTTTTGTGCAAAGGCCACATACTTGAATGCTATCCAAAGGACATTCTCTTAATAGGTGTTTCTTCCTACATTTGGGACAAAAGGTTGCTAATATTTTCTCTTGTTCTCCTTTCTTTTTGTTAGCTTTTAAAACATATATGTGTGTCCTTAATGTTCTTAGAAGATCAGTTTTGAAGTTTTCTAGCAAGCTTCCTATCTCTGCTCTTGTTACCCCTCCTGCTGCTAATTTTGAAGCTTTTGAACTAATATCTTTCCTTCCAGTTTTTTATCTTCCTCTTGAATATTTTTGACATAGATATGAAATTTCATGAAATGACAAGTTTGAAATATCACCCTTGCCAATTACATTCAAAATGTCAAGATCTTCATCTCTTATACCTTTTAGAAAAATTGTGCGGATGGTATCTGAGTTTAGAGAGTGTTGTTTAGATTTTTGAATATTGTAAGAAAATCTTTTCAAATATTCTCCTAAACTTTCATCTTCTTGTTGTGTGATTCTAAAAACATCCTCTTTTGAGTCCCTAGGCATATAATAGGCTTGATACTTTTTAAGAAATATTTTCTTCATGTCATCTCAAGAAGTGATTGTACGTTCTCCTAAACCCATGAACCATTTTAATGTTGTTGCTTTTAAAGTAGTAGGAAAGAGGTGAAGCTTGTGTGTGTCATATGTGTATCCATAATTTCTACACAAGATATCGAATTCAAACATAAATGAGTCAGGATCTTCTATTGACATTCCATAAAAGTTAGGCAATACAGAAAGTGGAATGTTTTTCATTTTCACTTCTTCTCTTAATATTACACTTGTATCTAATATTGGAAAGCGAAAAACAGCTTCTTGATCATCAGTATTTTCTTATTCATTATCATTTAATATTTTTTAGCGTACTTTGTTTTTATCTTCTTCTCTCTTTCTATTAGCTTCTCTTTTTGCCTCTTCCTCTCTTTGTCTTCTCCATTCTTTCTGTTGTTTTTCATATTGAAGTATTTGTTCTAGAGTGAGGATAGTGGATCCTTGCCCTTCTTCCATCATAGTTTCAACTACTATAGCAACTTGAGATTCAAGTTGTTGTTTGTTTTTGAAAATATGTTGTTCTATTGGCTCAAGAATGGGTTGATCTATTTATTTAACAATTTTCCTTGTTTCCTTTTGTTTTTCTAAAGTTGGTGTTGCTTTTGGAGTTTGTTTTATTTTTACCTCCCAGGCTAACAAGTTTCGTATTTCAATTAAAGTTAATATTTGTCCTATTCTTTGTTTCTCCTCTAATTCTTCTAGAATTGGTTTACCAGCAACTGGTGTAGTTAGTTCTGATGGATGAATTTTTGTGGGGTTTGTCTTAATGAATCTACCTTTCTGATCTCTATCTCTAGGCATAAAGAAACATAACTAAAAGAAACATAACATAGCTAAATTTTTATTGTTCTTGTTTGTTGTTTTTTTTATTATTACTTTTTTTATCT
Organism: Pinus tabuliformis; assembly: GCA_031772625.1. Taxonomy (NCBI): domain Eukaryota; kingdom Viridiplantae; phylum Streptophyta; class Pinopsida; order Pinales; family Pinaceae; genus Pinus; species Pinus tabuliformis. The sequence continues at coordinate 727,965,401 of CM062813.1, forward strand.
TCTAATTGACTATGTTGATGAATGCTTCCCCGCCAATGGTGCCAAAATGTTGGGCTAATTTATTGAATAAATTAACACAAATATTTCATTATCAATCCAAGTTTGTAGAACTTAGAAGCATGTCCAAAATGTATGGATATCAGAGGTAGTCAAGGTTAGAATATGAAATATAAAGAGTTGAGGAAATACATATTATAATATAAATTTAATTAAGTAATTTCTAATCCACTTAGGTAATATGTGTAAGATGAAGTGGCTCCTAACTTAAGAGACCCGGTTGTGTCCTTCTTCTAAAATATTACTTCATGAATAGAAATCAAAAACTACTAATTGACAATAGCTTAAGATTCATAAATAAATAATGAAAGAGACTGCTGACTAAGGATGTCCTTGCTTTTATTCATCACAAATTCATTCATCATAATGCCATTGTTAGAAAACTAAAAACTCAGAAAATTAATTGAAAGCAAGAAAGATGAATTTTAGTTTTTATTTATTAATCCAATAGAAGGAGGGTTCAACTTGAACACTGGTTTGTCCCTTCACATAAAAATGATAAATAAACCAAGATTCATCAACAAACATAAATCATCATACATCAAATCAAATAAACAAATCTAAAGCAAAACTAGTTTATGAAAATCAAGCTAGATTAACCATGAAGTGTACTTAGCTTGGAGTGGGGGCCTCCACCCTTGCCTTGCACACTTGAAGAAATTATCAACTACTGCAAACTCAATCAATCATCCACACCATTGAACAGAAAAATGAAGGTAGAACGATTCCTCAAATTAACTCAAAGTATTCAGAAGTCTCAATATAAAATTATACAAATTCTACATATCATAAGCCTTCAACGTTTTGGCTTAAATAGAATATTATGAAAAAAAATGATCTAAAATGTCTCTAAAAACTATATCTATCCATATCCCATCTATCCAAGTCGATCTAATACATCCTATCACTAAAAATATGGAAAATCCCATGAAATCATAAAACTGCCCTATTTCCTAGGGTTTTCCTGATTGACTAATCATATTTGACCAACTTTGACCAGGCCTATTTAAGCTTGGTTTAATTGAACCAATAGGAGTTAGTTCAATCCTAGTTCCCAAGCTTTCTAGAAATGTTTCCAGCCTATGCTCAAGTGTCCTGCACATAAGACATCCATGATGCCATTATGAGAATTTCTTATTCTATCCAAAAATGCACTTAAAAATTTAATTTTCATAAAAACATCTAAAAATTGCAAAACTAAATTTATATACATGAATATGCATAAAGACATCAAAATGGGGTGTATGTGATGGAAAATGGATGGAAAATATAGAAATTAAGTGTGTTTTCTTAAGCAAAGTTGGACCAAAAACGAGGGCCAACAAGTTCAATTGCAATCATTGGTGTAGGAGAAATGTATAATTCAAGTTATATGCTCAATCTTATCCCTCTATATTTTAGAGCTAGAGAGGAGCCAAATTTTGACACTTAATTTGAGTTTCCATTCAATTGTCATGATTGTAACTATTGGAAGAAATTTTTGGTTTGAAATGACACAATTTGGAAAGAAAATGTTTCAATGCATAAATCTTATCCATCAAATTAAACAAGCAGAGGGATAAATGTAACAATTAACTCACAACTCTTCATAATATTCATTAGTTTTCTTTGATGTGTGTGTGTTATTTTTTTAATGATGATTTTGGGTTTCATGAACACACATGCAAACCTTTTTAAATCTCCCCGTTGATTATGACATCGTTTGCATTTTATTCTACATGTAAATTTTCCTTTGTTTCTCACTTCATCCTATAGTTGATTTTGGTGGCCACAATTCAGGGTTTCAAAGCTCTCATTACTTAACAAAATTTGTGTCTATTACTAATTATTTTCACATTATGGTCTATTTCTCAGTTTTGTCTCTTATGGGAACAACTAAGGAACAACCTAGATTCATTTTTTGACTTTCCTTTTATTAAGGTTCCCTTAGCATCAAGTTGAATTTGTTATCAACAAGGTTTGGCTTCGGCTTAATAATATTTTGGGTATATTTCTACTATTCATAAAGGTTTTCCTTAATTGTTACTTGGAATAGAATGGATGGACTAATAATTTATTAGTAGTCCAATGGCATGGGACTATAGTAATCCACTTTTCAATTTTTTTATGGTTGAGTTATCCCTTTAAGGCTTATGTGCAACGCAGGATGAGTTTATTTTTTTTTAATCTCATGTGACGATATGATATGGATTATGCTTGGTGAGTGCATCAAGGAAGAATTCATTATATGATGTGGATAACATAATTGTGGAATGTGAATGTAAATATTTGTTGATATTATCACTATATATTTGTTTTTAGGCTCCATTTGGGAAATACTACAAATAATCTAAGAACTTGACTAATTTTATTTTGATCCAACTGGATATTGGTGGCCACCTACCTATTCCACCTAGACCTCCAGTTGGTTTCATCAGTTTCCTTTATTACAATAACATTACTATTTCTAGCAATTTTTTGAGTCCTAAACTTTCAAAGTTGTTTTGACCCCCTAAACGACATTTTTTTTAGGTCCACAATGGGGTTGTAGCCATAGGCAAGGGCCTACCACAAATACTATAGTCCTTAGAGAGATATTTCCAACAAGGTATCGTACACATGAAATAGGGATCATATGGCCAAGTTATGACCCTAGTATGTTGGCTTCCTAACTAACCCCAACGAGGCCCACAAACTGTTGGTGTTCCATCTCTTGGGGTTAGGGTTTTGGTTGTTTAGGGTTTCCTTTTATTTTTCAATAATAAAAAGGCCCTTTAGCCTCATTGTAACATAAATTGGAGGCAAGTAGCCGCCACATCTCTTCTCAGAGATAATCTACCCTCGTCTGAGCTAATTTATTTCCATTCTACTTGTAAGCATCTTTTAGTTCCTTGATATTAATGAAATGGAGATTTATTTCTATTGCATCTTTTTGTTTATTTTTATATATGTATTCTGTTGTGTTCTTGCATAAGTCTGAATTAGTGGTATCAGAGTAGTCTGCTCTTTCTCTATTTTTCTTTTTATGTTCCCAATGAGGTCAAGGTATAATGAGTTAGGGCTTAAACTGGTTGAACCTTTTCAATACCATCCTCACAAACGCCAATGACCTCTCATGGTCGAAGAAAAGAAAGACGATTGAGCAAGAGATCCTTTCAGAATATTGTTCAAGGAAGCCTTCGAGTGACAGAGAAACGCGATAATGGATAAATTTACCTAGATCCTTCAATAGCTACCACATCAAATAAAAATTCATCCAACAACCACTCTTGAGGCATTGTTATCAACCTATTTTACCCCACTAGGTCAGTGACCCTCACTACTTGAGTCTGACTAACGTTTTCTAGACTCAAGACTCTTTTTCTACCATTTTGACCCATAGTCGCTCACATTGGAGCCTATGGGAGAAACTATAGGCTCAAAGTCACTCTCAGGCCCACTCTATGTGAGTGATCAGGGACTTTTGTTCCCCTTTCAGCGTTAGAGACTAGGGATACCTTCTAGAGTGTCTTAGTCCCTAGGAGATCAGTGTGATCCTTCGTCTATTAGAGTTGGCAAAGACTTATCTCTTAGAAGTTTCTACGTCTTCTCTTTGTCCTAAGTGCTCAGATACATCCTCTCAAGACCTCTCTTCTACCTATTTACACTGAATCATCTGAGAGGGTCAGCTAGTTTTAGAGAGATAGGATTCAGAATCAGATCTTGATATTATGTTGTTATAGATTGTGAGGTTTTTTTCCATTGGTCTACTACTCTTCATGCTCATTTCTTGGATATAGTGAGGAAACTCTGTTGAATTGTGGAGAAGAGGCTTGGATGTGAAATTTTAGAATTTTGTTGTTTCCTTTCATAATTAATGGAAATCTATGTTCCCTTCCTTACATGAATTTGTGTTCAGTATGTTATATGTTGATATCTATTTATTTTGATCTAACAATCTTCCAAGGAAGATAACTTGTTATCTTCGTTTAATCATGACTATGTGTAGGGATAGAGATCTGGTGCATACGTATTGGATTTCTCAAGTGGAGCACAAGATACGCATCAAACTCAAAACCCTTCCCCAATGTTTCTTGTTTGGTTTGAGTCAGTAGTTTTGGCCTTAGGGTGTTTTTACTCACATAATTGTATTTAAATTATAAGTTATCACCTTGGTTAAATTTGTTCATCGACTTTCACATCGTATTCATGGTTTACCTCATAAACGAGGTGGTCTGATTACCCCTGCATGGAGAGTTCTTGTCAGTGCTCAAGACTTAGGCCAACACTTTGTCTTAGAATCTACACCTAGTCCTTCTAATAGTGACTTGATTTCTATCGATACTTTGGTAAACGACTATGACGCCCCTGCCAATCCACCATTGACTAATCCTTTAGGACTGGAGTTATTGCAGCTAAATCCTAACGGTTCGACACTCACCTACACTTACGTGCCTTTGTCCATACTTTACCCTATGGTGGATTCTGAGACATCCTTACCTTGTGGATCAGAAGTATCATCTGCCATGACCTCATTTCCACTTATTAGTGTGGCTATACCCACTCCTTTATCCACACCTCTCACTTCTTCTTAGGGCATTCCACTAGTTTCTTCTATGATTCCTACAAATTCCTCGAATGTTTCCATGCCCATATCATCCCCTATGCCAACCATGGCACCTCAGCCTAGTCAGCTGGTAGGTTCAGGAATCTTTGCACCACATTTTACCCAACCAACTATTCTTGTCCCTTAGTTAGGCATGGTTACTTCTAGTAATATGTTGGGGGGGATCATTAGTTGTTACTAGTCAACCTAGGGGAAAAACATCTTCTAGTATGTCACAAGCTTGGTATAGTTCACCTTTTGGAGGGACACCACCTACTAGTACTTTTACTAGGGGGCTAGTTTACCTACAGGGAAACCCCACTGTCAGTACCGTTTCTCACATGGGTTATCCCCTTTATGTTGGTCCTATTGCACAGAGTGGTCCTTCTTCTATCCCTAGGTACAACCCCATCAGCATTCATGCTTTTGTGGGTCCTTTTCTCTCTAACGGTCCTTACCCTGAGGGGAAACATCCATTTTCTAGTCATCCTAGACCACAACAGTCTTATGTCGAGGCAAAACCTCTTCTTCACCATTACCTACATCATTGTGCTTCTTATATGGGGGGACCACATGGTTGGTCTGGGGTTTGTCCAGCTTATGACCCATTTATCAACTTCACAATCCATTCTTATCCTCTCTTTATTTGCCAGATTTCGAAAAATTGACTAATGACCCCATCCGTCATGATCCTTGGTGGCCACCTATGCCCACCAAATTACCATCTAATATTCCCAAGTTTGAAGGAATTACTGGGGAGAATCAATCCACACAGATTGCCAGCTATCACTTATGGTGTTCATCCAATTCTTTGGTGGATGATTTTGGGACAACGTGTGTTGATTGGGGATGTCACAAAGTGGTACATCGAGTTAGATACCGCATCTTATGGTGACCTTGCCCCCTTTGCTCAAAATTTCTTCACACACTTCCAGTTACCTATTTAGTATGATATCGACTCTGAACTCTTGTTTAATTTCAAGCAAGATGATGCCACATTAATTTCTTATGAGATCTTACGTAAATGGTTCATTCAATCTCTTTGTCCTCATATTGCCAAGGATGTGTCTATGTTTCAATCTGTTACTGAGGAACAAGTTTTTTCAGCTTCCCAACAGTTGGATATCATATATTCACAATCGAGTATGCTTTAAAAAGTATTGTCTAATGCCCCTAGGCCATCCATTGACCCTCCCAAGCCTGTTCCTAGCCCACATGTCAATGGTGTGATCGGGTCCATTTTTTATTCTAGGAGCCACCTTGCTACCCAACTTGGAAAATTGATTGTTACATATCAGGCCCTAGCAAGTGCACCTGGCTCTGTGATCCGCTAATGACTTATAGACTTTATGTGAAGTTCGCTTATGCTACTTAGTACAATGGTTCGAAAATATTGCAAATAACATAAACACATAAGCAAGTTGAAACATAATCAAACATATCAACACAATGATAATTTGATAACGAAGTTCACTAGACTTCTTGGCTACCTCTCTGGGTCCTTAACTTCCAATGTGCAGCTTTATTAGCCTTCAAAATGATTTTATAGACATGAGCTCAAAAACAGAAACTCAAATCAGAAAAAGGATCTCACCATTGTGTTTAGCTTGAAATTTTGCATCAAACGACTATAAACTTGCCCATATTTCGCCATTGTGACCTCTAGACCCCCTCAAGAAATCTAAAATTGCCTTTTCCCTCTATAAAACCACTTTTGTCTTCACAATACCACCTTGGTCTGTGCACTGGTGGTTTGACTGGTTTGACACCTGCACAAACTTTAAACAACATTTTGGTGGCTTGGTTTACCAAGCTCCGCCCTTGGCATAGTGGTTAGCCCGAATGTGTGAAGGCGTTGGAATATAAAGTTTTGGTGGGTCGGAGGTTTGAAACCTCTGCCCAACCTTTTTCTATTGGTTATGTTGATACAATATATATTGTGTATTTGGAAATGATATGGACTATATAATAACTAATATATCCAAAGGTCCGGCGGTCATGGGGTTGACCCCGACCGTCTGACCTTTTTCCGGACACCTTCCTGCAATCAATAAATACAAAATCATCAACTCCGATAACAAGAACCACGATGGCTCATCTAGTGAGCTAACTCCGATGAAAACTTATCCATTCTGAGAGGTTAGGGGTTTGATCCTCCCTGATCCCCAAAATTTTGGAAATAAGGCTACATTGGGAAAAATCTAAGATGCCACGTGTTAGTCCCAGATTGGCCCATATTAACCAATCATACTGTGACACATCATCAACCTACTAACACCATCCTAAACAAGTGTTGTATTCTCGGGATGACACATGTATTGCTAGCATCATCCTGTTGACCTTGTTGACCGTTGACCATTGACTTTTTTACTTTTTCCCTAATTTTCCTAAAAACTTTGACTGGCTCTAACTTCTTCATCCGGAATCGGATTTACGCATCGTTCACACCATTGGAATCATATTGACAAGCACTTAGACTTGATCCTACTTTCAACTACATTTGAAGGCTTTGATCTGGAAGCAAAACTGGATCCATTTTGGATCACTCCTACCCACTAGAAGCTTTTGGACCACCAAAAGTTGGTTTTAGTTGTTGACCAAGTGAGGATATGCTTCCCTCACTTTTCCAATATCTATCCATTGTGCTTTACTTGGATTTGTACCTTTGAGTCCCACTTGAAGATACTCAACATTTCCTCATCGCAAAGTCCTTATCCTCCTGTTAAGAACTGCATCCTCCTGTACCTCATTGAGATACTCAGGCAAAAGATCTTTAATGGAAGGTAACTAACCTTTCTCTTCGAGATCTTCAATCAATGAAAGCTCATACGATCATAAGTTTTCAACATTTACGACAGAATAGATCTGCATATAAACTAGTAGATCTAGGCGGAAAGCATTTTCACCAATTTTGTCAAGTATTTTGAAAGGACCATATCTAATTGGTTTCAAATTCTTACCTTCCCCTTGAAGTCTTTCTTTGCTAATGCACAACTAGACTTGATCAGCAACTTGAAAACTATGCTCAACTTGATGCTTGCAATGTCGTGCCTTATACTTTGATTGGCTTCTTTCCAGTTTTTCTTGTATTGTCTGGTGAATTTCCTGGATTTGTTTAATGAACTTGGTTGCTTTGTCCACATCATTGTGTCCATCAACTGCTATGTCTTTACCAAAGACAAAATCCAAGGGAGACTTTGGTATAAAACCAAAACAAGTGTCAAAAGGAGATCTTTGAGTAGAAGAATGTTTTTCATGGTTGTAAGCATGCAGCAAATAACACAAATGCTCATCCCAATGTTTTGGATGCTTACTGTAATATCCTCGAAGCAACTGTATCATTGTCCTGTTGACCACTTCTGTATGACCATCTATTTTTGGATGAAATGGCGTGCTCTTCTTTAACTTTGTGTCCATTAACTCCCATAGACTTGACCAGAATTTCCTGACAAATCAAGAATCTCGATCGAATACAATATAAGTGGGTAACCCAAAATGAACCCATACGTTTTGAAAGAACAACTTTGCAGTTCAACTATGACCTTTTTATTACATGGTGTCAAAATACACATCTTACTGATCCTATCCACAACTACATACAAATAATCATGACCCTTTCTAGACTTTGGAAATCCCCCAACAAAATCCATGGATACACTTTCCCAAGGACGAGAAGGAATTGGAAGTGGAGTATACATGCCTAATTTTCTATTACTTGGATTGCTTGATGCACACATAGTACATCCATTAATATATCTAGAAATTGTCTCATTCATTCATGGCCAATAGTAAAATCTTTTTAATTGTGCAACTGTTTTACTTACACCAAAATGACCTGATATGAGAGAAGTGTGTTCTTCTCGAATTATATTAACTCTTTCAGTTTGTGGAATGCATAACTTTCCCAAATGATATAAAAGTTCGTCCTTTATGAAATAATCCAATTCTTCTACCTGCTTACCATGACTTAAAGCTACATATACATCCTTAAAATCTGTGTCTTGAGCATACTGTTCAATGTAACTTTCTTGAATTATTGAATTATGCTTAAGTATTATGGATGCATTTCTAATTGGTCTTGATAACAAGTGTGCAACCTTATTATGTATGCCCTTCTTATATCTAATAACAAGATGAAATTGCTATAGAAAACCCATCCATCGATAGTGTCTTGATTGTTGCAATTTAGTTTGTGAGTGTAAGTATTGAAATGGTTGATGATCTGTGTGTATGAATTTTTCTTTACCCATTATGTAATGTTTCCACTTTTTAACACTCTGAACTAATGCATACAATTCCTTATCATATGTAGGATAGTTAACTATTGTTGATGTGAATGTCTCAGAATGAAAGCATATAGGTTTTCTTTGCTGCATCAACACTGCCCCCATGGCATATTCACTTGCATCTGTCTCAATCTCAAATGGATGTTGAAGATCTGGCAGTGCTAGTACTGGTGCTGTACTGATCCTTTCTTTAAATTTGTCTAAGGCTTTCTACTATCTTCCTCCCCACTGAAACACTTTTTTCACACTTGTCAAAGCATGTAAAGGACCTGCAATCAAAGAAAAGTTGGCAAAAAACTTTCTCCAATATTTTGTTGCCCCTAAGAAACTTCTAAATTCTGTAGCAGTGTTGGGCTTAGGCCAATTTACAATGACTTTGACCTTAGAGGGATCTATCTTCAATTCACCACCCCCTACAATATAACCCAAATAATTCAAATATGTCCTGCCAAATTCACATTTTGACAATTTTAAATAGAGATTTTCTCTTTTAAAAACATCTAAAACCCGCTTTACATGATTTACATGCTTTACATGTTCATCCCATGTTCTAGTGAAAACAAGAATATCATCTAAATATACTATTGCAAAATCATCAATGAATGGCATAAATACATCATTCATGACTCGCATGAATGTAGCCGAAGCGTTAGTTAAGCCAAAAGGCATAACCATCCATTCATAGAGTCCTTGCTTCGTTTTGAAAGTAGTCTTCCATACATCTTGTTCTGTAACTCTAATCTGATGGTAGTCGCTTCGCAAGTCCAATTTAGAGAAGTAAACGACATCTTTTAACTGATCTAACAAATCATAAATATGAGGAAGAGGATAACGATTCTTTATTGTGATTTTATTTAATGCTCTAAAATCAATGCACATTCTCCACGAACTGTCTTTCTTTTGCACTAACACAATAGGTGATCTGCACGATGATGTGCTTGGTTGAATAAACCCTTGATCGATCAACTTCTGTACCTGCTTCTTTATCTTTGCATTCTCTAGAGCTGATAACCTGTACATTCCAAAATTAGGTAGTGGAGCATCTTGCTGCAAATAAATCTCATCTTCTATCTCTCGCTTGGGTGGAAGCCCTTTAGGCTCTTGAAACAGAATATCATAATCGGAAACAACTTTAACTAGATCTGCTTTCTATTTAGGATTATAGCCTTGGAAAGCATCAAATTTATAAATATCCTTTGCTTTTACAATCATAATTAAAAATTGCTTACTTGAATTTACAATTCTTTTCATCTGTCCTGAATTTATGAGAGAGAAGTTATCTTTGAGTTTATGAGCCCTTACAACATATTCAATTCCATCCTTAGTGAGTTGATACTTATTTTTAGTTCGATAGAAGATAGCATTTCTATCGTACAAGTATGGACTTCCTAATACAATTCCACATATGTCCAATGGGACTATGTCTAACTCAACATCATCTACAAACTTTAACCCAATAGCAAAATGAAGTTTACATTGTTTCTTAACTTATAGCTTAGTTTTATCACACACCCAACCTAATGGATATGGCTTTTTATGAGGTTTTGTTTCTAGATCCAACTTCTTTACAATTGCTTCAGAAATCAAATTAACTTGTGACCCACTATCAAATAAAGTATCAAAATTAGTATACTTGGAAATGACTCTAATGTAAAAGAGCTCATTTCTTTTCCTCCCATCATTATCATTATCAACAGAATGAGAAGAAGTACTTATAGATGCTTTAGAATCGTTATCTTCTATACCTATATTTGTAACCATTGTCTTGTCACTTGAATCTGATCCCAAGTCCTTTTGACTAGCAGCAACATTCTTCCACTCCTTACTCCCAAGCTTCTTAGGCTTCAATTCGGGATGCAATGACCAGGAGTGTGCCTCATCGTGGCCTTCCTTCTTACAATGAGTGCATGAAGGTTTATCTTTTTTCATAGTGTTCATTTTCTTCTCCTTCCATTTAAGTTTCTTCTTGCCTTTATTCTTGCTTTCAATAGGTTTGGATGATTTTCCAACATCTTGAGTCACATTTTTACTTCTAGATTCTAGATGCGTTGCTTGGACCAATACATCATCTAAGCTAGTTGGATTAAACATAAGTATAGTATGCCTTAAATAACTATGAATACCACCTATGTATTTCAACAATGTCTCTGGTGAGTCCAATGATATGCCTAATGTTAAAGCTTTCTTACGGAATTCCTGAGTATAACTTTGAACACTTTGACCTTTTAATTGATGTAGTGTTTGCCAACTCATCATTTCTTGTTTCATATGATCCAAAGGATAAAATTACTTTTTAATAGCAGAAAAAAATTCATCCCAAGTTGAGATGATTTTACCATGCTTTTTGGGATCTGCTTGTGTCTTGCCTTCCCACCATACAAGTGCGGTTCCTCCAATTTGAAGGCTAGCAAGCTGGATCTTCTTCATTTATTAAACAACTTTCTACACCCTGTAATACACTTCAATTTGTCTTATCCAATTATCAATCTTTTCAACGTTAATTTTGATCCAGATTTAAACAGGAACACAACAAACTACAGAGATAACCATCAACACAGAGATGCAGTAGAAATAATTCTTAATTTCATTAATGTAAAATACTGAAATATGGTTACAAACAGAAATGGAAATAAACCAACTACGGCGATGGTAGCTTATCTTTGAGAAGAGATGTGGCGGCTACATGCCTCTAAACTATGTTACAGTGAGGCTTGAAGGCTTATTTATTGTTGAGAAACAATGGAAAACCCTAAACATCCAAAAACCTAATCCTAGAAGATGAAACGTCAAACTATGGGCCCCATTTGGGTAAATTGGTACATCAACTTCCCGAGGTCGTAACTTTGGAATACGATCTCCGTTTGACGCGCACAATATCTTGTTAGAAAGATATATCTGAGAACTACAACATCAGGAAGAGTAACATCGGTCCAATGGACCGATGTTACTCCTATTTTTCCCAAAAAACATTGTTTAGGGCCTCAAAACGGCTCCGGAAGTTCAAGACCCGAAAAACTGCTAAAAATAGTAAATTGTGCTACAATTAAAGAAACTAAAAAGTTGAAGAAAAAGATGGTGGGGGTCCAAGTGAACTTGGTGGATGGCCACCAATATCCACCTAGATCATTCCTCCCCCCTTAGGAACCAATGGTCCCCATTACATTGAGTTCCTCCATGAGATGAGGAAACTTCTGCTGAACTTGGTCCCTGGTGAGGCACCTGCCCTGGTGAAGGAGTTGGCCCGCTTTGACAACTCAATATAGTTGGATATTCTACTGGCAATTGTGCTAGATCTGTTTGTCCATGATCCGATCAGTTACAGCTTGTTCCATGCACTCTGGTTTTAACTCTATGGGTGTGAGTTGTTCTACAATGTCGGATGTGTCTAGTAATGGTGGAAAGTATGGTGAAGGCGGTCCACATTGAACACTGCATGCAGGCCAAGGAATGGGGGAATACTGAGCTCAAATTCATTGTCTCCCACAACCTTGGTAATGGTGTAAGGACCATATCGAAGTGGTATGAGTTTTCGATAGGCTCCAGTAAGGCGTTCCTTTTGCAAATGCAACTAGACTTTGTCACTCACCTGAAACTTGTGTGGCACCTGATGTTGATCACGTCGTTGCCTGTACTTGGCATTGGATTTCTCTAGAATGTCATGGACCTGCTGGTGAATATGTTGGATGTGCTCAATGAAGTTGTTTGCCTTATCTGTTTCAGACTAGACATGAGCTGAATCTGCGTGAGTAGTTGCAAATGGCATGGCCACATCAATGGGACATAGTGGCTGGAATCCCAAGCCCACCTGAAAATGGCTATGGCTAGTGGAGCTGTGGAGAGCCTAATTGTAGCTGTGTTGAACATAGGGGAGGCTCTCATCCCATGTTCATGTATGCTTTGAGTTATACATGCACAGAATGTGTACAATCATCCTGTTTACAACCTCTATCTGGCCATTAGTTTGAGGATGGAAGGTTGTGGACTTAGTGAGTTTGGTGTCCAACATCGACCAGAGACTGGACCAAAATGTACTGAGGAACCTGTTGTCTCAATTTGAGATGATAGACTATGGGATCCCAAAGTGTACCCACACTCGTTCAAAGAAGAGTTTAGCAGTGGCTTCTGCTGTGATATTCTTCTTGCAGGCCGCCATAATGGCCATCTTTGAGAACCTGTCGACGACCACAAAAACACAGTCATTTCCATGCTTAGTGGAAGGAAGGCCTGACATGTAATCCATGGAGATGGATTCCCAAGGTCGACTAGGGGTATGCAGCAGGGTATAGAGGCCTTGCTTCTTGATGGTCGGTTTGGCAATGGCGTAGGAAGTGCATGATTTGATGTACTTCCCGACATCCTACCGAAGATTCAGCCAATAGAAATACTTCTATAGTACTGCCACCATTTTCTCAACCCCGAAATGCCTAACAACCTGACTGTAGTGTGCTTCCTAAATCATCTTGGCACGCTCGCTTGAAGGAACACAAAGGTGACCCAGGTGGCATAACAAGGCATCTTGGAGGTGAAAATCTGGAACATGCCGACCCTCCAAGAGTGTCTAGTATGTGTGGCTGAATTCTGGGTCGCATTTGTAGAGAAGTGGCCAATCAGAAGTCTCGTACCAACAAGAGTTGAGCATGGTGGTTAACGCGATGATCGGTGGTCAACTCAAGCAATCTGCAACATTATTAGTGTTTCCATTCTTATACTTGATATTCAAATGGAACTGTTGCAGGTATGTGGGCCACTTCTGATGGTGATCATTCTACGATTTCCCTTAGGTCTGTTTGAACTGTAGAGGTCGGTGGTCTGTCTAGATGACCATTTCCTTCCCCAAAATGTAATGCTTCCATTATGGGTAGTCTTGCACAATGGAATACATCTCTTTGTCATAAGTGAGATACTTCTGGACTGTGTATGAAAGTGTCTTGTTGTAATATGACACTGGATGCCCCTGTTGAGTAAGGACTGCCCCAATAGCATAGTTAGAGGCATCTATCTCGACCTCAAATGGTTGTCCTAATAATACATCACAAACTTTAAGGGGACAAATGTCACATAATACCTCATCTGTGAAGGGCTTGATGTTGTATGGAAGGTGACACTATTGGCTTATGCGAAGATCCCGTCCTTGGTGAAGCCAACCGATGGTGTACAGTTGTGGATGTGTTGTGGTTGGTAAGCCAAGCTACTTCACGACCTCTGCTAAAATGAGGTTCTTTTGGTTCCCACTCTCAACAATGAACTATAGCGGGGAGCCCTTTACCCACATTTGGGGTTGGAAGAGACGCTCCTCCTCCTCTGGATCTTCGGGTTCCTCCTTCTGGATCTTCATAGTGGAAATGGTGGCATTGGGCTCCACATTAATAATCTGCTTCCCTTTGTTATTCCCCTGTCGGGTTCTGACTCAGAGTCAGAGCATGCATCTGATTCTAAAACCTTTAGCTTGGCCACCAATGACTGCTTGGCCCGACACTCACTTGTGTTGTGAGTGGAGCTCTTATGGAACTCACACCACTTTCCTGTGTCCTTTTTTAGCTTTGTGGCATTGTTCTTTACTTGCGGCTTTGGCGGGTTGTCTTGGGCCACCCTGCCTTGGCTTTGTCCTTTGCTCTACGGTTTGGGGGCACCTTTCCCTTGCTTTGGATTTGCAGATCCAAAGTCTCGCTTCTTTTGTTTAAACTTTTGCTTGACCTTGACGACATATCAGTATGTCGTGCCGAGCAAGGAGATGTTCAGGAATTCTATTTCTTCTTGGATGTACTTGTGCAGGAAGTTCCGGTATTTGAGTACCAATTGTAGCTTTGAATCCTTGATACCCAACTTTCTGCGAAGGGTATGGAAAAGATTGGTAAACTCCGGCACGTCTTGGTCCCTTCCCTGTCGCAGCGTGGTCCACTTTATGTATTGATCCTCATAGCTTCCGATAGGGTAGTACTGCTCCTTGATGGCATCCCGGAAGGAATTCCAAGTGGGTGTGGCTGAAAATAGTGAGCCTGTACTTTCATCCTTCTGCTCACAGTAGGTTTCCCACAAGTCCTTGACGTGGGGGACTGCTATAAAAAGAGCAAAAATAATCTTTTCCCAACTAGAAAAGTCATGAACAGAAAAATAACCTTCTAGCAAATTTAACCATTTATCAACGGCCTTTGTGTCCATCTGACCCTCAAATATGGGGATTTCAAAATTAACTTGTACCTTAAATGATGTGGCATTTCCAAAGTAGCTGTTGGAAGCCGATGCATCGCCCCTAGGTAGCCATTAAAGAATCTGGGCAAACATGTCCATCATCGCGTTCCTTTGTTGCTCAAGGGCTTCTTTGAGCAAGATTTTGATAGGATCTCCTGCCCCCTCATATTTCTCTTCATCTGCCATGGGAGGTTGTTGGGATTTGCGGGGATGGTCTTGCAAAGGTTCGACCAGTTCAAGCCCTAACTCCTTATAACCCGACCTCGTTGGGGACATGCAAAGAAAAATAAAGAAAAAGCAAACCGCTCTGATACCACTGATCCAGATTTAAACAGGAATGGAAAAAATTACAAAGATAACCATCAACACAGAGATGCAGTGGAAATAATACTTAATTTCATTAATGTAAAATACTAAAATATGCTTACAAACAGAAATGGAAATAAACCAGCTAGGGTGATGGTAGCTTATCTCTGAGAAGAGATGTGGCCACTACATGCCTAGGAACTTTGTTACAATGAGGCTCGAAGGCCTATTTATTGTTGAGAAACAATGGAAAACCCTAAACATCCAAAAACCTAACCCTAGAAGATGAAACGCCAAATTGTCGGCCCCGTTTGGGTAAATTGGTACATCAATTTCCTAGGGTCATAACTTTGGCATACAATCTTCGTTTGACATCCACAATATCTCGTTAGAAATATCTATTCGATAACTACAACTTTGGGAAGAGCAACAATGGTCCATGGGCCCATGTTGCTCCTCGTTTTCCCAAAAACGTCGTTTAGGGCCTCAAAGCAGCTCCGGAAGTTTAGGACCCGAAAAACTGCTAAAAATAATAAATTGTGCTACAATTAAGGAAACTGAAAAGCTGAAAAAAACAATGGTGGGGGTCCAAGTGGACTTGGTGGGTGGCCACCAATATCCACCTGGATCAAATTTCTCCATCATAAATTGGCAAATTAAATTTTACATCCAATTTGATGAAAGAGGAATTCTTCTTTTTCTTCTTAGAGTGACTAGATTTATGAGAAGAGGATGATGATGAAGATGGTGGTGATGATGGAGGAGATGGTGGAGGAAGCATTTCTCCCTTTCCCTTATCTTCTTTGTCTTTAGGTGATGAACTTCCTTCATATTTGTTCTTCTTAAACTTGCGATACATCTCTTCCACCATTGCACGTATCGTCATGAAACTATCCAGGAATTGAGATTCTGATCCAAGTGGGGTTTCATCCGCCATCCTTATTTGTGAAAATACCCTTCCAATCTTTGGATTCACCTCAACAATTTCACCTTCACCTTGTTCGAGCCTTAACCTAGTAAGCATTCAAATCTTCACACAATCTTGTTAGACCTTAAAAACCTTACTGCTCTGATACCACTTGATCTATTAATGAAAAAGGTATTATACACTTTATGTGAAGTTCGCTTATGTTACTTAATGCAATGGATCAAAAGTATTGCAAATAACATAAAAACATAAGCAAATTGAAACATAATCAAAGATACCAACACAGCGACAATTTGATAATGGAGTTCACCAGACTTTGGCTACCTCTCTGGGTCCTTAGCTTCCAGTGTGACTGCTTTATTATTCTTCAAAATTGTTTTACAGAAATAAACTCAAAAACAGAGACTCAAATGAGGAAAAGGATCTCACCATTGTGTTTAGCTCGAAATTTCGAGTCAAACAAGTATAAACTTGCCCATATTTGGCCACTGTGACCTCTAGACCCCCTGGAGAAATCCAAAACCGCCTCTTCCCTCTGCAAAACCACTTTTTCCTGCATAATACCACCTCAGTCTACACACTGGTAGTTTGACTAGTTCGGCACCTGCATAAACTTTAAACAATGTTTTGGTGGCTTGGTTTTCCATGCTCCGCCCTTGGCATAGTGGTTAGCCTGAATGAGTGAAGGCATTGGAATATAAACTTTTGGTGGGTCGGAGATTCAAAACCTCTGCCCAACCTTCAACCATTGGTTATGTTGATACAATATATATTATGTATTCAACAATGATATGGACTATATAATAACTAATATATACAAAGGTCTGGCGGTCGTGGGGTTGACCCCGACCATTCGACCTTTTTCTGGCCACCTTCCCGCAATCAATAAATACAAAGTCATCAACTCGGATAACAAGAACCACGGTAGCTCATCCGGTGACCTAACTCCGGAGAAAAATTAGCCATTCCAGGAGGTTATGGGTTCGATCCTCCCTGTAGGTTTTAACCTCGTACAGAAATTACCTGCATACGAATTCTAAATCACAGAAAAATAAACAATGCGAGAGCATAACACATAAAACACATATACACGGAGATTTTCCCCTGGATCCCAAAACTGGGACTACCAGCTTGATTTTTCATTATATTCCTTTCAATGTTACAATACATATTTATACATGCCGAAGCATCCAATACCATGGACCGAAAACCATCGCGTCCAAAACCATGGACCGAAAACCATAGGTAGGTTCTCCCAACCTAATATAGGGTCCAAAAAAAAATTTCCCAGGGCACTGCCCCGAACCCCGTAGAGGGGGGCTACCCGCCCCCCTCAAACCCCCCAGACAGGGGGGGCTGTCGCCCCCCCTGTGAACCCCTCGCTGCGCAATCGGCGCAATGAAGGGGGGGCTCCGCCCCCCCTCTAACCCCCCGGTTCACTACATAGGTTAGTCGTGGAAAGAATATAACAAAACCCAACAATCTCCCACTTGTTGTTTTCTTTCCACGGGGGGCCACAGCAGAGCTTAGTCATTTTTCCAGTCCTGAAATGCCCATTGTTTCTCTACACAAAGAGAAATTCTCAACACTCACAGATTTTGTCAATGCATCTGCAGTATTCTTCAAAGTGTCCACCTTTACAAGCAACACCTTTTTGTCTTCTATCATATCCCTCACAAAGTGATACTAAACATCAATGTGCTTTGTCTTTGAATGATAAGCAGGGTTCTTTGCCAAGAAAATTGCACTTTGGCTGTCACAGTCTATTCTTATAGCTCCCTGTACTAACCCCATACTTGAACACAATCTCTGCAACCAAACTGGTTCCTTGCTTGCATGAGTGGCTGCCATGTATTCTACCTCTGTAGTTGATAGTGCCACTACAGATTGTTTCTTACTCATCCAACTGACTGCACCTCCAAATAGGTTAAACACATACCCACTTGTAGATCTTATCTGATCCAAATCTCCAACCCAGTCTACATCAACAAAGCCATGAATATCCAACACTCTTTCCAATCCTAGTCTTCCTTGGTAGCACAAACGATAATCACTAGTGCCACGCAAATACCTGAAAACTCGCTTCACTGTTGTCCAGTGCTCCTTCCCTGGTTTTGACATAAACCTGCTCAATACTCCCACTACATGTGTAATGTCTGGTCGAGTACAGACCATTGCATACATCAGGCTACCGACTGCACTCGCATATGGAACACAGGACATGTCCTCTTCCTCTTCTTGTGTCTTAGGACACTGTTCAACAGATAACCTCACACCTACAGGAATAGGAACCATCACCAGTTTACTATCCTGCATATTAAACCTCTATAGTATTTTCTCGACATACTTCCTCTGGTTTAACTAGAGCTTCCTCTTTGCCCGATCTCTTTTAATTTCCATGCCCAAAATATAGTTTGCAGCACCAAGATCTTTCATGTCGAATTTAGAGGACAATTGGGTCTTCAAATCCTGGATAATTTCTTTGTCATTTCCAACCAGCAACATATCATCCACATACAAGACCAGATAAATAACACAGTCACCAATTAATTTAAAATACACACAGTGATCTGCTTTGCTTCTGGTGAAGCCAAGTCCCCGTATAAATGTATCAAATTTCTGATACCACATCCTTGGTGACTGTTTTAACCCATACAGAGACTTCTTTAACTTGCATACCAGTTCTTTCTTACCCTTCACCGCAAAGCCTTCAGGTTGCTTCATGTAGATTTCCTCTTCCAAATCCCCGTGAAGAAATGTTGTCTTCACATCCATCTGTTCTACCTCAAAATCAAAAGCAGCAGCAACAGATAAAAGTAACCTAATAGAAGTTACCTTGGCAACAAGAGAAAAAATATCACCAAAATCAATTCCCGGCACCTGGGAATAACCTTTTGCTACCAACCAAGCTTTGTATTTCTCTGCCTTCCCTTCTGCATTTGTCTTCTTTTTGAACACCCATTTGCTGCCAATGGGTTTCCTTCCAGCCAGCAACTCCACCAGATCCCAAGCCTCATTTTTGTGCAAAGATGCCATTTCATCAACCATGGCCTCTTTCCAGAGTTTTCCATCCTCTGAATCCACTACTTCTTTCACAGTTCTGGGATCATCATCAGTAACAGACAAAGAAAAATTTGAACAGAAAGCAGAAGGACTATACCTTTCTGGCTGCCTTCTTTCTCGAACTGATCTTCTCACAGCCGGAGTTTGTGGCTCTTCATCTTCTGATTCCTCCTCTGCTGTAGAGTCTGATTCTTCCTCCTTTAGCTCAAACTCTATCTTCTCAGGTTCCTTTGGTTGGACTTCATGTTTAATAACATCTTTTACCTCTCTGAACACCACATCTCGGTTGTACACAACCTTCCATGTGACTGGGTTCCAAAGCTTATAACCTTTTGAACCATCCTTATACCCAATAAAGATGCACTTTTCAGATTTACTATCCAACTTGGTTCGTTTCTCCTTTGGAACATGTACATATGCATCACATCCAAATACCCTCAGATGTGGAAGAGAGGGTTTCTTACCAGTCCATACTTCTTGTGGAGTCTTATCCTCCAACACTGATGAAGGTGACCTGTTGACCAAGTAACATGCAGTATCCACCACCTCTGCCCAGAATTCCTGTCCTAACCCGGCACCACTGAGCATTCTTCTTGCCCTTTCCATCATCGTCTTGCTCATTCTTTCTGCGACTCCATTTTGTTGGGGTGTATATGGAGTAGTCTTCTGTCGTGCTATACCACACTTCTTACAAAATTCTTCAAATTCCTTACTGCAAAACTCTCCACCATTATCTATCCTCAGCACCTTTATCTTCTTCTCTGTCTGATTTTCCACCAGAGCCTTAAATTCTTTAAACCTATCAAAGACTTCAGATTTCTTCTTAAGGAAATATATCCATGTATTCCTTGAGAAGTCATCTGTAAATGATACATAGTACACAGACTTACCTAGTGATAGAACTTTCACAGGTCCAAACACATCACTGTGCACAAGCTCTAATATCTGTTTCGCCCTCTTAGCACCAGAGTGGAAACTCACCCGATTCTGCTTCCCATATACACAATTTTCACAGAAATCAAAATCCAGAGAGCTATTACTCATACCTTCTACCATACTTTTACCATGAAGTATTCGACAGCCCTTCTCTCCAATATGTCCAAGCCTTTGATGCCACAACATGGTCTTCTCTCCAGAGACCACTAGATTTTCAGCTCCACGTTCAAGAACCACAGAACTGTTGCAACCATCAACAAATGTGCTACCTTGCAGCTTGTTCAGAGTTCCAGTCTGAACTCCCCGCATCAATACCAGTGCTCCCCGAACCATCTTGCAGGTATCCTTCTCGAACACTGTTTTTACACCTGCATCATCCAACTTGCTTACAGAAATCAGATTTCTGGCCAATTCAGGAATATGCAGAACACCTGGAAGTGTTGTAACCCTTCCACCTTGCAACTTCAACTTTAATTTTCCGCGACCAATGATTCTAGCCTTCCTATCATCTCCTAAGAAGACATCACCACCATCGTATTTCTCATACTCGCAGAACCACTCTCTACGGGGAGTGAAGTGAAAGGATGCACCTGAGTCAATCAACCATGCCTCATGATCTACATGTGTACTTGAAGAAGCCAAGTACACATCCCCACCTTCATCTGAGGTGGTTTTCGCCTCTGCAGAAGGAGCGTCATCAGATCCCTTTCCTTTATCAGGAGCTTTAGATTTACAGTCCCTTTTGAAGTTCCCTTCCTTTCCGCATTTCCAGCACACCACCTTTACAGGTTTTTCTGGAGATTTAGATCTCCCTCTAGATTTAGATCTCCCACTCGATGACTTATTTTTGTTTCTATTCTGGGACCGTCCTCGTACAGACAAGGCATCACCATTCTGGCTCTCCATATTTTTCCGTCTCATCTCCTCCATCAGCAAGGCTGAGACTATTTCATCAAACTGCAAAGCAGTTGCATTGCTACCTATTGCAATAACCAGACTATCCCACGAATCTGGTAGAGAACACAACAAACTGATGCACTTATCTTCATCTGAAATTTTAATATCAACAGACGCTAACTGACTTACCACAGTATTAAATGCGTTCAGATGCTCTATCACCGAGTCTCCATCTTTCATCCTCAGGTTATACAGCTTTTTCCACAGGAACAGTTTATTCACCAGAGACTTAGATTGGTACAAAGTCCCTAACTTGTCCCACAAATTCTTCGTCGTAGCTTCCCCTGATACATTCAGCAATACTGAATCTGAGACACATAATCGTATTGTGCTCTTTGCCTTCCGATCCAACTTCTTCCATTCTTCATCGGTCACTCCCGTTGGTTTAGTACCTAGATCTACCGCGATCCACTGATCTTTATCCATGAACAGATCCTCCATCTTGAGTTTCCACAACTCAAAACTATGACCATTGAACTTCTCGATCTCTATATTTCTGCTGCTCGCCATCTTCTTTCACCACCAGAATCGATCTCGCAGATCTCCCATTGAACAGGGTCTACCACAGGCCCGAGCGAAACCCCTCAGCACCAAAGGCGTCCCCTTGAAGCCAAAACAGCTCCGATACCAAATGTAGGTTTTAACCCGGTACAGAAATTACCTGCATACGAATTCTAAATCACAAAAAAATAAACAATGCGAGAGCATAACACATAAAACACATATACACAGAGATTTTCCCTTGGATCCCAAAACCGGGACTACCAGCTTGATTTTTCATTATATTCCTTTCAATGTTTCAATACATATTTATACATGCCAAAGCATCCAATACCATGGACCGAAAAGCATCGCATCTAAAACCATGGACCGAAAACCATCGCATCCAAAACCATGGACTGAAAACCATAGGTAGGTTCACCCAACCCAACACTCCCTGATCCCCAAAATTTTGTAAATAAGGCCACATTGGGCAAAATCCAGGCTACCATGTGTCAGTCTCGGATTGACCCATATTAACCAATCATATTGCGACACATCATCAACTTGCTGACATCATCCTACACAAGTGGTGTATTCCAGGGATGAAAAATGTCCTGCTGACATCATCCTATTGACCTGGTTGACCATTGACCATTGACTTTTTTACTTTTGCCCTTATTTTCCCAAAAACTTTGACTAGCTCTAACTTCTTCATCTAGACTCGGATTTATGCTTTGTTTGATAACTTCAGTACCCTAGCCAAAACCTTTTTAACCCATTTTCAGTTACCCATAAGGTACGAAATAAGAACAGAGCTTCTTACCAATTTCAAGCAAACGATAGCCACTCACATATCCGATCATATTCATGAGTGGAGACGTCATCATAGAATTGTAAAAACATATGTCCCTGATCAGTTGTTGGCTGAATGGTTTATTAAGTCATTGTTACGTTCTATTACAGAAGATGTGACAGAGGAGTCGTCACTGAAGAGCAAGTCATTGCTCATGCGCAATATTTAGATTTGATCTATACTCAGTCTGGCACGCTCTACGATAAAATCCCTGATGCTCCTAGACCAGAATTTTCCGTTCCTCCCTCTCCTAAATCAAACAAAGACTCTCATGTTGGGGACGGCGTGATAGGAATGACCAGCACGAAAACTGTAAAGGCTAAGTTGAAAAAGGCCCGTACGGTTTCAGGTCAAAATGCAAATGAAGAACTTCTCACCTCGGAAGTAAATACCATATCAAGTGACAAAGGCAAAGAACCAAGCAACCAGGAGGCAAGAAGAAAAAGAAAGGGAAGAAGAAGAAACAGGAGGAGTCGTCCCTTGAAAAATCTTCTGCACACCCTTCTGGAGATAGGAAACCAAATCGTCCATGCCTTATATGTGATGAGGATCATTGGACAAGAGAGTGTCCATATAAAGCTGAGCTTAGAAAATTCTTCAAGAATTCAAAAACCTCGGCGGTATTGACTGATCCGTTTCCAAATCAAGGAACAAATTTGGTTGATAGTGACAATGCTTCCCCGTCCCAAGTGCTAATGTTGTCATTTTCAAAACAGAAAAACGATGCTTTGATATCAACAAGGAATAAAGATTACGGGAATCCACAGCTGTCGAACAGTAAGGCTAATGATCAACCTAGTAGTTCGACAATAACTTCGACCGAAGTTGTGCCACCCATCATTCCTGAACTAACGATAAAGCCGCCAAAGGGAGTAGTACACAAATCGACATTTAATCGTCGTGCCAGAGCAGCACAGCATTATAATATAGTGGAGGATCTGGCCCAATCACCATCCACTATGTCGACACTTGAGGTACTACAAAATTACCCCTCTCAAAAGCAAGGTTTATTATCAATAATAGGTGGGATTGACCCAATGGATTCCAATATTGTGTCCTTTAATCACAAAGGATATGACCTTCAGTTACCAGCTCAACTAGCTTTCCTGACTCAAGTGAAAGCCCTCAATAAAACTGTTCATCGAACAATTATTGATGAGGGGGCATCTACATGTATTATGTCGATGAGTTGCTGGAAAAATTTAGAATCTCCACCCTTGTCGCGATCTTCGACGACATTAAAAGCATTTGATGGATGAACATACACCCCATATGGGATTTTAAGTAACTTGCAACTAGAACTGGGTGGCAAAATAGTAGAAATAGATGTTGAAGTAATTGATGGAAACCTCGATTACAACATCCTACTGGGAAGGCCTTGGATATATGCTATGGCAGCCGTTGTGTCAACCTACTTCAGGAAGATTGCATTTCCCTTTCAAGGAGGAATTACAATCCTCAACCAACAAACATTTCTCCCCAACAGTTCACAAGTTATGGGAAGCATTCTGATGATCCACGGAAGCCCTCATTCGCTTCAAAATATCGGAGTAGGCCTACTAAAAGACCCTATATTGATGGGGACTTTTGCCCTACCGCCTCCAATCAATCTGGCGGAAGTGGAAATGGTAGGAACCTGTAATATGATATCTTCTATTCAAAAGATCTCTGAAAATGATATTAACATGGATCATCTGTAGGTATTGCCTCCAAGCCCAATAGAAATATTATAGCAATCAATGCTTTTTGCATGGGAGGCAAACCCAAATGAACGCTCATCAAGCTTTTGGATAGATAGGTCTAAGGAATATGGTACCCCTTCAGATCCTTGGTCGCAAATACACGTAGCAGATGAAGGAATTGTTCAGTCGATGATGACTGATGGGGTGCCATGGGAAGATTACCACCATCGTTTCCATCTTCCGAATTACAACAAAGATACTCCTACTAACCTTCATCATCCCTCAGTTTTTGACTTTCTATCAAATACTGTAAATACGGTGGCTTCTGAGTGAAACTTGTCCAATATTGAAGAGACTATCGCCATAAACATCTCGACCAAAATAGATGTTGTAGAGAATATTCATGTCAGCAAATCTTGTTCTCCTTCAGAATTGGAAATATATCATGCTCTTTTTCGCGAGTTCAGAGATGTCTTTATGATGAAATGCCAGGCATTGACTTGAGCATAGTTGAACACGAAATTAAGATGTATCCACATGTCAAATCAGTACGACAACGGCTATGGCAGGTGCACCCCAAGAAAGCTGCTGCCATCAAGGCAGAAGTTGAAAAACTTCTCCATGTTAGTTTTATTTACCCGGTTCCTCTAACCGATTGGGTATCGAACATTGTTCCTATAATGAAAAAAAGGAATGATTAGAGTGTGCGTCGATTATAGGGATGTAAATCAAGCTTGTCTGAAATACAACTACCCTACACCGTTCATTGACCAGATAATTGATGAATGCGCCGGATGTGAATTATTTTCATTTATCGATGGATTTTCCTGGTATAATCAAATAAATATCCGCCCACAGGACCAGTCAAAGACTGCATTTATTTGTCTGTGGGGCACATTTGCGTATCGCAAGCTACCCTTTGGTTTAAAGAACGCAGGGGAAACATTTCAGAGGGCGATGAATTATGCCTTCCATGACATTAAAAACATCATTCAACCATATCTCGATGATCTTCTCGCTCATATGGGATTTTAAGTAACTTGCAACTAGAACTGGGTGGCAAAATAGTAGAAATAGATGTTGAAGTAATTGATGGAAACCTCGATTACAACATCCTTCTGGGAAGGCCTTGGATATATGCTATGGCAGCCGTTGTGTCAACCTACTTCAGGAAGATTGCATTTCCCTTTCAAGGAGGAATTACAATCCTCAACCAACAAACATTTCTCCCCAACAGTTCACAAGTTATGGGAAGCATTCTGATGATCCACGGCCCTCATTCGCTTCAAAATATCGGAGTAGGCCTACTAAAAGACCCTATATTGATGGGGACTTTTGCCCTACCGCCTCCAATCAATCTGGCGGAAGTGGAAATGGTAGGAACCTGTAATATGATATCTTCTATTCGAAAGATCTCTGAAAATGATATTAACATGGATCATCTGTAGGTATTGCCTCCAAGCCCAATAGAAATATTATAGCAATCAATGCTTTTTGCATGGGAGGCAAACCCAAATCAACGCTCATCAAGCTTTTGGATAGATAGGTCTAAGGAATATGGTACCCCTTCAGATCCTTGGTCGCAAATACACGTAGCAGATGAAGGAATTGTTCAGTCGATGATGACTGACGGGGTGCCATGGGAAGATTACCACCATTGTTTCCATCTTCCGAATTACAACAAAGATACTCCTACTAACCTTCATCATCCCTCAGTTTTTGACTTTCTATCAAATACTGTAAATACGGTAGCTTCTGACTGAAACTTGTCCAATATTGAAGAGACTATCGCCATAAACATCTCGACCAAAATAGATGTTGTAGAGAATATTCATGTCAGCAAATCTTGTTCTCCTTCAGAATTGGAAATATATCACGCTCTTTTTCGCGAGTTCAGAGATGTCTTTGCTTGGTCATATGATGAAATGCCAGGCATTGACTTGAGCATAGTTGAACACGAAATTAAGATGTATCCACATGTCAAATCAGTACGACAATGGCTATGGCAGGTGCACCCCAAGAAAGCTGCTGCCATCAAGGCAGAAGTTGAAAAACTTCTCCATGTTAGTTTTATTTACCCGGTTCCTCTAACCGATTGGGTATCGAACATTGTTCCTATAATGAAAAAAAGGAATGATTAGAGTGTGCGTCGATTATAGGGATGTAAATCAAGCTTGTCTGAAATACAACTACCCTACACCGTTCATTGACCAGATAATTGATGAATGCGCCGGATGTGAATTATTTTCATTTATCGATGGATTTTCCTGGTATAATCAAATAAATATCCGCCCACAGGACCAGTCAAAGACTGCATTTATTTGTCCGTGGGGCACATTTGCGTATCACAAGCTACCCTTTGGTTTAAAGAACGCAGGGGAAACATTTCAGAGGGCGATGAATTATGCCTTCCATGACATTAAAAACATCATTCAACCATATCTCGATGATCTTCTGGCTCATTCGCGAAAGCCGACTGATCATCCGCAGCACTTGAGAGTGATATTTCTACGTTGCTGACACTACAAGATATGACTCAATCCACACAAATGTGTGTTCTGTGTCAGTTCTGGTCGTTTACTTGGCTTTGTGGTCTCAAAGGACGTGATTCATCTCGACCCATGTAAGGTTCAGGCAATCATTGATTTGCCTCCACCTTTAAATCTGCTTCAGATTCAGAAACTCCAAGGGAAAGCAAACTTTCTCAGGAGGTTCATTCCAAATTACGTTGAACTTGCTAAAGGTTATACTCGTCTATTGAAAAAAGAAGTACCCTTCGTCTGGGATCAAGTCGCGCAAGCTTCCTTTCATGCTTTAAAGGAATCCCTAACAAAAGCATCATTAATGTACGCTCCTGATTATCAAAAAGACTTTAACCTATATTTGGCTACAGTGGATACAACCATCGCAATGGTTTTAGTTCAAGAAGACAATGGAATTGAACATCCTATATATTATTTGAGTAGAAACTTAAATGATACGGAAAGCAAGTACTCCTACGTTGAAAAGCTAGCTCTCGCAGCTGTTCAAGCGATACAGATATTTCGACACTACGTCCTCTTTCAAAAAACCACCATTCTATCATATTGCAACCCCATGAATTATATATTGTCGCGACAGTTGCTGGGGGAAAAATATTCAAATGGATAGCAATTGTACAAGAGTTTGATCTGGAATTTATAAAATCCAAATCGAGGAAATCCCTGGTTTTCGTGGAATTACTATGCGATCTCCCATCACCGTCCAACGATGCAACATCAGAAGAAGCAATCGTGGACGAATCTTTGTTTCTGATATCTTCAAGCAATCTGTGGTATGGAGACATAATCATCTATCTCCAAACCCAAACATATAGGTCTAATACCTCCCGCTTAGAACAACGACGCATTCGATACCAAGCAAAAGACTACATGATCATTGGTGATACACTTTACCATCGTGGTGTCGATACAGTTCTGAGGAGGTGCCTCACCCACGAGGAGGCCGAAAGAGTCTTGAACGATTTCCATTTAGGTGCGTGTGGGGGGCATCAATCTGGTTACGCTACGACACAAAAGATTTTACAAGCAGGATACTTCTGGCCAACAATTTTCAAAGATTGCATAACAGCAGTTAGAAGTTGCCATGCATGTCAAATCTTTGATCGAAAAACCAGAATACCACCTGCACCTCTGCAACCAATAGTTGTTGTGGGACCATTTGCCAAATGGCGCATAGATTTCATGACATGTAACCCCACCTCGACCAGGGGGCATGGGTATATCATAGTCGCAGTAGACTATTTTACCAAATGGGCCGAGGCGATGCCTACATTAAACAACAGCGGCGAAACGGCTGCCCTCTTCTTTTTCAATCATGTAGTCTCCAGATTCAGCGTTCCACAGGCTATAATCACAGATCATGGATCTCATTTTTTCAATCACATGATGGTTGAATTGGCTGTCAAATTAGGGTTGTCCCACAACGGCTCCACTCCATATTATCCATAGGCCAATGGACAAGTTGAGGCAATCAACAAGGTCCTGAAGCGGATGCTGCAAAGGATGATTGGAGTCCATAAAAGGAGTTGGCACCTGATCCTATACTCAACCTTATGGGCATACCGGACATCGGTGAAGAATGCAACCAGGTTTACACCCTTTCAACTGGTGTATGGCCTGGAAGCAATCTTACCGGTTCAGTGTGAAATCTTGTCCCTCAAAATCGCGGTCGACCTTCTCCCCAGAACTTCAGAAGAGGAGGCTCATTTCTTGGAACTAATCCAATTGGATGAAACCCATCATGATGCCGCTTTGGCTAACGAAGCCCATAAGAAATGAGTCAAGGCGCAGTTTGACAAGAATGTCAAACCCCGTGTCTTCTCAGAAGGTGACCTGGTCTTACTTTACGACTAGGAATCCGATAAATTGGGAGCAGGTATGTTCAAGTCCTTATGGATGGGCCCCTATATTGTTAAATGTGTATTAACAAAAGGAGCCTACGAGATAGTAGATTATGATGGGATTCCATTGGTGCAACCTTGCAACGGGTTGTACCTTAAGTGTTACTATGCTTGACTCAAGATAGTAACCCCTATGCTTTTGTTACATTTTTGTTTTCGCTAAGGGTAATTTTTTTGGTTAAGTGATCCACTTTTACGTTGTTGCAGATGTCAGACCTATTGGAATCATTTGTTGGATATGTCGACGGAGCGAGTCCTAATTCGCGAAACCTATCTTTTGCAGCCTCAACCATCTTCGATCCAAGCGACGAGTTAGTAAGTTTCAGAGGGGTATGTATGTGTCGGTCAACAAACAATATTGCTGAATACAGCGCATTGATAGAGATCCTCTCTGATGCCATTACGCGTGGCATACGCCGACTCGTCGTCAAGCTAGACTCACAACTCATCATCCTACAGCTCACTGGTATCTACTCCATACAGAATCCAACTATCTATCGCATGTTCCTAAGGGTCAAGATTTTGGAAAGGCAGTTTGATTCTATTCAATATCAGCATATTTCTAGAAACTTAAACACATTAACAAACTCATTAGAAAATTATGTGTTAGATAGACATTTGCAACATTTATAAAAGAAGCATTTCATCAATATTTGCATCAAGATCACGTAACTCAACCAAAATAAAGCTCCGAAAATAAAAAATATATATATAATTGTTTATGGTTTATACATAATGTTCTGTAACCAAGACAAAATCGGTCAAATGAGCCAAAACTCAAAATGCTAGGGAGCACCCTAGTCTAATGATGCTGGTGATAACAAGTCACCGCCTATGCAATCATGCGTAAAAGCCTAGTCCCTCGACTCGGCATGCCAATAGTATGTCGTTGCAACCTCAGAGGCAGCTGGTCGGTCCTCACATCAGGAATACCAAGAGTGAGGCCCTCGACCTGATCCTGCAATGCTAAAAGAGTCTCAGCCACATCAAGGTCGCGAAGCATAGCCCTCCCCACAGCCTCTCCTGCTGGAGCAATAGTTGGTACTCTCAGACGTACTGCTGTCCGAACAGGTCCAATATCTGCATGAGCACATGAGTTTTGATTAGTCCTAATAGAAGAAAGCACAAGAAAATTATAAAAAGAAACGATAAACAGAGATATAGTTAGAGAATTTACCGATAGCACACCACTACTCGCCGGCCGGCAACAACAAATCCGAGTCACCGCGGAAATCCATACCAACATATGGATACTCGGAAAAAACCATCTCCTGACGGTTGAACCACTCGAAGAAGGTAGCAGAAAAAGAAACCTGGGACTGACCAGCATGTCAGGCCATAAGGTCGACCCATCTCTACATTCGTGGCTCAATCGGTGGAGGTAAGCCAAGTGAAATGTACTGCGGCTGCATCAGTGGGATCTTTTCCAAGGCGAAAGTGGTCAAAATAGAACCATAGCCGAAGTTCTTTGATTTTCCGCTTTTTACCTTGGTCAGTTGTTCTTTCATCACAAGGAGTACTGCGTCACACCAGTTGAACACCTTTGGTTCAAGGCATTCCAAGGCGTACTGCATATAGGACCTGTTAGCCACGTGAAGAGCCGCACTACCAGCCAGTCTAGCAAAAGTGAACAGAATGGTCCTCAAGGACCGGTCAGTGACATCTCAGATGCTCATCTTGCCGTCCCTACTCAGCTCAGATCTCTCTCTGTAATACCGGCGAATATAATCTCTCACGGATTCGCCCCCACAGGCAGAACCTGATAATGAAAGAGGGGCACCACGCCTTGATAAACTAGTCAAAAAATAGATGTCCACGACAGTCAAAGGGACAGATTTTCCTCTGATCTGAAACACCTGGTTGGTAGGATCCCATGCATCGAGAAGATATTGCAACAATTTGATTTGTTGCCTCATGCTAGAGATGCGGAAAAACTTGAACGTGCCACAGTTCCGCAGTGCAGTTACTGTAACCGGATAATGTAAAGCAAAAATGTCCTCTTCTTCATGCTCGTTTTCTCGCCATGTAACAACCATTTTTCTCTGATGAATCTCTGCAAAACAAGCAAGAGAAGAGTCATGGTCCTGATTTGGCAAAAAACAGGCACAAATTCCATGAGAAAACAATGCAAAATTTTCCCTTCTCGTGCCCATTGCACCCCAGTAGTGTACTGGGTGAGATGCATACTGACAGGCCAATGGCCAAGCCAGTATGCATCGCACCTTTCAATATAGAAAGGGTGCGATGGAGCCAGGGCGAATTATTCAAACCCCAGGGGCTCATAAAAATAGGGAAACATGCTCAAAATTCAAGAAGGAAGGAATGCAACTGAAGAGATTAGGTTTAGCTCCTACCTAGTCCAGACAGTGCCAAGAATCATCCACATAATCTCCCAGAATCAGCTGGTGAAAATCAAGGGGGAAAAGCACCTCCAGAGCTCCAACAAACCAAAGTTCAAATGAAATGGTAAAATGAAGGGTAAAAACAACTTTTAAATTACTCTTCACGAATTCGAGTAAAATATTAGTGTTTTAACTCATTTTTCAAACATATATTGTTCATTTCTAATCAGTTTGATGAAGCAATTGAACAAGCAGTACAACCTTTTAAGGAACAAAGTGGTTAGCGGTGAAATCAAATAATCAATGACCATTATCACGAGCAGTTTTTATGCGAAGTTCAAGCTCGTTAAAAATTAAACCTTCGCAATGAGAAAACGTTCCCCCAGAGTTTAAGCTCATTAAAAAATGAACCAATCCCTCGTAAATAGCCATTGTGAATGCATTATCATCAGCTTTTGAGCCCTGGTCGTGTTCTTACCATCACCTCCACTCTGTTTTAGGTGATCATTCACCTCCATTTGATTGTTTAGCCCTTTTGAGGAACAGCTGCGAAGAGTGATCCTGTTAGCCATCCTTGTGACACTGTCGTGATTGGAAAATTCCAAACCTTACCTGGAATCAGCTGCTATCTGAAATTATCACACGTTCCTCAAAAGACGAGTCTCATTTAAGCTCTTTTCAACTGACTCATAAAATATGAAAACATTGCCGAGAAATTGGCCTCTCCAGCTCGTTAAAGCTACCGGAAGTGCTATCCCTCCTCTAGATTTTAATCTTTTTGGACCTGAGGGATTATTACACAAAAAGATCGAGCGCTTTTTTTATTCGCTCGTTAAAATTACCGAAAATTCATCCCTTTCGTATTATTTCGGACTTAAGGGATTATGTGACGAAAAAGGATTATTGCAGTCCCCTTTATGTCCCTTTCAGACTCTCTAAAATTGAAAAGGACCGAGTTATCTTTGTCGTTAAACTCATTAAAACGAAACAGCGACAAACTTGTCCATATAGACAAGAACGAGTTTCACTATCGCTAGGCTCGTTAAAACATAGCGACGGGTTTGCCCGAAGGGAAAATTATAGAACAAGCATATGTTATCCTCCTCAAGCTTGACAAAAATAAAGAGGTACTGGTCAGCAATGACTAGGGAAGAATCGGGAAGAAAACTTGAAGAAATTTATTGGTAGCAAGCCGCTCTTGAACATGACACTTTCACTCCACATCCGAGTCAGGTTGGGTTATTCCGTTCACCGGTCATATCACCATTGGTCCATCGCAGCATCCATATTTGGGGTTAACGCTACCAATCCATGTCAGTGTCATCAGTATGTTCAAGAGAAGTCACTCAGAGAATTCACCTGTGCCTCATCCGCTGCAATACATTCACGCTCCATTCTTTCATGACCGCCACCCTGAACCCTGTATCATCAGATCGTTTTCACCTCCAAAAATCATTTACTCCATTCCGCATCGTAGATGTGGGATTCATTAAGGCCTTCCTATGATGGGTTGCTTCTTGTCGACATCAGCTCATTATCCAAGAAGTCGACTTAGGAACAACCCTTTCAGTACTTTGAAGCTTGCATGCCTCAATGGCAAGTTTCTCACTTCCGGCGACAAGTTTACATCAATGGCCTTCGACCGAAAGATTTTGCGTGGTGTTCGATGCCAAGTCCCTTTTCACACCACGTGAATTGTACTGTAGTACCTTGAGGGTCATCATCATTATCGGTGATTCCTCTCATGCTTGTTAACAGCTTATATCGATGTCTTTCCATGTTCGACTCCAGAACATCTTTCACATGCATCGACTTGTACTCCGAGTGAAGATTGGACGAGTTTGAAGAACCCGGATCTAGTTTCATCCATCCGGGCTACGATATATTCCAGAAAATAAAGACATCAAATGTACATCATTGCTGCAGAGATGATCATCTGAATCAAAGGATGATGGCTCTACCAGAATCATCAGTCTGCCACATAGATGGTTGTCTATCTTATGTACATGAAAATGAATTTATAAAGATGAGCATGGGAATGCCTGCCTCAGCTAGATCATGAAAAATATTATGAAGATAATGTGTTGTATTATATCTTATTACAGGTCGCCTTCCAGCTCAAAAAAACTTCGGATCCTCATGATAAAGCATTTCACCCGACATCAAAAGATTAACGACCTCATGCTTTAGGGGGCAACTGTTATAGACATTTTTGGGCACTGCAACCCCAATCATACATGTCCATAAACCAAGGGATCCTAAGTCCCTAAAAGTGTTGCTTCACACCCTAAAAGAACAAGGTCAGCTGATTACATCATCTCCCAGAAGTTCTCCACAAGAAACTTCTCAGAACTGGTCAAAGTAGGACCATGCAGACTGCCCAGTGTAGAGGGTGCGATGCATCCCACCTACTCAGTGTAAAAGGTGCGATGCATACTGGAAAGCCCTTCTGTAGGGTGCGATGGGCGACAGTAGACAAATGGCAGAGACAGTTTGCAAGGTGGATCGTCATGGAATCTTCCAGAAACTTCTCCTGTGACACTTGCCTCTTTGAATTCGCCCAGGGATGAGTAAGACATCATCAATCTCCAAGTGGAATCAAGAACTATCAGAGAGAGGACACTAATCAAAATCACAAAAGCTAACTCGCCCCCCAGCAATCATCTACATATGCATCCCTCATCCCAAAGATCCAGAGGCTGGAATTTTGTATCGTATAAGGAAGTGCTATTGGTTTCTCGGTGGAATATCATAGTGTTGGGTGATCTAAGCTTTTCATGAGGTAAATAAGGGCTTTCATTCTGAGAGGATGACGCTGGGTTAGAACAATTGGTTGTAATCATCTTTGCTATTCTTGATATTAATAAAGCTATTCAAGTTTTCCTCCACATTCTTGTATGTTTGATTATATATGCATTTGTGTGGTCAATATATATATGGTCCTATATTGTTTATGATTCTAGATCTCTGTTCTTCGATAGTATTGTGCTGCTTTGATTCCACAGGTGCTCTTTGACGTTGGGTAGACGAAGGAAAAGCGGCAAGGATCTGTTAGAAGGGAGAGGAACTAAGCGCAAGACTGAGGTTGGTATCCTTTGTTCCCCTCTTATCTACTTCTCATAAAGGAAAGCGAAAGTAGTTTTAGTTTGTTTGTTTCTAAGATAGCTACCAGTCTTAGTGGGGCTAGCAACTCCGAGTGGATACTAGATTTCCCGATAACAAAATGGCGACTCCACTAGGGAGTGAATAGATTGTTTGCTTGTCTATATTTGTTTGTTTTATAAACTTACAAACGGAGCCTGAAGTCAAGCCAGCTAGCCTTCGAACTGCATTTGCTATGCAAGTGCAAAGTAGATTAATGCTGCTTCAGTCTATCTTTGGGTTTTGTTTATAAATTGAACAATTGATTTGCAAACCTTCTAATTGCCCTAGTGGTGGCTCTAGTAACATCATTAGATCAGCCCCTATGATTTCTATTTACTGACTATCATTAGCTCGGCCTAAATCCCTGAACTAAGCTGCAAACTGTGACCCGAAACCAAGATCGAAGTCTCGTCCCTGGATCATCACACTTTCTCCTCTTGGGAATCTAGATTCATCGCACCTCCCATGTGTAGTAGGTGCGCTGCATCGCACTTTTCCTGTGTTGCAGGTGCGTTGATCAAACAAGACCTCTTCTGCTCTCAAATTTTGGTTTCTGTGTTCACTCTCTTCAGCTTTATTCAGGAGTTTTGCTGTCTGTGATCAGTATACCAATGTAGAAACTCCCTTCTTTTACATGATTTCGCCTCCATAGTACAGAGAACTGTGAATGTTTTTGTTTTTTGTGCGCCATTTTCAGTTCTCTTTTACAAAGTAGTAGTGTAATCGAACTGTCGTTTCCTGATTTGAAAGTGTCGCAAGTGTTGTTTTTAGTCATAGAAAAGAATCCCATTGTTCTTGGTGGTCGATTATACAATTACTCTTGTATGTGATTTGAATTAGTAGTTTTTCAAGTGTCGAAAGAATTTTTCAATTTAAAATAGCAAAGTGTTTTCATTGTCTTAGTATTGTCGCTTTGAAAAAATAATTCAGATTTGTACTTAGCATTCTTCTTGTCATTCACACATTAAGAAAGCTGAAAACAAATACATGCATGTGCATTTGCATTTAGACTGCTTGTTGGTTTGATTTAGGATAGTGCTTCTACTGTGTGCTCTCTTCTCTATGTTGAAATAATATCATCTCTCTTTCTTTAGTAGCTAGGATATTCATTGCAAAAAGAAGATTAAACGATTGTTTATCATCTTAGATTGCATTTTAGAAATTGTATATCTACATCACGCGGTGAACCTGAAAGGAAAATTTCTTAAGAAAGATCAACTGTAAAATAAATTTAATGAACCTAAAAATGCTTTGGAACCTAACGCACAACATCTAAAAGTCTAGGCTAGAGACGTATTCCAGCGTAGTAAAGCCTAGTAACTGTCACTTTCATTGTTGGTTGGGTGATTCCTCCTCTTTGAGATGACAAGTGCCAGTACGGACTTGTGCTCCCATGTTCCATCGAATATATATTGGGAGACCATAATAGGATATATCCTTTATCCATAGGAAGCCATGTCTGCCGCCCTATCGATCGCAATGCACTGAACACAACATTTGGGAGGATTGACTGTCGTACCGTAAAAAGTATTCTGCAGTTTTGTGATTGGTTTGGTAATCCCTCTGTCTAGATTTCTAGAGTAGTCTCTTTCGTTCCTTTTCAGACTCCTTAAAGGAAAAGGTCCATCTGAGCACTTGTCACTTCAGGCTCATTAAAAATCGAAGGTGACTAGAGTCATCTTTTGTTTTTTCTCAACTCTTAAAAATTGAAAAAACAAGTTGTGTCAAAGTGTCTAAAATTCATTTAATTCAGAAACATTTTCCCCTTTATTTTTAGTTGATCGAGTAATCCGCAATCGTGGAGGAAAGTCAATTAAAACCCCATCGTTCGCGGAGACTTACGAGTCAACCATCTTTGTCTCCAGAATCAAAACTATTCCGGACAAAGCGAACTCGTTTAACCGGCTCAAAGTCCCTTGGTTTGGTTGGAACAAGTGTTCCGATACCCTCGGAGACTCTGGTTACTCCAAACATTTCTCGTACCCCTACCTTTACAGAAGAAGTTCCGCAACCACTAGAGGACAATAGAACTGATCCTAGTAGGAGGATAAACACTTCTATACCTAAACCAACTCCATCTACAGCTGATTCGGAAGGTGTTATTCTCCATACATCTGTTGCTGCAGAATCTATACCTTCTTCGACACCGGAAATATTTTATGGCCCTGACGGTCTACCTCTTCCACCTGGATTGATTACTATAGAAGAGGTTGTGGAGGATCCCCCATCTAGTACTCCATCGCATTTTGGAGTTGGGATCACCCTATATCCTTCTTCATCGGAAATTAGTCTACCGTTATCGGAAGTTCCTATAGAATTGCTAGGAAATCTTTTGGATAGACTAGATATGTTTGAACAACCGTCGACATATAGGACTGTGTCATCTGACACAACAGTGGCAGAACTTCCTGCTGCTACACTGACAATTCTCATCGGCGTACCATCTGTCACAACTAACTCTCAATCGCTGGACGGAATCCATCCAGGGGCTGTTTCGACAGTATGGTCTGTTCCCGTTTGTTTGTCTAGAATAATATATATAATCTCTTATGTTGAGTCTCAGCAAATTGATCCTTCGTAATGTCAATTTGGGCAGTCCGATCCTCAAAGGCAAATCATTCCCTTAAGCATTGGATTACTGCCATATGGGGGGCAATATGCCCTTTCATTGTCTCCTCCGAGAGGTCAGACATACGAGAGTTTGCAACAGAATTTAGGTTATGCTGGAATTACATCCAGCGGTTGGATGCCAATACTGCCTCAACAAACAAGAGTTTTATACTCAATGTAACAAAGTCTGCCTATGTCAAATATCCCCACTACACCAGCTATTGTGACCGTGTCGCAAGTACAAGCATTACCTGTTGTATGCCAACCTCAATTTTCTCAAGTCGCAATCCAACAGCCCCTTGTCTCTACGACGCCACCACAATCATCGGTTAGTGGCTCCTTAACTGGAGTGACCCAGACTCAAACGGGTACCATTACCCCTCATCTTGGTCAAACAACCAGTATTGGACAACAGCACATGGTCTCACAACCATGGCTGGTGCAATATCAAGAACCGCAATTCCAACAAGTTTACCAAGGATCTGAGCACCAAATCTTTGCAAGTAATGGGCAGCCGTATATTAAAAACGTTCAACATAAACCATTTCATAATGGTTATGCCCATCAACCTTACCAAAGTTATTAGCATCAAATGCATTATGCTGGTATGCAAAGACCCACTACTCAGGCAATCCCATCTTATCTAAGGTATGCTTCGCCGAACCTAAATCAACAGTTGCCCTTCATGGCAACTTTAGAGTTACCTGATCTAAATCAACTAACAAACGATCCAATCACTTACGCCCCTTGGTGGCTAGCGATTCCTCATAAACTTCCATCAGATATTCCTAAATTTAATGGAAATCCAGGTGAAGACCCGTTGAATCATGTGATGACCTTTCACCAGTGGTGTTTATCTAACACTCTAAATGATGATTCGATCAGGATTCGCCTTTTTCAGCGAACATTAACTGGTCTGGCAGCAAAATGGTATATCGAATGGCCTAGATCTTCATTTGATAACTTCAGTACCCTAGCCACAATCTTTTTAACCCATTTTAAGTTACCCATAAGGTACAAAATAGGAACAAAGCTTCTCACCAATCTCAAGCAAACGACAGCCACTCACATATCCAATCATATTCATGAGTAGCGACGTCGTCGTAGAATGGTAAAAACACATTTCCTTGATCATCTATTGGCTGAATGGTTTATTAAGTCACTGTTACCTTCTATTACAGAAGATGTGGCAAAGGGAGGAGTCATCATTGAAGAACAAGTCATTTCTCTTGCGCAATATTTAGATTTGATTTATACTCAGTCTGGCACTCTCTACGATAAAATCCCTGATGCTCCTAGACTGGAATTTTTTGTTCCTCCCTTTCCTAAATCAAACAAAGACTCTCATGCCACGGACGGTGTGATAGGAACGACCAGCATGAAAATCATAAAGGCTAAGTCGAAAAAGGCCCATACGGTTTTAGGTCAAAATGCAAATGAATAACTTCTCACCTCAGAAGTAAATGCCATATCAACTGACAAAGGCAAAGAAACCAAGCAACCAGGAGGCAAGAAGAAAAAGAAAGTGAAGAAGAAGAAATAGGAGGAGTCATCCCGTGAAAAATCTTCTGCAAACCCTTCTGGAGATAGGAAACCAAATCATCCATGCCTTATATGTGATGAGGATCATTGGACAAGAGAATGTACATATAAAGCTGAGCTTAGAAAATTCTTCAAGAATTCAAAAACCTCGGCGGTATTGACTAATCCGTTTCCAAATCCAGGAACAAATTTGGTTGCTAGTGACAATGCTTCCCCATCCCAAGTGCTAATGTTGTTGGTTTCGAAATAGCAAAACGATGCTTTGATATCAACAAGGAATAACGATTACGGGAATCCACAGCTGTCTGACAACAAGACTAATGATCAACCTAGTAGTTCGACAACAACTTCGACCGAAGTTGTGCCACCCATCACTCTTGAACTAACGATAAAGCTGCCAAAGGGAGTAATACACAAATCAACATTTAATCCTCGTGCTAGAGCAGAACAGCATTATAATATAGTGGAGGATCTGGCCCAATCGCCATCCGCTATGTCGACACATGAGGTACT
Source organism: Pinus tabuliformis (assembly GCA_031772625.1). Taxonomy (NCBI): domain Eukaryota; kingdom Viridiplantae; phylum Streptophyta; class Pinopsida; order Pinales; family Pinaceae; genus Pinus; species Pinus tabuliformis. The sequence goes on from CM062813.1 coordinate 728,004,297, forward strand.
ACAAAATTTCCCCTCTCAAAAGCAAGCTTTATTAACAGCGATAGGTGGGATTGACCCAATGGATTCCAATCTTGTGTCCTTTAATCACAAAGGATATGACCCTCAGTTACCAACTCAACTAGCTTTCCTGATTCAAGTGAAAGCCCTCAACAAAACTATTCATCGAAAAATTATTGATGAGGGGGCATCTACATGTATTATGTCGATGAGTTGCTAGAAAACTTTAGAATCTCCACCCTTGTCGCGATCTTCAATGACATTAAAAACATTTGATGGACAAACATACACCCCATATGGGATTTTAAGTAACTTGCAAGTAGAATTGGGGGGAAAAACAGTAGAAATAGATGTTGAAGTAATTGACGGAAACCTCGATTACAACATCCTACTGGGAAGGCCCTGGATATATGCTATGGCAGCCATTGTGTCGACCTACTTCAAGAATATTGCATTTCCCTTTCAAGGAGGAATTACAATCATCGACCAACAAACATTTCTCCCCAACAATTCACAAGTTACGGGAAGCATTCCAATGATCCACGGAAGCCCTCATTTGCTTCAAAATATCGGAGTAGGCCTACTAAAAGACCCTATATTAATGAGGACTTTTGCCCTACCGCCTCCAATCAATCTGGCGGAAGTGGCAACAATAGGAACCTTCAATATGATATCTTTTATTCAAAAGATCTCTGCAAACGATATTAGCATGGATCATCTGCAGGTATTGCCTCCAAGCCCAATAGAAATATTGTAGAAATCAATGTTTTCAGCATGGGAGGCAAACCCAAATCAACGCTCATCAAGCATTTTGATAGGTAGGTCCAAGTAATATGGTACCCCTTCAGATCCTTGGTCGCAAATACATGCAGCAGACGAAGGAATTGTTCAGTCGATGATGACTGACGGGGCGCCATGGGAATATTACCACCATCGTTCCCATCTTCCGGATTGCAACGAAGATACTCCTACTGACCTTCCTCATCCCTCAATTTTTGACTTTCTATCAAACACTGTAAATACGGTGGATTCCGAGTGAAACCTGTCCAATATTGAAGAGACTATCGCCATAAATATCTCGACCAAAACAAATGTTGTAGAGAATATTCATGTCGGAAAATCTTGTTCTCCTTCAGAACTGGAAATATATCACGCTCTTTTTCGCGAGTTCAGAGATGTCTTTTCTTGGTCATATGATGAAATGCTAGGCATTGACTCGAGCATAGCTGAACATGAAATTAAGATGTATCCAGATGTCAAACCGGTACAACAAAGGCTACAGTAGGGGCACCCCAAGAAAGCCGCTGCCATCAAGGCAGAAGTTGAAAAACTTCTCCATGCTGGTTTTATTTACCCTGTTCCTCTAACCGATTGGGTATCGAACATTGTTCCTGTAATGAAAAAAAAGGAAAAATTAGAGTGTGCATCGATTATAGGGATGTAAATCAAGCTTGTCCGAAAGACTACCCTACACCCTTCATTGACCAGATAATTGATCAATGCCCCGGATGTGAAATCTTTTCATTTATGGATGGATTTTTTGGGTATAATCAGATAAATATCTACCCATAGGACCAGTCAAAGACTGCATTTATTTTTCCGTGGGGCACATTTGCATATCGCAATCTACCCTTTGGTTTAAAGAACGCAGGGGCAACATTTCAGAGGGAGATGAATTATGCCTTCCATGACATCAAAAACATCGTTCAACCATATCTCGACGATCTTCTGGCTCATTTGCAAAAGCGGACCGATCATCCGTAGCATTTGAGAGCGATATTTCTACGTTGCCGACACTACAAGATACGACTCAATCCACACAAATGTGTGTTCTGTGTCAGTTTTGGTCGTTTACTTGGCTTTGTGGTCTCAAAGGACTGGATTTGTCTCGACCCATGTAAAGTTCAGACGATCATTGATTTGCCTCCACCTTCAAATCTGCTTCAGATTCATAAACTCCAAGGGAAAGCAAACTTTCTAAGGAGGTTCATTCCAAATTACGCTGAACTTGCTAAAGGTTATACTCGTCTATTGAAAAAAGAAGTACCCTTCGTCTAGGATCAGGTCGCGCAAGCTTCCTTTGATGCTTTAAAGGAATCCCTAATAAAAGCATCATTAATGTACGCAACTGATTATCAAAAAGACTTTAACCTGTATCTGGCTGCAATGGATACAACCATCGCAATGGTTTTAGTTCAAGAAGACAATGGAATTGAACATCCTATATATTATTTGAGTAGAAACTTAAATGATACGGAAAGCAAGTACTCCTACGTCGAAAATCTAGTTCTCGTAGCTGTTAAAGTGATATAGATATTTCAACACTACGTCCTCTTTCGAAAAACTACCATTCTATCATATTGCAACCCCATGACTTATATATTGTCGCGACAGTTTCTCGGGGGCAAATATTTAAAATGGATAGCAATTGTACAAGAGTTTGATCTGGAATTTATAAAATCCAAATCGAAGAAATCCCTGGGTTTCACGGAGTTACTATGCGATCTCCCATCGTCGTCCAACGATGCAACATCAGAAGAAGCAATCGTGGACAAATCTTTGTTTCTGATATCTTCAAGCAATCCGTGGTCTAGAGACATAATCATCTATCTCCAAACCCAAACATATAGGTCTAATACCTCCCGCTCGGAACAACGACGCATTCGATACCAAGCAAAAGACTACATGATCGTTGGTGATACACTTTACCGTCGTGGTGTCGATACAGTTCTGAGGAGGTGCCTCACCCACGAGGAGGCTGAAAAAGTCCTGAATGATTGCCATTCAGGTGCATGTGGGGGGCATAAATATAGTTACGCTATGGCGTAAAAGATTTTACGAGCAGGATACTTCTAGCCAACAATGTTCAAAGATTGCATAACTGCAGTAAGAAGTTGCCATGCATGTCAAATCTTTGATCGAAAAACCAGAATACCACCTACACCTCTGCAACCAGTAGTTTCTCTTGGGCCATTTGCCAAATGGGGCATAGATTTCATGACATGTAATCCCACCTCGGCTGGGGTGCATGGGTATATCATAGTCATAGTAGACTATTTTACCAAATGGGCTGAGGCGATGCCTACATTAAACGACAGTGGTGAAACGGCTGCCCTCTTCTTTTTCAATCATGTAGTCTCCAGATTCAGCATTCCACAGGCTATAGTCATAGATCATGGATCGCATTTTCGCAATCACATGATGTTTGAATTGGCTACCAAATTAGGGCTGTCTCATGACAGCTCTACTCCATATTATCCGTAGGCCAACAGACAAGTTGAGGCAATCAACAAGATCCTAAAGAAAATGCTGCAAAGGATGATTGGAGTCCATAAAAGGAGTTGGCACCTTATCCTGTACTCAGCCTTGTGGTCATACCGGACATCGGTGAAGAATGCAACTGGCTTTACACCCTTTCAACTAGTGTATGGCCTGGAAGCAATCTTACCAGTTCGTGTGAAATCTCGTCCCTCAAAATCGCGGTCGACCTTCTCTCCAGAACTCAGAAGAGGAGGCTCGTTTCTTGTAACTAATCCAATTGGATGAAACCCAGCATGATGCCGCTTTGGCTAATGAAGCCCATAAGAAATGAGTCAAGGCGCAGTTCGACAAGAATGTCAAACCCCGTGTCTTCTCAAAAGGAGGAATCCGATAAATTGGGAGCAGGTAAGTTCAAGTCCTTATGGATGGGCCCCTATATTGTTAAACGTGTATTAACAAAAGGAGCCTATGAGTTAGTAGATTATGATGGGATTCCACTGGCGCAACCTCGCAATGGGTTGTACCTTAAGCGTTACTATGCTTGACTCAAGATAGTAACCCCTATGCTTTTGTTACATTTTTGTTTTCACTAAGGGTAATTGTTTTGGTTAAGTGATCCGCTTCTATGTTGTTGGAGATGTTAGACCTATTGGAATAATTTGTTGGATATGCCGACAGAGCGAGTCGTAATTCGCGGAACCTATCTTTTGCAGCCTAGGCCATCTTCGATCCAAGCGGTGAGTTAGTAAGTTTCAGAGGGGTATGTATTGGTCGGTCAACGAACAATATTTTTGAATACAGCGCATTGATAGAGCTCCTCTCTGATGCCATTACGCGTGGCATATGTCGACTCGTCGTCAGGCTAGACTCACAACTCGTCATCCTACAGCTCACTGGTATCTACTCCGTACGGAATTGAGCTATCTATTGCATGTTCCTAAGGGTCAATATTTTGGAAAGGCAGTTTGATTCTATTCAATATTAGCATATTTCCATAAACTTAAACACATTAACAGACTCATTGGAAAATTATGTGTTAGATAGACATTTGCAACATTTATAAAAGAAGCATTTCATCAATATTTGCATCAAGATCACGTAACACAACCAAAATAAAGCTCCAAAAATCAAAAATATATATATAACCATTTATGGTTTATACATAATGTTCTGTAACCAAGACAAAATCGGTCAAATGACCCAAAACTCAAAATACTAGGGAGCACCCTAGTCTAATGATGCTGGTGATAACAAGTCACCACCTATGCAATCATGCGTAAAAGCCTAGTCCATCGACTCGGCATGCCAAGAGTATGTCGTTGCAACCTCAGAGGCAGCTCATCGGTCCTCACATCAGGAATACCAAGAGTGAGGCCCTCGACCTAATCCTCCAATGCTGAAAGAGTCTCGGCCACATCAAGGTCGCGAAGGATAGCCCTCCCCACAGCCTCTCCTGCTGGAGCAGCAGCTGGTACTCTCAAACGTACTGCTGGCCGAACTAGTCCAATATATGCATGAGCACATGAGTTTTTATTAGTCTTGATAGAAGAAAGCACAAGAACATTATAAAAAGAAACGATAAACAGAGATATGGTCAGAGAATTTACCGATAGCACCCTATCGCTCACCAGCCGACAACACCAAATCCGGGTCACCCCGGAAATCCATACCAGCATATGGATACTTGGAAAAAACCATCTCCTGACGGTTGAAACACTCAAATAAGGTAGTAGAAAAGGAAACCTGGGACTGACCAACATGTTGGTCCATAAGGTCGACCCATCTCTGCATCCGTGGCTGAGTCGGTTTAGGTAAACCAAGTGAAATGTACTGCAACTGCATCAGTGGGATATTTTCCAAGGCGAAAGCGGTCAAAATAGAACCATAGCTGAAGGTCATGGATTTTCCGCTTTTTACCTCGGTCAATTGTTCTTTCATCACAGGGAGTACTGCGTCACACCAGTTGAACACCTTTGGTTCAAGGCATTCCAAGGTATACTACATATAGGACCTATTAGCCACGTGAAGAGCCGCACTACTGGCCAGTCTAGAAAAAGTGAACAGAATGGTCCTCAAGGACCAGTTAGTGACATCTCGGATGTTGATCTTGCCGTCCCTACTCACCTGAGATCCCTCTCTGCAATACCGGTGAATATAATCTCTCACAGATTCGCCCCCACAGGAAGAACCTGATAATGAAAGAGGGGCACCACGCCTCGATAAACCAGTCAAAAAATAGATGTCCACGACAGTCAAAGGGATAGATTTGCCTCTGATCTGAAACACCTGGTCGGTAGGATCCCATGCATCGAGAAGATATTGCAACAAGTTGATTTGTTGCCTCATGCTAGAGATGCGGAAAAACGTGAACAGGCCACAATTCCGCAGTGCAGTTACCGTAACCAGATCATGTAAAGCAAACATGTCCTCTTCTTCATGCTCGCGTTCTCGCCATGTAACGACCATTTTGCTCCAATGAATCTCTACAAAACAAGCAAGAGAAAAGTTTCCCGTCTCGCACCCATCGCACCCCAGCAGTGTACTGGATGAGATACATACTAACTGGCCAATGGCCAAGCCAGTATGCATCGCACCTTTCGATATAGAAAGGGTGCGATGGAGCCAGGGCAAATTTTTCAAACCCCAGGGGCTCAGAAAAATAAGGAGACATGCTCAGAATTCAAAAATGAAGGAATGCTACTGAAGAGCTCAGGTTTAGCTCCTACTTGGTCCAGACGGTGCTAAGAATCGTCCACAGAATCTCCCAGAATCATCTGGTGAAAATCAAGGGGGAAAAGCACCTCCAGAGCTCCAACAAACCAAAGTTCAAATGAAATGGTAAAATGAAGGGTAAAAACCACTTTTAAATTAATCTTCACGTAATTCGAGTAAAATATTAGTGTTTTAACTCATTTTTCCAACATATATTGTTCATTTCTAATCGGTTTGATGAAGCAATTGAACAAGAAGTACAACCTTTGAAGGAACAAAGTGGTTAGCAGTGAAATCAAATAATCAATGACCATTATCACGAGCAGTTTTTATGCGAAGTTCAAGCTCGTTAAAAATTAATCCTTGGAAATGAGCAAACGTTCCCCCAGAATTTAAGCTCATTAAAAAATGAACCAATCCCCGATAAATAGCCATTGTGAATGCATTATCATCATTTTTTGAGCCCTGGTCGTGTTCTTACCATCACCTCCACTCTGTTTTAGCTGATCATTCACCTCCATTTGATTGTTTACCCCTTTTGAGGAACAGCTGCGAAGAGAGATCCTGTTAACCATCCTTGTGACACTGTCGTGATTGGAAAATTCCAAACCTTACCTGGAATCAGCTGCTACCTGAAATTATCACTCGTTCCTCAAAAGACGAGTCTACTTTAAGCTCTTTTCAACTAACTCGTAAAATATGAAAATATTGTCGAGCAATTGGCCTCTCCAACTCATTAAAGCTATCAGAAGTGCTATCCCTCCTCTAGATTTTAATCTTTTTGGACCTGAGGGATTATTACACAAAAAGATCGAGCTCTTTTTTTATTCGGCTCATTAAAATTACCGAAAATTCATCCCTTTCATATTATTTCGGACTTAAGGGATTATGTGACGAAAAAGGATTATTGGAGTCTCCTTTACGTCCCTTTCAGACTCTCTAAAATTGAAAAGGACCAAGTTATCTTTGTCGTTAAACTCATTAAAACCAAATAGCGAAAAACTTGTCCATATAGACAAGAACAAGTTTCACTGTCGCTAGGCTCGTTAAAACATAGCGATGGGTTTGCCCGAAGGGAAAATTATAGAACAAGCATATGTTATCCTCCTCAAGCTTGACAAAAATAAAGAGGTACTGGTCAACAATGACTGGGGAAAAATCGGGAAGAAAACTTGAAGAAACTTTATTGGTAGCAAGTCGCTCTTTAACATGACACTTTCAATCCACATCCGAGTCAGGTTGGGTTATTCCGTTCACTGGTCATATCACCATTGGTCCATCGCAGCATCCATATTTGAGGTTAATGCTACCAATCCATGTCAGTGTCACCAGTATGTTCAAGAGAAGTCGCTCAGAGAATTCACTTGTGTCTCATCCGCTGCAATACATTCACGCTCCATGCTTTCATGACCACCACCCTGAACCCTATATAATCAAATCGTTTTCACCTCAGAAAATAATTTACTCCATTCCGCGTCGTAGATGTGGAGTTCATTAAGGCCTTCCTACGACGGAACACTTCTTTTCGACATCAGCTCATTATCCAAGAATTCGACTTAGGAACAACCCTTTCAGTACTTTGAAGCTTGCATGCCTCAATGGCAATTTTCTCACTTCCGGCGACAGGTTTACATCAATGGCCTTCGACTGAAAGATATTTCATGGTGTTCGATGCCAAGTCCCTTTTCACACCACGCGAATTGTACTGTAGTACCTTGAGGGTCATCATCATTATCGGTGATTCCTCTCATGCTTGTTAACAGCTTACATCGATGTCTTTCCATGTTCGACTCCAGAACATCTTTCACATGGATCAACTTGTACTCCGAGTGAAGATTGGACGAGTTTGAAGACCCCGGATCTAGTTTCATCCATTCGGGCTACGATATATTCAGGAAAATAAAGACAGCAAATGTACATCATTGCTGCACAGATGATCATCTGAATCAAAGGATGATGGCTCTACCAAAATCATCAGTCTGCCACACAGACGGTAGTCTGTCTTATGTACATGAAAATGAATTTATAAAGCTGAGCATGGGAATGCCCACCTTAGCTAGATCATGAAAACTATTATGAAGATAATGTGTTGTATTGTATCTTATTACAGGCCGCCTTCCAGATCGAAAAAACTTTGGATCCTCATGATAAAGAATTTCACCCGACATCAAAAGATTAACGACCTCATGCTTTAGGGGGCAACTGTTATATAAATTTTTGGGCACTGCAACCCCAATAATACATGTCCATAAACCAAGGGCTCCTAAGTCCCTAAAAGTGTTGCTTCACACCCTAAAAGAACAAGGTCAGCTAATTACATCATCTCCCAGAAGTTCTCCACAGGAAACTGCTTAGAACTGGTCAAAGCAAGACCATACAAACTGCTCAGTGCAGAGGGTGTGATGCATCCCACCTGCTCAGTGTAAAAGGTTCGATGCATACTATAAAGCCATTTTGTAGGGTTCGATGGGCGAGATAGTAAAATGGCAGAGACAGTTTGCAAGGAGGATCGTCCTAGAATCTTCCAGAAACTTCTCCTGTGACACTTGCCTCTCTGAATTCACCCAGGGATGAGTAAGAGATCATCAATCTCCAAGTGGAATCAAGAACTATCATAGAGAGGACACTAATCAAAATCCCAGAAGCTGACTCACCCCCTGAAATCATCTATATATGGATCCCTCATCCCAGAGATCCAGAGGCTGGAATTTTGTATCTTGTAAGGAAGTGTTGTTGGTTTCTTGGTGGAATATCATAGTGTTGGGTGATCTAAGCTTTTCATGAGGTGAAGAAGGGCTTTCATGCTGAGAGGATGATGTTGGGTCAGAACAATTGGTTGTAATCCTCTTTGCTATTCTTGATATTAATAAAGCTATTCAAGTTTTCCTCCACATTCTTGTATGTTTGATGATATATGCATTTGTGTGGTCAATATATATCTGGTCCTATATTGTTTATGATTCTAGATCTCTATTCTTCGATAGTATTATGCTTCTTTGATTCCACAGGTGCTCTTTGACGCTGGGTAGACGAAGGCAAAGCGGCAAGGATCTGTCAGAAGGGAGAGGAACTAAGCGCAAGACTAAGGTTGGTATCCTTTGTTCCCCTCTTATCTACTTCTCATAAAGGAATGCGAAAGTAGTTTTTGTTTGTTTGTTTCTAAGATAGTTACCAGTCTTAGTGGGGCTAGCAGCTCTGAGTGGACACTAGATTTCCCGATAACAAAATGGTGACTCCACTGGGGAGCGAATAGATTCTTTGCTTGTCTATATTTGTTTGTTTTATAAACTTACATACGGAGCCTGAAGTCAAGCCAGCTAGCCTTCGAACTGCATTTTCTATGCAAGTGCAAAATAGATCAATGCTACTTCAGTCTATCTCTGGGTTTTGTTTATAAATTGAACAATTGATTTGCAAACCTTCTAATTGCCCTAGTGGTGGCTCTAGTAACCTCATTAGATCAGCCCCTATGATTTCTATTTACTGACTATTATTAGCTCGGCCTAAATCCCTTAACTAAGTTGCAAACTGTGACCCGGAACCAAGATTGATGTCTCTTCCCTGGATCATCGCACTTTCTCCTCTTTGGAATCTGGATGCATCGCACCTCTCGTGTACAGTAGGTGCGCTGCATTGCACTTTTCCTGTGTTGCAAGTGCGTTGATCAGACAAGACCTCTTCTGCTCTCAAATTTTGGTTTCTATGTTCACTCTCTTCAGCTTTATTTAGGAGTTTTGTTGTTTGTGATCAGTATACCACTGTAGAAACTCCCTTATTTTTCATGATTCCACCTCCATAGTACAGAGAACTGTGAATGTTTTTATGTATTGTGCACCATTTTCAGTTCTCTTTTACAAAGTAGTAGCGTAATCGAATTGTTGTTTCTTGATTTGAAAGTGTCGCAATTGTCATTTTCAGTCATAGAAAAGAATCCCATTATTCTTGGTGGTCAATTATACAGTTACTCTTGTATGTGATTTGAATTAGTAGTTTTTCAAGTGTCGAAAGCAGTTTTCAATTCAAAATAGCAAAGTGTCGTCATTATCTTCCTTTTGTTTTTAAAGAGAAATTTGTTAGTACTATCGCTTTGAAAAAATAATTCAGATTTGTACTTAGCATTCTTCTTGTCATTCACACATTAAGAGAGCTGAAAACAAATACATGCATGTGCATTTGCATTTAAACTGCTTGTTAGTTTTATTTAGGACAGTGCATCTAGTGTGTGCTCTCTGCTTTATGTTGAAAGAATATCATCTCTCTTTCTTTAGTAGCTAGGATTTTCATTGAAAAAAGAAGATTAAACGATTGTTTATCATCTTAGATTGAATTTTAGGAATTGTATATCTACATCACTCGATGAACCTGAAAGGAAAATTCTTAAGAACTTCCTGCTACTACTCCGACAATGTTCGACGGCATACCATTTGTCGTAACTAGCTCTCAATCACTGGACGGAATCCATCCAGGGGCTGTTTCGACAATATTGTCTGTTCCCATTTGTTCGTCTGGAATAATATCTGGAATCTCTTATTTTGAGTCTCAGCAAAGTGATCCTTCGCAATGTCAATTTGGGCAGTCCGGTCCTCAAAGGAAAATCATTCCCTTAAGCACTGGATTACCGTTGTATGGGGGGAAATATGCCCTTTCATTGTCTCCTCCGGGAGGTCAAACATACGAGAGTTCGCAACAGAATTCAGGTTATGCTGGAATTACATCCAGCGGTTGGATGCCAATACTGCCTCAACAACCAAGAGTTGTATACTCAATGCAACAAAGTCTCCCTATGTCAAATATCCCCACTACACCGGCTATTGTGACAGTGTCGCAAGTACAAGCGTTACTTGTTGTATGCCAACCTCAAGTTTCTCAGGTCGCAATCCAATAGCCCCTTGTCTCTACGACGCCACCACAATCATCGATTAGTGGCTCCTTAACTGGAGTGACCCAGACTCAAACGGGTACCATTACCCCTCATCTTGGTCAAATAGCCAGTATTGGACAACAGCACATGGTCTCACAACCATGGTTGGTGCAATATCAACAACCATAATTCCAACAAGTTTACCAATGATCTGAGCACCAAATCTTTGCAAGTAATGGGTAGCCGTATATTCAAAACAGTCAACATCAACCATTTCATAATGGTTATGCCCATCAACCTTACCAAAGTTATCAGCATCAAATGCATTATGCTAGTATGCAAAGACCCACTGTTCAGGCAATCCCATCTTACCCTGGGTATTCTTCACCAAACCTGAATCAACAGTTGCCCTTCGTGGCAACTTTAGAGTTACCAAATCTAAATCGGCTAACAAACGATCCAATCGCTTACGCCCCTTGGTGGCTAACGATTCCTCATAAACTTCCATCAGATATTCCTAAATTTAATGGAAATCCGGGTGAAGACCTATCGAATCATGTGATGACCTTTCACCTGTGGTGTTCAACTAACACTCTAAATCATGATTCGATCACGCTTCGCCTTTTTCTGCGAACTTTAACTGGTCCGGCAGCAAAATGGTATATCGAATTGCCTAGAGCTTCATTTGATAACTTCAGTACCCTAGCCACAACCTTTTTAACCCATTTTCAGTTACCCATAAGGTACGAAACAGGAAAAGAGCATCTTACCAATTTCAAGCAAATGACAGCCACTCACATATCCGATCATATTCATCAGTGGCAACATTGTCATAGAATGGTAAAACATATGTCCCTGATCAGTTGTTAGCTGAATGGTTTACTAATTCACTGTTACCTTCTATTACAGAAGATGTGGCAAAGGGAGGAGTCATCACTGAAGAGCAAGTCATTGCTCGTGCGCAATATTTAGATTTGATTTATACTCAGTCTAGCATGCTCTACGATAAAATCCGTGATGCTCCTAGACCGGAATTTTCCGCTCCTCCCTCTCCTAAATCAAACAAAGACTCTCATGCTGGGGACGGTGTGATAGGAACCACCAGCACGAAAACCATAAAGGCTAAGTTGAAAAAGGCCCATACAGTTTCAGGTCAAAATGCAAATGAAGAACTTCTCGCCTCGAAAGTAAATGCCGTGTCAACTGACAAAGGCAAAGAAACCAAGAAACCAGGAGGCTGTGAAGTACTAAAAAGGTATGTTTTGATGATCATTTTAGTGACTTTTCAGTAGAACTTGTAAACCTTTTTGCATCATGAACTTGGAAAAAAATAAAGAATTATAACAAAACATGTGAGATTAATATGCAGGACTCAGCCGCTAATAATTGTCATTCTCTCGTGCAGGAAAGGGTGAAAATGAGGAGTTTTTGTCCCAAAGAAAAAGACAAGGACAAGGTAACTGTTGTCCCTTTGACGGGAGACCGAGTGCAAACAAGGCTAAGCAGATCAAAGCAAATCGGCCCTGAAAAGGAGGAGAAGGCACCAACTCGGCGCAGGAGAAAAGAGATGATTAAGAATTAACGGTTTGGCGAATCCCTCAGGATCCTTGATCCTGAGGGATCGCTGCTTTATCTATCTTATTACTTAGACATCTCGGTCATCACCCTTATATAAAGGGACAGCACTGTTAGCTGAAAAATGACATGATTATGCTTTTATGTAATTTCTGTTAAGATCAAAACTTTGATCATCGAGTCTTGATAAGAACTAGTTCATTGTACTTCTATTTCATGCATTAATACAAACTTCGTGATTACTTTATCTCTGCGTCTGGATTAACCTAGAGCGGTGTACCCTTGGAGGCTAAGGGCCCGGCCCCAGAGGACACTTGCTTCTGTATTACTACGATTTGATTTCTACGTGATTTGCTTATCGTCGTTATTTGGTAATCTGATATGCTTTATAAGTTTACATCACATGCTCTGTTAAGATTAATTCATTAATATTTTTACAGACAGAACTGTTGTATTGACTCTGCATTATATTACTATTCCTTTCAGAGTTGATTGAATATTATTAGTCTTAACCGAATATTGTTACTATTTCGTTACAGAGCTTTTGTGCTGTACATTCATGTTACAGAATTCATTTGAAAGTTGTACGATTATTGGATTCAAAAGTAATGTTGTTCTATTTTGAACGCAGTCGTATTCCTTTTAAGATTGACACTAGATCAGATTACTATTCAAGCGTGTTGTGTGTGTATATGATTTCCAAGCGCTGTTCCATAACTTATCAGTAATTAGTGCTATTCTATTAGTGTGTGCTGCTTGATCTGCCTTAAGAGTGAATGATTGTTGTTTGATTACGATGAATGCATTTGAGTTAGTAGTTTAAGTTTGATTACTACTCGCGAGACTTAGTTGTTTAACTGTTGTTCCTTTTAAGAATTGTTGTTCCATTTCAGAATTACTGTTCCATTCCAGATTTTCTTTTCCATTTATGATTTGCTGTTCCATTTTTCTATTTGCCATTTCATTTACTAGCATTTGTTGTTTTGGTGTGAGAGATTATATAAGGCTGTAGTGAGCCTTGGCATTTACTGTCTAGCTCCCAGACCCGTGGTCTGTTCTCTAATTTCCTTTCCATCAGTTTCCAAAGGGATGGGTTATCGCTGCTGAACCCTTGACTGATAAGTTGCCTAGTTTTTTGAGTGTGTGATTTATTCTTTTGAAGTAACTTAGTTATAGACAAGCATCCGTTTACTCTTGTATTTTTGAACATTGTACTACTAACATTACTCTGACAAATGATAGCCTCAGACTGAGACACTCTTTGAAATAACACAACGCTCCGGGATTGACATATTAATGTGAGGTAATTAGAGGTGAAAGAGACCCTTTTTATAGCTCTACATTTTGGCGCCGTTGTCGGGGAAAGAGTGTAGCTATTTGTCTTTTTTTCAGAGTAGTGTACGAACCTGATAGGGAAGAGTTGGATCTTAAAAACGGAAGGTAAGAACCTGTGTACGGAGCATGTAAAATCCCTGCTCCACTGTCCACTTTCCTAAAATATTTGATGTTGCTTTGTTTGAATAGAATTTAGTAGTTCATTTGAGTGCATGACTAAGCAGAAAAAACCAGAAAAAAAAAAAAAAACATCAAACCTCCACCCAAACCTGAAAAAGCTAAGGGGTCAGTGACCCTTGGCCGAACGACCTTTATAGACGAAATTTATAAGAAAACAGAATCTCAGCCATCAGTAGGACCCAGGAAAATCATTTCTAAACAGCCTACTAGTTCCCTTCAGGCGACAGGATCACCATCTGTAGCTTTTGCTGAGGTGCATAGTCAAACTGAAGAGCAGGACTTTCAAGAAATTGAAAATTCTACTCTAGAACTATTGCAGGAAGGGAATTTCAACAATCTTTGTGAAGGAGAAGGAGAAACAGGGGACACTGAGGAACCAAAGATCTCCTATTGAAACAAATCAGCCATTAAATAGCCCAGATAAGGGGAGCGCTGCAAAAATCATTGTTGAAGGAACCCAATCTCCTCAGACATCAGGTATTCTCATTATCCCGGATAAAGGAAGTGCTATTAAAACTATCCCTGTCAAAGCCATTCCCTCTCAACCCAGGAATACCCTCCTAGATATCCCAGAAGGTTACTAGCATATATTCGATCCTATGGCTCAAAATCAGCCAAACACTCAAACCTCTACATTACAATACCCTATAGTGGATTTTGCAGCAAATGCACCCATGAAAGCAATCCCTCTTCAACATATCCCTACATTTCACAGTCTCACATCAGAAGATTCGGATGCATTTTTATTCGAATTTGATGTGTTGTGCAGGGGATATGATTACACCACTGATCCCCAAAGATTGAAATTATTTCCCTCTACATTAAAAGGGGCTGCTTTAAAATGGTTTATGGGATTAGGTGGTGGGGTCATAAACAACTGAGATCAAATGAAAGAATCTTTCTTAAAAAAATATCAGGATTATTGCAGGTCTAGAGAATTAAAGGATGAAATATTCCAAATGACAGCCAAACTGAATGAAACATTAGAGGAGTATGTAGAACGTTTTCAGTACAATCTACAAAGATCTCCTTATGCATCACTGCCTTTACATGATAATGTGTTAAAAACTGCATTAATAAGGGGCATGAAGGAACAATGGATTGAAACATTAAACATCATGGGAAAAGGGGATATTTATCAAGAGAATTTTGCTGACATTATTGATTTGTGTATCAGGAGTTCGAGAGGCAGCACAAGAGTAAAACCGGCAAAACATGATCGGTTTGTAAGAGATAAAAAAATATCAACAGAAGGAGTAACACGTGTGGAAATTGGAAATTTATTGGAAAATTTTAAAACTGATATTCTGGGGACACTAACTACACAACTTGATATTATGCAGGCTAAACAGAAGCAGATGGAGGCAGAACAGAATTTGGCGATCTTCTGTCCCCAATGCAGAAAAAAGCATAGTCACAAGGAATGTCCACTGGATACAGTCCAAATATGCGCCATCTATACAAAAGATCACCTTACGGAGAGCTGCCCCTCACTTCCTGGATTGAAAGCGGTATATAAGGAAGCGGAAGAAGAACCAGAATCGGTGTACTTGATCAACCAGCGCTGCCAGTGGTAGCCGAGACAATCTGGTATGTTTCCAGACCCAAATTCTTCTTTTCATCCTCCACAATATAATTCTCAACAATATAGTATGTGGCAAAGTCAGTCCCAACCCCCATTTTCAAACTGGTCGCTACAGTCGTTTCCTTCTTCAAACCCGTGGCTGAATCAGGCAAGCCAATCTGGTTGGCCGAATTTCCCTTACACTCCACCATATTGGCAAAGTAGCCCATATTCTCCACAATGGACTCCCCCTACTTCACAAAGTTCAGCCTGGCAGACAAACTGGAAGAGACCGATGCATTAGCCAGTAGGAACTATTCCACTCCCTCAACCTACACTGCCAGCCTTACAACAAAATCCCCAGTCTAATCTGAGACAGCAACTCCCAGCCCAACCCAACCCCAATCCAAATAACAGACCGGTCCAATCTCTCCAAATCATAGAATCACCAGAAATAGGACCCGACCTGAGGGAGTGTAATGATCTTCAGTTACAATCTGGACGTATTATTGAAACTAAGGGAGATAAAACACTTCATATTGAAGATCAGTTACCAAGAGAACATCTGTTGCAACAAGAGGATGTGAATAAGTAGCAGACTCATAATCAAGCAACCACATCCTCTCCTCCGTTTCCAGAACGATTAGTCATACCTCGACCTTTACAATACCCTGACTTCGACATTCTGGGAGAATTACAAAATCTGTACATAAAAATCCCATTCCTCCAAGCCATTGAAGACATTCCTATATACGCAAAAACTATCAAATAATTGTGCATAAAGAAACCAAGGAGGAATATAACAAATAATCCAAGATTCCAAGTAGTCGGCACCTTATCTGATTTACTATCAGGGAAAAAAACACCCATTAAATATGAAGACCCAAGAAATCCAATTGTAACTATTCAAATTTATGGTCAGACCCTGTCTAATGCCTTAGTTGATCTAGGAGCTACAATTAATATTTTAACAACCGCTACTTGCCAAAAGCTCGACATTACATCTGTAGAACCCACCTCTACTTTGTTAGAATTGGCTGACCGATCTGTGGTTAGACCGGAGGGTACTCTACATGATGTCATGGTCTATGTAGATTCCTGGGAATATCCAACCAATTTCCTGATAATTAATCCAAAAACCCGACTTGATGGACACCCGCTAATTCTAGGTAGACCTTGGCTTGCCACTGTCGATGCTTACATTGGCTGCCGGCAAGGAAATATGACCATAACCAAAGGACCAAACATCAAGAATTTAGTTCTATATCCTCCAGCGCAACCAAGTGTCACAATAATTAAAACTAACAAGCACCCTGTATCATACCTTACTGATAACATTAGATCTCCATTAACTATACAAGAGGCACTTGATTTTAAAGACCAAACAGAAGATGATGCCATTAATAACTTCATTAGTCAAACTGAATCCGGATCCTGCACACAGTATCACATGATAGAAGCAGCATTTGATAATGAACTAGAAGAATATCCTCTGAAAGATACACATGATCAAACAATACCCGTTACGTCTGTTGCAAATAGTAAAATTGTGGAAATTGAACCGGGAAAAACCTTAAACATTAATGCCAACCTCACACCTGAACAAGAAACGAAGCTCATCCATTTGTTAAGAAAATATCAAGAATCATTCGCATGGGATTACCCTGATATGAAAGGAATTGATCCCCAATTATGTACACACCACATTTACATAGAAAAGGATGCCAGACCTGTTCGTCAACCTCAAAGGAGACTTAACCCTCATCTAAAAGATGTGGTAAAAGCTGAACTTTAGAAACTTTTAGATGTCAATTTTATCTATCCTATCTCCGATAGTAAATGGGTCTCTCCGCTTGTGGTGGTACCAAAAAAGAATGGGAAATGGAGAATCTGTGTGGATTACAGGGAACTAAATAAAGCAACAGAAAAAGACCACTTTCCTCTCCCATTCATAGACCAAGTATTAGATACTTTAGCAGGAAAGAAATTCTTTTCTTTCCTGGATGGCTTCAGTGGATACAATCAGATTCAGATTGCCCCTGAAGACCAGGACAAAACTACTTTTACTTGTCCTTGGGGAACATTTTCCTATCGAGTTCTACCTTTTGGCTTATGTAATGCTCCTACCACATTCCAAAGGGCTATCCTTAGTATTTTTGCAGATTTAATAAATGATGGACTTGAAGTATACATGGATGACTTTACACCATATGGAGATGATTTTGATCCAGCACTAGACACCCTAGAAAAAGTCCTACAATGCTGCATCGCTACCAGGCTTTGCTTAAGCCACGAAAAATACATGATGATGACTGAAGGACTTATCCTTGGACACTATGTTTCAGCAGCCAGCATTCAGGTAGACCCGGCCAAAATCCAAATACTTTTGCTTATTCCCACTCCTACTAATCAAACAGAGGTACGCAGCTTTCTTGGATTTTTTGGTTATTATAGACGATTTATAGAATATTATTCGCACATTGCTGCACCTTTATATGCACTAACTGGTAACGTTGATTTTCTTTGGACAGAAAAATGTGAGCGTGCTTTCAAGGATTTAAAGAAGCTCATATCCACAGCCCCAGTCCTTCGAGGACCAAACTGGGATTTTCCATTCCAGATATCATCTGATGCCTCAGATACAGCCATTGGCGCAGTCCTTGGGCAGGAAGAGGATAAAAAACCATATGCTATCTATTACATCAGCAAAAATTTATCCCCTGCTGAATTAAATTACACTATTACTGAAAAAGAATTCCTAGCTGTAATACATGCTGTCAATAAGTTTAGACATTATATTACAGATATCCTATTATCTTGTATACAGATCACTCTGCCATAAAATACTTAGCAAATAAGCTTGTCACAAATGCCAGAATAACTAGATGGTTGATTTTATTGCAGGAATTTGATATCACAATCAAGGATCAGCCTGGCAAAGAAAACCCTGTAGCTGATTTTCTCTCAAGAATGCCAAAGCCAATCGATGCAGCAGCAGTTGAAGATCAATTTCTGGACGAACATTTGTTTGTTGTTGCCGTTCAAACACCCTGGTATGTTGATGTTGCCAATTACCTTGCAGTAGGTAAACTACCAAAACACCTAACCCCTAATGAGCGCAAACAGATTGTTTAGAAGAGTGCTCGATTCTCGTGGATTGGGGGCTATTTGTTTCACACAGGGGTAGACATGCATATCAGGAGATGTGTTCGAGAAGATGAAATCTTTGACATCCTAAAATCATATCATGATGGACCATGTGGTGGACACTTCGCTGAGCGCAGAACTGGACATAAAGTACTGCACCCATGATATTATTGGCCCACGATTTTCAGAGATGCAAAGAAATTTGTCCAAGCCTGTGACAACTGCCAGAAAGAAGGACGTCCTGGTCAATCTGACGAGATGCCTCTGAAACCACAGTTAGTCATTGAACCATTCGAGCGATGGGCTCTTGATTTCGTTGGACTAATCAACCCATCATCAAATCAGAAAACATATATCTTGGTGGCAACAGAATATGTCACCAAATGGGTTGAAGCAGAAGCATTGCCAAGAGCCACAGAGGACTCTGTCATACAGTTCCTGTTCCATCTATTTGTACGTTATGGCCTTCCGAGGGAAATAATTACAGACGAATGACCATAATTTGCTGGGAATAGATTAGCTACAACACTCAAAAATTATCACGTCCAACATAAAATCACTACTCCATACCACCCACAGGCGAATGGATAGGTAGAAAGCAGCAATAAGGTAATAGAATCAATCCTAACGAAAACCATTACGTCACATAGGCGTGATTGGGCTGCCAGACTACCTGAAGCACTCTGGGCCTATAGACCAACATGGAGAAGCACCACTGGTTACTCACCTTATCAATTAGTGTTTGGAAAACAACCCATTTTTCCCATAGAATTCGAAATCCAAACATTATGAATGGCACAGGAAGTTGGCTTAGATCTAAGCGAGGCACAGATTAATCGACTACAGCAGATCAATGAGTTGGACGAAATTAGGCTCTCTGCACTTCAAAATACTGCCTTGATTCAACAGCAGTGAGCTAAATGGCATGATGCTCTCATTAAAAACAAAGTCTTCCATGAGGGAGATTGGGCTCTGTTGTACGACTCTAGGTTTCAGGACTTCCCTGGGAAACTCCAGACTCGTTGGTTGGGACCATACGAAATCCAAAAGGTGCATGACAATGGAACACTTACTCTAATCACCATTGACGGTTCTAGATATGCCTTCAAAGTAAATGGCCACCGAGTTCGTCTCTATCGCAAACCACTCACTCGGGAATCCTTCTGCCAGCAGCTACGCCGAGACACTGATATGGAGATTTTGGGAGAGGAAGAGAAGTCTTCCTCACCTGTAATTCATTAAGGAATTCATTTCTTTTTACAATTTGTATATAAGTTCTTTTCTTTGAGTCGTTTTTGTACATATGTTTGAACTAATGTTTTCCTGTCATTTTCGTTGTTCCTTTTTTTTCAAAAGAACAACATTTCGATTTTTGCTGTTCCTTTTCCAAAAGGATGGCATTTGTGTGTTTCTGTTGTTCCTTTTCTAAAGGAACAACATTCTTGATTTTCTGCTGTTCCTTTTCTAAAGGAACAACATTCTTGATTTCCTGCTGTTCCTTTTCCAAAGGAACAACATCTTTGATTTTCTGTTGTTCCTTTTCCAAAGGAACATCATCTTTGATTTTGTGTTGTTCCTTTTCCAAAGGAACGACATTTGCTTGTTCTGTTGTTCCTTTTCTAAAGGAACAACATTTCAATTTTTGTTGTTCCTTTTTCAAAAGGAACGGCACTGCTGTGTGTTTTTCTGTCCCTTTTCCAAAGGAACAACACATTTTTTATTTCTGCTGTTCCTTTTCCAAAGGAACAGCATTTTTGTGTCTTTTGCTGTTCCTTTGAAAAAGGAACAACATTTTTGGTGGCTGCTGTTCCTTTTTCAAAGGAACGGCATTTCGAGTGTTTTGTTGCCCTTTTCCAAGAGAACAGAATTTTTTTTTATTTTTGTTGTTCCTTTTTCAAAGGAACGGCATTGGTGTGTTCTGCTATTCCTTTTTCAAAGGAACGACATTTGCACTTTTGATATCTATGCTCCTTTGTTGTTCTTCTTTCCAAAAGGAACACCACTAGCATACTTTTTCTCTCCTTGTGAAACGGCTTATTCCTTTTGCTGAGCTAAATTGAGGATGCTTCTTGCTCTTGTTCTTTCAAGTCTTTAAGATACAGCTATGCACTTATGCAAAATCACAAAATATTGAAATCCGCAAATCATAAATCGCTATCTTTATAAGGCTCTGTATTGGTAAGAGGACAAAAGGAAGGACACACTTATTCATCATCTTTTGTTGTCATTGACTTACTAATTTTGCTCTGATTGGTTATCTTTATCATGACGATCCCTTTAATCCTCTTTGATTATTATTTAGGAATAAGAGAAAAGGGTTTATATCTTCCTATTGAGATGATAAGACTTCTTCCACCATTCCTACTCTTAAGGAGTGTTGAACCACCCTTTGTGCATAAATAAGGAATAGTACTTTATGAAAAAGAAAAAAGCAAACATGCATTATAAGTTATCAAATGCAAGATAGGGGGTCTCATCAAGAGTCAGCCTACCATGATCATGAGGATGGAAGTGAAGTGGCATTCCCACTATGGCCACCACACCAGGGATATGGTCCAAAAGGTATATCAAATAAACAAACCTTGGAACAGGAGGTCTCATCACAAGCCGGCCTGCCCACTTTTCGCTCCTTCCTTGTGAATGGCATTATGGCTAACTGGTTACCAAGCCAGCATAATGGCCTACACTTTGACATTACACTCCTTAATATACACATAAAGGATCATGGTTCCAGGGGTGAAATAAACAACTCTGCCAAGGTTATGTACACCTGTCGGTAGTAGAGCACTGTTAATGGAATTGAAGTCACATTGGTTACACCAATAGGTAAGATACTAATACTCTTTTGTTTCTTATATCCTAGGAACTAATCATATATCATATCCCGACTTATATATCGCATGAAAATTTATTACCACCAATCATGGAAAAGTAAGTGACAATGACCACTTGAGATTTGGCAAGTACGACAGACGTCCTATCCCCCCATCCTCGCATCATATCACAGCAGCCTCTTACGTAATACGCGATCCAACTTTACGCCTCAATTTCGGTAATTCGTTGTTTTTCTAAACATGACATATTTTCATACACTGTTCCTTTATGACTCTGTTGCAGATTAGGTGCTGCTCCTTTATTTGACGGCTAGGACAACCTATCACATTGCGGGGGGGGAGGTTAACCTCATTATTCCCTAGATTACATGTCAGCTCACTATTCGGGAAAAGTTATGTACTAGGGTATGGCACGGCTTAACGGCATGATATTTCTATTTTTGTTACACAAGTTGCTGTTCATAAGCCATTTCTGTTGCATACTCTGTTTTTTTCAAAATCTTACGACTATTACCCTCTCTGTGTTTCAAACAGCACAAACAGTTGCTGTTCCATTGAGAATCTACAGTGAAACCATGGGAGGAAGAGCGATTCGAAGGGAACCGCAGGCGTTGACAGTCTCCGCTATTGCCCGGGAAATCCTGGAAAGAGCAGGGTGGCTGACTTATCTCAACCGCTTGCAGGAGTCTAATGAAACAGTGGCGATTGAATTCCTGCAAAATCTGTAGGAGGATTACTCCACAGTAAGGGGGAAACAAATAGCAGTCACCGATGATATAATCGCAGAAGTCTCAGAACTACCAGCCACCGGACCTGTATGGATGCTAAAAAAGGAGAGACTACAGAAGATTATAGAAATCTTCCCGGACAAAGGCCAGAGCTTGACGATTAAAGGGAAGGGAGTTCTGCCAGCAACGCTAGGAGAGCCCTGGGCAGAATTAGCAAGAACTGTACAAAGCTACATCACCTGCGAGGGTAGAAAAGACGTGGTAAGACCACGACATCTTAAACTCTTAGCTGTTTTAAAGCAGAAATGCTCTGTAAATCTTCCTGCACTTTTGAATTCGTTACTTCATGACGTTGCACGAAGCTTAAAAAAGGCATAGCATGTAGAGTCAGTTGTCAGTCACCATGGGTTAATTCGATTAATTGTTAGTCATAGCCTCACCCAGCAGCAAAGCAGCTGGGAAGAGCTAATTGCAATGATTGAGGGAGGGGTGACAGCACCATCCCCAAAACGTAAGCATACTACCAGCACACCAGAACGTCCAGAAAAACATAGAGAATTAGTAAAACAAAAACATGTCACTAGTACATCCGAATGTCCAGAAACACGCCAGGAATCAGCAAAGCGTAAGCATGCCACCGGTACACCCGAACAGCCAGAGAAACGCAGGAAATCGGTCTGATTAGCTCGGATACGAGGAAGGCTGGAAAAGCTCTAGGAAAGCACCAGCCAGCCAGTAGAAATTGAGGACGAGCAATCATCATGGCCAGAAGAAGAAGCAGAGCAATCTGGAGGAGAAGAGAAAGAAGAGACCGAGCAATCTAAAGAGGATGCCGAGCAATCCGAAGAAGAAAATGAGGAAGAAGCTGAGCATTCTGAAATAGAAGTTGAGCATTCTGAGGCAGAAGCTGAACAATCCAAGCAGGAGGGGGAATGGGACAGCAGGAAGGTAGCCCACCACAGGACCCAGTGGGAGAAGATGAATTGGCCGCAGTTTTGGCCAATATGGGTGAGTATGGCCAACCTTCCAGTCCATCAGACCTCCACGACAAACCCCAAGAGGAAAATGCATCTGAAAAACCACATGCAAAAGAGGCAGAAGAAGGAAATCTGCCTGTTCATGATGAAGAAGAGATAAGAGATACTGAACAGGAACAATCCGTTCCTAAGGCACCGGAAGAAATTCTGGAGGAAGTAGGGGCAGAAAAAGAAGTTGCCCAGGAATTGACAGAACCAGTTAAGGTTCCTACCATAGAACAGCCGGAGCAGAACAATGAAGAAACACCCCAGGAGGAAGATCCAGGGACTAGTCACGGCCCAGACCACAACAGACAGCCTGTTGTTCCTTCTAATGAAATTTTGGAAATTAAAGAATTGCGAAAGGAACAGCAGAGATTATTGAGCATAATAGCCCAGCTCCACCAACAGATCAGGATCCTAAAAGCAAGGCAGAGGGTAAGAGAGACTGCAGGGAAGAAAAAGGTGACCACTCCAGTAAAACTCCGCAAAGCAAAAAGGCGAAGGACCAAAATTCATCCTGCTGTTCAAAACCCTGTTGAAAATCCAGCTGTTGTTCCAAATGACGCTGAAGAACAGACTGCTATTCCATTTGAAAAGGTACAGCAGCAAACTGATATTCATGTTAAAATAGAAATGGATGATATGATGACTTGTGACAAGGAAATTCAGACGAAGGCACCACCCTCAGGGGTGATAAGGGTTCTGAACTCAAAGCAACGCAATAAGAAAGTTCAGGTAAAACTCCCGGCCTCCACTGCTGCATGGAGAAGAGATCCAAAAACAGTAACCTTGCCAAAGGGGTTGAAACAGGCTCAACAAGAAGCAGAAAAGCTTAGAGAGCAAATGGTCCCTTGCGAGAAGTATGAAGAACTACAACAGAAACTTAGGAACATCAATCAATCTGAAAGCCAGGACTTTGAAGGTTGGCAGAAGGAACAAGAGAAAGTTGCAAAGGTAACTCGTAGGCTAGATACTGTTATCAAGCAGATGGATACCTTGTGTTCTTTATACAATGACGTTTTAGCATCTAGGGCCCCTGCCAAAAATTATGCCCTGTTTTTAATGGAACGGTATTTACAATTAAAAATAAAAGCTGTTAAAGCAGGTGCCCCCATACAAATTAACACTGTCAATGACTTTATAGACTGTTGTAAACACTATGGGGTGAAGGTCCAGAGATTGCTGTGCAAATTCTATTTGCATAACCTTGTACTAGATCAGGAGACTGAGCTGAACCCTAGCCCTTTTGTTGGAGACATCCAATTGCAAGCATTCATCTCATTCAAGGTTAATCAGATTAAATGGCTCAAAGCCTATAATACTTTCCAGAGGTAAGAAAATGGCCTAGATTTGTGGGTAAGGGTTGAGCCTAGGAACCCAGTGCAGTTGTGGAAAGCACATAGAAACCTCATGAGGACTCCGGGTGTCATTGAAACATTAGGACCCATGCATGAGGCACTCATTCGACAAGGATTAGAATATTTTCTTTCTATCAAAGACCTTTCCATTGATGCAGCTAAATTTCGGTATCAAATATCTAATCTGAATATCCAGCTTAGGGAACTGTTTAAATATGAGAATTTTAAATTAACTGCCAATCGTTTGCACCTTTATGGCGAAAGCATTTTGAGAGCAGGGCCATCCTGGTTAGGATATAGGTTCCACAGTCCAATTATTTGGCACCCTGCACCCGGATACCAAGCCCTGTATGAGATGCCTGAGGGTCAAACAGGCCAGTTCTTTGACTACCTAGTTACTCATCACGGCTGTAGGCCTCCGCATGAGATTCCTTCTCCAACCTATTCTCTCACTGCCTTGCATGTCAACTACAACGTTTTCATGAGGGCATGAAACAGGGTAAGCAGGGAGGTGTGTGGAGTACTAAAAAGGTATGTTTTTTATGATCATTTCAGTGACTTTTCAGTAGAACTTGTAAACCTTTTTGCATCATGAACTTGGAAAACAATAAAGAATTATAACAAAACATGTGAGATTAATATGCAGGTTTCAGCCACTAATAATTGTCATTCTCTCGTGCAGGAAAGGGTGAAAACGAGGAGTTGTTGTTCCAAAGAAAAAGACAAGGACAAGGTAACTGTTGTCCCTTTGACGGGAGACCGAGTGCAAACAAGGCTAAGCAGATCAAAGCAAATCGGCCCTGAAAAGGAGGAGAAGACACCAGCTCGGCGCAAGAGAAAAGAGATGATTAAGAATTAACGGTTTGGCGAATCCCTCAGGATCCTTGATCCTGAGGGATCGCTGCTTTATCTATCTTGTTACTTAGACATCTCCACCGTCACCCTTATATAAAGGGACAACACTGTTAGCTGAAAAATGACATGATTATGCTTTTATGTAATTTCTGTTAAGATCAAAACTTTGATCATCGAGTCTTGACAAGAACTGGTTCATTGTACTTCTGTTTCATGCATTAATACAAACTTGGTGATTACTTTATCTCTACGTCTGGATAAACCTAGAGCGGTGTACCCTTGGAGGCTAAGTGCCCGGCCCCGGAGGACACTTGTTTCTGTATTACTACGATTTGATTTCTACGTGATTTGCTTATCGTCGTTATTTGGTAATCTGATATGCTTTATAAGTTTACATCACATGCTTGTTAAGATTAATTCATTAATATTTTTACAGACAGAACTGTTGTATTGACTCTGCATTATATTACTGTTCCTTTCAGAGTTGATTGAATATTATTAGTCTTAACCGAATGTTGTTACTATTTCGTTACAGATCTTTTGTGTTGTACATTCATGTTACAGAATTCATCTGAAAGTTGTACGATTGTTGGATTCAAAAGTAATGTTGTTCTATTTTGAACGCAGTCGTATTCCTTTTAAGATTGACGTTAGATCAGATTACTATTCAAGTGTGTTGTGTGTGTATATGATTTCCAAGTGATGTTCCATAACTTATCAGTAATTAGTGTTGTTCTATTAGTGTGTGTTGCTTGATCTGCCTTAAGAGTGAAAGATTGTTGTTTGATTACGATGAATGCATTTGAGTTAGTAGTTTAAGTTTTATTACTGCTCGCGAGACTTAGTTGTTTAGCTGATGTTCCTTTTAATAATTTATGTTCCATTTCAGAATTGTTGTTCCATTCCAGATTTTCTGTTCGATTTCTAATTTGTTGTTCCATTTTTCTATTTGTCGTTTCATTTACTAGCATTTTTTGTTTTGGTGTGAGAGACGATCTAACGTTGTAGTGAGCCTCAGCATTTACTGTCTATCTCCCAAACCCGTGGTCTGTTCTCTAATTTCCTTTCCATCAGTTTCCAAAGGGATGGGTTATCGCTTCCGAACCCTTGACTGATAAGTTGCCTAGTTTTCTGAGTGTGTGATTTATTCTTTTGAAGTAACTTAGTTATAGACAAGCATCCATTTACTCTTGTATTTTTGAACGTTGTACTACTAGCATTACTCTGACAAATGATAGCCTCAGACTGAGACACTCTTTGAAATAACACAACGCTCCCGGATTGACATAATAATGTGAGGTAATTAGAGGTGAAAGAGACCCTTTTTATAGATCTACAGAGGCAAGAAGAAAAAGAAAGGGAAGAAGAAGAAACAAGAGTCGTCCCCTGAAAATTCTTCTGCAAACCCTTTTGGAGATAGGAAACCAAATCATCCACGCCTTATATGTGATGAGGATCATTGGACAAGAGAGTGTCCATATAAAGCTGAGCTTAGAAAATTCTTCAAGAATTCAAAAACCTTGGTGGTATTGACTAATCCAGGAACAAATCTGGTTGCTAGTGACAATTCTTCCTCATCCCAAGTGCTAATGTTTTTGGTTTCGAAACAGTAAAACGATGCTTTGATATCGACAAGGAATAAAGATTACGGGAATCCATAGCTGTCGGAAAACAAGGCTAATTATCAACCTAGTAGTTTGACAACAACTTCAACTGAAGTTGTGCCACCCATCATTCCTGAACTAACGATAAAGCCGCCAAAGGGAGTAGTACACAAATCGACATTTAATCCTCGTGCCAGAGTAGCACAACATTATAATATAGTGGAGGATCTGGCCCAATCGCCATCCGATATGTCGACACTTGAGGTACTGCAAAATTGCCCCTCTCAAAAGCAAGCTTTATTATCAGCGATAGGTGGGATTGACCCAACGGATTCCAATATTTTGTCCTTTAATCACAAAGGATATGACCCTCAGTTACCAGCTCAACTATCTTTCCTGATTCAAGTGAAATCCCTCAACAAAACTATTCATTGAACAACTATTGATGAGGGGGCATCTACATGTATTATGTCGATGAGTTGCTAGAAAACTTTAGAATCTCCACCCTTGTCGCGATCTTCGACGACATTAAAAGCATTTGATGGATGAACATACACCCCATATGGGATTTTAAGTAACTTGCAAGTAGAACTGGGGGGGGAAATAGTAGAAATAGATGTTGAAGTAATTGACGAAAACCTCGATTACGACATCCTGTTGGGAAGGCCCTAGATATATGCTATGGTAGCCATTGTGTCTACCTACTTCAGGAAGATTGCATTTCCCTTTCAACGAGGAATTACAATCGTCAACCAACAAACATTTCTCCCCAACAGTTCACAAGTTACGGGAAGCATTTAGATGATCCACGGAAGCCCTCATTCGCTTCAAAATATCAAAGTAGGCCTACTAAAAGACCCTATATTAATGGGGACTTTTTCCCTGCCACCTCCAATTAATCTGGCGGAAGTGGAAACGGTTGGAACTTGCAATATGATATCTTCTATTCAAAAGATCTCTGAAAACGATATTAACATGGATCATCTGCAGGTATTGCTTCCAAGCCCAATAGAAATATTGTAGCAATCAATGTTTTTGGCATCGGAGGAAAACCCAAATCAATGCTCATCAAGCGTTTGGATAGATAGGTCTAAGGAATATGGTACCCCTTCAGATCATTGGTCGCAAATACATGCAGCGGATGAAGGAATTGTTCAATCGATGATAACTGACGGGGCGCCATGGGAATATTACCACCATCGTTCCCATCTTCTGGATTACAACGAAGATACTCCTACTGACCTTCATCATCCCTTAGTTTTTGACTTTCTATCAAATACTGTAAATACTGTGGATTCCGAGCGAAACTTGTCCAATATTGAAGAGACTATTGCCATAAATATCTCGACCAAAACAGATGTTGTAGAGAATATTCATGTAGGCAAGTCTTGTTCTCCTTCAGAACTGGAAATATATCACGCTCTTTTTCGCGAGTTCAGAGATGTCTTTGCTTGGTCATATGATGAAATGCCAGGCATTGACTCGAGCATAGTTGAACATGAAATTAAGATGTATCTAGATGTCAAACCGGTATGACAATGGCTATGGCAGGTGCACCCCAAGAAAGCTGCTGCCATCAAGGCAGAAGTTGAAAAACTTCTCCATGCTAGTTTTAATTACCCAGTTCCTCTAACCAATTGGGTATCGAACATTGTTCCTGTAATGAAAAAACAAGGAACGATTAGAGTGTGCGTCGATTATAGGGATGTAAATAAAGCTTGTCGAAAGACAACTACCCTACACCCTTCATTGACCAAATAATTGATGAATGCGCCGGATGTGAAATCTTTTCATTTATGGATGGATTTTCCGGGTATAATCAAATAAATATACGCCCACAGGACCAATCAAAGACTGCATTTATTTGTTCGTGGGGCACATTTGCATATCGCAAGCTACCCTTTTGTTTAAAGAATGCAGGGGCAACATTTCAGAGGGCGATGAATTATGCCTTCCATGACATCAAAAACATCGTTTAATCATATCTTGATGATCTTCCGGCTCATTTGCGAAAGCGGACTGATCATCCGCAACATTTGAGAGCGAAATTTCTACGTTGTCGATACTACAAGATACGACTCAATCCACACAAATGTGTGTTCTGTGTCAGTTCTGGTCGTTTACTTGGCTTTGTCGTCTCAAAGGACAGGATTCGTCTCGACCCATGTAAGGTTCAGGCAATCATTGATTTGCCTCCACCTTCAAATCTGCTTCAAATTCAGAAACTCCAAGGGAAAGCAAACTTTTTGAGGAGGTTCATTCCAAATTACATCGAACTTGCTAAAGGTTATACTCTTCTATTGAAAAAATAAGTACCCTTCATCTGGGATCAGGTCGTGCAAGCTTCCTTTGATGCTTTAAAGGAATCCCTAATAAAAGCATCATTAATGTACACTCCTGATTATCAAAAAGACTTTAAGTTGTATCTGGTTGCAGCGAATACAACCATCGCAATGGTTTTAGTTCAAGAAGACAATGGAATTGAACATCCTATATATTATTTGAGTAGAAACTTAAATGATACGGAAAGCAAGTACTCCTATGTTGAAAAGCTAGCTCTCGCAGTTGTTCAAGCGATACAGATATTTCGACACTACGTCCTCTTTCGAAAAACTACCATTCTGTCAGATTGCAACCCCATGACTTATATATTGTCGCGACAGTTGCTGGGGGGAAAATATTCAAAATGGATAGCAATTGTACAAGAGTTTGATCTGGAATTTATAAAATCCAAATCGAAGAAATCCCTGGTTTTCGCGGAGTTACTATGCAATCTCCTATCGTCGTCCAACGATGCAACATCAAAAGAAGCAATCATGGACGAATCTTTGTTTCTGATATCTTCAAGCAATCTGTGGTATGGAGACATAATCATCTATCTCCAAACCCAAACATATAGGTCTAATACCTCCCACTCGGAACAACGACGCATTCGATACCAAGCAAAAGACTACATGATCGTTGGTGATACACTTTATCGTCGTGGTGTTGATACAGTTCTGAGGAGGTGCCTCACCCACGAGGAGGCCGAAAAAGTCCTGAAAGATTACCATTCAGGCGTGTGTGGGGGGCATCAATCTGGTTATGCTATGGCACAAAAAATTTTACGAGCAGGATACTTTTGGCCAACAATGTTCAAAGATTGCATAACCATAGTCAGAAGTTGCCATGCATGTCAAATCTTTGATCAAAAAACCAGAATATCACCCGCACCTCTGCAACCAGTTGTTGTTGTTGGGCCATTTTCCAAATGGGGCATAGATTTCATGATATGTAACCCCACCTCGGCTGGGGGGCATGGGTATATCATAGTCGTAGTAGACTATTTTACCAAATGGGCCGAGGCGATGCCTACATTAAACAACAGCGGCAAAATGGCCACCCTATTCTTTTTCAATCATGTAGTCTCCGAATTCGGCATTCCACAGGCTATAGTAACAGATCATGGATCGCATTTTCGCAATCACATGATGGTTGAATTGGCTGCCAAATTAGGTCTATCCCACGACAGCTCTACTCCATATTATTCGCAGGCCAATGGACAAGTTGAGGCAATCAACAAGGTCCTGAAGCGGATGCTGCAAAGGATGATTGGAGTCCATAAAAGGAGTTGGCACCTAATCCTGTATTCATCCTTACGAGCATACCGGACATCAGTGAAGAATGCAATAGGGTTTACACCCTTTCAACTGGTGTATGGCCTAGAAGCAATCTTACCAATTCAGTGTGAAATCTCGTTCCTCAAACTCGCGGTCGACCTTCTCCCCGGAACTTTAGAAGAGAAGGCTCATTTCTTGGAACTAATCCAATTGGATGAAACCCATCGTGATGTCACTTTGGCTAACGAAGCCCATAAGAAACGAGTCAAGGTGCAGTTCGACAAGAATGTCAAACCCCGTGTCTTCTCAAAAGGTGACCTAATCTTACTTTACGACCAGGAATCCGATAAATTGGGAGCAGGTAAGTTCAAGTCCTTATGGATGGGCCCCTATATTGTTAAAAGTGTATTAGCAAAAGGAGCCTACGAGTTAGTAGATTATGATGGGATTCCACTGGCACAACCTCGCAACGGGTTGTACCTTAAGTGTTACTATGCTTGACTCAAGATAGTAACCCCTATGCTTTTGTTACATTTTTGTTTTCTCTAAGGGTAATTTTTTTGGTTAAGTGATCCACTTTTACGTTGTTGTAGATGTCGGACCTATTGGAATCATTTGTTGGATATGCCGATGGAGTGAGTCGTAATTCACGGAACCTATCTTCTGCGGCCTAGGCCATCTTCGATCCAAGCGACGAGTTAAGTTTCAGAGGGGTATGTATTGGTCGGTCAACGAACAATATTGCTGAATACAGGGAGTTGATAGAGCTCCTCTTTGATGCCATTACGTATGGCATACGCTGACTCGTCGTCAGGCTAGACTCACAACTCGTCATCCTACAGCTCACTAGTATCTACTCCGTACGGAATCCAGCTATCTATCGCATGCTCCTAAGGATCAAGATTTTGGAAAGGCAGTTTGATTCTATTCAATATCAGCATATTTCCATAAACTTAAACACATTAACAGACTCATTGGCAAATTATGTGTTAGATAGACATTTGCAACATTTATAAAAGAAGCATTTCATCAATATTTGCATCAAGATCACGTAACTCAACCAAAATAAAACTCCAAAAATAAAATATATATATATAATTGTTTATGGTTTATACATAATGTTCTGTAACCAAGAAAAAATCAGTCAAATGACCCAAAACTCAAAATGCTAGGGGGCACCCTAGTCTAATGATGCTGGTGATAACAAGTCACCGCCTGTGCAATCATGCGTAAAAGCCTAGTCCATCGACTCGGCATGCTAACAGTATGTCGCTGCAACCTCAGAGGCAGCTCGTCGGTCCTCATGTCCAGAATACCAAGAGTGAGGCCCTCGACTTGATCCTACAATGTTGAAAGAGTCTCGACCACATCAAGGTCGCAAAGGATAGCCCTCCCCACAGCCTCTCCTCCTGGAGCAACAGCTGGTACTCTCAGACGTACTACTGGCCGAACTAGTCCAATATTTGCATGAGCACATGAGTTTTGATTAGTCGTGATAGAAGAAAGAACAAGAACATTATAAAAAGAAATGATAAACAGAGATATGGTCAGAGAATTTACCGATAGCACCCCACTGCTCACCAGCCGGCAACACCAAATCTGCGTCACCCCGGAAATCCATACCAGCATATGGATACTCGGAAAAAACCATCTCCTGATGGTTGAACCAATTGAAGAAGGTAGCAGAAAAGGAAACCTGGGACTAACCAGCATGTCAGGCCATAAGGTCGACCCATCTCTGCATCCGTGGCTCAGTCGGTGGAGGTAAGCCAAGTGAAATTTACTGCGGCTGCATCAGTGGGATCTTTTCCAAGGCGAAAGCGGTCAAAATAGAACCATAGCCAAAGTTCTTTGATCTTCCACTTTTTAACTTGGTCAGTTGTTCTTTCATCACAGGGAGTACTGTGTCACACCAGTTGAACACCTTTGGTTCAAGGCATTCTAAGGCGTACTGCATATAGGACCTGTTAGCCACGTGAAGAGCCGCACTACCAGCCAGTCTAGAAAAAGTGAACAGAATGGTCCTCAAGGACCGGTCAATGACATCTCAGATGTTGATCTTGCCGTCCCTACTCAGCTGAGATCCCTCTCTGCAATACTAGTGAATATAATCTCTCACGGATTCGCCCCCATGGGCAGAACCTGATAATGAAAGAGGGGCACCACGCCTCGATAAACCGGTCAAAAAATAGATGTCCATTATAGACAAAGGGATAGATTTGCCACTGATCTGAAACACTTGGTCGGTAGGATCCCATGCATCGAGAAGATATTGCAACAAGTTGATTTGTTGCCTCATGCTAGAGATGCGGAAAAACTTGAACAGGCCATAGTTCCGCAGTGTAGTTAACGTAACCGGATCATGTAAAGCAAACATGTCCTCTTCTTCATGCTTGCGTTCTCGCCATGTAACAACCATTTTGCTCTAATGAATCTCTGTAAAAAAAGCAAGAGAAGAGTTAGCGTGCTGATTTGGCAAAAAATAGGCAAAAATTCCATGAGAAAACAGAGCAAAAGTTTCCCTTCTCGTGCCCATCGTACCCCAGTATTGTACTGGGTGAGATACATACTGACTGGGCAATGGCCAAGCCAGTATGCATCACACCTTTCGATATAGAAAGGGTACGATGGAGCCAGGGCGAATTTTTCAAACCGCAGGGGCTCAGAAAAAAATGGAAACATGCTCAGAATTCAAAAAGGAAGGAATGCAACTGAAGAGCTCAGGTTTAGCTCCTACCTGGTCCAGACGGTGCCAAGAATCGTCCATAGAATCTCCCAGAATCAGCTAGTGAAAATCAAGGGGGAAAAGCACCTCCAGAGCTCCAACAAACCAAAGTTCAAATGAAATGGTAAAATGAAGGGTAAAAACCACTTTTAAATAACTCTTCACGTAATTCAAGTAAAATATTAGTGTTTTAACTAATTTTTCAAACATATATTGTTCATTTCTAATCAGTTTGATGAAACAATTAAACAAGCAGTACAACCTTTGAAGGAGCAAAGTGGTTAGCAGTGAAATCAAATAATCAATGACCATTATCATGAGCAGTTTTTATGTGAAGTTCAAGCTTGTTAAAAATTAAACCTTGGGAATGAGCAAACGTTCCCCCAGAGTTTAAGCTCATTAAAAAATGAACCAATCCCCTGTAAATAGCCATTGTGAATGCATTATCACCAGCTTTTGAGCCCTGGTCGTGTTCTTACCATCACCTCCACTCCTTTTTAGCCGATCATTCACCTCCATTTGATTGTTTACCCCTTTTGAGGAACAGCTGCGAAGAGTGATCCTGTTAGCCATCCTTGTGACACTGCAGTGATTGGAAAATTCCAAACCTTACATGGAATCAGCTGCTACCTGAAATTATCACTCGTTCCTCAAAAGACGAGTCTCCTTTAAGCTCTTTTCAACTGACTCATAAAATATGAAAAGATTGCCAAGCAATTGGCCTCTCCAGCTCGTTAAAGCTACCATAAGTGCTATCCCTCCTCTAGATTTTAATCTTTTTGGACCTGAGGGATTATTACACAAAAAGATTGAGTGCTTGTTTTATTCGGCTCATTAAAATTACCGAAAATTCATCCCTTTCCTATTATTTCATACTTAAGGGATTATGTGATGAAGAAGGATTATTGGAGTCTCTTTTA
This sequence comes from Pinus tabuliformis, assembly GCA_031772625.1. NCBI lineage: Eukaryota > Viridiplantae > Streptophyta > Pinopsida > Pinales > Pinaceae > Pinus > Pinus tabuliformis. Next base: position 728,038,571 of record CM062813.1, read on the forward strand.
TGTCCCTTTCAGAGTCTCTAAAATTGAAAAGGACCGAGTTATCTTTGTCATTAAACTCGTTAAAACCAAATAGCGACAAACTTGTCCATATAGACAAGAACGAGTTTCACTGTCGCTAGGCTCATTAAAACATAGCGACGGGTTTGCCCGAAGGGAAAATTATAGAACAAGCATATGTTATCCTCCTCAAGCTTGATAAAAATAAAGAGGTACTGGTCAGCAATGACTGGGGAAAAATCAGGAAGAAAACTTGAAGAAACTTTATTGGTAGCAAGTCGCTCTTGAACATGACACTTTCACTCCACATTCGAGTCGGGTTGGGTTATTCCATTCACCGGTCATATCACCATTGGTCCATCGCACCATCCATATTTGGGGTTAATTCTACCAATCCATGTTAGTGTCGCCAGTATGTTCAAGAGAAGTCGCTCAGAGAATTCACCTGTGTCTCATCCATTGCAATACATTCACACTCCATTCTTTCATGATCGCCACTCTGAACCCTATATCATCAGATTGTTATCACCTCCAAAAATCGTTTACTCTGTTCCGCATCGTAGATGTGGGATTCATTAAGGCCTTCCTATGATGGGTCGCTTCTTTTCAACATCAGCTCATTATCCAAGAATTCAACTTAGGAACAACCCTTTCAGTACTTTGAAGCTTGCATGCCTCAATGGCAAGTTTCTCACTTCCGGCGACAGGTTTACATCAATGGTCTTCAACCGAAAGATTTTGCGTGGTGTTCAACGCCAAGTCCCTTTTCACACCACGCGAATTGTACTGTAGTACCTTGAGGGTCATCATCATTATCGGTGATTCCTCTCACGCTTGTTAACAGCCTACATCATTGGCTGGTAATCAGGCGATTTCTTTCCATGTTCGACTCCAGAACATCTTTCACATGGATCGACTTGTACTTCGAGTGAAGATTGGACGAGTTTGAAGACCCTAGATCTAGTTTCATCCATCCGGGCTGTGATATATTCAGGAAAATAAAGACATCAAATGTACATCATTGTTGCACAGATGATCATCTGAATCAAAGGATGATGGCTCTACCAGAATCATTAGTCTACCACACAGATGGTTATCTGTCTTATGTACATGAAAATGAATTTATAAAGATGAGCATGGGAATGGCTGCCTCAGCTAGATCATGAAAAATATTATGAAGGTAATGTGTTGTATTGTATCTTATTATAGGTCGCCTTCCAACTCGAAAAGACTTCGGATCCTCATGATAAAGCATTTCCGACATCAAAAGATTAATGACCTCATGATTTAGGGGGAAACTGTTATAAACATTTTTGGGCACTGCAACCCCAATCATACATGTCCATAAACCAAGGGCTCCTAAGTCCCTAAAAGTGTTGCTTAACACCCTAAAAGAACAAGGTTAGTTGATTACATCATCTCCCAGAAGTTCTCCACAGGAAACTACTCAGAACTGGTCAAAGTAGGACCATACAAACTGCCCAGTGCAGAGGGTGCGATGCATCCCACCTACTCAGTGTAAAAGGTGCGATGCATACTGGAAAGCCCTTCTGTAGGGTTCGATGGGCGAGAGTAGACAAATGGCAGAGACAGTTTCCAAGGTGGATTGTCATGGAATCTTCCAGAAACTTCTCCTGTGACACTTTCCTCTCTAAATTCGCCCAAGGATGAGTAAGAGATCATCAATATCCAAGTGGAATCAAGAACTATCAGAGAGAGGACACTAATCAAAATCCCAGAAGCTGACTCACCCCCCTGCAATCATCTATATATGGATCCCTCATCTCAGAGATCTAGAGGCTGGAATTTTGTATCTTGTAAGGAAGTGTTGTTGGTTTCTTGGTGGAATATCATAGTGTTGGGTGATCTAAGCTTTTCATGAGGTGAAGAAGGGCTTTCATGCGGAGAGGATGACGTTGGGTTAGAACAATTGGTTGTAATCCTCTTTGCTATTCTTGATATTAATAAAGCTATTCAAGTTTTCCTCCACATTCTTGTATGTTTGATGATATATGCATTTGTGTGGTCAATATATATCTGGTCCTATATTGTTTATGATCGTAGATCTCTGTTCTTCGATAGTATTGTGCTGCTTTGATTCCACAGGTGCTCTTTGACGCTGGGTAGACGAAGGCAAAGCAGCAAGGATCTGTCAGAAGGGAGAGGAACTAAGCGCAAGACTGAGGTTGGTATCCTTTGTTCCCCTCTTATCTACTTCTCATAAAGGAAAGTGAAAGTAGTTAGTTTGTTTGTTTCTAAGATAGCTACCAGTATTAGTGGGGCTAGCAGCTCTGAGTGGACACTAGATTTACCGATAACAGTGATGAGTGATCATCCGGGAGCTACTTTCTTTGTGCATGTACAATCCTTTATTATGACGCGTCAAATAATAGATTGTACACACCCATCTTAGGATCATCATCAAGGAGGAAAAATTCTCTTTTCTTGCTCAAGACTAGTTGTGTTATTGCAGGCGGCGGAGACTATGGTGTGACCTCAGATGCTCTCGGCATTGTTGAAGAATCTAGGGAAAATTAAGTTAATAAGATTCTTCTCATCATGATAACTATTTGTGAGGTATTTTTAACTTTTTCTTATTAGCAAAATATTCACTTGTTATTATTAGAGTGTGTCTTCTTAGTTCATCAAATAGCTACGAAAACAAAAGAGACAAGAACACAAGATGTTGGCTTTCTTCCAGGGCCAAATCCTCTCACTCTTTGAGAGGAAAACCCTCACAAAATTCTTCTTAAAGAGATTCCAATTGATGAATACCAAGACCATGACCCTTGACCTATTAGGCCACTCCAAGACCAAGACGCATATCCTCTTCATTGCCACTACTAAGATCATCATCATCATTGCTACTACTTCAAGCTCATCACTATTACACCGTTCAAGTCATTACAGTTGCACCATTTATGCACCTGCACCTTCACTGAGATCATTGTTGCTCCTTCACCGAGACCTTCACGAGAACAACGAGATATTTATACTGAGAATGTATATCTATATATGAGAGCTACATTGAGATCTTCATCATGATCATGACCTTGTAACTATGTCTTCATAAAGATCATGACTAATATCATGATTATCATTATGCCGAGATCATGACTATGTGCAGAATGTACGCCAAGGTAGAGTGTGTCACTATGGGATCACTGAGATCCTCATCATCACAACTATTCCGAGACTGTGACTGTGTCTAATATGACAAGAGTGTATTACTGCAGGATCACTAAGATCCTTCTCATCATAACTATGCCGAGACTGTGACTACGCCAAGTATGTCGGGAGAGTGATCATCAAGGTTGTGAGGAGGCCGAGACATAGATAATATTGAAAAATTCTCTGCAATTGTGAAGTCTTGTGACTATAATTACTCACTGTAATTACCCATCAAAGTTGTTGAGACATCCAAGATCTTTCCTCTTGTAATGCAGATCTCAGAACTTTTACCCATTAAAAAATTTCAAAGAATTTGAGTTTTGTACCAACACTTTTGTGAAGACCCTAAATGGATATTATAGTAGTTATTCCTCCATAATTATTTTACATAATCCAATGAAGAGATGTGTCTCCTAACTATGAGCCGACATGAAGGTTTTATCTTTACTTGAAGCCGACCTGACGATGAGGATTGTGCTTGTCATTTGGAGGGTTATTTATACATAGACTCATATTTTTCACATGCTCAAGAAGAGCTTCTTCATATGACATTGAATATTTGACTCAATAATAAATCCTAAGTCTCTAAATGAGAGCCACTAACAAATAAACCTCTTGCTCATGAAACTGATGTAGAAAGGTATACAAAAATATTTTTATTTCTTTTATTTCAACATTTACAAAGATCACGGCATTATGAAGATCGAACCTAGTTACACTTTCTTCAACAGGCATGACATCGATTTCTTGGTCCTGTAACTCCTGTTCTTATTTTTGCATTTCTTCCCTTTCTCTCCAACTGAGATCTTGCTCTACTTTCAGCTTATTCTTTGTCTCCTGCAATCTACTTTTTGTATCTTCCAACCTTTGCTTCTATCACTTCCTTTGTTCTACTCTCCTTTCGTGTTGTCACCTCTTTGCCTCTATCTCCAAAGCTACTTTCTCAACAAGTGGATCTTCTATGAACTTGTAGGTTTTCTTAACCTCTACAGTCTCAACAATCTTCCTCTTGCCTTTGTCTTACATTGGTTTGATTCTCGTTATTTCTATTATTGTTTCTTCCTGTGGTGGTACTGCCTCCAGTGCTACTTTCCATTCTATAGCTATGTTGGCTGGTTCATTGAGCCTAGAGGCGTTATGTAAATACCTCCAAGGATCCTCCTCTGGCCAATGACATGCCCCGTGGATCCATGGGTAGTACACCTTTGCATAGTGGTTCTTATATATGAAGTGGGGATCATATGAATTGAAACACTTGGTGTCAAACCCAAGTTTCCTCAAGTCCTCGACCTCAGAATTCGCATATTTCAAGGTACAGATCTTGTACAATCCAATCTACAAAGGAAGAGGAGGCCATGGTGCCTTCTTCCTCCTTTGCAGTCCTATTAATAACCCTATGGAGATGTGGTATGCAACCTCTTGCATGACCAAATTATCTACATCGAACCTTGGTAGATCATGCGAAGGCTTATCCACACCAAACATCCCGATGAAGGTGCCACCAGGTGAGGCATACTAATCTGCAATGTTAAGCAATGCCTGCATCTCTTCTTAGGACGTGCAAGGTGGATCCTGTTCGAAGATAATTTGGTAAAGCAGGGTGATGAAGTGGTAAAACAACCTCGCCATCATTCCTCAATAGCTGCAATCGAAGAGAAACTTGCAATAGATGTTCATAACATCATCTGATGGTGTCCAGGTACAACCCATGTCAGGGAACTATTTTTGGGAATAGATTGCATCAAGCAGGTATGTGAACATATATAATCTTTCTTTCTTATCCTTAGACGGACTATGAGCATTATACATGTGCACCTTCAGCTGAAGAGCCAACATGTCCGACCAAGTGAAAGGACTTCCTTCATTTTCCAACTGATCCAACCTAACCACTCAACTCTGCAGCAAGGTCTTCGTGCTCTCTTGACCATGAAAGTAACATGTGAAGATGACAAAACGTTGGTAGGCCTTCCTAAGTTACTTCATCTTATAGATCTTGGTTGGTGTGGCCCTAAACTTCGAAGGCTATTTTACCCAATGCTTCATGAAATATCTAGTGTTCACATTATTGTTGGGAGTGAAGAACAGTGCATCCATGTGGTTCACCGGTTGTGGCAATTGATACATATGATGGTAGTTTCCTGACGTGAGGCTATAAATTTGTGTTCCAATGATACTGCTTAATTTCATCATCTATGGATTGGTATGTGAGGCAATCCAGTGAATGATATCCACGCATGGGAAGGAGGGGTACCTGCATGCAACCCTATACAAGCTTGACTTGTGCATGTTGACATAGACTTGTCGATATTCCAAATCTTCCTTGAAGCTGCCTGCAAATATGTCCTTTATTTCTTTCTGTGTGATCTTCATGTCCTTCTCTAGGAAAAATTCCGTGTCTGCATAGATAGGCAAGTTCAATGGAACCCATTAAACCAAATCTCCAGTGCTACTCTCTACAATGTCCTTTGATCCAACTCTCTTGGAAACCATGATGCTTTAACTGCTCAGAAGCTACTCAACAACTGATGTACCTGGGGACAGAGTGGACACTCACGACAAGAAAATGTAATCTTAAAAACACAAAGAACTTCAAGGATCGATCATCCAACAAATTGTGTGATTTTTGGGCAAGATTGCACAGTTGTGACTCTCAGAGGTGAGGGACATTCAGTTGTATCTACGCATTGTGTAATCTTAGTTGCTAGTGAGATGTATTGTTCACTTTAACTAAGCAGAGCATAGTCCATAGAGGCTTGTTGTGGACTAGAACTGTGGAATGTACAGTTTAGTCCAGCTTGATGCTGGTTGGGACTACACAGTGCGTAGTCCCAGTGGGCAATATTGGGGATTGTGTCCTAGAACTACGCAGAGCATAGCCAGAGCCAATGACTAGCAGACTCTGCACAATTCCTCGAGCCAAGGTAGAGCCTTAAGTTCCAAAAATGCACAGTGCATGGTGAGAAAAGCTAGATCTAAGCCAAGGCATCCCGGATCTGCCCAAGGGAAACTTGAAAATGAGTAGATCTAAATGCATGAGCGAAGGATGGTGTAGATATGAGTGAATGATCATGCATGCAATCAAAACAAATGTATGAATCATTCAAATGGACGAACAACAAAGCTTGTGGGAAGAGTCGCCGCGACAATGACCATTAGTGCAAAACCATGGTTATGCATGCGACACTTAAGAAAGACAATGAAAAACTTGAAACAACACTTCTACAAGCTAAAAAAAACTAAAACATTAGTGGTCATTCAATAAAACATGCAAAACAACACTCACACAAGCCAAGGAAACAAAAGTGACAGAAAAAGCAGAAAAAAGACTTGAAAATAGAAACTTAGCTGGAAAAGTTGTGTTGACTATGCCAAAGGTTCCTAGATGCCTCAGGAATGCCTGAGCTCCAAGATTCAATGCGAAAATGAGCTTTGGTGACATCCATTTAAGTATATTTAATCGATTTAGGGTTTATGACATGCATGCCCAAAATCTAGGAAAAAGCAACAAGTGGCGGAAAGTTTCTAAAATTAACTCAAGTGTAACTCCAAGTGCTAAAAATAAATCCCTATTTTTTAGAGATGCTTTCTTACTTTTTAATTTTTTAATTTTTTGGAATGGCTTCCATGCATGCATGGAGAAATTGCATATTTCTGGAGGGAAATGGGCAACCTACTGGCATATGCATCAGAAAAAAATGAGGGAATGCTTCTGCACAATTCCTAGGCTCAGTGGCTCTAGTTGCATCTCATGCTCTACACAGTTTCTCAGTTGGAGACAAGTTTTCAGTTGGGTCTGCACAGCTCTCGATCCTAAGATCATTGTTGGGCTGATCTGCGCAATTCTTGAGAGCAAGGCTCACTGCTCGGCTGCACTACAAAATCCCTGAGAGCAAGTAAGGCTTCCCTCTAGGACTGCACAATTTTCCAATGTAGTGGAAGAATTGGATGCAAACCAAGTCACGGGGGATCAGCTTATGGTTAGACAAAAAAGCAAGTAAGTGAACACAAACTATAAAGCGAAAGATAAATTCAAATGAAAATACAAGTACCTAACCAGTGCAAGACAAGCTGCTAAGATTTTGAGGAGGGAGGCTCCAAAACAAAGCGAAGGAAAAAATTTGGAGTGTGGTTGTAGCTGCTACAACACTAGTGACACATTGGTAGAACTCAATCTCTATGAATGGACCTTGTCTCATGTAAAGCGAGTCTAACTCCTCTAGAAGTATTGTTCGATTCTTTGATCATCATGGCTTCTTCACTAGCTTGAGTTAAAGATATAGTCCCTGCCATTCTCTTGATTGATCAACAAGCATACCAAGACAAGTCAACTGAGTTTCTTTGATTGGGGATGATGAGTATATTGATGCACAAGTAATATAGACTGTCAGAGTTTAAATTTCATCTCTGGTGTTGCTCTGCTGCCAGCAGACCTGGACAGTACCCTGACGGAGTCACTTTAGCAACACAAGCATTGCTCTGTTGCTAGCAAGCTTGGATAGTACCCTGGTGGAGTTACTTTCTTCACCTCATTGTGTAGGAAGCCTTTCTATTCCTTCGCCTTTTTTTTATTTTTCATTTTCAATTTTTCAATTTTCAAAGAGCTATGCATAGGCACTTATTTATTTCATGAGGTAGAATAGGGATCCCAACTTATTGAGAGAAGAAGAGGTTGTCGCTTCAGATAAGCATGTTATATATAGCTCTGTCATACTTGTTAAGGTTTTCCCCCTCACCTTACTCTACTTGACTAAGCTGACAAGGGTTAACTGAAAATAGAAGAACCGAATAGAGAAGGTGGTACTAGTTAAAAGTGCAAGCGTTGTGTTTTCTACAAGACTCACTTTAAAAGAAAAGTATTTTCCATCAAGGTATCATCGACTGAAGAAAACAAAATTTTCATAAAGAGAGAGGATAACAGATAACCAAATGTTGATAGTTGTACAAGCACAAGACTTGTACTTCACCCTACTTGTCTCAAGAGCCAAACACCATTTCGTGTGAAGCTAAACCTACGGGTGCATAGCAAGCAAACAAACAGGTAAGAAAAGGACAAAAGTAAATGAAAGGAAAACAAATAAGCAAATAAAAGCATGCAATCAAAGAGAACAAAAATAAAACACTACTCCTACTCCTATGCTAAACAGCGCATGGGCTTAATCACATAAAGTGATATTTCCAATGCAGCCACCGGTGCATTGGTTAACCCATGTTGGTGAAGGCATAGTCAACCAGAAAGATATTCAAGTAAACCAACATGCCAGAAAGATAAAAAAATGAATACCAACATTCTCGAAGTTTAAAAGCGTCCACAGAAAAGAAAAGAGTAAAAGAACAAGATAAACACTTTGCAAATGTACTATGGTGAAGCATCGCATTGTGTGTAGACGATGAACATGCACACTCTTTTGATCTTGACATACGAGCAAACATGCAAAAACAAGAAAGCTTTTGCTTAGTAACATGACTTGCTATGTATGACTCCTCTAGTGCAAGAACGATAGGATCATGTGATTCTGGTGGAGGATGTGAAATATGTGGATCAGAGTAATATTCAATGTAAACAGGAGAGTGATGAGAATCCTGGGGTTTTTGAATATATTTAAGATCGGAAGTGGAATTTTCCTTAAGACAGCGAGGACCTAACATAACCATCATCTCAGGCTATAGTGCCTCGACAAATTGATGGGCTTCCACTTCATTAGTAGGTAGATCATCAAAGTCTAGTGGCTTAGAAAGATCAACAACAAGTGAATCAGCATCATGATTGAATGAGTGAATGAAGAGATCACGACAGCCATGATCAGAAAATTTGAGATGCGCATCGACATCCTCATGATCTGATGAATCGTACAGAGGGGTTGATGAGGAAGAAATTTTTTCACCCTCTGAATTTCTACAAAGAAAAGATGATAGATTGGGTGGATTTGAAATAAATATGTGTCATATTCACAATGCAATGATGGACTAACATCATGTGTGTTCTACAAATTATCAGAAGTAGAAACATCCAAGAATGATTTTTCACAAGAGAAATATGAAATGGTAGAATAAAAAAATATGTCAAGAAAAAATGGATGAGGTACAGACGGAAGGAGGACATACTTCACCGCAATTTCTTCTTTAGATTCCCATGCATACTCATCATAAATGATAGCGTAGGTTGGCTACTCAACACCAAATCCATCGACAACTTGATCCTCATGAACATCACATGTGGAGTCTGGAATGGATGAACATAAGACACCAAAATCCAGAGGATCAACAGAATGAGAGGATGGACGTTCAGAAAACAAGTTAACATGAAAACCAGCAAGCTGCAGTCCGCATCTGCAGAGATATATAGAGCAGGTAAGTGGGGGGATGTAACAGTTCAACCGATGGGTTCACAAATTATCCCACCTCGTCCTACGGAGCTAGATTTGTTTGATGAGAAGACGAAAACGGGTCGCTTGTGACAATAACCTTGTCCATCTTAGGTTTGGAAGCTCTAACACCGCGATGTGCTTGGATAGGTTCAAATGATTCCAACTCATGAGGATTTTCAAATATGTGAAGAGGATATTGAAACCATTCTTTGAGAAATTTCCAATCAATTTCATCTTCAGGGATTTGAAAAGCAAGATTCAAGAAACACACCCAAAATTACACAAGAGATTCATCAGTTCCTTTCCATAATTTCATAATTTTTTTTGAGTGCTTTGTGCTCATAACGACCGAAATCACAAATTAACTCTATGATCATGTGATCATAAGAGTGAATAGATTTTGTGAGTAGTGTGCAACACTATTGGTCAGCATGCCCATAAACCGTGTAAGTGAATAACCCATAGGAAATCTCGTCTAAAGGGACTTCATTCCTTTCACAAAAGCCTATGAAGGAAACTCTGTCCCTTAGAAAGGGAACTACTCCATTTTCACCGTCATACTTAATTTGTGACAAGTCATCAATGATGTCCTCAGACACTTTGAAATATTTTGCATCAGAAAAACATGTCAGAGTTGAGATTGCAATGTAAGTCATGAATGGTGTGTAGATATTAAAAATAGACCTTGATGGCTCAGCTTGTCATCTAGCCCTCCTTCTACTGCCAAAATTTTTTATGGTGCTAGACCCGCCAACATGTCAGAGGATCTCCCCGGTAAGAAGTCCCAACTAGACCTCATATAGTTTGGACTATGAGTCCCAACAGTGGGTAGTAAAGTAATGCCTTGACGGCGATAGTGCACAAAGGTAAGTGCAATATCTTTGTTGTAAGCACGTGTGTGACCTTGTTATGAGTCAAGTGAGATGCATGGGGGTTCTAACACATGGAGGGGAAAAGAAAGTTGTCCCTTCGAAGCCTATAATAATATGCATCTTGAAAGAAACACAAGAGCATAATGACATCACAAGATGGAAAGTGGAACAATCCACAAACCAAAGTGACAGGTTAAACCAACAACACATCTGCAACAAGATTCATACAATTTCATACAAAATAGTTCATAAATAAATGTATAAGTTAAATAACATACATTGCTAAAGAAACCAGAATAGTCCAACTACAATAACAACATATGCATGAAAAGATGTTGGATTTGTTATATATTATTAAGTGAAATTTACATCCATACATACACCATTGATAGCCGCTAGTCCCAATAGTGGAACATTATAGTCAACACCGCTTGCTCCTCCAAAGAGATGTACTCGCTATGCACTGTGGAGAAGCCAAGACTCATCGCAATACTCCCCAAGCCTTCTTTAAGCAATGCCTAGCCAACAACTTGGCTCCCAAAAACCTGTTCTATGAGTTATGAGGTTCTCTATATAGCAAAGGGTGGGGTGACTCTTGAAATTCCCCTCTAACTCTTGGACTACCCTCATGACTCTTCACATTACATAGCAAATGTTCACATTCCACTAGTGACACTTGGAATTTCACTTACAACATATTTACAATAATACAATTTCCACATATACCTATGTGGGACAAAATAGGCTTGAGTCAACCTAACAAGACAAACAACATTACTTGTGGTCTTGGGGAAAGACCAACTCAGTAACATCCTCATGATGGTCTTCGGTGATGAACTAATACCAAGCTTGGTACTGCACTATTATGTCCCCATATAGTTTGGTGATGTATTTGTAGAAGCGGACTCTTGCCTCCATGGATTCTGAGTATGTGGTTCTAAAACCTCTATCCAACTCATCCTGAAGCATGTGCAGCACTATCCTAAGTGTAGTTGGACCACCGATTTACTTCTGCATATTATTTGCGCTGAGCTACAAGTCATCAGTAGTGGCTTCATGCATCAACTTCTCTCTATAGTTTTTTACCTCCAGCATGACTTGGTTCTTCTTCATGGCTTGGGTGAGGGTTCTAATGGAAGGGATCTTGTGCGTCTGCACTATGACATCCAGAATCATAAACAATTGTGTGTATGAAGCCGCAATGCTAGTCATGAGCGGAGGGAGTTGCTCATAGTTCTAGATCAACATCTGAATTTGTGCTTTGTTTTGCTCAATCTATGGCTTCATCCTCTTCTGCAAGTAAGTGGGCTCCCTTGTACCTCATTGTCCATTCCTGCATGTGCACAATAGAAATGTTGATGTCTTTGAGAGTTTGGGTTGTCTACATGCACTATTGCTAAAGGCCATAGAGATGGAAAGCTTATTTGTGCACGATGACAAATCTACTATACAGTGTCCTCGTGGTGGTATCTAAAGTCGATATCTCCGAGAGTATTTATTTCTTCATTTCTGCCATTGCAGATCATGCAGACTACTTTGTTCTCTTCCTGGCCTCTTGCAAGTCCTTCACCATTTGATCATTCACTGATATCAAGAACTTGACCATCGAGCTCATAGCTTCTGCATAAGCCTTAGAAGCCTTAGCCATGGCAGCTAGATTTCTTCTAACATCTCGTACAATCACCCTTTCTTCAATGTGTACAAGTGATGAGTGATCATCCAGGAGCTGCTTTCTTCATGCATGTACAATCATTTGTTGTGACTTGTCAAATGACAGATTATACACATCCATCTATGAATCATCATCAAGGAGGACAACTTGTCCTTGCTCACTTGGGACTTGTTGTGATTTTGGAGGTGGAAGAGACTGTGGTGAAACCTTAGAAGCTCTCAGAATGAGGTCAGTGTCTTGGTCCTGTAACTCCCATTCCTGTTTATTCCTTTCTTCCCTTTCTCTCCTCCTGAGCTCTTTCTATGCTTTCAACTTCTTATTTGTCTCCTGGAATCTCATTTTTGTATCTTCAAACATTTTCTTCTCTCTCTTCCTTTGTTCTATTCTCCTATCGTGTTATCGCCTCTTCACCTCTATCTCCAAAGCTACTTTCTCAACAAGTGGATCTTCTCTGAACTTGTAGATTTTCTCAGCCTTTGTACTCTCAGCAATCTTCCTCTTGCCTTTGTCTTCCTCTGGTTTGCTGCTCACTGTTGTTGTTGTTATTGCTTCATGTGGTGTTGTTTTCTGCAATGTTGCTTTCCATTCTACTGTTATGCTGACTGATTAATTGAGCCTAGAGGAGTTGTAGCAATACCTTCAAGGATCTTCCTCTGGCTAATGACATGCCCTGTGGATCCATGGTTAGTATACCTTTGCACAGTGGTTTTTTCATATGCAGTAGGTATCATAAGGATTGAAACTCTTGGTGGCGAACCCAAGCTTCTTCAAGTCCTTAGCCTTGGCATCCACATCTTTCAAGGTACAAATCTTGTCCAATCTACAAAGGAAGAGTATACCATGGTGCCTTCTTCCTCCTATTTAGTCCTGTTGATAAGCCTATGGAGATGTGGTATGCAACCTCTTGCATGACCAGCTTGTCCGTGGAAAACCTTGGTAGTTCATGCAGAGGCTTCTCCACACCAAACATCCTATTGAAGGTCCCATTGGGTGAGACATACCAATCTGTAATGTTAAGCAATGCCTACTCACTCGTTGGGACATGCAAGGTGGATCTTGTTCGAAGATCATCTGGTAAAGAAGGGTGATGAAGTGGTCAGATAGCCTTGAGATGACTCCGCAATAGCTTCACTCAGAGAGAAACTTCCAACAAACATTCACAACATCATCTGACGGTGTCCATGTCCAACCCATGCAAGGGAATTTTTGTTATGCACAGATTTCATCAAGCAGGTACACAGACACATAGAGTCCTTTTTTCTCATCCTTAGGTAGACTTCAGGCATTATACACTTGCACTTTCAACTAAGGAGCCAACATGTCCAACTAGTTGAAAGGCCTTCCTTCATTTTCCCACTCATCCAACCTAACCACCCAACTTTGTGGGGAGCTATTTATGCTCTCTTGACCATACAAGAAACATGCGAAGATGACCAAGAGTTGGTAGGCCTTCCTGAGTGACTTCGTCTCACAGACCTGGTTGGGTGTGGCCCTGAACTTCAATGGCTCTTTTACCCAATTATTCAGGATACCTCTAGTGTTCACATTATTGTTGGGAGTGAAGAATAATGCATCCATGTAGTTCATCGACTGTGGAAAGTGATACATATGATGGTAGTTTTCCGACCTCAAGGTGCCAAGTTGTGTTCCACTGGTACTTCTCAATGTCATAATCTCGGAATCGGTATGTGAGACAATCCAGTGAATGATATCCATGCATGGCAAGGCAAGGTACCTGCATGCAACCCCATACAAGCCTGACTTGTGAATGTTGACATAGACTTGTTGATCTTCCAAATATTCCTTGAAAGTACCTGCAAATATGTCCTTTATTTCTTGTTGTGTGATCTTCATGTCCTTCTCTACAAATAGTTCTGTTTCTGCACAGATAGGCAAGTTTATTGGAACTCGTACAACCACATCTCCAGTGCTACTTTCTACATTGTCCTTTGATCCAACTAATTTGGAAACCATGATGCATGTACTGCTGAGAAGCTTCTCAACAACTAATGTACCTAGAGACAGAGCGGACACTCACAATAAGTAAATGTCAGCTTAAAAACATAAAGCACTTCAAGGACCAATCATGCAACAAACTCGGTGACAATTGTGCAAGATTGTGTAGTTGTGAATCTCAGAGGTGAGGGATTGTTAATTGGATCTTCACATTGCACAGTACCAGTTGCTAGTGAGATGTAATTCTGATTGGAACTACACAGAGCACAGTCTAGTGAGGCTTGTTGTGGATTGGAACTGCGGAATGCGCAGTTTAGCCTAGAATGATGCTCGTTGGGGTTGCGCATTGTGCAGTCCTAGTGGGAAGGACTAGGGATTTTCTCCCAGAATTGCACAGAGAGCAACTAGAGCCAGTGACTGGCAGCCTCTGTGCAAATCCTAGAGCCAAGGCAAAGCCTTGAGTTCCAGAAATGGGCAGTGCATGCCAAGAAAAGCTATATCTGAGCCAAGACAGCCGAAATCTACCCAAGGGAAACTTGAAAACGACTAGATCTAAATACATGAGCGAAGAATGGTGCAGATATGAGTGAATGATCATGCATGCAATCAAAGCAAATGCATGAATTAATCAAACGAACGAAGAACAAATCTTGTGGGGAGAGTCACCACGATGGTGATCGTTAGTGAAAAAACAGGGTTATGCATGCGACGCTCAAGAAATACAATGCAAAACTTGAAACAACACTTCTACAAGTTAAAACAAATTAAAATGTCAGTAGTCATTCAATAAAACATGAAAAAAACACTCACACAAGCCAAGGAAACAATAGCGACAAAAAAAGCAGCAAAAGACTTGAAAAGAAAAACTTACCTGGAAAAGTTGTGTCGACTATGCCAAATTTTCCCAGATGCCTCGAGAATACCAAAGCTCCAATATCAAATGTGAAAATTAGAACTGGTAGAGACCATTTAAATATATTTGATCAATGTAGTGTTTATGATATGTATGCCAAAAATCTAGGAAAAAGTGACAAGTGGCAACAAGTTTCTAAAATTAACTCAAGTGTAACTCCTAGTGCTAAAAATAGATCCCTATTTTTTAGGGAATCATTTTTCTTTTTTTCTTTTTTCTTTTTCGGGAAGGGTTGCCATGCATGCATGGAAAAATTGCACATTTATGGAGGGAACCGAGCAACCTTCTGGCACATGCATTAGACAATAGCTGAGGGAATGCTTCTATGCAATTCTTGTGCTGAGTGGCTCTAGATGCTTCTCATGATCTTCACAGTTTCTTAGCTGAAGACATGCTATCAGCTAGGTCTGCGCATTTCTAGAGCCTAATCTCACTACTGGGTTGATCTATGCAATTCTTGAGAGTAAGGCTCACTCTTGGGCTGAAATGCATAATTCCTAAGAGCAAGAAAGGTTGCCCTCTAGGACTGCGCAATTTTCCATTACAGAGCAAAAATCGGATGCAAACCAAGTCACAAGGGGTCAACTTGTGGTTAGACAACAAAGTAAGGAAGAAAACATAAGTTGTAAAGCGAAATATAAATTCAAACGAAAACACAAGTCCCTGAGCAGTGTAATACAAGCTACTAATATTTTGAGGAGGGAAGGCTCCAAAACAAAGTGAAGGAAAAAATTGGAGGGTGGTTGTCACCACTACAACACCTAGTTAACACCTCTTTGCCGAGTTGGCTTCCATGCAGTCATTTTTTACTCCTTCCTGGAATTCCTCCTTTTGAACCACCATGACCTAGAAGTTGAGCCACATGTTCTCTTCTTCATCTCATTTCTAGATTTAACC
Organism: Pinus tabuliformis; assembly: GCA_031772625.1. Taxonomy (NCBI): domain Eukaryota; kingdom Viridiplantae; phylum Streptophyta; class Pinopsida; order Pinales; family Pinaceae; genus Pinus; species Pinus tabuliformis. Next base: position 728,054,414 of record CM062813.1, read on the forward strand.
TAGGAGGATTCCTCCTTTTTTATCCCTTCTGATTGCCACTCCTTTATCAACCTATTTTCGCAGTTTGAGCCTTGGGTCCCTTTTTCCATCATCATCATATGCTTGGCCAACTATCCACATTCACTTGTTGTTTTACCCTTTCTTGGAGGGATCGTTGTGATGAGTGGTCCCACTAGCCAACATCTTGTCCTTCTTATGTCACGAGAAGTTCCAACGTTACCAGAACTAGTTGCTACCCTCTATACCACTCGTTCCTCCAAGGGGAGTTTTGATTATTTCTTTACGAGCTTTTCAAACTCCTTAAACGAGTGAACTTGCCTACTTCACGCTCATTAAAATACCTGAAGTGTCATCTACCCAGTATAAGTTTAAACATTTTTTATTTGGATAGAATAGTTATGAAAAAGGAATACCCTAGTTTACTGCAGTTAGTAGGTTCCCACTTTTATACTTTTATCTCTTTTTCGGGCTTGGGGGACAACTTTACGACAATATAAAAAGAGAAGGGAGGGAAAATATTTTTCCTTTAGTCATTGAAATGGCAACGTCAGTTGTGTTGCCTTCGAACATGGCACCTATCTATCTCATTATCTCACAGTTCGGTTTTAGCTTGCCTACGGTTCGTACCATCCATATGAGTCTCTTTACTCCTCCGGTTGGTTACTCTTCTATTCATATGGAGTGTGCTTTGATGCCTTCTACATTGTTGCATGATATCACATGGTGCTCATTAGTCATGCTTCAAAGTCACTCTTGTGTCGTGTCGCTATGTTTTCAAGGGAAGTCTCAGGCTATGTCGACCATCTACGGTAGCCTATTGACCTTCTTGAGTTTGCCATCCCCGTGTCAGTTGTAGTTCATTGTTTCATGACTTCATCCATTTATCACATCATTCTGGTTTGTTCCATGTCGATTAATGGGGGATACATTAAGGCCCTCCTTCAACGAATCTTCTCCTGTCAACTTTAGATCATCATCCAGGAGATTGATCTAAGAATCGGTAGTACCTTAGAGCTTGCATACCTCTGTGGCAGGATTACTCATAATTGACAGTGGGCTTACATCATTGGATCCTGATTTATCGAGTTCACTAGTGTTTGACATCAGCTCCTCTATTCACACTTAGTGGACTATACTAGGTACCTTGGGGTCCATTTTCATCATTGGTGGATACCCTCTCGTCTGTTACTGATTTACCTCATTGGCTAGTAATCAGCCAGTTTCTACCATGTTCGACGCCAACTCACATATTCGCATGGTGTAGATTCGTACCATTTGGGTTATGTTAAAGACCCTAGGTTAAGGACATTTCACTCTTATATGGCATCCTTTCCAAGTTACGAAGGAATTATGTATCATTTATGTACTGTGAGGATTATCTGGGACACTTTTCTATCTGTCATGTGTCCATAGTCCTACTGATGTATACTATGACATAGATCCACATTGTATTTGTTGGTGGATATGCTCTATCTATTGAGTCACATGGATCCACTGTGTATGTCTTCATGGCCATGTTCTAGAATTTCAATTCATGGATCTGCAGTGTATTTAATGGCATCCATGTTCAATATTTTCTTCTAACCGAGCATGGGTATGCGCACCTCAGGGATGTTATCAACAATGTTGACACTTCAGCATTTGAGTTCCTCTAATCTAGCTTTGTAGTCTTGTCTCCTTCCTCCTATTTTGAGCATTGAGTATTATTGTAATGCATTTTGGCCATCAATTTCTCTTCTGACCTCATGCATTAGGGGGCATTTGTTATAAGCCTATTTTCCTCTCCATTATTTTGAGAGAAACCTAATATCAACTTACCTCAGTTGTTTTAGTTAAATGCATCCTTTTCACCCTTTATTTTACTTATGTGAGATTTATCCCATGTTAAAAGGGTGAAATTACATAATTGAGGAATATATCATAATTAATTTTCCAAAAGATTATAATTATGAGATAATAATCATTTCATAATTGAGATAATTGAGAAAAAACTCATAATTGTGAAAAGGTTTCTATAGTTTGTCACTACCAAGGAGATCAACTTGACCCACATATGTATGAGTTGGATAGGGGTCCATTGTTTTAGAAATTTCCTAACTTCTCAAGCCCCTAGGTGTTTAGATACATTCTCCTCGAGCATAAAATGAGCATATATAATCTCACCAAGAGGAAAGGTGTCAGGTGGAGAGTATCCAAACTATAGCGCAAGAGCTCTACTGTCTTGGGAGAGGAGACCATACTGCAAGTTGGAGGAGAGGATCTTATTTTTGGAGGACATGATCTTATTTGTTGAAGGTATACATTTTACGTACTTCCATTTATATGGTTGATACAAATCTATTTTCCTTCCCCTTATAGTACTCTTGCAATAATTTATATGTGTGATTTCTAGATGTTTTGAGCTTATGATCTTCTATGGAAGATCACTTGTTGTCTTTGTTTGGTTGTGTTTTTGTGCAGACTTTGGATTAGGAGCAGATGAAAGATATCGCTTGATTGGAGTGCAAGTATTTTGCATCAGGCTCAAAAACCTTCACTAACCTGTGAGGAGGCAAGGTACTTGCTCATACTTTGTAGCATTAGAAATTACATTGAGGCTGCATGCATGACCATCTAGATTGGGGATTGATATTAGATTGTCTCAAACATTCTCTTTTGTTGTCTGGTGATCTCAACTAGGCATGAGATCATGGAGAAATATCTCCTTCCATAATTAAATCCAACAGGTGCCACTCCCCTTAGGGTATAAGTTAAATTTGACATTCCCATATTTGAAGGCCAAATAAATGCAGACACCATAGATAGATGGATAAATTTTTTGGAAGGATATTTTTTGGTTCATGAATTTTCCAATCAAGAAAAGATTAATTCTGAACTCCTAAAAGTCACCCCCCATGTCAAGGATTGGTGGGAAACCTATTATGAATAGAAGGATGAAAGGTAACCCTCACTATTTAAATCTGCACCCACTTGGAATTGTTTCTGGGTTTCCATCAAGGAACAATATTACCATATGAGGAGCTATGAATATAAATACATAAAGTGGAACACACCGCACAGGGAAGGGACCAAGACATGCTGAAGTTTACAAATATTTTTCATACCCTTCGCACGAATTTGGGTATCAAGGATTCTGAGTGGTATTTAGTACTCAAGTACTGCGACTGTCTACACAAGTACATCCAAGATGAGATGGAGTTCCTGGACATCACTTGGCTTGATGAAACCTATCGATACACTATCAAGATCAAGTATAAATTTAAACAGAAGAAGAAAGACGTTGGATATATGAATCTGAAGCAAGGGAAATGCACCCACAAACCATAGAACAAAGGACAAAGCCAAGGCTGGGCAACCCACAACAACCTGCCGAAGCCACAAGAAAATAACAATACCACAAAGACAAAAAAGGACATAGGGAAATAGTGTGAGTTCCATAAGAACCCCACTGAAAACAAAAGAGAGTGTCGAGCCAAGCAGTCATTGGTGGTTGACTTGAAGGCTTGTGAATCAGATGCATGTTCTAACTCTTATTGAAAACCCAACAAGAAGAATGACAAAGGGAAGTAGATTATTGATGCAGAGCCCAGTGCCATCATTGTCACCCACAAGAGCCAAAAAATTGATCCCAAAGATCCATAAGAGGGGGAGCGACTCTTCCACTCACAAGTGTGGGTGAAGGGTTCCCCATTGCAGTTCATTGTCAACAGCAGAAGCCAAAAGAACCTCATTTCAGCAGAGGTCATGAAACAGTTGGGCTTACCAACCACACCAAACCCACCACCGTACACCACCAGGTGGCTTCACCAAGGATGAGATCTTCGCATTAGCCAATACTATCGCCTTCCCTACAACATGAAGCCCTTCACAGATGAGGTATTGTGTGATGTTTCTCCTCTTGAATTTTTTTATGTATTATTAGGCCAACCATACTTATGGAAGTGTCATGTTGTGTATGAGCCTAGGCCTCACACTATTATTATTTCTTTGGGAAATAAGCTATACAGGATACTAGAGATAGCACTGCATACCACAACCTCTTTGATCTCTGTGAAGCAATGTAGTAAGATCATTTCCTAGACTAGGAAATTTGTCTTCCTTACCATTCACCCTCAGGGAAAGAAGAAGATCATGGCCTAATCCAAAACCTCCAAACAGGGCTCCTCCGTATGGCAACAACAGATGGACAAGGTCATGGAGGAGTACAGAGACCTCTCCACCTCACCCACAGGGGTACCCCTATACTGTCAGGTCAAGCACTCCATCGATCTGACCCCGAGCACGCCTCTACCCAATGGACCGATACATTGACACTCTATTTTGGAGGACGATGAAATTAAGAGGCAAATTCAGAAGCTGTTGCAGAAAGGGTGCATCAGGAAAATTTTATCACCCCATGGGAGCCTGATCGTGTTGGTATAGAAGAAAGAAGGCACCTAGAGACTCTGTATTTATATCAAGCATTGAATAAGATAATTGTCTGGAATAGGTATCCAATCCCACAGATTGATGACCTTTTGGACCAGCTCAAGGGAGGTAAATATTTCAGCAAGATTGATTTGAAGTCTAGTTATCACCATGTGTTAATCGAACCCTCTGATGTGTGGAAGACTACCTTCAAATCCAAGGAGGGCCTTTTCAAATGGTTGGACATGCCTTTCGGGTTAAAAAATGCCCCGACAAACTTCATGAGGTTGATGGATGACATCTCGTAGCCCTTCACCAACTAATTTGTGGTAGTGTATTTAGATGGCATCTTGATCTTCAACTAGAGTTGGGAAGTGCACCTACACCATATTCGACAGGTCCTCAAAACCTTGCGATTATTTTATTAGGTTATTTTATTTAATTTTTTGCATATTGATAGTAACATATGTAGGTCTTATTGTTTTCATATTGATATTGACATATGCAAGGTATGTTGGCCTAAGGTCTTCTTGGACATTGATCGACAATTCATGATTAAGTCATTAGATGAGATTTAAGAATGGAAACCAGTCTCATTTGATAATGACATTATGATTCAAACTAACAAATCTATGTATAAATAAATCTACTGTAAGCAGTCCCTACTATGTGAAACACTATTATTTATGCATAGAGGTTTTCAATATAATTTTCTTGATACATAAATAATAGTGAATATTTTGAGCATATATATGGTATATTTTCATGGATTAGATGCATACATCTGATCAAGCTTTGCCTTTGTGGGTTATATAGCTAGTGAGATGATAGTGGGTAACATTTTCAATTGATTGTGTATGTGTCCTTTTATATGTTTATAGTTTTCATTTTTTAACTCGAGACAACCTGTTACTCAATGATGATGGAGATTAATTTTTTCATGAAAATAGACTTAGGAAAAACCTCACACTATTGAATTCGAGCCTTACCCATATTAGAAGCTCAATTTGTTTGACCATGTGGCCCTTTTCAATTCCTATTTTTTAAAATTTGAAAATAAGATATTCTAGAAATTAATTTTTGGAGGAAAATGAAGAGGTAGAGGTGACTATTAACTTGGTCACTTAGCTTTCAATAAAGGAGGGGGATTTATCGCAAAAGTGGATAAGGAGAGAGAAAGTATATCTTGGTTGTATTGTGACATCATATCTAAGTTCATTGTCTCAATCTTCAATAGTTTCATAGTACTAGCAATAAAAGGTTTGCTGCAATAGAAGGTCCAACACAAGTGTGAGATAAAAGTTGCTAACAATAGTTGGTAGGTTATAATATAAGTTTTGACAATAGGGTGAAAGCAAAGTTTCTCTGCTTTGGAGGTAAATTCTCATAAATATCCTATTTACACAAAACCATGCTGATTATTGGGACTATTTGGGTTAGTGTTGGCTATACAAAAAATTTCATTTATAAATAAATATCTCTTAGAAACATTTTCACTTATCCATCTTTGTGTATTTTATTCTTTATGTTATTTTTGTTGTTTTAGTTGGGAAGAGCTTATAATATATTCATATATTATATATTTTCTATATATATATATATATTATATTTAATAATTATAATTAGTTATTACACGTATATAATTTATTGATATTAACGATTAATTGGTTGATTTAATTTTTTCACATGGTATTGGAAATCTGATTTCTACATTCTAACATTATTATAACTCATATTACTAGCATTGTAGTGTTTATAAATAATTGGTAATTAATATAAATTTTACTTATAACAATTAGTTGATATTTTTACATTATAATTTAATTTGCATAGCTGTTTAAAACTATGTCAGTATTCTTGAAAAGTATTTAAAGAAAAAAATCACAAACAACATGCACTTATTTACACTGTTAGATAATTAATACCCTTGAGGGAAGGTCTCTACGAATTTGTTTAACTAACGTAGTTAATCCTATAGTTAACAAGTGTTAAACATTAAACAAACCTTACTTTCCATCCCTAATTTAACCTTGAGAATCCTACAAGGGTGTTATTAGCCTCTACCAAGGCAGGACTCTAGCAATGGGTTTTCACTTTGACTATTATCACTTTAGCTTTGACTTAACCAAAATGTACATAATGTTAAACTTTAGAAATAAATAATGTATTTTTATTATATAATTTAAAAAATTGATTTGTAAATAGTTGATTAGACAAATATTTTGATGTCTTATTTCAGCCTTAACACCATCTGTCCATTTTGTAACAGTATCACTGATAAAATATTTTCCATAATAATAAGAGGGCATTATTCATGGATGTTGTCTTCCCTATTAACTACATTTACACACTAGGTTGATAACTGCCTCAATTTTTTTGTATATTGTCTCCCATACTATGTTGTAACTAACCATCTTGGCATAAATTTACAGATGAGAAACTCCAACAACTCCAAGATGAGAGAAATCATGTATGCCTGGTGGGGGAATGCATGAAGATGGGTTATACTTTTGGGACAAATGTGGCTATGAAATTTAGAAAATTTACTCTTTTACATAATTGAAACCCTCAAAATTCATATAAGAATTGTGAATTTTGATACGGAGTAAAATGATAATTTGTGGAGAATTATGTTGTTGTCCTAATGATATTTAGGAAAAAAAAACTACCTCCTATAATCTGTCAAACTTCCATTAAATAAATGCTTGTCCTTGCAAATTTTTGCACATATTAAGATTTACGTGTGTGTTCATGTAGCATAATTTAGTCTAAAATGTTTAAATTCAATATATATATATATATATATATCTATATATATATATATATATATATATATATATATATTCTTATATATATATATATATATATATATATATATATATATATATATATATATTCTTTTATATATATATATAAGAATATGATCTGCACATAGAGAACTAAGTTATGCATATTAACATTTTTTATATACAAAATTATATTTTTCATTATTTTTCGAAATTAGTGAAGTAATATTTCAATTGCATTTTGCAGACACATGCTTCCACGTAAGATTTTTTCTACTATTTAAATAAATTCAAAAACCACGAGTACGCTTTTGAAGAGGACTCGTAAATGAAGACATTTGTATTTTTTGAAATTTTTGGTTTTGTATATTTTATGTTATTGATTTTTTATTCATCTCTTTTGAAACTGTCCAAAAAAAATTTAAAAATTATGTTTAAAAGAAATTAGATGAAAAATATCATATAAATTTGAAAATTTCAATCTCATATGCCATTGGATAGATGATTTCTTCACAAATCCAACATGATCAACCCTGACACTTAAGGAAAAATTTCTCCTAAAGTCTACTAGGGCACAAAATGATGTTGCATAGAAATCTACATAAGGAATGCTAAAACTCTGTCTGTAAGCTCTTAACAACTTGATCAAGAACTTAAACTCGGTCGAGCCCCCTACCGGGTGATGGCGGCCTTTTGGGCCAGCCTTGGCTTGGTTGGAATGTTGATGGTGAATCAGCTCTCACTCTTTGCCTTTCAATCAGGTATTAGGAGTTGCTTCTCTTCCACACTTGATCGAGTGCTTAAGGTAAAATTTAATATAGATCAATCAAGGGTTTTGTTGACACCTAAACATTGGGGTTGGGTGTATATATGTAAATAATGTAAATAGTAAATAATGGAGAATAAGAATATGAAGATACACTGGGAGGTGAAGTCTAAGAGTCTCTCCCTCCTTGTATATATCTATGAGAAATATTAATGCATAGACACATATCATTTGTGGAGTTACCTCTTGGCCGGACATGGTATCAGATCCAGCCCCATTTTAGCTTCCTTCTACCCTTGTAACCCCTATTCTTGCCATTATTTCTTGTCATATTTTGTCATATGTCCCTATTTTCTATACGTTTGGACATAGTGTTCTCTCTCTTATGCACTGAACAATTTGATGCGTACACTACTTTGGGTGTTGGAATAAACTGGAAGTTGTATGTACGTGAACTATGTTGCGAATTGTGCTCAGTGTGTTTGAGTCTGGTCATTCCTACAATATGTTGGAGACCGTGTAATGCATGGTGCATAATCATGGTGTGGCTGCTCAGTGTGGTGCGGCTGTTGGTGTGTACAACTCTAATCTATTGTGCGTTGGTATGTGTTCTGTTTTTATTCAAATTTTGCATTCTCTGTGAAGGTGTTTTGATGGACGTTGAAGTGAAAACCATGAATGTTGTGTATAAATCCTAGTTTATAAGTGTTTAATACCTCCCCTCACACTGCTCCATACCTCATCTCCTCCGCAAAGTTTACACCCTTCATCGACTGGTCACTTTTGCGGAAACCTAGTATCTTGTGGCATCCATACACTGCTTCTTTGTAGGTGGCATGAAACCATTACTCGTGGCTCCCTTCTGCTATGTATTCCCTGTTGTGGCATCGCTCCTCTGCCATACCATTGCTCCCCTCCCCCCGACTCTGGTCTTTCCTCTTGGTGGCTCCGATTTACATTACTCCCACACAGTGATATGAACAGTGTTCGTTATATAAACCCCCTTACATGGTATGGTGATATGACTGTTGTCCTTTATATAACACCCTGACATGGTATACCTCCCACCATACTACCTCTGTGTACCACTCCCGATTTTATAAATGTGGCTTTAATAAATCACTACATACCTATGGCTTCCAGCATACCGCTCCACCATACAACTCTACCATCCATAAATCTACCCTCGCTTTTTTTTCAACTGTGATATGCAATTTTGTTAATATATGTGTGTTAATAAAGTCTTATACCATACCAGCTCGCTATACCATTGGTTACAATACCACTGGTTTGTCCCTCCCGCTCCTATACCTTCATCACCATATGTTGAACGATGTCTGATTACCTATCTAGCTAATACCTCCCCCATCTAACCCCTCCCCTATATAACCCTCCCTCCTTACATAATACTTCTACTACATATTTATATCATAATTATAACTTTTTTTTACAAAACTACAACTAGAAGTGCAATTTCTTACAACATATTGGCAATAGAAGTACATTTTTTTTTACAATACACACATTTAAAATGTATTCATTAATATCTATTGTTGGAGTAGTTCTCTTGGGAAAAGAGAACTATCCTGAATGGTCAAGGAAGATAAAACACACTTTCATTTTCAATGAGTTGTGGAAAGGAGTTTGTGTCAAAGAAGGAGATAATGAACCTGCGAAGCCCACCTCAGATAAGTAGATCAGCATTTGGGAAAACAAGAACAACAAGGCTTATGCCTTGATTGCATCATCTGTCAATGAAGAGGTAAGTCGCCATATTTCACCATTTTAAAATGATTTTAAAGCCTTACAGAAGTTGAAGGAACTCTATGACTCACACTCTGAACTTGAAGTTGTCCAATTAATGATTAAATTGTTTAGTCTTGAATTGAAAAATGATGATCCTCTTGTTTTAGGATCATAAGTAAGATCTATTACGCATGATATCAAAACCACTATTGTTCAAATAGACCTTCCTCTAATAGCTTTTTTCAAGGCACTATATCCCACTTATTCAAATTATCTTGAGTCATTGAACGCAAGTGGAAACCTTAAAGAGACTACCTTTGATTCCCTTGTGAAGAAATTTGTTGAGAGAGAGAAAGCTTTTGGGAAGAAGAAAACTCCTCAGTATTCTGAAGAAGTTGTGTGTCTTTCACATAGGGAGAAAAATCATGCTCAAGATTCTTCTAAAGGAAGAGGTGGTCGAAGATGAAGAGGAAGAGGAAGAATAAATTTCAGAGGCGGGGGGGTAGACACTCTCAAGGAGAAAAGTGTGATCTTCATTGCATACGTTGCAATAGAGATGGACATGATGCATATATATGTAATTTTCCTTGGGAAAGAATTGAGCAAGAAAGAAATCAAGCCAAAGGTAAAACCAATGACAAAAAGAAAATTAAAGCACCTGAATCCACTCACTATGTTGTGGCGCATTGTAATATTGGATTAATTGAAGACTTGTTTAACGCTTCACTTGCTTCTTGGAAAAATGAATGGTTGCTTGATTCAAGAGAAACTTGCCACATGAAATTTAGAAGATATTTTATTGAAGAATTTACTGACAATATTGATGGAGTGGTATACTTTGCAGACAAAACAAAACTCAAGCCATTAGGGCTTGACACAACTAGGCTCAAATTTCTTGGTCTTACAGACTTTCTTCTACATGATTTTTTATATCTCCCAGAGCTGAGAAGAAACTTGTTGTCCTTGGTCCACATCCAGTAAGGACACTCCATTCATATGTTTTATGGCAAGGTTGAGGTTAGAAAAGCATCATATCACTCACTTGTCATGACAAGGATAGAAGAAGAAAGACTTCTAAAGTTGCAAGGTACCTTTGCTCATGCACAAAAATTCTCATACAATTCTCATTATGATGAAGGTGCATTTCCATCAAGTCTTTTATGGCATGCTAGATTTGGACACTTGAATTATGACAACCTTCATATGATGAAGGAAAGTGGTGTTACTCGTTTGCCTACAATTCTTAGGAAACTTAAGTAATGTGATGCTTGTATCTTAGAAAATCACAACAAACAACCTTTTCATTATTCACATTCAAGAGCTAATAGGAAAATTGAACTTATTCATTCAGATTTATGTGGCCCAATGCCCGTTCCTTCTGCAAATGGAAATAAATATATGATGACATTTATTGGTGACTACTCTAGAATGTATTGGGTTTATTTATTGAAGAGAAAATCTGATTCCTTTCAAACATTCAAGAAATTTCATGCATGGATTAAAAATGATGCACAGTCTCATATTGGCTCTATTAACGCTGATAATGGAAAAGAATACACTTCAAATGAATTTGAAAACTATATTCACCAACATGGGATCAAACATAAAAGAACTGTGCCTTAGAATCCCCAATAGAACGGAGTAGCTAAAAGAATGAACAAGACAATCTTATATATGGTACGTTCCATGATCTTTTTCAAGAATGTAAAATTGATGTTTTGGGTTGATGCAATTCTCTATGTTGTGTATGTAAATAATAGATGTCCATCTAATGCTATTAGAAACAAGGCTCCTTATGAAATGTGGTATGGCCACATTCCTTCGGTAAAGCATCTCAGGGTCTTTAGTTCCACCTGTTATGCCTTGATACCAAAGGAAAAAAGAAACAAACTTGGTGCAAGGAGTTGTAAGTGTATCTTCCTGGGGTATTCAAATAGCTCCAAAATATATCATCTCTTTGATGAATTTAATAAGAAGTTTGTTGTATCTAGAGCTGTAATCTTTCTTGAATCCTCCAAGGATGACAATGTTGTTGAGTGATAGCTTGATCGCTTGGATAGATTCGAACATCGAAAATCATTTCAAGAATTTGATAATCAGATTCCACATCTTGAAGGGGGAATTCCTATACTCGGTCAATATGTGGAATCTTCTTCTGAAGCACTCTCTTTCCCACATGAAGCTCCAACCATTAATTACACATTGAGTGATGTGATTAACAGAATTGGGAGAATCAATCTTGATTTAGTCCCAACTCAGTCAACTGAGAAGCCTGGGCCATCTCAGAAAGGTGCTCCAAAATGGGTGACAAAGACACTCGACAGTGTTCATCCTGATGGGGTTGGAAAGAAAGGAACAAGAAATTAAACTAGGAAAAATGGATGTGATGTAGATTATTCTGATTCACTTGTTGATATGGATGTTTCTTATGATTGTGAACTGAATTTTTCTATAGATTTTGAACCAAATTCATTCAGAGAAGTCACTTCTCATGATGAATGGAAATAAGTGATGCAAAAGGAGTATGACGACTTGATAAAGAATGGCACTTGGAATTTGGTTAATCCTCCACTGGGAACAAAATCAATTGGTTGCAAGTGGGTATGCAAGAGCAAGTATAAAGTTGATGGCTCACTTGACAAGCACAAAGCAAGGCTTGTGGCCAAAGGTTTTGCATAGAAGGAAGGGGTCAATTATGAGGACACTTTCCCCCACAACAAAATGGGCTAACATCCGGACACTCTTTGCCTTGGCAGCTTAGAATGTAAAATGGATGTAAAAACTGCTTTCTTGAATGAAGATCTGAAAGAGAATTTTTTCATGTCACAGCTAGAAGGATTTGTTTTGAAGGGCCAAGAACACAAAGTATTAAAACTTGTGAAATCCTTGTATGCCCTCAAGCAAGCACCATGAGCCTGGTATGAAAAGTTAACTGATCATCTTCTGAAACTCAACTTCAAACATTATGTTCTTGATGATGCAACTTTGTTTATCAAGAAAGTTGAAAAAACAGTTGTATATCTTGTGGTATATGTAGATTATCTTTTTATGAGAGGGAACAATGAGAGCTATATTTTATCCATAAATAAGGAATTGAGGAAAGGTTTTTAAATGACAGACTTGGGCTATTTTCACTACTATCTTGGTATTGAAGTAACTCAACATCTGAAGTCTATATTCCTCTCTCAAAAGAAGTACATTGGAGATCTATTGAACAAGTTTGGCACGACTGAGTGCAATCCTTTGACTACTCCAATGGAACAGAACTTGAAGCTCACATCCATTGAAGGAAAAGAATTTGAGGATACAACAGATCTGAAAGCTAATTTTTTCATGTCCCAGCTAGAAGGATTTGTTGTGAAGGGCCAAGAACACAAAGTATGAAAACTTGTGAAATCCTTGTATGGCCTCAAGCAAGCACCACGAGCCTGGTATGAAAAGTTAACTGATCATCTTCTGAAACTCAACTTCAAACATTATGTTCTTGATGATGCAACTTTGTTTATCAAGAAAGTTGAAAAAACAGTTGTATATCTTGTGGTATATGTAGATTATCTTTTGATAAGAGGGAACAATGAGAGCTATCTTTTATCCATAAATAAGGAATTGAGGAAAGGTTTTTAAATGACAGACTTGGGCTATTTTCACTACTATCTTGGTATTGAAGTAACTCAACATCCGAAGTCTATATTCCTCTCTCAAAAGAAGTACATTGGAGATCTATTGAACAAGTTTGGCACGACTGAGTGCAATCCTTTGACTACTCTAATGGAACAGAGCTTGAAGCCCACATCCATTGAAGGAGAATAATTTGAGGAGGCAACAAAGTATATACAGCTTGTAGGAAGTCTCAACTACCTGACTACTACCAGAATGAACATTTCATTTGTTGCAAAAAGAGTTCTAAAGTACTTGAAGGGAACTCAAGACTTTGGACTCAAGTATACACAGGTGGGCGACTTCAGCTTGATTGGATACTCTTATTCAACCATCGATGGAGACAAAGAAACTGGGGTATCTACTTCAATTTATGCTATGAGTCTTGGATCAGGAGATGTCTCCTTGAGATCACACAAACAATCAATTATAGCAAATTCCACAACAGAGGAAGAATATGTGGCAGCAACTGAGGCAACAAAGGAAATTGTGTGGCTCAGGAAAATTCTGGAAGATTTGTAGGTGAAACAAGTGAATTCAACTCCACTCATGAGTGAAAGAAACTCTGCAATAAAGTTGGCCAAGAACCCAAAGTTCCATTACCAGACGAAGCACATAAATACAAAATATCATCTGATTTGACATTATGTTGATGCCAAGACAATTGATCTATGCCATTGTTCCACTAATTAGCGAATTGTAGACATCTTCACCAAAGCACTTGGAATAGAAAAGTTCGAAAGGTTCAGAACGATGCTTGGACTCACTGATATCCCTTCAAAGTAAAGGGGGGAATGTTGACACCTAATCATTGGGATTGGGTGAATATATGTAAATAATGTAAATAGCAAATAATGGAGAATAGGAATATGAAGAGACACTAGGAGGTGAAGCCCAAGAGTCTCTCGCTCCTTGTGTATATCCATGAGCAATATTAATGTCTACACACAATTCATTTGAGGAGTTAACTCCTGGCCTGACAGGTTTAACAAACCCTCAATCAAGCTCTTGACATTGTTAAACAAGGGCTCAATCAAGCTATAACTCGATCAAGCCCTTTGAACAATAAACTCCTTGTTGTTTTTTCAGCAGGAAGATTAAAAAAATAGCTCAATTGAGCTCCTATGTAACTGTGGGTTACATAGGATCTCGATTGAAGTTTATTTTTAAGCCCTTAAACAGCTCGATCGAGCTCCTATGTAATTGTGGGTTACATAGGATCTCGATTGAGGGTTTATTTCTAAGCCCTTAAATAGCTCGATCGAGGGCTAAAATATAGCTCGATAGAGCTACTTTTTTCTCCCTCCCAACTTGTGCGCTTGCCAAAAGTGTAACCCATATTCATGCATTCACCTTGGTCTAAACCATTTTAACTAAAGTTTTATCTTTTTAATCAGGCGAATATATTCGAACTAACAAAAACTAAGGAAAAACCCAAAGTGGGAAAGAAATCTCCACATCCTTTAACCATGTACAAGGGAGGGCCAAGGTCGAGAGGTTAAAGTCCTTTCCCCATAATTTCTCTCGTGGATATTAAGTTTGCAATATTTCTGTTTTTTAAAGATAAACCTTTATACAAAGAAATCTCATCTATGTTTGGTAACTCGTATTTATATATTTGCAATGTAGATGTAATTTACAAAATATCACTTAATTTGTTAATGGAAGAGTTTTGTTTTTAAGGTTTATTTTGTGGCAAATTTCAAAGTTTCAAAAGAGAAACATTAAGCTTCTAGATATGGCAAATAGAAGTAGTATACTACAACATTTCGTAAAAATGATGTACATATTGATGTACCTATTAGCATATATAGCTATGGATTTAGCACAAAATTGGAGACATAATTACAAAATATATCTCAAGCGTTGAACGAGGAATCTAGGTTATTATATGTTAAATTTTTGTAAACATAGAATTTTTTTAAATTAAATTATATTTTATTTTTTTCAAACAAGGGAAAATCAAGTAAATTTATATATGATCGTTTTCAATTTAATTACACCTCTAAATTCATACCGAAGAAAAATTATATCACCTCCTTTCATAAAAATTTGTTGAACAAATACTATGAACAACAAAATACCTTGATTTTGAAAATAAAAACATATATATTTTTAATATAATAAACTTTTATTTTTAACAATTGCATTTTACAATAAATTTATAAATTTATAAATATGATGAAATGATTAATATAGATTTAAACATTTTTATATTCAAAATATTACCAAAAACTACCCTAGATATATATAATACTTGTTAAGTGTTAAGTTTGAATTCCATTTTGGGCATAGCAAGTAATGCTAAGATTATAAGACAATCTTTGATGCAAGGTTGTCCTAACCATGCATGCCGATTAAAAAAAACTTCAAAACAAGGGGTTTCAAGGTGCAATAATACTACAATCTCAAGGTGAAATAAGACTACAATCTCATATTATGGTAGTGCAACAAAGAACCTACTTACCTTACACCTTTTTCCGTAACCTAATAATCTTGTCTAACCTTAACACGTAAGGTTTGAATTTTAACCTAAATTGCAATCATAAGCCATAATTTCTACCCAACCTTTATTAAAACCTATGCATATTTAAAAATGGAGAAATTAGAAATTACTTATAGAAAGGAATTTATTAATACTTCTCCATTTTACTTATAATCAAATTTTCCAAAAAAACTAAACGAAAACGAAAATTTATATATTTAAATGTTAGTCGAAAAGTTCTTCGCTTTACTTCTTTACTTTCTTGTAAAATTCCATGTAATATTTAACTTATATTTCATCACATGTTTTGTAGTAAATATTCCTTACACTTTTTTTATATTAAAAAAAAAAAATCATGGATTTCTCGATTAGTGAAATTGGAAAAAGCTTTTCATGTGTATCACAAATAACACCCATTGCTTAAAAAGGGAAATGTATACTCTAAAGAAAGTTTGAATGCAACAAGTGGGATTGTTAGTAAACACAACATCATTAGTTGGGTGGGATTCATGGTGAAAGATGGAAAACATATTTAAAAGGTGGGGTAATAAATTGGAGAACGACATTTAAATTTCCACTGAGATCGAAATAGATTTCGTAAGTCTTTATTAGGGATGGAGTAGACTCTTCTATATAATTCTAACACCCATCTGTGCCGACGTTTAATTTGTCATTATATTAAAAAATATATTTCTTTGTAAATAAGGTATGTAGTGGGAGATCAATTTGTCATTATATTAAAAATATATATATTTCTTTGTAAATAAGGTATGTAGTGGGAGATCAACTACCATATGAGGTATGTGATAAGTCATGCTTAGCCTAATGTTTAAGATAATGTTATTGATAAACATACCTTTTTAGATAAACATACCTTTTTAAGTGGTGCAATTCCGAACGAGGGAATATATATTAATGGACACATCATGGATGATGATAGAGGTTGGAGTGTGGCATTCATTAAGTCGTGGTGAGGTACCAAGATTATTGGAAAATCCGAATGATGATGTGGACGATTATTGCTTAGAAATTAGAGTATACTTCTAGTTCAAACATCTAGAAAAAAGTTGATTTAACACACCGATATATTCAATAATCAACACCTACCCATTGGCAGAAGTACGCAATAATGGAAGTCACAAAATAAAGAATGGAATCCCATACATCTCATGTGGTTCAAAAATCTTTATCCCATACTTGTCATATGGTTCAGGAAAGAGAACAAACACAACACAACTTTCATTTTAAAATGATTCTCAGAAATCGCTATCATGAAAACCAGATATGGCTTTAAAGTGTAGAGGTCCCATTTCGCTCTGAAGTATTCTACTTCTCACAGAGTTTTTTTGTGATGATTTCTTCACCAAATTCCAGCGAATACGGAACGCTTGAATGTCCCGTATCACACGCCACGGACCGAAAATTAAGTAAAGTCTTTTTACCGCCATCGTGACAGGGCGTTGAAATTTGTTTTACCAGAGTCTTTCTTGAAATGATTCATCGAAAATTTGACATCAGCGAATGAAACAAAGCTTTTCCCCAATATTTAAATGGGGGGAATGGCGAACGGGAGAATTCATGCCTGGCGTCTGAAATCTTCCATAAATTTCTTTTAAATCCCCTCCCAATATGCCAGAATAGCTATCATCGTTCTCTAATCTCGGCTCTGTTTCTTTTTTTTCCGAAGAATCTCGGCTCTGTTTCACCGTTGCGTTCAGCGTTCGAATTTCGGGGCGGTCTTTTAAATATGTCTGAGACGCTCAGAAAACGCAGCCGAGAGCCGGGGGTTCTGCCGGATTCCACTGATATCCGGGAGCCGAAACGATTTAATGGCGAAGAAACGGACCGGTTTTGTCATCTGCTGCAACTAGACAAAACCCCAGCTGAAGAAGAAGAGTTCGCTCCGAGTGAGGATTTCGTAAGCGGCGTCATGAGAAGCCTGGAGGAAGAGATCAACGCGACATGTTCCACTTTTTATGCGCCAAATTCGGGGGATAATTTGCCGGTCTCCGATATTTCTAACGGCCAAACCCTCGTTTCAGACTCGGGGATTGATCTCTGTTATCTTCTAGAAGCTTCGGACGATGATCTCGGCATTCCCTCAAGCCCAGTTCTGGACTTGAAGGAACAAGTCTGTCAATCTCCCAAGGAAAGCTTGCCCGCCGAGGTTTCCCTGGAAAATCCAGATTTGAAATGCCTCGGTGAAAATTGGAACTTCAAGGACGATTTTGAAAATGATCAACAGTTTGCATTGTATGAAGATCCCTGTGATTTGAGCCAGGTGCATGATTATATGAACAAAGATTTTATCAGCCCAGACCTGTTTTTTGATGGGGGCTTTTCTGCGGCATGGCCATTCGAAACAGCCGGACGCATGTAATCAACGCAATGGCTCATTAGGACTGTATAATCATGTACTTCGATCTTATGCAGAATAGATATGATTGTAATATTGATGCTCCGAGTATTTCAACTTCAAGAAAATTTGATTCTTTGAATCCGTACTTGGCACATGGCAAACTGTGCAGCACAAGTTCCACCTTTGTTGTCGATTTCTATTTCTAGCATATTAAGAAGTTTTAACCCCACCGTTTGCTTGATTCATGCGGCCATGCCATCGCCCGTTGGTCGTGATCCACTGCCACACCTCATGGAATTATCAGTGTCAAACCAGGTGCAGATAATATCAATGGGGTGAAGAAAGTACGTTGTCTGCAGCAGTAATCACCAAATGGCGATGGGTGGTGATAAGCTAAATTTTAGGAGAATACAGCAGGAAAAAAAAATCAATGATGTAATTGCATGTTTTAAATTATGAATTTGGTTTTTCCGAATATAAATTAAAAATATTTAGACATATTTGAATGTGTTTGTCCATTTAACATGGTTATCCGGTTGACCATGGAAAATTTTAGGGGCTAATGTTCGCCCAGTGTGCTAATTTTCCATGATTTTTCCACGAAAAAGATTCTTCAATTTCCAATTTTATAAAAGACGATTCGCCCAAATTTTAGAATATAAAATTATTTTACCTTAAAAATCGCCAACATTATATAGAGACTATATATAAAATAATTATAAATTTAATTAATTTGAGTTATGAAAAATTTCTTCATGTTAATTTTGCCTTTTTCATGCCTAATTTCCGTCGGTTGCTTTAAGTTTTAGTTTCACCTAATTTATTTGGTATATGATTAATATATTAACTACAGTTTAACAATTATATTTTTAACCTTGTGGATTAATTAAATATATTTAAAATATAAATATAAATATAAATTAATATTTTAGTTAATTGTTTAAGAATATTTCGTTGTGTTTAGTTTTTTTTTATATTATAAAAATAAATTAATATAATATATAAAGTAGAATATTTATTTATTTGAATTCATAGTAAAAATATATTTTTATCAAAAATATAATAAAAAGATTAATGTT
Source organism: Pinus tabuliformis (assembly GCA_031772625.1). NCBI lineage: Eukaryota > Viridiplantae > Streptophyta > Pinopsida > Pinales > Pinaceae > Pinus > Pinus tabuliformis. Next base: position 728,073,699 of record CM062813.1, read on the forward strand.
CTTACATTAATAGTATAAAAGATTAACATTTATATGTGAAAAATTAATTATATATTATTAATTTAATTTTTAATATAAATTAATTACAAAAATAAACTAATTTTAAAGATATAATTTATATTTTAATTCATAGTAAAAATATAATTTTACCAAAAATATAATAAAAAGATTAATGTTATTATATTAATAATATACAAGATTTACATTTATATACAAATTTAATTATATATTATTAATTTAATTTTTAATAAAAATTAATTTCTAAAATAACTATTAATTAACTTTAAAGATGTAATTTATCTTAGTCTAATATAAGCATTCATCATGATAAATATGTTATGTAATTTCTTGTTATTTTGATTCTATAAGAGAAGAATTACATAATACTAATTTTGAAACTTTCATCTCAATTCAAACTATCATATTTCTTTTGAATTTGCCCAAACAAAAAGTGTTTGGTTTTCTCATAATGTTTGACCAGGGCTAAAGATTGTGTGTGATTATGTTGGATGTTGTTCCATGTTCGTTTTAACTTGAATAGAAAGCCATGTTTCACCTATGTAAGATTTGTTCCATGAATATGAAATTTCATAGAAATATTTCAATGTGGTTGTCACTTAGATTTTTATTTCATTTTAATTTGCATTTCTCATGTGTATGAATTGTTAATTTTTATATTTTTACGCATCTTATTTATTTTGTTTATTAATTAATGTTATTATGTTTATTAATTAATGTTATTAATATATTGATGGCAAGTTAATAATTATATTTTAAAGTTGTAGTTTTTATTAAATATATTTAGAATATTAATATAAATTAATAATAATATTTTAATTAATTGTTTAAGAACATTGTATTGAGATTATATTTTTTTTTGCTGATGCAAGAGTCGGACCTTCTATTTCATTAATCATTAAATAAAATACATAAAATACAACATTTCTCGATAAGTTGTGGACCAAGGAGAAAACCCAACATTAACTGTAAATGGGCCAAAGGCAAAAGCCCCGACCCCTACAACCAAACCTCACAACTCTCTAAAGAAAAATACTTTGGAAACCGGCTAACAAGAATCTAGAGTCGGACCCGAAGAGGAACATATGTGCCAAACTATAAAGATTTCATATCCGCATAACTCACTAACCCGCGAATCTGTAGAATGTATAATAAGTCGCTTCCCGCCAAGAACAATTTGCTTCCCGCCATTTTCCTGACTTGCATCTTTAATCTCAACCGTCGAACCTCCTCGCCCGATCCCATGGCTATGGCTAATATCGTTGTGCTTAGAAGCACGACTTTTACCCATAAGGACCCACCAACATGCTCGATCAATCCCATCCATAGATCTGCCTTGCAAGATCCGACGGTTGAGGATCATATTGCACCGGTCTACATCACCGAACAATAGCATGCGATGAGGGCGGTATTCCATCCAACCCCACTGCCACGTGGAGCTCGCTGAATGGAATCGCTCCCAAATTGGAAAAACCACTTCCCACTTGCAAGGCCTGCGATCACCGAAAAACCGCTCTGGACGCGGTATTGCGAACAAAGAAGAAAAACCCCTGGTTTCGCGGCCGCCGAGAGTTCCCAGTTTCTGTCCTCTCACTGCATCTACTCTACCTGAACCAATGTGAGCTGAAGCACCCGCCATCCTGCCTGTCATCCAAAAAACCAAATCGCCCGTGCTGTTACCTCTAGGAACTGCTATGAAAGTATTAACCCGGGTTGCGAAGGTTGACCATTGCTTGCAACCCACTAAAGACCCGACTGTGAGCAAACCGCTAAACATAAAGCTGCTGAGTCATCTGAACCCCGCCTCCATGGCTCTGTTCTGAAACACCATCTTATCTTCATCTGCTTGGTCGTGACACTTCGCTTTTAATCTATTCTGAGGTAGCTCTTGCCAGTTCATCGCAACCCTATTTTCTGTGCAAATCACTCCTTGATTGGCCAGAATATCTGCTAGTTTATTGGCCATTCTTTGCACATGTTTAAAACTGATTGTTCTCAGGCTCTGGAGGTGACTGTGAATCCGTTGAAAGACCTGGATCAACCTCCAGTTTCTTGAGGCTTTTTCCGGCTTCATACCCTAGCTGATTCTCTTGACTGAGTTAATGATTAACTTAGAATCAGCTTCAATAATCACATTTTGGCGGTTATCCTGAACCAGGAAATCTAGACATTGCTCCATAGCCATTAATTCCGCCATATTGTTGGTGGCTCTTCCTAAATGGCAATAGAAGATGAAAATAATACTTCTGTTTTCATCCCTTAACACCCCTCCATGACTGGCCATGCCCGGATTGCCTTTTGAAGCACCATCAATGTTGAATTTCAGAAAACCCTTAGGGGGAGGATGCCAGAAATCTAGCTCAGGATCCAAAATTAAAACCTTCCTATCCAGGCCCTGAGGAATAAGTCCCTGCAACCCTAGCTGACTGAGAATCCTCAATTCTGTTACAGAAGGTGGATTCTTAGGGAGATTTTGAACTATAGTGCCAACTGTCTCCTTAAGTTGTTTTAAGATCTGATCATAAAGGCAATGGGAAGGCTTCTTTACATTCTTGAAGATTCTATTGTTCCTTTCTTTCCAGACATTCCAAATAATGAAGCTTGGCGTAAGGGCCCAAGCTGAGCCAAGAACTTCATTATCCAAAAAGTTTCTTCTCCAGTTGTTTAGGGTGTTGATAATACTCCCTTTGTCCCTATCAGACTGTTGGAAGATGGTGGCAAAAGAATCCCACAACCTGGAGGTAAAAATGCAATTGTTGAGAAGGTGCTCCATTGTTTCCTCTTGAGCTTCACAGAGCTGGCATCTGGAAGGCCCCAGGACACCCCTCTTCTGAATGTTATCCCAGGTCAAAATTTTCCTATGCAAAACCAGCCACATGAAGAGTTTAATTTTCATCCAACCTTGATGCCTCCATAGGTTTTGCCAAATCCTATCCGGAGCATGGGAATCTAATTCAAGGAGTATGAGTTTTTCTTCCTTAAGATTAAAGGTACCCTCATTGTTGTTGCCCCATCTCAGCTGGTCATGCCCCCCTGACACTAAAATTTTCCTTTGTTCTAACACTTTCATTAGTGTCTCAGCTTTAGCTTTCAGGGGGTTGTCATCTCTGAAATCAAAGTTCCTCCAGGTTCTCCATTTTCCTATACTGTTGTTTTGATCCCAAAAATCTTTTACCTTGGATAGCCCTTTAGTATCTGCCTCTACCTTGAGGTCCTCCAAGTCCTCTTTTAACAGAATAGGTTCTTGTTGCCATCTGTCCTCCCAGAATAAAGCTAAGTCTCCCTCTCTAATTTCCCAGAAGTTGTTTTCTTGAACTAAGCCCCTGTTATCCCAGGCCTTATTCCAAATGTGTGATCCCTTTATATTTCCATCCATCCTTATGTGATCATTATTTTGCCATGAGCTAGCATATTTTTCTTTCCAAATGATAGCCCACTGAGCCTCTGGTTCTTTTACCTAGCGCCACCATAATTTTGCCCCTAAAACCTTGCTTAGAATCTCAGGATCATCCAATCCAAGACCCCCATGGTTTTTAGGTTTGCAAATTTTTTCCCAGGCTACCAAGGCCCATTTCTTCCTTTCTTCCCCCTTGCCCCAAAGAAAGTCTCTTTGTATGTTTCTGAATTGATGCAGGACTCCTTTAGGTGCTGGGAGAGCTGATAGCATAAAGACTGGGATTGATTGAAGTACAGCCTTTGTAAGCACCAACCTACCAGCCAAGTTTAAGGATCTCATAGTCCATTTCCTGGTTTTATCTTGCAATTTATTAATCACCGGCTCCCAGATGCTCTTGTGTAATGGTTTAGTAGTTAGAGGAACTCCCAAATATTTTGAGGGGAGAGATTCTCTTTGAAAGCCCAGAATTCTAGAGATGTTCCTCTGAATAGCAATATTAGTATTGAAGAAAAAAATCTTAGATTTGGAGAGGTTAACTTCCATACCTGAAGCCATGGCAAAGTCACTTAGGATTTGTTTATACGCAAGAGCTTCTTTGACTGTGGGGATTCCCTACAACATGGTATCATCAACAAATTGTTGATGAGTCAAGGCCTGTCCATTTTCAGAGAGTTGGAGACCTTTGATCTTACCAAATTCTTTTGCATGCTTGATAGACCGACCCAATCCTTCCATCATGAGGATGAAGAGAAAGGGAGAGAGTGGGTCACCCTACCTGAGGCCTCTAGAAGGAATAAAAGTCTCCGAGGGAGAACCATTGACCAGAATTGAAAAGCTGGAAGAAGTAACCAGAGCCAGGATCCATCTCACCCAGTTGTGATCAAACCCAAAAGCAATAAGAACTTTCCTGATATAGGTCCAATTCAGCTTATCATAAGCTTTGGCTATGTCCAATTGCATGATCATTCCAGCCTTTCTATTGCTGGTCAGAGAGTGCACCACCTCATGTGCTTGAATGATGTTATTAAGAATTTTCCTTCCTTCCACATATCCAGGTTTTTCCACATAAACTAGGGTAGGAAGGAGAGGTTTGAGTCTATTGGTTACAACTTTTGATATTATCTTGTAAACCACATTTCACAAAGCTATTGGTTTGAACCTATCAAGGGTTTGAACCAAATCCTGTTTAGGGGTCAAGGCAATGAAATAGGTATTCGGCACCTTCAAAATAGTTCTATTCATCCTGGAATCTTCTACAACATTCAGAATATCCTGTTTGACAATATTCCAACAAGCTTTAAAGAAACCTACATTGAAACTGTCCAAGCCTGGCGCCTTACCATTTTGCATTTCATTGAGCACCTCACTAACCTCCTCTTCAGTCACTGGCCTGTTAAGGTTGAAATTGTCCTCTCTAGACACTAGCCTAGGTATATGTCTAGTGAAGTCCCTGATGGAGTGTTCTCTATCATAACAGGTTTCCTTTGTTATGCTTCGAAAGTGCTGAACTAGTACTACTTCTATTTCTTCATGAGAATTGAGAAGATTTCCTCCTCCGTCCTTGATCAAAGAAATCCTGTTATGAGCTCTATTCGCCATAGTGGATTTGTGGAAAAATCTAGTATTACGTTCTCCTTCTTTTAGCCACTGAACTCTAGATTTTTGTCTCCAAAATATTTCCTCTTGTTTACATAAATTCTCCCAGTCTTGATGATATTTGGTGACTTGATCACTTCTGACTTTATCAAAGCCATCCGTGATAAGGGCTTGGTTGAGTTCCTGCATTTTACCTTCAATAGATTTTTTCTCCTCAAAAATATTTCCATATTCATTCTTGTTCCAATCTTTGAGCCGGAGCTTGATGTGTTTTAGTCTTTTCTGAAGAAGGAACATTCTAGTGCCCTGAATGTTCAAATCTTTTGACCACCATTTGGCAATGTTGCTGATGAAATCTGGGTGGGAAAGCCAGATATTCTCAAATTGAAAAGGTCTGTTCCTGGGGGTACCAATGCCCTGAACCTCCAGTTGAACCGACCAGTGATCTGAGCCTCCAAAGGGGAGAACTATTGCTACCATTTCCTTGTCATTGAGCATAAGGTCCTCTGAGATTATGAATCTGTCTAATTTTGAGGCCACCTGAGACTCTCCTCCTCTTTTATTGTTCCAAGTAAAGATACCATTACTCGTTACAATGTCCACTAGCTTCATCTTATCTATAAAAGTTTGAAATGCCAAAGAGTCTTTGCCTAGAACTTTGGTTCCCCCTTTTTTCTCCAAAAGTGATTTGATCATGTTGAAATCACCCCCAAGATCCATGGTATTCCTACATATCTGTCTCTGAGATTCTCCAAAGAATTTAGAAACCTAAGTTTATCATCCATTCTTTGAGGGCCATACACATTCGTTACCAGGTAGGTTTCCTTGTCTCTCACAGGTTGAATGACCACATGTTATAGACATTTTTGGGCACTGCAACACCAATCATAAATGTCCATAAACCAAGGGCTCTTAAGTCCCTAAAAGTGTTGTTCCAACCTCTAAAAGAACAAATCCAACGAATTCCAATCTTGTATCCTTTAATCACAAAGGATATGACCCTCAGTTACCAGCTCAACTAGCTTTCCTTATTCAAGTGAAAGCCCTCAACAAAATTGTTCATCGAACAATTATTGATGAGGGGGCATCTACATGTATTATGTCGATAAGTTGCTGGAAAAATTTAGGCTCACCACCCTTGTCGAGATCGTCAACGACGTTAAAAGCATTTGATGGACGATCATACACTCCATACGGGATTTTAAGTAACTTTCAAGTTGAACTTGGGGGAAAACAGTAGAAATTGATGTTGAAGTAATCGACAGAAACCTCGATTACAACATCCTACTGGGAAGGCCCTGGATATATGCCATGGCCGCAGTTGTGTCGACCTACTTCAGGAAGATTGCATTTCCCTTCCAAGGAGGAATTACAATCGTCGACCAACAAACATTTCTCCCCAACAGTTCACAAGTTACGGGAAGCATTCCAATGATCCATGGAAGCAATCATTCGCTTCAAAATATTGGAGCAGGCCTCCTAAAAGACCCTACCTTAATGGGTACTTTTTCCCTACCGCCTCCTAGTAATCTAGCGGAAGTGGCCACAGTGGAAACCTACAATATGAAATCTTCTATATCTATTGGATTCGGAAGATTCCTAAACATTTTGTCAGCATGGATCATCGCCATTTTAGAAATATTGTAGCAATCAATTTTCTTGGCCTGGGGAGCAAACCCAAATCAATGCTCATCGAGTGTTCGAATAGATCGGTCTAAGGAATATGGCACCTCTTCAGATCCTTGGTCGCATGTACATTCTACAGACTAAGGAATCATTCAATCAATGATGATAGGAGAGGCACCATGGGAAGATTACCACAATCATTCCCATCTTCCGGATTACCACGAAGATTATTCCAGCAACCTTAATCATCCTTCAGTTTTTGATTTTCTATCAAATACTGTAAATACGGTGGATTCCGAGGACGGTTCTTATCTCGTGTCGACCTCGTTAAAAAATGAAACAAGGAGTCATGAGGATAGTTCTTTTACTGTGTCAACCTCATTAAAAAATGAAACGACTCCCTTTCCAAATCGAGTCTTTGATTACGATCTCGTAAAATCAAAGTCGAGTCTTTTGAAGATCTCGAAGGTAAACCTTCATTCCAACCACCGAGATGAATGCAATGAAGCTTGGGGGGCATGCACCTCGATTTGCGTTATTATGCTGGGGGCATGCAAACTTATCATGAGCAGTGTTACCGCAGGGTTCAAGCTCGTTAAAAAATAAACCTGCCTCGAGCAGTTTTAACGCGGAATTCAAGCTCGTTAAAAAATAAACATAAGCAATGAGAAAAATGTTCCCCTAGAGTTTAAGCTCATTAAAAAATGAACCATTTTCCGGTAAATAACCATTGTGAATGTATTATCATCAACCTTTGAAGCCTTGGTCGTGTTCTCATCATCACCTCCACTCTGTATTGGCCAATCATTCACCTCTATTTGATTGTTTACCCTTTCGGAGGAACAACTGCGAAGAGTGATCCTGTTAGCCATCCTTGTGACACTGTCGTGATTGGAAAATTCCAAACCTTACCTGGAATCAGCTGCTACCCAAATTTATCACTAGTTCCTCAAAAAACGAGTCTCCTTTAAGCTCTTTTCAATTGACTAGTAAAATATGAAAAGATTGCCGAGCAATTGGCCTCTCCAGCTCATTAAAGGGACTGGAAGTGTTATCCCTCCTTTATATTTTAATCTTTTTGGACTTGAGGGATTATTACACAAAAAGATCGAGCGCTTGTTTTGTTCAGCTCGTTAAAAGTACCAAAAATTCATCCCTTTTGTATTGTTTTATACTTTTTCGAACTCAAGCGATTATATGACGAAAAAGGATTATTGGAGTTTTCTTTACGTCCCTTTTTCAGACTCTCTAAAATTGAAAAGGACCGAGTTATCCTTGTCGTTAAACTCGTTAAAACCGAATAGCGACAAACTTGTCCATACAGACAAGAACGAGTTTCACTATCGCTAAGCTCGTTAAAACATAGCGATGGGTTTGTTCGAAGGGAAAATTATAGAACATGCATATGTTATCCTCCTCAAGCTTGACAAAAATAAAGAGGTACTGGTCAGCAATGACTGGGGAAAATTTGGGAAGAAAACTTGAAGAAACTTTATTGGTAGCAAGTCGCTCTTGAACATGACACTTTCACTCCGCATCCGATTCGGGTTGGGTTGTTCCGTTCACTGGTCATATCACCATGGGTCCATCACACCATCCATATTTGGGGTTAACGCTACCAATCCATCATGTCAGTGTCACCGATATGTTCAAGAGAAGTCGCTCAGAGAATTCACCTGTGTCTCACCCACTGCAATACATTTACGCTCCATCCTTTCATGACCGCCACCCTAAACCTTATATCATCAGATCGTTTTCACCTCCATTAAAATCATTTGCTCCATTCCATGTCAATGATGTGGGATTCACTAAGGCCCTCCTATGACAGATCGCTTCTTGTCGACATCAACTCATTATCTAAGAAGTCGATCTAGGGACAACCCTTTCAGTACTTTGAAACTTGCATGCCTCAATGGCAAGTTTCTCACTTCGGAAGTGGGACAGGTTTACATCAATGGCCTTCGACTGAAAGATTTTGCGTGGTGTTCGACGCCAAGTCCCTTATTCATGCCACGTGAATTGTATTGTAGTACCTTGAGGGTCATCATCATTATCGGTGATTCCTCTCGTGCCTGTTAACCTCTTACATCATTGGCTGGTAATCAGGCGATGTCTTTCCATGTTCGACTCCAGAACATCTCTCACATGGATCGACTTGTACTTTGAGTGAAGATCGAACGAGATTGAAGACCCCGGATCTAGTTTCATCCATCTGGGCTACGATATATATTCAGGAAAATAAAGACATCAAATGTACATCATTATTGCATAGATAATCATCCAATCTAAGGGATGATGGCTCTACCAGGATCATCAGTCTACACTCAAACGATTGTTTGTCTTATGTACCTGAAAATGAATTTATAAAGCTGAGCATGGGAATGCCCGCCTCATCTAGATCATGAAAATATTATGAAGATAATTTATTGTATTGTATCTTATTACAGGTCGCCTTCTAGCTTGAAAAAACTTCAGATCCTCATGATAAAGCATTTCATCTGACATCAATAGATTAACGACCTCACGCTTTAGGGGGCAACTGTTATAGACATTTTTGGGCACTGCAACCCCAATCATAAATGTCCATAAACCAAGGGCTCTTAAGTCCCTAAAAGTGTTGTTCCAACCTCTAAAAGAACAAGGTCAACTGATTACATCTTCTCCCAGAAGTTCTCCATGAAAAACTTCTCAGAACTGGTCAAAACTGGACCATCTCACCTGCTCCATGGTCAAAGTGCGCTGCATCCCACCTAAATACACAGAGGAGGTGCGATGCATACTGAAAAGCCCTTCTATGGGGTGTGATGGGCAAGAGTGGACAAATGGCAGGGTCAATCTGCAAGGTGGAGGATCATGGAATCTTCCAGAAACTTCTCCTGTGACACTTGCCTCTCTCCATTCGCCCAGGGATGAGTAAGAGTTCATCAATCTCCAAGTGGAATCAAGAACTATCAGAGAGAGGACATTAATCAAATCTCAAAATTTGACTCACCCCCCTTGCAAACATCTATATATGGATCCCTCATCCCAGAGATCCAGAGGCTGGAATTTTGTATCTTGTAAGGAAGTGCTGCTGGTTTCTTGGTGCAACATCATAGTGTTGGGTGATCTAAGCTTTTCATGAGGTGAAGAAGGGCTTTCTGGTTGAGAGGATGATGTTGGGTCAGAACAATTTGTTGTAATCCTCTTTGTTATTCTTGATTATTAATAAATCTATTCAAGTTTTCCTCCACATTCTTGTATGATTGATGATATATGCATTTGTGTGGTCAATATATATCTGGTCCTATATTGTTTATGATAATAGATCTATGTTCTTGGATAGTGTTATGTTGCTTTGATTCTACAGGTGCTCTTTGAAGCTGGGTAGACGAGGAAGCGAGTGGCAAAGATCTATCAGAAGGGAGAGGAATCAAGCAAGGAACCAAGCACAAGACAGAGGTTGGTCTCCTTTATTCCCCTCTTATCTACTTCTCATAAAGGAAAACGAAAGTGGTTTTAGTTTGTTTGTTTCTAAGGTAGCTACCAGCCTTCCAACTCAACTCCTTGTTTGCCCATCCATGAATCTTTCCCGAAATTAATGTGTAGATCTTGAGATTAGATTTTTTAATATTATGTATTTTAAAAATAAAAATGAATTAATATAATGAAAAAAATATAATATTTTTCTTTTGTTAAGTTTGGTAGGTCCTATTTTTCTATTAAATTTAATCAACAAGTTACAACCATTTGAGAGATTTGTTAGGTGGCTTGCACTTGCCCTGCGGGAAACCAAGTCTGTTGGCCACCTAACAATATGGAATGCCATCCAAAACTAAAATAGTTTGATCTTTCCTATCCAAGTTATGTAAGACTGTATGTCCATATCTATTTTCCTAATTTACGGGAAACTAACATAACTTTAATTACAACTGAAAGTAAATGCTATCCACATCAAAAACTAATACAAGAGACCTTAGTTCACTGATCTGCATCCTCTGCCGAGGCAGAATCCACTAGTGTTGGGTCTTTGACATTCAAAAATGGAAGCTCATCTGCTGGCAAGATGCAAGGAAAATGTTTCTCAATCTGCTAGAGGTGACCATCTTTCTTCTCCAACTGGAACATGATTTTCTGAAAGTCCCTTTTGTAGTCCGGGAATGTATGCATTGCGGTGACCATTTGTTAAGAAATTTACTACATAACATAAATAATTACTGAGAGGATAAAATATAAAAATAGCCAGCAACAACCATAAACACATAAACACAAATGTGTATCCAGGAAAACCCCAAATCCGGGGAAAAACCCAACCTAATAAGATCTTATTAGCATTGGCCAAAACCCTGGCCAATCCGACCAAGTGAGCCTTCACAGCTCACCTCCAGGTCTTGCATTACAATGAAGTCCTTCCAGCCTTTTATAAGCTCCATTACATATAATACCATGGGCATAATACTATGGGTGCACAATACCATGTGCCCCAAAACCATCACTGTTTAACCTGGTCAACTTTGACTCTATCTTGAGTCAAGTTTACCTTGACTAACTCCAGAAAAACCTGCTAAGTGAGACAATCTTGCTCACTCTAGCTCTTACCCCCTCAGAGTTTTTACCTGGGGTATTGTTAATCCGACATCCCCCCTATCACCTAGGTCTAGCCCAGACTTTACCGGTGATCATCGAGGGGTACACATGCCTTACCAGGTCTTACAGTAGTATGCCCATTTACATGCAATAATTTTGACTTCATTAACTTTTTTTTTGTTTATTGTTGTTGCGATTCTGATCCATCCTCTCTCAATTTGATGTGCTCAAAAACTTCTATCAAACCGCTCCAACTAGGAGCCCTCGTAGATTCCAGCACCGGTAAATATCGCAAATGCATTGCGATCCCTAGCCGGCACTATCTTCCGCACATTCTCCTTGAGGTTCTTCTGCGTAAGATTGTTCCACCATTATTTTCAGACCCAGATCTGTAAAAGAAAGGCTGCATTGATCTCATCAGGCACTATAAACCCCTGGCATCAAAGAATCCCTTTGAAGCCAATATCTGGCTCTAATACCAGTTGTTAAGAAATTTACTACATAACATAAATAATTACTGAGAAGAATAAATATAAAAATAGCCAGCAACAACCATAAACACATAAACACAAATGTTTATCTGGGAAAACCCCAAATCCGGGGAAAAACCCAACCTAATAAGATCTTATTAGCATTGGCCAAAACCCTGGCCAATCCGACCAAGTGAGCCTTCACCGCTCACCTCCAGGTCTTGCATTACAATGAAGTCCTTCCAGCCTTTTATAAGCTCCATTACATATAATACCACGGGCAGAATACTATGGGTGCACAATACCATGTAACCCAAAACCATCAATGTTTAACCTGGTCAACTTTGACTCTATCTTGAGTCAAGTTTACCTAACACCATTTTCAAGGCAATTTGTTCCAGGGCCTTGCCCAGGATTCCTTTCATTGACTAGTAAAGGAAGAGGGTGTGTTTGAACTGTGTTATTCTACTGCGGGTGTGATTGGGATCTGGTACTAAGACCCGCCAATCCTCAACTTCAATTTCCATGGAGCCTGCCTGTCGATTCAGGTTGGCCTCCCATTTTTCTATGAGTCGTCGGATTTCCTCGTCGATGCCCTCATGGTATGCTTCCATTGCTTCATTGATAATGTTCACCATCAGCTTGCGGCCTCTCGGCTTGCCTCCCAGATTACGGGACTCCCCTTCCTCATATTTTCCTTTGGCTTTTCTACCTTTGCCTCGGCCACATAGAGCTGGGCTGTGTGTGCTTGGCATTGCCCGTACCATTTTAACTCACCCCCGATAATATACTATGTGGAAGTGGAAGCATTTCGACGGGTTGAACCACCTTCTTGCAGGTTGCCCGGGACTCATTCCTTGCAATTTACCTGTACATAGTCCACCTGACATGCATAAAAACTAGCTGAGTTTTTCACCATCCAAATTAGGTTCAAAACAATTTGTAATTCGATTTCCAGAGACAACACAAACAAATTCAGACGCTACACTGTTATTTCCAGGCTCCTGGCCCCATACATTGCCCCTCTGATGCAAGAAATTACTCATCTCTCCCTTAGCCCCGCTTTGCTCAGACTCCCAGCACCCATCATGCGCGTTCCTTGTCAGGTCTGCCTCGCTCTGTTGCAGAGTCGAGGCCACCATATCTCCCAGTCAGTCCATCCTGGTGATGTTTATGTCCCTCGGGCTTGTAACCACAACCCAAGGCCTTTCAGCCCAGAGTTTAGCGAGCCTCAAAATTGCAATTCCCCCACCCTGCCTACCCTCTCTAGCTACCCTCCCAGCATGCATGGTGAGGAGGATCCCTCGACGGGAAAGCCAAATGCCAAAAAGAAGGGAAATGGTGGCGCCTCTAGGACAATTTTTGCTGCAGACCCCTAGACTCAGCATTAAACAAAACAACGCAAGACTCAGACTTACAGAACCCTGCCAACCTAGACCATAAACCTTGAAGACTTCCAGCATTTGATAGACATCATACCAATGGGATAGACAACATATCAATTCACCCTCGCTATGGTGGTCTAGATGCGAGACTAGTATGTCCACCCACCTTTGTTCCGATTCCCTCCTCTGCGACAATATCCTTGCTTACTCCGGTTACGAACTTACATGCAAACCTTCAGAACTTCACTTCCATAATGGAGACAAATGCACATCTTATTGCCACCCTCCCAGCTATAACTCTCACAATTGCCTGATGTGACCTTGCCAGCCTTGCCACGCATGTGGAAGGTGGTGGTTTGACACGTCAAGGCTCTCACCATTAAATTTCATGATTTCATCGATCGCCAAGTACGCACCCCGGTCGGGGGTAACAAAAATATAATATTTAATTTATATTTAAAATACACTTTTACGAAAAAAATGATAATAAAAATATTAAAAAAAAAATCCTAATATTATTACAAAATTTATTTATACATTATTATAATTTCTAAGATATATTAATTTTTTAAATATATTAATTTCCAAAATAACCACTAACTCACTTAAAAGATTTAGTCATAATCTAATATAAATATTATTCATAATAAATATTCTATCTATTTTTTATTTTATTTTACTTTATAAGAGGAGAACTACATGTAACTAATTTTGAGACATTCATTTTAATATAAGCTATCATGTTCTTTTTTCAATTTGTATTGTCTTCCTTATGTATATTTTCTAATAATGGTTTACTTTCAATATAGCTTTAGCATTTTCAAGAACGAAAAGTGTTATGGATTTTTAGAATGTTTTACAAAGGCTAAGGATTGTGTGTGATGATGTTGGATGTCGTTCCATGTTCTTTTATCCTAACTTGAACTGAACACCATGCTTCACTTGTATAAGATTTGTTCCATGTTATTTTATCCTAACTTGAATTGAACACCATGCTTCACTAGTATAAGATTTGTTACATAAGGATGAAATTTCATAAACTCATTTGCATGTGTATGATTTACTAAATCCTTTGCTAATTTGAGAAGCTTATGAATGCTCAAGGAAAAAAATGATATCGTGTTGTTTCTTCTCTTTAGAATCTTAACAATCTTGTCCATTATTCCTTGTATATAGGGAAGTGAAACCTTTTACATTGGTTCTTAATATGCACCCTTCCAAAGACCCTTTCTATTTCTCAATATCCATTACCAATATCTTTAACTACTTTTATAAGGTGTTTATTGATCCGGATTTAAACAGGAACACAATAAAGTACAGAAATAATCATAAATACAAAGATGCAACAGAAATAATACTTCATTTCATTAATGTAAAATAGTGAAATATGCTTACAAACGGAAATGGAAATAAACGAGCTAGGGTGATTGTAGCTTATCTCTGAGAAGAGATGTGGTGGCTACATGCCTCTGAAATGTGTTACAATGAGGCTCGAAGGCCTATTTATTCTTGAGAAACAATGGAAAACCCTAAACATCCAAAAACCTAACCCTAGGAGATGAAATGCCAAACTGTGGGCCCCGTTTGGGTAAATTGGTACGTCAACTTCCCAGGGTCATAACTTTGGCATACGATCTCCATTTGATGCACACAATACTTCATTAGAAAGATCTATCCGAGGACTACAACTTTGCGTAGGGGAACATTGGCACATTGGCACATGGACCAATGCTGCTCCCAAATTTCTCAAAAAACGTTGTTTAGGGCCTCAAAACGGCTCCGGAAGTTCGGGACCTAAAAAACTGCTAAAAATAGTAAATTGTGATACAAATAAGGAAACTGAAAAACTGAAAGAGATAGTTGTGGGGGTCGAAGTGGAATAGGTTGGTGGCCACCAACATCCATCTGGATCATTCCTCCCCCCTTATGAAGCTATGGTCCCCATTGCGTTGAGTTCCTCCATCTGTTGAACTTTGTCCCTCGTGAGCTATTCTGCAATCTCTGATGTGTCGAGTAATGATGGGAAGCATGGTCGAGGGCGGTCCACATTGAACACTTGGTGCAAGTGAAGGAATGGGGTAATGTTGTGATCCAAAGCATTGTTTCCCACGGCCTTAGTAATGGTGTAAGGACCATATCGGAGTGGTCTCATCTTCTGATGGGCTCTTGTAAGACATTCTTTCTGCAGATGCAACCAGACTTTGTCGCCCACTTGAAACTTGTGTGACACTCGATGTTGATCATGTCGCTGCTTGTACTTGTCATTTTTCAGAATGGAGTGGCGATAGATCAAACCAATGGGTAGAGGTGCTCCAGAAGTCAAATCGGACGAATTCTTGACCTGACAGTGCAACGGTAGACCTGTGGATGAGCTTCCTGCATTTCTTAGCAGTGATCAAAGAGGTGTCAGTAGGTGGGGCTATCTCCAGTATCCTGTATAATGAATTAACCAAAGAAATAATAACAGCGCGAAGCCTTGACTCATACACAACATGTCTCCTCCATAAGTATGGTTGGTCTAATAGTACATCACAAACATCAAGTGGGGCAACATCACACAATACCTCATTTGTGAAGGGCTTGATGCTGTAGGGAAGGCGACATTGCTGGCGGACTCAAAGATTTTGGTCTCGTCCTTAGTGAAGCCACCCGATACTGTATGACTGCGGGTGTGGTGTAGTTGGTAGGCCCAACCGCTTCACGACCTCTGCTGAAATGAGGTTCTTTTGGTTGCCACTGTCGACAATGAATTGCAGCGGCGAACCCTTCACCCACATCTGTGAGTGGAAAAGATGCTCCCACTCCTCTACATCTTCGGGCTCATTCTTCTGGATCTTGGTGATGGCAACAATGGTGTTGGGCTCCGCGTCAATGATCTGCTTCCCTTTTTCATTCCCCTTGTCGGAATCTGACTCAAGGTCAGAACATGCATCTGATTCTGAAGCCTTCAACTCCGCCACCAACGACTGCTTGGTTCGACACTCACTTGTGTTATGAGTGGGGCTCTTATGGAACTCACACCGCTTTCCTATGTCCTTCTTTGACTTCGTGGTGTTGTTCTTTTCTTGCAGCTTCAACGGGTTGTCTTAGGTCACCCTGCCTTGGCTTTGTCCTTTGTTCTTCGGATTCTCAGATTCAAAGTTTCTCTTCTTTTGTTTAAATTTTTGCTTGATCTTTACAAAATATCGGTATGTCGTGCCAAGTGAGGAGATGTTCAGGAACTCCATCTCATCCTGGATATACCTGTGTAGGTATTTGCGGTATTTGAGTACCAAATGTAGCTCAAAATCCTTGATACCCAACTTTTTTTGAAGGGTATGAAAAATATTTGTGAACTTTGGCACATCTTGGTCCCTTCCCTACCACAACGTGGTCCACTTTATGTATTTTTCCTCATAGCTTTTGACAAGGTAGTACTTCTCCTTGATGGCGTCCCAAAATGAATTTCAAGTGGGAGCGGTTGAAAATAGTGATTTCATACTTTCATCCTTCTGCTCGCAGTATGTTTCCCACCAATCCTTAACGTGGGAGGCTGCTTTGAGAAGTGCAAAAGTGATCTTTTGCTAGCTGGAAAAATCATGAGCAGAAAAATACCCTTCTAACAGATTTAACCATTTATTTGCATCTATCTGACCCTCAAATATGGGGATTTCAAAGTTAACGTGTACCTTAAAGGGTGTGGTGTTTCCAAAGTAGCTGTTGGAAGTCGATGTGTCGCCCCTGGGTAGCCGCTGAAGGATTTGGGCAAACGTTTCCATCATTGCGTTCCTTTGTCGCTTGAGGGCTTCTTTGAACAAGATTTTGATAAGGATCTCCTGCCCCCTAATCTTTCTTTTCATCCGCTATGGGAGGCCATCGAGATTTGCAAGGCTGGTCTTGCAAAGGTTCGACTAGTTCAAGCCCTAACTCCTTATATCCCGACCTCGTTGGGGACATGCAAAGAAAAACAGAGAAAAAGTAGATTCCTCTGATACCATTGATCCAGATTTAAACAGGAATGCAATAAATTATAGAAATAACCATAGATACAGAGATGTTGTAGAAATAATACTTCATTTCATTAATATACAATACTGAAATATGCTTACAAATAGAAATGGAAATAAACCAACTAGGGCGATGGTAGTTTATCTCTGAAAAGAGATGTGGCGGCTACATGCCTCTGAACTGTGTTACAATGAGGATTGAAGGCTTATTTATTGTTGAGAAACAATGAAAAACCCTAAACATTCAAAAACCTAACCCTAGGAGATGAAACGCCAAACTGTGGGCCCCGTTTGGGTAAATTGGTACATCAACTTCCTGGGGTCATAACTTTGGCATACAATCTCCATTTGACGTGCACAATACCTCGTTAGAAAGATATATCTCAGGACTACAACTTTGGGAAGAGGAACATCAGTTTATGGGCCCATGTTTCTCCCAGGTTTCCAAAAAAACGTCTTTTAGGACCTCAAAATGGCTTCGGAAGTTCAGGACCCGAAAAACTACTAAAAATAGTAAATTGTGCTACAAATAAGGAAACTGGAAAACTGAAAGAGAAAGTTGTGGGGGTCCAAGTGGGATAGGTGGGTTGCCACCAACATCCACCTAGATCATTTATTTTCATGATTAAGATGCTTCTAATCATTCTCATAGTGTAAGTTATAAGGTAAGCCACATGGTTTGAATTCAAATTATTTTGATGAGCTTGAAGTTCGACAAAATTTTGTATTGAGGAGGCCCGAGTTATTGCTAAGGTTGCGCAGTTTCATCACCGGAAATTTAGGGAAGCCATTGAGATTGAAAAAAGGCCAAGCAATCTCAATAGGGACGATGGTTGGAAGATCAATAGTTGCTAGATCCCTGCCCTATCTTCCTAGTCATCTCTCCCCTACCTTCACACCCCCCCAACATTAATGACTTGAACTAATTTTTTCCCCCAATTAACTTGTCTTCTTTCTCCTTATTTCTTAAAAAAAATAAAATTAAATTGGTCCTCTTTGGGAATCTCCCTCTTTTTCTTTTCCTTATCTTTATAAGATTGTCCTTGTCATGATAAACTAAATGGGTTAATATTACCCATTTTAAGATTATTATTTAGATTTAGGTAGTAAGTTTAAATTCTCTTTAGATAGCTTAACTAATAAATTTATATTAAGAAGTTTCCCAAAACCATTAATGATAAAAATATTACTATTATTATAATATAATAATAATAATTTAATAATATTTAGTATTATTATTTTAGTTATTAAGGATAATATTAAATTCATACTAAGAGTTATAATCCCTAGAGCTATTAATATATAACATATGACTCATTATTATAGTCCCCAAATTTATTATTTTTAACTCAAATATGGTTAATATTTTACTTAAAATAACACTCAATAACAACCAAAAAGTATTAAATGACATTATAAAATATTAATATTAAACACTAATACATTGATAATATTATTATAATTATATAATTTGACTAGTCAAATCTAGTCGTTTCTTAGTCAATTATAGCCTTTATCCAGTCTAGTCTAATATAGCCGTTTTCCAATCAAATCTAGTCGTTGAAAGATCTGCCATCCCTATTTAACATGCAACCATGATCTGATTTTTCAACTTGTCTTGATGATGAATCACACTTGTTGGTTCGAAACGCATCGACAAAAAATTTTCTGATGTGATTTTTCTGAAAATCTTTCTATAAACTCAAAATTTTGATTGTACAAAATTATGTAATAAAATTTGGTATTATTCTTGACATAATACAAGATTTAAAAATATGTGTAATAAATGAAACTATATTTAATTTGGTAGCAAGCGACCTATCTCTTGAGTTCGAGAGCCAAGAATCAACCCATCGAGTACACTTGACTCGCAAGTAGGCTCATAATAGCAGTGGGGTCGTGCGTAATTAAGGCACAAGTGTGCTATCAAGAAAAGTCAAGTTCAATAAGAGGAGGGTTGTGTAGCAGGTGCATTACAATGTCATCTATGCGTATGTTTGTAGTTTATCAGGTAGACTGATGAGTCAACTTGCAAAGGAGGGATGGACTATTATAATTGTCTAGTGAGAAAGAAAGTTGGGACTCGAGACACCCATGAGGCCCGTTGGAAGAGATGAAAACCATGGTCGCAAATAAAACCATGCTAAATGAGCTAAAACCCATGTAGAACTACCTTAGTTATTTTTTAATTTTTTAAATTCTTAATCACCCTAAAAATTTTTTAGGGTTGAACATGAAACAAGTAGTTAATTATATGCTTCAAATTCACTTCATGTTTGAATTCAAACTCAAAAGTGTTCCGCTTGGAGTTCATTTAATTTGATTCAAATTATTTCATTTCACCCTGAGATTCAATGAATTTAAATTTTAAGCTCGAAAATTAGAGAACAAGGTGAATTAGGTTATAGGTGTATTAAGAACCACATCTTTTTGTGAATAGTGATGAGAGAAATTAGCATGGATATATTGGTTGGCATGGGTGTTTTTTCTATAAACTCAATGTGCAATAGAACCATCCAATTTCATAACCATAAGAAGATTTATGAAAATAATGAGTTTGTTAAATTTTATGGTGAATTTGATATGCTCTAGTTTATTGTTAAAAATTTTTAAAAACCACTATACATCTCTTTTCCAAAAAAAATAAAAAATTGACATTAGTATTATCTATATATATTAAATACCATTTCAATTTGAGAGGGAAAGAATTAAGAATTTGTTCTTCAAAGTGTTAAAAAATGATGGTAACCTGATCATAATACTACAAATTTCTTCATAAATATCACTTTAAATAATAAAAGCATGAATTTTGTTTTATCTTATTTAATAATATTTTTACAGTTAAATAAAAGAGAGAATAGACTAGCTAAGAGTGTGTAATTCACTATAAATATTATTATATAAAATGGCACAATATTAAAATTAAAAAAATATCAATATTGCAAAGTCACAATTCCCTAAATTTATTAAAAAAACACTATTATATAACAAAATTGTGAACCCAAAAAATGCAATGAACTTAGTTATTTCGTAAATACAAGTGTGAGGATTAAATAGTGTTAACCATTTAAAAGCTAAGTTACTATTATAATCTTAACAATGCTATAAATTTATAAACTATAATCTTAACAATGCTATAAATTTATAAACTATGGAAACCAATCGGTAAAGTTTTTCTTAATATATTCATTAATAGAGTAAACTTTGGCTATCATGGTTAGATCCTTCAAGATATTGTTGAACATATTTTTATTTGTCTTATAATACCCACTTGTGTGTAAGTATTAACGTATCTTTTATGTAACCAAACTTGTTCAAGACAATTATCATGTTGCCTTTATCAACTTTAAGGGTAACTATATTAAAGTTATAATTCAACTTCCACATAGTTTCATATTTTGCGAAGATGCTTGATACCTTCTTTAATGCTACATATAATGTTTTCTAAGGGAATTTTCATTGGTGCAATCACAAAACCCAATCCATGCTAGCAGTGATTGATAGCGTTTTATTTTGACCAATGGCCAAAGAGATTAAAACCTTGATTTTTTTCTCTTTCATCGCAGGGGTTGATAAATGATTTGGTGTAATGCATTTTCCTTGAAAGTTATTCATTATATATTATGCTTTTGAAAATTCCTCCCACAATATTGGTGGGTTAATTTGACATATTGTAATAAATGAGTTGATTGCATTTATGCTTAATCTATTTACTATGTATTAAGAAACTATAAACAAAATCTGGTTCCATACTTGTGTGACATGGAGTTAATTTCAGTTGCTACCATTATAATTTCAAGTAGTTTTTATCGCCCCAGCAAGAAACCATTGTATAATATTGTACTATATTTTCACTTACCTACCAAATAGGTAGTGGATGAGAAATTAAAAATAAAAAGAAATTTAATGTTACAATATATAAAAAAAACTTTGTCACATATATGTTATTGTCCTAAGTCTATTATTGATGGATAAAAGTGACTTACTAGAATTTATAATTGCTTTAAATCTATCTAAATTAATAAAATTATAATTCCCCATAACAATAAAAATAAAAATAATTAAAATATAATAATAACTTTAAAAATATCCAAATTAAATAAAATTGTGATTTTTATCAAGCTCAAAAATAAAAATAATATTAATATATAATATTTAAGGAATAATTTCATTTGAATTTTGTATTATTTCAATATAATAAAAATGTACCTCTTCAAAGGGCACACTTTTCTTTTTCATGTAATTGACAAAATAATGTGTTGGTTTACCATCTTATTGATTTGGCACAAATATAAATAAAAGGGCACACTTTTCTTTTTCATGTAATTGACAAAATAATGTGTTGGTTTACCATCTTATTGATTTGCCACAAATATAAATAATACTTTACAAAATCAATTAGACTATTAAGAAAATAATCAAACTTATATCTTAAAATAATATCTAAACACTTACTATAAAATATTAATACTTTACCTATCTAGATGTATATCATTAACTTAAAAATTACTTTGAATTCAATAATACACGCCTAAATCTGTAACATATTTAATACTTAATGCTTCATAGTTGGGTGTTTAGTAATCATTTCGAACCCAACATTACACACTTTAAACCTAAAAAAGATTTGATACTTTGTAACGAATATTTAATTAATAATTTTTTTGAATCCGACATCTCTAAACACAACGTTACACACTTTAAACAAAGAAAAGATTTGATACTTTGTAACGAATATTTAATTAATAATTGTCTTGAATCCGACATTACGCACAACTTGACATGGAAAGGAATTGATACTTTGTAACGAATGTCTAGTGTTCATCGTAAAGTAAAACTTCAAGATTTCCATGAATAATGTCTAGTGTTCATCGTAAAGTAAAACTTCAAGATTTCCATGAATCCCCACATGGGACGTTTTGGGGTTTCGTTCACATTCAATCCTTTGCGAGACTAAACGGTACAAAAAGTTAAAAGATTTAGATCATGTTTATCAAAATATTAATTAATTTGGAGTCTAGAGCTTAAGATAAAATTTTTGTATTATTATTATTATTATTTTTATATTTTTAAAGTTACTATTTATTTTTTATTAATTTTTATTTTTAATGTTACATTGATTTATAGTTTTTATTTTATTTTAAATTATGAAAATTATTTATATAAAAAGTGGAATTATTTTCTTAATATAAGAGAGCTCAAACGCTGATAAATCTGCTCTAACTAATGTCTCTTTTTCATTCTCTGAATAATCAAATTCATAAATACATTTTTACCCACTCATTGTCGACTAATAATTAAATCCTTATCATTGCAAAGGGGTGAGATAATACCACTGGTTATTGCACCAGTTCTCAGGGGGCGATGTGAGATAATACCACTAGTTTTTTTTTCTTTTCAGGGGGAAGTGCATCTCCGCTGAAGAAGCATCATATTACACATATTCGCTTAAAGCGAGCAGATACAACACATATCGCCGAAGCAAGCAGATATACGAGCTGCAGAGCAGTGTTACATACACCATGAATCGAACCCGGGCGGGGAGGCTATGAACGGTCGTCCCTAACCACTCAAGACAACGACCACGTGTAGAATACATCTAGTTATTGCACCAGATCTGGAGATGGGGGAGCTCCTCTTTCCAACCCCATAGAAAAGTAAATGTTGCCTTTTGCCCTCTCTCTCCAGGCTGCTATCTTGATTCGCGTGCTATCACTCCGAAGGCGAAAGCTAAATGCCTCGCATGTCAGGGAAGCATTTACTTTTTTATGGAGTTGGAAATAGGAGTTCCCCATAAAGATGATGTGTTGTCAGGGGACGACGAGATGGTACAAAAAGTTAATAACATGTCGGCAAGGGCATATGGGCCGTAGAAAGGATTCATATTAGCAATTTTGATTTTAGAAAAGGTGGTGGGATGTCCTTGTTACAGAGCATCCAATTCATACTGAGCGGCCCACTTTGTCTGTATGAATAAAGTAACGATATAAAAAGAAACGCGACCCATGCTTGCCAGCTTTCTCGTGCCGGTTCCTCCAATGAACCAGACATTTAGACAGTAGATGCGATGAAGAAAATGAAAAAGCTAATTTGGCATATCAATCAAAGAGGCTTCACAATCGTACTCAGTCCACTTAATACAGTGATTATATCTTTGCGCAATTATGTGAAAGAGGCTTCCTAATTGCAAGCATATATTTTACATATCATATTCTATAAATTTCTCTTGAAAAATAATGGTTAATCATTATCGTCCAAATCAATTTTGGCCTTTGGGTTATCGAATTGTTTATAATCATAACAAATAACAAATAAAAATATTCGTGGAGATCTTTAGCACGACCAGCGACACTAACTCATAACAACCACACTATAAATGCAACGTATGCCAATAGTCCATCAGCGTGGTGTAATCATTATCATATATCATATCATGGCAACAAATATATACTTTGTTATATGGAATTAAATGAGTAGGTTTGATTTTGCAGGGCTAAAATTGAATGATATATATATATATATATATATATATATATATATATATATATATATATATATATATATATATATATATATATATATATATATATATTACATAAAACTAATATCAAAGTTAAATACATATATTTTTATATAATTTTTTCCCTTATACCAAAAATCATAGTTAAATTTGTTAATATTAATTTGTCTCATCTTTATTGTGAATATTTGTTGGATATTTGCACATTGCAGGTTTCCATTTCCTTGAGTCTCACTTTTTAACTTTGGTGTTTCTTGTTTTATTTCAACCATTACATTAAGTAACTTCCTTGTGGATAAACAATGCTTGACAAATAGGTGAATTGTTACTTGGTGGTTATCTTTCAAAACTTGTTTGGATAAACTGCTTATCATAAATAGGTTTGGCTCAATTTTAAAAAGTCTTATTTTCATAATGGTTCTGCATAACACAAGTTTTAATGACATATTTGATTATATTTTTACTAGTGGGCTGATTCTTATCAAATATTCAGATTACCATTGGTAAAGTAATTGTCAATATCTCTCTAGTAAATTGATGCTATGGACATTGGCATTTCATCATGGATTTTCTCACTTATGGAGCTTCCTAACAGCTAAGATATTTTTATCTTTTACACAAAGTTTCCTAAAATTTAATTTTCTCTTAAAAGTAATTTAAATAGAAACAATATATTCATTAACATAATTTTTTTGTGTTTATTGTTAATGAGAACTTTATAAAAGAGCTTTGTCAGATTTGTGTGTTGTTAGTGACAATATGTTTGTATCTAATATATGTGAAGTGTTAAGAAGATATTGTCAAATTAAAGAATAAACTCATGAGCTATTATGGTTAAGAATTAACTACAAAAATATCATCATATAATAATGATAAATAAACAAATTATTTATTCGTATTCTTTACAAATTTAGTCAAATCCACAAAAACATCCCATAGGGGTTCCTATGACACTAATATGAGTGCATGGTATTTAACCCCATGAACCCATGTATAATGTTGCTATCATCTCTTAAACAAATTATATGAGAAGAAATTAATTTGTAGAAATTTAATATCTAACTATGAGTGTTGAACATGATACATAATACTCATAATAGCCGTATTTGAAGCAAATACAATATAAAATACAATAACCAACTCGCCTTCATGTTAGACATTGATGAATATGCATTTTTACATTCTCTTTGTTTCTCTAATTTACAAATTAAGTTGTGTTCGTATAGCGTTCGTGTCATCTCATCCATTCATGAATAGTTACTAACAAGTCACGTATTGCATGAGGTTACTGGAGGATCTTTAAGAGGAGCAGTTGCTTCATTTCCACATGCAAATATCCCCCTATCAAAACTAGAATTGGGATCCCATCCTCTTCATCTTCTACATCTCTAAGACTCAATAATTACCAAAATTTCTAAATTTTCTTGTATGCCTCCAATTTCTTTCCCCTTACCTTTCCATTGAAAACTAAACACCATAATAGTCCTTCTCTCACATCATTACTCTTTTCACACTTAATACCTTTTTAAATCCCCCTTTTCCCTTTAGGGATTTTCGTTTTCAATACCTTAGATAACCGCATAATTAAATTTGACAAAAGCTTGCAAAATTTTTTAAATGTTTGCTAAGTTGGTAAGCCTTCCAGCTAAGTAATGTTGTATACCAATATGTTTCAACACCACAACCAAATCAAAGAAAAGCAAAAATATAGTACCTTTTCCTCCATAACCATGCCTCCAGTACTTGCATTTTGCAATGTTCTTTTACAATGAAATCCTCAATGCTTCTTTAGAACTCATTGTTATAAGGAACTTCATGCATATCTCCTTTTAATGCTTGCTTCAATGTGTGGACCATATCTTAGAGAAGAATTAAACTAAGGGTGACCAACATCAATACAACAATAGGGCCAACCATTACAACGACACTCCACCATATGCAATGGGGCCAGCAGGGTTCAAACTCGCCCGATCGCGTAGGTTGACCTACCAATGGGTGACCCTCAAAATACTACCGCCAACTTAACCACCCACCCAAAAAAAATACAACACACCAAAAACCAGCATGTTGTATGGGGGAGGCCCTCGGGTTTTACCCTAAGACCTTGACCTTCTAATTTAGCATCTCCGCCAACAACATAATGAGCTTTTTCTTGCAAAGTCCACCACCATGGGGTATTTAACGCTGAATTCTACATTCGCTTATTAAGGAGTGGAAATGAGAGCCAACCTTGCTGCATGAATTTAGAGATAGGGAAATATTAATTGATTCCAAAAGAATATTCCAATGCAAAATCTAAAGGAGAATCTTGGAGATTTTTTTTGAGCCAAATTTTTAGTGTTAGAATTATGTCGAGTTTATACTCAAACTAATAGAATTTCACCAGGAGTTTGTTGGTGAAGATAGTTTTCTAACTTGAGCAACAATTTTTCCAGAGATAGACATTGATCAGTGGAACCTTGACGCAGGAATCTACATGGAATCTGAAAGATTCCGTGGAGGCCCAAAATTGACAGTTTCAGAACCAGATCGACTTTCTACTCATTTTTCTTAGTTTTTTGCCAGGAACACAATTATGTGATCCAATTTTTCATTTGAGTAGCCAAATTCTAGTCAACCTGCAAGAAGTAATCATTAGAGAATCTTTAAGATTCTCGCGAGTCCATATTTTGACCAAAGCATAAAAGGGTCGAGTTTACAGTCATTTTTCATGATGTTTCGGCAGGAATTCAATGGTGCAATCCATTTCTTCAGTATAGGTGTACATTTTTAGGCCATCCCTAGAAGTGGAGGTATAAGGTGTCTTTTCTACATGCATGTAATTTTATTTCGCTAAAGATTAATGGAAGAGGCCTCCCCACATCGAGGAGAGCTCGAAGCGGTAGCCCACACTAGGTGAACATCATTATCAACTTATATGTGTTCTTCGATTTGAGGGTTTCCTTTATGTTTCCTCTTATTTAAAGTAAGCTCATGTGATGTTTCATACTCTTTCACATGCAGTTCTGCTAACATCACAGAAGTAAAAGATCTTTGTTAATTCCAGTGTTGAGAGAATCCAAATAAAGTTTGGTATTAAAGAGTGTCTTCTGTTCATGTGAATTGAAAGTGTATGATAACCAAGGAAAATCTCCAAAGAGGTGAAGGAAAACTTAAGTCCTTTGATCCAAAATTGAGGCGTGCAACATGAAGGAGGAAAATGGTAGATAAAGATGCTCGGTTGGAGGAAGAGAAAAATTATCGCAAGGCCTTCTATGCCATAGCAAAAAAAGTGGACAAATTATTTGTAGAGTATGAGAAGACAACGGTGAAACCAGAGAAGAAGGAAGGACTAGATGATCATGCCTCGATGAATCATGAAGGAGGAGGGGAATATCCTCCTGAACCTCCCTCTCCATCTCCAAGTGAAATTTCTTCTTCTTCCTCTTCTTTTCATTCTAGAGGTAGAAAAACTCATAAAAAGCCCTTTTTCAAGCTTGATGTCAAGTTTGATTTTCCTGTGCTTAGTGGAGAAATGCAGAAAAACTAGATAACTAGATTAGACAGGTTGAAGTATATTTCCGCATACAACGAATCAAAAAGGATGAAACCAAGATCCAGCTAACATCCCTTCGATTGAGTGGCACTTCTCTCGTCTAGTGGGAAGGCAAGTTACAGAAAGGTGGTAAGAGTAGTCGTAAGTTTCTTTTATCTTTTCTATCTTTTCTTGAGTTGGTTCCATAACATTTGGTATCAAATCTTTGGATTCTAGGGTTTTGCTGCTCCAAACAGGTCATCGTGGCATTTTCGCTATAACTTTTTTTTGTGAAGTTTCAGAAGTCGCAAAAAAAACCCATTTGAGAAGAAATCGCGCTGAACCTTGGGTCTGAATTTCAAATCTTTTCGAGTGATATTTTCGGAGATATGATCTGAGGAAGTTGGTCTTTTTGCAGACTCCTGAATTACATTCAAAACAGGTGACCTGGGGAAAATCGTCATAACTTTCTCTCTGAGGATCGGATTGAAATTTCATTAGAAGGTACAGAAATAGGACGGACTGTAGTTTTTGTATGCATTTTCAGATCCATAGGTCGAAACAATGACTCGTGACACAACGTACAAGTTTGCTCTACTGAACTAGTCTATAAGCAAGTCACTATGGGAGATTTCGTATAACTCTTCCTTGGAGAAACCAATTTGGTTCAGACTTATGGCATTGGAAAGAGGACTCAGAAGGCTACTACAGGTCAAAATTTCAGAACTGGATGATCCAAAATTACAGAGATACATCAGATTCAATATCAGGCTTCTACAAAGTGAAAAAAGGTGTGCAGTTTTTTTTTTAAATTTTTGCATAAGCTTGGTTTGAAGGAATTCAAAGGGCATAGTAAAGCATTATTATCGGTAACTGATGCCCCGAGGAAAGAAAATGCAAACACCTACTAAGGAACCTGAAAGCTCTAGCATGACTCATGAAGAAGAGGAAGAAATGCTACATGATATATCAAAATTACAAGAACAAGTGCAACAAATGTCACGCTCACAAAAGCTAACAAAAGCTAAGATAAATGGCGTGGAATCTAATATAAATGGCATGGAATCTAAGATAAAGGGCATGGAAGCTAAGATGGATGATTTGAAGATAGATTTGAGGACAGATTTGAAGACAGACATGGCAGATTTGAAGACAGATTTGACAAATTTTCTACAAGAAATACTTACTAATGGTGAAAAGGTTGTAAAGGAAACTCATGATGTGAACAAAAGAAATGTTAATAATGATTCCATAGACTCTAATGTTGGATCAAAGACCCACCATATTCCAAAAAGTGATATGAGGAAGTTTGATGGCAAGGATCCCGCCACATGGATATTACAGATGGAGCAGTTCTGCGATCTCAATAATGTGCAAAACACACAAAAGGTACGTATGGCAACTTTATATTTGGAACCAAATCAGTTTGTATGGTATCAATGGCTTTGCTCTCGTAAACAATTTATCACTTGGGCAATTTTTACGGAAGAATTGATAGCACATTATGAGGATACAAAAAGCAACACTTTTTTTAGCCAATTGATAAGTCTCAAACAAAAGGGTTCAATAATGGAGCACATTGAGGAGTTCCAAAAATTGAACATAAGGTTAAAAGATATTCCAGAGGAGCATAGGATTGATGTGTTCATAGGTTCTTTAAAGGATAATATCCAACATGATGTTCGCCTTTGGGAACCTGATTGATTAGAGAAGGCATTCAGGTTAGCAAGAAAAATGGAAAGCAAAATCATGGCAAGGAGGCATCATACCACTCACAACTATAAAGACGGAAGTGCAGTTGCCCCTAGTCTTCCACAACCTATAAGGTTGACACCACAACAATTGGAAGAAAAAAGAGCAAAAGGGCTTTGTTATAGTTGTGATAGCAAATACACTAAAGGTCATAAGTGTGCTGAGAAGAAATTATTCTACATAGATTGTGAAGAGGAAGAAGAAAAGGAGCAAGAAAGGTCAAAAGAAGAGGATATGCTCCAGGAACAAAGCCTAGATGAAGAATAAATAAATCCGACCATATCTTGTAATGCATTGGCGGGAATTACCACTCCTCAAACCATCAAGATAGAAGGACAAATCAAGAAGAAAAAGGTAATAGTGTTGATTGATTCAGGAAGCACCCACAATTTTATTCATTGTAGGGTAGCAAAAGAATTGAATTGCTTCCTATATCTAGCACCAGAGTGTCAAGTGATGATTGCAAATGGAGGAACAATAAATTGCTCTGGAAAGTGCCATAATATCAAGCTATCCATGGGAGAATATGTATTGACTAGCCCAATGCTTTCCATTCCAATGGGAGGTGCTGATGTTGTACTAGGAGTCCAATGGCTACAATCCTTGGGTACAATAGCTTTTAATTTTCAAGAACTTTTCATCAAATTTTCTATGGAAGGAAAGGAAGTTGAATTAAGGGGTATTGCAAGGAAACCAAGAAAGATAATCAGCTCTAATGGTATGACAAAGCTTCTAAAAAAGGAGCAAAGGGGTGTAATTGCACAATTATGTTCGCTAGATGTTTCCACATTAGAATCATCTATTTCTCCAGATCTCCAAAAAGTCCTCGACAATCATTCCAAGGTATTTGAGACTCCCAAAGGTCTCCCACCTATGCGTGATCATGATCATGCTATTCATCTGATTCCAGGAAGTGTTCCTCCAAACATCAGGCCGTACAGATATCCCTATGTCCAAAAAAGTGAAATTGAACGTATGGTTGCAGAAATGCTAGAGGCTGGTATAATTCAACCGAGTCAAAGTTCTTTCTCGGCTCCAGTAGTATTGGTGCACAAGAAGGATGGATCATGGCGCATGTGTCCGGATTATAGGGAGCTCAACAAGCTCACTATTAAAGATAAGTTCCCCATTCCTGTCATTGATGAATTACTAGATGAATTGCATGGATCAATTTACTTCACCAAGTTGGATCTTCGTTCAGGATATCATCAAATCAGAATGAAGATTGAAGACATTCCGAAAACGGCATTTAGAACTCATGAGGGTCATTATGAATTTTTGGTCATGCCTTTTGGCCTTACCAATGCACCTTCAACATTTCAAGGTTTGATGAATTCAATTTTCAAACCATTCCTTAGAAAATTTGTGTTAGTATTTTTTGATGATATACTTATCTACAGCAAGTCTTGGAAGGATCATGTTGAACATGTTGACAGGGTGCTACAACTATTGGAGGAGAAACAATTATATGCAAAAAGATCCAAATGTTTCTTTGGAGTCCAGGAGGTGGAATATTTGGGTCATATTGTATCTCATGAAGGAGTTAAGGTAGACCCTAGAAAAATTAAAGCCATTAAGGAACGGAAAATCTCCACATCCATAAAGCATCCGCGCGGATTTATTGGGTTGACAGGGTATTATCACAAGTTTGTTAAGAATTATGGGAGAATAGAAGCACCTATAATGACATTATTGAAGAAAGATGCATTTTCATGGAATCCGGAAGAAACAAAGGCCTTTGAACATCTTAAAGAGGCAATGTACCAATCATCAGTCTTAGCTACACCGGACTTCACAAAAACCTTTATTGTGGAATGTGATGCTTCAGGAAATGGAATTGGTGCTGTTCTAATGCATGATGAAAGACCGATTGCTTTTGAAAGTCGTCCAATCAAGGGAAAGTTTTTAAGCAAAGCTATTTATGAGAAGGAAATGTTGGCAATACTCCATGCTCTTAAGAAATGGCGACCCTACCTAATGGGAAGACGCTTCAAGGTAAAAATGGATCATGATAGCCTTAAATACTTTTTAGATAAAAGATTATCCTCTGAAGAGCAACAAAAGTGGGTCACAAAGATGTTGGGTTATGACTTTGAAATCATCTACAAAAAAGGGAAGCAAAATGTGGTGGCAGATGCACTCTCAAGAAAGGATGAGGATGTGGAAGCATTGTTGTGCGCTATTTCTATCATCCAACCAGATTGGATAAATGAAGCAAGGGAGGAATGGAAGAATGACGAAGAAGTGTGGGCACTTATTCGAAAGCTACAACAAGATTCCAGTACGTCTGATACATTTAGCTGGCAAAATGATTCATTATGGTACAAAGATCGCTTATACCTCTGTAAGAATTCCCAGCTAAAAGAAAAGATTCTTATGGAATTGCACACTTCTCCCTTAGGAGGGCACTCAGGATTTTTAAAAACTTACCACAAGGTTAAGAAGGAATTTTTTTGGGATGGCCTTAAATCAGATATTCAAAAGTTTGTGGCAGAATGTTTGGTTTGCCAACAAAATAAAGTTGAAACAATTAACACACCATGTCTATTACAACCTTTATCCATTCCAAGCCAACGTTGGGAGGAGGTATCAATGGCTTTTATCACAGGTTTACCCAAGTCTGAGGGAAAGAGTGTCATCATGGTGGTAGTTGACAGACTTACCAAGTATGCACACTTTTGTGCATTATCACATCCATTTAAAGCCAGTACAGTTTCTACTGC
Organism: Pinus tabuliformis; assembly: GCA_031772625.1. Lineage (NCBI taxonomy): Eukaryota > Viridiplantae > Streptophyta > Pinopsida > Pinales > Pinaceae > Pinus > Pinus tabuliformis. The sequence goes on from CM062813.1 coordinate 728,105,252, forward strand.
ATTTATGGAAACAATTCAAAAGCTACATGGAAACCCAAAGATTATTGTAAGTGACACAGATCCCATTTTCACTGGAAATTTTTGGACAGAATTATTTTCTTATCTTGGTACTCAGTTAGCTCATAGCTCATCTTATCATCCTCAATCTGATGAGCAAACTGAGATAGTAAACAAATGTTTGGAAGGATATATTCGTTGCTTTGTATCTGATAAACAGACACAATGGGTCAAATGGTTGCCTCTGGCTGAATGGTGGTATAACACTTCCTTTCATACAACAACAAAAATGACCCTATTTATGGCACTTTATGGGTATCAACCACCATCCATCACATCATATTCAAGATAAAATTCTAAGGTTCAGGTAGTGGAACATCACATCGAACATCAACAATAAGTCCTCCAACTCTTAAAGGATAACCTCGTGTTGGCACAAAATAGAATGAAACAACAGGCAGATCAACATCGCAGTGAAAGAAGTTTTGATGTAGGTGATTGGGTATTCCTATGGCTACAACCATATAAGCAAATGTCCCTCAAGCAAGCTAAGAAGGATAATAAATTATCACCAAAGTACTATGGTCTATACAAGGTGTTGCAAAAGATTGGTACTATGGCATACAAATTGGAGCTTCCTATAGCTTCTCGATTGCACCCAGTTTTCCATGTTTCATATTTAAAGAAGGTTATAGGCGACAAGCTCCCAGTTCAAACAATATTGCCAGAACTTGATGAGGAAGGAAAAAATATATTGGAACCGGAAGTAGTCATAGAAACAAGAACTTGACAGCTACGAAATCGTTCAATTTCAGAGTATCTTATCAAGGGGAAGAACTTATCCGCTGAAGATTCCACATGGGAGGATGAGAATTTTATGCAGAAGTATCCAGAACTACTCAAGCGTTGAGGACAACACTTTTTTAAAGAAGAGAGGCATGTCGGGTCCCTATAATACTAGTGATTACCCCATTACTATTGTAGTTATACCCCTTATTAATATTGTTGTGCCCCTATTGCCCCCATATTGTTATTACTGTGCCCCATAGAATCCCTCTATTTTTATTTTTGTGGCTTTATATTATTATTGTTAGGTCGGCTGGATTATATTGTGACTCCTTAGACTCCTATATATAGAAAGGAGGTTTTGTCATTTAAATCATCAAAGAATTGTTCATTTATGTAATGTAAAGGAGGTTGCCCCCTCGAAGAGGCTGAATTCTAAGGTGTTGATCTATCTTTTCTATCTTTTCTTGAGCTGGTTTCATAACAATATGCTTTGACCTGTCATGAAAAACTGGATTCTCCATGAGTTTTATGCAACTCTAATTGTCACAGTAAATTATTGAAGGTCTCAATGCCTGACCAAAGAGACCAAACAACATCTTGCGAAGCCATATGGCCTCACAACTAGCCAAACTAGCAGCCATATACTCTACCTCAGCTGAGCTCAATGCAACTGACTATTTTTTTCGGCTGATCCATGACACAACTGCCGAACCTAACCCAAAACAACACCCGGAAGTACTCTCCCTATTTGAAGCACAACCTACCCAATTTGAATCCATATACCCTGCCAATCTCACTCCATCACCCTATCTATAATCCATACCAAAATCCACAGTCCCCTCAAAGTAACGAAGAATGTGTTTTGAAACCACCCAGTGCACTATCCTAGGCTCACACATGAACTAACTCATAGTGTTAACTGCAAAACATATATATGGTCGAGTGTTGACCAAATACATCAAACAACCAATCAGTTGTCTGTATAGAGTAGGATCCGCCAACTCGGAATCATAAGTTTGAAGTTTCTTCCAGTTAGTGATCATAGGTGTAGACATGGGTTTGCAGTCCTTCATGTGAAATCTACTAAGAATATTTACAATGTACTTCCCTTGTCCCAGGAAGAAATGCCCCTCCTCTTGCCACACCTCTAATCGCAGAAAATAATGCATCAAATCAATATCCTTCATCTCAAACTCTGAAGCAAGATCTCTCTTGAAACCCTCAATGAGTATCTTTGCACCAGTGATGATCAAGTCATCAACATACAACACCAAAATGAGAGGCTGCTCACCCACCACAATGAAGTATAGGTTCGAATCAACCTCACTCTTTATGAAACCCAACTACTGCAATTATGTATCAATCCTTGAGTACCAAGCTCTAGGAGCTTGCTTCAGGCCATAGAGTGCCTTTTTCAATCTGCATACATGGGACTCCTTCTCATGCACCTCAAAGCCCTGCGGCTGCTCAATATAAACCTCCTCCTGAATGAAGCCATTGAGAAATGTGGTCTTCACATCCATCTGGTGGATCTTCCAACCCATATTTGTTGCAATCGATATAATGGAGTGAATAGATGTATACCGAGTTACGAGAGTGAAAGTCTCCTCATAGTCAACTCCCTCTACTTGTGAGAGCCCTCTTGCCACAAATCGAGCTTTGAACTTCTCAATGCTGCCATCTGCAACATGCTTTATCTTATAGAGCCATCTGGAAGTAACAACTAATTTACCTTCAGGCCTCGACACTACCTCCCAAATATCGTTCTTCATAATAGAATAATACTTCTCCATCATGGCTCTCTCCAAACTTGTTGGCTAGTTGCCTCCTCATAACTAGAAAGCTTGGAGTCAACAATGCTTGTTACCAATGCCATGTAACTACATAACCGCTCAGGTGGTTTACTCTCTCTAACCTATTCCTTTGGCCCATCAACTGATGTGGCCTCGCGCAAGGTATCTTGAAGCCACTTGGGCTTCCTCTCCCCTGAGCACACTTCTCCCACCAGAGTGAAATAATCCTCCTCATCATCAGAAGCCTGAACTCCTGAAGGCCTGCCAACTGACGTCATGCCTGAATGTGTTCCTATAGATGCTGAAGTACCGTGCAAACTATCTATTAGTGGACTACCTTGTGAACTGCTCTATGGACTGCCCTGCATGCTGCCCGAAGAACCACCCACCTGACTCAGAGAGCCACTGCGCACGGATGGACCTGACAATGTAATCGATGTACCTCCTGATTCCTAACCACTGGATCCCTGTGTCTGACTCAACTGCTCCTAAGGGTCTGGTGACTATGGATACTCTAACTCTCGTTACCTCCTAAAAGCTCTCTCCTCCTCGAACTTCACATCCCACCTGACAACCACTTTCCTCTACGCAAGAATATAAATCCGATAAGCTTTCGAGGTCTCGCTATAACCCACAAATATGCCCTTGTTTTCAGTGGGCTCTAGCCTAGTCCTATTCTCCTTGGGGACATAGGGATATGTAAGACACCCAAAGATATGAAAGTGCCCAACATCAGGCTTCTTCCTAGAAAAATCCTCCTCCGAAGTCACATTCCCCAAGGCATGATGTGTACTCATGTTCTGCAAGTACATAGTAGTGTTGCAGGCCTCTGCCCACAAAAATAAAGGTAACCCCTGATCATAAAGCATGGCTTTGGCAGCCCTTATAATGGATCTATTCTTCCTCTCTGCAACCCCATTCTTCTAGGGGTAGTAAGGAACTGCGAACTCCCTCCTAATGCCTGCCTCACCACAAAAATCAACAAACTCACCAAGGGTATACTCCCCTCCATTTTCTGACTTGAAGACCTTGATCTTCCTACCTATCTGGGTCTCCGCAAGAGCTTTGAACTCTTGAAACTGCTTGAAGACCTCACTCTTGGTCTTCAAGAAATAAATCCAGGTCTTCTTGGAGTGGTCATCAATGAATAAAACATAGTACTCATAGCCACTCAAGGATACATGAGACATCCGACCACTCACATCGATATGAATCAAGTCAAGTATCCCAGTTGCTCTGCTGTCACTACTGGGAAAAGGGGATCTGGCAAACTTCCCAATAACACATCTTCTACATACATCAAGGCGACCAGAACTAAAATCTGGCACACCAGTGGTGATCTCCCGCAATGTGCTCAAGGCCCCATGATACATGTGCCCCATCCTGCGGTGCCAAATCTCACACAACTCTGAACTGCTAGATTTTTTATTGGTCTTGTCTCAGGTGTTGCTACTCAATCCCATCAGGTGCTCGAACGAGAACTTGTACACCCTGGCATGGTGCACACCAATATCTCTAGCTAGAGAAGCTAGAGTTCCATAGGATATATAAGCACCTGCCCTCTATTGAACAACACATCATACCCTCTGTCCTCAAGTGCTGACGGATATCAGGTTCTTCTTCATTCCAAGCACATATAGAACATCTGACACCTTCAAGGGAGGTTTGGGTCCCCTATCAAATGTCAATGTCCCCACACTGAATTCTCTAAAAATGTTTTCATCACCAAGTACTACCTCCATATCAATATCACCCTCTAAAAGATCTGAGAAGTACTCTCTTACTCTTGTCATGTGGCGAGAAGCGCCATTGTCAACATACCAAAAGTTAGAAGATGCTCTGCTAGTAGCGGGGAATGCACACTCCTCCTAAACCTATATGGCAGGCAATCCTGCACTAGTGGCCTCACAACCTATGAACCCAAACTCTCGATCAAAGCTCTTTGAGAAGCCCTCTATCTCTGCAGAAGCTGCCATGGGTTTGTCTTTCCCTTTCTTATTTTTCTTCTTCGGACACACAACAACATAGTGTCCCAACTTTTGGCAATTCCAACATTTGACTTTGGAATAATTCTTCTCCTTTTTTTGTTGCTTGCCTTTGCCTCCACTGTTGGAAGCTTGCTTCTTTTCTCTTCCCTTCTTGCCTCTTGCTAACAATGCCACATTATCATCCTCCTCCACCTGTTTGGTTCCCCCAAGATGGTTCTTTCTAATCTCATTCTGAATGAAATCATCCCACAACCTCTCCCAATCTAGAAGGTTTTACTGTGCAACAATTCCATCCACAAAATTCTCTCAATTCTTGGGAAGACCATTCAAAGCAATCCTCACCAACTCAGTGGGTGCAATTATCCTACCTACGGCTGCCAAATCATCTCTCACTAAAGTGATCTTTGTGAGGTATGTTGTAGCACTGTCAGTCTTAGCCATTTTAACGGCCTTCAGTTTCTCCTTTAGGACCATTTTTTTGTTTTCATTTGAGCTCTGGTATAGGCTGGTCAAGCTATCCACATTTCATGTGCATAAGTCTTTCCTCTCACATGAGGAATGACATGGTCTTTGATTCCTTCCAAAATCAATATTTTTGCCTTAGCATTCTTTTTTTAAACTCTGCTAACTATACAGGGTCAGCAGGTACTACTATTGGGTTCTATGTCATATTTATCATAATGCCCCAGACTTCTGCTTCCTCAAAGATGCTCTGGATTCTCTCCTTCCATGCATTGTAGTTGTTCTATCCATCCAACCTATCTTCAACTCTCAAACCCAAAGACATGTTTAACTGTCCTACCAAACTGAAATTTTCAAATATGTGGTAAATGTTTTTGTTTTCTATGTAAAAATCAGCTTGCTGTAATTTTCACTTTGTTGTCCGAAACTACACTTTTCAGCCAACCAAGCTCTGATACCATGAAGAAATTTCAACCCCCACTCTGGTTATCAGTTTTCCTTATCACCCCATGCATTTAGTTTTAAATCCAAGCATGATAAAAATTCTAAAATCTGGAAATGATAATATTTTCTGAAAACACAAATTTAGAGATTTCACAACTGCTAAAATTGCAGAAATAAAACACAGTAAAATTATGACAGCCACGCATAGAAAATAACAAAGTGATTTTTTGTCAATGTGACCATGGAAAAACCCCCTACAACTCTTAGGGAAAACCAATTTGAGAGCTCTTCTTTATTTCTTAAAATTCTTTTACAGAGAAACTGAAATACACAGTAAAAATTCCAACAACCACAAATTACAACTTATCTCGATTTTCGTGCTTGCATTCTGCCTTGAAAATCATGCCAATCAAAAAATATCCAAAACATAAATTTTCCAGCAATAAAACAACACTAAATGTTGTACAACCATCCTCGAAAAACCTGCCCATAACTTGTTGTACATATTGTACGGATTTCAACAATACGGCTGCCTCGAAATTTGTGCTCAAATATGCCTCAAAATTCGTGCCCTTACTGTTGTCCCTCTTCCTCGATTTCTATGTTGTCCCTCTTCTTCGATATCTATGCCTTTCTCCTGTTATACGATTTTTTCTTGGGATGCGTGCCAATAAATGTTGTTGCCCAAATTTGCTGAAATGTCTTCTTAATGCTCTCCTTCACTTCCTCACTGCTCAGAAATTTTCTCCTTGCTCTTTCTCCTCTTTCTCTCAAATGCTCATCAGAGAATGAATTGATCTTTTCCTCTTCTCTTCTTGTTTTATTCTCTAAATGACCTTTTGGGTTACCCTAAGATCTAATGGTTAAGATTCATTCAGATCTATGGATGAGAATAAATGTGCATTTAATTCTCACTTTCTATTTTTTTTAACTCACCCACTTAAATAAAGACCCACTTAGCCTTTTATTTCCATAGTCACTTTTTCACTTTCTAATTCTTCATTGACTTTAACTAGTCATCTTTAAATTAAAATGTAACTTTACCACTTATGCAGTCACTTTTAAATTAGAATGCAACTTTACTACTTATAAAATCAATTTTAACTTAAATTGATTTTACCACTTATAAAGTCACTTTAGGAGAAAAGTAAAAAAATAAATTTCGAGACTTTTCCCTAGGCCAAAGATCAAAGCCTTAGGGAACCACTTGTCCTCTGGTACCCAAATTTTCACATGTATTTCAATGGTTGGGAGGAATGTGGTTGCCTCTATTGTATTTCCATAAATTTTAGATAAGTATTTGAGTTATATGTTATTTTTTACTAAGTATGTGAAGTCTCACGGTCATTTTATGATTGAAGTAGGAACAAAAATGAGAATGTGCATAGAAATATTATGTTATTATGTCATAATGAGTATTATGAAAAGTGTTGCATATTAATGAGTTAGATTCAGTTGTTTAGAATTATTGGTCTCTATGGAAAATGTGTGTGTGTGTGTGTTTGTATTGAACAATGCAGGAAGACTAGAAAAATGATACACAAGAGACCAAAGGTTATTCTATGAACTTTTAGACCTTGGGTATCTCTCTATTGAGGAAATATGGGTGAGGGAACCTAGAATCAAGAGCCCCCAACACGGATTCCTCTTCGTACAAAGAGAGTGTGTTAGTAATTTAACATAAAAATAAAAGAAAGCAAGGGGCCTGGTTGTATTAGATTTAGCCCATAATGTGTGTGTGTGTGCGCGCGTGTGCGTGTGTGGACACATAATACTGGAATTCATATTAATATATACTAGGATTTATAAATGTTGTAGGAAATAAGCTATAAATGGAGTAAGAATCAACACTTGAAACAAGGTTAGCATGTAAATAGACTGACAACAAGAAAATAATTCATCGCCAACCTGAGAGTGCATGTAGTCCTTGCCCATCTTAATAGTGGCTCTACAAGAACTATATGCAGGATCCCACTAGCAAGAGTCTACAGCGTTATCTAGCCTATAGACTTGTAGTATAAATCATACATGTACTCTATGTATAAGTATAATACCCATAATCAAAGATTGTAAATTAAATGACATTAAGAAATTAACATAACACAATATTTATACATGTGGAGAGAACTTAGAAAAAATATGTTGCATATGAATATACATCCAAAGAAAACATAGTTCCCAAATATTCATGATAAAAATATAAACCCTTCACTGTAAATGCGTGTAACAGAGTAAATTAAATATATTATATACATTCAACAGTTACAATTTATCAAGTATACATGAATCTTGAGCCCTATATCTTACAGTCATAGAAAAAATAATGGACATTGCATGTTCCAACATTAAAAAGGAGAAACCATTATTTAACATTCCCATAACTATTCTAGTTATAGAAGTCTCGCTTTGTGCCTTGTTTTTAAAAGAAAAAAATTCAAGAAATATACATAACAATGAATAGTAGCCCCCAAGCCATTCATAAACTTTTCTCTGGATTAACTGAATGGGTTATGGTTTCGTATGGAAGAGCACTAACATAACTATCTGAAGCAACTTCAAGAGAAGACCTACGAAAAATGGATGAAGCTTGAAAAATATATACCTAGAAGATGCAAGAAGATTAACAAGTAAACCCTACAAAGCTATGGTTTCTCGTGAATACTAACCTGCAAAAAAACAAAATACCCTAGATAAACACTATACTTTCTGAAGGAAGAGAAAGGAAAAATTCAAATAAAACTTTGGAGAAAAAGAACAAATCGATAGTTACACAAAAAGGGTAGGCAAAACTCCTTGCCACTGTCAAAGCATATCATGAATTCTATGCTTAGAAACCCTATTGAAGGGGGAAGGAATTCCTTAATGAAAATATATAACCAAGCTAAGAGTTTAAAATAAAGGAATGATAGAAAAATATGGAATTCAATTGAGAAAGTTAAGAGGGTGAAATTGAATTCATCATGAAACCCTGTAACCATATCTCGAGACCATGGGGAGAAAGCCCAAAACCCTCTTGCAAGAATAATTGAAATTGAAACAAAAAAAAGAAGAGCGAATGTCATATTATCTCAAGTAAAAGAAATATAAATGTGAAAAAGGACGTAAAAAATAAAATTAAGAAGAGACCAAGGTTTTCACTATAACCTAGGCATGAAATCTAGTGTCTCTTAACATCAATAAACAAAATAATCCAAGAAAATCCTTCAGTCTAAGAAAAGATTCACTGTGGTAATTAATTTGGGCAAAGGTCGATCACTAGTATCTTCTTTTTTCTTCATAGTTGCAGAGATTTTCTCACAGAGCCGGAAGCACAAATGGAAAATGTGGTAGAGGAGGGGGGGGGGTTCGTTACCCTAATCGTGCATAATCAATATCCATATCAAAGATTTAGTACCAAACACCATTGTTCATAGTGTTGTTCCACATGACCGAGGGATGGGCTAACTCAAGGTCTTCAACCACATAGACTCTTTCACATGAAATGAAAACCTAGTTGGAGCCTCCTGTAATTAAACCATAGCACCTCAGAAGGTTCTTCAATCTAGTGCCACAACGCTTATGGATATGAAATTCTAAAGTATATCGAGGTAGCTCATAAAGTATACCTTGGCTTTAGCCAAGTTTATGTTCAAATAAAGTAACATATAACCATTACTTTTTTTATGTCTAGACATGTTACACGTTATCAATTTAACATGGTCAAGATTATTAACAATAGTTAAAAAGGATGTCTCAAGTGATATGTAAACATTGAGATATAATTTAAAGTCCAAGTACCATAACCAATCCAAGTATGAGGAACAAGTAATCTTTTGAGAAGAACATAGTAACCACTGCCTCATAATGTAATAATAAACTTGAAATGGTAATTGTAAATCATTCCTTCATGTCTTAATAATGTAATAGCCAAGCTACCAGTAACAAGGATGATGCAATTCATAAAAAAAAATGTTATTGGGTGAATACTAAATGATACTTTGGTGAATTTTAGAGACATGTTACATTTTAATATTCATTCAAAGATTCATTCAAATCAAATTAAAAAAAGAAACATCTTCCCTTTGCCCAACTACTGGATAACGAAGGAGAAGTTTTGAGGCCCCTTTGCAACTTGGTGAAACACACAACTAAATATAGTTCTGACGTGATTTTCCTCAGAGCATGTGTTTATGTGATTTCCATCCTCACCAAAATAGTTATATGTGTTAATATCATTCACTCCACCACCAATGAATAGATTTTTCCCCTGGTCAAGTCCCCTTTGAGCTATGCCTTTGTGATTGGGGTTCAATCTGAGCATCGTTTCACTTCATCTCTTCATTTTAACATTAAGATCTTTCATGCAAAATAATGATGGATTCACTCACGCCCTAAGAATTCACGGGGGGCTTCACTAGGGGAGCAATATCATACCACGCGGGTTCATATTGGGGGGAACTTATTGATTAAAAAATCACATAATATATTGGGGGTAAAGGGTTTTTATATTGGCTAGTTTTAAAAATGAAGCTCAAAGTTAATGAAAGAATATAAATGGGTATAAAAAATGTTATTGAAAAGAAGGATACCTATAATATATAGTGAAAGTAGGGGTTTTTTAAATTGGGAAGGTGTACTGGGTTTGTATTGGTAGGGGGTTAAATAATGTGATTTTTAGAGATATTTTCCAATATGTAGCCAAATTAAGGGTATTGTTTAGTATGCTATGAACACATGATATGTTAGAAGTTGATTGAGTGAAGCCCCCATGTAAGAATTATAACAACTCTAATATCAATTGATAAAATAAAGTTAATACGAAAGACAAGAAGAAAAGACAAGAAATTTGGTGAAGAAAGCTTCAAACCATAATGCCTCACAGAGTTTCCATTTCATCTTTCAATAATACAAATATATAATATAACTACTAAAACACCTTAATTGTTGTCATCTAATACCTCACAAAAAATAAAATAAGATAAAACAAAACAAAATCTTAAAACATACTTAAAATAAAACAATATCCCAAAATATGAAATACATAAAATAGTATACTAAAACTTTATAATTATATATGACAAAATAGTTACATATTATATCACATACTCCAAACCCATACACTATCTCATATAAAATTTTCTATTTTCAAAATATAATAATCAATTAATGAATCAAAAATATGCAATGTAAAAGCAACTATCTAATCCTCAGGATAATGTTGAGATATGCTTGTGTTTTTTAAATGCGGCAATAAAAGAAACTAAGCCCATACACTCTCTCATATAAAATTTTCTATTTTCAAAATATAAAAATCAGTTAATGAATAAAAAATGTGCCCATGGAAAAGCAAAAATCTAATCCTCAAGATACTGTTGAGATATGCTTATATTTTTTTTAGATGTGACGATAAAAGAAATTATATAGAAAATGGTGGAGAATGGAATATATAATATCTTAAAGGTAATCTTAAATCCAGAAGACATAGATTTTTATTATATGTTAATAAAGTATAATGTAGAATTTTATTATGAATTAATAAAATATATTACTAAAGCAACACTTGTGCCATAATGACTAACTCCTCAATTTGAACAAGAATCTAATAATGGAAAATCACATACACAAACGAAATAAAACAAAAAAAAATCTATATAGAACCGCATACCTCTTGTATAAGAGATGCCAAAGAAATAATACACTTTCATGTTTTAAAACTTTATTCACCATATAAAGTTTTTTTACTTTAATTTTTAGAATTGACTTCCCCATGGGCATAGGGTCTTGTTCGAGTGTCGTATTTTGAAAAGGAACTGAGTTTAATAGGTATAGAAAGTTTGTTTTAAATTTGTTGTATGAGATTTATATACGCGTAAGATTTTGTTGGAGTGTTGTATTTTGGAAAGGGAATTGAGTTTAATAAGTATAAAAAGTGTTTTAAATTTGGTGTATGAGATTTATATAGGTGTAAGGTTTTGTTGGAGTGTTGTATTTTGGAAAAAGAATTGAGTTTAATAGGTGTAGGAAGTTTGTTTTAATACTATATTGATGTATGAGATTTACATGGGTGTAGGGTCTTGTTGGAGTGTTGTATTTTGGAAAGGGAATTGAGTTTAATAGGTATAGAAAGTTTGTTTTAATTGTAAGGTCACAACTAAATCAAATACCAAATTGGTGTATGAGATCCATATGGGTGTAGGGTCTCATTGGAGTGTTGTATTTTGGAAAGGGAATTGAGTATGGGCGTAGGGTCTCATTCTCATTGGAGTGTTGTATTTTGGAAAGGGAATTGAGTATGGGCGTAGGGTAGGGTCTCATTCTCATTGGAGTGTTGTATTTTGGAAAGGGAATTGAGTATGGGCATAGGGTCTCGTTGGAGTGTTGTATTTTGGAAAGGGAATTGAGTTTAATAGGTATGAAAGTTTGTTTTAATTTTAAGGTCACAATGTATGAGACCCTACGAAGACATACATACTCTACCCCAAGTTTTGAACTTGTGACCTCTTAGAAGGAAACAAATATTCTTAACCATTAGACCCACTCAAGTTGTATATATATATAGAGTTTTGGTTTGATTTATAAACTAAAAGTTTAAATTTAAATTGTTTAATTTGTATAATTTGAATATTAAATGGTTGAGAGAAGATTCTTTGGCGAAAATCACATTAGGATTCTTTTGTCGACGCATTTCGAACCAACTAGTGTGGTTCATCGTCGGGACAAGTTGAATGAACAGACTCGCTTTGCATATTAAATAGATAAAGCAAAACATCCAATGGCTAAATCTCTTGACAAGGTAACGGCTATATTGACAACAACTATATTTAGCCGTTGTCAATATAGCTGTTACTTGGTCAAGAGATTTAGCCGTTGGACGTTTTGCTCTATCTATTTAATATGCAAAGCGAGATCTGTTCATTCAACTTGTCCTGATGATGAACCACACTAGTTGGTTCGAAACGTGTCGACAAAAAAATACTAATGTGGTTTTCACCAAAAAAATCTTCTCTCAACTTGATATGGATCACAGAAGCCTAAATTCAATATTAAATGATTTTTTTAAATGTTAAATTTAATTATGCATTCAAAAATATATTTTAAACTTTAAAATTACCATTTTATTTAAAATTATATTAATAATACCAATAAATAAAATATATATATATAAAATTTTCTATTCACATGATTCATATCACCCTACTTTGCATTTTCATTTTGATATTTTTCCTATTGTCGAGAAGACTTGGATAGGAAGAAATTATAAAACTTTTAAAAAAAGCACCGACAGCATCCTTGGCCCACTGTACATCTAGGAATTACACAGCGCGGCATGTGATGATTGAAATAAATTGCTCGTTAGTTTCTCTTTTCTGAGCACCTCCAGAGTGGCCACTATCGAATAATGCCTACGACTATGCGTGTAAGCACATTATCTTTTCTGAAAATGTCGCGAGTGGCCACTATCTAATAATGCGTACGACTATGCGTGTCAATTCACGGGTTCGTAAGCGGGCAGATATAGGATCTCCGTCGATTTTGGCTCACTCGGTAAACGGAATGTTATCTGTTTGTGGTGGAGAGTTCTGTCAACATGGAAGATGAAGATTCGGTGTAAGCTTTAATGGCGTTTCTTTATTTATTGGACCTTAGCGTTTGAAGGGCCCAAGTTTGTTGTGGATTAACGAGATGGGGTATTTATGACCTGACGCATTTCTGGTGAACATTATGCATCCACGTCAGAAATCTAGTTGGGAATATTGAAATAACAAGTTTTCGTTCCAAAACCTATTCCGGATAAAGAATTATTGTTAATTTTGAGGGGTGCCTAATTTTATGTAAATTCTTGGACTGACTTTATCAACTGCTCGACTGAAAAAAATATACCCATCGTCCAAAGTCCTACCAGGATTCTCCTCGCCGTCGGTCACCACATATTCCATGTCACCGGGCAAACATAACGTTGTGTGTCCGTCACATCTCTCTAACGGCAAACCGCTTTCTGCAGGGGGCCCTTACGGGGCACTGGGCAGGTCCATTTTTTCCGTCGATCTGACGGACGGACGAGATTCAGTCGTGCTGACGTATCCGTAGATTTTTTTTATCGTAGCCGGCCCCACCACGGAATGGTCTTAGCTCTTCCATTGACGTTAAGCCGTGACCTGGTTAGTCGGCGTTATCGCTGGAACCCAATATCTACATACCGAAAATTCATTATCATTTACAAATTTAATATCACGCCTCGATAATTGCGTTCAATGAACCTGTCTTTCATGCCTGACCTTTAATGCCAGGTGTCTTGGTTTGGTTGATTGCAAATTCGAAATGTTCGGTGCAAATTGCGCAACACGCAATTTTGATCGGATTTGACAGAGAACTTTGGACTGTGCCCAAATCAAGCTTTCCTCAATATTTAAATGCAGGAAATTGCAAACCAGAGGAGCCATACTTCACCTCTTCAATTCCCAAGGCTCCTTCCCATGCCACACTGTTCAACTTCTGCCAGCTCAGACAGAGCTTCTGTATGTAACTTCTCATGTGCAGCTATGCATAGATTTATATAGCTAACCGTTCGATCAACTCCCATCGTATCCGCTCTGTTATCTATATCGGCTTCGCTAAAGCCGAGCTATCATCCTCTTCTAGTTTCTGTACCATTTTTGTGTTCAGTGTTCGAATATCGAGGCCATCTTTCTATGATGATGACTCAGACGTTCAGAAAACGCGACCGAGAGCCGGAAGCTCTGCCGGTCTCCACTGACGTGCAGGAGGCGAAACGCTTCCACGGCGAAGAAACGGAGCGGTTTTGTCAATTGGACAAAACCCTGTCACAAGAAGAAGAGGAATGGGGTGCCAGTGAGGAGGTCATAAATGAAGTCATGAAAAGCCTGGAGAAAGAGATTGGCACGGCTCCTTTCACTTCTTATCCCTCAAATTCGGGGAATAATTCGGCGTCGTCCAATATTTCTAGTGGTCTAGAAGGTGAAACCCTGGCTTCGGACTCGGGGGATGATCTGTTTTATCTGCTGGGGGCTTCAGATGACGAGCTGGGCATTCCTCTGAGTCCTCTTACGAACTTGAAGGATGAAGTCTGCCAGTCTCCCAGGGAAACCTCCGAGGGTTTGTTTGAGAACCCTGATCTTAAATCCATTGGCGATATCTGGGACTTCGAGGACGACTTTGGCAACCATCAACAGTTTGCATCGTATGGAGATGCCCATGAGGCGAGCGAGCTGCAAGGTTATATGCACAGAGATTTTTTCAGTGAAAATATGTTTTTTGGCGGTGATTTTTCTGCGGCATGGACTTTGGAAACTGCCAGCTGCTTGTAATTATAACTTATTAAGGTTTTATAAGACTCAGCTTATTTTATGCATCAGCGTCGAGAAAATTATTTTCAGTCCGTTTGTAAATTATATATCCAGTATTTGTGATTCTTATTTTTTTGTGTATGAGTTAAAAAAAAGTTAATCTACCTATAAATAATTTTTATAATTTAAAAGAAAATATAAATGGATGGTAAAATGAAACATTTAAATTAATTTGATTTTATAATTTAAATTTAAGATTAAGTAAAATTGATGGAAAAATATATTAAAAAAATGTCAAAATGGAGAAGATTTATTTCAAAGTAATTATAAAAAAAATCAAGATATATTGTTGTTTTTAGAGGTAATGAAATAAGTTAAAAGAAAAACTCCCAAACTTAAAAGTGTTTGGCCAAAATATTGCTTTGTATAAAAAAATATATATAAAAATATAAAATTAGAATTTTAAATAACATCATTTTTTTTAAATAATAAAAAATTATTATAAAAATACAAAATAATAATTTTAAATAACATGATTTTCTTTAAATAATAATAATAAATCATTTTACCTATACAAAAGTCAGCAACCAAATATAATATAATTAATAATTTCACAACCCAATATAATTAACTAAAAACTTATTCCCATTACTAGTTTCACATCCAAATATAATAAGTTTTTCCACTGTAAAAATATATATTAACACTAACCGCCAATGTAATTCTTAAGTTCGAATTGCTCATTTGATTAAATATTAAAGACCATACATTGCCCCATGGCTCACGGTGGAGAATATTAGTTGCTGAACGTTCCTTCTTTCAGCGCCAATAGTAAGAGCCTATAAGTCATTATATATCACATCTGATATTAATCCATATTAGTTGCTGAACGTTCCTTCTTTCAGCGCCAATAGTAAGAGCCTATAAGTCATTATATATCACATCTGATATTAATCCATATAATTTATAAAGTTTATAATCAAATATAAATGGATTAATATATGAAACGAACTATATACAAAGTAAACAAGTTTGAAAATGTCCTCTTCTTAATGAAAACAAAAATTTAATCATCCTGTACATTATTTACTCAAACAACTCCGAAGAGTGAACCTGTTCGATCCTATTATCATATTTCTATACAAATGAACCAATTCAAAGCTATTGAGCAGCAATGAAATGCGCGCTTACCTTTCCAATTTCTGCTGCCATATCAAGCCCAAAATGAAATCGATGTCCAAACTTCATTGAAAAAAAAGCCAGATTCAGCCGACAAAATTTTGATATCGACTATGATCACAAGTTTAAATTATTTTTAATTTAATAGTTTTTTAATAACTTGATTAATGTCAATTAAATATGATGATGATGATTAATGTCTATATTAAGATCAATATGGTTTATCAAGATGTTAAGGAAAAAGGGTTTAATTGTTATTCTTCGAAATCTTGTTTATGTGATTAAGGAGTAGGGAAAGAATAGTTGCAAGATCACTATAATTGGGCTGGCTTAATAAATCAAGAAGATTAAAGGTCTAGATCATGATAGGAAATTGAGAATAGATATGAACAAATGCTAAACAGCAATATGTGTAGCTGTGCAGCAATATGTGTATTTGATGGATGTGATTGATGTGACATAAATATATGTAAATATTTGTACAGATGACATAATATATTGATTCTGCAAAGGAACTGGCCCCCTTTTTAAAAAATAAACAAAAACTAAACAATCTTAAAAAAATATTTTAAATGTATAACAATATTAAAATATATATTTTAAAATTTATTTAAAATAATTAGAATTTTTATATCATAATATTAATTTTTAAATATATTTTCAAATATATAAACATAAACCTTATACTATATAAAATTAAATTATTTACTAACATAAACTTTATATATTATATATATATATAGAGATTTCCAAAGTAATTTATATAAAACTTAGAAAAAAAACAAATATTTATCTATATTTAATTGTACCCGAGAACCAAACGGCTTCACTAACCGTTTCGCTCTTACCATCTATGTTGTGGCTCTACGTTTAGTGCCACTTGGCAGTGCATTTTTACTTGAAAATTAGTTTGCATGAAACAAAATGTAATGTATGCAGGGTCATTGTCTTTTGCGTCAAATTTGCTTCACTCATTTTTACGTGCATTCTTTGAAACTCAATGTTAGCGACGATAACTCAACGTAAGCCAGACATTTCGACGTTTTGATGTTATATTAACATTAGTTAGTTGAATTAACATTGTGTTGATTGTGTGGGCAGTTGTTAATTAGTATCATGATAGCTTCAAATTATGGAACCTTTATCGTGTTTTCGTGTTTTTTCTAATATCATATGCTTTTATTTGTGTTATTTTAGTAACACGTTTAGTTATTTAAAATGGCAATTATATTTGATTAAATAATGTTAGATGATGTATTAGAGTTATATATATGGTTGGGAATAAAGTTGTTGTTGTTAATGTTAGGATGATGTATTAGTGTTATTTTTTTGGTTGGGAGTATAGTAGTAGTAGTTTTTTCTAATATCATATGCTTTTATTTGTGTTATTTTAGTAACACATTTAGTTATTTTAAATGGCGATTATATTTGATTAAATCTATTTATTATGTTAATGTTAGGATGATGTATTAGAGTTATATATATGGTTGGGAATAAAGTTGTTGTTGTTAATGTTAGGATGATGTATTAGTGTTATTTTTTTTGGTTGGGAGTATAGTAGTAGTAGTAGTAGTTTTTTCTAATATCATATGCTTTTATTTGTGTTATTTTAGTAACATATTTAGTTATTTTAAATGGCAATTATATTTGATTAAATCTATTTATTATGTTAATGTTAGGATGATGTATTAGAGTTGTATATATGGTTGGGAATAAATTTGTTGTTGTTAATGTTAGGATGATGTATTAGTGTTATTTTTTTGGTTGGGAGTAAAATAGTAGTAGTAGTTGTTGTTTAATTATAATTATTATTTTATAATATTTAAATATTTATTAAAATGATTATTAGTATAAATTTATTTTATCATATATTAACTAATTATATATATATATATATATATACTTTTTTTTTTTAGCAATTATATATTTCTATTATATTAATATTTAAAAAATTATGTATTTATAAATATAATTATGAAAATTTAATATATTAATTTTATTCACTATGGAAAAAAAACCTATATAGCTATATTATTATTTAAAAAATTATATATTTAATTTAGCCAGCCATCCGGCAGTTCCACGATCTCTGCTAAAGTGAAACCCTCCCTCTGGGCTACTTGACCATCCAGCAGCCAGTCCGTGCCATCCATAATCGGGCAAGGGTAACTACGAAACTAAGCTACTTGACCATCCAGCCAGCTGTGTCTAGTCAGTGCTTGCTTTCTAGAATAAGAAATCTTATAGTTCCGCCCGCCATGTCATCCAGCAATCGATCATGGATAGCTCAGAAAAATCAAATAGTAAACAGGTAGTAAACAGGCGGAACAACCAGCATATTTAAGGCGCGAAGCGGGCGAATCAAAAGATGAAAGATTTCGTAAAAAAAACTTAGCTGCATGGCGTTTCAAGTTCCAAAAGTCTATATGGCCTCCTCTGGGTCGCTAAATTGCTTGTTTCATTAGGCAAGTCAATGAATGAGAGCATTTCAGGTAGGATCTTCCTTTCAAGATCGTCCTTTCCTTTTTGAACTGATGAGGGCTTAAGCTTGAGTGTGGGTAGCAGTCAGTCCCCATGAAGCGATTCATGAAGTTGGTGATATAAGACCACAGGTCTAGGTCTTTCGGTGGTAAGGTGGGTAACTATGCCTACTTTGAAACTGTCAGTTGGACGGCGGCTACCCTAAAGCTAAAGCCCTCATTTAGAAATACAGCCAGACGATCTTGGAAGGAAGCGCTTGCTTGCTTGGGTGGTGGGTGGCACAGGAAGTGGGATCGTGGGAAGGAACTAACTGCCCTCTTGGATTTACTCCTTACTTAGAATATCTTACACGCTTGGGTCGGCACTTAGAACATTCGTATGAACTTTAGAAGCCTGCACAATGAATAGATGTTTTACAGCTACCAACCAACCAACCAACTGTTGTGGGTGGGATCGTTTTAGGAACTGCCTTACTCTGCCTGAAAATAAGGAGGGGGTAGGCATCTTAGACCTTGAGTATTACCTCTGCCTACTGGATGGATGGATGACTGCCAATTGGACCTACAGCACCAGTTTTATGAAAATTTAATATATTAATATTATATATCTATAAATATGATCATGAAATTTTAAATTAAATAATAAAATAATTATATAATTTTTTTTACATATAAATAAATGGTATAATATTACATTAAAAAATATATAAATTTATAAAATAAATTTAACATCAAAATGTTAATTGCAATATTGTTAATATTTTGTCTTCCTCTTCACTCTTCTCATCTTTTCTTTGTAAAAACATAATAAAAAAACAAAAATACATATATTTAATAAATAAAATATAACTATTCATTTAAAAATATAACTAACATATAAATTAAATGAATGTTAATAATCTTTTAATTACCTTTTAATTCCATATAATCACCCTCTTTTCCATTATCCATAAAGAATATGATATATTTCAATTAATAAAATATATTTAAATTAATAAAAAAATAATTTTAACAATATATATGGTAAAAAATGTTTAACTAATAATTAATTTTTTAAGCATAAATTACATATTTTTTTTATGCACTTCACTTAATAAAAAATATTTTTAACAATATATACTAAAAAATGCTTAACTAATACTTAATTCTTTAACCATAAGTTACATAGTTTCTTTTCTTTAAATGACTTTTCATTAACGAGTATGCTTTAGTTTATGAAATCAAAATTACATTTGTTTAAATATATGCTATTAAAAAAACCATATTTAACAGTTTTATACTTAATTCTTTAAGCTTAAGTTCCATAGTTTCTTTTCTTTAAATGACTTTTCCTTAACAAGTATGGTTTAATTTATGAGATGAAAATTACATTTGTTTAAATATATACTATTAAAAAAACCATATTTAACAGTTTTATACATAAAGCTTGTATGGAATATAATAATATTATTACAATGATAAATTCAAGAAATATGGATTTTATCAATATTTAACCAATAAAAAAATATGTAAATGATATTATAAACTGACATAAAAGAAAAATAAAAATTTAAAAATATATCAAAATAAATAATTTCAATTATATCAAAATCAATAAATACAAACATGTGTGTGGCTTTGCAATATTTTTGTTGTGCTACTTCAAATTCCATTTGAATGCTTTCCGACCATTCTGTAGGCCTCTATGAAATCACTTAGAGAGTTATTTTAAATATAACGTGTCAATATTTTTTTAATAGTCTTCACCCTGCTCACTAAGCATTGAGATTTTCTTATTTAATTGGTTCAAAACCATATAAAATGGTCTCACCTATATAAAATTTAGTAACGATATAGAATGGAATATTAAAGGTCACCTCTAAACATATGAGTAAGTACCTAGCATTAATAATTCAAACACATTTCATGTGATATGTTATCTCCTCTTCTTTTTGATAGTTTACAAAATATATGAAGAGCGTATTTATCATGAAATAATAAATTTAATAACTTTTTGCAAAGGTTTTTTTATATGTTGTGATGCTCTTCACTTACTATCCCTACTCACTTTTTCTAACTTTTAGTGGTATTTTGTCCATAAATTCTTTATTAAAATTAATATATTATGAAAATGTGTATATCACTAAAATTAAATTTGTTTCTCTATTTTATTGTTTAAGAAATAAATATCCATCTCTTTTGAGGATTATTTAGGTGCTTTATGTTCAAACATTAACTAATATATATATGTATTTTATTCAACAAATAAGTTCTATGAATAAAATAGTATATCAGTGCAATTACATATTAAGTTTCTCTAAACAACATATGATAGTTTACATTATGGCTAAAATGGTTAAATCAATTATAATTAAGACAAATAGAACTTTTTCCCCATTGAGTAGAATAAAAATGATCCATATATAGGTGTTGTTTCTCTTTTTTAATATTTATTTACAAATAACAGTTTTAATCAGAAAAAATTACAACATAAAACAAATTACAGTAAGTGATGATTTGTAATATAAATGCAATTCTTCATAAAATAAATACATATTTAGAATATTACATAATCTAATTATAACTCAACCTGATATCATTATCAATACCTTCATTGACTAGAATTATTTTACCTTTTTCTTATCCCACATTTATTTCATTCCTTAGGTCTATTATCATGATTTGAGGAATCTCCATTAGAAGCCATGTAACATGCATCTATTACAATGACACACTATTAAGTATAATATCCATGTTATAAAACCTATACATAATTTGATATGAACATTGACATGCATAAGGCCAACATAACTATATACACATAAACTAACCCCTTAGCTCAAAGACATGGACAGATAACCCTCTACCTCCCTAACCTAATCATAAAGAAACACCAATTTTGTTACCATAGTGTTACAGATCCATTTGGGCACATCAATCCCATCATACAAGTCAGTGTTTTAGGGCTCATCAAACCCTAATTTCAATTGCTACATGCCCTAAACAAGTCACCCCTTTCAATTCCTCTTTCCCAAATAGTTTCATGACTTGAAGACATCCAGAAATGGCCTCCAGAGGGACCAGCACAGGTAGGCCCATGTAAGGGTGCGCTGTAAAGTAGTTAAGTCCATGCCAAGGTGCTCTGTAGAGCACTTAGGCTTCCTTTCACCTGTGTTAGGCGAGTTTGAGCCAAATTCACATAGGGTTTGGGGAATATTCTTATCTTTTGGAGTCATCTAGAAGGTTCCCTCACTTATCAACTCCTATGAGCTCGAAAATGAATGAGGAATGAGTTAAGATGCATCCTATCCTCTCATCCTTCCTCTATGGAACTAATTCTAAGTATGAAAGGCCATTCAATACCACCATTTATGACAAAAACTCCTTCATCTCCCTATAAATGGACCACTCAACTAAGTGATCAGGGGTTGGATTATGTTGAATTGTAAGGAGATAATGTTGCTATGATAATTGGCTTTGAAGCAAGCAATGTAATGCTACAAGTTTGTCATGCTTTTGATGTGATGTGGATGGGATCCAAGCTGGAGGAATGACTTTGAATCAGACACAATGGTTGTAATTCTTTCTTTTATTCAATAAATTATTTGAACCTTTCCCCCATATGTTTTTATTGTCTTATAATGCTTATATGTGTGAAATGTATCTGATTCCATTCACTTATATTCAATAGATATTTTTCTTTGATCGATTATTTGTTTTCTGTTTTGTGTTTACAAGTACTTCTCAAGTGTATTAAGTACGGGAAGGAGCAAAAGGAATGATACAAAGGAGACGAGAGAAAATCAGAACTACAAGTAGGTATTCTCATCTTCTCATATTATCTATTACTTATAGGAAAAGACTAAAATACTTTAAGCTGTTGTTCTAGATATGGCTACTTATCTAGGGAATTAATATTTATCCGTAGATACCAAATTCTCCAAAACAAATTAGCGACTATACTAGGGAAAGATCACCTTTCCTAATAGCTTATCCACCTCCTAGGAAATTCTTGCAGACCCTACTTGTGTTTATTGATTGTATTTTAGCTCTTTTGCATCGAAAATTTGGTCAAAATTGTGTCAAATTGCCTTTTCAAATGGCCCACTGTCACCAGTGCAGGCTTGTGAGGGACACAGTGTGCTGCAGAGCACCCTTGGCTTAGGAACAGTGCTTTGAAGCGCACTGTCTCCCATTCAGCGCTATGCTGATCCTCCTAGGGTCAGTTTCCCACCTTTGGAATGTGTCTTTGCCAACTTTTCTCTGTTTGTTTGTTTGTTGATTGATCAATGAATGTCATGTCTCAAAGAACAAGTTTTTATCTCCTTGTCTAGCCTTACTTTGACTTGATTGATTAATGTTTCTTAAATGTTTTCTTTGTCATGATAGATCTATAGTCAAAGTTAGAATATAATTGATTAATCTTTGTTCAAAAGAAAGTGTTGTAAAAGTCTTATTTTCCTTTAAAACTGAATTTTCATAAAGTCTTTGTTCTTATAAAAGATTGATTGATTGTATGTGCATTAGTTTCCTTTTTGTTCATCATAACATTAAGGGGATCGAAAAGAAAAACATGCATCATGCATATTAAAGTTTGTGAATGCTTGATAGGAATAGCTAGGGAAATTGCATTAGATGTGCTCTTTGCTTTTTCTCAAAGATCTGATTGCTCTATCCCTACTAGCTAAGGTTTTCATTGTTAAATTGAATGAAAATAATGCTTATCATATTAGTTACATTTTAGGAATTGCAAACATACATCACGTGGTGAACCTTGAAGGGAAAATTTTAAAGAATATCAACATAAAATTTATCTGAATTTACCTAATGGAGCATTGTCACCTAACTAAAAACATTTAGAGGTCCACGCTAGAGACGTGTTCCGGCGTCGTAAAACATAGCAACTGTCACTAACTTGTCTGGAATACATCCCAAGTGTGATACCTCATTCCACATACGTGAGTATATCATAGCCCTTCCATGTACCTTCGGGTATATAGGGCGGTGTTACAGTACGTAAAGTATATGGGAATGCTCTCACTGTGCAATTTTGCATTAGACAACACTAATACCGATTGGGCCTCTGCATATTGGGGGACAACACTAGGTTTCTATCCATTCTTAGGTAACCGAGTCAGCCACCATGTACACTATGATACATTGAACACAACATTCGGGGAGATTTCCTACCCTTACTTCTCGATTCCCCGAGAGGTATTTTGCAGTTCACAGTTGCTTGGTAAACCTTTTGCCTAGATTATCCTTCTTTTGTTTTGTTATGTTACTTTGATTAAAAAAAAATTATTTGACTACGGATAACATCCTTCATACTTACTCCTTATTTGATTTTAGGTTGAAACATATGGCAACAAATCCGGAGTCCACCAATCAAGGAATTCCTTTTGATGGGAATCCTAATCCTTTTCCTCCTTTCAAAAATATTGGTGCTCCTTATATGGTGACATTGTCCCTTCCGGGATTTACCATTGGCTTTCCAGTATGGTTGTTTTCAACCTCCTTGGTTCAAAATGTCATGATTTCTCCGCAATCAAGTACTCCTCCAACTGGACAAAATCAACCTCCAGTTGATCCTAAAGTTGACCCATTTCCTTCTTCTTCGGTTGTTTCTTCCTCACCTTCTTCCTCTTCACCTGGTGAAAGTATTGGTACTAGTAACTAGGTAGCTAAGAAGAAGAAGAAAGGGAAAAAGAAGAAGAAGAAGCAAATTCAGCAGAGGGGCAACCAAGTAACCATTGCTTTGAATGTAACATCTGATAAGAAATCGTCCATCAAGCCTCACAAAGTTCGATATCCATGCAAACTTTGTGCGGGAGACCATTTTCTTTGAAATTGTCTTGATATTCCTCAGATCTTAGAAGAATGGTCTTCTCGTTCACATCGTCTTGTGTCATCAACTTATGGAGATCACATTGGTAACACACCATCAACTAGTGGTAGTAAAGTTCATGGAAAAAAGGGTAAAGTTAAGTTTCCCTGTAGGTTATGTGAAGGGAATCACCCCATTCACCTTTGTCCCTATATGGATGAAGCCAAAAGTGTGTTGGATAACCGTCCTGCTTCACCGCAGTGACTTCCATCTGGTTACAGGAAACTATCCCTTAATCCTTCACTAGTTGATAAAGTGACTGACCCAAATCAAATGTCAGTCAAACCCACTCTCTCTGAATGTGAATCCAATGAGTTTATACCCGACCCAAATCAACAGGTTGAGGTAACATTTGACCTGATTTCACTTTCAGTTAATCATACCTTTCCCGAAGAGAGTGAATATGATACCACTCAGGTTCTTTTTGTTTCTTCAGATTCCAATGAGCTTGGGGGAAACCCTCCTATTCCATCAAGACAGAAGGAATTTTCTCATGTCATCGTGACTCAAGGGGTTAATTCTCTCATTTCTATGGTACCCCCTCCAAGTAGTCAGGTCAGTTCCTTTGATTGGAATCGACTAGCAGGATTTTGTCTTCCTTCTTATGTGCCTTTCCAAATCATAGTAAAGGTTTGTAATATGATTGTATCTGACACTATTATAGATGAAGGTGCATCAGTGAGTATCCTTTCCTCCACTTCTTGGAAATCGCTTGGTTCGCCACCACTTGTGCTAGTTACCCAGAATCTGTTGGCTTTTAACAGAGGAACCAGTCAACCATTAGGGATCCTCCCTCAGTTACCTATTACTTTGGAAGGAAAAACTGTTTATCTCAATGTGATGGTAGTCCCAGGCCCTTTGGATTACAATTTACTTCTTGGGCGCGACTATGTTTATGACATGGGAGCTATTGTTTCAACACTCTTTCGAGTGATTTGTTTCCCGCATGAATGAAAAGTTGTCACAGTTAACCAACTTTCATTTCCCGGTCCAAATATGGCTTCCAATCAGCCATCTTCCCTAAATGGTCCTAATGGGGCCAGCGCAACACTGTTCGGACTAATCAACAATTAAATTATTTAAGTGTGATTTAGTTGTGGATTAGTTTAAGATTACCAATGTTCTCGGATTTTTTTGGAAAATGATAGGTGGCATTTACGTGTGCAATCAATACTGTGTACTATACCTCGGGTCGCATTTTCCGCTCCTCGTTTCACCAAAACTCTTCCTCCGTCATTCATTCAACCATTTCTGTTCTTTGCACTTGTTCGCCGAGGGTTTGTTCTATGTCGTTTTGCTGCTTGTGTATGCAGTTTTGATGCAACTGCTGGGCGCACCTTCTGGTTTTCCTTGTTTGAAAGTGTGACTCTTATATTTGCTTGACTCTTATACTTGCTTGGATAACCTTTGGTCTTGATTCGTTGGACAACCAAAAATGGTTCTGTCACCGCCTGTGTAAGTAGATTTCTATGCTCTTTTTGCAATTGTTTCAATTGGTCTCTACTCTATGAGCTCGGGTTCTGGTATGAGGTTGTCTTGCTTGTGAAACTCAGTGAGTTGGCATGCACTCAGGTTTTGAAACGGTGAAGCTCTCCGGTCTTCGGCTTCAATGCGGGGAGCCTCTTCTATCCATGATTCAAGTTGTCGTTTCCATTCTTCTATTCCCAATGTGGCCGCTCCTTTGTCTCAGTGGTTGGTTGGAACTCGAGGTTTAAAGGCTTGTTCTCTGTTCCCACTGTGAATCCTTCAGGTAGGGAAAATGTATCCCTCTTATACTTGCACTCATGCACTTGTTTTGTTTTCCTCTGTCGACAGGTTGCTAACAACTATGTGTTGGTTCTTTTGCAGGTATTGGGGTTTCCAGTTTGGTATGCTCGAAACAAACGTGTCAACCTCTGCCTGGTAGGCTCTGTCAACACAACTAATCTTCAGTTTTTGGATTAGGCCTGTAAGATTGAGGATTTGGTTTTCCTCAGCGCTTAGTCAGTGTTGTATCTCAACTGTAGCCAGCGTCCTGGTCATTTTGTTAGCATAGGCTTCCTTGGTTCTGTGATTGTTGGCTGTAACTTTTAATGTGTGGGAGTCGTTTCCCAAAACCCTCACCTAGGGTTTGTCGACCGTCGGCTATGTGACTATTTTTGGTTTATTCTGGAACTCTGCTATGTATGCTCATACATTTCATCTTATAATTTAAAGAAAAAAACTTTCAGGAAAATGTTGGTTTCGATTTACCTTGTTTTAATGATGATGATTGGCTGTCGTTCCTTTCATTCTAGCTTCAACGCCTTTGAATTACGATTGTTAATTTGCAATTGTGTTTGTAATTTTTTTTTTCCATGATCAGAAAGTTCAGTAGTTTCTCTGGTAATTTGTTCTAGTGGTCGATTTCAAAGTTAAGAAGATAATGTATGGCCTGTATGTGATTAACTCGTCCAATTGATTTGTCTGTGTTCGCTCTTGTTTATTCAATGTTGATTTCTTCTATGGGATTCAAACCCTTGTTCTAGAAATGCAACTCTGTCTCATTGTCTGGACTCTGTTTCTTAGAAAAGAAGAATTAAATAAACTTGTATGTAAGCATTGTATTGATTACTCTGATGTTCAGTGAATTAGGAAGCAAAACGAAAATACTATGGATACACAAATGGATTCGAATTGTCTGTTCTTTTCTTATTATTGCTTGAATGTTAAAAATGTT
Source organism: Pinus tabuliformis (assembly GCA_031772625.1). NCBI lineage: Eukaryota > Viridiplantae > Streptophyta > Pinopsida > Pinales > Pinaceae > Pinus > Pinus tabuliformis. Next base: position 728,132,232 of record CM062813.1, read on the forward strand.
GAACCCTTTCAATGGATTTTTCATGTACATTTATATTCTCTATTCACAGTTACCTAAACTGTGCAGTTACTTTTTTCAGTTGTATTTCTATTTAGTTACATAATGGCGCTTGCATTCGGTTCTGCTTTTTGACAAGATTTTACATCAAACACATTTAGTTTTTTTCTCCAAAATGACAGAACAGTTATTAAATTTCTATTGATTAAAGATAGACAAACTAATGACCCTAACCGACCAAACTGTCCCTAACTAGTACTGAAATTAAAAGTAAACAAAATCTTCCACTCTACTTTGACAAACTAACATAAAAAAAAAAAAAAAACAATTTGTTAACACAACTTCCATCTTGGCAAAGACCAACACCTGGTCATGGTGCCCTAGCTGGATGCTCCTACATCAGGCTCCCAGGGTAAAAAGAAATCATGACTCTGGTTCATGAGCTTCTCAACTAAAGAACATGTCTACTCAATCTGCCTGTCATCAAGCCACGAACTGTCCTCAATAGGACGGTTCTTCCACTTGACCAAGTATTGTAGATACTCCTTCTACCGAGTTTGTTTGGCCACCTGAGTATCGAGGATGCTCTCGATCTCGAGAGGCTAAGCATAAGGCATCTGTCTCATCCAATTTTCTCCTCCATCCTGGGTATTCTGTGTAGGCCGTGTGGTTTTGTCTTCTTCTTTTGGGTCAGCAGTGTAAGGAAACAGGTTTGCTACATTAAAGATGGGTGAAATTCCTATCCCTAGTGGCAGTTGTATCTCATAGGAATTCACTAAAAATTTCTAGAGGACTTTGCAGGGATATATCTTATTATACTTTAGCTTATTGTATGCACCTCTAGGGAAGTGTTCCTTGCACAAATGTGTGAGGACTTCATCTCCTACATTGAACTATACTTCCCTTCTCTTCAAATCTGCTTGTTGTTTATACTTTTGGTTGTTGTCCTGCAATTTAATTTTCACCTGCTCATGCAAATCTCTCATCGCGTTAGTGAAATCTTCTCCATCTGTGCTTCGCCTTTCTTGCAGTCTAAGATCTCACAACTCATGCACTCCACGAGGATGCATGCCGTACATGATCTGAAATGGATTGTAACCTGTGCTGCGATTAGGCGAGTCATTATAAGCGAACTCTGCCTGTGCAAGCACTCGATCCCACATCCACGAATTCTCACCAATCAAACTCCGTAGTAGGTTTCCCAGACTCCTGTTTACCACCTCTGTTTGTCCGTCGGTTTGCGGGTGATAAGCAGAGCTGTAACTCAGCTGTGTATCCATCTTCTTCCATAGGGTGCGCCAAAAGTGCCCTATAAACTTCACATCCTTGTCTGAAAGAATAGACTTAGGCAAACCATGTAGCCTGACAATCTCCGTGAAGAACAAGTGGGCCACGTCAGTGGCATCACTAGTTCTTCTGCAAGGGATAAAATGTGCCATCTTCGAGAATCTGTCCACTACAACCATCACCGAGTCATAACCTCATTATGTTCTAGGTAAACCCAAGACAAAGTCCAAGCTGACTGAGTCCCACTGTCTACTTGGAACAGGTAATGGTGTATACAGTCCCGTGTTTTGACTGTGACCTTTCGCCAACTGGCACATTTTACATCTGGTCACAAATCGCTATACATCCCTTCACATATTTGGCAAAAAGTAGAAATGACTGAGCTGCTCGAGTGTCTTGTCTATGCTGAAATGTCCAGCTAGACCTCCACTGTGCTTCTCCCGAATAATGTTCTCTCTCATCGAGCAGTCAGGAATGCATAGCTATCCTCCTCTAAACAGTAGTTTCTATTGCAAGTTGTAGTCCAACCATGGGCTGTTATCTCTCACCAAGGAATTCTAACATGCCTCATAGGCTTCTTTAAAATCTGTGCTAGTCTGATATAAATCTTTCAAGTGCTCAAAACCCAACACTTGTACAATACTCTCCTGCAAAAGTAAGGCCCTCCTACTCAACGCATCTGCCACCTTGTTGGCTTGCCTGCTGATGTGTTTCAACACAAAGGTGAAACTGCAAATATTCCACCCACTTGGCATGTTTGTGATTCAACTTGTGCTATTGCATCACATACTTTAGTGCAGAATTATCTGAAAACAACACAAATTCATTTCCCAGCAAATAATACCTCCACTGTTTCAATGCTTGTACAATAGCATAGAAATCATTGTCATAGGACGAATATTTTTGTCTGCTTTCATTTAGCTTCTCACTTAAAAATGCAATAAGTTTATCCTCTTGGCTAAGTACAGCTCCAATAGCTGTACTGCTAGCATCACAGCGAACCTGAAAGAGCTTTTTAAAATCTGGCAATCTCAGGATCAGTCTTTCTATGATCTTCTTCTTTAGTAGCTGAAAACTCCTCTCCACTACATCAGTCCATCGAAAAGGCTGACTGGCCTTTTTAATGGTGTCCAACATAGGTGCACAGATTTAGCTAAAATTTCTTATGAATTTCCGATAAAAACTCGCCAGACCATGAAAATTACGTACCTCAAATAATCTTTTCAGAGATGGCCAATGAACTATCACTGCAATCTTCTCTGGATCCATCTTCAGTTCATTTCTGCTACTATGAAGCCCAAATAAATCAACTCTTTTTGCAGAAAAGTATACTTTTTCAGATTTATCAGTAGTTTATTCTATTGTAATTTTTCCAGCACTTTTTGAACATGTCGAAGGTGCTCCTCCCTTGTCCTATTGAAAATTAGTATGTCATCCAGGTACACTATCACAAATTTTCCAATGTATTCTTTCAGCATTTCATTCATTAACCACATAAATGTACTGGGTGCATTGCTCAACCCGAATGGCATAACCAGCCATTCATACAGTCCCTCATTCGTCTTAAAGGCTGTCTTCCACTCGTCCCCCTCTCGAATTTGGATCTAATGATACCCGCTCTTCAAGTCTATCTTAGAAAAATATGCTGCCCCGCTTAGGCAATCCATCATGTCGTCCATCCGTGGCAGTGGGAACCTGTACTGGATGGTGATTTTGTTGATGGCCCTCGAGTCTGTGCACATCCGCCATTCTCCTCCTTTCTTGGGAGTGAGAACTATTGGAACTACGCAAGGGCTCAAACTCTCCCTTATCAATCCTTTGTCTAGCAGTTCCTGCACCTGCTTCCTAATCTCTTCATTATCCTTGGGGCTCATTCGGTATGTTGCCTTATTCGGCAAACTTGCTCTGGGTATGAAGTCAATATGGTGACTTATGCTTCTTTTGGGGGGCAGTTTATCTGGCAATTCATCCACCACTATGTCTGTAAATTCCTGCGACATCTGCTGAATTTCTGGGGGTAAATCTGATACCTCTGTATGCAACAGTACCATTCTTGCTCTTCTTACAACTGCATAACTCACCTCGCTATCCTCAACTTGTTTCAGAAACTGTTTTCTGCTGACCAACAATTCTCTTGGCTCACTTGTTCCTGTTGTTCCTTCCTCCTTGATGGGCATAACCATGTGCTTGATTCCATCCTTGACAAGCTTATAGCAGTTTGTCAATCCATCATGTACCACCTTTCTGTCATACTACCATGGCCTGCCTAACAGTATGTGACATACATCCATTGGCATGATGTCACAAATGACCTTATCCTTATATCTGCTTATTTGAAACTCCACCTCGCATTGTTCATCCACCAGCAACTGATGGCATTTTTGCAGCCATGAAACTTTGTAAGGGGTGGGATGTTTCAATTGCTTCAATTCCAACTTTTCCACCATATCTGCGACCACCAAGTTATCTGTACTACCGCTATCAACAATTAACTTACAACACTTACCATGTGACTTACAAACCGTTCGAAACAAAGCCTTCCGCTGAGTTTGTTTGGTGGTTTCTTTTGTTGGTTTTAACAACACCTTGTTCAACACCAGGGCTTCCCCTGTTTCTGGAGCATTCTCTGCTTCTTGGGGAGGTTCCTCTACTTCTTTTGGTTGTGCGACATACACACCCCTCTGTCCAGCTTGGTCTACCTCAGGACACTCAAATGATCTGTGTCCCCACTTATGACACCTATAACATTGGTAACCAACTCCTCTGCCTCGGCCATTTCCCCTACCTCACTGATATGGCCTACCACCTTTCGCATTATCACCTTTATTTGCTGATCTAGAAGCTTTAGAACTGCTGCCTTCTTCATTACTACTAGCAGTCCACCCTCTGCCATATGATTGGCCTTTTCCTCTACCGGTTCCTCATCCTCTCTTGGCATTTTTCTTTCTAGTAATTTTTTCTTCAACTTTCATAGCACTCTGATACGCTTCTTCAATGTTCTTTGGAGACAGAATACTAATTTCATCTAAAATTTCTAATCTTAAACCATTTACATATCTGGCTGTCTTCTCCGAGGTATCCTCTGTATAACTGGCCCTTAAGTTCACTCGATAAAACTCCTCAGTGTACTCCCTCACTGTCATTCCTTTCTATTTCAGATTTTTCACTTGTCTGTGTAGTGCAATCTGATAGTCTTTCGGCAGAAATCTGCCCTTCAACTTGGCCACCATCCTTGACCAGGTTTTGATCGGCAACTTGTTCAATCTCCTTCTCTCTGTTTGGACATTGTCCCACCACAGGGCTGTGTGTCCCTTCAACTTCGTCGCAGCGAACTTAACTCTGTGGTCTTCACTGACCTCCTCACACTCGAAATACTTATCCAGCTCGCTGATCCAATCCAATAGAACCTCTATGGATAGGCTATCATCATAATTTGGGAGTTCTGGTTTGGGTTTACTGCTTGCCACTAAGACAGATCTCAACAGTCTCATTTCTGGGCCCTCTCCATCCGATCCATCTGTTGTCGCTTCAACTTCCTCTTTGTTGTCATCGCCTACCTCTGGATCCCTTCTTCTCCCTACTCTGATTGCCTCCAAACGGGCAGTAAAAATCCTAATCTCCTTTCTTAGTCCTTCCTCTGCTATCCTCCAAACACCTCTTCCACGACCTCTCCTTCCTACCTCCATTTCTTCAGTCAATTTCAACCTGCTCTAATATGACTATGATGGGACCAGCCCAACACTGTTCAGACTAATCAACAATTAAATGATTTAAGTGTGATTTAGTTGTGGATTAGTTTATGATTACCAATGTTCTCGGATTTTTCTAGAAAATGATAGGTGGCATTTATGTGTGCAATCAATACTGTGTACTATACCTTGGGTCACGTTTCCCACTCCTCTTTTCGCCAAAAATCTTCCTCCATCGTTCATTCAACCATTTCTATTCTTTGCACTTGTTCGCCGAGGCTTTGTTCTATGTGGTTTTGCTACTTGTGTATGCATCTGCGCTACAACTGCTGGGCGCACCTTCTGGTTTTCCTTGTCTGACGTGTGACTCTTGTATTTGTTTGACTCTTATACTTGCTTGGATAACCTTTGGTCCTGATTCATTGGACAACCAAAAATGGTTCTGCCGCCGCCTGTGTAAGTAGATTTCTGCAGTTTTTTTGCAATTGTTTCAACTTGTCTCTACTCTACAAGCTCGGGTTCTGGTATGAGGTTTTCTTACTTGTGAAGCTCAGTGAGTTGGCATGCACTCAGGTTTCAAAACAGTGGCGCTCTTCGGTCTTCAACTTCAATGCAGGTAGTCTCTTCTATCCATGATTAAATTTTTCATTTCCATTCTTCTGTTCCTAATGTGGCCGCTCCTTTGTCTCAGTGAGGGTTAAAGGCTTGTTCTCTGTACTCGCTGCGAATCCTTTAGGTAGGGAAAATGTATCCCTCTTATACTTGCACTCATGCACTTGTTTTGTTTTCCTCTGTCGACAGGTTGCTAAAAACTATGTGTTGGTTCTTTTACAGGTATTAGGGTTTGCAGTTGGGTATGCTCGGAACAAACGTGTCGGCCTCTGCCTAGTAGGCTCTGTCAACATAACTAATCTTAAGTTTTTGGATTAGGCCTGTAATATTGAGGATTTGGTTTTCCTCAATGCTTAGTCAGTGTTGTCTCTCGGTTGTTGTAGCCAGCGTCCTGGTCATTTTGTTAGCATAGGCTTCCTTGGTTCTGTGATTGTTGGCTGTAACTTTTAATGTATGGGAGCCATTTCCCAAAACCCTCACCTAGGGTTTGTCGACCGCCAGCTATGTGACCGTTTCTGGTTTATTCTAGAACTCTACTATGTATGCTCATACATTTCATATTATAATTTAAAGAAAAAAACTTTCAAGAAAATGTTGGTTTCGGTTTACCTTGTTATAATGATGATGATTGGCTGTCATTCCTTTCGTTCTAGCTTCAACGCCTTCAAATTATGATTGTTAATTTGCAACTGTGTTTGTAAATTTATTTTTTTCCACGAACATAAAGTTTTGTAGTTGCTCTGGTAATTTGTTCTGGTGATCGATTTCGAAGTTAAGAAGATAATGTATGGCCTGTATGTGATTAACTCGTCCAATTGATTTGTCTGCATTCGCTCCTATTTATTCAGTGTTGATTTCTTTTATGGGATTCAAACCCTCGTTCTAGAAATGAAACTCTGTCTCACTGTTTGGACTCTGTTTCTTAGAAAAGAAGAATTAAATAAACTTGTATGTAAGCATTGTATTGATTACTCTGATGTTCATTGAATTAGGAAGCAAAACGAAAATACTATGGATACATAGATGGATTCGAATTGTATATTATTTTCTTATTATTGCTTGAATGCTAAAAATGTTGAACCCTTTCAATGGATTTTTCATGTACGTTTATAGTCTCTGTTCACAGTTACCTGAACTGTCATGTAGTTATGGTTTTCAGTTGTATTTCTATTTAGTTACATAACGATGCTTGCATTCGGTTCTGCTTTTTGACAAAATTTTACGTCAAACACGTTTTTTTTTTTTCTCCAAAATGACAGAATAGTTATTAAATTTCTATTGATTAAAGACAGACAAACTAATGACCCTAATCGACCAAACTATCCCTAACTAGTACTGAAACTAAAACTAAACAAAATCTTCCATCCTACTTTAACAAACTAACATAAAAAAAAAACAATTTGTTAACACAACTTCCATCTTGGTGGAGACCAACACTTGGTCATGGTGCCCTAGCTGGATGCTCCTACATCAAGTCCTTTTGTACCAATGGTATCATCCTAGCCATGGGTTAATTATGTGGCAACCCGTTCCATGCCTACATCAATTGACGATCAATTCGGTGATGTCGTACATTATGTACTGGGGGCATTGGAACCAGATCTCTCTAATGGAATCCTTGCTACGGATCCCTTCCAGAGCATTTTTCTCCCATTTGATGAGAACCTATTGGAAGTCATGACCTCTTATGAGTCATGATCAAGGAATATGAGGATAGTTCTTTGTCTTGTGTCAACCTCGATAAAAAATGAAACCAAGGATATGAGGATACTTCTTTTACAGTGTCAACCTTGTTAAAAAATGAGACAAGTCTATGAGGATAGTTCCTTGTCTTGTGTCATCCTCGTTAAAAAATGTAACCAAGGATATAAAGATAGTTCCTTGTCTTGTGTCAACCTCGTTAAAAAATGAAACCAAGGATATGAGGATAGTTCTTTTACTGTGTCAATCTCATTAAAAAATGAACAGCTCCCACGAGGAATTGTTGGGTTGTGTTATATTCTTTCCACGACTAACCTACGTAGTTAAACGGGGGGTTACCGCCCCCCTTCGTTGCGCCGATTGCGTAGCGGGGGGGTCACAGGGGGGGCAGCAGCCCCCCTGTCCGGGGGGTTTGAGGGGGGCGGGTAGCCCCCCTCTACGGGGTTCGGGGCAGCGCCCCGGGAAATTTTTTTTGGACCCTATATTAGGTTGGGCGAACCTACCTATGGTTTTGTGCATGATTTTCGCACATGGTATTGGACGCGATGGTTTTTCGGTCCATGGTATTGGATGCTTCGGCATGTATAAATATGTATTGTAACATTGAAAGGAACATAATGAAAAATCAAGCTGGTAGTCCCGGTTTTGGGATCCAGGGAAAAATCTCTGTGCATATGTGTTTTATGGGTTATGCTCTCGCATTGTTTATTTTCTTTGTTTAAGAATTCGTATGCAGGTAATTTCTGTACAGGGTTAAAACCTACATTTGGTATCAGAGCTGTTTTGGCTTCAAGGGGACGCCTTTGTTGCTGAGGGGTTTCGCTCGGGCCTGTGGTAGACCCTGTTCAGTGGGAGATCTGCGAGATCGATTCTGGTGGTGAAAGAAGATGGCGAGCAGTGGAAAGATCGAGATTGAGAAGTTCAATGGTCAGAGTTTTGAGTTGTGGGAACTCAAGATGAAGGATCTGTTGGTCGATAAAGATCAGTGGATCGCGGTAGATCCGGGTACTAAACCATCGGGAGTGACCGATGAAGAATGGAATAAATTGGATCGGAAGGCAAAGAGCACAATACGATTGTGTGTCTCAGATTCAGTATTGCTGAATGTATCAGGGGAAGCTACGGCAAAGGCTTTGTGGGTCAAGTTAGGGACTTTGTACCAATCTAAGTCTCTGGTGAATAAACTGTTCCTGCGGAAAAAGTTGTATAACCTGAGGATGAAAGATGGAGACTCGGTGACAGAGCATCTGAATGCGTTTAATACTGTGGTAAGTCAATTATTATCTGTTGAGCTTTGTGGGTCAAGTTAGGGACTTTGTACCAATCTAAGTCTCTGGTGAATAAACTGTTCCTGCGGAAAAAGCTGTATAACCTGAGGATGAAAGATGGAGACTCGGTGACAGAGCATCTGAATGCGTTTAATACTGTGGTAAGTCAATTATTATCTGTTGATATTAAAATTTCAGATGAAGATAAGTGCATCAATCTATTGTGTTCTCTACCAGATTCGTGGGATAGTCTGGTTATTGCAATAGGTAGCAATGCAACTGCTTTGCAGTTTGATGAAATAGTCTCAGCCTTGCTGACGGAGGAGATGAGACGGAAGAATATGGACAACCAGAATGGTGATGCCTTGTCTGTACGAGGACGGTCCCAGAACAGAAACAAAAATAAGTCATCGAGTGGGAGATCTAAATCTAGAGGGAGATCTAAATCTCCAGGAAAACCTACAAAGGTGGTGTGCCGGAAATGCGGAAAGGAAGGGCACTTCAGAAGGGATTGTAAATCTAAAGCTCCTGATAAAGGAAAGGGATCTGATGATGCTCCTTTTGCAGAGGCAAAAACCACCTCAGATGAAGGTGGGGATGTGTACTTGGCTTCTTCAAGTACACATGTAGATCATGAGGCATGGTTGATTGACTCAGGTGCATCCTTTCACTTCACTCCCCATAGAGAGTGGTTCTGCGAGTATGAGAAATACGATGGTGGTGATGTCTTCTTAGGAGATGATAGGAAGGCTAGAATCATTGGTCGGGGAAAAGTAAAGTTGAAGTTGCAAGGTGGAAGGGTTAGAACACTTCCGGGTGTTCTACATATTCCTGCATTGGCCAGAAATCTGATTTCTGTAAGCAAGTTGGATGATGCAGGTGTAAAGACGGTGTTCGAGAAAGATACCTGCAAGATGGTTCGAGGAGCACTGATATTGATGCGGGGAGTTCGGACTGGAACTCCGTACAAACTGCAAGGTAGCACTGTTGTTGATGGGTGCAATAGTTCTATGGTTCCTGAAAATGGAGTACAAAATCTAGTGGTCTCTGGAGAGAAGACCATGTTGTGGCATCAAAGGCTTGGACATATTGGAGAGAAGGGCCTTCGAATACTTCATGGTAAAGGTATGGTAGAAGGTATGAATGATAGCTCTCTGGATTTTGATTTCTGTGAAATTTGTGTGTATGGGAAGCAGAATCGAGTGAGTTTCCCCTCTGGTGGTAAGAGGACGAAACAAATATTAGAGCTTGTGCACAGTGATGTGTTTGGACCTGTGAAGGTTCCATCACTGGGTAAGTCTGTGTACTATGTATCATTCATAGATGACTTCTCAAGGAATACATGGATATATTTCCTTAAGAAGAAATCTGAAGTCTTTGACAGGTTTAAAGAATTTAAGGCTCTGGTGGAAAATCAGACAGAGAAGAAGATAAAGGTGCTGAGGACAGATAATGGTGGAGAATTTTGCAGCAAGGAATTTGAAGAATTTTGTAAGAAGTGTGGTATAGCACGGCAGAAGACTACTCCATATACACCTCAGCAAAATGGAGTCGCAGAAAGAATGAACAAGACGTTGATGGAAAGGGCAAGAAGCATGCTCAGTGGTGCCGGGTTAGGACAGGAATTCTGGGTAGAGGCGGTGGATACTGCATGTTACCTGATCAACAGATCACCCTCATCAGCGTTGGAGGATAAGACTCCACAAGAAGTATGGACTGGTAAGAAACCCTCTCTTTCACATCTGAGGGTATTTGGATGTGATGCATATGTACATGTTCCAAAGGAGAAACGAACCAAGCTGGATAGTAAATCTGAAAAGTGCATCTTTATTGGGTATAAGGATGGTTTAAAGGGTTATAAGATTTGGAACCCAGTCACACGGAAGGTTGTGTACAGCCGAGATGTGGTGTTTAGAGAGATAAAAGATGTTATTCAACATGAAGTCCAACCAAAGGAACCTGAGAAGATAGAGTTTGAGCCAAAGGAGGAAGAATCAGACTCTGCAGCAGAGGAGGAATCAGAAGATGAAGAGCCACAAACTCCGGCTGTGAGAAGATCAGGTCGAGAAAGAAGGCAGCCAGAAAGGTATAGTCCATCTGCTTTCAGTTCAAATTTTGCTTTGTCTGTTACTGATGATGATCCCAGAACTGTGAAGGAAGCAGTGGATTCAGAGGATGGAAAACTCTGGAAAGAGGCCATGGTTGATGAAATGGCATCTTCGCACAAAAATGAGGCTTGGGATCTGGTAGAGTTGCCGGCTGGAAGGAAACCCATTGGCAGCAAATGGGTGTTCAAGAAGAAGACTAATGCAGAAGGAAAGGTGGAGAAATACAAAGCTCGGTTGGTAGCAAAAGGTTATTCCCAGGTGCCGGGAATTGATTTTGGTGATATTTTTTCTCCTGTTGCCAAGGTAGCTTCTATTAGATTACTTTTATCTGTTGCTGCTGCTTTTGATTTTGAGGTAGAACAGATGGATGTGAAGACAACATTTCTTCACGGGGATTTGGAAGAGGAAATCTACATGAGGCAACCTGAAGGCTTTGCGGTGAAGGGTAAGAAAGAACTGGTATGCAAGTTAAAGAAGTCTCTATATGGGTTAAAACAGTCACCAAGGATGTGGTATCAGAAATTTGATACATTTATATGGGGACTTGGCTTCACCGGAAGCAAAGCAGATCATTGTGTGTATTTTAAATTAATTGGTGACTGTGTTATTTATCTGGTCTTGTATGTGGATGATATGTTGCTGGTTGGAAATGACAAAGAAATTATCCAGGATTTGAAGACCCAATTGTCCTCCAAATTTGACATGAAAGATCTTGGTGCTGCAAACTATATTTTGGGCATGGAAATTAAAAGAGATCGGGCAAAGAGGAAGCTCTGGTTAAACCAGAGGAAGTGTGTCGAGACAATACTGCAGAGGTTTAATATGCAGGATAGTAAACCGGTGAAGGTTCCTATTCCTGTAGGTGTGAGGTTATCTGCTGAACAGTGTCCCAAGACACAAGAAGAGGAAGAGGACATGTCCCGTGTTCCATATGCAAGTGCGGTCGGTAGCCTGATGTATGCAATGGTCTGTACTAGACCAGACATTGCACATGCAGTGGGAGTATTGAGCAGGTTTATGTCAAAACCTGGGAAGGAGCACTGGACAGCAGTGAAGCGGGTTTTCAGGTATTTGCGTGGCACTAGTGATTATGGTTTGTGCTACCAAGGAAGACCAGGATTGGACAGAGTGTTGGATATTCATGGTTTTGTTGATGCAGACTGGGCTGGAGATCTGGATCAGAGAAGATCTACAAGTGGGTATGTGTTTAACCTATTTGGAGGTGCAGTCAGTTGGATGAGTAAGAAACAATCTGTAGTGGCACTATCAACTACAGAGGCAGAATACATGGCAGCCACTCATGCAAGCAAGGAAGAAGTTTGGTTGCAGAGATTGTGTTCAAGTATGGGGTTAGTACAGGGAGCTATAAGAATAGACTGTGACAGCCAAAGTGCAATTTTCTTGGCAAAGAACCCTGCTTATCATTCAAAGACAAAGCACATTGATGTTCAGTATCACTTTGTGAGGGATATGATAGAAGACAAAAAGGTGTTGCTGGTAAAGGTGGACACTTTGAAGAATACTGCAGATGCATTGACAAAATCTGTGAGCTCTGAGAAGTTCTCTTGTTGTAGAGAAACAATGGGTGTTTCAAGGCTGGAAAAATGACTAAGCTCTCCTGTGGCCCCCTGTGGAAAGAAAACAACAAGTGGGAGATTGTTGGGTTGTGTTATATTCTTTCCACGACTAACCTTCGTAGTTAAACGAGGGGTTAGAGGGGGGCGGTAGCCCCCCTTCGTTGCGCCGATTGCGCAGCGGGGGGGTCACAGGGGGGGCGACAGCCCCCCTGTCCGGGGGGTTTGAGGGGGGCGGGTAGCCCCCCTCTACGGGGTCCAGGGCAGCACCCCGGGAAATTTTTTTTTGGACCCTATATTAGGTTGGGCGAACCTACCTATGGTTTTGTGCATGATTTTCGCACATGGTATTGGACGGGATGGTTTTTTGGTCCATGGTATTGGATGCTTCGGCATGTATAAATATGTATTGTAACATTGAAAGGAACATAATGAAAAATCAAGCTGGTAGTCCCGGTTTTGGGATCCAGGGAAAAATCTCTATGCATATGTGTTTTATGGGTTATGCTCTCGCATTGTTTATTTTCTTTGTTTAAGAATTCGTATGCAGGTAATTTCTGTACAGGGTTAAAACCTACAGGAATAGTTCCTTGTCTTGTGTCAACCTCGCTAAAACATGAAACCAAGGATATGAAGATAGTTCTTTTACTTTGTCAACCTCATTTAAAAATGAAACAACTCCCATGAGCATAGTTCCTTGTCTTGTGTCAAGCTTGTTTAAAAATAAAACAAGGGTCTGTGAGGATAGTTCTTTTACTGTGTCAACCTCATTAAAAAATGAAACATGTCGGAGAGCATAGTTCCTTGTCTTGTGTCAAGCTTGTTAAAAAATGAAACAAGGAATATGAGGATAGTTCTTGGTCTTCTGTTAACCTCGTTAAAAAATGAAACAAGGAGTATGAGCATAGATCCTTGTCTTGTGTCAAGCTCGTTAAAAAATGAAACAAGGAATCTGAGCAGAGTTCATTGTCTTGTGTCAAGCTCATTAAAAAATGAAACAAGGTCCCCCGGAGCAAAGTTCCAAGTCGAGCCTTTGAGTAGATCTCGTAAAATCCTAGTCAAGTCTTTCACTTGATCTTGTAAATAAACCTTCATTCCATCCACCTGATAGCCACAAGTAGTCTACTTAGGTGAATGTAATGAATCTTGGGCGACATGCACCTAGTGGTAAAGTTAAGTTTCCCTGTAGCTTATGTGAAGGGAATCACCCCATTCACCTTTGTCCCTATCTGGACGAAGCCAAAAAGGTTTTGGATAACCATCCTGCTTCACCGCAATGGCTTCCATCTGGTTACATGAGACTCTCCCTTTCATCATGCTGGGGGCATGTAAACCAATCTCAAGCATAGTTCTTCGTTTCAAGCTTGTGTAAAAATGAAACTGAATCCAAGCATAGTTTTTCATTTCTAGCTTATGTAAAAATGAAATTAAATCCAAGCATAGTTTTTCATTTCAAGTTTGTATAAACATGAAACTAAATCCAAGCATAGTTCCCTATGGTTCAAGCTTGTCTAAAAATGAACCCATTTCCATTTTAACCCTCGTCATTGCCATTCTATCAGCCTCTTTCATCAAATGAGCCTTGGTTGTTTTCATCCCACCGCCACCATCCCTTTGGCTGTTCATACGCTTTCACTTGGTTGTTTTACCTTTTTTGAGGAACAGTTGCACTGAGTGGTCATATTAGCCAGCCTCTTCACATAAATCAACATGTTTTGAGAAGTTGCAACATCATCGAAACCAGTTGCTACCCTAGACACCACTCATTCCTCAAAATGGAGTCCTCTTTGAGCTCTTTTCAAACTCTCGAAATATGAAAAGATTGTCAAGTGCTTGTCCTTTTCAGCTCGTTAATGGATTGTAAACGACATATACTCAATATAATTTTAACCCTTTTTCGAGCTGAAATAGATTAACTATGAAAAAGGAATACATTGACCAAGCATGGTCAATAGGTTCTCTCTCATATTGTTTTATGCTTTTTCGGGCTTGAGAGACAAATCTATGAAAAAGAACTTGTGGAGTTTTCTTTTTGTCCCTTTTCAAACGCTCTAAACATGAAAAGGACCGAGTTATCTTTGTCGTTAAACTTGTTAAAACATCCAATATCGACAAACTTGTCCATGTAGACAAGACCGAGTTTCACCTTTGCTAGACTCGTTAAAACATCAAATAGCGATGGATTCACCCGAAGGGTGGAATTATACAACAAGCATACGTTATCCTCCTCAAGCTTGATAAAAAATAAAGAGGTACTAGTTAGCAATGACTGGGAAAACCACTTTATGGTAGCAGGTCGCTCTTGAACATGAAACTTTCACTTCATCTTCATGATATCACACCATTCATCACTTTTGGTTTTGGGTCAATGCTTCCAATTCATTCAGACTATTTGGGTTGGGTTATCTTCTTAATGGTTATCATACCTATGGTCTATCACACCATCCATTAATTTGGTTTTGGGTCAATGCTGCCAATTCATTTAGTGTCGTCGTTAGTCAAATTCTATCTCCAAAATCATTACACTCATTTCGTGTCATTGATGTGGGATACATCAAGGCCCTCTTGTGACGAGTCGTTTCTTGTCGACATCAGCTCATTATCCAAGAAGTTGACTTAGAAACACCCTTCTAGTAGTTTGAGGCTTGCATACATCAATGGCAGGTTTCTTTCTTCCAACGATAGGTTGACATCAATGACCTTCGATCGAAAGAATTTGTATGGTGTTCGACATCAAATCATCCATTCACACCATGCAGAATGTACTGCAATACCTTAAGGATCATTATCATTATTGGTGATTTCTCTCACGTCTGGTAACAAAATACTGCATTGGATGGTAATCATATGATGTCTTACCATGTTCGACTTCAGATCATATGTTCACATGGTTAGACTCGTACTTGAGCAAAGGATTGAATGAGATAGAATAGCCCGAATCTAGTTTCATCCATCTGGGCTGCAATTTCAGGAGTACTAAATCATATGTACAATGGTTTTACATTGATGGTCATTCCAATCATGGGTCTATATCTGTAGAAAACTATTGATGTACATGTAATGAAAGTTTATAAGTTGAGCATGGGTATGCCTTACCTTAACAATTCATGTAAAAATCAAAGTCATGATATATGTATTGTAATTGATGCAGGTCACCTTCCACTTCAATACCTCCTCATCACATCGTAAAGCATTTCATTCGACATTTGCATTTTTCCAACTTCATGCCTTAGGGGGCAGCTGTTACAGATGCATTTGCACACATCAATCCCATCATCCAGATCAATGTTTTAGGGCTCATCAAACACTATTTTTCAGTTGCTACATGCCCTAAACAAGTCACCCCTTTGAATGCCTCCTTCCTAGACAGTTTCATGACTTGAAGACATCGAGAAATGGCCTCTAGAGGGACCAACACAGGTAGGCCCATGTAAGGGTGCACTGCAGAGAAGTTAATTCCATGCCATGGTGTCTGGAGAGCACTTAGGCTTCCTTTCACCTGCGCTGGGTGATTTTGAGCGAAATTCACATAGGGTTTGGGGAATATTCTTATCTTTTGGAGTCATATAGAAGGTCCCTCACTTATCAACTCCTATGAGCTTGAAAATGGATGAGGAATGAGTTAGGATGCACCCTATCCTCTCATCCCTTCCTCCATGGAACTAATTCTAAGTATGGAAGGCCATTCAATACCACCATTTATGACAAAATGTCCTTCATCCCCCTATAAATTGACCACTCATCTAAGTTATCAGGGGCTAGATTATGTTGAATTATAAGGAGATAATGTTGCCATGAGAATTGGCTTTGAAGAAAGTATTGTAATGCTACAAGTTTGTGATGCTTTTGATGTGATGTGGATGGGATCCAAGCTGGAGGAATGACTTTGAATCAAACAAAATGGTTGTAATTCCTTCTTCTATTCAATAAAGTATTTGAACCTTTCTCCCATATGTTTTTATTGTCTTATAATGCTTATATGTGTGAAATGTATCTGATTCCATTCACTTATATTCAATAGATCTTTTTCTTTGATCGATTCTTTATTTTTTGTTCATGTGTACAGATACTTCTCAAGTGTATTAAGTATGCGAAGGAGCGACAGGATCAATAAAAATGAGATGAGAGGGAAGCGGAACTACAAGTAGGTCTTCTCACCTTCTCATCTTATCTATTTCTTATAGGAAAAGACTAAAATACTTTAAATTTTTATTCTAGATATGGCTACCTATCTAGGGAATTAGTATTTATACATAGATACCAAATTCTTCCAAAAAAATTGGCGACCATACCAGGGAAATATCACCTTTCCTAGTAGCTTGTCCACCTCCTAGGACATTCTTGTGTTGGCATTATGATTCAAGAGTTGTCCTTGATGGCAACTCACTCAGAGGTTGGTTCAGGTGCTCAGAGGTTGGTACAGGTAATGGCAACTTAATCAGAGGACAGATCTTAGTACAGCATGGCAAGAAAGTTCATACACGCAGGTTCGTTAAGCCCAAGTCACGTGTACACGCAGGTTGGCTTCAGCAAAAGCGCGTGTATGTGGAAAAGTACCTTTGGTCCATGGCGGTTAGTCCTTGGAAGTTGTGCCTATGGTTTCGAACCATTGTGTCTCGACGGGCGTGTCGATCCCTAGTTTTGAAGTTGATGGTATTGTGTTACTATGGTTTTGGCTCTTGGTATTGAACAAGGCCTAAGGCTATATAAGGAGAAGATCATTAGGCAAGTGAAGGTAAGCATTGTGTGAGTGAGTATGAGTGATGAAGATCTGAGGAAGTGTGAGATCCAAGTGCTGGTTATGGGTTGGTGATCTGAACCAAGGTTTCACTCATGTGGAGGATGATGAATGATGGAACGAGATCTCGAGGGTTGGAATGATTATCTTCATATGGTTTGACTCTGGATAGACTAGATCTACTGACGCATGTTTATTATTATGATCTGGGTATGTTTTGATGTCTGATATAGCTACAGAGTTTTAAGGTTGAATTTACAAATCTGTACGCGGGTTGGTTTTGGTAAAAGTGCGTATACACGCAGGTTGGGTTCATCCAAGTAGCGTATACAATGTGAAGTATGATGTTTGAATATGGAGTTGGATCTGGTTATTGCTAGGTTATCTGGTTGTTGTTGACAGGGTTACAGTGATTCAGAATTGGGTGTTTCAGTGATTGATGATGCAGGTTGTACTACAATGATGATTGTCTTATGGATCCAGTATGAAAATGTATGAAACGTGGTCCCGGGTAGATCGTAGGCCGGCACCTACGTACTGGTAAACATATCAGCCAGTACAAGAGCCAGGGGGTTGTAGTTCCCTTCCACTAGCAGCTGGAAAATGAGTAAAGAAGCATTTTGTAGGTAGGCACCTACGTACTAGTAAATGGATCGGCTAGTACAAAAGCTAAGAGGGTTTTAGCCCTCTGCAGGTTGTAGCCTGCGTGCTGGTAAAGGACTGCACCAGTACATTGTAAAAGAAGTTTCTCATTAAAGAAGAAAGAGACAAATTGCAGCAGGTGGTTTTCACCCACATTGGGTTTCCACCTTATATCATGGTGTTCATGTGTGTGGCTTTTGTGTGATGATCTGTTCTGTTATACTGCACCTGTTTACTGTTAATATGCTTAATAATATTCTGATGCATTTACTGAAGATAAGATTAACTGAATCATAAGATCTCTGCATATACGCTAGTTGCTTTAGACACAGTCGCGTGTACACGCGGGTTCAATTAACTGAAGTCGCGTATATGTCTCTGAGCATGAAATTGAAAAGGTTTTACTGATCTGATAATACTGATTCACCCCCCCCCCCCCCCTCTCAGTATTATTTCCAACAATTGGTATCGGAGCAGGTCCTTCAGAGAAGCTTGATCGCTTGAAGGAGATTCGTAGAACAATGGGGAAGAAAGCACGTCAGAAGAAGAAGACAGCTCAAAGGAACAATGACAACCTGTCGTTGAGTGGAAGCAAGTATTCAGATCCTGAAGCACCTCAGATTGAAGATGGACAAGCAAATGAAGCATCAGATCAAATCATAGATCAACAAGATCTACCTAGCAAAAGGGAGAATGCCCTCAAAGAAGAAATCATCAGA
Source organism: Pinus tabuliformis (assembly GCA_031772625.1). Taxonomy (NCBI): domain Eukaryota; kingdom Viridiplantae; phylum Streptophyta; class Pinopsida; order Pinales; family Pinaceae; genus Pinus; species Pinus tabuliformis. Next base: position 728,150,567 of record CM062813.1, read on the forward strand.
TTAGAAGATCAGTTGGAATGTGCCTCCAGAATTCGAGAAATGCTGCTAGCACTGAATAAAGAGCAAGAAAACGAGATCCTCAAACTAAGGCATCAGTTGGATGAAGGAAGGAAAGCTGAAGAGACCTTGAAGAAGCAATGTCTTGAAAAAGAAGAACAACATCAAGTTGAGGTAAATATCTTGAAAAGCAAATTAGAAGAAAAGGATAAGCTTTTACGATTTCAAGATAGCTCTAAAGTCTTGGATGATATTCTTAATAGTCAAAGATCTCCTGCTATCAAGACTGGTCTTGGTTTTCATGAATATGTTGAAGGTGAATCTAGTTCACAAGGTGAGTCAAGAAACTCTAATGAGAAATCTGAAATGCCCAACAAGGAACAACCAAGGAAAGAAATTCCTCAAGGAAGATTCCCTACTCCTAACTATGGACGTGATAGATGATTATTTTCTCCACTGAATAATGTTGAATGTTATGTATGTCATAATCTTGGACATGTTGCAGCCATATGTAGAAGAAGAAGGTTTCAAGACCATCATGCAGAAAGATCATCACATTTAAGGTACTTTAATGGATATTGCTTTTCTTGCAATATGTTTGGCCACAAAGCTGCTGATTGCTACAGGAGGAATATGAAACATGTAAGATGCTATGCATGTAACAAGTTTGGACATAAAGCAAGAGATTGCAGGAACAAAGCTCATGATAAGAAGAAATCATCAACATACTTGAAGATATGGAAGAAGAAGGAAGTTCAGTCAGAAAAATATGGCACAGCACAGGGTACTCAGCACAGCACAGACATAACAGACTCAGGGGGAGCTGAAGGTGTAAAACTTCAGTGTTCTAATTCTCATACGCAAGTTTCATGAAGGAAAGGCGCGTATATACGCGAGTTTCACACTGAAATGTCGCGTATATGTCTGTTTGTGAAAAAGCAGTGGGGACAGACTCAAAAAAAGGGGTCTGATATAATCCAGTCCAGTATATGCTCTATTGGTTAACAGTTACAGTCTGCTGAGGATGTCTGGAAATGTCTTGATACTTATGGCACAGGCTCAGGGGGAGCATATACTTCAAATAATGTATTGTTGGCATTATGGTTAGAAGTTGTTGATAAAGTCTATGAAGCTAAACGATACATCTTACTGTTTAGGAATGGTATTGCAGGCTGATGCTTATGGTACAGATCATGATGCTGCTGGTGGCTTTCATAAGTCTTGGTCTAGATATTTCATCACTATGTCATGTATCTCTTTTATGATGTCAAGGTCATGTAACGGCCTATGTTGGTTTCCCCACTATGTCTGGGATGAATGATGAAATGTTCATGTATTATCATGTATCTCCACATGGTTAGGTGGATGAGTCAATATTGGTATATCCCCACTAGGTTGGGTGATGAATGTATGTTGAGTCTTTTGGTGATAGGAAGGTCTTCTATGATGTATAAGTCTTTGTTCTTCTTGAAGAACATCTTTTGCAGATCTTGCCTACAGTCAAGGGGAGCATGAACAACACAATTCAGCAAGCGCAGGATGGATAGATTGGTACACTTTGGCATACAAAAAGGAGGAGCACATTTGGAGATTTCAGCAGGTACTCAGGGGGAGTATGGACAGTAGAAGGTATACCAAAGAAGAGAATATCTTGGTACGCCCTTTGCCCTTGATTTCAAAGGGGGAGAGTGACTTGGTGTGGTGGTTGCCATCAAGTCCAAAGGGGGAGATTGTTGGCATTATGATTCAAGAGTTGTCCTTGATGGCAACTCACTCAGAGGTTGGTTCAGGTGCTCAGAGGTTGGTACAGGTAATGGCAACTTAATCAGAGGACAAATCTTAGTACAGCATGGCAAGAAAGTTCATACACGCAGGTTCGTTAAGCCCAAGTCGCGTGTACACGCAGGTTGGCTTCAGCAAAAGCGCGTGTATGTAGAAAAGTACCTTTGGTCCATGGCGGTTAGTCCTTGGAAGTTGCGCCTATGGTTTCGGACCATTGTGTCTCGACGGGCGTGTCGATCCCTAGTTTTGAAGTTGATGGTATTGTGTTACTATGGTTTTGGCTCTTGGTATTGAACAAGGCCTAAGGCTATATAAGGAGAAGATCATTAGGCAAGTGAAGGTAAGCATTGTTTGAGTGAGTATATGTGATGAAGATCTGAGGAAGTGTGAGATCCAAGTGCTGGTTATGGGTTGGTGATCTGAACCAAGTTTTCACTCATGTGGAGGATGATGAATGATGGAACGAGATCTCAAGGGTTGGAATGATTATCTTCATATGGTTTGACTCTGGATAGACTAGATCTACTGACGCATGTTTATTATTATGATCTGGGTATGTTTTGATGTTTGATATAGCTACAGAGTTTTAAGGTTGAATTTACAGATCTGTACGCGGGTTGGTTTTGGTAAAAGTGCGTATACACGCAGGTTGGGTTCATCCAAGTAGCGTATACAATGTGAAGTATGATATTTGAATATGGAGTTGGATCTGGTTATTGCTAGGTTATCTGGTTGTTGTTGACAGGGTTACAGTGATTCAGAATTGGGTGTTTCAGTGATTGATGATGCAGGTTGTACTACAATGATGATTGTCTTATGGATCCAGTATGAAAATGTATGAAACGTGGTCCCGGGTAGATCGTAGGCCGGCACCTACGTACTGGTAAACATATCAGCCAGTACAAGAGCCAGGGGGTTGTAGCTCCCTTCCACTAGCAGCTGGAAAACGAGTAAAGAAGCATTTTGTAGGTAGGCACCTACGTACTAGTAAATGGATCGGCTAGTACAAAAGCTAAGAGGGTTGTAGCCCTCTGTAGGTTTTAGCCTGCGTGCTGGTAAAGGACTGCACCAGTACATTGTAAAAGAAGTTTCTCATTAAAGAAGAAAGAGACAAATTGCAGCAGGTGGTTTTAACCCACATTGGGTTTCCACCTTATATCATGGTGTTCATGTGTGTGGCTTTTGTGTGATGATCTGTTCTGTTATACTGCACCTGTTTACTGTTAATATGCTTAATAATATTCTGATGCATTTACTGAAGATAAGATTAACTGAATCATAAGATCTCTGCATATACGCTAGTTGCTTTAGACACAGTCGCGTGTACACGTGGGTTCACTTAACTGAAGTCGCGTATATGTCTCTGAGCATGAAATTGAAAAGGTTTTACTGATCTGATAATACTGATTCACCCCCCCCTCTCAGTATTATTTCCAACATCTTGTAGACCCTACTTGTGAACATTGATTTTATTTCAGCTCTTTTGCATTGAAAATTTGGTCAAAACTATGTCAAATTTCCTTTTGAAATGGCTCACTGTCACTAGCGCAGGCTTGCGAGGGACACAATGCGTTGCAGAGCACCCTTGGCTTAGGGATAGTGCTCTGAAGCACACTCTCTCCCATTCAGGCTTGTGTTGATCCTCCTAGGGTCAGTTTCCCACCTTTGGAATGTGTCTTTGCCAACTTTTCTCTATTTGTTTGCTTGTTGATTGATCAATGAATGTCATGTCTCAGAGAACAAGTTTCTATCTCCTTGTCTAGCCCTACTTTGACTTGATTGATTAATGTTTCTTAACTTTTTTCTTTGTCATTATCAGTCTATAGTCAAAGTTATAATATAATTGACTAATCTTTGTTCGAAAGAAAGTGTCGTAAAATACTTCTTTTCCTTCGAAACTAAATTGTCGTAAATTCTTCGTTCTTATAAAAGATTGATTGATTGTATGTGCATTAGTTTCCTTTTTGTTCATTATAACATTAATGGAATTGAAAAGAAAAAGCATGCATCATGCATATGAAATTTTGTGAATGCTTGATAGGAATAGCTAGGGAAATTGCATTAGATGTTCTCTTTGCTTTTTCTCAAAGATCTGATTGCTCTATCCCTACTAGCTAAGGTTTTCATTGTTGAATTGAATGAAAATAATGCTTATCATATTAGTTGCAGTTTAGGAATTGAAAACATACATCACATGGTGAAACTTGAAATGAAAATTCTAAATAAGATCAACTTAAAATTTATTTGAATTTACCTAATGGAGCATTGTCACCTAACGAAAAACATTTAGAGGTCCAGGCTAGAGACTTGTTCCAATGTCGTAAAACATAGCAGTTGTCACTAACTTGTCTGGAATACATCCTGAGTGTGATACATCATTCCATGTATGTGAGTATATAGTAGCTGATCCACGTACCTTCGGGTATATAGGGCAGTGTTACAGTACGTAAAGTATATGGGAATTCTCTCACTGTGCGGTTTTGCATTAGACAACACTAATATGGATTGGGCCTCCGCGTACTTTCAAGTATATATGGGAGGACAACACTAGGTTGTTATCCATCCTTAGGTAAACAATTCAGCCACCTTGTACACTGTGATACACCGAACATAGCATTTCTGGATATTGCCTTCCCGCACTTCTCGGTTCGGCGGGAGGTATTCTGCAGTTCACAATTGCTTGGTAAACCTTTTTCCTATATTATCCCTCTTTTCTTTTGTTATGTTACTTTGATTAAAATAAAATTAATTGACCGCAGATAAAATCCTCCATGCTCACTCCTTAGTTGATCCTAGGTTGAAACATATGGCGACAAATCCAGAGTCCACCTATCAAGGAATTCCTTTTGATGGGAAACGTATTCCTTTTCCTCCTTTCAGAAATATTGGTGCTCCTTATATGGCTACATTGTCCCTTCCAAGATTTACCATTGGCTTGCCAATATGGTTGTTTTCAACCTCCTTGGTTCAAAATGTCATGATTTCTCCACAATCAAGTACTCCTCCAACTGGACAAAATCAACCTCCAGTTGATCCTAAATTTGACCCATTGCCTTCTTCCTCAGTTGTTTCTTCCTCCCCTTCTTCCTCTTCGCCTGTTGAAAGTATTGGTACTAGTAACCAGGTGGCTAAGAAGAAGAAGAAAGGGAAAAAGAAGAAGAAGAATCAAATTCAGCAGATGGGCAACAAAGCAACCATTTCTTTGAATGCAACATCTTATAAGAAACCATCCATCAAGCCTCACAAAGCTCGATATCCATGCAAACTTTGTGCAGGATACCATCTTCATTGAAATTGTCCTGATATTCCTCAAATCTTAGAAGAATGGTCTTCTCATTCACATCGTCTTGTGTCATCAACCTCTGGAGATCATGCTAGTAACACACCATCAACTAGTGGTAGTAAGTTCATGGAAAAAAGGGTAAAGTGAAGTTTCCCTGTAGGTTATGTGAAGGGAATCACCCCATTCACATTGTCCCTATCCGAATGAAGCCAAAAAAGTGTTGGATAACTATCCTACTTCACCGCAACAACTTCCATCTAGTTACAGGAAACTATCCCTTAATCCTTCACTAGTTGATAAAGTGACTGACCCAAATCAACTGTCGGTCAAACCCACTCTCTCTTAATGTGAATCCAATGAGTCTATACCTGACCCAAATCAACAGGTCGAGGTAACCGTTAACCCGATTTCACCTGTAGTTAATCGTACCTTTCCTGAAGAGAGTGAATATGGTACCACTCAGGTTCTTTTTGTTTCTTCATATTCCAATGAGCTTGGGAGCAACCCTCCTGTTTCATCAAGACAGCAGGAAAATCCTCCCGGTCTCGTAACTCAAGGGGTTAATTCTCCCGTTTCTCCAGTACCCCCTCCAAGTAGTCTGGTCACTTCCTTTGATTGGAATCGACTGGTAGGATTTTGTCTTCCTTCTTATGTGCCTTTCTAGATCATAGTACAGGTTTGTAATATAATTGTATCTGGCACTATTATAGATGAAGGTGCATCAGTGAGTATACTTTCCTCTACTGCTTGGAAAGTGATCGGTTCACCACCACTTGTGCTAGTTACCCAGAATCTGTTGGCTTTTAACAGAGGAACCAGTCAACCATTAGGGATCCTCCCTCAGTTACCTATTACTTTGGGAGGAAAAACAGTTTATCTCAATGTGATTGAAGTCCCAGGCCCTTTAGATTACAATTTACTTCTTGGGCGCGACTATGTTTATGACATGGGAGCTATTGTTTCAACACTCTTTCAAGTGATTTGTTTCCCGCATGAAGGCAGAATTGTCACGGTTGACCAAATTTCATTTCCCGGTCCAAATATGGCTTCTAGTCAACCATCTTCCCTAAATAGCCCTTTTGTACCAATGGTATCATCCTGACCACGGATTAATTATGTGGCAACCCATTCCATGCCTACATCAACTGACGATCAATTCAGTGATGTTGTACATTATGTACTGGGGGCATTGGAACCAGATCTCTCTAATGGATTCCTTGCTATGGATCCCTTCCAGAGCATTATTCTCCCATCTGATGAGAACCTCTTGGAAGTCATGACCTCTTATGATTCGTGATCAAGGAATATGAGGATAGTTCTTTGTCTTGTGTCAACATCGTTAAAAAATGAAACCAAGGATACGAGGATAATTCTTTTACTGTGTCAACCTCATTAAAAAATGAAACAAGTCCATGAGGATAGTTCCTTGTCTTGTGTCAACCTCGTTAAAAAATGAAACCAAGGATATGAGGATAGTTCTTTTATTGTGTCAACCTCATTAAAAAATGAACAGCTCCCACGAGGATAGTTCCTTATCTTATGTCAACCTCGTTAAAAAATGAAACCAAGAATATGAGGATAGTTCTTTTACTATGTCAAACTCATAAAAAAATGAAACAGCTCCTATGACCATAGTTCCTTGTCTTGTGTCAAGCTTGTTAAAAATTAAACAAGGGTCTATGAGGATAGTTCTTTTATTGTGTCAACCTCATTAAAAAATGAAACAGGTCTGAGAGTATAGTTCCTTGTCTTGTGTCAAGCTCGTTAAAAAATGAAACAAGGAATATGAGGATAGTTCCTGGTCTTGTGTCAACCTCATTAAAAAATGAAACAAGGAGTATGAGCATAGTTCCTTATCTTGTGTCAAGCTCGTTAAAAAATGAAACAAGGAATCTAAGCAGAGTTCCTTGTCTTGTGTCAATCTCATTAAAAAATGAAACAAGGTCCCCTGGAGCAAAGTTCCAAGTCGAGTCTTTGATTAGATCTCATAAAATCCCAGTTGAGTCTTTCACTTGATCTCGTAAATGAACCTTCATTCCATCCACCTGATAGCCATGAGTAATCCACTTAGGTGAATGTAATGAAGCTTGGGGGGCATGCACCTAGTGGGAAAGCTAAGTTTCCCTGTAGGTTATGTGAATGGAATCACCCCATTCACCTTTGTCCCTATCTGGACAAAGCCAAAAAGGTGTTGGATAACCGTCCTGCTTCATCGCAGTGACTTCCATCTGGTTATAGGAGACTCTCCCTTTCATCATGCTGGGGACATGTAAACCAATCTCAAACATATTTCTTCGTTTCAATCTTGTGTAAAAATGAAACTAAATCCAACAATAGTTTTTCATTTCGAGCTTGTGTAAAAATGAAACTGAATCCAAGCATAGTTTTTCATTTCAAGCTTGTATAAACATGAAACTGAATCCAAGCATAGTTCCCTATTGTTCAAGCTTGTCTAAAAATGAACCCATTTCCATTTTAACACGCGTGATTGCCATTCTAGTAGCCTCTTTCGTTAGATGAGCCTTGGTTGTTTTCATCTCATCGCCACCATCCCTTTGGCCGATCATACGCTTTCACTTGGTTGTTTTACCTTTTTTGAGGAACAATTGCAATGAGTGGTCATATTAGCTAGCCTCTTCACATAAATCAACATGTTTTGAGAAGTTCCAACATCACCGGAACCAGTTGCTACCCTAGACACCACTCGTTCCTCAAAATGGAGTCCTCTTTAAGCTCTTTTCAGACTCTTGAAATATGAAAAGATTGTTGATTGCTTGTTCTTTTTAGCTTGTTAATGGATTGGAAATGACATCTACTCGGTATAAGTTTAACCCTTTTATGGGCTGAGATAGATTAACTAAGAGAAAGGAATACGTTGACCAAACATGGTCAATAGGTTCTCTCTCGTAGTGGAGTTTTCTTTTTGTCCCTTTTCAAACTCTCTAAACATGAAAAGTATAGAGTTATCTTTGTTGTTAAACTCGTTAAAACATCAAATCACGACAAACTTGTCCATCTATACAAGACCGAGTTTCAACTTCGCTAGACTCGTTAAAACATCAAATAGCGATGGATCCACCAAAGGGTGGAATTATACAACAAGCATATGTTATCCTCCTCAAGCTTGATAAAAAATAAAGAGGTACTGGTCAGCAATAACTGGGGAAAATGGAAAAAGGGGGAAACCATTTTATGGTAGCAGGTCGCTCTTGAACATGACACTTTCACTTCATCTCTGTGACTATTTGGGTAGGGTTATCTACTGACGGTTATCATACCTATGGTCTATCACACCATTCATCACTTTTGGTTTTGGGTCAATGATGCCACTTCATTCAGACTATTTGGGTTGAGTTATCTTCTTGATGGTTATCATACCAATGGTCTATCACACCATCCATTACTTTGGTTTCGGGTCAATGCTGCCAATTCATTCAGTGTCGCCGATATGTTCAAGAGAAGGCATTCAGTCAAAATTCATCCTTTGCAATACTCATAAACCTTCATTTTCATGACCACCATTCCTGAACCTTGTGAAGTCAGTCAAATTTCGTCTCCAAAATCATTACAATTGTTTCGTGTCATGAATGTGGGATACATCTAGGCCTCCCGCGACGAGTCATTTCTTGTCGACATCCACTCATTATCGAAGAAGTTTTCTTAGAAACACCCTTCTAGTACCTTGAGGCTTGCATACATCAATGGCATGTTTCTCACTTCCTGTGATAGGTTGGCATCAATGGCCTTCGACCGAAAGACTTTGTGTGGTGTTCGACATCAAATCATCCATTCACACCATGTAGAATGTACTCCAGTACCTTGAGGATCATTATCATTATTGGTGATTTCTCTCACGTCTACTAATAGCTTACATCATTGTCTGGTAATCAAACGGTGTCTTCCCATGTTCGACTTCAAATCATATGTTCACATGGTTAGACTCGTACTTGAGTGAACGATTGAATGAGATAGAAGACCCCAGATCTAGTTTCATCCATCCGGGATGCGATTTCAGGAGTACTAAATCATATGTACAATGGTTTTACATTGATGGTCATTCCAATCATGGGTCTATATCTGTAGACGACCATTTATGTACATGTAATGAAAGTTTATAAGCTGAGCATGGGTATGCTTTCCCTCAGAAATTCATGTAAAAATAAAAAATAATGATATATGTATTGTAATTGATGTAGGTCACCTTCCACTTCGATACCTCCTCATCACATCATAAAGCATTTCATTCGACATTTACATTTTTCCGACTTCATGCCTTAGGGGGCAGTTGTTACAAATCCATTTGGGCACATCAATCCCATCATCCAGATCAGTGTTTTAGGGCTCATCAAACCCTAATTTCTATTGCTACATGCCCTAAACAAGTCACCCCTTTGAATGCCTCCTTCCCAGATAGTTTCATGACTTGAAGATATCCAGAAATGGCCTCTAGAGGGACCAGCGTAGGTAGGTCCATGTAAGGGTGCGTTGCAGATCAGTTAAGTCCATGCCAAGGTGCTCTGCAGAGCACTTAGGCTTCCTTTCACCTGCGTTGGGCGAGTTTGAGTGAAATTCACATAGGGTTTGGGGAATATTCTTATCTTTTGGAGTCATATAGAAGGTTCCTTCACTTATCAACTCCTATGAGCTCGAAAATGGATGAGGAATTAGTTAATATGAATCCTATCCTCTCATCCCTCCCTCCATGGAACTAATTCTAAGTATGGAAGGTCATTCAATACCACCATTTATGACAAAACTTCCTTCATCTCCCTTTAAATTGACCACCCATCTAAGTGATCAGGGGTTGGATTATGTTGAATTGGAAGGAGATAATGTTGTTATGAGAATTGGCTTTGAAGCAAGTATTGTAATGCTACAGGTTTGTCATGATTTTGATGTGATGTGGATGGGATCCAAGCAAGAGGAATAAATTTGAATCAGACACAATGGTTGTAATTCCTTCTTCTATTCAATAAAGTATTTGAACCTTTCTCCCATATGTTTGTATTGTCTTATAATTCTTATCTGTGGGAAATGTATCTGATTCCATTCACTTATATTCAATAGATCTTTTGGTTTTATCAATTCTTTGTTTTCTATTTGTGTTTACAGGTACTTCTCAAGCATATTAAGTACGGGAAGAAGCGACAAGATCGATACAAAGGAGGTGAGAGGAAATCAGAACTACAAGTAGGTCTTCTCATCTTATCATCTTATCTATTTCCTATAGGAAAAGACTAAAATACTTTAAACTATTGTTCTAGATATGGCTACTTATCTAGGGAATTAGTATTTATCTGTAGATACCAAATTCTCCAAAACAAATTGGCAACCATACTGGGGAAAGATCACCTTTCCTAGTAGCTTATCCACCTCCTAGGACATTCTTACAGACCCTGCTTATGTTCATTGATTGTATTTCAGCTCTTTTGCATTGAAAATTTGGTCAAAACTATGTCAAATTTCCTTTTGAAATGGCTCACTGTCACTAGCGCAGGCTTGTGAGGGACATAGTGCACTAGAGAGAACCCTTGGCTTAGGGACCATACTATAAAGCACAATGTCTGCCATTCATGGCTACGCTGATCCTCCTAGGGTCAGTTTCCCACCTTTGGAATGTGTCTTTGCCAACTTTTCTCTGTTTGTTTGCTTGTTGATTGATCAATGAATGTCATGTCTCAGAGAACAAGTTTCTATCTCCTTGTCTAGCCCTACTTTGACGTGATTGATTAATGTTTCTTAAATGTTTTCTTTGTCATTATCGGTCTATAGTAAAAGTTATAATATAATTTATTAATCTTTGTTCGAAGGAAAGTGTCATAAAAGTATTTTTTTCCTTCAAAATTGAATTGTCGTAAGTCTTCGTTCTTATAAAAGATTGATTGATTGTATGTGCATTAGTTTACCTTTTGTTCATCATAACATTAAGGGAATCGAAAAGAAAAGCATGCATCATGCATATTAAATTTTGTGAATGCTTGATAGGAATAGCTAGGGAAATTTCATTAGATGTGCTCTTTGCTTTTTGTCAAAGGTCTGATTTCTCTATCCCTACTAGCTAAGGTTTTCATTGTTCAATTGAATGAAAATAATGTTTATCGTATTAGTTTTTTTTTAGGAATTGCAAACATACATCACGTGGTGAACCTTGAAAGGAAAATTCTAAAGAATATCAACTTAAAATTTATCTAAATTCACCTAATGGAGAATTGTCACCTAACGAAAAACATAGAGAGGTTCGGGCTAGAGACCTATTTCAGAGTCATAAAACATAGCAGTTGTCACTAACTTATCTGGAATACATCCTGAATGTGATACCTCATTCCACGTACATGAGTATATCGTAGCTCGTCCATGTATCTTCAGGTATATAGGGCGGTGTTACAGTACATAAAGTATATGAGAATGCTCTCACTGTGTGGTTTTGCATTAGACAACACTAATACAATTTAGGCCTCCACGTGATTTCGGGTATATATGGGAGGACAACACTAGGTTGCTATCCATCCTTAAGTAACCAAGTGGGCCACCTTGTACACTATGATACACCGAATGCATCATTTAGGGAGATTGCCTGCCCGTATTTCTCGGTTCGCTGGGAGGTATTTTGCAGTTCAAAGTTGCTTGGTAAACCTTTTACATAGATTATCCCTCTTTTGTTTTGTTATGTTACTTTGATTAAAATAAAATTAATTGACCGCAGATAACATCCTCCACGCTCACTCCTTAGTTGATCTTAGGATGAAGGCTAAGAAGAAGAAGAAAGGGAAAAAGAATAAGAAGCAAATTCAGGAGAGGGGCAACCAAGCAACCATTGCTTTGAATGAAACATCTGATAAGAAACCATCCATTAATCCTCACAAAGTTCGATATCCATGCAAACTTTGTGCAGGAGACCATATTCTTTGAAATTGTCCTGATATTCCTAAGATCTTAGAAGAATGGTCTTCTCATTCACATCATCTTGTGTCATCGACTTCTGGAGATCATGCTGGTGACACACCATCAACTAGTGGTAGTAAAGTTCATGGAAAAAAGGGTAAAGTTAAGTTTCCCTGTAGGTTATGTGAAGGAAATCACCCCATTCACCTTTGTCCCTATCTCGATGAAGCCAAAAAAGTGTTGGATAATCGTCCTGCTTCACCACAGCGACTTCCATCTGGTTACAGGAAACTATCCCTTAATCCTTCACTAGTTGATAAAGTTACTGACCCAAATCAACCGTCAGTCAAACCCACTCTCTTTGGATGTGAATCCAATGAGTCTATACCCGAACCAAATCAACAGGCTGAGGTAACAATTGACCCGATTTCACCTTCAGTTAATTGTACCTTTCCTAAAGAGAGTGAATATGATACCACTCAGGTTCTTTTTGTTTCTATAGATTCCAATGAGCTTGGGGACAACCCTCCTGTTCCATCAAGATAGGAGAAAAATTCTCCCATTCTCGTAACTCAAAGGGTTAATTCTCTCATTTCTGCGGTACCCCCTCTAGGTAGTCTTGTCACTTCCTTTGATTGGAATCGACTAGAAGGATTATGTCTTCCTTCTTATGTGCCTTTCCAAATCATAGTACAGGTTTGTAATATGATTGTATCTGGCACTATTATAGATGAAGGTGCATCAGTGAGTATCCTTTCCTCTACTGCTTGGAAAACGCTCAGTTTGCTACCACTTGTGCTAGTTACCCAGAACCTGTTGGCTTTTAATAGAGGAACCAGTCAACCATTAGGGATCCTCCCTCAGTTACCTATTTCTTTGGGAGGAAAAACTATTTATCTCAATGTGATTGTAGTCTCAGGCCCTTTAGATTACAATTTACTTCTTGGTTGCGACTATATTTATGACATGGGAGCTATTGTTTCAACACTCTTTCGAGTGATTTGTTTCCCGCATGAAGGTAGAATTGTCACGGTTGACCAACTTTCATTTCCCAATCCAAATATGGCTTCCACTCAACCATATTCCCTAAATGGTCCTTTTGTATCAATGGTATCATTCCGAGCACAGATTAATTATGTGGCAACCCGTTCCATGCCTACATCAACTGACGATCAATTTAGTGATGTTGTACATTATGTACTGGGGGTATTGGAACCAGATCTCTCTAATGGATTCCTTGCTATGGATCCCTTCCAGAGCATTGTTCTCCCATCTGATGAGAACCTCTTGGAAGCCATGACCTCTTATGAGTCGTGATCAAGGAATATGAGGATAGTTCTTTGTCTTGTGTCAACCTCGTTAAAAAATGAAACCAAGGATATGAGGATAGTTATTTTACTGTGTCAACCTCGTTAAAAAATGAAATAGGTCCATGAGGATAGTTCCTTGTCTTGTGTCAACCTCGTTAAAAAATGAAACAAAGGATACGACGATAGTTCCTTATCTTGTGTTAACCTCATTAAAAAATGAAACCAAGGATATGAGGGTAGTTCTTTTACTGTGTCAACCTCATTAAAAAATGAACAGTGCCCATGAGGATAGTTCCTTGTCTTGTGTCAACCTTGTTAAAACATGAAACCAAGGATATGAGGATAGTTATTTTATTGTGTCAACCTCATTAAAAAATGAAACAACTCCCATGAGCATAGTTCCTTGCCTTGTGTCAGGCTTGTTAAAAAATGAAACAAGGGTCAGTGAGGATAGTTCTTTTACTGTGCCAACCTCATTAAAAATTGAAACAGGTCTGAGAGCATAGTTCCTTGTCTTGTGTCAAGCTCGTTAAAAAATGAAATAAGGAATGAGGATAGTTCTTGGTCTTGTGTCAACCTCTTTAAAAAATGAAACAAGAAGTATGAGCATAGTTCTTTGTCTTGTGTTAAGCTCGTTAAAAAATGAAACAAGGAATCTGAGCAGAGTTCCTTGTCTTCTGTCAAGCCATTAAAAAATGAAACAAGGTCCCCTGGAGCAAATTCCAAGTCAAGTCTTTGAGAAGATCTCGTAAAATCCCAGTCGATTCTTTCACTTGATCTCATAAATGAACCTTCATTCCATCCACCTGGCAGCCACGAGTAGTCTACTTAGGTGAATGTAACGAAGCTTGGGGGTCATGCACCTAGTGGTAAAGTTAAGTTTCCCTGTAGGTTATGTGAAGGGAATCATCCCATTCACCTCCGTCCCTATCTGGACGAAGCCAGAAAGGTGTTGGATAACCATCTTGCTTCACTGCAACAACTTCCATCTAGTTACAGGAGACTCTCCCTTTCAGAATGATGGGGGCATTTAAACCAATCTCAAGCATAGTTCTTTGTTTCAAGCTTGTGTAAAAATGAAATTGAATGCAAGAATAGTTTTTTGTTTCGAGCTTGTGTAAAAATGAAACTGAATCCAAGCATAGTTTTTCGTTTCAAGCTTGTATAAACATGAAACTGAATCCAAGCATAGTTCCCTATGTTCAATCTTGTCTAAAAATGAACCCATTTACATTTTAACACTCATGATTTCTGTTCTATCAGCCTCTTTTGTCAGATGAGCCTTGGTTGTTTTCATCCCATCGCCACCATCCCTTTGGCAAATCATATGCTTTCACTTGGTTGTTTTACCTTTTTTGAGGAACAGTTGCAACGAGCGGTCATATTAGCCAACCTCTTCACATAAATCAACATGTTTTGAGAAGTTCCAACATCATCGGAACCAGTTGCTACCCTAGATGCCACTCGTTCCGCAAAATGGAGTCCTCTTTAAGCTCTTTTTAGACTCTTGAAATATGAAAAGATTGTCGAGCGCTTGTCCTTTTCAACTCATTAATGGATTGGAAACAACATCTATTGACTATCAGTTTAACCCCTTTTTGAGCTAAGATAGATTAACTGCGAAAAAGTAATACGTTGACCAAACATGGTCAATAGGTTCTCTCTCGAATTGTTTTACGTTTTTTCGGGCTTGAGAGAGAAATCTGTGAAAAATAACTTTTGGAGTTTTCTTTTTGTCCCTTTTCAAACTCTCTAAACATGAAAAGGACCGTGTTATCTTTGTCGTTAAACTCGTTAAAACATAAAATAGCGACAAACTTGTCCATCTATACAAGATCGAGTTTCACCTTCGCTAGACTCGTTAAAACATCAAATAGCGATGGATTCACCCGAAGGGTGGAATTATACAAGAAGCATATGTTATCCTCCTCAAGCTTGATAAAAAATAAAGAGGTACTGGTCAGCAATAACTGGGGAAAATGGAAAAAGGGGGAAACCACTTTATGGTAGCAGGTCGCTCTTGAACATGACACTTTCACTTCATCTCCGTGACTATTTGGGTAGGGTTATCTACTTGACAGTTATCATACCTATGGTCTATCATACCATCCATCACTTTTGGTTTTGGGTCAATGATGCCAATTCATTCAAACTATTTGGGTTGTGTAATCTTCTTGATGGTTATCATACCAATATTCTATCACACCATCCATTACTTTGGTTTTGGGTTAATGCTGCCAATTCATTCAGTGTCGTCAATATGTTCAAGAGAAGGCATTCAGTCAAAATTCATCCTTTGCAATACTCATAAACCTTCATTTTCATGACCACCATTCCTGAACCTTGTGTCATTAGTCAAATTCAGTCTCCAAAATCATTATGCTCATTTCGTGTTGTTGATGTGGGATACATCACGGCCCTCCTACGACGAGTCGTTTCTTGTCGAAATCAACTCATTATCCAAGAAGTTGAGTTAGAAACACCCTTCCAATACCTTGAGGCTTGCATACATCAATGGCAGGTTTCTCACTTTTGCCGATAGGTTGACATCAATGGCCTTCGACCAAAAGACTTTGTATGGTTTTCGACATAAAATCATCCATTCATACCATGCAGAATGTACTGCAGTACCTTGAGTATCATTATCATTATTAGTGATTTCTCTCACGTCTGTTAACAGCTTAAATCATTGGCTGGTAATCAGACAGTGTCTTCCCATGTTCAACTTCAGATCATATGTTAACATGGTTAGACTCGTACTTGAGAGAACAATTTAACGAGATAGAAGACCCTGGATCTAGTTTCATCCATTAGGGTTGCGGTTTCAGGAGTACTAAATCATATGTACAATGGTTTTACATTGATGGTCATTCCAATCATGGGTCTATATTTGTAGACGATTGTTTATATACATGTAATGAAAGCTAATAAGCTGAGCATGGGTATGCCTTCCCTCAACAATTCTTGTAAAAATCAAAAGTCATGATATATGTATTGTAATTGATGCATGTCACCTTCCACTTCGATGCCTCCTCATCACATCGTAAAGCATTTCATTCAACATTTGCATTTTTCCGACTTCATGCTTTAGGGGGCAGCTATTATAGATCCATTTGGGCACATCAATCCCATCATCTAGATCAATGTTTTAGGGCTCATCAAACCCTAATTTCAGTTGCTACATGCCCTAAACAACTCAACCCTTTGAATGCCTCCTTCCTAGACAGTTTCATGACTTGAAGATATCCGGAAATGGCCTCTAGAGGGACCAACGCAAGTAGGCCCATGTAAGGGTGCACTGCAGAGTAGTTAAGTCAATGCCAGGGTGCTCTGCAGAGTAGTTAAGTCAATGCCAGGGTGCTCTGCAAAGAAATTAGGCTTCCTTTCACCTACGCTGGGCAAGTTTGAGCGAAATTCATGTAGGGTTTGGGGAATATTCTTATCTTTTAGAGTCTTCTAGAAGGTTCCCTCACTTATCAACTCGTATGAGCTCGAAAATGGATGAGGAATGAGTTAAGATGCATCCTATCCTCTCATCCCTTACTCCATGAAACTAATTCTAAGTATGGAAGGCCATTCAATACCACCATTTATGACAAAACCTCCTTCACCTCCCTATAAATTGACCACTCATCTAAGTGATCAAGGGCTAGATTGTGCTGAATTATAAGGAGATAATGTTGCTATGAGAATTGTCTTTGAGGCAAGTATTGTAATGCTACAAGTTTGTCATGCTTTTGATGTGATGTGGATAGGATCCAAGCTAGAGGAATGACTTTGAATCAGACACAATGGTTGTAATTCATTCTTCTATTCAATAAATTATTTGAACCTTTCTCCCATATGTTTGTATTGTCTTATAATGCTTATATGTGTGAAATGTATCTGATTCCATTCACTTATATTCAATATTTCTTTTTCTTTGATCAATTCTTTGTTTTTTGTTTGTGTTTATAGGTACTTCTCAAGCGTATTAAGTATGGGAAAGAGCGACAAGATCGATACAAAGGAGAGACGAGGAAAGCATAACTACAAGTAGGTCTTCTCATCTTCTCATCTTATCTATTGTTTATAGGAAAAGACTAAAATACTTTAAACTGTTGTTCTAGATATGGCTACTTATCTAGGGAATTAGTATTTATCCGTAGATAACAAATTCTCCAAAACACATAGTTTGTCTAATAATTATATTTTGGTATTAGGATTTCACTATGTGGAGAATTCATACTGGGATACTAGTTATGAGTGAGATGCTTTGTTAGGGATAAGAGAAATGTAGAAATTAAGTACACTTGATGTTTATGAATACAATTTAAAATGATTTTGAATTATTTATTCCTTACATTGGTTAACCAAGTGACATAGATTGTTCATCCATGGAAGGTCGCGGAGAAGACATTCGAGGATAACCATTAGAAATTTCCATTTAACATGGTGTAGAAATTGTAAGGAGAGTGTTCTAGAATGCTCTTCAATTAAAATTTAAATATGAGATCAAGGAAACCATGAAGCTCATTCAATGATTTCTACTTGCACATTCTATTGGAGTTGGTTAGTGTGAAATTGACATGCACATACTACCAAAGTTGTTGGAATTAGGATTTAGAAACTAGTAAATAATTGGTTATATAATAGGTGTACATGGATTCCTAACTAGTCTTATATAGGGAAAGTTGTCCAACCTTTAACCTTTATTTCCTCCAAAGCTAGACTACAACATCTCTCCATTTATAATTTTGAGTTGATTTTAGTGAGGCCTTTTAATTCAAAGGGATTTATAGTATATGCATTTAAATTATTTACAATTTATGCCATTAACCAAATATCATGTACTATGGTTGCAATCTCTAATATCTTACATAATTATGAATTCGATATTTTGAAGTTCAACACATTTAAGGAATAGAAAATGTCATTTTCATTATCTCTTTATAGTAAGTAGTATACGATTAGATATGCTTAGATATGTTTACAAATTTTAAAATTTAATTTATAAAATATTACAATTTACTCTTCTCATGTTTCATAGAGAGTTTATTAAATTCAACACATCTATCTACGAAAAATTCTTATTGATATTTGTAGTTGCAAAGAAGGACATGTGAGGTAGAAATGTCAATAAATTATGTTTGTAAGAAAATTATATCTTATCATGTAAAGACACACCTAAAGGCCTCAGAGAAATAGATCACTATTGGGATGATGTAACATGTCCCTATATTGCACCCAATTAATAATCACTATTTACACAATATTTTTTTTAAGAAACTACTTATTTCATTTTGCTGCAAACAACTAGTTAAACCATTGATATCACTTGAAGAGGAAACATATGATTTACCATATTAGTTTTATTTTTGTATCATGCAACATTATTTTATTTTTCATTATTAAATTTTGGTTGTACCCCATGTTGGAACTGGATATGGTGCTTGGACTCTCCAGACTACTCCCTAACATTCATGTTCATTTGAGACCTTCTCTTTCATAAGATCAAGATCGTGACCATGCTAGGTCAATGACCTGACATAAGTCAGAGTATAACATATTTGATAGTTATTATTTCTTTTTAATTCAACATGTCTAACCACTATGGTGGCTCTATAAAAACTATAACACTCTTTACAAAACATCAACAATACTAAGTTTATTATGGTTCGACCTTAGGCATTGGATCTATATCTATATATATATATATATATATATATATATATATATATATATATATATATATATATATATATATATATATATAGATATATATATATATATATATATATATATATATATATATATATATATATATATATATATATATTGAGTTGTTAATTTTATAAGTGATTGGAGTTTCTTAATGGCACCTTGGCTCATACGTGGAGAGTTACATTATTCTTCTTTCATGTCATGATACCATGTGGTAGGAGACTACACGTCGAACCACACCCCAATCATGTGATCCCATAATTCAAACAATGGTGATCGGTTCTAAATTTTTTAACGACAAAGATGAGTTGGGTGTGGAGCCTAATTATCTTCCTAATGTAAATGTCTTGTTTTAGTTCCGTTTGGATATTAATCCCTAATTGGGGGGTACAGGGGGGATTTCCCCCCATTATTGTTGTCGACCCTCCCTGAAGCAAAAATGTAGACAAAATTTGCCTTGTAAAATATTACAATTTCGTAGTCAATCTATGTCGTTCATTAGGCGAAATATCTGATGGTAGAAGTTATGTTAATTTAGGTTTTTTTCCCTATAAGGAAACCCTCTATTTATATGATGGAATTGCATGACGGTTGTGTATTATTTTGTGTGTGAGAAAAAGAGAGGAGACTGTGTGAGAGTGAAGATGAAGTTACAACAGATTTGTTGTAGGTTGTATCCCTTCAGTTTGTTGGATAATATAAAATGAAGGATTGATTGTTTCTATGTGGATGTAGCACAAATTGGTTGAACCCCATATATCTGTGTCTCTCTTGTTTTATGATTTTTTCTGTGCTTGTGTTTCTGCAATATTTTGTGTGTTCCATCGCTATGTTATCTAATTTCTAACAACTAGTATCAAAGCCGAAGGTATATTTAGCCGATAAACTCACTAGAAATAAGGGTTCATGGTTCAAGTGGGAGTAATGGAAAAACATGGGAGGTTTAGGGTTGAGAAATTAAATGCCCAAAACTACCAACTATGGAAGATGCAAATGGAGGATTATTTGTATCACAAAGATATTTACCTACTATTGAGAAGAAAAGAAAAGAAGTCAACAAGTATGAGAGAAGATGAATGGGATATTATTGACAGAAGGGCATTAAGAATAATATGGTTGTGCCTAGCAACGTCGGTGGCCTTCAATATTTAGTGAAGATGCTGGCCAACCTATATGAAAAACGCTTAGCCTCAAACAAGGTATTTCTTATGCAACACTTGTTTAATATGAAGATATCAGAATGTGGATCCATTGTTGATCATTTACATGAATTTCACATGGTTACCAATCAATTAATTTATGTAGGGGTAAATTTTGATATAAAATTTAGGGCTCTATTATTTATGTCTTCATTGCCAGAAAGTTGGAATGGCTTAGTCATGGATATTAGTAACTCTATCTATGGATCTATTATTGTAAATTTTGATGATGTTGTTGGTGCTATCCTTAGCGAGTAAATGTGATGGAAAATCTCAAGTGAGACAAAAAACAATGCTTTGACTTTAGGGACTAGGGGAAGAAAACTAGAGAGAGGAAAGATCCCAGGACATCACAATAAGTCAAGGAAAGGTAGATCCAAATCCATTTTACACATAGTGTGTTGGAAATGTGGGAAGAAAAGATACATGAAAAAAGATGGTAAATATCGAAAGGGAAAAAAAGGAGGTGGACATTAAGAGAACAATCAAGAATATAATGTAACAAGTGATGTGTTCCAAGATATCATCACTAACCTAACATAAGTTCAAGTATAACATATTTGATAGTTATTATTTATTTTTAATTCAACATGTCTAACCACTTAGGTGCCTCTATAAAAGCTATATGACTCCACACAAAACATTAATGATATTAAGTTTATTATGGTTCCACCTTAGGCATTAGATATATATATGTATTGATTTGTTAATGTTTGAAGTTATTGAAGTGTCTTCGTGGCACCTTGACTCATATGTGGGGGGTTACAATGTTATTCTTCCCTATGAAAGGGCCAAGTGGTAGGAGACCACACATTGGACCACACCCCAATCACGTGATCACAAAATTCAAATAGTGGTGATCGATTCTAAATTTTTTGAGTGTGGAGATGAGACATGGTACTATTAGGGTAACTACATACCCTCTACTCCTTCACCAATTGTATCATTTTTTTCGATGTTTTGAGGTGGATCTCTACAATTATGGAGAGAAGTTGGAATAATAAGGTATAAAATCCATTTGCAGATCTACCTCCATGAATTGTTTTTTTAAAGGTTTTTCAAAGGTGATGGCATCTATAACTGTAAATAGAGGAAGGATTTCATGCCAGATTCTTCCTTACTGTAACCATTAGGGAAATTTTGAGGTCTAAATTGGGCCTCCTAAGGAAATTATAAAATAATATTGAAATAATAAAATAAGATTTGATTACATCATCAATTTTTAGAGGAAAAAAAAACACTGATTTTCAACTCGTATTTTCAACTTAGCTCCTTATGGGTTTGCTAAATTTCAAGTGGAAACATTGGTTGGATGAAAATTTTATTTCCTCATCCAAGGAGTACCCATGTTGCATACTTTCAATGGACCCTACTGCACGAAAAATGAGAAATACATGAAAAATGTGATTGCAATCATGTTTTTCATGTATTTCTCATTTTTCGTATAGCAGTGTCCATCAAAAGTATGCAACATGGGTACTCCTTGGATGAGGAATTAAATTTTACATCCAAAAAGTACTCCCACTTGAAATTTGAGTAAAACCTTAGGGAGATAAGTTGAAAATGCAAGTTGAAAAAGTAATTTTATTATTTTATTATTTTTTAATCTTTTTACTTTTTTACTCCAAAAAATGGTGAATCATCCCCCATGGTTGACATCATCATCTTGAAACCTATTGGTTCTTATAAAGTTTATTTTGGTTGTAAATTTTTATTAGGAGACCCATTTTTGACCTCAAATTCCCCTAATGAGCCCTCATGAAAATTCCATGTAAAAATATATATAAGGCCACGGTGATGGGACACGTATTCCAAGCTTAATGGTGGGGGATATATCCTAATAGATGTTGATTCGTTTATTATGGCTCAGGAAATTGGCAAAGGAAATGGCTAAGGTTTTGGAAAGGCATGATACATTAATTGGCATTTTATTTATGAAAATAATGGAAATTAGGAAAAAAGGAAAGTGAAAGGTCACGGGTTTAATGTGAGGAGGAAAATGAAGGAAAATGATGGAAAATGAAGAAAATAAAGGCCTCATTAATAAAAATGATTATGAAGATGAGTGGGCAAGACTTGATCAATTCAGTTTTGGAGCTCTCTCATTATTCTCTCTCTCTCTCATACTCTTGGATACTTAGAGTTTTCTTGGAGCACTCTTAGAGGGTGTGGCATATTTGGAGTTTTGGAGAAAGAAGGTGAAGGAAAAGCAGGAAAGCGCAAGAGGGCATCAATATTAGCAGCTACAATGGGTTTTTTTTGTAAGTATTGAGTTTCATGTATGTTTTCCTCACTCGTTTTGGCATGCATGGCACATGCATGTGGTTTCTTGGTCATGATCTATCACTGGCATGGAGAATTGCCTAGATTGACAGTTGATTTTCCTAGCCTTGCCATTTCCTATATAGCCATGGAGATTGTGGTTTTATTGCATTGTTTGTTTCGGTTCATTCTCATGTTTCCTTAGCTTGGGTTGAGCTATTAATTCCTGGAAGCCTTGGTTGGAAAAACTCTCTGGAAGCCCTGTAACGACTTGGGTTGAGTTACTAGTCCCGTAGCCTTAGTTGGACAAGCACTCTGGAAGCCCTGTAACAACTTGGGTTGAGTTACTAGTCCTGGAAGCCTTGGTTGTACAAACAATTTGAAAACCCTTTGTGGGTTGAGTTACTAGTCCTGGAAGCCCTGGTTGGACAAACAATTTGGAAGCTCAGAAAATGTTGTGGGTTGAGTTACTAGTCTTGGAAGCCTTAGTTGGATAAACACTCTGGAGCCTGGCAGTAGTCGTGGGTTGAGTTACTAGTCCTGGAAGTCGGGTTGGAACAAATGTTGTGGAGCCCTGGAAGGTTTGGATAGAGACCGATCTAATGATGGTTTTGTGATGTCCAACTATGAGGTGGAATCATTACTTGATTGGTTGAGGTGGATGGCCTATAGAAGCCCTAGATGAGTTTTGATTGATTTGTTCTATGATATCCCACGTTCATGCATGAAATATGACATGGGGGCGAATGGATGAAAATATATTTGGCTCAGCTATTCTATGACAAAGTGGAATGTGTAAGTCCCATCCCATGTTTGGATTTTGCATCATTAATGAAAGTTATTTCTCCTTGTATTTCTATGAGTATTATGATGGATTATATGTGGTTTATATGGTTGTGATTTCATTGATATTTTTGTCCCTATTATGTTGGTTATTTTCATGTTTTATGGTAGCAGCCATGAGTGGCTCTCATCATATTCGTACTTGTTATTGAATGATCAATGTATTTATGACCTAATGGATAGAATGACAATTAAAGTGATAAGGAAACAATGCTTCATGGCGAATCTCACATAATTATGAGACCCCTATGCTCAAAATTGTTAATTACACTCGTAGATTACACATATGCAATATGTTTGACGAATTTCTTGTCATGGCTAGTAGGGGTCTAGTCAAGGTCTTTAACAAGTTTTTTCTCTAGTACTATCATTTCCTTGTTATTTTACTGATCCGAAGAGATGGTTCAATTCTGGGTAGTGACCTGGGCTCTGGGCCTAAAAAAGTGGCTCAAATCCCGGATTCATTGGCACAACGCTGAAAATTTGGGTCTTTGGTCACTGGTAAGAAAGCCTGCGAGAGTGACTATAGGGTTAAAGTCGCATGCATCCCTTGTCATGGGAGATACTTTGGGTTTAACTAATATAAATGTTAGGTTAACTCAAGGGTTGGGCACCTGGAGTGGTAGATTAGTTCTTGGTGGTCCTGAAGTACCTGAGGGAGGTATGTGTGTTATGTTTCCATCGATTCCATTTTGTTAAGGTCACCTAGGAGGTCGAATCATATCATAGTGGCCTCTCGTCGCATGTTTACCCGGCTAGCCAGTTGCTTGGGTAGATGTGGGAGAAGGGTGGCTCCAGAGTGGTATCAAAGCATGGTTGCACTCTCCTTTGGTTGTGTGTTAATCATTCTTTCAGGTTGGTTTCATATGTGTTCCTTATGCATATATTCCATGTGCTTGTTTCATTTGCATCGTGTTGATCATGGTTGTAGTGATGTGTGCATCTAAAGATTGAAGGTGTTGTTGTGGAGTATGTCTTCATGTGTGTATGGTTGATTATGAATTTTTATGCACATCAGTGTTCACATGTTATCAAATGCATGTGAGGTAGTTTTTTTTGTCATGAATGAGGTCATGGTTTGTGTATTTGATAGGGTCATGCATTGATGACTGGAATCTAGCTAGAACGGTGTGTATATAGTTGTGCACTCATGTGTTATATGTCTATATGTAGTTGTTATGCATGTATAGTCTTGGTTATAGTTATGCATGAATAGCAGGTCAAAAATGTCTTATGAAGTCATTGTATGTGAATTTAGGTCATCATGGTGCTATTGGTTGTTATGATGCTAATGTGTTGGCTGAGATAGAATAGGAGATGTAGATCATTAAAGTGAAGTTGCAACGTTGGACCTTGAGGCAAGAGTAGATCGTCATACAGGTATCGTATGTTTGATATGCAATGTCATATGCATTAGATTTATATACATTAGGATTATGTACATGTTTTTTATGTTATGGTTACATACATGATAGATGATAGTTGATTAGTATAGTCACATGCACAAGTGTCATGAATGATAGTAATATGTGGTTGTATGCATTTCTATTTTTGTTTTATATTAGATAACCTCATGATTATGTTATATGTTGTTGATGAGTATGTTATAGGTTAACTTATTATTGTTATATGACAATTATCTTGACGATTAGGCTATATGTTGTCGATGAGCATGGTATATAGCTTATGGTTGTTATATGTTAGTAGCTTGATGATTAGGGTTATTTCATTAATATCTTGATGTCATACGTATCATGCTAAACTAGATTGGCCTATGCAGATGGTTAGGGTTATGACATTCAGGTATGGATTGACTTATTGTGTTGCATTGTGTATTATTATCTAGACTGATCGTACATATATGATTGCTATGCATAAATGATAAATGCTTATGAGTTTATGATGTTGACATGTTAGTTAGTTAGTGTTATGGATATCATGATCTTATTTATGTTTGAGTTGAGATGTTGTAAAGTTATATCTTGCTAACTAGATTTATTATGCGGAAAAGATAGCCTCCCTTGGGATACATTAAGGTACGAGATTTCTTATGTTGTCTCTTTAGTGTTTGAATGTTTGATTATGTAGTATATTTGGTGTTTGAGTATTTGGTGTCTATTATGTCGTCTAGTTGATTTATTTAACATGGTATGTTTGCAATTTGGTTGAATGTCTGATGATTGCATCATATGAGTATGTGTTTATAAGGTTTCTTGCCGAAATGATCTTATTTTAACAGGATTGTACTAACATATATGTGTTGAGACAGTTGATATGTACTTGAGTATAGTAGGTGTTAGTTGTAGCATTGTGTCTAAGGACTACGAGTTGACTATGAATTATGAAATGATTGTTAGTCTTGGTAAAGGATGATTTCAAATCGATAGATATGATTGTCTTGATATTTGGAATATGTGGTAGTTGCAGGGTAACATGTTAGGTATTAGCGTGACAAGGTAATACTTGATGTGCTGATCCAAGTGGATATTGGTGGCCACCTGCCAAGTCCACCTAGACCCCCACCATTGTTTGTCTAAACATTTTCAGTTTCCTTAGTTGTAGCACAACTTACTATTTTTAGCAATTTTTCGGGTCCTGAACTTCTGGCGCCGTTTTGAGGCCCTAAACGATGTTTTTTGGGAAATCTGGGGGCAACATGGGTCCATGGATGAATTTTGCCCTTCCCAAAGTGGTAGTGCTCGGATATATCTTTCTAACAAGCTATTGTATGCATCAAACGGAGATTGTATGCCAAAGTTATGACCCTGGGAAGTTGATGTACCAATTTACCCAAACGGGGCCCACAGTTTGGCGTTTCATCTTCTAGGGTTAGGTTTTGGAATGTTAAGGGTTTTCCATTGTTTCTCAACAATAAATAGGCTTTCGAGCCTCATTGTAACACAGTTCAGAGGCATGTAGCCACCACATCTCTTCTCAGAGATAAGCTACCATTGCCCTAGTTATTTATTTCCATTTTCTGTGTGTAAGCATATCTCAGTGTTTTACATTAATGAAATGAAGTATTATTTCCGCTGCATCTTTATGTTTATGGTTATCTCTGTAATTTGTTGCATTCCTGTTTAAGTCTAGATCATGTGTTTATATAACTAAAAGTTGGGTGATGTGATAGTACATAGTAAGCCTCGATTGCAACAAGGTAAAAAGGGTAAATAAAAGGAATTAGGCAAGAATTCCTTGGCTATGTTTGGAAACCCTAATTCCAAATGAATGAGTGCCTTGGATATAGGGAGTCTTCTTAACCTTGATTATTTTTGACATTATGTGGATATGTCCTATAGTCATGAACATGTACTTGACAGGTATATTAGCCAGTCTCTAGTTGTAGAAGGATCTGTCAAGGGAATTCAAGTCCCTTGAGAGATGGCATGGATGTGTTCAGTTGCAAGAAATGTGGTTGGAACAACAAGGTAAGGTAACCAGTGTATTGTTATGTTTATTTATGCATTGACAATTACATGTTGATGTCAGTATGATGCAGGGGATTGCATGGCAAAGAGATTGCCATGAAATCTTGAAGAAGGCTCGGGTTGAGCTTTCCTTGGGTACCATGGGGATTGTGTCATGGTGTTTTTTGCTAGTCTTATGATTTTTTGTGCTTAATTGATGTTTTGTTTGCTTCTTGTGCATGGCCATGCCACTTGGGTTGTGGTGTCATTATTGGTTTCATGATTTTCTTCTTAGTTGTCTCTTATCTTTCCTTTTATGTTTTGAGTCTTGGGAATTGTTTGGGAAAGAGGAAATTTGATGGAGCTCGAGAAAGTTGTGTGGCACCCAACAGGTAATGTAAGAACTCAAATGAAGCCCTGTGCATGAGTAAGTGCAACAGAAGGTAAGACTATGACAGTCGGTAGGACTGGTTGGGTCCATAGTGGTAAATTGACGGTGGAAGTATAGACATGAGAAAGGTAACCAGAAAAGGTAAAGTAAATGGACCTAAGATGTCGGATGGCTTGACTAAGTTGGGAATGGTGGTTCTCAATGTTGTCCATGAACAAAGGAAGTTCTCTTAAACCTTGACCTTGATATCTGGTAATTATGTTATGGTCATGATTATGTTGATGTTTGTATATGTATACATGTAGGTACGTATGTATGTCATGTTTGACAGGGTCGTCATGGATCATGATTATTAACGCTAACATTTGTGTATATATATGTATGTATGTGTCTTGTTGTCTAACGGAATGATGATTGTTTAGTGCTAATGATTCTATATGTATGTATGTATCTATGTATCTATGTCACTGTCTGACAGGGTCATCAGGAATCATTCTTGTGGAGGAATGATTGCTTACGCAAGAAAATGACATGAAGAGGTTCCTGGTCTTGCGAGGAATCAATTGGGAAGAGTAATCATGACAAATATATGAGGTTAGTATCATGTGGTTATGATTTTTTATTATGTTATTATACCATGTATATGTTATGAACATGTTATACCAAGGGATACATCAGCAAAATGAAAGCAGTGTGATCTACAACATGCTAAGATAAGCATGAATAAGACAGTGGAAGCAAGGTTTCTTGGTAAGGATAGTGTGGTTTTGGATCTGTGGTATTACTGTTGTGTATTGTACATGTTACATCTGGGATGATTGTGCACATGAAATATTGTGCATATGTAGTGTGTGTACATGTTGTTTATGCAATATTATGTACAACGTCTTAGTACATATAGTGATGTATGAATGTTGCATATTCAGTGTTGGGTATATATGGTGCTATGTACATGTTGGATATACAATGTTGTGTACATATTGTACTGTGTGCATGATGGATATGCAGTGTTGTATGCATATGGTGCTCTATGCATGTTGGATATGTGGTTTTGTGTGCATATGATGCTATGTACATGAGGGATATGTAGTGTTATGTACATGTGGTGTTGTGTGCATGTTGTACATGTGGTGCTATGTACATATGGTGTAGCGTGCATGATTGTACAAGTGGTTTTGTGTGCATGTTGTGTTGTGTACATGTTGTACAAGTGGCATCGTGTGCAAGTGGTGTTGTGTACATGTCGTCCATGTGGCGCTGTGTACATGTGGTGTCACGTACATGTCATGCATGTGGTACTATGTTCATGTGGTATTGTGTAAATGTTGTAAAAGTGGTGTAAGTGTATGTATTGTGTTATGCATTGAATGTAGGCATATGTATTGTATTGTATACATTGGGTGCATGTGTATGTGTTGTATGTCAGGTGTAGGTGCATGTATTGCATGGAGTTGTATGTCATGTGTGGTTGTATGTGTGTGTTGCACACTATGTATATGTGCACCTAGTTGAGGAGAAGGCACTGGGTGTTTTTTAGGAGTGGCAACCGATCCGATGTGTGTACGAAATAAGAACAAAGGCATAAGTAAGGATCAATTAAAGGATACATATCAGTGTATTATTTCAGTTTTATTATGCATATGATTTATGATTCTAGTATATGATGATTACATGTGAATTATGATTCTGATTTATGATGGTCACATGTGATTTATGATTTTGATCTATGATGGTTATGTTTTGAGCTAACCCGGTGAGATATTTTTATACATGTTGAATTAGTCAAATATGCTAGTTTGAATTGTTGTGACAAGAAGCGAACATGATTACAAATTTACCTTATTGACAAGCTACCATTAAGGTATGATGTGAATTTATTTCAATTTATTTTAAATATAATGGAATTTATGTGCTTGGTACATGAATTCATGAAATGCTCAATTGGGTGATTGAAATTAGCTGCAAGAATTAGCATCAACAATGAAAGAAATTGGAACACGCAGAAGTATGTTGGTAGAGCACTTCAAGAGCAGGGACATTGTGGAACATTGGTAGCCAATAGTGTCCATTGATTTGCATGAGCATGCTATGATTGATATGATGGTTTTAAGGAAGCGATATGCCTTGGTTTTTGTTTATTTTGACGTGAGGAATCCTTGCCAAGGGATGGACTGCCCGATATGGGGGTGCAAATGGAACTTGGAGGGTGAGTGACTGCGAGGAAGGGGTTGACTAGATTTCCCGAGGGACTGTGTAGTAGATAAGGGAAGTTCGGGGATGGATTTCTTTTGGTCATCAGCATTGCCAGATGGAATCAGATGCACATTGCGATTGCGCCCTGGAACAATGAGCCGGTAACTGTTCACTGAGATGAAAAGTGGTGCATGATTATAGTGTTAGACATTTTATGCATTTTGAATTTGCAGTGGATTCTGGACTTCCTAGGAAGCAGGTGAATCCTGGTATTACTTTGAGGGTGGAGGTGTGAGCCTCTAGATTCCCTTATTGTGAATGCAGACATCGTATCCTCTTATTTGTTGGATGAGAAAATGTGCATATTTGTATATGTTTGTATTATTGTAAATATTGTATCGAGCTGGATTTATAAAGCTCCATAGGCAGTATGGTTATTTGTTGGTCGAAGAAAATGTGTATGTGTATATGTGATTACTGTATATACCATAATGAAATATGTTATAAAGCTCCAGTAAATGGTATGATTGTCATGTTTCAGCAGTGGTCATTGTAAATACTGCAACCATCTATGTTATAAAGCTCCATGGGAAATATTCCTTTTTAACGATCTTGTTGGTTATAGGTGTCATTGAACAATGGGGACGATGTTCCCCCAAGGGGAGGGTTCTATAACATCCCTGGTGAAAATTTCGTGTAAAAATATATATAAGGCCATGGTGATGGGACATGTATTCCAAGCTGAATGGTGGGCGAAACATCATAATGAATGTTGATTCAGTTTATTATGGGTTACGAAATTGGCAAATGAAATGGATAAGGGTTTGGAAAGGCATGAGGCATTAATTGGCATTTTATTTATGAAAATAATTCAAATTAGGAGAAAATAAAGGTGAAAGGTCACAAGATGCATGTGAGGAGGACAATTAAGGAAAATAATGGAAAATGAAGAAAATAGAGGCCTTATTAATAAAAAGGCTTCTAAGGATGAGTGGGCAAGACTTGATCAATTCAGCTTTGGAGCTCTCTCATTATTCTCTCTCTCTCTCATACTCTTGGATACTTAGGGTTTTCTTGGAGCACTCTTGGAGGGTGTGGCATACTTGGAGTTTTGGAGCAAGAAGATGAAGAAAGAGCAGGAAAGTGCAAGACGGTATCAGTATCAAAAACTACAATGGGTTTTGCTTGCACGTATCGAGTTGCATGTATGTTTTCCTCACTATTTTTTGCATGCATGGCACATGCATATGGTTTCTTGGTCATGATATACCACTATCATGGAGGATTGCCTAGATTGATAGTGGATTTGCCTAGCTTGGCCATTTCCTAGATAGCCATGGAGATTGTGGGTTTATTGGATTGCTTGTTTTGGTTGGTTCTCATGTTTCCTTAGTTGGGTTGAGCTATTAGTTCCTGGAAGCCTTAGTTGGAAAAATGCTCTAGAAGCCATGTAACGACTTGGGTTGAGTTACTAGTCCCATAGCCTTGGTTGGAGAAATGCTCTGGAAGTCGTTGGTGGGTTGAGTTACTTGTCGTAGAAGACCTGGTTAGAAAAATGCTCTGGAAGCCCGAAAACTTTTGTGGGTTGAGTTACTAGTCCTGGAAGCCTTGGTTGGACAAATTCTCTAGAGCTCGATGATAGCCATGGGTTGAGATACTAGTCCTAGAAGCCATGTTGGAACAAACGCTCTCGAGCCTTGGAGTGCTTGGATAGAGATCGATCTCATGATGGTTTTGTGATGTCTGGTCGTGAGGTGGAATCATTGCTTGATGGGTTGAGGTGGATGGCCTATGGAAGACCCGGATGAGTTTTGATTGATGTGTTCTATGAGATCCCACATTCATGCTTGGAATATGGCATGGGGGTGAATGGCTTAAGAGATAAATTTCTCAACCATTCTACGGTGGAGTGGAACATGGAAGTCCCACCTCAGGTTTGGGTTTTGCATCATTAATGAAAGGTTATTTATCCTTTTATTTCTATGAATAGTATGATGTATTATATGTGGTTTATATGGTTGTGATTTCATTGGTATTTATGTGACCCTATTATGTTGGTTATTTGCATGTTTTATGACAACAACCATGAGTGGCTCTCATCATGTTCTTACTTGTTATTGAATGATTAATGTATCTATGACCTAATGGATGGAATGGAAGTTAAAGTGATAAGGAAATAATTCTTCATGGCGAATCTCAGATAAGTATGAGACCCCTATGCTCAGAACTGTTAATTGCACCTGTAGATTAGACATTTGCAATATGTTTGACGAAATGTCTGTTATGTCTAGTAGGGGTCTAGTCATGGTCTTGAACACGTTTTTCTCTAGTATTGTCATTTCCTTGTTATTTTACTGATTTGAAGAGATGGTTCAATTCTGGGCAATGACCTAGGCTCTCGGCTTGAAAAAGTGGCTCAAATCAGGGAGTTGCTAGCACAACACTAACAATTTGGGTCTCTGGTCACTGGAATTCAAGCTTGTGAGAGTGACTATAGGGTTACAGGCGCATGCATGCCTTGTCATGGGAGCGACTTGGGGTTTAATTCATCTAAATTTTAGGCTAACTCAGGGGTTGGGCACCTGGAGTGGTGGATTAGTTCCTTGGTGTCTTTAAGTACATGAGGGAGGTATATTGTTGTTTTTCCATCGATCCCATTTCATTAAGGTCACCGATGAGGTCAAATCATATCATAGTGTCCTCTCATCATATGCTTAACCTGGCTGGCCATTTTCTTAGGCAGATGTGGGAGGAGGGTGTTACACTAACCCTATCATTTCTTCATTTTTTCTCTAGTTTTTCTTAAGGTTATGACTTTTATATGCATTCATTTGGTGTAGTGTTCACCTCCTAATTCCATTTATTTCAAGTTTTTGCAAAGGAATGCATTCTCCTCTTCCAGGGTCTTGGTTGTGACTACCATAAATTCCATGGCATTCTAACCTCACCCTCCCCTCTCACAACTTCTTGGAGGTAATTATACTTTGGTTAGCAATAATACTTATTAAAACCCTAGTTATCTTTTCTCGACAGTGGTTTCTCTCTCTTTCTTTTACATGTTTACTAAGAGCAAATCCCATTATTGTCATGACACCATTGAGGATATTCACTAACTCTTTCAAGGTAAAGACGTTTTTTCCTCTATTTAATTTCATCTAGATTAATCTTTTATCATCTTATTCATGGTTCCGGTATGTAACTAAGGGTTTTTATATTTTACAAGTTAGTCCTTGATTCTTTCTTGTGGTTTCAATAGAAGAGACACACTCGTAGTTTATTTTCTACGGAGGGTTTTCTTGTTTCTATTCTAGAAACTGCTAGGTACTCATTCCTTTTCATGCCTTGAATCATAGGTCTCGAAGGATTTTGTCCCAATGCTTGGGCTCTATCTCATCAAGCTAAATTCCCAATGAAAGGGTTTTAGGAATGGAAATATTTAACAATTGAAGGTTTTCCATTTGATTTATATAATTTTATTTCTAGAAGTTTTGTTTAGATATAAGGCACAGGGTCTGGCCTCTATAGACAAATATTTATAAAACTCTTGTATAAGGGTTTCCTCTTTATATATACAAGAATACTCAATATATTTTGATCTTGGCTACGAACATCAATTAATGTGGATGGACGTTTTAAAAATATTATTTTATTGAATGCTTATGATGAATGTAATTTTGTACATGTTGCATACTTTTATTGAGAAGAGTTTATGGGTTCAAAATGAAGACTGAATGCTTCACTCTCTTCGTCTATTATGTGTATTATGCTTTGTTTAATAATTATTATCTACATGTATAAATATTTGGTTCTCCTTTTACATCAAAGTAAATTAATTCATAGACTTTACTATGATCAATATACTTGCATAGATAATATATGTAGCACATATATGATTAGTAATTCTATAGACCAAGTTTCCTATAGTCTCTTGTCATGGGTTTTTGCATAGGGGTTCCTATAGATCCACTCTTATCATGGCCAAGGAATGCATGTACTTTGCATGTCATCTTGGATTTTTCTTTCATGTCGATGACCTATGTGTATGCTAACCTTGGCTTCACTATTTATGCCCACTCTACTCATAGTTATTACTCTGTAGTTTTCTTTCAAAACCTAACCAATGTACATACATGTAATGTCATGAATAGTAGCCATATAAGGTTGCTTATACACATAAATTCATTTCTTGTTTTTGGGTTAAAATCTACCGAGACCGACCCCCTTTTTCTTTCATAGTTTTATATTTACCACTGACTCACTCTCTATGTACAATGTTAAGCTCCTAAATTCGGTTCCCTTTCTCGAAATTCCATAGTCGGAGCGAATATCTAGGGTTTTAAATTTTTAGATTTCCACCCTAAATCTTCTGCACATCAATTTTTTGTTTTCCTGCATTAATCAACACATGCACACACACACAAATATACATACTAAAGAAATCATTAATAATGACAATAAATCTATCTCATTACTATACACATATGTAATACATTCTCACATCGGAATACTTTTTTATGCATTCTCATTCCTGAACTTGAATATTTAACCTATTTAATACCAAATTCCAAAATAACTCATATACTTATCTAGAATTCCTAGAAATGCAATAAGGGATGCCACGTTCCTCCCAACCATTGAACTACAGTTCTATTAGTTCCCCCCAATCTCTACGCTCCTTTCCTTCCAGGAAACAAAACATAAATCTTTCACAACTTTAAAACTCCTTAACCCCAAGCAACATCCTGTTAGTTATGAGTACAGGTCTAGTCTTTCTCTCCCATTGGCACCTTGTTTTCTTTTGATTTAGACTGTCTTTATCTATCATAGTCATCTTCATACAACTTACACCTATGACATCTATCTACAACCATGTTATATTCTTGGTGGTATGATCATCCAACAAAACCTGTGTGACTAAAAATGGAAGATTTTTTCTCTTTTTTGTGCATTTAACTACTTCTTCTTGGACCATAACTAATTCAAACTATTTATTAGAAGTTAGGAGTCTAACTTCTCACATGGTGGCTCCTCTTGTATTTCTGAAAATAATAATAAGTAAAACAATTTCATTTTATTAACATAAATAAATATTTACATTCTCATAAAATGTTTACTTTTCACTGTTTATCTTTTCAGCCACATGTCAAATTTATAAAATCATAAAATTCATTTTGAAATTGATTTTCATGGGTATTGTAGATCAACACTTTAGATGGTACATCGTTGTATCATCACATCCCTTTAATAACGGTGATAGGGAAATACTAATAAGGGAAGAAAATATATCTAAATACAATGCTATAAACATATAGCTATTTCATACATGATATGCTTCTTTTTATCAATGTGAGGATCATTGAGAAATCCTATTTAAAATTGGTTTGAGTATAACAAAATGTAATTCTTTAGTAGAACTTAGGTAATTTATATGACTATAGTGGGAGATCAAGAGGAAAGGAAGATGGTAATGAGGAATTAGAGAAGGAGAAAATGGAATAGGGGGAGGAGGGTGAGGGAGAAAAATAGGAATAGTGAGAGGAGGTGGGGGGAGAAGGGGGGTTATGGGCAGGGTCGAAAGAGGAATGGAAGAGGAAAAATGGTGGTGGAGGGAGAGGAAGGAGAAGAGGGAGGGGAGAGGTCGAGGAGAAAGAGAGAAGTGGAGGGGAAGAGGAAGATGAAGAAGGAGTGGATGGATAGAAAGAGGGAGAAGAAGAGAAAGAAAGGGAGTGGATGGAGAGGGAAAGATAAAGAGGGAAATAATTGGACGAAGAGAAAGAAAAATACAAAACCTAGATTTCATGTTCAAAAACCACATCACATTTTGTGTTAAATTTGAAAAAAAAATGTCTACGTGTGGTAGCATAATTGGCAAAAAACATGTCGGCAAGCCCTTCTATATCCAAGTGACCAGAAGTTCAATCCCCTTGGACATGTCTCATGAGGCAAACCAAAAAAAAAAAGTTTGAAAAAACAATTGGGGGAAAATAACAAGAAACATACAAATATGATGATGCTTAAACAATATCTCTTGGTTACTCCTATTGAGTGTTCCCATAAGTCCCCTTCATCTTTAAGAAGCTTTATCCCGCCCCCTCATGTATAATGTAATGACAATACCCCATCTCTTTCAATTTATATTTGAAATTAAGAGGAAAAGTGATGCGAAAATTATTGTTGCACCTTTTTGGGGGTAGTTGTGTTAACTTTGTATGATTTATTTTGTAACCCAAAGGAATTGGAAAGTGGGTTAGTCTTGTACTCACGTGACATGAGGTTGATTTTCGCTTCTACAACTATACCTTTAGGGGCCTATGACTTGTCCTTCTCTCTGTAGACTGAGCCATGATTAGGGGATTGAATCTTAGATCTTTTAGTTTGCATAATTTCACATCACTTTGATAACCAATTGAGCTGCCCTGTTGGAAAACTTTGTATTAAT
This sequence comes from Pinus tabuliformis, assembly GCA_031772625.1. Lineage (NCBI taxonomy): Eukaryota > Viridiplantae > Streptophyta > Pinopsida > Pinales > Pinaceae > Pinus > Pinus tabuliformis. The sequence goes on from CM062813.1 coordinate 728,186,258, forward strand.
ATTAAGTCAAGTGTTAGGTGTTATCACCTAGATTGAACCTTAGGCTGAAGGAAGGCAATGCCATGGTAACGACACAACACACTTAACCAAGTAGCTAGCCCTACTAGGCCAAGAGAGGGCTCTCTCCATAAGTATCTCAACCAAGATTACTGGATCAAGAAAATGATATTAGGCTAGGTATAGTAGCACAAGGATTGATTTGATGCTTGAAGGGTTTTGCTGGATGAGGAGGAGCCAAGCAGTTAGGGCAAGGAAATTAGGTCAAAATTGCAGGGGTTTAATGGGGCAAGGTAGGCACAAGAGTCAACGCTCTAGGGTTTGATGGGTGAGGTGATTCAAGAGAGGTAAGGAGCTAGAAAGAGCATGCAAGAAAACATGGATTCTTCCTAAACTGAAGAAAATATAGTCTGTGAATGTTTTCCCAAAATAGAGCATAGATATTATGGGTTCTTCCTATCAACTTGAAAACATCCACTTAAAGAGTATGAAATGATGAAATGGAGTCAAAAATACATTTTAACACACGAAAACATAAGAAAAACTGAACTGAATATGATACCACATCGATCCCAAAGAAATAACTGCAACTTTTCATTAATCTATTGCTAAAACGGATACAAAATGATGTCTACTCAAAGCATAAGCATCTTGCTGAGTCCAACCTTTTACAATGAGAAAGAAGAAGAAGATATAAACATTCATTAAACCTCCTCCCATCCTCGGAGTCAAATTCCTAAGGATGAGGAACTAATCCATCTAAAACTGAACAAGAAACTGGAATCTAGGCAACCTAACAACTTGCCTCTAAAAGTGTGGAAACTGATTCATTTGTCCTCAAGATAACTTTTACTCTAATGAATCTACCTTCTAGTATTTATTATCCATCCTATTTACATGCCTAGTCACCATTTACATTATTAAAACACCATCCATGATAAGAAACCCAAAATTACAGCCAAGGCACAGTGAAGTGGAAACCCAACACAATTTTTGTTCTATGCACATCGCCTAAGGTCTATGCGCAAAACGTTTTGCAGGGCCATTTTTGAGGCCTTCCTGGTTTCCAAATTGAGCTCAAGATATATCATCAGAAATCTATTCAAGTATTATTTCCAGAACATCTTGAACTTGTTCATTTGAAGTTCATTTGACCCCACAAAAAATGATTCTCCCAAGACTGTTTCTGTGTGTCCAAAAGAGGGCAGAAAGGTCATTTTTTGGGTGTTTTTTGACCTTTTGGTTGACTAGTTCTGCTCTAAAATCTTATAAAATGCATAGGGTAAATGTACTCATCATTGTGAATCCAAAAATGTTGATCATTTCCTCATTGGATGCCCCTAGGAAAAGCACAGCACGCATAGAGCCAAAATTTATGTGTCAAAAATTTCCAAATTCTTTAAAAGGAAAAATTTCTTCAAAACTTGCTCAAAATTTGTGGAAAAAGCCACCATTAAGTATCTTGGTTAGCCAAGGAAGCTTCAGCAAGAAACATAATCCTATCACCCTCCTTTTTGCCTTTGAGTGCTTGTTTTAGCCTTGTCTTCATTTGCTTGACCTTTATGTTGCAAATCTTGTTCCGAGTCCTGTAACGGCGAGCCAAATGACTAATGATTCGATTGTTCTTGTTGGCCTTTTGTAGTAGCTTCTCCAAATGCAAGTTGACTCTGTCAAGCCAAGTTTCTCTATCCTCCTCAATCTCCTTCTCAAGTCTTTGTTTTGTAGTCAAGGTGGTTGGGTTTTCTTCTTCTTGCATTACTGACTTGCCTTTGTCACCTTGCCTCTTTGCTTTGAAAAGTTCCAGCTCCGTGAGGACTTGTTTGTCACTTAGCTGCTTTTTCTCTTGCTCAAGGTATGAAATGACATACTTAGGTCTCGCCAAGTTGTCCATCAGTGCTTGGATCTGTGCATCTTTTTCCCTTATAGTTATATTTTCATTTGTTACCTCATCTTGAGCCTCCAAGTCAACTATCTTTGCCATTTCTCTAAAACTATGACACCTGTATAAAAAATGAAGGAGGTTTGTCATACTTGGCCTATTATGGAAAAAAATGTCTCTCACATTTGCCAAATTCATCCCTGTTTGATCTAAAACATAGTTTGAAGAAAAATCGGCCCTATGTGTGGCAAATGATTTGTCCATTGGAATGACTTATTGAAAAATGATGGAGACATGATGTGTATGAGTTGGAATGGCCTCGTACTTGTTGAAATGACCTCCCTTATGCCTCATATACTCAGATGTCTCTGATTCCATAGCCAACCCTAGCTTAATGGGTGTGGAAATTAGGGTTTAGTGCTAGTGGAAAATGATGATTTGGACACCCTTGGGAAAAGACAACTCCCTTTGGCATGCACTTAACCCTTTGAAACTTTACCCTTTCACTTCACTATTTCCTTTTACAAATTGATCTTTTGATGGTCTGGCATATTTGGAACACTGAGTTAACAACTTGGGATGGTGAAATTATTACATTTGAAAGACATAAAATTACATAATGAAATAAGCATTTCTCTTTACAAATCATCTTCACATGGTGAAGGGATGTTACTTTATCACCCTTTGTTGGAAATAATACTGAGAGGGGGGATGAATCAGTATTATATAATTCGTTTAATAAATCTTCTTTATTTGTTCTTTGAATTATTTTTGCATGTCAGTACCATAAAATAATGAACATGAACAAAAGAAACAGATAGTCACACCAAAGAACACAAGATGTAAGGTGGAAACCCAATGTGGGAGAAAACCACCTGCTGCAATATGTCTCTATCTTCTTTCAAATTAGAAACTCCTTTTACAATGGTTTTGTACTGGTGCAGTCCTTTACCAGTACGCAGGCTGCAACCTGCAGAGAGCTACAACTCTCTCTCGTTTTCCAGTCTCTCCTGGAAGGGAGCTACAACCCCCTACTTCTTTTCATATAAGGACCACTTTTCATAAATTTTCAAACTGGATCCATAAGCATCAATTGATCATCAAGTGTAAGAGAATTACCCAATCAACTGTAGTAACCAGATCAACAATAATAGGACCAAACCCAGAACACAACAATGATAAACAAAGATTTTAAGAGAAGGAAGCACCCTGCTCAACTGCTAGCCTGAGTCCGGACTCACCCTGCTCAACTGCTAGCCTGAGTCCCGGACTTACCCTGCTAAACTGCTGGCCTGAGTCCCTGGACGCACCCTGCTCAACTGCTAGCCTGCGTCCCGGACGCACCCTGCTCAACTGCTAGCCTGCGTCCCTCGCACTGAGTCTATTGAACTGCCTGCGTCCCGGCGCACCTGAACCCTTCTGCGCCTGCGTCCCAGCGCACCTGAAACGCTTCGCTCCTGCGTCCCGGACGCACCTGAACCCTTACTGCACCTGCGTCCCTCTGGGCATAGATGATTTCAAGACTTCAGAAGTAACCCAGACAATCAGATCCACAGATCTGAACATGCGCCAAGAGATCTCGGTCCATTAATAGATTCGACTTGATTAGATCTAGACCATATCTCACCCCATAAGATATTCAACAAAGACATGCTCAAACCAAATGATCTCCTTTGCTTTATATAGGCAAGCTCCTCCTCAAATCAAGGAACAATACCACGAGCCGACACCTTAAAAACACAATACCGTCGGCTAGATACCAGGAGTAAATCACAAGAAACCCCCACGTGTGCTTTTCTCTGCCTTAAAAAGTGTGCACTGGGTGGACGCACCTTCTGAATGGCTGGATTGCGTCCCTGGACGCGGTCTATGCATGGATTACCTGCGGGTATGCACTTTCTGAAAGGTGTACCTGCGTCCTTCTTAAATTTTTCAATAAATTAAGAGCTGATCATCAATCTTTGCTGCTGACATGAAGAACAGTGATCTACCACCTGAATGGGTTGCCATCAAGGACAACACCTGAACCATAATGCCAACACCCTTTACTTGTTGGTCTAATTCAATGGAATGGAATCTTGGCAACCTTAATGACCTAATGAAACCTTGAAAAACCCTAAAAGACGTAATGAGACCTTGAAGGACTGAATTTCAAGATGACATAATGACCTCATGACTGATACAAATGGCATGATAAAAATAACTTTATGGATGATGTACAGTCAACAAGATATGAAACTATGCTAGCAAGTAATCACATTTAGGGAAGAGTGATGTTTTTGGACTAGGACTACCATCAATAACTAATTTTTTTGCATGACCTAGTGGAATGATAAAAAAATTCTGAATGGGACCCTTAAAATGATATGAAAAGATGATTTTTGATCACTGATGGCAGGATGTAAATACTGACACTAACATCGGTCTTATCGGGGATGTCAAGAACACCGTAGACCAAGTGCCTAACCATGTGGGCCAATACGGTCATAAAATTAAATTGAAATGCATGACTAAACGTTGAAAACTTCAAATGACACAAACTAACTCGAAACTGACTTGAAATTGACCGAAAAAATGAGTCAAGACTTACTTAATTGAAACAAGTACTTACAAAATGTATTAATGGCAGCAGACCATCGAGATTTGAGGGCTTCAAATATTGATCACAACCACCTTCCTACAGAAGAAATATGTACAATCATGTGAAGTGAACCTTCCAATGTAACCAATCCAGCATATGGCTACTCACTGAAATTCTGCTCTCACTTTCCCCGAGTAGGCAGAACAATGTACATGTAGGAAAATCACAATAACAACTGAAACCAAGGCTTATTCTAACAAACCAGACAACATTCATCTTCTCCAATGCTTGCAAAATAATGGAAAAGGGATCTTGAAAATACTGAAGCACTACCTTGTCTTGAAATCCGGCAGCAAAACTACAAGTACTCCCTTCATTCTAATCTGGAAGAACAGTTGGTTGTTCACTTATAGGAAGGCATAGAGAAGTATAAGCTTCTTCTATCTGAGTGTTGGCTGTAAATTCCTCGAGCATGAGAAATTCTGACTCGATTTCTGGCATACTGTCTCTCTCAGGCTCATACTCCTCAATTTCATAGTCTAAGTCATTCTTAAACAGAAAACATTCTTCAAGATTATCAAACATGACAGCCCTATCATCTTCATGAAAGAAAACAATATCTATTCGCTAATCTATAAATCTAATTTCAAGGCTATCCTCATTTTCAAAAGTGGAAGAAGCTTCACTAACACCTTCTTGATGATGTGAACACTACAAACCTGCATTAGCTTGGGCTGTAACATGACCTTTCAGGAGTTGATCTATCTCATCTTCAGACAGAGGAGATAGTACTTTTTGTTTTCTTTTGCTAAAACAATAATTGTCTTCTTTCCCTCCTAAAGTTTGACAAGGATGTTGAATATCTTCATTAATTTCAAGCAAAGGAGTATATAAATTTTCATCAGACTGTTGATTCATTTCATGTGATTCACGTTGACAATCAAGATTCAAAATTCATTCATCTTCAAACAAAGAGGAAGCTACTGTATGCTGACTATGATCTTGTGTATTGAAGTGACTGGTTTTTGAGACTGTTGTTGAAGGGAAAAATCAGAGAAGGCTTCAATTATTTCTTCATCATCACAATCTGAATCTAGATCTGAAATAGCCAACTTGACTTTATCACAATCTGAAATTGGAACTTGATTTTCCTGCATATTGTCTTCTGCTATGAGTAGATCTAAAATAAGACCTTTTCTTCCATCATTTTCAATTGTACTAAGATCTTGAACCTGCTGCAAATTTTCCTGAGCATCTTGATAAGTATCCTCTAAGCTCTCTTTATGCGGCTGAAATGGATTTTCATACAGGGCTTCCATGATCTCATCGTCCATGAAGTCATCATCTTTATAAACTTTCTCAAGATTTTCAATAAAATTATAAAAATGTTTACAAAAGTTCTGAACTAATATTAAGGATGTACAAGATTCTTTATACCTTTCAAAGAACATGGTATGAAAATCCTTTAAACAGTAAATACAAGCAGACGGAAAACTTTCATACCAAGATCACGCTTCACCTTCCAAAGTGGCCATGAATATCTTCATCAAGTAGTCTTCAGGGAAATCAACCTTCAACTTGTGAGTATGCATGTGAAATCTAACAAGATGTAAAGCAGCATCATTCCTATCATCATCTTTAAACATAGGCAAATTCATTTGCCAATCTACCTTATGAATTTTATTTGGGAAACCTGGAATGTGATCTCGGCTCATGGGAGCATACCTTCGAGCAAACGAATCCACTTTGATAACAATGAACTCACCAAGAAATTCTTCAGGCTACTGGTTCTTGAAGAGTGGAGTTGCTATAAAAATTCCGAACCTTGGGATTTGCCAGGTGAATGATTTTAACCTTCGCATGCATCTAACCGTTGTTCACCATCAGTAATCAGATCTGAACTTTGATGATCTTTCCTGGAGAAGATCTGTCACCTCTTCCCTAGTATGGTCGTCACTATATTATCACTTGGCTTGAACCTCAAGCTAAAGGAAGGCAATGCCAGGGTAACCACAAACCACGCTTAACCAAGTAGCTAGCCCTACTAGGCCAGGAGAGGGCTCTCTCCATAAGGATCTTAGCCAAGATGACTGGATCAAGAAAATCATATTAAGCTAGGTATAGTAGCACAAGGTTTGATTTTATTTTCGAAGGGTTTTGCTGGATCAGGAGGAGCCAAACATTTAGGGCAAGGAAATTAGATCAAAATTGCAAGGGTTCGATGGGGCAAGGTAGGCACAAGTGTAAACACTCTAGGGTTTGATGGGTGAGGTGATTCAAGACAGGTGAGGAGCTAGAAAGAGCATGCAAGCAAACATGGATTCTTCCTAAACTGAAGAAAACATAGACTGTGAATATTTTCCCAAAACAGAGCATAAATATTATGGGTTCTACCTATCAACTTGAAAACATCCACTTAAAGAGTATCAAAATATGAAATGGAGTCAATAATAAATTTTAACACATGAAAACATAAGAAAAACTTATCTGAACATCATACCACATGGATCCCAATGAAATAGCTGCAACTTTTCATTAATCTCCTGCTAAAACTGATACAAAGTGATGTCTACTCAAAGCATAAGCATCCTGCTGAGTCCAACCTTTTACAATGAGAAAGAAGAAGAAGATATAGACATTGATTCAACCTCCTCCCAACATCAAGGGTCAAGTTCCTAAGGATGAGGAACTAATCCATCAAAAATTGAACAAGAAATTGGAATCTAGGCAAACTAACAACTTGCCTCTAAAAGTGAGGACACTGATTCATTTGTCCTCAATATAACTTTTAATCTAATGAATCTACCTTATAGTACTTATTATCCATCCTATTTACATGCCTAGTCACCAATTACATCAGTAAAACACCATCCGTGAGAAGAAACCCAAAATTACAGTCAAGGCACAGTGAAGTGGAAACCCAACACAATTTTTGTCCTATGCGCACTGCCCAAGCTCTATGCGCAACACTTTTTTTAGAGCCGTTTTGGAGGCCTTCCTGGTTTCCAAATTGAGCTCAAGATAGCTCATCGGAAATATGTTCAAGTATTCTTTCCATAACATCTTGAATTTGTTCATTTGAAGCTCATTTGACCCCACAAAAATTGATTCTCCCAAGACCGTTTCTGTGTGTCCAAAAGAGGGCAGAAAGGTCATTTTTTGGGTTTTTTTGACCTTTTGGTTGACTAGTTCTGCTCTAAAATATTATAAAATGCACAGGGTAAATGTACTCATCATTTTGAATCCAAAAATGTTTATCATTTCCTCATTGGATGCCCCTAGGAAAAGCGCAGCGCCAGTGGCGCTATGCATAGAGCCAAAATTTATGTGTCAAAAATTTCCAAATTCTTCAAAAGGAAAAAATTCTTCAAAACTTGCTCAAAATTTGTGGAAAACACCACCATTAAGTACCTTGGTTAGCTAAGGAAGCTTCAACAAGAAACCTAAGCCTATCACCCTCCTTTTTGCCTTTGAGTGCTTGTTTTAACCTTGTCTTCATTTGCTTGACCCTTATGTTGCAAATCTTATTCTGGGTCCTCTAATGGCGAGCCAAATGCCTAATGATTCGATTGTCCCTGTTGGCCTTTTGTAGTAGCTTCTCCAAATGTAAGTTGACTCTATCAAGCCAAGTTTCTCTATCCTCCTCAATCTCCTTCTCAAGTCTTTGTTTTGTAGTCAAGGTGGCTGGGGTTTCTTCTTCTTGCATTACTGACTTGCCTTTGTCACCTTACCTCTTTGCTTTGAGAAGTTCTAGCTCCATGAGGACTTGTTTGTCACTTAACTACTTTTTCTCTTGCTCAAGGTATGAAATGACATACTTAGCTCTCGCCAAGTTGTCAATCAATGCTTGGATCTGTGCATCTTTTTCCCTTATGGTTATATTTTCATTTGTTGCCTCATCTTGAGCCTCCAAGTCAACTATCTTAATGCCATGATAAACGTGTGGTTGTTCTAATCCATCATGTTCCATCAAATCAAATTCTCTTTCCTCTTCATCATTGAGGTTTTCCTCCAACATCTTTTCTTTCCCTTTATGCACCTACTGCACCTGTTGTACATGTTGTGTTGATGAAGAAGGCAAAGCCCCTTCCACAGTTTATGGAGCAAGAATTTTCCTATGAGCTAATCAAGAAGGCAATGCCCCTTCCACATCAAGAGGAGTAGACTCTTGCCTATCCGCTACAAACAACTTTCTAGCCCCTCTCTGATATGTTTTGTAGGCTTTTGGTTTCTCAACATCTTTAGTCTCTTTAGCCTTCTCACTTTTCTTTACTTTGGCACTGCTGGAAGGCCTTTCTACTTCTTAGGGCACCGATGGAGGAATTTGTAGGCAACCTAGGGTTTGAAATTTTAAATATCAAGCCAACTTCAAAATCATGAACTGAATGTCGGGCAGATAGTTCAAGGAATGCACTTACTTGTTTAGAAGTTCTAGGTGGCAAAAGAGCAATTTGGATGATTGATAGGGTGGTTTTGGTGCTTGTTAGCCCTATGCGCAACGCCTTTTATAGGTGCGCAGTGTTCCAGCTCTATGCACAAAACCGTGTAAAATTTCACTGGCAAACAAGCCCTATGCGCAGTGCTCCGTCCCTATGCCCAGCGCTCTCTCCTCTATGCACAATGCCTCCTGCTCTATGCACATCACCTTTTTCGAGACCACTTTTGGAGGCTTTTTGTGTGTCCAAATTGAACCGACGATAGCTAGTTGGAAATATCTCTCTCTTGGCTACACAATGGACCTATCAAGAACTGAAAATGATCCATTATAGCCCCTGAAAAGTCAATTCTCCCAAGACTTGTCAAAAATTGCACAATGAGGGTGCAAAATGAAGTGTTCTCTTATAGGAAACTTTTGGAGGTCTTCCTCAACTCCAAATTTAGTGCATGATAGCTCATTGGAAATATATGTTTGTCTAATTATTATTTGACTCATCAAGAAAGTCATTTGGAGACTCCAGATAGAATAAAAAGTGACTTTTCCAAAGTCTCTCTAGAAGTGCAATAACTCTCTTGTAGCAACTGTATTTTTTACATTTATCTAAAATCATGACACCTGTGTAAAAAATGAAGGAGTTTTTTCATACTTGGCCTATTATGGACAAAAAACTCTCTCACGTTTTCCAAATTCATCCATGTTTGATCTAAAACATAGTTTGAAGAAAAATTGACCCTATGTGTGGCAAATGATTTGTCCCCTGGAATGAATTATTGAAAAATGATGGAGACATGATGTGTATGAGTTGGAATGGCCTCGTACTTGCTGAAATGACCTACCTTATGCCTAATATACTCAGATGTCTTTGATTCCATAGCCAACCCTAGCTCAATGGGTGAGGAAATTAGGGTTTAGTGCTTGTGGAAAATGATGATTTCGACACCCTTGGGAAAAGACAACTCCCTTTGGCATGCACTTAACCCTTTGAAACTTTACCCTTTCACTTGACTATTTCCTTTGAAAAATTGATCTTTTGATGGTCTAGAATCTTTGGAACACTGAGTTAATAGCTTGGGATGGTGAAATTATTACATTTGAAAGACATAAAATTACATAATGAAATAAGCATTTCTCTTTACAAATCATCTTCACATGGTGAAGGGATGTTATTTGATCACCCTTTACTTGTTGGTCTTATGTAATGGAATGGAACCTTGGCAACCCTAATGACCTAATGAAACCTTGAAAAACCCTAAAAGACCTAATGAGACCTTGAAGGACTGAATTTCAAGATGACATAATGACCTCATGACTAATACAAATGGCATGATAAAAATAACTTTATGGATGATGTACAGTCAACAAGATATGAAACTATGCCAGTAGGTAACCACATTTAGGAAGAGTGATGTTTTTGGACTAGGACAACCATCAGTGACTAATTTTTTTGCATGACCTAGAGGAATGATAAAAAATTTCTGAATGGGACCCTTAAAATGATATGAAAAGAGGATTTTTTATCGCTGATCGTAGGATGTAAATACTGACACTAACGTTGACCTTATTGGGGATGGAAGATCCTTGTAGGTGTCAAGAACACCATAGACAAAGTGCCTAACCATGTGGGTCAATACAGTCAAAACTTAAATTGAAATGCATGACTAAATGCTGACAACTTCAAATGACACAAACTGACTCGAAACTAACTTGAAATTGATTGAAAAAATGAGTCAAGTCTTACTTAATTGAAACAAGTACTTACAAAACTTATTAATGGTAGAAGACCATCAAGATTTGAGGGCTTCAAATACTGATGACAACCACCTACCTACTGAAGATATATGTACAATCATGTGAAGTGAACCTTCCAATGTAACCAATCCAGCAGATGGCTACTCACTGAAATTTTGCTCTCACTTTCCCCGAGCAGGAAAAACAATGTACATGTAGGCAACTCACAATAACAACTGAAACCAAGGCTTATGCTAACAAACCAGACAACATTCATCTTCTCCAATGCTTGCAAAAGAATGGCGAAGGGATCTTGAAAATTTTGAAGCACTACCTTGCCTTGAGATCCAGCAACAAAAATACAAGTACTCCCTTCATTCTGATATGAAAGAACAGTTAGTTTCTGATTGATAGGAAGGCATAGAGAAGTATAAGATTCTGATATCTGAGTGTTGGCTGTAAATTCCTCGAACATGAGAAATTCTGACTCGATTTCTCGCATATTGTCTCTCTCAGGCTCATACTCCTCAATTTCATAGTCTAAGTCATTCTTAAACCTAAAACATTCTTCAAGATTATCAAACATGATAGCCCTATCATCTTCATGAAAGAAAACAATATCTGTTCATTGATCTATATATCTAATTTCAATACTATCCTCATTTTCAAAAGTGGAATAAGCTTCACTAACACCTTCTTGACGATGTGAACACTGTAAACCTGCATTATCTTGGGCTGTAACATGACCTTTCAGGAGTTGATCTATCTCATCTTCAGACAGAGGAGATAATACTTTTTGTTTTCTTTTGCTAAAACAATAATTGTCTTCTTTCCCTCCTAAAGTTTGACAAGGATGTTGAATATCTTCATTAATTTCAAGCAAAGGAGTATATAAATTTTCATCAGACTGCTGATTCATTTCATGTGATTCATGTTGACTATCAAGATGCAAAATTCCTTCATCTTCAAGCAAAGAGGAAGCTATTGTATGCTGACTATGATCTTGTGTATCGAAGTGACTGGCTTTTTGAGACTGTTGTTGAAGGGAAAAATCAGAGAAGGCTTCAATGATTTCTTCATCATCATGATCTGAATCTAGATCTGAAATAGCCAACTTGACTTTATCACAATCTGAAATTGGAACTTGATTTTCCTGCATATTGTCTTCTGCTATGAGCAAATCTGAAATAAGACCTTGTCTTCCATCATTTTCAATTGTACTAAGATCTTGAACCTGCTGCAAATTTTCCTGAGCATCTTGATAAGTATCCTCTAAGCTCTCTTTATGCAGCTAAAATGGATTTTCATACAGGGTTTCCATGATCTCATCATCCATGAAGTCATCATCTTCATAAACTTTCTCAAGATTTTCAATAAAACTATAAACATGTTTACAACAATTCTGAACTAATATTAAGGATGGACAAGATTCTTTATACCTTTCAAAGAACATGGTATGAAAATCCTTTAAACAGTAAATAAAAGCAGGCGGAAAACTTTCATACCAAGATCGGGCTTCACCTTCTAGAGTAGCCATGAATATCTTCATCAAGCAGTCTTCAGGAAAATCAACCTTCAACTTGCGAGTATGCATGTGAAATCTAACCAAATGTAAAGCAACATCATTCCTTTGCCAATCTACCTTAGGAATTTTATTTGGGAAACCTGGAATGTGATCTCAACTCATGGGAGCATACCTTCGAGCAAACGAATCCATTTTGATAACAATGAATTCACCAAGAAATTCTTCAGGCTATTGGTTCTTGAAGAGTGGAGTTGCCATAAAAATTCTGAACCTTGGGATTTTTCAACCCTAGAGTCGCCATGTGAATGATTTCAGCCTTTGCATTCATTTGATTGTTGTTCACCATCAGCAATCAAATCTGATCTTTGATGATCTTTCCTGGAGAAGATCTGTCACCTCTTCCCCACTATGGTCACCACTATGTTATCACCTAGATTGAACCTCAGGCTGAAGGAAGGAAATGCCAGGGTAACCACAAACCACACTTAACCAATTAGCTAGCCCTACTAGGCCAAGAGAGGGCTCTCTCCATAAGGATCTTAGCCAAGAAGACTGGATCAAGAAAATCATATTAGGCTAGGTATAGTAGCACAAGTTTTTATTTGATTTTGAAGGGTTTTGCTAGATCAAGAGTAGCCAAACAGTTAGGGCAAGGAAATTAGGTCAAAATTGCCGGGGTTTGATGGGGCAAGGTAGGCACAAGGGTCAGAACTCTAGGGTTTGATGTGTGAGGTGATTCAAGACAGGTGAGGAGCTAGAAAGAGCATGCAAGCAAACATGGATTCTTCCTAAACTGAAGAAAACATAGACTGTGAATATTTTCCCAAAACAGAGCATAAATATTATGGGTTGTGCCTATCAACTTGAAAACATCCACTTAAAGAGTATGAAATGATGAAATGAAGTCTACAATACATTTTAACACATGAAAACATAAGAAAAATTGAACTGAACATCATACCACATGGATCCCAAAGAAATAGCTGCAACTTTTCATTAATCTCCTGCTAAAATTGATACAAAATGATGTCTACTCAAAGCATAAGCATCCCGCTGAGTCCAACCTTTTACAATGAGAAAGAAGGAGAAGATATAGACATTGATTCAAACTCCTCCCATATTTAGGGTTCAAATTCCTAAGGATGAGGAATTAATCCATCAATAACTAAACAAGAAACTGGAATCTAGGCAACCTAACAACTTGCCTCTAAAAGTGAGGAAACTAATTCATTTGTCCTCAAGATAAATTTTAATATAATGAATCTACCTTCTAATACTTATTATAAATCCTATTTACATGCCTAGTCACCACTTACATCATTAAAACACCATCCATGAGAAGAAACCCAAAATTACAGTCAAGGCACCGTGAAGTGGAAACCCAGCACAATTTTTGTCCTATGCACAATGCCCAATCTCTGTGCACAACATTTTTTGGAGGGCCATTTTGGAGGCCTTCCCAGTTTCCAAATTGAGCTCAAGATAGCTCATCGGAAAGCTCTTCAAGTCTGCTTTCTAGAACATCTTGAATTTTTTCATTTGAAGTTCATTTGACCACTCAAAAGTTGATTCTCCCAAGACTACTTCTGTGTGTCCAAAAGAGGGCAAAAATGTCATTTTTTGGGTGTTTTTTGACATTTTGGTTGACTATTTCTGCTTTAAAAGCTTAGAAAATGCACAAGGTGCATGTACTCATCATTGTGAATCCAAAATGCTGACCATTGCCTCATTGGATACCCCTAGGTAAAGCGGATACCCCTAGGTAAAGCACAACGCCAGTGGCGCTACGCATAGAGTCAAAATTTATGTGTCAAAAATTGCCAAATTCTTCAAAAGGCAAAAATTCTTCAAAACTTGCTCAAAACTTGTGGAAAACACCACCATTAAGTATCTTGGTTAGCCAAGGAAGCTTCAGCAAGCAACCTAAGCCTATCACCCTCCTTTTTGCCTTTGAGTGCTTGTTTTAGCCTTGTCTTCATTTGCTTGACCCCTATGTTGTAAATCTTGTTCTAGCTCCTGTAATGGCAAGCCAAATGCCTAATGATTCGATTGCCCCTATTGGCCTTTTGTAGTAGCTTCTCCAAATGCAAGTTGACTATGTCAAGCCAAGTTTCTCTATCCTCCTCAATCTCCTTCTCAAGTCTGTGTTTTGTAGTCAAGGTGGTTGGGGTTTCTTCTTGTTGCATTACTGACTTGCCTTTATCACCTTACCTCTTTGCTTTGAGAAGTTCCAGCTCCGTGAGGACTTGTTTGTCAATTAGCTGCTTGTTCTCTTGCTCAAGGTATGAAATGCAATACTTAGCTCTCACCAAGTTGTCCATCAATGCTTGGATCTGTGCATCTTTTTCCCTTATGGTTATATTTTCATTTGTTGCCTCATCTTGAGCCTCCAAGTCAACTATCTTAATGCCATAATAAACATGTGGTTGTTCTAGTCCATCATGTTCCATCAAATCAAATTCCCTTTCCTCTTCATCATTGAGGCTTTCCTCTAACATCTTTTCTTTCCCTTTATGCACCTGTTGCACCTGTTGTACATGTTGTGTTGATGAAGAAGGCAAGGCCCCTTCCACATCAAGTGGAGTAAACACTTGCCTATCAACTACAAACAACTTTCTAGCCCCTCTTTAATATGTTTTTTAGGATTCTAGCTTCTCAACAACTTTAGTGTCTTTAGCCTTCTCACTTTTCTTTACTTTGGCACTGCTGGAAGGCCTTTTTGCTTCCTCGGGCACCAGTGGAAGAATTTTTAGGCAACCTAGGGTTTGAAATTTTAAATTTTTAAATAGAAATCCAACTTCAAAATCATGAACTGAATGCTGGGAAGATATTTCAAGGAGTGCACTTAATTATTGAGAAGTTCTAGGTGGAAAAAGAGAAATTTGGATGATTGATAGGGTGGTTTTGGTGCTTTCTGGCCCTATCCGCAGTGCCTTGTAAAATTGCACTAGAAAACAAGCCCTATGTGCAGTGCTCCATCCCTATGCACAATGTTTTCTCCTCTATGCGCAGCGCCTCGTGCTCTATGTGAAATGGCTTTTTGCAGGCCACGTTTGGAGGCTTTCTCGGTGTCCAAATTGAGCCCATGATAGCTCGTTGGAAAGGTCTCTCTCGTGGCTACACAATGGACCTATCAATCACTAAAAATGCTCAATTATAGCCCCTAAAAAGTCAATTCTCCCAAGACTGGTCAAAAAGTGAAAAATGAGGGTGCAAAATGAAGTGTTCTCTTGCAGGAAACTTTTGGAGGTCTTACTCAACTCAAACTTGAGTGCATGATAGCTCATTTGAAAGATATTTTTTTCTAGTTATCATTTGACTCATCAAGAAAGTCATTTGAGACTCCAAATAGAAGAAAAAGTGATTTTTCCAAAGTCACTCCAAAAGTGCAGCAACTCTCTTGTAGCAGCGGTATTTTTGACATTTCTCTAGCACAATGACACATGTGTAAAACATGAAGGAGCTTTTTCATCCTTGGCCTATTATGGACAAAAACTTCTCTCACTATTTCCAAATGCATCCCTGTTTGATCTAAAACATAGTGTGAAGAAAAATCAGCCCTGTGTGTGGCAAATGATTTGTCCCTTGGAATGAATTATTGAAAAATGATGGAGACATGATGTACATGAGTTGGAATGGCCTCATACTTGCTGAAATGACCTCCCTTATGCCTCATATGCTCAAATGTATCTGATTCCATAGCCAACCCTAGCTCAATGGGTGTGGAAATTAGGGTTTAGTGCTTGTGGAAAATGATGATTTGGACACCCCTGGGAAAAGACAACTCCCTTTGGCATGCACTTAACCCTTTGAAACTTTACCCTTACACTTCACTATTTCCTTTGACAAATTGATCTTTTGATGGTCTGACATCTTTGGAATACTGAGTTAACATCTTGGGATGGTGAAATTATTACATTTGAAATACATAAAATTACATAATGAAATAAGCATTTCTCTTTACAAATCATCTTCAAATTGTGAAGGGATGTTATTTGATCACCCTTTACTTGCTGGTCTTATGCAATGGAATGGAACCTTGGCAACCCTAATGACCTAATGAAACCTTGAAAAACCCTAAAAGACCTAATGAGACCTTGAAGGACTGAATTTCAAGATGACATAATGACCTCATGACTGATACAAATGGCATGATAACAATAATTTTGTGGACGATGTATAGTCAACAAGATATGAAACTATGCCAGAAAGTGATCACATCTAGGGAAGAGTGATGTTTTTGGACTAGGACTATCATTGACTAATTTTTTTGCATGACCTAGTGGAATGATAAAAAAATTCTGAATGGGACCCTTAAAATGATATGAAAAGAGGATTTTTTATCACTGATGGCAGGATGTAAATATTGACACTAATATTAGGACACTAATATAAAGCATGCATTTCCCCATATCATCCTAGTGCCACTAATGTGTCAATACCATGTCATCTCACATTGCTTTAGCATCATTCTGCATTAAAAAAAAAATGTCATTAACAAAACAAAAAAATACCAACCTTCATCTAGTAGAAATTTTATATTTTTATTAATAATTATAAAAAAATATAGTTGTGCTTCATCATCATCAAATCTTTGGTTTAGGATTAGGGCATAGCCTTGATAAATGTTTAACATTTAAAGAGTGGGTCACTTTGACAAAGAGATGTTTCAAGTATGGAAATCAATACCTTAAAAACCATGCACGCACTATTTTTAAGATATGGTGTGTAATAGCAACCTAATGTCTTAACCTCTACACATTATTTTTACAGCTCATTAGTCATAAAAAAAAAAGCCTTAATTGACAATACATGTACTCTACTAGAAATGTTGCACCCAAAAATAGAATATAACTTTAATTCTAAAATTTAGCACCCAAACATGTCTACTAGATCATGACATTGTTGTTTTAGAAAAAAAACTAAAAACTTAGACTCTAACAATACATATATAGCTCATATAACATACCCATATTCCTAAACTATGATCTTTTCTCTAAACATAGATTGTGAGCTTGATTCTCTAGTTTAACACATTACACATGGGGTTCAAGCCTTAATAAATAGTTCATTGTCAAAAATATAAATATTTAATTTAAAAATTAATCATAGACCATAAACCGTGCATAAAAACTTAAAACATATGAAAATTCCTTAAAAAAAAAATTCATGAACTCACATATTTTTCTTAAAACTAAAATAAAATACCAATTTAATCCATAACCGAAAAATCAAAGCACCAAGAACATGGTTAATGTATCAGATTCCATTATCATAAATACTTCGAAGACGTATGGATGATACATGTCCCTTAATCTCTATAAAGTTCTTCCAGAAGGAATACTTTTTTGGATTGACAAGTGTACACGTGTCTCTTCATCCAAGCACTTTTCAAGCAAAAAACTCTAATTGATGATTAGATATGGTAAGATTTTGAAAACACTGGCAAAAATAAAACAAATAAGGCTAAATTATTTGTGATGGGCATAATTTAAAAGTCAATAACAAGTCATCAATATACGTGCCAGTGAAGTGGAAAGATATATAAATATTCGGAGTTATTTATGTACGGTTAAAAGTAATTGGAATTTCGGTAAAATAATTTTAAAAATTCATGTCGTATTATATTTTTGATAGTGTAAATAGATTCAATATCATTAAAATTTATATTTTTGATAGTGTAAATAGATTCAATATCATTAATTTTTTTTTTTTAAACATTCAAAATATTGAAAATTAACAGTTATAATTAAAATTTAGAAATTTTATACCAGATTTTATCAAAATATGACTAGAATTTTTATAATGTTTAAAATAAAAAAATAAATTAAACTACAACTAAATATTTAATTGAAAAAAATATTAAAAAATAGTCGCCCTCCATAATTGGTGGCCCCTGGCCCACTCTAGGAATGAAATGACATGAAATGAAATAAAACGCAATGCATGCTTGGCCGCCTTGATGCTTACGAAAGAGAGTTGAAAATGAGGACGAAAGGACCCTTAGAGCCTTGGTGCAATGAAGATAATGGAGAATATAATTTGGCATGTCAATCAAAGAGGGTTCACAATTATATCAAAACCATTTAATCAATGATTATCTCTTTGTACAGCAATGTGAAAGGTGCTTCCTAATTGGAAGCATGTATTTTCATATCGTTGCGGAATGATTCACTTCACTTTGTATACAATGGTGGACCATTATCCAACTCGGATGGAGATGCTCGAATCCAAGTGGACCTTTCCATATTATTAAATTGTTTGAAATCAACGTGAATATATTTAAGTCCCAAAGAGATCTTTACAAGGAGTGACACTAACTCCAAAAAAAAAAACCATTGATTAGCTAGTTGTTTAATCTACTAACATTTACATCACATATCAATGGAAACTACACCTTTATGTTATCTTCACTTCCTCATCATATTATGCAAAGTGAGTAATGTTAAATAATAAAGATAGTGCTCTCTCATTAAATCATATTAAGTTTTAATTGGATATGCAAAGTGAGTAATGTTAAATAATAAAGATAGTAGTCTCTTATTAAATCATATTAAGTTTTAATAGGATTATTAAGTTGCAGGGTTGTTTTTTTTCTTATTTACAAAATTTTCAATTATATCAAATTCATAGAGTGGAAATTTAGATGGTTTATGTTTGATAATTTTATAATAATTTTCATGTTATATATGATTTAATTGATCAAATCAAGAGTTTACAAATTATCTTTCTATTTCTAATCTCCACTCTTATGTTGGTATTACAATTTTTTACTATTATAAATGACATAAATTTTTGATGATTATGGTCATTTATCAACTATTTAATTTATATGATTGCATTAGTTATATAGAAATTATAGTTGGATTTCTTTTCTCTTCATTTTCATCATCTTTAATTTTATGTTGGTTTTGTTTCATATTTTTTTTTATTAAAGAAATCAACATTTGAGCAAATCTCTTACCTGCTTGATATGAGATCACATCAATATGGCAGTTACCACTATAACCCTTAAGTGAAGCACACTACCCCAACAAAGAGCCATGAATAAATTCCAAAGATTCGCTTGATATGAGATCAGATCAATATGGCAGTTACCACTATAACCCTTAAGTGAAGCACACTACCCCAACAAAGAGCCATGAATAAATTCCAAAGATTCGAATATTAGAATTCATGGTACAAAACATTTTATTTTCACAGTGATCACTAATTAAACTACTTCGAGAAAACTTCTTTCATTTGGTTTTTAATATTTGTTTTCTTTCAACTTCATTTTAAATATTCATTAAAATTTTAAATTTATTACTAAATTCTCTCATTTTCTCACCTATTTTTAAAAAATAAAAATTTTAGAAAAATAATAAATAAATATATTTTTAACCTAATCATCCTTAAAAGATCTCATTAAGCAAACTACTTCTCAAAATTGTCTTTCATAATTGTGACTCAATTATTATGAAATCTCTCTTTCACAATGATTTACGCGACACAATTTTACATAGGTTGATGAACAAGATTGACAAAAGACAAAACAATCCATATTTAATATGTAAGAGGAAATAAATTGCTATGGCAATAGTGGAGTGGGGAAGCTCTTCGTTGTGAGTACTTTTTTCTTCTTTACTTTTACGGTGGGGAATGATTGATGTGTATAAATTTATGATTATTATTTTTTAAATAAATAAAGTAAAAGTAATAATAAAAAATTAATTACTATATAAAATTATATTTATTATTTAAAAAATAATAATAAAAAATTTAATGATATAATATAAAAAATAAATATTTTTAATTTTAAATATTATTTTATTTTATTTTATTACATTTTTAAGTTTATTTATTAAGTATATATCTGAAAACCATCTAATCATGAAATTTGAATTGATATGGATAACCTATTTAAGGATTATTTATTAATCACTGCAAGGAAAATGCATTTTAGTAAGAATTTTGTATAACCTCACAAAAGAAATATCCCCCTTTAATTATAGGGAGATTGTTAGTGAAAGTGGGTGCCCAAAGGTTCTAAGTGAGGTTGAGGTCTTCGGGTTTATGGGTCTTTTGCTAGACGTCTTTTTATTATTGACACATTAATGGTTTTTATTATTATTAATTAATAATTATTAATTTAATAAATTTTAAACATATTTTTGTTTTATATCTTCATGTTAAATGCACCCATATGTATTATGATATAACATATAGTATATAATATTTAATATTATTATTATTATTATATTAATATTATTTTAGAAAATTATAAAAAATTATGAATCTTTTTATTCATAATATAATGGTGTATTATGTTTATTATTCCACCACAAGTTGTTATATTATTTTATAATAAAATACAAATTTAATCCATTTTAAATATGAGTTTTGGCAATTTTAAACTATAAAAACATGAGAGTAGTTTAAGAGGCTAAGGAATTGTTCGGAGTGCCAAAAGTAATCGGAATTTGGGCAAGCAAAATTCAAAAAATCATGTAGTAGCAGTGTTTGAATCATGTTTTTGATGTTGGAAATGGATTCAGCACCATCAAAAACCTCTAGGGAACCCAAAATCTTGAAATTTAATAGCTATAACTTGGATTTACAAAAATCCCTCCCATATTTTATCAAAATATAAGGTGAATTTCCATGATTTTCTAGGCAAAAACACAATCTGTTTAAACTATGGCAAAAAACTAACATGCATTTAATAATCAATATTATTTTAATTCAAAATTATAAATAATTATAGTTACACATTCATATGAAATATATTGGTGTAAAAACACTAAATAAGATTTATATGTTTTGTTTTAAAATATTGGTTTTATTAAAAATAAGACATTGTTAATTCTTTAAATGATATATTAACTTAAACTTACATGTTTTTCAAAAATTTAGAAATATATTAAAATTATATTAAAACTAATTTTAATTTGATTGTCATTTTGGTTTAGTATTTTAAACCATAGAAGTATAAACTATTTTCCCCATTCTTATACAATAAACATGTTATTATTGAGATTTTATATTTTTAAATTCTTTTATTTTTGAAAGTTTTTGGAAGAAAAATGTGATGTCCCCACCAAACTGTAATTATTTTATTTTATCGCATTAAAAACAAAACTGGATATTTTGGTTATTATTTGAATTAAGTATTTAAATTTAATAATTATAAAGAAAACTGTTTTGGAGTGTTAACAAATCTTGTAACTTTACATATCAAGAAAATTAGGATAGGGAGTTGCATAACCCTAACTACTTCCCTGATTATGAATTCTCCAAAGAAAGGACTCAAGAGGGTACACAGGGATACCTGAGAGAAAGCGCTGAAAGGAAGAGAATATTTTGGACTGTGTTGAGAGGTCAGATGGGAAAGAGGCTAAGTCTGTTGGTGACCAGATAGCTGAGCATTGTATGTGAAGCCTTGCAAGAAGACATCGGTCTTGTGAGAAAAGTTTGGGGGAAGACTTGGACCTGAAGACAAGTCTCATGGTTGGGAGGATTGAAATCTGTTAAATTACAGAGGTGACTTCAACAATTGATTTTTCTTTTAAGACTGATTTCAAGTAAGTAAATCAACTTGGAGAAATTCTTTTAGTTATGAGTTTGTATAGTAGAATAAGTAGTTCTAGAAATGCTATTATTGAAACTTGGAATTTTAATATTGTACAATAATATCTCGATAAGAAGGAAAATAGATAATCCAGTAAACCATCAAATGAGTAGTTTCTAGTTAAAACATAGATCCAAGAAATGCAAATATTCATAAGTACAGACTCAAATACATACTTAGGAAGGAAAGAATTAACTGAAGAAAACCAGTATTACAAGAAAGGAACAATCATTGCTTTTTGTTAACAAGAAGGAGATACATAGTTAATTCTTTATCAAAATTAAACCCATACAATAAATATAGATGAAAAACTCGGGCTGAAGCCTATTCATTTGTTATCTATGAAACTAAAATGAAACAATTTATACCATTAGCAAAGAAACCCTCTAACCATACGATAGTGTTGTACTGAAAAAAAAAAATAAAAAAATCAAGATGCACCACAGATATAGAGAGTGCCAGTAAATGATTAAGGAATAAGAATCGGGCCCTTAGGACCAGATACGCCCATGGCCAGGGCAAGAATCTAAGCTCCAGTCCACATTTCCGTGAATGAAAAAAAAACATCTATCTCTCTCTCTCTCTCTCTCTCTCTCTATATATATATATATATATATATATATGTATATATATATAACGATAAAACACAGAAATTGTGGATAGTATTCATTAATTCCAGACATTCACTGTAGAAAAGTTTAAATAACAAAACCCAAAACGTGATGAGGGCACCGAAAGATCATGCATGAGAAATCGAGCCAGATTCATCTTTGAACAACAGAAAAACAAGGTAAACAACAAGCATCATTACTCAGATAACCAGAGAGATGCTTAAAGCTCGATGAATACCGCATAAGAACTATACTAAACAAATTATTGAACCATAATTACGATAACATTATATATCAAATTGGACCAGCCAAGAGGAATTACAGAATGCATTCATTACGGTTCAATAAAGTTCCAAGACACATAGGATAATCAAATGCTGTGAGTAGGACTTGGATCTTCCAGCCTAACCCTAAGGGTTTACTGGATAAACCTAGGACCCAGAACAACCACCTAAACAGATTTATAGGCATTCCCTTTAACCAAAGATATAACATGAAAACAACCACAATGGAGAGTCTCAAGGGCATAGCCCCTTCCATTCAAACCAAATATATATATATATATATATATATATATACATACATCCTATGCATTAAATAAATAACAAAACTAAAATCAAAACCCTTCCAAGGGATAATCCGAAGAACTAGAGACTGTCTGTCACTCTACCCAGTCATCACGAGACCACGAACTAGACTATAAACATACTCGTAAACTCATAGAAGACCTGGGCATGTAGATGTGCCAGAACCCGGTTGAATCGACCTCAGAGGATCCTTGGAGCGTCAGGACTTCATGAGGAGAACCTGCAAATCACTTTCAGAAAACAAGTCAAGTCACTAGATAACTTTAAAATTGCAGCTATGGAGACTCAGGGGAAATGCAAGGTAGATTAAGTAATTACCTGATAAGGGTCATGTATGGATGATGGAAACACCTGCTCAGAACCCTCACGACTTTCCAAACCATAACCATTACTGCACAAACCACCTGAGAACAAAACCCTGGTATCATAACAAAAAACCAAAGAGCCGAGAGCTGAGTCAGTGAATGTAAAACAAACCCTCCAAAATTCCCAGCTGAAGTTAATAGAAGACCCATCGGCCATCGGATGAGCGCAGAGGAGTGTACGTTGTTGATGCAACGAGAAGGATGAGGCAAGAGGGACAGCTAAAGGGCTATCGATGAGAGAGGTGAGGCCTACTACCGCCACAACTCAGAAGCATAGCAGTTTAACATTAATACCTTTGTATGAACTATGTATTAGTTTAATCAATAAAGGTACTCATACTTAAATGAAACGTATGTGAAATGTATTGTATATTAATTCTCTGGTGTATGAATATTAAACGATAGAATTAATATGTATAATAGGTAAGTGGAATTATATATGGTAAAGGTCTATGGTAAGTTTTAAATATATATATATATATATATATATATATATATATATTTGAGTTATATAGAGATGTGACAAGTGGTATCAGAGTCAAGGTTACCAAACTGGTGCCTCTGGAAAACTAATGACTAATAGTGTTGTGATTATTCAGCAAAAGAAGCAAGAGAAGCTAACATGAGAAGGACGGATAATGCACCCCATAGAACCATGACAGGCTTATGACTTGCAACTTTTCTTGAGACCAACCCTAAAGTATGGGTACAATTGGGAGAAGAACCACGTAGCACCAATCCTACAATATTGGAAATTGTGCAACAATCAAAGAGCGAGATGGCCCGATTATGCGCTGACAATGAAAGGTTACTTTTGGAACAGGAGAAGATTATGAAAATTTTGTCAGATAAGAAAAATCAATGTCAGCCGATTCCCAACCCAGAACATAGGCACGTGTTGGGAGAGCAAGAATATTGAATAGAGTGTGTGGAAACAGAAGGAGGGGAAGAAAATCAAGATGAAAAGTTTGATAATGCCTAAAAGCATAAAACAAAAAAGAGGTAGAGGACAAGGATTGCAAGGATAATTCCAGAAAACAAAACCGCCCCTCTTTTACGGTGAACAAGAAGAGGCAAATAAGGCCTAGCTTATTAATATGAATAAGTACTTTCAGTTGTATGAATATGACCACAATTTAAAGGCTTGCTTGACCATTTTCCAGCTACAAGGGAAAGCTAGCCAGTGGAGGGAAGAGGTAAAGGCTATGCGACAGGTGAATGAACGAAACATAAAATGGGAAAAGTTTCAAAGATATTTTAAAGAAAGATATTTAACTGAATGGTTCTACGAAGAAAAAGAAAAAGAGTTAAACAACCTACGACTGGATAGCTAACAATGGATCATTTCATTACAAAATTTACCTCCTTACTTTGGTATGTTCCCTACATATGAATAGATAAGGCAAAGGTGCAGCGATTTATCATTAGTTTACCGATGTTCATGAAAGAGCGTATCGAGTTTGATAACCCGAAAACAATGGATGAGGTCATATGGAAACCTCAGATATGTTATCAGCAAAGAAAGCAGAAAGGAGGAGTGATGGGAAAAAAATGGATTGACAAAAAGGGAAATAAGTTTTCTATTGGCAACAAAGGGAACAAGAGCAACATCAATGGAGGACCTTCAAGAGGAAAGATAAACAGAAATCTGAATAGGAATCATTCCAGACCAAATGAACCCAAATCCAATGAGCAATCAGGCAGAACTAAAGTTGAAGCAACAACAAGACCCCCAATACAATGTTGGGGATACATTACATTAAGAACTGTCCCAATCACAAGGCCGTTGAATAGATTTTGTAGATTCAGGAAGCATCCAAAGTAGGAGAAGTAGCCAAGAGTATTATGAAAATCAATGCCGCCCTTGAAGACCATCAGGCTGTAGGAATTTACAGGGTAAGTTCCTCAGATATAACACCAAAGGACACTGCTCACAAACAGATCACAGATCAATACACCAATATTTTTGACGTGGTTAAAACCCTCAAAGAGGGAAACAGTCCATGGCCTGAGCCAATGCGACCACTTCAGGCAATTTATTAATAAAAGAATGAAAATTTACATAAGCTTCTCTCATGGACGGTTACCCTACAAATGACCCTCCATGCTCTTTAAATAGAGATCATGGACCAATCGGGTGTTAAGCCACGGATCAAGTGTCGATAATACCGAGGAGAGAATGAACCGTCGGATCACTACATATCGTGACCATCGGATTGTCAGTTACAAAAAGTACATAATAAAGAAACACACTTTACCTGACTCTATACTAGACCAAGTTATACTTAACTACTTCCTATGTGTCAAAATATCCTAACATCCCCCCTTAAGAACAACTTGGGATAGGATTGAAGGATGTACAAATATGACACAATAGGAGAAGGAAGGAGGCACTGGAGCCTATCCCCCCTTAGTGACAACTTCTTGAACTCCAACCATAAATCGAAGATTAGTAAACTTCACCTCTGTGAGAGCCTTTGTAAAGATGTCTGCAACTTGATCATCTGTTGAACAATATTGCACTTCAAGGACATGGTCATGAATGAGCTTTCTGATGAAGTGCATGTCAGTTCAATGTGTTTGATGTTGGACTGGATCTTTGCATAGTTGAATGGCACTTTGATTATCACACCAAAGTGTAGTCGGATGCTGCTGCTGAAAGCCAAACTCTGACAGGATCTGCCGAAGCCACAAGGCTTTCTTACTAGCTTCTACGGCACCACGATACTCTGCTTCTGCTGAAGTAAGAAAAATGGCACCTTGTTTCTTGCAAGCCCATGTAATAGGTCCTGAACCAAGAGTGAACACATAACCTGCAGTAGACTTCCGATCATCAGGGTCACCAGCCCAATCAGAATCAGTGAAACCAACCAATAGAGGAGCTGCTTCGGCACTGGAATGAATCCCAAACTGAACTGTATCTCGAACATAACGAAGTATTCTTTTAGCTGCTTTCCAATGACTTTCATGTGGGTTTTGCATAAACCGAGCAACAAGGCCAACAACAAAGGAAAGGTCAGGACGAGTATGGGTTAGATACAAAAGTTTTCCTACAAGTTGACGGTATAAGGTAGCATCAACCTCAGGAGAAGTATAAGTGACTGAAAGTTTTACTCTAGACTGAAAGGGAGAAGGGGCTGGCTTACAGTATTCCACATGAAAATGGCATAGAATATCACAAGCATACTTGGACTGAGAAAGGGAAATACCTTCCTTGGATTGCAAGACTTGAAGACCAAGAAAATAATGTAAGTGTCTTAAGTCTGTCATTTCAAACTTCCTTTTAAGGCTAGACTTCACATGGTTTATAAGGTTGGGATCACTACCAGTCAAGATAAGATCATCAACATAAAGAACAAGAATGATAAGGGACTTGCCCACTTTCTTGGTGTAGACAGTATTGTCAGAATGACACCTAGAAAAGCTAGTTTCTAAAAGAAAGTTATCCATTTTGGCATACCAATCTCGAGGATCTTGCTTGAGACCATAAATGGATTTCTTAAGCTGACATACAAGGCTGGAGTCTGTTTGTATAAATCCAATAGGTTGTTCCATATAGATTTCTTCATGCAAGTTCCCATGCAAGAAGGTAGATTTAACATCCATCTGATGGACTTCCCATTTGAAAGAGGTAGCAAGGGAAAGAACAAGGCGGATAGAGTTCATTTTTGCAACATGGGAGAAGGTTTCAGTTTAGTCAATGCCTTCGACTTGTGAAAAACCATTAGCAACAAGATGAGCTTTATGTTTATCAACTTTCCCATCTTGTCCATACTTGGTTCTGTAAACCCATTTGGATCTAACAAGTTTTTGTCCCTTTGGTAGAGGAATAAGATCCCATGTATCATTTGCCAATAATGAATGATATTCTTCATTCATAGCTGCTTCCCAATCTGGATGGCCTTAAGCTTCTGCAAAGGTGTCAGGATCATAATTCACTGAAGCTTGAGCCAGTAAAGAAGAGGCTCTATCAAACTGAGAACGTGTACGTCACCAGGGAAAATTTTAAGAATCCCCCCTAAATTTACATGTATAATAAATGGGTGAATCTCCATGGTATATAGGAAAAATGGAAGGCGATTTTATCAATAATATGATATGTATATATAATTTTTTGGCGAATCTCTCACCAGGCATGGCGAATATTTTACTCAATTATAAAATCTTGTGTTTATTGAATACACAAATGAAATCATTGCATTTCTTTAAAATATCTTTTGAAATCAAAATTACCGAAATTACATATCGATAACCTAGTGGGTGTAGGATAAGATTCACCCGTGCCATTCACAGAAAGCATGAGAAAAAACCTAATACTATATATAAAACCAAGAAAAATTCAAATTCATCACTTCTAGGGACCTCATAACCACCCTGCCAATATACAAGTATGTTCCTATTTGCAGTTAGAAAAATTACCCAAATTACAATCTGTTTACTCCACTTCTAGGGATCTCTTAACCACCCTGCCAATACACAAGTATGTTCCCGTTGCAATTAGAAAAATTACCCAAATTACAATCTGTTTACTCCAGCATATGTTGGAAAGTTAGAGAAGGATGACTAGTGAAATCAATCCATTCCTTTTAGCCCTGGATTTGTTTCAGTTTAAAATAGAAGTATACAAATATACTTGTCCAATGTCTATGCTTTAACCATTCACCTTAAGATGTTTTTACAATATAATTTCCTAAGTCTATTTAATATCTTCATTATCATAAAAACCAACCTATATCCATCTTAACTCGACATCTACCACTCTTAGGGGGTTGAAATCTATTTATCCCTCTGAGTACTTGGTAGACCTAGAATTAAGATAGATCTAAGATAGAATTTCCCCTTTAAATAGTCTATGCTCACATGAATACCATGGGTCAATACCATGGGTTATCATAAACCTGGAGCTTAAAAATTACTGTTAGTAATTTATAAAAATTAATAAAATTAATAGTTTATTTTTATTTTAACCAAGCTAAAATGCTTAACATACATTAAATTACAACATCCATTTTTACTCTTGATCGGATCAAATATTTTTTCACTCTATGCTAGTTTTCATATCACGATATTTGATACCTCTCGGGGGTTAGTAGATCCAGAGTAAAGATGGATCTATGCTGGTTTAATTTCCCCATTTAAATAGGCTACATTCCAAGTGAATACCATGGGTCAATACCATGTGCCATTTTGGTGAATACCATGGGTCAATACCATGTGCCATTTTTATTTTTATTAATACTAATATTAGGGTTAATAATGTTTTTTTTCATGGTATTAATAACAATCTAGTCCATGGTATTTGTCCCATAGTATAAATATAAGGTGACTTATGGAGTAAATATAAAAAAATGTTTTATTTGTTTACCATGCCTCTCGTTTATTTATATTTTTATTAATTTACCATACAATTCATAAATACAAGGTGACTTATGGAGTAAATATAAAAAAATGTTTTATTTGTTTACCATACCTCTAGCTTATTTATATTTTTATTCGTTTACCATACCTTATTTATATTTTTATTCATTTACCATACCTCTTTTACAAATATGGTATTTGGCCCATATGATTCACTTAAATAAAACCTCTTTCTTGAGCCTTCATAAATAAAACGAGGGTTATGGACTAAATATAAAAAGAGGTTTTATTTATTTACCATGTGTCTAGTTTATTTATATTTTTATTTATTTACCATACCTTTTGAGTAAGTATAAAAAGTCATTTTATTTATTTACCATACCTCCACTTTACTTATATTTTTATTTGTTTACAACCTTGCATGTATATAAGGTGACTTATGGAGTAAATATAAAAAATGCTTTATTTATTTACCATACCTCTCATTTATTTATATTTTTATTAATTTACCATACCTCTTTTATAAATATGGTATTTGGGCCTTTGGCCCATAGGATTCACTTAAATAAAACCTATTCTTGAAAATGGGCGAATGGATTCACTTAAATAAAACCTATTCTTAAAAATGGGTGAATGGAAGGTTGTAACTCCTAATTTCAAGGGCTAAATTTACCTTTTTTACCCTCTCCCTTAAAATAAGGTGGACTATTTGAGGTGATTTGTAAAAATGTACTATGATACAAAATATTCGCCCACTAAAAATTTAAAACCCCTTAATTTCGCCAAAGGGCGAACATTCGCCCCTAAAATCACCCCTATACGTCACTGAAATGTAGGATCATCAGCAAGATCGGCTGTTGCATCCAGAGTAGCACGAACCCATTTTGGAAGCTGAGGAGCTGAAGGAGGATCTTGAGAAGGTGGGGGAGGATTGTCATCCTCGCTTTCATCATCTGAAGAGGAAATATTTTCAAAAGTAGAAGAGATAGGGAGAGGTGGCACATTCGCCGAACTAGGCTCGTAGGCCGATATATTTTCAGCAAACTTTACATCTCTTCTAATGATAACATTTTTGGACTTAAGTTGAATAAGTCTATATCTTTTGACATCTTCAGAATATCCAACAAAAATACATTTTTCACTCTTAGGTTCTAAAGCTTTATGTTTCTCATCTGGAATATGGGCCCATGTTTCACTTCCAAAAACACAAAAGTGACTTACATCTGGTTTAATTGAGCTCCATGCTTCTTCTGGAGTGATATTCTTTAAAACCTTAGTACGAGTGCGATTTATTATGTAATTTGCACAGTTAATTGCTTCTGCCCAAAAATTAAGACCAAGTCCTATAGATTGAAGCATACAATTAGCCATTTCCTTTAAGGTGTGATTCTTCCTTTAAGCTACACCATTTTGTTGTGGAGTATATGAAACAATATGTTGCATTTGAATTCCATTCTCAGTGCAAAAGTTGATGAATTTGTTGTTAACATATTCTGCGCCATTATCAGATCTTAGCTTAAGAATTTGATGTCCAGATTTTTTTTCAACAAAGGCCTTAAAGGCCAAGAACATGTTAAATACTTCACTCTTGAGTTTTAAGAAGTATACCCAAGTGCGTCTGGAGAAAGTGGTGTGAGTTCCATAAGACCTCCACTCACAACACAAGTGAGTGTCAGGCCAAGCAGTCACTGGTGGCCGAGCTAAAGGTTTCAGAATCAGATGCATGTTCCGACTCTAAGTCAAAACCCACAATGGGAATGACAAAGGGAAGTAGATTATCGATATGGAGCCTAACGCCACCATTTCCACCACAAAGATCCAGAAGGAGGAACTCGAAGATCCAGAGGAGGACGAGCATCTCTTCCACTCCCAAATGTGGGTAAAGGGCTCCTTGCTACAGTTCATTGTCGACAGCTGGAGCCAAAAGAACCTCATTTCGACAGAGGTCGTGAATCGGTTGGGCTTCTGACCACAACACATTCACAACCATACACAATCCGGTGGCTTCACCAAGGACAGGATCTTCGCGTGAGCCAACAGTGTCACCTTCCATACAACATCAAGCCCTTCATAGATGAGGTATTGTGTGACATTGCTCCCCTTGAAGTTTGTGATGTATTATTAGGACAACCATACTTGTGGAAGCGACATGTTGTGTATGAATCAAGGCCCCGTGCTATTATTGTTACTTTGGGAAATAAGCTATACAGGATACCGAAGGTAGCACTTCCTACTGCCATCTATTTGGTTACTACAAAACAATGCAGTAAGCTCATTTCCAAAACCGTGAAATTTGTTTTCCTGATGATATGCCCTCAAGGAAAGAAGAAGACGGTGGCCACAACCTCCAGACAGGGCCCCTCCGCATGACAACTATAGATGGATAAGGTTGTGAAGGAGTACGAGGGCATCTTCACCTCCCCTCAAGGGTTCCTCTGCACTGTTAGGTCAAGCACTCCATCGATCTAACCCCAGGTACGCCGCTGCCCAATAGACCAATCTATCGGCGCTCTGTTATGGATAACGATGAAATCAAGAGGAAGATTCAGTAGCTGTTGTAGAAAGGTCACTCTGTCCCATTTCATCTCCTTGTGGGAGCTCGATCGTGTTGGTACAGAAGAAGGATGTGACTTGGAGACTTTGTATTGACTATTGGGCGTTGAACAAGATCATTGTCTGTAATAGGTACCCAATTCCACAGATTGATGATCTCCTGGACCAACTAAAGGGGGAAAAATATTTTAGCAAGATCAATTTGAAGTTAGGATATCTTCAGGTACCAATCGAGCCCTCCGATGTGTGGAAGACTGCCTTCAAAGCCAAGGAGGGCCTCTTCGAAAGGTTGGTTATGCCTTTTGGATTGACGAATGCTCCTGAAACCTTCATGAGGCTAATGGATGAAATCTTGCGGCCATTCACCAACTCATTTGTAGTGGTATACTTGGATGACATCCTGATCTTTAGCCATAGTTGGGAAGAGCACCTCCACCACATCTGACAGGTTCTCCAAACACTAGGCAACACAAGTTATGTGCCAAATTGGAGAAATGCACTTTTGGCATGACCTAGGTTCAGTATCTGGGATACATTATTGATGAATAGGGGGTGCATGTGGATCCAACCAAGATCCAAGTCATTCAGGATTGGTCATCTCCAGCCACTCTGATAGAGCTCCGCAGCTTTCTAGGCCTTGCCAACTTCTACCATAGGTTCATGTTGGGATTTTCTCATATCACTTGGCCCTTCAGTCAAGTCACCAAGGGAAGAGTGAAAGAAAAATTATTTTGGTCTGAATCTCAAAAGAAGGCATTCACAGAATTGAAATATCACCTCTGCACGGCACTAGTGCTTGCATTACCAGACTTGCAACAACCATTTGAGGTCGAGACAGATGCCTCTGACTATGCTATTGGTGCAGTCCTTACTCAACACGGGAATCCAATGGCATATCACAGTGAGACACTTTCAAACACGGTCCGAAAATATCCCACTTATGACAAAGAGATGTATTCCATTATGCAGGCCTACCGACAATAGAAACATTACATTTTGGGGAATGAAACGGTCATCCACATAGACCACCGACACCTGCAGTTCATACAGACCCAAGAGAATTTGCAGAATGATTGCCATCAGAAGTGGTCCACATACCTACAACAGTTCCATTCGAATATCAAGTATAAGAAGGGCAGCACCAATAATGTTGTAGATTGCCTCAGTCGACCACTGTGTTGGGTTGTGTTATATTCTTTCCATGACTAGCCCATGTGGTTAACCGAGGGGTTAGAGGGCGGGGAAAGCCCCCCTTCATTGTGTGGATTGTGTAGCGGGGGCTGTCATAGGGGGTTTGAGGCGTACCCATAACCCCACTTTATGTGGTGTGGGGTAGCGCCCCGAAAATTTTTGTTTTGGACCCTATGTTAGGATGGGCGGACCCACCTATGGTTTTATGCACGATTTTCGCACATGTATTTGGACGGAATGGTTTTCGGTCCATGGTATTGGATGCTTCGGCATGTATAATTATGTATTATAACATTGAAAGGAACATAATGAAAAATCAAGCTGGTAGTCGTGGTTTTGGGATTCAGGGGAAAATCTCTGTGTCTATGTGTTTTATGTGTTATGCTCTCGCATTGTTTATTTTCTGTGTTTTAGAATTCGTATGCAGGTAATTTTTGTACGGGGTTAAAACCTACACACCGATCATGGTGTTAACCACCGTGCTCAACTCTTGTGGGCACGCGACTTCTAAATGGCCACTTCTCTACAAAGGCGACCTAGAATTTGGCCACACATATCAAACACTCTTGGAGGGTCAACATGTTCCAGATTTTCACCTCCAGGATGCCCTGTTATGCCACCTGGGTCACCTTTGTGTTCCTTCAAGCGAGTGTTCCAAGATGATTTGGGAAGCACACTATAGTTGGGCTACTGGGCATTTCGGGGTCAAGAAAATGGTAGCACTACTACAGAAGTATTTCTATTCGCTGAATCTTCGACAGGATTTCGGGAAGTACATCAGATCATGCACTGCCTGCACCATTGGCAAACCGACCATCAAGAAACAAGGCCTCTATACCCCGCTGCTTACCCCTAGTCAACCTTGGGAATCCATATACATGGATTACATGTCAGGTCTTCCTTCCACTAAGCATGGAAATGACTGTGTTTTTGTGGTCGTCGATAAGTTCTCGAAGATGGCCATTATTGCAGCCTGCAAGAAGAATATTACTACAAAAGCCACTGCTAAATTATTCTTTGAATGAGTGTGGGTACACTTTGGGATCCCACAGTCTATCTTCTCAAATTAGTAT
Organism: Pinus tabuliformis; assembly: GCA_031772625.1. Taxonomy (NCBI): domain Eukaryota; kingdom Viridiplantae; phylum Streptophyta; class Pinopsida; order Pinales; family Pinaceae; genus Pinus; species Pinus tabuliformis. Next base: position 728,219,754 of record CM062813.1, read on the forward strand.
AGCAGGTTCCTTAGTACATTTTGGTCCAGTCTCCAGCCGATGCTAGACACAAAACTCACTAAGTCCACAGCCTTCCACCCTCAAACTGATGGCGAGAAAGATGTTGTCAAGAGAATTATCATACGCATTTTGCGCATGTACAACTCAAAGCATCCTTGCACATGGGACAAGAGCCTCCCCTATTTTTAGCACAACTACAACCGGGCTCTCCACAGCTCGACTAACCACAACCCTTTTCAAGTGGGCTTAGGATTCAACAACTATGTCTCATTGATGTGGCCATGCCATTTGCAGCTACTCACATAGATTCGGCTCATGTCTAGTCTGAAACAGATAGGGAAAACAACTTCATTGAGCACATCCAACATATTCACCAGCAGGTCCACGACATTCTAGAGAAATAAAATGCCAAGTACGAGCAGCGACATGATCAACATCAGGTGCCACATAAGTTTCAGGTGCGTGACGAAGTCTGGTTGCATTTGCAAAAGGAACGCATTACTGGAGCCTATCGGAAACTTATACCACTCTGATATAGTCCTTACACCATTACCAAGGCTCTAGGAGACAATGCATTTGAGTGCAGAATTCCCCCATTCCTTGGCCTGCACCCAGTGTTCAATGTGGACTGCCTTCGGCCATACTTTCCACCATAACTAGACACATCTGACATTGTAGAACAATTCACACCCATAGAGTTAAATCCAGATTGCATGGAACAAGCTGAAACTGATCGGATCATGGACACATAGATCAAGCACACTCTCCAACAGAATATCCAGCTGTATCGAGTTGTTAAAGCAGGCCAACTCCTTCACCAGGGAAAGTGGCTCACCAGGGACCAAGTTTACCAGAAGTTTCCTCATCTCATGGAGGAACTCAACGCAATGGGGACCATTTCTTCCTAAGGGGGGAGGAATGATCCAGGTGGATATTGGTGGCCACCTACCAAGTCCACTTGGACGCCCACCATTGTTTCTTTCAGCTTTTTAGTTTCCTTAATTGTAGCACAATTTACTATTTTTTGTAGTTTTTTTGGGGTCCTGAACTTCTGGCGCTGTTTTGAGGCCCTAAATGATGTTTTTGGGGAAAACTGGGAGCAACATGAGTCCATGGACATATGTTTCTCTTCCCAAAGTTGTAGTTCTCGGATAGATCTTTCTAACGAGATATTGTGTGCATCAAACAAAGATCGTATGCCAAAGTTACGACCCCGGGAAGTTGATGTACCAATTTACCCAAACGGGGCCCACAATTTGGCGTGTCATCTTATAGGGTTAGGTTTTTGGATGTTCAGGGTTTTCCATTGTTTCTCAACAATAAATAGACCTTCGAGCCTCACTGTAACACAATTCAGAGGCATGTAGCCGCCACATCTCTTCTCAAAGATAAGCTACCATCGCCCTAGCTGGTATATTTCCATTTTTGTTTGTAAGCATATTTCAGTATTTTACATTAATGAAATGAAGTATTTTTTCCATTGCATCTCTGTGTTTATGGTTATCTCTGTAATTTGTTGCATTTCGGTTTAAGTCCAGATCACTTTGCCAGTTTTTTGATAAGTCCTTAAACTGTTTATAGAACTTGTCAGTTGTTGTCTTGACGTATTTTGAATCTAGAGTATAGATTCCCAAGGCATTATATTTCTTGGCTCTACTCCTAAAGCCGTCATCTTTGTTTAAATTTAAGTTCTGGGTATACAATCCCAAAATGGGTTGCTAGTTTCCTTTGAAATCAAGTTGTAATTTAACTTATGGCAGTTGTGGATGGATGCTTCTGTAATCCGACTTTCCTAATTTAATCAGAACTTTGTTATGTCGAACCTCTGTGCCTTGCATGCTTGATTATAATCTATTTGTATGAAAAATATTAACACAGGTCTATGTTTTGGCAAACTTCTTATAAGGATTTTATTCTGAGTTGGCTCGACCTTCTCTAGTTTATGACAGCATTAATTAGTTAACCCATCTTTAAGGTTTTGGTATTTTATGCAAGTTTATTATATGTTTTCTTGCCAGTTCTGCATTTACTCCGCTATGCAGTTGGGGTTTACCATGCCTTAACAAGAGTTGTGTTTATGCATTTTCCTCTGTTATTGCTACAACATGGACATGTTAGTCTTATTTTCTTACATAATTGGGTTATATTCTATTTCTATGCGCTAGACTCTGCATGGTATTTGTAATAATTTCCTTTTCTGCCTTATTTCTTAGGGTGAATTTATTTCGGGTTTCCTTTTGAATAAACTCATTAAGCCTGATTGACTGTAAAATTTAATCTACTAATTCCGCTTGTTATTTAATAGCTAAAGGGTATGGAAGTCTGGAACCCTACAACAATAACTTTCTTTCCTGGAATGTCTGCAAAATATTGTTTCCTTTCTAGAACTGAAAATTCTTTTACTCATAAGCTTTTCTAACAGTTTCATTATTTACAGGGAGTTTCTTGTTTTTCTAAATTTTGTTCATATATATATAATATTTTCCAATCTCTTTTACAATTTTCCCACTGTGTTTGTTTTTAAAAGTTTTCACAACCTGCTAGATAGCTAATATGCTAAAATACTTATAAAGTCAAACTTTGGACCGTATTGAAATAACTCAACTATTTCTTTCAAACAAAATTCAGAGTTAAATATTAACAGTATGTTCCATATTTCAAGATATAAATACTTATTTGTTCCTGTAGAATTTTATTATTGTCCTCTTGGACCAAGGTTCAACTATAAGTTGAAAAGTTTCCTCCCAACCATGAGACTCGCTTTCAGGCCAAAGTCTCCACCCAAGCTGTTGCTCACATGACAAATGCTTTCCTGTAAGACTAACAGTCTTATCTTTCACAACTATCTGGTCTTAACAAGACTCGTCTTCTGGACCCGTCTCACTTATCAACACAGAAACATCTCCTTTACTTCTCCTCTCCTCATCTCAGGTACCAATACCCTCTTGATTTCTTCCTAGAGAATAAATCTTCAAGGAAGTAGTTAGGGATAGGTAACTGCCTATCCTAACTACTTGAAATGTGAGAGTTACAAGATTTGTTATCACTCAAACATTTTCTTTATGCATAACTTAATCAAAATCTTAAATGTATAAATTTAAATAGTAATATCCAGTTTGTTTAACTGCAGTAATTAAATATTTACAATCACTGGGGACATCACATCTCCCCCCTAAGATTAAACATTGTCTCAATGTTTCACTACTAAAAACAGATTTGGAAAGGTCTCCTTCATGACCTGTTCATATTCCCAGGTGGCCTCCTTTGGCCCAAAGTGTTTCCATTGCACTTTAGCCTAGGTGATAACTCGTCTCTACAACATTACTTCTCTCCAATCGAGTATATCCAAGGGTTTGACCAAGAACTCACCTTCTTGTTCGACCTACACATGATAAAAGATATGTATTTAGCCCTTTTCTTTGGCATTTTGTCATGGTAATTATTTATAATGCTTTATAAATAATATTCTTACCTATATATCTTACTAATTGATTATATGGTTGGAATCATAAATATATATTTCTTAATACAGAAACATGAAAAACATTATTCACACGTATGTGGCTAGGCAAAGCAGGCTAATAAGCCACACGTCCAATTCGGGCCAGGTTTTGGAAAGGACCACAAAATCAGGGTGCTAATTTAGCACACCTACCCCAATGCAGAGTACTCTTTTTAGCTTGTATACGAACATAAACATGATCCCCAACTTGAAAATCTTGAAAACTTCTCTTCGAGTAAGAAATTTTTCCCGTCGATCTTGAGCAATCTTTAAATTGGAGCGCACCTTTTTAACCATATCTTCAATCTCTTTTAACATGTCAGGCCCCAACATTAGCTTATCCTATGTTCCGCTCCAACTAGATGGTGTCCTACACCTACGTTCATGTAATACTTCAAATGGACTCATTTGCAAGGATGTATGGTAGTTTTTGTTGTAAAAAAACTCCACTAAATGTATGTAATCCTCCCACTTAGAAGGTTACTACATTACATAAGTCTGCAGCATGTCTTCTACTATCTAATTCACCCGCTTAGTTTTCCCATCTGTTTGAGGATGATAGGAAATGTTGAATTGCAGTTGTGTGCCTAAACCTCCAAATAAGGCTTTCCAAAAGGCTGATGTGAAATTTACATCATGGTCGGAAATTATAACCTTTGGTATTCTTTGTAGTCTAAAAATATTTTTCATAAATATGTTAGCAATTTGAAAAGCCTTAAAAGTAGACTGTACGGGTATGAAGTGAGTAGACTTGCTCAACTTATCTACCACCACCATTATTGAGCCATTCTTCTTTTTAGACTTAGGTAGTCCTATAATAAAATCAATGGAAATAGTTCCCCATTTCCATTCCAGTATGGGAAATGGGTGGAGTAGTCCATTTGGGTGTCGGTCTTCTGCTTTCACCTGTTGGCACTCCAAACATCAATTCAAATATTCATCCACCTCTTTCTTCATACCGGGCCATAAATATTATTTTCTGAGCGCAGTGATTATTTTTTGATATCTATGATGGCCGACACAAGGAATTTTATGGTATTCATCTAAAATTAATTGTTCAATATCTTTCTGGTTTGGCACATACATTCTTCATTTGTAAATCAACATTCCTTCTTGATTTCCCTCATATCCCAACTGTTTTTTGTTGTTGCTTGGAAATTTCGCTTGCTACCATAACATCTTGTATTCAGGATCTTGTATTGTTGCTCCTTTAATCTGTTCTTTAAAAGTGGTATGTATCTCACTAAAAGACATTTCATAAATGCATTTTATTTTTTGACTTAAGGCATCCACGACTCAGTTTTATTTTCCTTTTATGTGTTTGATGTCAAAGTCAAATTCACTTATGAAATCGATCCAATGGGCTTGTCTAGCATTCATAGTAGGCTACCTGAAATAGTTAGTTAGACTATGGTGATCTGTCATTAATAAAAAATTCTTACCCAACAAATAATGACGCCACATCTTTAATTCATGGATTATTGTTGTCAACTCCATGTCGTAAGCTGAATACTTTGGTTGATGCTCCTTAATTTTCCGAGACTCATAAGCTACGACTCTGCCCTCTTGCATTAGCACGCTACCTACTCCTTCCTTGCTTGCATCTATACTTACAATGTATTCTTTATTTGGGTCTGCAACACTCAGAATAGGTGCAGTAGTAAGTATGTGCTCAAGCTAGTCAAAAATTCTTTGATAGTCCGTGGTCCAAGTGAAGCTTTTCCTTTCTTTTACAAAGAGGTAATGGGGTATACCACCCTGTAAAAACCTTCCACAAACCTCCTATAGTACCCAGCCAGACCCATGAATGATCTTATATCAGCTACATTCTTTGGTACAAGCCATTCCATGATGGTCCTGATTTTCCTGGGTCCATAACTATACCTTCCTTGGTAATGATATGTCTTAAATATTGAATTTGTTCTTTAAAGAAATCACATTTGTTGTACTTGGCGTACAACTGATGCTCCCTCACGGTTTGTAGGAAAATCCATAGATGTTCCTTATGATCCTCTATATTTCGGGAATAACTCAAGATATCATCAATGAAGATTACTACAAACTTATCCAAATATTGATGAAAAACATTATTCATTAGACACATAAAAGTTGTTGGAGTGTTAGTTAACCCAAATGGTAACACAATGAACTCATAATGCCCATAGCGAGTCATAAAGGTTGTTTTGGCTATATCTTCTTCTTTTATTCTAATTTGATGGTACCCTAAGTGAAGAGCAATCTTTGAAAGTACAGTCACTCCCTTTACCTGGTCAAACAATTCATGAATATGAGGCAAAGGGTATTTATTCATAATGGTCAACTTATTTAGCTGTTTATAGTCCATGCACATCTGTAAGGTTCCGTCCTTCTTCTTGACGAAGAGTACAGGGGCTCCCTAAGGTGAGACACTTGGGCATATATATTTTTTATCAAGCAGTTCCTGTAACTGCATTTTCAAGTCAGTGATTTCTTGTATGCTGATGCGATAAGGGCCTCAGGATATTGGGGCAACTCCAGGAATCAACTCAATGGTGAAGTCTATATTCCTCTTTGGAGTCAGTCCCAGAATATCCTCGGGAAATACGTCTGGAAACTCTTGTACCATAGGTATATTTTCTAAAGTACCCGATTTTTCTGTTGAATTGATATACCCCACCTGTATAGCATAAACCTTGCATGCCTTTCGAATACATTTTGCTATTTGGGAGGCTGTTATAGGTCTTATTTTCAGTGGTCTTCGGATACCCTGAATTTCTTGTCTCATACCCTCTTCATATATGTAATTAATAGCTTTCTCTTTACAATTAATTAGGGACCAATGCTTCTCCATCTAGTGCATTCCTATTAGAACATCATATGACCCTAATGGTAAAACATTCAGATTTTCCATAATAGATTGGCCTGCTAGTTTAAGAGGGTAATTGCTGACTTTAGCTAGCACCCTTCTTTTTTCCCCTATGGCGAGTTGTACTAGCCAAGGTTTTTTAATTTTAGCAGATTGTAAATGACATTCCTCAACCACCTTTGAACTTATATAACTCAGAGTAGCTCCTGGATCAATTAAAATAGATACAGTTTGGTCGAAGATCTTACCTTTGAATTCCACCATTGTTGGTTGGTATTCTGTCCGGTGATCTTCAAGGGCAACATTGATTTTAGGAATATTCCTTGCTTCTTCTCCCACAACCGATTCTTCTTAAACTTGTGCCACTTGATCTATTCCCTTGCGGTACGTGCAATTTTTAACATAATGTGGTCCTCCACATCCCCAGCATTGCACTGGAAGTGTAGCTGCTATCTCCACTTCTGTTTTTCCAGATTGTTCATTTGTTTTAGACTCACTTGTAAATTTGAATTTGGGCCAATTTCTGTTCATATTTCTGTTTAATTGACCTTTATGGGGTCCCTTACTGGTAACAGTCTTATTTCCTTTGCTACCAGAGTCAAAATTAATTCCTTTTTTATCAGACCACCTCTTTCCTCCATCACCCTTTGGTTTGTTTTGCTGATAACATAGACGATATTTTCATATAACCTCATCCATGGTCTTCAAATTATCAAATGCGAGATATTCCTTCATGAAAAATGGGAAAGTGATGACAAATATCTATATTTTTTCTCTCTTCTCGTATGTAAGGAACATATTGCAACAAGGATGTGAATTTTGTTATGAATTCGTTTATAGACAACTGACCCAATTGAAGCTAATGAAACTCTTTCATCTTCTCATCGTAAAATCTTTCAATTAAGTATTTTTCCTTAAATACCTTTGAAAATTTTCCCAAGTTACACTCTGCTCACTAACTCCACGCATCGTCTTCACCTCCTCCCACCACAAGGCAACCTTTCCTTGTAACTGATAAATGGCTAAGCAAGCCTTTAGATTATGATCATATTCATACAACTAGAAGTACTTATTCATGTTGATAAGTCGGGCTTCAACAACTTACTCTTGTTCACCATCAAAGAGGGGAGGTTTGATATTTTGAAACTCACCTTGTAACTCAATTTTCTTTTGTTTTTTCTTTTTATGCTCAGATACATTGTCAAATTGTTCTTCTCGATTTTCTTCGCCCCCTTCTATATCCAAGTTTTCATTTCTGAATTCCTACTCCCCGGACAAGTTTCCTGTTTGGGACTGGGAATCGGTTACTACTGATTCTTCCTATTAGACAAACTTTTCATAATCTTCTCTTATTCTTGCATCAACCTTTCATTATCCGCCCGCAGCCTAGCCATTTCATATTTTAATTCTTGTACAGTTTCAAAAATGGTAGGGTTGTTATTATGCGGCTCCTCTCCCAACTACACCCATACCTCGGGATTGGCTTCTGGAAAGGATGTTGGTCCCAATCTTGTTACAGGTCTGTGTTGTGTAAGCCCAGTACTCCTCATGCTAGTTTCTTTTCCTTCTCTTCTATTTTTTACTCTTTATGTCTTTGTGCACATCACAAAACCTGTTATTCTTTTGTTCCATAGGTCTCATTTTTGCAACCTCGGTGCTTTGATACCACTTGTCACATCTCTTAATAAAAACAATAATTACCACAGTACAAATATTAAAGATAAACAAAATCTTGCTTTATTACATTTATAAAGCATCATGGATTAGGTTATTATATGGCCACATGTAACATTTGCTTAACACACATTCTACACAAATTATAATTATTATTTATGAATTGATTTGTTGTAATAATGGTATACACATTTCACATGATTAAAGTTTAATGATTCTATAACCTAACACATTAAGCCTTGGATTCCAAAACCCTAGAGATGGTGGGAGCGGACTTTGGGATGATTCTAGTTGCTCTCCATCTGTTCATCACTTTATTGGTATGGTTGCCCCATCGGCGGTCCCATACGTCTCAACTCCATCGGACGACTAAGAGTGTTTGCCTTAATTCCTTTGTCTAATGCATCCTCAGGAAATTTTTGCATTTCTCTCTTTGTCTGGCAGAGCTGCTCTGTTCCGGCTCATGACTTCAGCGTTTCTCTTTGGTTCGCCTTTGCTTCTTCATGTTGTTGACAGTACCTGCCTTTCTCAATCGTACATCCTCTGTGGCTACTTATTGGGTGTTTAGTTCATCAAGACGACTTGGGTTATTCTTTCTTGGAAGGATTCCACACAGCATACCCATCCAGGTAACGAGATGTCTATTTGTTCTTACAATTTTTGTTTTTGCATTAGACATTTGATAACTCCTCATTTTTCATTAGCAATTCTTTCTATTTTTGCTTAGATTTCGTCAAGGTCTTTCAGCAGTAGGATAATGATCCTTCTGAGTCGAGACCCTACCTCACTGTGTCGATCCGCAGATTTGCAGTCTCAACGCCCCATCCAAACTCCAGGTAAAGTGAAAGATAATCTTGGAATTTCTTGGTACGAAGGGTTCAAAGTGTTTAAGGGTTTCAATGGCTTAACTTTGTTAGTTTGTTGATAAGTCCTTAAATTGTTTATAGAACTTGTCAGTTGTTGTCTGTATGTATTCTAAATCTAGATTATAGATGCCCAAGGAACTATATTTCTTGGCTCTACTCCTAAATCCGTTGTCTTTATTTAAATTTATGTTCTAGGTATGCAATCCTGAAATGGGTTGCTAGTTTCTCTTGAAATCAAGCTGTAATTTAACTTATGGCAGTTGTGGACAGATGCTTTTGTAATCTGGCTTTCCTGATGTAATCAAAACTTTGTTATGTCAAACCTTTGTTCCTTGCATGCTTGATTATAATCTATTTGTGCGAAAATTCTTACTCAACACAGATCTATGTTTTGGTAAAGTTCATATAAGCTTTTGTTCTAAGTTGGCTCGACCTTCTCTGGTTTATGAAGGCATTAATCAGTTAACCCATCTTTAAGGTTTTTGTATTTTATGCAAGTTTATTATATGTTTTGTTTCCAGTTCTGAATTTACTCTGCTACGCAATTGGGGTTTACCATGCCTTAACAAGAGTTGTGTTTATGTGTTTTCCTCTATTATTGCTACACCATGGACATGTTAGTCTTCTTTTCATACATAACTGGGTTATATTCTATTTCTCTGCATTAGACTCAACATGGTATTTGTAATAAATTCCTTTTTTGCCTTATTTCTTAGGGTGAATTTATTTCAGGTTTCCTTTTGAATAAACTCAATAAGCCTGATTGGCTGTAGAATTTAATCTATTGGTTCTGCTTTTTTTAAATAACTAAAGGGTATGAAAGTATTGAACCCTACAACAATAACTTTATTTTCTGGAATGTTTGCAAAATATTGTTTCCTTTCTAGAACTGAGACTTCTTTTACTCAGAAGGTTTTCTAACAGTTTCATTATTTACAGGGAGTTTCATGTTTTTCTAACTTCCATTTATAAAGACTTATATAAATAATATTTCCCAATCTCTTTTATAGTTTTCCCACTGTGTTTTGCTTTAAAAGTTTTTCACAACCTGCTAGATAGCTAATATGCTAAAATACTTCTAAAGTCAAACTTTGGACCATACTGAAATAACCCATCTATTTATTTCAAACAGAATTCAGAGTTCTAATTTTAACAATATGTTCCATATCTCAATGTATAAATACTTATCTGGTTCTGTAGAATTTCTTTGTTGTCCTCTTGGACCAAGTTTCAACTATAAGTTGACAAGTTTCATCCCAGCCATGAGACTCGTTTTCAGGCCAAAGTCTCCCCACGAGCTGTTTCTCACATGACAGATGATTTCCTATAAGACTAATAGTCTTATCTTTCACAATTTTCTGGTCTTAACCATACTTGGCTTCTCGACCTGTCTGACATACCAGCATGGAAACATCTCCTTTACTTCTCCTCTCCTCATCCGAGGTACCAATACCCTCTTGATTTCTTCCTAGAGAATAAATCTTCAAGGAAGCAGTTAGGGATAGGTAACTTCCTATCCTAACTACCTGACATGTGAGAGTTACAAGATTTGTTATCACTCAAACATTTTCTTTATGCATAACTTAATCAAAATCTTAAATGTATAAATTTAAATAGTAATATCCAGTTTGTTTAATTGCGGTAATTAAATATTTACAATCGCTGGAGTGATTACTATAATAAATTATTTGGAGAACGGAAAAAATTATTATTATCGTAAATTTCCAGTAACTTAAAAAAAAATAGAGTTATATATATATATATATATATATATATATATATATATATATATATATATATATATATATATAGATAGATATTATTATTATTATTATTTTTCAAATTTTATATTATTTTTTTCTTTGTCAAGATGTTTGTGTTCCTCCAAGTTTGACCTGTAGGGGCATCTAAGGCATCAAAACCAAGGGAAATCATTGGAGGAAACCACCCGACCTGGTCCATGGCATGGGCACAACAACCTCCTTGAGGGTTGGTCCTTGGTCGCCTGGCTAAAGTGGCCCATCCTCAGCCTGTTGTGCTAGAGGAACTTGACAACTCTATCTTAAATATAAAGCTAATCTCTTTTATATTCACACTAGTAAAATGTTTTAATTCATATTAATTCTAACTTTAAATCTATCATATATTGAAAGATATTAAAGTCTTAGAGGTATAATCAATTTCTAAATTTTTTTCATTCTTAAAAAAAGTTGCACTTCTAAATATTTGATTAAATTGCATTTATATCTTGTGTGGGTCTATGTCATCTATCTATTCCATACTATATATGAAAAGAATTAGATGTCTTCCTCTTATATAGAAATATTTTAACAATTATATTTATATATTGAAATAGTTTTAATTTTTTAATATCTTTTTAAATGTCATCTCATAATTTAAATATGAAAGTAATTACACATCCATAAAAAACATATTTACACTGCAATCACACATAATACAAATTCAATATTTATAAAAAGCACATGAAGTAAGATATCAATACTATTTTATAATAGTTTGTTTTTTAATAATATATATAAATACCATTTTATGGGAGTGTTTACTTATATAAATTAAATGTTCATTTTACTTATATTAACCAATTATTTTAAATAAAATTAATAATATTATTTCTAACAAATATTTTATTTTAAATAAAAAAATCATTTTATTTAATTAAGATAAATTTAAATGTTTGAAAATTTAATTATTTAATCAAATATATACTTATGTTAATTTAATAAAGATTAATTTAAAAGTTTTAAAATTTAATTATTCCATAATATATGTAGTTAAGTTATATAAAATATTATGAGGTTTTTGGTTTAATTTCTTTATTTATACTTATGTCATAGCACATAGTGTGGTAGCATCTAACAATTATAGTGATAATGAACCACACTATTGTTTATGTACGTGAATACAAGACTATCTCAATTACCAAATTTGTTAATAATCAATTTAAAAAATAGAGAAAGAATAATCTAATAACCAAATAATTTTGAAATCATAAAATCCTCGTCAAAAACCTTAATAATCTTAATCTCATCTCCTTAGAAAGGTGTCTGGAAATGGAACTCAATTAGTGATTTCCACCTCCTTCTAAGTGTTTCTCATCTCTATTTTCAAGTTCTATGGATGTCTTAAATTTTTTTATTAATACTCTTACTAATTGGATGCTTAAAGAAACCATTTAATTTGTAAGAAGGCCATATTTATAGAGAGTTTAATATTCTAGTTGTGCTATAGCATTTTCTTTTTTATATGTGTTAACAAATATTTTTTATATGTGTTAAGAAATCTTTTAGTGATGATCATATCAGAGATAATTTGTTTACGCGTTTGGAACCATTCAGTATTTATGTGTTAAGATAGCATTTTCTTTTAATATGTGTTAAGAAATATTTTTTATATGTGTTAAGAAATCTTTCGGTGATGATCATATCAGAGATAATTTGTCTACGCGTTTGGAACCATTCAATATTTATGTGTTAAGAAATATTTCGATGATGATCACATTAGAGATAATTTGTCTACACGTTTGGAATCATCAAGTATGGTTCATCATGAGGACAAGATGAAGAATTAAATCATGGCACTAGATTAAATAAACAAGGTGATGTAGAGATAATTACTTTTAACATCTAGAATCTAACGACTAATTTTAAATAAAAAAAATTCATTTATTAATAAAAAATGGTATATATATATAGAGAGAAATTATCAATAAATAAAAAGTACCAGCCTATTATAAATCAAAAAAACATTAGTCAAAATTAAATAATAAGCGTGAAAGGAATCAATGAAGTAGAAATGAGACAAAGTCAATAGAATAATATTAACAAAAGCCTTAAAAATAAATTCAAAATTCAAAAAATAATAAATAAAACATAAATAAAACCTAAATAAAATAAAGAGATTATATTAATTATTTAATTTAATCTAATTTAATTAATTAATTATTTATTTTTATTTAATTTATTTATTTTCTTATCTAATTCCTATTGTTTCTTATTTTCTTTAAACTTCCTTTCTTTATAACCTTAAATTGAATGCCTTTTTCCTCTCTAATTAGTTTGGTTTTAGGCATTTAGGTTTACCACTCTTATATATATATATAAGTGTTCATTAATATCCTTTATGAGATGTTTTAGTTTTATTTTATATTTATATATATATATATATATATATATATAAATTCATAAATTATATATAAGTACATAAATTTGTTTATCACTCATATTTTAAAACAAATAATTAATATAATCTTTTTATTTATGTTTTTTTATCTTTTAATTTTTTTTTTAATTTTAAATTTATTTTTAAGGTTTTGTTAATATTATTATATTGATTTAGTCTCATTGATTCTTTCCATTCTTATTATTTATTTTTGACTAATTGTTTATTTTTGACTAATTGTTGTTTGACCGTATAATAGATTGGTCTTTTTTCTTTTTCTTTCTTTTCTTTTTTTTTTTTAATTTATTTATAAATTTTCTTTAAATATATTTTTAATTCTTTTTCTTTTTTATTGTTCTTTATTAGTAAATAAATTTTTCTTATTCAAAATTAGCGGTTAGATTTAGCCCTTAGAAGTAATTATCTTTCCACCCCATACTTATTTGTTCTAATGCCATGATCTGATTCTCTCTATTGATTATCACCTAAATATTTCTTAACACATATGATATGGATCACAAAAGCCTAAATTCAACATATGTTTTTCTCATATGTGACTACAACAAGACAATAAGATGTAGAAACTGATTTCTTAATATTGAATATCTTGCTTCCATTTTTCCTTCAAAAATTATCTCCACCATTAATAAAATTTGACAACTAATATTTTTTATCATTCTATAATTTATGTTTTATGTAACTTAATATCAAATTATGGTTTAATATAAACATCTTGTGAACAACTTATATAATTACTAGGTTCTCTTTCACTTTATCTTTCTTCTGCACACCGAGTGATTTATATATCCTCTTGCCATTTTTGGTATTCATCATGGTGATTGCTAATTAAAAAATGGTTTAGCATTATGTTAACACAATCTTTTTTTACGCACACAATATTTAAATAAATAATTAAATCATGCAAAGGGATTTTTAACTTATATTTCACTTCATGTAATCATAACTTTTCAAATTTACACCAATACCTAGATTATCAAGTACCTAGATTTAACCATTAGAACCTCGATTCCCTGATGGGGTGATCCAAGATTTTCATGTTAAGTATGTCGCGAGGGGGCAGTATCGTATCAATGATCTCTTTCGGTAATCGTGTTCTGACATATGGCATCATTCACATGCGGCGGTTTTGTGTGGATTAGGAGGTGGTGGCCCTAGGGGAGAGAGCTGACCTCTCCACATGACATAGCATGGGTTGCACATGCATGCCAAGAGATCCGACCATGGGAGCCACCAACCTGGTCTTGATAAAATTAAATGCCACAGGCATAACCTTATGGGTGATCTTTGGTTTTTGTCTATGTAATTGAACCTCCCCTCGATTATGCAGGCATGGAGCCTAGTCCTCAAGGAAGATTGGTTTGTACAGGCATTCTTACAGTGAATCAGGGAATGTTAATTTGTCACATCACCCTTGATCATTATTTTGGGATTTTCAAACTACGGAGCATGTGCTCCACCTGGCTATGGCTAAGGAGAGAGAAGGAGCCATGTTTTAATTTTTTATTTCATGAATGTACACATTCTCCTATCATAAAAAATACTCATAACCATCATATAACCAATAGAAATAACAAGGATATCTAAAATCCACATATAAGACAGTACATTTACATATGAAATACCAAGGAGAAGGAGCTCCTATTAATGAATGCAAAATCCAACCAGGTTTGGGACTTCCATGAACCAACTGACCATAGATTGGCTTAACCAAATCTTTCTTTTGGTCAATCACCCTCATGCCATATTCCAAGCATAAATGTGGGACTCACAACAAAACCAATCCAAGTTTCCCCAGGCTTTACTGCAATCCTCATTGGATCACTAGTACCTAAATAAGCATGGATGACATCGGATTTCTCCACCTACACTGTGAGGAATTTTCTTGTCTCCTAGTCTTTAGGCTTTACCGTATATCCTACCATACAACGCTCGAGGATTCCTAGGCCTAATCAGAACTCCACCCTCCAGACTTTACTGTATCTCCCGCAATTCATCGGGAGGATATCTCTTCTGTAAGATCAACTAGATTAGCACGATACATGTATAATCATAATCACATCAGCATATAACATCAGTTTAACCATTATCTAGTAATCAATTCCTAGTCATACCAACCACATACCATGACCTCATGCATGACAACTAGAACTATATCAATGTATCATAAAAAAATATGTAAGTACTAACATGCATAACCAATGCATCACTGCCATACACTCATGAAGACCACATCCAACAACACACCATCCACTTTCACATGGCGACACCACTACAATCATGACCACCACCATGCATACACAATAGGTACATAGACCACAAGCATAGATAACACATGTATGCAACTAACATGAATGCATGACCAACACACCGCCCATCCAATCTAAAGGTGAACCATGCTTTGATACCACTGTGCAACACCCTCCTTGAACATTTACCCAAGTTAGCCGATCCGTTGGGGTAAACATGTGATGAGAGGCTACTACAGTGTGATTCAAATACCCATTTACAGTTAAGGAAGTGGAACTAATAGAATAAAACTAGTATGACCTTTCACACATGCTACAAAACCTTCAGGAGCCAACCAACCTTTCTAGGTGACTAACCCCTAAAACAACTTGATATTCCACTTATCTGGACCCTCAACTGCTCCCATGAAAAGCCATGTGATGAGCACCAGTGTTGTAGAAATAATGTTGCAACTCCTAGGGCTACCAACTTTACTTCATCAACCCGGGGTTCGTACAAACTTGGAGGTGACAGTTTTGTATACACAGTATATGCAATGGTCTACTCTTGTCACTTTTCAACTGGGGTGATAGACCACTAGGGCTTTTCAAACCAATCTTATATAGAATAGAAGGATTTTGAATACCAAATGGAAAATGGAAAATTATTCTTAATGCAAAAAGGGAATTTTGCCTACTCTAGGAAATGAAAGTGTTGAATTGGAAGATGTTATAAAGTGACATGAAATCATCTAGTTGTGCATCTACACATTTTTCTTGCAAAAGAGACCTAACTTAGCCTTGTATATAACATCTAGTTATATGGACTAATTGATCATGGAATTTTATCTAAGAACTACTATGACTATTGCATGCATGTGCTAACTTAGAAATTGCAGAAAATGCCTTTTTGATTTTCAGTTTTATGAATGAAAATTCTAATTTAACCAATTTGTTCTTTGGCAGGGGAGACAGGTATGGGGAAATAGGTTTAGAATGGATTCAAGGGTATGGAAGCCAAGTGGAGGCCTAACCTACTCTCAGATGACCATTTCTTCTAAATTGGGGCTTAAAACAAGCTACTATAGAGTTTTTTGTAGTACTACACGATGTCCTAGTTCTACTATAGGATGCCCTGTTTTACTATAGGAAACATGCCGAAAGCTTATAAGGAGGTAGGAAAGGTAGAATGAAGTGTGGGAAAGGTGTTTGATGGAGAAATAAGGCATAGAGGAGGTGCACACTACCCAAGGCTCAATCCAAGGCTTCAAGATGGTTAGACTTACTAAAGGAAAATGTCCACTTTGCTTACAAAACAAGAATTCTGAATCGGGTTTGGTGAACTTTGGCAGCGTAGGTGGAGAAGACTTGGATGAGGCAAATGAGATGAGGTCTCCCTGTACATCAGAAGCTACTGCAATAACATACACTCTTTTATTCATTTATGCACAACTTCATTTATACATGGCAAAGATGAGTTGAATGTAGGGAAAACAAAGTTATTAATAGCTAATGGCTAAGTTTATGAATGGAAGTGCTTCTAAACCATAGAAAACTCAATATATCAAAATGACAATTGTAGATACTTCTAAGGAATTTAGAGACACTGATCTATTCAACAAGAAATCCTAAGTTATGTAGTGGTCACATAATAAATTTGTTTTTGGGCTATGTGAATGGAACCCTCAACCCATGATCCCATAAGGGATTCTGTTAAGGCCTCGTCTCCCTTAGTGGGTATAAGGAATACAATTTTGTTGGCTTCTTGGACTAGAGAGCCTCCATAGAGAGGATTTCCATAGTGGCCAATAGCCTCTCTTTTTCCTGTACCTACCTCCTTAGCCATGTGTTCTCAGCCTCTAGTTCAGATTTCATAACTCTTTCCATGTCCCTTATCTCACTCAACTTTTCACCCATCTCTAGCATCTTCTTTTCCATATGGCCCACATCCTCTACATTATTTTATTTAGAAATTTGCATCTAGTGATGTATCCTTGCTCTCTCCTTCTCAAGCTCAAAGAATAGAGGGATGGAAAATTTCTATGGTATTACTCTACCTCCCTCAATGAATCTGTAACAGGAGCTGAGATTGGGCTTTGGGCTAGGTTCCTGCAGCTCTTGGAATTCTCCCTTTACTATATTTGGAGCATCTATCTCTCCATGTACTTGTGTTTCTACTTCCTTTCCTTTCCTTTGTCCCTGTTGTCCTTCCTACTATTTTTTTTTGTGTTTCTTGTAGTGTTGACAGAGTTTCCTGTAGGATTGTCTGTGTTTCATGTAGGAGGATTTTCCTTTTTTGAAAGGGGGTCAAAGGTTCTTTGATTTTCTTTGTTGAGGTTGACCTAGTGATAGGCCTCCTAACATAGGTGATTGGAAACTTTGGGGAAGCTTGTTTTGATGTGCCCTCTTCACCTTTCATTTCTAGGGAGACTAGTTTTTCTTGTCCTTTTGTTGAGTCTTCAATGATTATAGGAGTCTTGGTAGGTGTTTGTGGTCTCCCCTATTTTATGCTAGTGCTCCTCATTGTTTTGAAATATAGGGGAGTCTGCCTCTTCCTTTTTCATGTTGAATTTATGGGTGTGCTTAGGGTAGTCAAGGCAGTAGCTGCCTCCTTCTCTGTGGGTTCAGGAGACACTCTTGGAGATTCCTCCCCTTCCTTGGTATGTGTTTCAGGTATTTCCTCATATTTTGTGCTTCTTCCCCACTATTGTTTTCTCCCTCTATTTTCTTCGGTTCTACCACCTCTTCTTCCTATGGTTCTTCCTCCTCTTCTTCAGGTTCCCCCTCTTCTTCTTCTTCAGGTTCTTCTTCATTTTCTTCTTCTGGTTATTCTTCCTCTTCCTCACCACTAGAGGTTGGGTCTCTTTCACACTTAGTTGCTTCAATTACATCTTCCCTATCCATGTCTGTAAATGTGGACCATAGAATAGGGACTCTTAATTGGCTTAGGGCATCTTCTAGTATGAGCTTGATTAATCCATGATGTGCTAGTTGTTGATGCTTTCCTTCATGTACCTTAATGCTCATGTCTATTATTGATTGCAACATGAAGTAGGGCACACTAAGTCTTTTATTAGGGGTAACTCTTCTCCAAATCTTAGCTCATGGATGAGTCTAAACTAGTAACCATAGACTATATTGAGCCTTCCCTCACAAGAAATATACTTGAGAATGTGATAGCTTACTTCATCCCAAGGATATGGAATGCTCTCCCTTCTAATCCCATTTTTGTCCTTAATTGGCTCCTCATCTTCCAAGAAAAAGTTCTTCTTGGCATAAGTGCTTCTAGATTTATCCTCTTTTCTCCATTGTAAACCTAGAGGAAGTGTAGTTATTCTGCTAATTGTTTCAGAGGTAATTGTTACTATAATCCTCTCACCACAGAAGTGGCACTGACTCTAGCTTGAGGTGTGAGTGAAATTTCAAATTCCTGAGCTACATCATCATCATATCCTCTAAGTAGCTCGAATAATCCCAACCATTGATGCCTTCTAAATATCTCTACCACAGGGGGATGGAGATGTATTCTAGATGTTCTTGTGGGCTCCCTTCTATTGAAACCTCCTGTCATTTTCTCTCTCTGTCAATATGATTGTATGTAGTTTGGTGGCTTTAGCTTAAGAGCTTTCCTAGGTGACTGAGGGTTTAGAGTTTAGGAGGGTGATGACTACAATTTTTCCTTTATCCCCACACAATTTCTCCACACAATTTTGTCTATCTCTATGCACACTGTAATTACTAGAAAAAAAAATGAAAATTTCTTCTCCTTTTCTCTTTTCTAGCTATCAAGTCAAAACATAGAGGATATGGGCCACATGCCTTTCACTGTAATGCCTTGTTTGAGGATTATTCTTGAATAGATGGGCCCTAGGCACTCCCTCTTATATTTTTTGACAATTCCCACTGTTTCATGTAGTTTTTATGTGCTTCCTGTAGGTTCTCACTGTGGGATGGTAAAGACTAGCTTTCTTCTTCAATGGCTCCTCTAGGTGGTCTCGATTCTCTAAATCTCAAAATGAATGATGTATGCATGAAAGTTATGGATTTTTCTATTTATGATTGATTCCTTGGAGCGGTGTGCTAGCTGGCAGGGTACGTGATTTCTCCTTTTCGACCATTGGCCCACTAATAGTATCATGAAACGCTTTCTCGTAATCATCACCACTCCTGTAGAAATTAACTTGACCACCTTTCCAACTTATTTCCTTTGATGTGACCTTGCCCCGTGTCCTGCTGACTAGAGCTTAACTTTTTGTTTTCAGGTTGAGGGTGGCCAAGTTAACTGACCACCTTCAGCTTATAAAACCAACTTTTTCATATTCTTACAGTTTTATCATATTCATACTTAGGAAAGAGCATGGACGAAGTTCCATACCTATGGCTTCCTTTGCTTAGTTGATGCACGCTTGAGGGTGGCTCTGTTGTGCTTCTTTTGGTTCAGGTACATATTCTCTTTTACTCTTGTTTTGTTGATTTCACCCAGCTAATAGGTTGTTCCTCTTTGTTGTGATGTGTAGGGGCTAGCCTCTTTTGTTGTTCCTGAGCTCTAGATAGGTTCCATAGTCCCTGCAGGGGTGTTAATACTCTTCCTCTACATGGATGTTGAAAGAGGAGCCTAGAGACGATTGTTGTTATCATATGGTTGCTACAGGGTTTCCTATAGTACTACAGGAAATCTTGTAGCTGCCTCTTTCTGATTTTTTTTTGTTTTTTTCTCTTGGAGGAGGAATAGGTATTGAATTAGGAGTGGAAGGGGTGGAAATGGGAAAGATGGAGTGGTAGGTGAGGTAGGATATTGATGGTATGGCCCTTGGAATTTTATTTTTCTTCCTTATTTTATTTTTTTCTTTTTCTGAGTGGATTTCTTGATGGACACAGAGGGTGACATGGTCATGAAATGGTGTTGGTTGAGATGTGGTGAGGTCAATGGACTCCTCTTTCAACCCAAAACAGGCCTGCATTATTATTTCTCAACTAGGATTTCATTCCTATAGATTTTCAGGACATCCTATAGTACTACAGGAAACTCTTGTAGTAACTACAAGAAATCCTATAGAAGTCAGAAAATTGCCTGCAAATTAGTTTTTTGATGGTTGGAGATGAGAATGGATGCTGGAGACATGGTGGTCATGGAAGATATGAAATGAATGAAGGAAGAACGTGGTTTTTCTTAGCTTGATTCCCTTTTAACTTGGTGTCCTTTATTTCCTTGAAAACCTGCAAAAACCACAGACTTTTATTAGTGGGCAGGTTTGAGGTCCTTGCCATAACATTTTTGAGTTTTTTTTCTTCTTTTTTTCTTCCTGTTTCTTTGAAATACACCTAGGTCACCTCAAAGGAATTTTTAAACTTGTTTGCCTACCCTAGGCCCCTCAAGGGAGGTTTTCACCAAGGAATCTTTTATTTTTTTATTTTTTCACTCTTGGGCTACCTGGACGAGTTTTTCAACCCAAAAGTGAGCCTTTTGTGCCTCATGGAGGTTTTCACCTAGGTCTCTTATTGTCTTCTTTTTTCATTTTCTTCAAAAATTCAACAGTATTCACGAATTTAGTGAGGTGGAAGCCGAGACACCTCAATCACCATCACTGTCTTACTAATACTACTAATGAACTCTTCCTTTGACAAAGGATTTTTTGTAGGCTTTCAATCTATACCCATTGACAAGCAAGGGTATACCTTATTCATCAATGGTTCTTATCTGAACAAACCCATTGTCATGGAACTTTTCTATCACATATGGGCCCAACCATATGGTCATCAAATTGCCTTTGAAATCCTTGAACCTAGAGTCATACAGCAGAGCCCAATCACCTTCTTGAAACATTTTGTCTTTGATATTTTTGTCATGCCAAACCTTTCTTTGTACTTGAGTCACCTCTGTGTGTAGGAGGGCTTGCATCCTGAATTCATCTAACCCATTGAGCTGGAGTAGCCTCTCTTGTTGTGCCCTTGTAACATCCAAATCCAACTGTGCTTCCATTCTTAAAGTGTTGTACTCAAACTCAATGGAGAGCAGAGCCTTCTTCCCATAGACCAAATCATAAGGGGTGAAGCTAGTGGTTGTCTTCCAAGTTGTATTATAGGCCCAAGTGGCCTCCACTAGTCTTTCATCCCAATCTTTCCTATTGCTTCTCACCACCCTTATGAGAATGCTTTCTAATGCTCTGTTGGTAAACTCTACTTGCCCATTGGCCTGAGGGTGGTAAGGAGTTGATTTCCTATGCTTGATCTTATGTTGGCTTAACAATTTCTCAATCATGTGTGAGGTGAATTGAGTGCCCTAATAAGTGACTATCTCTCTAGGGTACCCAAACCTGTAAAACACATTCTCCCTCAAGAACTCAACTACTTTCTCTTAGGTGGCTACCTTGACAGCCTTGGTTTCATCCCATTTTGTCAAGTATTTAGTTCACACAATTATGTAATTTTTATGTCCTGATGGTGTATCAATGGGCCCAATGAAATCCATGCCCCACTTTCCAAATGGTTCAAAAGTCACTTGAGGTTGCAAAGTCATTTCATCCCTGGGTGATCCAAAATGGATCTTGTAGGTTAAGTCAAAATTTTCTTAACAACCAAGATGGTCCCATGTAGAAAATTTGTTTTTGACTTGCGTAGAAAATGGATAGTCCTAGATCATTCCAAAAGCAACATCAAGTTGAAGTGTTCGTCGTTCTGAATCTGATGCTTCTTACGATTTCTCATTTGGACTCCGGATGATGGATAAATCATCCGTCAAAGTTTATGAAGCACAGGCGCAAAAGAGGTTTGGCTGGTCATATGGAGTTTCCATAACTCGACATGGTATTTCCATCACTTGACACATGGCATCAAGTCAAATCCTATCTCAAGTTCACATCTGTATATTGAAAGGTATATTAGGGTTTATACTTCATAGCATGGGCACATGATTTTTAATTATGTCATGGCACAAAATTGTCACAAAACCATGTTATATAAATTACATGCAAGGTGGGTGCAATTATAAATGGTTATAAGCTATGGTGGCAAAGGTTATGTCGCATTTAAAATGTCATATTCAAGTTATGTGGAAAAACTACATGTTGTAATACAATAATGGCAAGGAAGAACATACGTAAAAACCTTGGTTGTAATACCTTTTTACATAGCGCATTGTTATAGTTTATAAACTATATGCAAAAACAAATGTCGCATTTTTTTTAAATATATGTCATTTTAATGGCATATTCAAAATGCATATGACAGAATGTAATATGGTAATTGCCATGGTAGAGTCCATTGTCAAAGGCAAATTCGAAGGTTATATTGCTATGTCAGCCCATTTAGTGACAATCAACAGTGTGGTTTGGCAGCAGAGTCCACGGAAGGGTCCAAGTAGCATGGATATCCGAAACAGCTGCATGAAGGCATTGGAGAACAGTCCAACATAACCACCAGGGAATTATAACTATTCCATGGAGATATGCCATAGCATCACTGCGAGACTAACATACTAAGCCACCAGAATATATATGCCAACAATTAAGCACCGTGGAGGTGGCACTGTGGAGCAATTCGAGATCACTGAAAAGTGGAGTTATCCCAGCACCAATTCATCGATGGTGAATTCATCGAGATTGCACTGGCAACGTGAGATAAGGCAACAAGATTTCATGCACAGGGATCTTGCCGGAATGGAAGCACCAGAACTTGTGTGACTACACCGAAGATAATGTGATGAGGGTTAGCAAAACCGCCAAATGTACCTAGTCAGCTAAGCCATCACTGTGGGGAGGTTAATTTACATGTCAGCACCATCATAGAGTCAGTTCATCATTGGTGCAATGCATATGAGGGTAGGTTTAACTGTAATCAGATGCCACAAAATCTTGCCACTGAACCAGGCGTACAATGCGGAGGTATTGGAAGCAGATATACACTGGAGGGTGATGTGTCGGTTTGACCACCCAATGAAACCACCAAGTTAGCCTAACCACCATAGGTGAACCATAACTAGCCAAACATCGAAAGCCTCTTTGTCACATAATAACATGTTCAAGGGTTAATCATTGAAGCTTTGGTTTAATATGTTGCATTGTATACATCGAAGTGCCATTCGGTTATGTATTAAAATTATGCACCAATGTAAATAGAACACATGCCAATGTTCTATGGTGTTTGTTAGCATTGAACCTTTCATTCAGCCAATCCAAATGTGTTGTTCATAGTATTTTTTTAGTTATTAAACTATATAGATAATGTATCCTCCATCGAGATTATTCATTGGACTGTCAAAGAAGTTGTTTTAACAACTTAAAACCAAAAATACACGTTTGAGGTGTATAAAAGGAGGTGGAAGTCCATCCTTTAGAAGGGATCAGAAGGCAGAGAGAGAGTGCAATAGATTCAATTCAATTTCAAGAGTTGAATTTTTTATTTGAGTGCAGAAGGTAGAGAACCATTACGCCAGATATTACACCAGATCTAGGCATCAAGAAGCTTGAAGTTATGAGCTAGTCAGTTTTTGGCTTTCCTGAGTCATAGGTAAACCAAATGGAGTGATTCAAAAGCCTAGATAGGGGTTTCAAGGCACTTTGGAGACACTAACAGAGTCCTTTCGGTGAATGAAGCAACCAAAACTCCAAATTTCATTATAGAGACAATCTAACTCCTATGTCAAGTTGAGGGAGGTTTGATTTGTATTCTCGTTGCTATTAATGTTTGCTTGTTTTTAGTAGAGGTTAGTTTCTGCATTCTAAGACTCTTTTATTTTGTTGAATTTGACTAAGTCACTTGAATAAAGTCTATGTAAAGTTGCAAGAGTTCTCTATACTAGAGCATTTCCAATTTGAGGAAATAGTCGCAACTGTGTCAGCAATTGTCATGTACCTCTATTTCCATGAAATACAAGCGGCCTAGTCTTTTTGTGTAGGGCCCGAGACGTAGCCCGGGAGGGGTGAACTCTATAATCAACATCGGTGTTATCTATCTTGTTAATTTGCGTAGATTCTATTTAAAATTCTTTACAGTTAAATTCACATGTGATGAAGTCATCCATAATGAACAACTAATTAACAAAGATTGCATGAAGCATTATTTAATTATTCTTTCCAAGGAGATAAAGTACGATCTAATTTTTTGCATTTCAAATCATATTTTGGTATCAAAGCAGGTTCTCATCCAGTGCAAGAATGGAAAAGAGTTCCAAGCAGCTCAAGCGGGAGAACAATGCTTTGCGGCAGATGGTAGAATCTTTGGAGGAAGACAAGAAAAAACTCTAGATAAAGATTGAATCTTTGAAAAATGATGCTTTGCGGTGAATGGTGAAATATCTGGAGGAAGACAAGCAAAAAATCCAGACAGAGATTGAAGCATTGCAAAAGAGTCGAAGGATAAATAACCCATCAGTTCACTGTTCATCTACTAAAAGTAAGAAAGAGGTCCCCCCTCTTTATCTGGATGATGAAGATAGTTTATCATTATCCACAACTCCAAAAGCTCAGTCGGTAGCAGAAGCTATCGGAAGCTTTTCCTCACCTTCCAAGGAAACTTCTTATGCACCAGCCTCACCAAGAAAAGACTTGGAGAAGAACAAGTCTTCCAGTGAGTAGAAAATTGGGGCATTTGAAAAGCATACCAAAGGAATGGGTAAGAATCTCATGGAGAAGACGGGTTACTAGGAAGGAAAAGGTCTTGCAAAGCAAGGCTAGGGCAGACTTCAGTCGATTTCAGTACAGTAGAGGCCAAAGTATGAAGGCTTAGGCTTCGACCAAGAGATATGTGACTACTACGGGAAGAGCGGTCACATTGCAAATCGGTGTTGGTCCCTACATCCTGAATTGTTGCCAAAAAAGCTGAAAGACCACAGAGGTAAATCAACATATCACTTAGATAGTGATTGGGAAGGTAATTTCTTAGACCAGAACTTCATGTTGAATGTCATTAAAAGGATCTATCCATGTACCTTTTGCGGTAGTCACACACACTGTGTAGAAGAATGCTAGACGCAGAAGGCATTCAACAAATAGGTGGGTATAGTAAGGACTAAACCACGTACATATGATGTAGCACTCAAAGTAAAGAAGTGTCCAGGGAATATTTTACTGCAGTTAGACAAGGACTCCACAACATCCATACAAATTATGGGAAAATCCAATAAAAAGGAAGCTAGCACAAACTCCGGAGAACGAGTTTGTCGAAATTGCAAGTTGAAAGGGCATTCAACGAGAAAATGTTTGATGCTACCCCGAGAGACAACATCAACATCAACAGAGTAAAATCACCTGGAGCCGAGGAATGCAAGTCTCCAGATTTGAACTAGGCAGATAAAATGCCAAATGTATAAACTGTGAGTTTGTAAATTGTTGACAGTAGGCCTAGTCAAAGTTTGTAACTAGAGTCTAGATGGTTTTTACATTAACTCATGTTTGTAATAAAGTTCATGGTTGTAATAAAAACTTTTGGAGGACCAAAAGTTCTTTCTGTTGGAAGGTGTGATCCAAAATGGATCTTGTAGGTTAAGTCGAAATTTGCTTAACGACCAAGATGGTCCCATGTAGAAAAAAGAATTTCGACTTGTGCGGAAACTAGATAGTCCTAGATCATCCCGAAAACAACATCAAGTTGAATTTTCCATCGTTCTTAATCCGATGCTTCTTATGGTTTCTCATTTGGACTCCGGATGATGGAGAAATCATCTATCAAAGTTTATGAAGCACAAGCGCAAAAGAGGCCTGGCTGGTCATATGGAGTTTCCATCACTCGACATGGTATTTCCATTGCTTGACATGTGGCATCAAGTCGAATCCTATCTCAAGTGCACATCTGCAAATTGAAAGGTATATTTGGGTTTATACTTCATAGCATGGACACATGATTTTTAATTATATCATAGCACAAAATTGTCACAAAACCATGTTATATAAATTACATGCAAGTTGGGCGCAATTATAAATGGTTATAAGCTATGGTGGCAAAGGTTATGTCACATTTAAAATGTCATATTCAAGTTATGTGGAAAAACTACATGTTGTAATACAATAACGGCAAGGAATAACATATGTAAAAATCTTGGTTGTAACACCTTGTTACATAGCACATTGTTATAGTTTATAAACTATATGCAAAAACAAATGTCGCATTTTTTTTAAATCTATGTCATTTTAATGGGATATTTAAAATGCATATGATGAAATGTAATATGGTAATTACCACGACAGAGTACATTTCCAAAGGATAATTCGAAGGTTATATTGCCACGTCAGCCCATTCAGCGACAGTCAACAGTGCGGTTTGGCAATGGAGTCCACGGAAGGGTCAACGTAGCTTGGATATCCAGAACAACTACACGAGGGTGTTGGAGAGCAGTCAAACGTAACCACTGAGGAATTATAACTATGCCATGGAGATATGCCACAACGTCATTGCGGGACTGACATACTAAGCCACTTGCCATAGGGCATTAAATGCCCAGGTATATGCATGCTCTATAATAAAATAACATACAACTTTTACTTTTAATTTATGTAGCCACCAAAGACTGTGTGTTATTTTGTTATAAAGCATGCATATACATAAGCATTTAATGCCCTATAGCAGACTGGTTAGCCCTTGCCCACCAAAATAGGTATGCCAAAAGTTAAGCAGTGGAGAGGTGGCACCATGGAGCAGTTTGAGATCGTCGGAAGGTGGAGTTATCCGAACACCAATTCATCAATGGTGAATTCATCGAGATTGCATAGACATCGTGAGATAAGTTAACAAGGATAGCTTCGAGGCAGTGAGTCCCTGCATCAAGTTAACATTTAAGGTCTACTGACTCCCGGGCACATGAGTTTGTGAAGATGCGTTGGTTGATCCGGAGACATGGCCACTACTGGCCTATGGTCCCGTCAGATTACATAGCACATGCTAAAAGGTGCGATGCCTATGGATGTGGATAGAGAAGTGATTCTGGTTGAGGCGATCAAGGGAATGGTGAGAAGCCCACCTGATCCGAGGTATTTCAAGTGTCAAAACGCTTGCCACAATGCACATATGTATCCTAAGAAATAGAAAGCCAAACAACAGCAGCAAAAACAACTTGTTAAGAGTTCAAAACACTTTCGAAAAGGTAATGTGGCTATGTAAGCTATGAAAAGGGCCATTGGTTCAACTACTAAGTCATTCAAGAAAATGGTTTGTTTACAACAATGCATGAAATCCTAAGAACTTAAAATTAGCCTGCAGTTAGCATTTCATATGAAATTAAAAATACGTCCAAACAATACAGAAATTTGTAAATAGATTTCGGTCAAATTACACGTAACACCTGGAAGTTCCAAGCAATATGGGCACCGAACTTTGTCTGACCTGCATGGAGAAATCATATTTCCAGAAACTGTTGGCCTGTGCTTGCACCTACCATTACATTAAAAGTAACACTAGAAGAAAGCCCACATCTTCAGACACGCAGAGAAAAAAATGATCCCCGTTGGTTCAAACTTCAACAAATAAAATCATGGTGGGGCAAACCTGGCTAAGATGCAACTCAGTAGAAATTGAAAAAACAGTTTCCCTCTTATCGTCCCTTTCTTGAGATAAAGACTATTTAAAACTTAAAAGAGTATTTTTCTGTGAGTTTGTCCTCATGAGTCATAACTGATACTCTGCATAAACTCTAGCAACTAACTGGAATCTACAAATACAGACAGGTGTTCAACAGGCATAGGCCTAGTCTACCCCACAATTTTATGGACCTTCTTCGGCTTAGATGTTAGGTGTGAGCTCCACCAAAATTGCCCCTGTCCCTCTTCCATTTTTTAATCTTGTCATTTGGTGAGGCAGACCATGGCAAGATTGGAACCCTGCAAGATGCTTAATACTCCTTTGACCTCAAGGCTTACACCAGTAAGCCAAGACCTCATTGGCTTGATTTTGATTTTCAGCTGCAAAAAGCCAAGTTTCAAACATACCTCGATGCTTATTTGACATCCACATTCTTTCGCACAATGGCTTGGGAGCTCAGTACCATCCACTTGCGAATTTTCAAGAATCACATTTTATTCGTTCACCACATCACTGATGAAGTCATATGCTTATGCACAAAGAATAATACATATATACATTTGCGTATATGAGCTAAATAAAAAATAAGATCTGAATACCAATCAACATACAAAGATACACACGAACAGCTAAAAGTGAAACAGAAATAAATAAAAAAATATAAGAAGAAATCAACCCCAAATTCATCAATGCAATAGTTGGATATTTCTCGGTTTTAACATTGCGCTGACGGAGATCAAGGCACCCATGTTCTCACAGTGGGTCACTTGGAGGTCCACATTAACCAGTTATGAATTCCCAATGACCTCAAGCACTCCCCAAATCACGATCCCCAAAAATCAAATGGGGAGGAAGAGGGAGGAGCCAAATGATAAAATGCCTTGAAGACAAGGCAAGCTCTATATCGGTGTGAACATATGTATATGCAACCAAATGAAACACGTGCAAGTTTGAGATACATGTTAATTGAACCAAATGAACACAGGCAATGTTTGAGATACATGTTAATTGAGCCAAATAGGAAACAGGGCAAGGAGACATACTCTGGAAATGGCGAAAGAGATGATCATTTATAAAATGAGCAGCTTCTGGACCTCCACTGCTCTTTTGATTTTTCCGAACTTCAAAAATATATTCATTTTATTTTTAATTCTGAAATTGTGGTAGAATTTTGAAACAATTAAATAAATTTGGGAATAACATTACGTATTTTGAACAATCTTGTTCAGAAATTCGAAAACATATGAAACGCCTCAGCATTTTAATCGCACACAAGCAAGTTATTTTGCCATGTAAAGTGCGAGACATCTCCCTTTCCCGTTCCAAGTGGAACATTAACTAAACTAAAGTAAAACAAAGTTTTTTTAATGTGTGATAAGAAAGAAATATACATGGGGTTGCGAGAAAGTGGACGAATAGACCAAGCTCGCCGGTGGAGACTGTACCGAATTCGAATTAGGGGTATTATTCACCATATCGAACTGAATCGGCCCAAAATTTTGCCACATGCCTGCCTTTCGTTCTTCTGCCTCTCGTCCTTACCCAACGTCTTTACCTCTGTCTGTTTTGCATGTCCAACGTGTCTACCTCCTAGCTAACGAACCTGCGTGGCCGATATTTACAAATCGGCTGAAATTTGCAGCATCGCGGAAGATATGAGTCACATCTACTGTGTTTTCTCTGTTGGAAGACGGTGACACAGACAGAAGTAGAGGCCTTTTATACAATCAGACCAATTACATGAATTCCACTCGTTCCCTCGCTTCCCATACCTGCATTCTGTGAAGGGCAACACGGCGGCACAGTCTCTGGCCTGCTTTGCTATCTCCGATACAGTATTTAGCAGATTTGCTGTTGTGACGACGGCTCAGATGGACAAAATTTCCATGCAGATTATGGGGAAATGAATTGAATTTGCAGAGGAGTATGGCATCGGATTTTTTGATGCCCAGATCGGCCAAGCCAGCGGCAACTGATTTCACTCTCCGCCATAGCTGAGGGAAGGTGATGGTTTCTCCTGTGGCGGAATCGATGAGAGCTATGTGGCCTCTGTGGGGAGGCAAAGAAACGAAGATGGGGAGATCCAGGTATGCACAAGGAGAAAATCAAAATTACATTTAGAACACTGTATGTGCAAAATAGCAAGAAATTATCAGCTGATAAGCTGTATGAGTGCTGTAGAGAAAATAACAAAACCAGAGCACTGCACTTTGTATTAAATGAAATTGCAGAAAGGAAATCAGAGCATGCCTCAACATTACATTTAGAACACTACTATGTGCAAAATAACAAGAAAATATCAGCATTACATTTACTGGTAAGCTGTATGAGTGTTGTATAGAAAATAAAGAAACCAGAGAACTGCACTTTGTATTAAATGCAATTATAGAAAAGAAAGCAGAGCATACCCTAAAGATGAGGGGTTAGGCGTTTGGCAATTTGTAGGGAGCCAACTCCAAAGTAGCCATTAAATCCTGTATGTACCAAGTCATCCTTCGGGCCTTCGACAGCAAGCTCTGCACATGAATAAAGCAACATGGCGGTTTCAGCTTGTTCGATATTCACAGAAGGGGCGTCGGCGGAATTAGCAACTGGGTGGCTTCCAATTTGGCAAATTCTTACAATGGCAAGGACATATAGATGGAGTCTTTCGGCCATGGAGGGAAGGTGATGGTTTCTCCTATGGCAGGATCGATGAGGGCTATGCGGCCATGAAATAACACAGGTAAAATAGTAACCCCGTGTTAAGCATTGATTGTTATGGGTGAACATATGAAAGCAAAACAGAATATCGTGTATTGACCTGTGAAACATGAATACAATATGCAAAAATATAGTAAAAGAATCAATCTTGTTACCTGGTACGTCTAAAAATTAATAGCTCACAATCGTTCCATGGTTCTCAGCTGCTGTTGTTGGTTGATGAATGAATACTTGGGTTGCGAAGATGATATATAACGAGTCGGTGCAGAGTGT
The DNA here is from genome assembly GCA_031772625.1 of Pinus tabuliformis. NCBI lineage: Eukaryota > Viridiplantae > Streptophyta > Pinopsida > Pinales > Pinaceae > Pinus > Pinus tabuliformis. The sequence continues at coordinate 728,250,549 of CM062813.1, forward strand.
AACGAGCCGGTACAGAGGCAGAGCAGGTTCATGACACTTGTCGGCATCCACGGACACCTGCAGCTTAACACCAAACCTTACGAAACCTTAGCATACCCCTGCAGATAATACGAATTAATCGAATTAATGTTAACATTAAAACCAGACCGTTGACGGTTAGGGATAATGCACTGGCCATAAAGGTAATTTAAGCTATGATCGAGCCTCTTCCGCCTCAGGAAGAGGCCAAATAAGATGGCGAAGCGTCAGGTGGAAATGAAACTTAGGTTATCTCGGCACATCCGCGCACAGGGCATTTTCAAACCTTATGATAATCACCGAATAAAGGAGATAAAGTACAATCTAATTTCCCACATTTCAGATAATCTTTAATTCATCTATAATGAACAACTAATTAACAAATTTGCGTGAAGCATCATTTAATTATTCTTGCCAAGGAGAGAAAGTACGATCTAATTTTCAGCATTTCAGATTATATTTTGGTATTGGAGTAGGTTCTCATCCATTGCAAGAATGGAAAAGAGTTCCAAGCTGTTACAGGGAAAAGTGTCTACACATAACTGCTTATCCCACTAAGGTGTGATAGCTACCTTAGAAACAAACAAAGTAAAGCTACTTTCGTTTTTCCTTTATGAAGTATAGATGAGAGAAGAACAAAGAAGACCAACCTCTGTCTTGCGCTAATCTCCTGGTTCGATTCCTCTCTCTCTTGATAGTCTTTCGCTACTTGTTCCCTTGCACGCCCAGCTTCACAGAGTACCTGTAAGATCATAGTAGCATAGCACTATACAAGAACATGGATCTATAATCATAAACAATCTAGGATCAGATGTAAATTGACCATACAAATGCAGCAAACATAAATGACACAAGAGTATGGAGGAAAACTTGAATAGCTTTTATTGATAAACAAGAAAGAGCCAAGGGAGTTACAGCCAGTTGTTCTGACCCAGCATCATCCTCTCAGCAAGGAAGCCCCTCTTCACCTCATACAAAGGTTAGATCACCCAACAATATGATGTTGTCTCAAGAAACCAACAACAATTCCTTACAATATGCAAAATTCCAGCCTCTGGATCTCTGGGATGAGGGATCCATATATAGATATCTGTAAGGGAGATGAGTCAGCTTGTGATTTGATTAATGTCTTCCCTCTAATAGTTCTTGCTTCCACTTGGAGATTGATGATATCTTACTCATCCTTGGTCGAATTCAGAGAGGCAAGTGTCACAGGAGAAGTTTCTGGAAGTTTCCATGCCTCTCCACCTCGCGGAATGACACTGCCATTTGTCACTTTTCGCCCATCACACCCCATAGAAGGGCTTTTTGAAGCCAACACACCCACACAGTGTATTTAGGTGAGATGCAACGCACTTTGCCTATGGAGCAGCTGAAATGATCCTGTTTTGACCAATTCTGAGCAGTTTTTCATGGAGAACTTTTGGGAGAAGATGTAATCAGTTGACCTTGTTCCTTTAGGGGTTAGAAAAACACTTTTAGGGACTTAGGATCCCTTGGTTTATGGACATTTCATGCTTGGGGTTGTAGTGCCCAAAAATGTCTATAACAGTTGCCTCCTAAAGCATGAGGTCATTAATCTTTTGATGTCGGGTGAAATGCTTTATTATAAGGATCCAAAGTTCTTTCAAGCTGGGAGGAGACCTGTAATAAGATACAATACAATACATTATCTTCATAATATTTTCATGATCTGGCTGAGGCGGGCATTCCCATGCTCAGCTTTATAAATTCATTTTCATGTACATAGGACAGACAATCGTCTGAGTGCAGACTAATGATTCTGGTAGAGCCATCATCCCTTTGATTGGATGATTATCTATGTACATTTGATGTATTTATTTCCCTGAATATATATCTTAGACCGGATGGATGAAACTAGATCCGGGGTCTTCAATCTCGTCCGATCTTCACTCGAAGTACAAGTCTATCCATGTGAGAGATGTTCTGGAGTTGAACATGCAAATACATCGCCTGATTACCAGCCAATGATGTAAGCTGTTAACAGGCGCAAGAGGAATCACCGATAATGATAATGACCCTCAAGGTACTATAGTACAATTCACGTGGTGTGAATAAAGGACTTGGCGTCAAACACCATGTAAAATCTTTCGGGCAAAGGCCATTGATGTAAACCTGTCGTCGGAAGTGAGAAACTTGCCATTGAGGCATGCAAGCTTCAAAGTACTGAACGGGGTGTTCCTAGATTGACTTCTTGGATAATGAGCTGATGTCGAAAAGAAGTGATCCGTCACAGGAGGGCCTTAATGAATCCCACATCAATGACACGGAATGGAGCAAATGATTTTAATGGAGGTGAAAACGATCTGATGACATACGGTTTAGGGTGGCAATCATGAAAGAATGGAGTATGAATGTATTGTAGCGGGTGAGACACAGCTGAATTCTCTGAATGACTTCTCTTGAACATATCAGCGACACTGACATGATGGATTGGTAGCATTACCCCAAATGTGGATGGTGTGATGGGACCATGGCGATGTGACTGGTGAATGAAACAACCCAACCCGACTTGGATGTGGAGTGAAAGTGTCATGTTCAAGAGCGACTTGCTACCAACAAAGTTTCTTCAAGTTTTCTTCCCAATTTTCCCTAGTGATTGCTGACCAGTACCTCTTTATTTTTGTCAAGCTTGAGGAGGATAGTGAAACTCATCGCTATGTTTTAAGGAGCCCAGCGATAGTGAAACTCGTTCTTGTCTGCTATGGACAAGTTTGTCGCTATTAAGTTTTAACGAGTTTAACGACAAAGATAACTCGGTCCTTTTCAATTTTAGAGAGTTTGAAAAGGAACTTAAAGGAAACTCCAAAATTCCTTTTTCGTCATCTAATCCCTTAAGTTCGAAAAATTATAAAACAATACAGAAGGGATGAATTTTCGATCCGTTTAATGAGCCGAACAAAACAAGCGCTCGATCTTTTTGTGTAATAATCCCTCAGGTCCAAAAGTATTAAAATCTAAAGGAGGGATAGCACTTCCGGTCCCTTTAACAAGCTGGAGAGGCCAATGGCTCGACAATCTTTTCATATTTTACGAGTCAGTTGAAAAGAGCTTAAAGGAGACTCGTCTTTTGAGGAATGAGTGATAGAATTAGGTAGCAGCTGATTCCAGGTAAGGTTTGGAATTTTCCAATCACGACAGTGTTACAAGGATGGCTAGTGAGATCACTCTTCGCAGCTGTTCCTCAAAAGGGGTAAACAATCAAATGGAGATAAATGATCGGCCAATACAGAGTGGAGGTGATCATGAGAACACGACCAAGGCTTTTAAATGCTGAAGTACTACATTCACGATGGTTATTTACCGGGAAATATTTCATTTTCTAATGAGCTTAAACGCGGGGGGAAACATTTGCTCATGGTTTATGTTTATTTTTTAACGAGCTTGAACTATGCGCTAAAACTGCTCGATGCAGGTTTATTTTTTAACGAGCTTGAACCTTGCGGTAACACTGCTCGTTTAATCCATTCGTATAATAAGAATGTCCCATTTAAAAATGGCAATTTTTAGAGTTTTTCCCCACATCCTTTCTTTATGCAAGTTAGGAAACGACCAATCCAAAAAATAGATGAATGATCGCTCTTTGCTTGCACGCCGAAAGGTTTGCTTGCCCCCAGGTATAAAACAGAGTTTCAAGGTCACCCTTCAAATCACCAACAAAAAATTTGTTTTATCAGGAGAGGTATACCTCTTTCAGGTTACCAAAGATTGTTTTGTTCACAGCGCAAACAAAACATTTCCTCGACGATGTCTACCGAAATAGACAAAGGCGAGTGGAGGAGGCTACTCCACTCACATAACTTTGACAAGAGAATCTTGTTCCAAAATAACTCCCTCTTCCAATCACGGACGAGAGTACAGACCAGTCATATATCTCTCGCGGAAAACTACTCTATACCCGAAGTTTTCCTGCCGAAGCAGACCAGGGTGCATGCCCCCTGGGTTTCAGTCATGTCCCCCGAATCACTCGCGCTCATCCGGTGGACGGACTGGAGATTGATGAGACATTCTTTGTGTGAAAAGACCATTCAGGGATGGTATATGACTATTTGCTATGTGTGATCCGGGAAATGAAAGCTGGTCCACGAGCTTTACCACTCTCCCTTCGTGCGGAAAACACATTACTCTAAAGAGTGAGGAGACAATTGCTCCCATGCAATAAATATAGTCTCGTCCAAGGAGTAGATTATAATCCAGGGGTCCTTGGACTACCATTACGTTCATGTGAACGGTTTTCCCTCTCAATGTTATGGGCACATTGGGAAGGACCCCTAACGGTCGACAGGTTCCTTTGTCAAAGCCTGTTAGATTTCTCATCTCACGCAAAAGCGATGGCGAACCAAGCGCTTTCCAAGTATTCGAGGAGAGGATACTCACAGAAGCCCCTTCTTCTATGATGGTACCAGCCATAACCATTATATATATTTGAAAAATAATTCGGAATGGTACACTAGCCGGTAAACGGGGTCTTCCTAGTTGATTCCAGTCGAAGGAAATAACTAGGTTTCTTGGAGGTGGGACCGAATAGACGGCCGGGTACGACTCTGACGAACTTCCTTCCTGTGGTAAAGGAATGGGTAAATTGCCCCTATGTTCATCGGAGTTTGTGCTTACGAAAAGAATTTGGACGGTGTCATCCTTACTCTCTTCTGTGATTGTATCGTCTGAAGACGGAACCTCTGAAGGCAAGACCGGGTCAATTTCCGCCTCGACCTTTTGACTTTTGTCTGGTATGGGTTCAGATGGCTTGTCTTCAATGATAGATACTTCAGCCGACCATCTGGGCGAGTCAGCCAGTTTTTCAACTAGTGACGGACTCGGCAAGAGTTTTTTATATCTAGGAGGAAGTCGTACCGGTGAAATCGGACAATCATCCAAAACTCTTTTAGCCTCGTCTAAGAAGGGACAATGGTGGACGGCATGATCGCCTTTGCACAGTTTACAAGGAAATCTGTATTTTCATTTTTGTCCTGGGGCTTCACTTTCACTAGTCGACGGTGTGTTTTCAACATGATCATCAGAGGTTGACGACACCAGGTTGTGCAAACGAGGAGACCATTCCCTTAAGATCTGAGGGATGCAAGGACAATCTCTATGATAGTGGTCTCCTTTGCAAATGACACATGGTGATTTAGACCTGGTCGGTGCAGTGTGTGGATTTTCTCTAGACGACGCTTGGTTGCCCCCTTTCACTTTTGGCTCCTTCTTCTTCTTCTCTTTCTTCTTCTTTTCCTTCTTCTACTTAGGTACTTGATTTTTGGCTTTACCAACCCCATCAAGCGAAGAAGGAGGAGAGGAAGAATTGGAGGAAGTAGAAGGTTGGTGGGTAACTCTGGATTCGTCTAGTTACTGACTTGACTGTTCAGGAATTGCGGTGTTCTGAACGACAGAGGTTGAGAAGAGCCATACGGGCAAGCCGATTGTCAATCCTGGAAGCGACAATGTGGCCATATGGGGTGCACCAACATCTCCCCAAGAGGAGAAAGGATCAGGATTTCCTCCAAGGGGAATTCCTTGGTTGGTGGATTCCATTTTCTCGACCTGAGATCAATGTAGGGAAAGGTGATGATTATTCCATTTAAAATAAATTTTAGATGCTTTGACACAACTTATTTTTTCAATTTTTAAGAGTTGAGAAAAACAAAAGATGACTCTAGTCGCCTTTGATTTTTAATGAGCCTGAAGTGACAAGTGCTCAGATGGACCTTTTCCGTTAAGGAGTCTGAAAAGGAATGAAAGGGACTGCTCTAGAAATCTAGGTAGAGGGATTACCAAACCAATCGTAAAACTGCAGAATACTTTTTACGGCACGGCAGTCAATCTTCCCGAATGCTATGTTCAGTGCATTGCAATTGATAGGGCGGCAGACACGACTTCCTATTGATAAAGGATTAAGCCTATTGTGGTCTCCCAAAATATACTTGACGGTACGTGGGAGCACAAGTCCATACTGGCACTTATTGTCTCAAAGTGTAGGAATCACCCAACCATCAGTGAGAACAACAGTTACCAGGCTTTACGACGCCGGAATACGTCTCTAGCCTAGACTTCTAAATGTTGTGCATTAGGTTCCAAAGCGTTGTTAGATTCATTGAATTTATTTTTTAGTTGATCTTGTTTATGAAGTTTTCCTTTCAGGTTCACCACGAGATGTAGATGTGTAATGCCTAAAATGCAATCTAAGATGATAAACAGTCTTTTATCTTCTTTGTGCAATGAAAATCCTAGCTACTAAGGAAAGAGAGACAATATTCTTTCACAAAGAGCAAAGAGCACACTCTAAATGCACTTTCCTAAATCAAACCAATCAAACAGTCTAAATGCAAATGCACATGCATGTATTTGTTTTCGACTTTCTTAGTATGTAAATGGTAAAAAGAAAGTTGATGCACAAATCTGAATTACTTTTCAAGCGACAATTATCAACAATTTTCTTTTCGAAATAAAAAATGGAGGCAATCACAACACTTTACAATTTGGAAATGAATACTTGCTTTCGACACTAGAAAAATTACAAATTCAGACCAAATACAATAGTAATAGGATAATCGACTATCTACAGCAATCAAACTCTTTCCTATGCCTAAAAACGACACTTGTGACGCTTTCAAATCAAAGGATGACAGTACGATTACGTTACTTTTGCAAAGGAGAACTGAAAATTACCCAACAAACACACAAAAACATTTACAGTTCTTTTGTACAAAGGAGGCGAAATAACAGCAAAGAAAAGGGGTTTCAAACAGAGATATACTGATCACAGGCAGCAAAATTCATGAATAGAACTAGAAAGAATGAACTACAGAAACCAAAACTGAACAATGCCTAGTCTGATCAGCGCACCTGTAACACAGGGAATTTGAAATGCAGCGCACCTACTACACTAGGGAAGTGCGCTGAATTTCAGATTCACAGAACAATACTTGCGATGGGCCAGAGACGAGACTTTTCTTGGGTTCCAGGTCACAGTTTGCAGTTCAGTTCATGGGTTTTGGCCGAGCAAATGGTAATCAGTAATGCAACAATCAAGGGTAGATCTAAGGAGGATCTAAGATCTATCACAAAGCGAAATCAGAGAGTTTGTAAATAAGTTGTTTAATTTATAAACAAATCCTGGAGATTGACTGAAGCGACATTTATCTACTTTGCATTTGCATAGCAAATGCAGTTCGAAAGCTACCTGGCTCGACTTCAGGCTCCGTCTGTAATTTTATAAAATAGACAACAAGGAAGATAAACAAACAAACTAATTCGTCCCCAGCGGAGTCGCCATTTTGTTACAGGGAAAAGTGTCTACATAGAACTGCTTATCCCACTAAGGTGTGATAGCTACCTTAGAAACAAACAAAGTAAAGCTACTTTCGTTTTTCCTTTATGAAGTATAGATGAGAGAAGAACAAAGAAGACCAACCTCTGTCTTGCGCTAATCTCCTGGTTCGATTCCTCTCTCTCTTGATAGTCTTTCGCTACTTGTTCCCTTGCACGCCCAACTTCACAGAGTACCTGTAAGATCACAGTAGCATAGCACTATACAAGAACATGGATCTATAATCATAAACAATCTAGGATCAGATGTAAATTGACCATACAAATGTAGCAAACATAAATGACACAAGAGTATGGAGGAAAACTTGAATAGCTTTTATTGATAAACAAGAAAGAGCCAAGGGAGTTACAACCAGTTGTTCTGACCCAGCATCATCCTCTCAGCAAGGAAGCCCATCTTCACCTCATACAAAGCTTAGATCACCCAACAATCCGATGTTATCTCAAGAAACCAACAGCAATTCCTTACAATATGCAAAATTCCAGCCTCTGGATCTCTGGGATGAGGGATCCATATATAGATATCTGTAAGGGAGATGAGTCAGCTTGTGATTTGATTAGTGTCTTCCCTCTGATAGTTCTTGCTTCCACTTGGAGATTGATGATCTCTTACTCATCCTTGGTCGAATTCAAAGAGGAAAGTGTCACAGGAGAAGTTTCTGGAAGTTTCCATGCCTCTCCACCTCGCGAAATGACACTGCCATTTGTCACTTTTCGCCCATCGCACCCCATAGAAGGGCTCTTTGAAATGCAATGCACCCACACAGTATATTTAGGTGAGATGCAATGCACTTTGCGTATGGAGCAGCTGAAATGATCTTGTTTTGACCAATTCTGAGCAGTTTTTCATGGAGAACTTCTGGGAGAAGCTGTAATTAGTTGACCTTGCTCCTTTAGGGGTTAGAACAACACTTTTAGGGACTTAGGAGCCCTTGGTTTATGGACATTTCATGCTTGGGGTTGTAGTGCCCAAAAATGTCTATAACACAAGCAGCGCAAGCAGAAGAACAATGCTTTGCTCCAGATGGTGAATATTTGGAGGAAGACAAGCATAAAATCTAGACATATATTGAAACTTTTAAAAGTTATGGTTTGCGGCGAATGGTGAAATCTCTGGAGGAAGACAAGCATAAAATCCAGACAGAGATTGAAGCATTGCAAAAGAGTCGAAGGATAAACAGTCCTTCAAATCACAGCTCATCTACTAAAGGGAAAAGTGAGGCTTTTCCTCTTCATCTAGATGATGAAGATAGTTCATCATTATCCATGACTCCAAAAAGTCAATCAACAAAAGAAGAAATTGGAAGTTTTTCCTCACCTTCCAAGAAAACTTCTTACGCAGCAGCCTCACCAAGAAAAGACTTGGAGAAGAACGAGTCTTCCAGTGAGCAGGAAATTGGGGCATTTGAAAAGCATACCAAAGGAATGGGTAAGAAGCTCATGGAGAGGATGGGTTACCAGGAAGGACAAGGTCTTGGCAAGCAAGATCAGGGCTAACCTGCACGATGGTAGCTTGAGACAAGACCGCATCAATCGACTATTCACATGCCGCTTTTTCACGTCGTTGCCTGACCGCACAGAGGTTGTAACTGTGATAGGTTTTTGAACATGTGAACACGTTTGCAGTTAACCGCATCAAATCGACAAGTGGAAGCCAAAACGTTTGACAAAGCCACTGGAGTAAACCTGCAAGGTGGTAGCCTACGGTTAGACCACGATGGTCACATGCCAATGGTCAAGCCTCAACGCCATTTTCAGATTGTCAGCGGTCCAGTGCATAACCTAAAGTTTATTTTGGGTTTTCTGGTTGGTTTTTGTTCTAAATTAATTCGAAGACCATGTAACCTCTTGCCTAAGTGTCACAAGGTGACAAGACCGAGGCATTCTACATTCAATGCAGCACATACATGCCTATCTTAGCTTGAGGGAGTTCGAGTGAACCTTAGGAGACTATAAATTCATCCTTATGCTCATGTAAAAGGCATTAGAGTGATTTTGAGACTTGTATTCAGATGCTGAGAAGAGAGTGTAGCAGACTCAATTCGATTTCAAGAGTTGAAGTTCAGATTTGAGCGCAGAAGGTAGAGAACCATTGTGCCAAATCAAGGCATCGAGAAGCTTGAAGTCATGAGCCAATCAGTTTTGGGCTTTCTGGAGTCATACGAAAACCAGATAGAGTGATTCAATAGCCTAGACAAGGGTTTCAAGGTGCTCCGGAGACACTTACAAAGTCCTTTCAGTTAATGAAGCAGCCAAACTCCAGATTTTAGTACAAAGACAATCCGACTCCTATGTCAAGTTGAGGGAGGTTTAATTTGTATTCTCGTTGCTATTAATGTTTTGTTGTTTTTAGTAGAGGTCCAAGTCTACATTCTAAGACTATTTTATTTTGTTGAATTTGACTAATTTCTTGAATAAAGTCTATGTAAAGTTGCGAGAGCTCTCTGCACTAGAGCATTTCCAATTTGAGGAAATAGCCGCAACTGTGTCAGCAATTGTCATGTACCTCTTTTTCCACTAAAATACAAGCAGCCTAGCCTTTTGCGCAAGGCCCGGAGACGTAGCCCAGGAGGGGTGAACTCCGTCATCAACATTGGTGTTCTCTATCTTGTTGATTGTATAACTCTTGTTTAAAGTTCTTTACAATTAGTTTCACATGTGATGAAGTCATCCATAATGAACAACTAAGTAACAAAGTTGCATGAAGCATCATTTAATTATTCTTGCCAAGGAAAGAAAGTACAATATAATTTTTTTCATTTCAGATAACTGGGAGTAGGTTTCCCCATTATTTGGTGCCAGGCACATTGGCTAGTATATCTTCTTGCATCTTGGTGGAGGGTGAGCTAATAGTAGCCAGATTGTAGTACCTTGAAGGTTGTCCTCTTCGCTGCAAAGTCACCTCCACACAGCCCATGATGACAGGCTAGAAGGATGTAAAGAGCTTCCTCCTCCCTGACACATCTTCTAAGAATTTGATATGGGCCGGCCTAGCTTAAAGAGATTGCCCCCAATCCAAGTCAATGGTGCACTTTTCCATATAATTCTGCTTTTTTCCTTGGAGGACATATTTGGAGGGAATTGTGCAGCCACTAAATAGTTGGCTACATTAGCAAACCACGGAGAGAGAACTGAAATAGCGAATAAATTCTCATCTGGCAGCTAGTCATCAACCATTCCTTCCTCACCTGCAAGCAAAGCCAGTGTGGACAAAAAATCTACAACTACATTTTCTCTACCAGGCTTATCAATGATAGTTAGATCAAATTGTTGTAACAAAAGAAACCATCTAATAATTTGGGAATTCACATTAGGCCTATTCATTAGATATTTAATACCAACATGGTTAGTATGTACAAAGGTCTAGTAACCAGTGATGTAATGTCTAAATTTATTCAAGGAATGGATAATAACTAGGAGCTCTTTTTTAGTCACAGTATAGTTCAATTCAACCTTGGACAGATTTTTGTTGATGAAGTAAATGGCATAAGGTAACTTGTCATCTATCTGGCCTAGAGCTACTCCTATATCTTTGTTAGAGGCATCAGCATGGATGTGGAAATGAAGAGCCCAATTTGGACCTCGGAGTATAGGTGCAGTAGTCAACTTGTCCTATAAGGTTTCTAGGGCCGCTTGGTAACTTTTTAACCATAAAAATTTGAAGTCCTTGGCCAATAGTTCAAACAAAGGTGAGGCTACTTTGCTAAAGTCTTTTATGAATCTCCTATAGTATCCTACTAAACCTAAGAAACTTTTGACATCCCTCTACTTCTGAGGAGTAGGGACCCTCTTTATGATAGCGATTTTATTTGGGTCCACTTGCAATCCTTCCTGGGATATTGAGTGACCTAGAATAGTCCCTGCAGTCATCAAGAACTCACACTTCTCAGGACTAAGGGATAAGTTCATTTCAATGCATTTGTTTAATAATTTTCCCAAGTTAGAGAGAGCCTCTAGGAAATCACACCCATAGGGGGTGAAATCATCCATATAAATTTCCACAGAGTCATGGACTAGCTCTGCAAAGATGCTCAGGACTGCCCTCTGAAAAGTGGTAGGGGCATTGCATAATCCAAAAAGAAGTACCCTATAAGAAAAGATACCCCAAGGACAAGTGAAGGTGGTTTTATATTGGTCCTATGGGCTGATATGGATATGATTATAACCATTGAATCCATCCAAGAAAGAGAAGAACTTCTTTCCTTCCAGACCATCTAATACTTGGTCAATGAAAGGTAGAGGGAAATGGTCTTTTTTGTGGCTTTGTTTATCTCTCTGTAGTCCACACAGATCCTCCACTTCCCATTTTTCTTTGGAACTAGAACCAGGGGAGATACCCACTCACTATCTGATATGGGGTAAATGAACCCTGCATCCAACAACTTTTGTAGTTCTTCTTTGACTATATCCTTGAGGGTTGGGTCCGTTCTCCTCTGAGGTTGGTGCACTAGCTTGTAGCCTTCCTTGATGTAAATGTGGTGAGTATACACCGAATGGTGCACTCCATTCATCTCCTTGTGACTCCAAGCAAAGGCATCTAGATGCTTTCTTAGCATGTCACATAACTCCTCTTCCTGATGTGCAAAGAGAGGGGTTGATTTTCAATTTTCTTTCTGGACCAAATTCTATCATCCTGACATGAGTAGGACTTGAGTCAGCTAGGAACAAATCAATCCAAGGGTTATCTTCAACTTTCTTCATGAACTCCTCAAGATACATGGTGTTGGGGGGCTAATTCTAGATGATTTTCTCAATCACGTCATCTTCATCAGGTTGCCCCCCTCCTATAGTAGCATCTAGGGTATAGATTGGGGAAGAGTAGACTTCATATTCCTCTTCCTCCTCTAACCATAAAGGTAAGTCATGCTCTAGAGATGGTTGGGAAGGAGGTTACAAGACCAATTGTTTGGACAAATTTAATGGTCATATTCCTAGCCCTACAACTTACGTAAGCATCATCAGTGGCTAACCATAGCCTTCCAAGGATGAGAGGATAACCATTAACTTTGTCTTAGGTTGGATAACTAAGAAGTCAGCAGGGTATTCCCAGGAATCAATGAAGACCATCACATCCTCAACAACTCCCTCAGGAGCTACTAAGGACCTATCTGCAAGCTGCAAGATTGTTGTGGTCTCTCTGAATGATCCTTGGAGATTCAGTTTAAGCATAGTATACCTAGTCATCACATTTATGACAACCATAAGATCGATCAAGGTATGGGGTATAATGATACCATCGATGTGCACATCAACCATAGGACTTCTAGGATCTAGATACTTCGGTAAAATCACCCACCCCAACATAGGCCGGATAGTTGTCCAATGACATCAATGGTAGGGGTGTCTTTCTTTCACCTACTGGGATGTTTGAAACATTTCTCCTTTGATTAACTTCTTGTAGATGAGGACATCCTTGATACCTTGGAGGAGTAGGATTTTAACACATGGGTTTTTTAATTCATCCAGAAGTTCAGTCTCTTCTGGGGTGTGTTGGATAGGATGGATTAATATCTCAGGAAAAGGAGGTGGATTCACTTGAGGCACACTTTCCTCCTTATTCTCTTCAAGCTCCTCAAGTGGAAATGGAGGTTGATTATTTGGAAGCACTCTTTTAGACCTGAGGTTGATTTCTTAAATTTCCACAACATAGACAGGGTAAGATGCTTCCCCACTGTAGACCTATTGTGCATGTCTATTGTTCGGGATCATATTTGGTTGAGCAGGCATATGAGGTTGCTTAGGTGGAGCAGGGTGAAGGAGTTGTGGTTGATATGGATGTCGAGGTAGTAAGGTTGGAGATTGGTTGCATGGAGGGCTCCACCCCTAGGATGGTTCATTCCACCGAGGTTGTGGAGGAGTATATGGAAAAAATAGTTGGTTGACAGGTTGGGAATGGTATTGAGGTGAAAAATACTAGGGAGAAGTTGTGGACCATGAAGTATGATCAGCAGGGAACCAAGGGGAAATGGATGCATTCTGGTTAGGGTTGTAATATGAATGGGATGCCCCTTGCATGCCGTGTTGGTATGGTCGAGGTCCTTGAGCCTCCTTTGGTTGATATAATAGATTTGTTCAGTCACCCCTTCAATGCCTTAATACACAACTTTCAATCTAGGCAGAGAAGGGAACTTTTATATGGAGTGGTTCTCCTCACAGACTGAGAAGATCTCTATAAGATTCAATGGACATTTGTTCCTTGGGTGCCTTTTGGTGCATCTAGGGTAGAAGACAGCTAAGGATCTTTATGCTTCATCCTAGCTCCTCTTGATCTGCATGGTGTCCATTTGCAGAGAAAGGGTATGCAACATTTCACTCTTGAAGTCTTCCAACATGTTCCAAATTTCACTTTTTATGGATGTGTCAAAGGAGGATGAACTGACCAAAACTTGACTAGCCCTACCCTTCTTTCTAGCTACCCTAGAATGATTTTTGAAAATTGCCTTGATATCATCAAAGGGTAACAGATAGATGTTCCCTCCTGACAACATGTTTGGGGTTTTAGGAGATCTTCCCTGATCCCTCTAAGAAGGACTAGCATAAGTGATTTAGGATCGAGGGTGCACCTGGCCCTTTTGTAGCTGAGTTGGAACCTTTCCTCATAATCTTCGAAAGATTCATCATGTCCCAAGGTCATTCTAAAAATTTCCTCTTTAGTATCTTTGGGCTTGTAATTGTCCCTACACTTATTGTTGAAGGCTTGTTGCATCTAAGCCCAGGTAGTGATGTTGTCCCTAGGTAACCCCATGAACCAGTGCAAGGCTACATCTTTAAGGGTGGATGGAAACAATTTCAACTTATATTCATCGGAGGTATAATCATAATTTCGGCATATGACAACTAACTCAAACAAAAAGGTATCTAGGTCCTCTAAGGTCAATCCATGGTAGTGAGGAAGGGTGGAGGGGCTTATGTTTTTCATTATAACATCTCCATTAGTTTCTCTGATGGGAAAATCACCCTGAGCTCTATTTTCAGCTCCTTCTCTGTCTTCAGTCCCATTTCTATTTTCAGCCATGGTGTAGGTTGGTGGAATGGTCTCTTTTTCTTCTTCCCCAATAGGCTCTTCAAAGATCTCTAGTTGTTCACCTAATGGGTCCTCTAGCTCACAGCCACCGAAGAAGAGGGAAGGTTAGCTGTTAGATGCAGTGGGAGTATTTGGAAAACAAAGTCCTAAGTTGTCTCTACTCCTACGAGGCATGAAAGGAATTTTTATCTTTTTTCAGGGTATTTTTCAGAATTACTTGTGAAGCAGAAAGAAAAAAAATATTTGCAACTATTTGTTGAATGGAACTATTTGCATAATTGGAAAGAAAGAAAATATTGCAACTATTTTCTAAACGGAACTACTTTTCATAATTGGAAAGAAAGAAAAGATTGCAACTATTTGTTGAATGGGGAAAGAAAGAAGGAAAAAATCACATCTACTTAGATATCTCCCTAGCAATGGTGCCAAAAAGTGATGAGCACCAGTATACAGCAAGAATGTTGCAACTCCTAAGTCGAACAACTTTACTTCATCAATTTGGAGTTCGTACAAACTTGGAGGTGGTAGTGTTGTATACATAGTAGATGCAATGGTCTAGTCTTGTGACTTTTCAACTGCGGAAATAGACCACCAGGGTTTTTCAAACTAGCCTTCTATTGACTAGAAGGAGTCTGACTACCAAATGGAAAAGGGAAAAATATTCTTAATGCAAAAATGGAATGTTTCCTACTCTAGGAATTGAAAGTGTTGAATTGGAAGGTCTTATAAAGTGACATGAAATCATCTAGCTAAGCGTCTATACATTTTACTTGCAAAAGAGACATAACTTACCTTGTATATAACATCTAGTTATCTGGACTAATTGAGCATGGAATTTTATCTAAGAACTACTGTGACTATTGCATGCATGTGCTAACTTAGAAATTACAAAAAAATCCTTTTTTTCTTTTTATTTTCAATTTTATGAATGTGTTGAAGGCCTGAAAATTGGGTCTACAACAAGGGGGATACCCTCTTGGTCCGAACCTTGAAAGCAACTCCTTTTCCGTTTGGAATAGCAACTCCGACTAGGGATGATGGGACTAGTTTCCAAATATGTTTATGATGATGCACTAACAAGATGATGTTTTTATTATTAAGGTTTATGGGGTGAATGCTTATTATAAATATAATCTATCTTTTAACTAACCTGTGCAATTTATTCTAATGAAAGAAAACATCTAACATTAAACTATCTCGGGAGTAATGTTTTACTTATGCGATCTAAAATAATTTATAATAGCAATTGATAATAAAAATCATTCAATCACTACGAGAAAGGAATCCATTAAAATGATTTTTTTCGTATAAGAAATTAGCCGAAACAATTGTGAGAAAATATATCGCATAAGAGTTATTCATATACTTAGCATAAAAAGAATAGTTATCACCATACATAAGTGCAATGATGGGAACTGAACATTTAGAATTTCATATATCAATAACTAAAAATAATTGACCACTTGGCACACAAGTAAAAAATATTAGGAGATAAAAATACCATTGGTAATAAGTTTTACTCATGAGCTTCAGCGATATAGATTTATCTTCAAATAACTCAACATGTGCATTTCAGTAGCAGACATCAAACCCATATAAAAATAAATCTTGTTCCATTCATTTATCAAAACCTCCTCAGTAGGGGGCAAACTGCACATTCTGAAGAATTGTTTTTGATAAAATTATGGACCCTTCTCTAATGATGAGAAGTGTTAAAATACTACTATCTAAAATCTAAAAATAACTATTACAAAAATATGTGAGGCAGTTTAAACGACCAACCTCATTTTGAGAAAAAATGGACTAACAATAAAATTAAAACTGTATCTATGATAAATCATAAGTCTATTCTTTTAAGTTGAAAATATCCAACATGGGCTTCAAGAGTGTCGATTGGCCAACTTCGGCCTTTAATTGTCCTGCAAATATGGAATTGGCAAGAGTTGGCTCTATCTTCTCGGCGAACGTTATGAGGCATTTCAAATTCATCAATTAGCTGTGGGGCTTTACAAGGTACTGCCAATACATATCCCAATTTAACTTGTTTACCTATTTAATAGCTACCACCCTTTTCTCTGTTGCTTGTTTCCACTATGTTTGAAGCCGTTGTGCCTTCGAAAGGAAGCCGGGAGTGGTTTCTGCCACCAAATAGGCCTTGTGCAGATTTTTGTTTATGCACTTAATGACACTATTTGTTGTTGTTGTTGCTTCTTCGATGGCCTGTTCCACTTCTTTTATTCAAGAATCCAATTTCGTGAATAGAATTTATTTGTATGATTCGTCGATTTTGGGAATTCCTGCTATTTTTCCCTCTTCGGACCTTTGCCATCTCAAGAATTCTGAAACCTTTTTAAGCATTGAATTGTACTCAAGTCACAATTCTACGACTTGATTAGTAATGTTATCGCTTGTTTGACAATGGGAACTCCATTGCGAGATCTTCTAGCATAGTAACTCTTTCTGCTGTAAAAGTTGAGAGTTGAGAGAAAGTGCTTCTGCGATGAACTCCTCAATTTTAGGATCATCTTTATGTAGTTCTATCACATCCTGTAATTGTCTTTCTTTACCAGCCAAACTGTTCTGGTGTGTCAATTGTAATTTCTAGAAATCTTGCTGGAGTTTTGCGTGTACCTCTACCTCTTGATTGATGCTAACTTTCTGTAGCTATTGTTCCAAAAATAAAATCTTCTCCTCTTTTTCTTTAAGTAACAACTAGACCTTGACTGCTTTATCAATAGTGGCTGAAGCATAAGCTCCTGCAATTTGCGAGAGCTTAGTTAGATTTTCTGATGGGTTTGTTGCGGGGTCCTTCCAAAGAACATCCAAAGGCTCGTCCTCAAGAACGAGTACAACGTCTAATTTTCATTTCTTTCTCTACGTTATGACTACGGCTTTATGTTGAAGACTATAAAACACATCAAGAGGAGGAATCTCCTCTATCCTTAGTACAATTTTGGATGAGGGGGTAGCAGGAATGTGTTCCGTCTCCTGTGTATTTACAGCCTTTTCTATCACCATCTCTGTAGTCGTCTCTTTAGGATTTGTCGAAAGCTCTAGAGTTTGTTTCTCTGTGCTCAAAATATTATTTAAATTATCCCATTCTCCCTCCAAAGCAATAACCAGTGGATTGGTTGGCTTTGTAAGAGGGGTGCGAATTTCAGCCTATTTTGGGGACAAAGCCTGTTGATCAAGCTTTTTTGTAGATTGAGTTGTGTCTTTGACGGACTCCTCACTTCTGCTGTGTTCACTCTTGGACTGACTGTCAGACTTTTCTGCTGATTCTTTTTCTGAACTTGTCCTGAATTTTCCTTTTGATCCCTCTCTTATGCTAACACTGGGAGTAGGCTCCCTTATTGGTTATGTGAGAAATCAGTCCAATGGGACCTTTGTTAACCTCTGATTCCTGTAATCCTCGAACTTTTGGAGATCTTCTTGGTCAAAAACAATCTTTGTTGTATGCGGGACCTCTTTAAAGGTGTTCTTCTGCAGAAATACATCATCAAAGGGATCCTCCTCATGAGAAAATACTTTAATTTTAACCATTGTAGTGAAATTATTTACAACGCCGAAGGGATCATACTACCTCCCCGGGAACTTCGACAATTCTAAACATGTCGCATAATCAACTTCCTTGAATGCATGACCTAGGTCATGTAATGCAAATTCTCCACAAACTACAGGAAACTGAGGCCATATGGCTTTCTTATTATCTTTTAGAACTTTACTCATCCCCCCTACGCTGCAGGTTTGATATGCTATCTCTCTAGCCAACAGTTTATCAAGGACGTGAAATGGCAGCACATGGGGTGAAGCAATACTGCTGAACACTCTTACATATATGAACAATTCCTCCCCAAACCATCTTACTACTAGTAGAATATCTACTTCAGCCTCTGGGGAAAACCTCGATGGATCTCGGTTGTAGAGCATTCTAAAAATTGGGAGCATAATTCCTTGACAAATTTTGTAGATATGTGGGATGAAATGGGAATCCCACAATTCTTTGTGGTAAATCTGAATAGGAATTGGATTTTGTACTGTCCACCTCCATCCATAGGAAAATCAAAAACAAAACAAATGGCATCCATAACATAAGCCTTCAAAAAGAATGGAGGGTAAACCCTTGAAGCATAGCTTCTTTTAGTTCTATATGTTAAGATTGCAGCGGCTAGGTTTTTGGAAAGGATTGTGGCCCAATCCATTATTGTGGCATTAGTAGCTGCATCAAGTAA
Organism: Pinus tabuliformis; assembly: GCA_031772625.1. NCBI lineage: Eukaryota > Viridiplantae > Streptophyta > Pinopsida > Pinales > Pinaceae > Pinus > Pinus tabuliformis. The sequence goes on from CM062813.1 coordinate 728,269,170, forward strand.
AGGTATCCAGTTTGAAGAAAAAATTTTGATATCGGTTTTCTCAAATAATCTACACAACATTGCAGAGGCGTAACAATAAGAAGAACATAGAGAGCCAGTGGCGTACATACCATTTTTATCCTTCTTTAGCCTTTCCTCCTTGTTCGACCAGTTCTTTGTACATTTTGCCAAGTCTTTGTTCTCCTTGGCGAACTTTGCTACAAATTGCTTATTGTAGATGGCCTGGGGTGTTAGTAAGTGGTACATATGCCTCAATTTTTCTGCCATGAATGACCCCATGACTTCTTGGTTGGCCGTCTTGAACTGCCTGTCGGATATATCTGCACTATCTATAATCCATTTTACCATGTCAATGTATTGGAGTAACTTTGGCCTAGAAGCAATACAATGGAGGAATGAGCATGCTAGTTTGGCTAGAGATGCATCAGAGGAGCCGCGTCCATCTACTGTGACTGTAACCTCCATAATCCTTGGGTTTCAACTGATACATTCCTTCCCACGTAGATATCCCTGTGTCTCATTTGCAAGCGGTGTCTATGAATAATGGGGTCATCTCTGACTTTTCAGACGCAAGAGACTTGCCTTTCTTCCCCATTTCTTTCTATATTACGCTCTGTGTGTTTTTCCTGGAAATGGAAAGCAGAGAGCGAAGATATGGTAAGTTGAGAGTGAATAATGAACAACAATAAGGTGACGGGAAATCTTTTAATTCTAAATCATATGAAAAGATATCATCTTACATCAAATAGTCCTTTTGCCCTGACCCAAATGATTTTTTCATAAATGACCACTACTGGACCGTTAAGATAAAATTAAATGTTCATAACTTTCACATTTAAACAACAAGAAGTATTGTCTTAGAAATTTGTGCCCTTTGATCTGCGATATAAGTGATTTTGTGATTTGCTTCTCAATATCGCAAAACTTGACATAGTTAAAACATTGTTTCCTCGGGTGGCTGCGATATGCGATTTTGCGAGAGGCTATCACATTTCGTGATATTGGAGTGTACTACGTAATGTGACGCCGTGAACTTTAGAATTTGCGATGCGATAAGATTGTAAGACTCATGATTCTCACATTCTCGCAGATCGTGTTTTCGAGGAGTTCCTTGTATAAGGGATGCCCACCATGATCCTTTTGCGATGCGATGCTATCGTTTAAAAGTGGGTTTATTAAAGTTTTAGTTAATACTTTAGACTTTCTGTTTACAAGGGTTGTTTCTAGCTTTTGTGGTCATATGGCGCTTTTCGTAAGGAGGCTCAAAATTTGTAATGTTTTTATCCGCATAATGCATGAAAAGGTAGGAATTCATATTTTTTGAAGTTTTACTTTGATATCTTGTTTTATTGAAAAAAAAAGGCAATCTTAAATGCTAAGATTTGATTTTTTAGAAGGGTCCCCATTTATTAGTCTTATTACTAATACTAATAAAAAGGGAGGTTGTTGATGGTCACAACAATTGGCGATTCACTTGAAAGAACTAGTTATCTCTGATAGTTTTTTGAAATTTCTAAAACTTATAAAATATAAATGGTTTTAGAAAATCAAACTTTATTGCAGAAATATAAGGTAAATAGTGCTATTTTCTAACAACAACATCTTGTTCCAACTATCCTAATTCTGATTATCTTCTTCCCAAAGTTAGTCATTATACTTGCATCAGTCATTACTTGGTTATAAATATAAAAGCAAAGATGTCTCCGTAGATCAATTTAGGTGTACTCATTTGTCATAGGTAGAGCCTCTGCTGCCAGCAGGTGTCCATAACCTCAACAGGGTTACCTGTTACCCAGCAATGATCCAGTATCCTACTTAAGAGGCATGCAATTCTCAAGACAAATCCTCATATACACTTATTTCTTATTCTTTTCTTTTAATTCTTAAAGAACAATGTCTTGGCTTGATGGCCAAAATTGACAGTGCCATTCACTTGATTTATAACTTAACTGAACAAGCTGGCCCGTGATGAGACCCTTTGTCTTTTGCTTGAAACAATCTCGAGTCATTACCCTATTCTGGTATGCAGTTTGGTAATGTCGGTTAGTTATAATCTTTATGATCATGATAAGTCGGCTCTTGATGAGACCTCTTATTCTTTAAGTTCTAAAGTGCATAATTGGATTACTCTTTGAATATTGCAATTTCATAAAGTGGGGAGGAAGTCATTGGTTCCTTAAGAATTCTTCTGGACGACAATCGTAGAGTTTAAAAGTAGCTTTTCTGTATAGGATCTTTGTCTTGCTATTGATACTTTCCATGAATGATATAAAGAAAACTTCCACTTAAGGTTGTTTTCAATGAAAACTTGTAAAGTTGAAACAAAAGAACACGCAAAAATTTTCATAATTATAGCACTTAACCCTATGTTTCAAAAATAAAGATTAATTTTCCTAACCACTTTCATTTATACAAGTGAAAAAACAAAATTGACAAGAGACGCTACTCTTTTCGTGGAAACCAAAGGTGAACATTTTCAACCTGTTTTATTATCAAAAAGAAAAACAAACTAAAAATAATAATTTACAAAAATAGAAGAGGTCATCTTCTATGGAAAGTATTTTTTAAGAATCTGTGCATTAATAAGTGAAGACTCTCTTTTCCCTGCTAAGTCTTGTAACATAAAATTTAATGGACCTAAAATTTCAACAATTTGGAATGGTCCAAGTGACATCCATTGGAATTTAGTATGCTTTCCTTTCTCTTCATGGGCTTTATCCCATTTCAATACTAAGTCTCTAAGCTGAAAATCTTTTCTAGATACCAAGTTTGAATCAAAAGAAGCCTTTACAAATTGTTGATGATGCGTATGGGTAATTCTGGCCTTTTCTGTTTCCTCTTCTAGCTTAAGGATCTGTAATTGTCTCAGTTGTAAGGATGAGGAAGGAGTTTCTTCGATGAATTGAACTAACGCTAAAGAAGGAATAGCTAGATGTGTTGGGAGGACCACTTCTTTCCCATAAACCAAATTAAAAGGAGAAGTTGTCTCAGTTGTAAGGATGAGGAAGGAGTTTCTTCGATGAATTGAACTAACGCTAAAGAAGGAATAGCTAGATGTGTTGGGAGGACCACTTCTTTCCCATAAACCAAATTAAAAGGAGAAGTTCCAATAGAAGCTTTCTGAGTTATTCGATCTGCCCAAAGAGTGTACATCAAAGACCTATGCCAATTTCTATGATTTTGATCAATAGTCCGTTTAATGATTGTGATAAGGTTTTTGTTTGTTGATTCAACCAACCCATTTCCTTGCGGGTAATAATTGGCAGAATACTTAAGTTTAAAACCTATTTTGAGTGCAAATTCAGTCATAGCATTACCAGAGAAATATGATGCATTATCAAACATTAAAGCTAATTGTAAGCCAAACCTGGTAATTATGAATTGATCTATAAAATCGATGATACTTTCAGAGTTGGCTGACTTGAGTGGAACTGCTTCTACCCATTTGGTAAATTAATCAATAGCTGTAAGGATGTACTTATGTTGTTTATAAGAGTGAGGAACGATCTAACCTATTATATCTAATCCCCATTGTTCAAATGGTTGATTGATGTTGATCGGATGTAATGGCAATGATGGTTTCCTTTGTCTTCCACCAGCAGTTTGACAAATCTGACATCTTCTTACATAGCTATGTGCATCCTTAAATAATCTTGGCCAGTAGTAGCCTGCGCTCAAGATTTTGTGTGCTATCACATCTCCTGCGTAATGTCCACCTGCTAGTCTATCATGAAGTTCCTGCAATACTTTTTCAGCTTCAGATTTCTCAAGCCATCTCAGAAGAACAGAATCATAATTCATCCTAAAGAGTACATCATTTACAAATTGATATTGCTTAGCTTTTAATCTCAGGGCTCTTTTCTTTGTGTGATTCAAATGTGAAGGAGCATATCCATTCTTTAAGTAAAACATGATATCAGCATATCTTGATTCAATATCGTTTAGGCTTACCTCATACATTTGTACCTGACTGTTTGGGGACTTTTTCTCTGATATGTGCGATGCTCCAGCCAACATCCTGCAAAAACCTTGACCTTTTACAATACTTGTTGGCTTGATTTCAGTGTCATATTCTTGCAGGGCTGTGACCCAATTTGCTTTCTTTTCACCCACGTCTTTCTGTACCAAAAGATTTCTTACTGCTGGAAATGGTACTATTATTTTTGTATGAGTCTTGAGAAGAAAGGGTCTAAAGTGTTTGATCGCTTTGAATATAGCATAAGCCCGTTTCTCAACGTCGGAGTAATTTAATTTGGCTCCTTGAAAGTTCGAACTGAAAAAGGCAATTGGGGCTTCTGCTTTATCTTGATTGGCTTGCGTGAGTATTGCAGCATATGATTTCTCTGAGGAAAATGTATACAAAATGAAAGGATCATAAAAGTTTGGAGTCACTAGAGATGGGGAATTTATAATTGCTTATTTTATCAGGCTGAACGCTTCATGTTCTGCCTGGCCCCATTTGAAGAGAGCTTTTCTTAATCATTGCTTGGAGAGGTGACACAATTCTTGAGAAGTCGGGGACAAATCTCTTAAGGAAATTGATCTGACCAAGGAAGAATTGCATTACTTTTTTATTATGGGGTAAGGATATCTCAGAAATCTCCTTAATCCTATCTTGATCAATATGGATTCTAGATTTAGACACTATGAATCTAAGAAGCTTTCCTTCACTTAATGTTGTTGAGCCTCAAACCTGCACCTTCCTGTACACCCTCTCAGCCTTCTTTTTCCACTTAATTCATCCACCAAGCTGTTAAATCATTGCATTATAGTCTAAAAAGAGCTTCTGACATGGTTTTCTAACTATGCTAATGATTGTTGTTTGGTTTAGATTTTTTTTCAGGCAGCTGCGGAAACTTGTCAGTTTCTGCAGCCAGCACAAGTTTCCGCAGCCAACACAGGTTTCCGCAGCCATTTTGTTAAAGGCTATGCTACAGGTGTCCTATGAAGAAACAAGCCACATGGGCAAGCTACAGGTGACGTGTACATGGAACGTGTCCCTTCAGATCAGCCAAATCATCCATAAAAGGTCACGGTCAACAAGGTTCAAAGGCAAATCCAACCAAGGAATTTAGCGGTGGCACGTCTCTGTTTTGAGCACGTGAAGGTTTACGTGGCACAGTCCTCAACTCACGGAGATATCGGCACACCTGAAGATCAACCCCGTAACCTGAATCCAGCAGCTACCACTCCGAGGATTTAATGGACATGATGAGCATTACGCTAGATCTCAGGCTGAGGAGATCTACGTGTCTCTGGCAACGCAGTTAACATCATAGGATTTAGGAGTTAGTTACAACAATTTTCATTATAAATAACGTGTTGATAAACACTGTGTAGAAGCTTTTGGAGATGTAATTTTTGAACTGTTGTTATCACCCCACTGTACTCTATTTTTACGTGTTTTGTTGTTGCTTTAATACATGAGAAGACTACTTTCCTGAGCTCGTTTTTGTGACTGTTCATTGAGTGGATGAGGTGGCAGAGGGCCCCTGTGCACTGAATCCCTGTATAGTTCTCATTTGATTTTATTATGTTTTTGCTTTCATAATTATTAGCTTGTATATAACATGTTGTTTTGATGTTTTTAATTCACCGTTGTTTACATTTTCATTTATGTTTTCTTATAGCTGTCAGCTGATCAGTGCTTTTCTACAGGTTTTCTTAGGTAGCTCGGGAAAATTTTCATCTTTTTAGATAACTACTGACATATGAGATCATTTTATCCTTCCTGCTAATTTTCATTTTCTGAAGTTTAATTCCAGCACTGTCATTTTTGAAATTGTGTTTTGCTTATTTATTTTTCTGCTACTTAGACATCATACTACTCATTTGTTTATGGTTATTTTCTATAGTCAAGTGACTCTATTAGTAAGGAATCAGAATATTACTTATTGTAGTGTGATTTAGTTTGCTTTCTTGCAATTTAGATATCATATTTCTTAACTTGTTCATGATTGGTTCCCATAAGGCAGATTGAGTTGAAGGGTAAAGGATCAGAAGAGTTGAAGTAGTGTGATTAGTTTCTTTTATGCAATTTAATTTCCTGCAATTTAGATATCATATTGCTTAACTTGTTCATGATTGCTTCTCATAAGGCAGATTGAGTTGAAGGGTAAAGGATCAGAAGATTTGAAGTAGTGTGAATTAGTTGCTTTGCTTTTAGTTTTTGAGTTGCTTTAAGTTCAGTTTTTTTTACTTTCTTTTTCATACAGCAGTAAGGATACTGATCCATTGTCATTATTTCACTGGTGATACATTTACTTCCTCTTAAGAATTGATTTCATTATAGTTATTTTAGAGCTTTCTTTTTTAACACTTTTAAGTTTGAAAAATCATTGTAGAAATCACCATTACCATCCATACTTAGCTTTCATTTTCGCCATCACACACTAGGGATTCCATAAAAGATAAATCCAAAAACAAACTAAAAAAAACTCAAAAACGACAAAAGACTAAGAAAATGGTTATCTTGTACATATAGTACACTTCACTTCGTCAATTTACGAATCCCGGATTGACATTTTAATCAGAAATTTAGAACACACTAAATTGACCAAACATTTTGGCGCCGTTGCCGGGGAAGTGAAATTAGGTAGCCAATTTCTTTTAAAAAAAAATTCAAGGAAGGAAAATTGATAACCTCTCAAATTATTCTCTCCTCCTGCACTTAGTGTGATCTGGAGGATCAGAAAAGAGAAAGTTATTGGTTTAATAGTTTCTTGAGTATGCTCTCTTCTTGCACCTAGAGTGACCTGGAAGATCAGAAAGAGAATTATTAGCCTAACTTGAAGAAACATAAAAATGATATGCATAGAGCAAGAGATTCTAGGGGAAGGTTTTTAGCTAGAGCCAAGAGTTCGATTTTCACAACTCCTTCTACCTCAAGGAATAGACAAGAGACACCTCCATCATCTCCAAGCTACACTCCTAGCCCTAAGATTCCTGGAATTCAAGAGGCAGTAGTTGAATTAGGAGACTCTTCCTCACCATCCATCGAATCTGAATTAGGAAAAGATCCTTTCTTTTCTTCTACAGGGAGACACATTGTAATTGAAGAAGTAGAATCATCTGAGGAAGAAGAGGGAGAAATTCCTCCTCGTTCCCCATTAGTAGAGGAACCAAAGGACTCTGAAATCTCTGAGAAAACTACCATGACAGAAGAGGGAGTTAACGGATTTGGTAGAGGTAGAGGTAGAGGAGGGGGAGGAGGAAATAATGGAGGAGGTAGAGGTAACAATGGGGGAGATAGGGATGGAGATAACTCATTTGGATTTCCTATAGTCGATGAGGATTCTTGAGCAACAATGAAAAATATTTCACCATCTGTCCTCCCAAACTTTCATGGGTTAAGAAATGAAGATCCTAAAACATTTCTATTTGAGTTTGAGGTCGTGTGTCGAACCTATGATTATCTGGAAGACTCTCAAAAACTCAAATTGCTTCCTTCAACATTGAAAGGAGCTGCTTTGAAATGGTTCATGGGATTACTCACTCAATCCATTAAGACTTGGAATGATATGAAACAAACATTTCTGGATAGATACATGGATTATTGTATGCTTACCAACCACAAGGATGAAGTATTTAAAATGGTACAAAGAGAAGATGAAAAATTGGAGGATTTACTTGAAAGATTCCAATACAATCTGAAAAGAGCAAAAATGAGTAACTTAGATGAGTAAACTTTGAAAGCCCTTCTATTAGAAGCCATTATAGATGAATGGATAGATATTTTGAACATGATGGGAAAAGGAGATATATCTCAACTTCCACTTCATGATATAGCAGAACTGTGTGTCCATCTCTCAAGAGGAAAATCTAAAACTCGAAAAGGGCCTAGAGATCCTTCTCTCATCAGAGCAAACAAATCTACAACTGTATCAGTAAGTAGGGTTGAGATTGGCAATATGCTTGATGAATTCAAAACTGATATCTTAGGGAGTCTTAGTGAGCAACGAGACACTCTTAAGATCCACAGTAAGCAGAAAGCAGAAGCTGAAGCTTTAGCCATCTTTTTCCCAAAATGTAGAAAAAAACATGCTCTCAGGGAATGTCCCTTGGATGCAAAATTTGTAGAAACATGTGCGATTTGTTCAGAGAATCATGAGACCAAGGATTGTCCTTCAATCCCTAGGCTCAAAGCTGTCTTCCAAGAAGATCCAAATACAATTGAGTCTCTCTGTTTTGTTGCAAGGAGACCTTGGCAGGGGCAACAAAACGAAGGGTTTAATAACTCTATGAACTTTCAAACCCCACCAAATTGGAATCCTTGGCAACAGCCTTGGTCCCAACCTCAAAATCCTTTTCAATCATGGGTACAAGGCATGCAAAATCCTTATGGGAGATTTGCTCAATTTTATCAATATCCTCCATCTTTTCAAAACCAACAAGCTCCACAATTTCCAAATCAAAACCCACAACTATCATTGCCATTTCAACAACAACAACCCTCTCAACAGAACCCAAATTCTCAACTCTTCCTTCCATTCCAACAGAAGTCAAATCAACTTCCTTCTCAGCCATTGCCAAACCCCAATAATAAAAACCCTCAAAATGCTTACATGGTAGAAGGTCAACAATTTCCTGCCTATATCATTGTTCCTCTCAATGATGTACAACTCAGATCTGGTAGAGTTCTAGATAAACCTTCTACAGATGCCCAAAATCAAAGAATTTCTGAGGAAGAATCTCTTGAAGCCAATAAGGGTTCTGAAGCATCTCTTCAAAACCAAAACACTCAGAAAGAAAAAGAAAAAGAGCTAACCCCTACAACTCCTATAGTTGAGCAACCTGCATCTTCATCCACACCTCCTTTTCCTGAAAGATTACAAATTGATAAAGGGGTGGAAAAACAAATTTTGTTGCCTGAATATGATTTTCTAGATGAATTGAAGAATGTCTGTATCAAGATTCCCTTGTTACAAGCCATTAGAGAGATTCCTATTCTAGCAAAAAAAATAAAGGAGTTGAGTCTTAAAAGACCAGGAAGGAAACCTAGAGACATAAGAAGAATCCACCTGGTAGGGAAAATTGCAGACATCATGATGGGAAAAATTACTATGCAGAAATATGTAGATCCCAGTAGTCCAATTGTCAAAAAACATATCAATGGGGTTGAAATTCCAAATACTTTGATTGATTTAGGGGCTGATATCAACATTATGAGTAGATAGACTATGGAACAACCGAAACTTCCTAATCTTCTCTTTACACCTACTTTACTGCAACTTGCAGATCGATCAATTATTAAACCAGATGGTGTATTAGAAGACATTTCATTCTCCTTAGACTCTTGGGAATATCCAGTAGATTTTATGATTTTAACCCCAAAGAGTAATTTAGGAGGACACCCTCTCATATTAGGAAGACCTGGCTAGCCAGAGCCGATGCTTTCATCAGTTGTAGGTCTGGGGATATGTATATTTCTGATGGTAATTCGACAAAGAAATTCAATCTGTATCCTCCAACAAAAGCAATTACAGAAATAGGAGATAATGAGTGGATTGATGATGAAGATACTATACAACCTGTCTTTACCATTTCTGAAGTTAGTGAAGATAGTCAAATTTTGAACACATTAGAAAACTTTGAAGCATATTCAGAATATGACCACACACAATTTCAGTTAGATTCCGACATTGAGTATTTATCATCTAGACAAATGTCTCTTTTCTCTATGGAAGAGTTTGGTAGTTCCGCCATTGAGATCTTTCCAGGAAAAACATTGAATATCAACAAAAATTTGGAAAGATCACAACAGGAAGAACTAACCAAAATCTTGCAAAAACATTCTACTACATTTGCATGGGAATATACTGATATGAAAGGTATTAACCCTAAGACTTTCATTCATCACATCTACATTGAGGAAAACAGTAGACCAATCAGACAACCTCAAAGAAGGATGAATCCAAACCTTAGGGAGATAGTGAAAGAAGAGCTCCAAAAGTTACTTAACGTAAACTTCATTTATCCAATTTCAGATAGCTGATGGGTTTCTCCTTTGGTTATAGTACCTAAAAAGAATGGTAAATGGAGGGTATGCATTGATTACAGGGAATTGAACAAAGCAACTTTGAAGGATCACTTTCCTTTATCCTTTATCGATCAGGTGTTAGATACTTTAGCAGGAAAAAAGTATTTTTCATTTTTGGATGGTTTTAGTGGTTACAATCAGATTCAGGTAGCACCTGAAGATGAGGACAAGACCACATTTACCTGTCCATGGGGAACTTTTGCTTACCGAGTACTTCCTTTTGGATTATGTAATGCACCCGCAACATTTCAAAGGGCAGTACTAGGAATCTTTTGTGATATAATCCATGATTGTGTAGAGGTTTATATGGATGATTTTACAGTTTATGGTAATTCGTTTGAAGAGGCATTAGAGAATTTGGAAAAAGTCCTTATAAGATGTAAAGAAACAAACCTATCATTAAGTCATGAAAAATGCTTTATGATTTTTACTGAAGGGATTATTTTAGGACATCATATTTCAGGGGATGGGATTAAAGTTGATAGATCAAAAGTTGAAGTCATCTCCAAGTTGCCTATTCCAAATTGTCAAAAAGATGTTAGAAGTTTTCTTGGATTTACTGGATACTATAGAAGATTTATTGAAAACTTCACCAAAATAACATCTCCACTCTTCAAATTACTTACAAAAGACTGTGAATTCAAATGGGATCCCGATTGTCAATCTGCATTTGAAACTTTGAAAACAAGAATATCTGAAGCACCCATTTTGAGAGAGCCGAATTGGAAACTTCCTTTCCATATTTCCACAGATGCTTCAGATACAGATCTAGGAGCTGTGTTGGGACAAAAGGATTTAGTTCCTTATGCCATTTACTACACCAGTAAAAATTTGACTCCCACTGAGTTAAACTATACTGTGACTGAGAAAGAGTTCTTAGCTGTTGTTCATGCAATCAATAAGTTTAGACACTATATAACTGGCTATGAAACTTTTGTCCATACTGATCATTCTGCAATTAGATATCTCATAATTAAACCTGTTACTAACGGCAGAGTTACAAGATGGATCTTACTTTTACAAGAATTCAATATTGCTGTGTTGGATAGACCAGGGAAACAAAATACAGTAGCTGATTTCTTGTCTAGAATCCAAAATACTAATGAAGATTCTCCTGTAGAGGATAAGTTCCCAGATGAGTATTTATTTGCAATAACTACTAAGACTCCTTGGTATGCAGATATTGCTAACTATTTGGCTATAAGAAAGCTACCTCCACATCTATTTCCTGGTGAAAAAAGAAAAATTATTCAGGAGAGTTCAAGTTATTCATGGATTTCTAATGAATTGTTTAAAACAGGGCTAGATTGTGTGATCAGAAGATGTGTTTGGGAAGATGAAATGCTTGACATCCTCAAGGCATGTCATGATGAACCATGCGGTGGACACTTTGCTGACAAAAGGACGGCCTATAAAATCCTTTCTTTAGGATATTATTGGCCTTCCCTTTTCAAAGATGCAAAACAATATGTCAGAAGGTGTGACAGATGCCAAAGAGTTGGGAGACCGACTCTTTCAAATGAAATGCCATTACAACCACAGGTACTCATCGAACCCTTTGAAAAATGGGCTTTAGATTTCATTGGACCTATTAATCCACCATCTAAATAGAAAAAGTATATATTGGTATGCACTGATTATGTCACTAAATGGGTAGAAGCTAAAGCATTGCCTTTTGCCACTGAAAATTCAGTTGTTCAATTTCTTTTTGAGGATATTTTTACTCGTTTTGGTGTCCCAAGAGAAATTGTGACAAATCAGGGAAGTCAATTTACATCTAACTTGAAGGAGAAGCTGATGGAAGAATACAAAATCAAGCACAGAAAATCTACTCCTTACCATCCGCAAGCAAATGGCCAGGTGGAGTCTACAAACAAAGTTCTTGAAAGCATCATCACCAAAACTGTTCATCTACACAGAAAAGATTGGGTAGAAAGGCTTATTGAAGCCTTATGGGCCTACAGAACTACATGGAGGAACACAAAAGGACATTCTCCCTATGAACTTGTTTATGGGAAAGAGGTCCTGCTCCCCATTGAGTTTCAAGTCAAGACTTTCAAGATGGTAGTCCAGTTGGGGATGAATCTATCAGAAGCCCAAAAGCACGGAATGGAGCAGCTGAATGAGCTAGATGAGATCAGACAAGATGCAATTTTAAGGACTGATCTAGTTCAACATCAAAGAGCTAAGTGGCATGACAGATACATCAAAGAGAGAAAGTTTCAAGAGGGAGATTGGGCATTATTGTTTGATTCCAAGTTTAAAGACTTCAAAGGAAAATTTTAGACTCATTGGCTTGGGCCATATGAGATTGACAAAGTCTTTAACAATGGAGTAGTAAGAGTCAATACCATTGATGAATTTCAGATTTCTTTTCTTGTGAATGGCCACCGATTGAAAATTTATCATAGGCCACTCTCAAAAGAAGAATTTGTCAAGATGTTCCAAGAGAATTCTGCAATAAGGCTAGTGGAGAAGAATCCTTCTTCCCCACCAGCGTAGCATTTTATTCTTTCAGTTAAAATATATATATATATATATATATATATATATATATATATATATATGTATAAGCCTGAAAACCAATCATAGATTGGCAGTCTTATACAGAAAATATGGAGTGAAAATCAAGGACACTTGACACTATATTTTCTAAAAAAAAAAAAAAAAATCTCCTCTCCTTCTCTTTCCATCTTCACTCCATCTCATTTGCCATTTCACTTCACCTCCATCTCATTCTCATTTCCATTTCACTTCACTCCACTTCATTTTCATTTCATTCCACTCATTCCATTTCATTTCATCAATAAAATTCCCTTTCAGGACTATTTTCATTCAGTTAGTTCTTCTCTAACTATATTTGTTCAGCTAAGTGGGTGCTGTCTCAGTTTCCGCAGCTAGAAGCCGTTTCTGCAGCCAGAAGCAGTTTCCGCAGCCATAAACGATTTCCGCAGCCACCATCACTCTATTTTTCAAATTTACAGTCAACTGTTAGTGCAATAATCATGAAATGCAGGTGTAATTGAGCTAAAGACATGGGGCATCTCCAAGAAATCAAGGAAGAGCAATTGGTTAGAAGCCTTGAGCAAGAAATGACAAAGTTTCCAAAGGTATGAGCAAAATTTTTTATGAAATAACAATTCAAGTCATAATTACGCATAGTTATCAAACCATAAAAAGTTCTACTACGTGCAATGATTTGATACGATGGCTCCATTAAACCACTCCTATCCCACGACATCACTCCATACACCTTGCATTCATTTCTCCAACGGTCTCATGATTATTTCGAGTTTAAACTCATGACTGACTGCACTTTCATTTATTACCCGTACTCATGAGACGTGACCTATTTTGTTACGGTTCTCCTTAATCGCATTTTCCGCAGCCGCCCATTGAGATGTGTAAAAATTTCATACACAGTCATTCGATTCAAAAGAATCCCGACGTTACTCCATTCGTTTACCACTCCATTAATACCATACTCCTCGCATGCATCCGCATTTTATTTTATGAACTCGTTTACTGCTGCTCATCCTCTGTTCCTCCTATAATTTAGGTATTTCCATTCCCTGTTCTCCATTTTCAATTGCAGCCACTACAGTTATCCTAAACCTTGACTGCAGCCACTACAGTTTATTCCAAACCCCGATTGCAGCCATTCCAGTCTATTCTAAACCCTGTAACCAAGCCATTTTTTTTCTCTGAACCCTCACACGCAGAAGAGCTCTCAGTTGAAATTTAAAATAGAGGATGGGAAAATTACTGAGAATAGAGCCAGAAGGACCAAAATACTTGGAAGGTTATCCTCAAACTAAAGAATTGCTGAAGAAAGCCAAATGGTTACGATTTATCGAAAAGTTTAAAGGCCATAACAAGGAGGTGACCAAAGCTTTTGCACAGTCTTTTGATGGTCAAACAGTGGAGATTGGAGACTTGAAGCTCACGGTGACTGAAACCACAGTAGCAGCTGCCATAGGCCTACCTCAGGAAGGTGAAAGGTGGTTTAAAAATAGAAGTGTGGACGATCAGATATGGAGAATTATGCTACAAAACCAAGGTATGGATACCACCGTGTTTACAAGAGGCATCCCTGTTCATGCACTAAAAGAGGAATGGTCTAGTCTGTTGTTAGTTATCCAAAAATTTATCACGTGTGAAGGACGTTTTGGTTCTATGTATATGTATCATGCTAGACTGATGATGAATTTATTAGAAGGTCACACTCTTAATTTGCCTCATTTTCTGCTGTTGAGTTTGAAAAAGATGAGTATTACAGTTCAAAAACACATAGGCAACATTGAACCTCATCTATATCATCATGGACTCATAAAAATTCTTATTGAGGACCAGCTGAAGAAAACTAAAGATACTTGGGAGCAATTCTTGATAAGAAACTACTTCCAAGAGCCATCTAAGGCCTCTGGAAGTAGTCCACCAAAGATTCCAAGAAAAAGTAGGAGGAGAGAAAAGAATACTACAGTCCAAGACTCCCCTACTATAGAAACTCAAGAAATTGACCAAAAAGAAGAAGAAGATAGAGCTAAAGACAAGAAACAGAAGAAAGAAAAAGGCAAAAGAACCATCCAAGAAGTCTATCCATCCCCTGATCAATCCATAGAGGAGGATTATCAACCACTGTCAGAAAGATTAGTACATCTTCAGGCTGCTGCTATAACAAAGAAAAAGCAAAAAGAAAAACAGAGTACACAAGAAAAGAGTACTAGCCCATACTTAAGGAGGAGCACTAGGATAAGAGGAAAGGGGAGTAAAACCCAAGAAAAACAGCCTCACTTTATCGATTTAGGTGAAGAGACACTTGAGAAATCTCCAGCTCAGCCAAGCATTGAATCAAGCCCTCCACATGATGAAAGCCCTTTTCGACCAGAAATAGAGAGCAGTCCTCCTCCTCCACCAGATTTTGAGCTTAGTCCGAGAAAGACACCTGAGGTAGATCCCAATCAGCAAGAGGTATATAACTACCTGGAATCCTTAGAACAATCAGCTGCAGGTCCGAGTACCACTCTGCCACTAGATGCACAAGTTCAGTCCTTGAAACAGGAGGTATTTGAATTAGAAGTCCTAAATAGGCATATCAAGCAGGAAAATGAAGCACTCAAAGAGCAGAGCAAGGTAGATAAGATTATCCATGATAACACTATGCTCCATTTAGGACTATGGCAAAAGAAAAATAAGAAACTGAAGAAAAAGTGCAAAAAGTTAAGCAGAGCATTGATTAATCTCAAGTTCAAATGTCTAGTCAGGAAACCCAGGATGATGTTAGCACCAAAGAAGAAGAAAAGAGGGCTAGATGTCCTAGCAGAAGCCTCAGAACATATGGATTAGAGGGAAATGACTAAATTTTGGTTGCATGAGGACATGCAACACCTTCACAGTGGGGGTATGTTGAGCCTCAAACCTGCACTTTCCTATACACCCTCCCAGCCTTCTTTTTCCACTTACTTCATCCACCAAGCTGTTAAATCATTGCATTATAGTCTAAAAAGAGATTTGACATGGTTTTCTAACTATGCTTATGACTGTTGTTTGGTTTAGATTTTTGTTCAGGCAGCCAACACAGGTTTCCACAGCCAGTTTGTTAAAGGCTATGCTACAAGTGTCCTATGAAGAAACGAGCCACATGGGCAAGCTACAGGTGACGTGTACATTGAACGTGTCCCTTCAGATCAGCCAAATCATCCATAAAAGGTCATGGTCAAAAAGGGTCAAAGGCAAAGCCAACCAAGGAATTTAGCGGTGGCACGTCTCTGTTTTGAGCACGTGAAGGTTTATGTGGCACAATCCTCAGCTCACGGAGATATCGGCACACCTGGAGATCAACCCCGTAACCTGAATCCAGCAGCTACCACTCCGAGGATTTAATGGAAATGATGACCATTACGCTAGATCTCGGGCTGAGGAGATCTACGTGTCTCTGGCAACGCAGTTAACATCATAGGATTTAGGAGTTAGTTACAACACTTTTCATTATAAATAACACGTTGATAAACGCTGTGTAGAAGCTTTTGGATATGTAATTTTTGAGCTGTTGTTATCACCCCACTGTACTCTGTTTTTACGTGTTTTTTTGTTGCTTTAATACATGAGAAGACTACTTTCCTGAGCTCATTTTTGTGATTGTTCATTGACTGGCTGAGGTGGCAGAGGGCCCCTGTGCAATAAAGCCCTGTGTAGTTCTCATTTGATTTTATTATGTTTCTGCTTTCATAATTATTAGCTTGTATATAACATGCTTTTTTGAAGTTTTTAATTCACTGCTGTTTACATTTTCATTTATTTTTTCTTATAGCTGTCAACTGATCAGTCCTTTTCTACAGGTTTTCTTAAGCAACCTGGGCAAATTTTCATCTTTTTAGATAGCTACTGACATATGAGATCATCTTATCCTTCCTGCTAATTTTCATTTTCTGAAGTCTAATTCCAGCACTGTCATTTTCAAATTGTGTTTTGCTTATTTATTTTTCTGCTACTTAGACATCATACTACTCATTTGTTTATGGTTTCTTTCTATAGTCAAGTGACTCTATTAGTAAGGAATCAGAATATTACTTATTGTAGTGTGATTTAGTTTGCTTTCTTGCAATTTAGATATCATATTGCTTAACTTGTTCATGATTGGTTCCCATAAGGCAGATTGAGTTGAAGGGTAAAGGATTAGAAGAGTTGAAGTAGTGTGATTAGTTTCCTTTATGCAATTTAATTTCCTGTAATTTAGATATCATATTGCTTAACTTGTTCATGATTGCTTCCCATAAGGCATATTGAGTTGAAGGGTAAAGGATCAGAAGATTTGAAGTAGTGTGAATTAGTTGCTTTGCTTTTAGTTTTTGAGTTGCTTTAAGTTCAGTTTTTTTTACTTTCTTTTTCATACAGTAGTAAGGATACTGGGCCATTGTCATTAGTTCACTGTTGATACATTTACTTCCTCTTAAGAATTGATTTCATTATAGTTATTTTAGAGCTTTGTTTTTTAACACTTTTAAGTTTTAAAAATCACTGTAGAAATCACCATTACCATCCATACTTAACTTTCATTTTCGCCATCACACACTAGGGAATCCATAAAAGATAAATCCAAAAACAAACTAAAAAAACTCAAAAACGACAAAAGACTAAGAAAATGGTTTTGTACATATAGTACACTTCACTTCGTCAGTTTACGAATCCCGGATTGACATTTTAATCAGCAATTTAGAACACACTAAATTGACCAAACAAATGCAAAAAGGGACTTTTTTGGATTGAGTGAGATCCCATACTTTTGACATCGCTGGAAAATTTTCTTTAAATCTCTGAGGTGACTACTACGTTTTTTAGAATACATTGTTATGTCATCTAATTAAATCACCACTGACTTATTCACTAATCCTTTAAACGCAATATCCATGGCCCTTTGAAATGTGGCACCAGCATTAATCAGTCCAAATGGCATCTTTTGATATGCATACGTACCCCATTTAGTTCTAAATGTCGTCTTCAATTGATCATCCGGATGAACTAAAACTTGGTTATACCCCGAAAAGCCATCTAAAAAGGACATCAGTTTAGACCCTGCAACTGCTTGTAATATATGTTCCATAGGGGGTAGTGGAAAATTATCATTTTGACAGGCTTTATTGAGATTTCGAAAGTCAATACAAATCTGGATATCTCTGTTTTTCTTTCTGACTGGTACCAGGTTGGAAACCCATTTAGAATGTCGAACAAGAAAAACAAATTTGGCTTTCAATAATTTGTTCAGCTCAAACTTAATCTGGTTTTCCAAGTTAGGACGGATTTTCCTTAGTTTCTGCTGGACTGGTTTTTCGTCAGCGATCATCGGAATTGTATGTTGTATGATTGAAGTGTCGTAAGTTTTGAGGTCGTTGTAATTCCAGGGAAAGACATTTTATACTGTTTCAAAAGTCGAATGAAGGCTGATTTTTCCTCGGGAGTTAGACCAAGATATAGGTTGATATTCTGGGGTTTTATGTCAATCCCTAGATTCACTAATTCATATCTCAGAGTTGAACTTTGAAGTTTTGAATTGGTGGACCTTTTGAATCTGTCCTTTAAATCATTTAGGTCTTCCAATTTGACTACAGATTTGGGTATAGCGTTATTGGTGATTCCTTGTTCTAGCTGCTTGTCATGTTGGTCTTCATCAATTATCGGATTATTGTAAGAGCCTTCTGAAGTCAGAAAATACAATATTAGGATCATCGTTAAAAACTCTCCAGTTGGTAACATTATCCGAGATGGAGGGTCTAAATATTAATTCGATTGAGAATCTGTCTAGACTATAGCCTTATGAGAGAATGAGCTTGGAAGCCACATTAGCAAGGAGATCAGCACTATCATTTTGGAGTCTGGGAATAGATGAAATATTGAATGCTAAGTGTGAAGTTAGGTCATGTACTAATGATTGATAATGCTTCAAGTGTCCTGATAGACAATGTATAGTATTTATTACTTGCTTAATAACAATCTCAGAACCCCCAAAGACTTGTAGATATTTGATATCAAGCCCGATTGCCTTGTATAAACCTTTAACTAGAGCTTCATATTCCATAGTATTGTTTGTGCAATTGAATTCAAGTCTACAGGTAAGCATGGTTTTTTCTCCTTTTGGACTAATTAATACACAACCTGCTCCTGCTCCATCATTAGACTTAGAACCATCAAAAAATCATTTCCAAAACAAAGATTTTATTTATAGGCCTATCTATAAGATCAATGCATCTAGTAGTATCCATTTGAGAAAAAATTTCTATCTGAGACAAAACTGAATTTTCTAAAAAAGGTGAAATATGAGCATTGAAATTCCCTAAGAACGAATCAACAGAGTGATTTCCAATTATGTTGTTACAGTATGCCACGAGCTCGTTTTCTCCTTCTAACTCTGTTACTATGTGCTTTTGGTGTCTTTCTCGCTCAACCATTATCTGATTAGGTTTACCGTTGTAAGGGAGCCACATATGAGACCAGTTGGTCACAAAGTTACTATGAAGCTTCTCTGACCAATCCCTGCTAAGAATTAATCCATAAAATTCAGGAATGTCTATAATGAGTATATCAATGACTTGACATACCTTTGGATTTGATGAAAGCCTTATGGTCACTTGATTGAGCTCGCCGATAACCTTGACCTGAGACCGATCTAGTTGTACCATGCATACTACAGAATTTTGAGGTTGAACATTTAACTTTGCGCAAACTATCTTAGGCAAAATATTAGATGAAGCGCCAGAGTCTACCAAACAGTTATGCAAATTTTTATTGAAAACTTCAAAGGTAAGGAGGAATGGAGGAGTATGGGATTTTGACCTTCCTCCAATTAAAGCAATGTCATTTGGATCAACCTTATTTGACATACCAGTTGGAAGTCTTCCCATTTCATGAGTGGCTTGTGAGATCACAACAGCGGGAAGAGGTGCAATAGGTACTGCATGCAACTCTTTCAAAAGTAGTTTTTGTTGATGCTTTAATTTACTCAGCTCATGAAAAGTAATATTGGCCCTAGTCTTTTTCATGTCTTCAACAATGTTATACTCCATTTTGTTGAAGATGATAAGTGTTTTAGATGGAGTTGTTGAATCAGATTTGACTTGGTTTGTCTAAGTTGCCTTTAGTGAGGATTTCTTACCTGCGATTTTTTCTTTAGAAACTGGGTTTGGGTTTTTATGTTTAGAACTGGATTGTGGAGGATCAAGTTGATTTCTACTTCTGGTAGTCACTAGTAATGCATCTTGATCTTCTTCATCTAGAAGAATGAAGTCCCACATTCCTTGTAGTTCTACAACCTCCTCATCATCAGTATGTTCCTCATTTGAAACTTCCTCCTCTTCCGCTTCTAATTCTGCATTTGTTATAGCGTTGGGAGGCTTCGGATCAGTTGAAGGATTCCTCCTAAAATCTTTAAAAGGTTTCTTATAAGAGGTCTCTGCTACTTGTTTCTTAATATCAACCATTTCGTTGCACATAGTTTTTAAAACTTTTTGTAACCCTTCCAAGTCGAATGGATCTTTTGATTGTTTTTTCTTAGGGTCATCTTTAAAAGGGACCCTTTTAGACTTCCTTTCATCTACACCGTTTTTCTTTTCTAGGGCTAGGATACGTTTTTCTACAGGTATTGCTTCTTTCATATTTTCAGCCAATGTTAGCTTAGCGGCCCTATCTACAAAAATTTCTATATTTGAAGGTAATGCAGATATGTACCATTCACTTCGAACCTCTTCACTAGGTTTAGATGCGGTAGGAATCTTATTTAAGAGCTTATTAAATCGCGAGTTGAAATCTTTGATAGGCTCTCTTGATTCAGTTTTAAGATTTGAGAGGTAATTGATTAATGTTGTTGTAGACCTATCATCACCGAATTTAGTCAAGAACTACTCTTGAAAAGTATTCCAACTAGTAATGGATCCTGATGGTAATGAAAAATACCAGGACCCAGCTGCTCCTTGCAAGGTATATGGGAAAAGCCTAACAACAACGTCTTTTTCAGTAACTCCATTTAAGTTTATTAACAACATAAAGTTGTTTATGTGTTCTTCTACCAGTGTGCCTATATCTTGGTTAAACTTTGGCAGCCATTTTTCAGGATGAGCCGGCAATTGACTCAAAGGTGTAGGCATCACAACTACCCCTAGATTTGTCCATGGTCTCTGTGCCATTGATGAACTACTAACAGAGGAAATCGAAGTGGTTGGGAAGACGATGTTGAAGTTCCAGTACCTTTTTGAACAATAATATGGAGTTGGGGAGCGAATGGTTGACTTTGCAATGGATTGGATGAAATGGATGACAAGGATGAAAGAGTCTCACTGTCAGACTCTTCAGGTGTCTTCCTAGCTCTTTTTCTTTTAGGCAGAGGGAATTATGTTGGTTCAATACCAAGCTTTTCACTCTGCAATCTAGTAATGGGATGGGAAGGAATGTATTGCGAAGTCACACTACCTTGAGATAACTCAGATTTCTATGGTGATATTGAAAATCCTTGAAGTTTATGAATTAAAGACTGAACTTTAGGAGATTCAAGAGTGGATTTATCTGAAATGTTCAGGTTTTCAGTAGTGGTTGTTGTTTTCTCAACTTCTCGCTTAGAAATTAGAGATTCAAAATGTAAAGGAGAAGTCGAGGGAGATGTTGAGGGCGATTTACTCTCAGAATGGGTTATAGATTTGAATTTGATCACCATTCATAGTTCAAGCCCTCCTTCTAGCGCCAAATATGTTGAAGGCCCAAAAATCAAGTCTACAACAAGGGGAATAACCACCCGGTCTGGACCTTGAAAGCAGCTCCTTTTCCGTTTGAATAGTGACTCCGACTGGGGATGATGGGACTAGTTTCCCAATATGTTTATGATGATGCACTAACGGGATGATGTTTTTCTTTTTAAGGTTTATGGGGTGAATTCTTATTCTAAATATAATCTATCTTTTAACTAACCTATGCAATTTATTCTAATGAAAGAAAACATCTAACATTAAACTATCCCGGGAGTAATGTTTTACTTATGCGATCTAAAATAATTTCTAACAGTAATTGATAATAAAAATCATTTAATCACTACGAGAAAGGATTCCATTAAAATGATTGTCTCGTATAATAAATTAGTCGAAACAATTGTGAGAAATATATTACATAAGAGTTATTCATATACTTAGCATAAAAAGAATAGTTATCACCTGTTATGAAACCAGCTCAAGAAAAGATAGAAAAGATAGATCAACGCCTTAGAATTCAGCCTCTTCGAGAGGGAAACCTCTTTTACATTACATACATGAACAATTCTTGGATAATTCAAATGACAAAACCTCCTTTCTATATATAGGAGTCTAAGGAGTCACAATATAACCCAGCCAACGTAACAATAATAATATAAATCCATAAAAATAACAATAGAGGATTCTATGGGGCACAGTAATAACAATATGGGGATAATAGGGGCACAACAATATTAATAAGGGATGCAACTACAATAGTAATGGGGTAATGACTAGTATTATAGGGACCCAACATGCCCCTCTCCTTCAAAAAGGTGTTGTCCTCAACGCTTGAGTAGTTCTGGATGCTTATGTATAAAATTCTCATCCTCCCACGTGGAATCTTCAACGAATAAGTTCTTCCACTTGATAAGATACTCCGAAATTGATCTATTTCGTAGTTGTCGAGTTCTTGTTTCTGTGACTACTTCCGGTTCCAATATAATTTTTCCTTCTTCGTCAAGTTCTGGCAATATTGTTTGAACTGGGAGGTTATCGCCTATAAACTTCTTTAAACATGAAACATGGAAAACTGGGTGCAATCGAGAAGCTACAAGAAGTTCCAATTTGTATGCCATAGTACCAATCTTTTGCAACACCTTGTACGGACCATAATACTTTGGTGATAATTTATTATCCTCCTTAGCTTGCTTGAGGGACATTTGCTTATATGGTTGTAGCCGTAGGAATACCCAATCACCTACATCAAAACTTCTTTCACTGCGATGTTGATTTGCCTGTTGTTTCATTCTATTTTGTGCCAACACGCGGTTATCCTTTAAGAGTAGAAGGACTTGTTGTTGATGTTCGATGTGATGTTCCAATGCTTGAAACTTAGAATTTCCTCTTAAATATGATGTGATGGATGGTGGCTGATATCCATAAAGTGCCAGAAATGGGGTCATTTTTGTTACTGTATGGAAGGAAGTGTTATACCACCATTCAGCCAGAGGCAACCATTTGACCCATTGTGTCTATTCATCAGATACAAAGAAACGAAGATATACTTCCAAACATTTGTTTACTATCTCAGTTTGCCCATCAGATTGAGGACGATAAGATGAGCTATGAGCTAACTGAGTACCAAGACAAGAAAATAGTTTTGTCCAAAAATCTTCAGTGAAATGGGATCTCTGTCACTTACAATAATCTTTGGGTTTCCATGTAGCTTTTGAATTGTTTCCATAAATGTAGTAGAAACTGTATTGGCTTTAAATGGATGTGATAATTCACAAAAGTGTGCTTGGTAAGTCTATCAACTACCACCATGATGACACTCTTTCCCTCAAACTTGGGTAAACCTGTGATAAAATCCATTGAAACCTCCTCCCAACATTGGCTTGGAATAGATAAAGGTTGTAATAGACCCAGTGTCTTAATTGTTTCAACTTTATTTTGTTGGAAAACCGAACATTCCGCCACAATTTTTTGAATATCCGATTTAAGGCCATCCCAAAAAAATTCCTTCTTAACCTTGTGGTAAGTTTTTAAAAATCTTGAGTGCCCTCCTAAGGGATTAGTGTGCAATTCCATAAGAATCTTTTGTTTTAGTTGGGAATTCTTACAGAGGTATAAGCGATCTTTGTACCATAAAGAATCATTTTGCCAGTTAAATGTATCAGACGTACTGGAATCTTGTTGTAACTTTCAAATAAGTGCCCACACTTCTTCGTCATTCTTTCATTCCTCCCTTGCTTCGTTTATCCAATCTGGTTGGATAATAGAAATGGTGCACAACAATGCTTCCACATCCTCATCCTTTCTTGAGAGTGCATCTGCCACCACATTTTGCTTCCCCTTTTTGTAGATGATTTCAAAGTCATAACCCAACATCTTTGTGACCCACTTTTGTTGCTCTTCAGAGGATAATCTTTGTTCTAAAAAGTATTTAAGGCTATCATGATCTGTTTTTACCTTGAAGTGTCTTCCCATTAGGTAGCGTCACCATTTCTTAAGTGCATGGAGTATTGCCAACATTTCCTCCTCATGGACGACTTTCAAAAGCAATGGGTTTTTCATCTTGCATAAAAACAGCACCAATTCCATTTCCTGAAGCATCACATTCCACAATAAATGTTTTTGTGAAGTCTGGTGTAGCTAAGACCGGTGCTTGGCACATTGCCTCTTTAAGATTTTCGAAGGCCTTTGTTGCTTCTGGAGTCCATGAAAATGCATATTTCTTCAATAATGTTGTTAGAGGTGCTGCTATTCTCTCATAATTCTTAACAAACTTGTGATAATACCCTATCAACCCGCGAAATCCTCGCAGATGCTTTATGGATGTGGGGATTTTCCATTCCTCAATGGATTTAATTTTGCTAGGGTCTATCTTAACTCCTTCATGAGATACAATATGACCCAGATATTCCACCTCTTATACTCCAAAGAAACATTTGGATCTTTTTGCATATAATTGTTTCTCCTCCAATAGTTGTAGCACCCTGTCAACATGTTCAACATGATCCTTCCAAGACTTGCTGTAGATTAGTATATCATCAAAAAATACTAACACAAATTTTCTAAGGAATGGTTTGAAAATGGAATTCATCAAACCTTGAAATGTTGAAGGCCAAAAGGCATGACCAAAAATTCATAATGACCCTCATGAGTTCTAAATGTTGTTTTCAGAATGTCTTCAGTCTTCATTCTAATTTGATGATATCTTGAACGAAGATCCAACTTGGTGAAGTAAATTGATCCATGCAATTCATCCAGTAATTCATCAATGACAGGAATGGGAAACTTATCTTTAATAGTGAGCTTGTTGAGCTCCCTATAATCCAGACACATGCACCATGATCCATCCTTCTTGTGCACCAATACTATTGGAGCAGAGAAAGAACTTTGACTAGGTTGAATTATACCAGCCTCTAGCATTTTTGCAACCATATGTTCAATTTCACTCTTTTGGGCATAGGGATGTCTGTACAGCCTGATGTTTGGAGGAACACTTCCTGGAATCAGATGAATAGCATGATCATGATCAGGAATAGGTGGGAGACCTTTGGGAGTCTCAAATACCTTGGAATGATTGTCCAAGACTTTTTGGAGATCTGGAGAAATAGATGATTGCAATGTGGAAATATCTAGCGAACACAATTGTGCAACTCCACCCCTTTGTTCCTTTTTTAGAAGCTTTGTCATACCGTTAGAGTTTATTATCTTTCACGTTTTCCATGCAATACCCCTTAATTCAAATTCCTTTCCTTCCATAGAAAATTTCATGAAAAGTTCTTGAAAATTAAAGCTATTGTACCCAAGGATTGTAGCCATTGGACTCCTAGTATAACATCAGCACCTCCCATTGGAATGGAAAGCACTAGGCTAGTCAATACATATTCTCCCATTGATAGCTTGATATTATGGCACTTTCTAGAGAAATTTATTGTTCCTCCATTTGCAACCATCACTTGACACTCTGGTGCCGGATATAAGAAGCAATTCAGTTCTTTTGCTACCTTACAATGAATAAAATTGTGGGTACTTCCTGAATCAATCAACACTATTACCTTTTTCTTCTTGATTTGTCCTTCTATCTTGATGGTTTGAGTGGCAATTCCCGCCAATGCATTACAAGATATGGTCGGATTCATTTCTTCTTTATCTAGGCTTTGTTCCTGGAGTATATCTTCTTATTTTTACCTTTCTTGCTCCTTTTCTTCTTCTTCTTCGCAATCTATGTAGAATAATTTCTTCTCAGCACACTTATGACCTTTAGTGTATTTTCTATCACAACTGTAACAAAGCCCTTTTGCTCTTTTTTCTTCCAATTTTTGTGGTGTCAACCTTATAGGTTGTGTAAGACTAGGGGCAACAACACTTCCATATTTATAGTTGTGAGTGGTATGCTTCCTGGTTGCCATAATTTTGCTTTCCATTTTTCTTGCTAACCTAAATGCCTTCTCTAATGAATCAGGTTCCAAAAGGCGAACATCATGTTGGATATTATCCTTTAAAGTCCCTATGAACACATCAATCCTATGCTCCTCTGGAATATTTTTTACCCTTATGTTCAATTTTTGGAACTCCTCAATGTGCTCCATTATTGAACCCTTTTGTTTGAGACTTATCAATTGGCTAAAAAAAGTGTTCCTTTTGTATCCTCATAATGTGTTGTCAATTCTTCTGTAAAAATTGCCCAATTGATAATTTTTTTACAAGAGCAAAGCCATTGATACCATACAAACTGATTTGGTTCCAAATATAAAGTTGCAATACGTACCTTTTGTGTGTTTTGCACATTATTGAGATCAAAAAAATGCTCCATCTGTAATATCCATATTGCGGGATCCTTGCCATCAAACTTCCTCATATCTATTTTTGGAATATGGTGGGTCTTAGATCCCACATTAGAGTCTATGAAATCATGATTAACATTTCTTTTTTTCGCATCATGAGTTTCCTTTACTACCTTTTCACCATTAGTAAGTATTTCTTGTAGAAAATTTGTCAAATTTGTTTTCAAATCTGCCATGTCTGTCTTCAAATCTGTCTTCATGCCTCTCTTCAAATATGTCTTCAAATCTATCTTCAAATCGTCCATCTTAGCTTCCACACCCTTTATCTTAGATTCCACGCCATTTATCTTAACTTCTGTTAGATTTTGTGAGAGTGACATTTGTTGCACATGTTGTTGTAATTTTGATATATCATGTAGCATTTCTTCCTCTTCTTCATGAGTCATGTTAGAGCTTTCAGGTTGCTTACTAGGTGTTTGCATTTTCTTTCCTCAGGGCATCAGTTACCGATAATAATTCTCTACTATTCCCTTTGAATTACTTCAAAATAAATTTTCAAACCAATCTTAAGCAAAAATTTAAAAGAATCTACACACCCTTTCTTCACTTTGTAGGAGCTCAATATTGCCTCTGTACTTTCGGATCATCTAGTTTTGAAATTGTGACTTGCAGTATCCCTCTGTGTCCTCTTTCCAATGCCACTAGTCTGATACAAATTGGATTCTCCAAGAAAGAGTTATGCGAAATCTCCCACAGTGACCTGATTATAAACTAGTTAAGTAGGGCGAACTTGTACGAGGTGCCATGAGTCACTTTTTCGACCTTTGGCTCTGAAAAATATATATAAGAAACTAAAGTTTTTCCTCTTTCTGTACCTTCTTACGACATTTCAATCCAATGCTTAGAGAGAAAGTTATGACGATTTTTCCCAGGTCACCTGTTTGGAATGTAATTCAGGAGTCTGCAAAAAGACCAACTTCCTTAGATCATATCTCCACAAATATAGCGTGAAAAGCTCTGAAATTCAGACCTGAGGTTCAACATTATTTCTTCTCAAATGGGTTTTTCTTTTAGATTCTGAAATGTTGCAGAACAAAAGTTATAGCGAAAATTCCACGAGGACCTATTTGGAGCAGCGAAACCCTAGAATCCAAAGCTCTGATACCAAATGTTATGAAACCAACTCAAGAAAAGATAGAAAAGATAGATCAACACCTTAGAATTGAGCCTCTTCGAGGGGGAAACCTCCTTTACATTACATAAATGTGTTGGCATTATGGCTAAAGTGTTGTCCTTCATGGCAACCCATTCAGGTGATAGATCACAGTACTTCAAGTCAACAGCAGAGATTGATGATCAGCTATCAAATATGGAAGAAAATAAGGGTACGCAGGTGCACCTTACATAAGGTGCGTACACGCAGGTCAGTGTTACATAAAGTGTGTACATACCCGCAATTATCCCGTTCAGGAGGTGTGTACCCCCAGTGCACACACTTCAAGGCAAAGAATTTCTCATGTGGGGTTTTCTTACGTTTTACTCTTGGTATTTAGCCGACGGTATTGGGTTATTATGGTGTCGGCTCGTGGTATTGATCCATGTTTTAAGGAAGAGCTTTCCTATATAAAGAAAGGAGATCATTTGGCTTGAGCATGTTTTTGGTTGAATATCTTATGACGGCTAGATCTGGTCTAGATCTAAAGAAGGCGAATCTACTGATGGACCGAGATCTCTTCGGCGCATGTTCAGATCTGTAGATCTGATTGTCTGGGTTATTTC
Source organism: Pinus tabuliformis (assembly GCA_031772625.1). Lineage (NCBI taxonomy): Eukaryota > Viridiplantae > Streptophyta > Pinopsida > Pinales > Pinaceae > Pinus > Pinus tabuliformis. The sequence continues at coordinate 728,296,991 of CM062813.1, forward strand.
TGAAGTCTTGAAATCATCTATGTCCGAAGGTATGCAGGTACAGTGAAAGAAAAGTGCATACGTACGCAGGAACGAAGCGTTTCAGGTGCGCCTGTACGCATGCACAGAAGGGTTGCAGGTGCGCAGGTACGCAGGCACAGAAGGGTTGAAGGTGCGGAGGTACGCAGGCACAGAAGGGCTGCAGGTGCGTACATATGCAGGCACAGAAGGGTTGCAGGTGCGGAGGTCCGCAGGCAGTTCAATGGACTCAGTGCGAGGTACGCAGGCTAGCAGTGTAGCAGGGTGCGTACATAAGCAGGCTAGCAGTTGAGCATGGTGCGTACTGTAAGCAGGCAAGCAGTTGAGCAGGGTGAGTACAGTAAGTAGGCCAGCAGTTGAGCAGGGTGCTTACGCAAGCAGGCGAGCAGTTGAGCAGGGTGCTTACGTCTCTTAAGATCTTTGTTTATCATTGTTGTGTTCTGGGTTTGGTACTATTATTGTTGATCTGGTTACTACAGTTGATTGGGTGATTCTCTTATACTTGATGATCATTTGATGCTTATGGATCCAGTTTGAAAATTTATGAAAAGTGGTCCTTGTAAGAAAAGAAGTAGGGGGTTGTAGCTCCCTTCCAGGAGAGACTGGAAAACGAGAGAGAGAGTTGTAGCTCTCTGCAGGTTGCAGCCTGCGTACTGGTAAAGGACTGCACCAATACAAAACCATTGTAAAAGGAGTTTCTAATTTGAAAGAAGATAGAGACATATTGCAGCAGGTGGTTTTCACCCACATTGGGTTTCCACCTTACATCTTGTGTTCTTTGGTGTGACTATCTGTTTTCTTTTGTTCATGCTCATTATTTTATGGTATTGACATGCAAAAATAATTCAAAGAACAAATAAAGAAGATTTATTAAAAGAATTAGATAATACTGATTCACCCCCCCTCTCAGTATTATTTCCAACAATTGGTATCAGAGCAGGTCCTTCAGAGAAGCTTGCTCGCTTGAAGGTAGATCGTTCATCATGAGCAACTACGAGAGAGAAGCATCAATCAGGCCACCGGTTTTTGATGGGACAAACTTCAATTATTGGAAGGTAAGAGTTACTGCCTATCTTCAATCTCTTGGTACAGAAGTTTGGGACATTGTAGAGACAGGCTACGCTTTTCCTTCAGCTACTCCTACAGATGTAGCCGAGAAAAAGAAGTATGAAACAAATGCGAAAGCAGTCAGTACTCTATTAGGATGTATATCTCAATCAGAATTCATGAAGGTAATGCACTATAAATCCGCAAAAGAGATATGGGACAAAATTGTCACGAGCTATGAAGGAGATGAACAGGTAAAGCGTGCTAAACTTCAAACTCTCAGAATTCAGTATGAGACTCTCAAAATGTATAATGATGAAAGTGTGGCTAACTATTTTCTTCGGGTAGATGAGGTTGTTAACTATATGAAAAATTTGGGTGAAGAAATAAAAGAGGCTATTGTAGTTGAAAAGGTTCTAAGATCATTGTCCCCCAAGTTTGAATCTAAAGTATCTGCAATAGAAGAAAAGGAAAATCTACGAATTCTTACTATGTCTCAGCTACATGGAATTCTAACTGCTTATGAAATGAGAAAGGGAGGTCCATCAGACAGAAGAGAAGCTGCTTTCAAAGTATCAGGGAAAGGAGATTATTATGAAGCGAGCCACGTCCCAGAAGAAGAGGAAGAAGAATCAAATTTTGTCAGAAATCTTCAAAGGGGTTCTGGAAGGTTCAGAGGTAAGTTACCTTTTAAATGCTTTTCTTGTGGAAGAGTAGGTCATTATGCTGCAAAATGTCCTTATAAGGATAAAGGAAAGGAACCTGCTAGATGGAACAAGAAACAGAATGCAAATAAGAAAAGCTACTACACTCATGAAGATAGTGATGGTCTATCAAACAGTAATGAAGATGAACAAGGTAATGAATATAAGTTGTTAATGGCATTTGAAGATGATGATTATATGGATGCTATAAATGTGGATAACCTTTATGATGAAATTACTAGACTCAAGAGATGTATAGAAGAAAAGAACATGATCATTGATACTCTACAATTTCAAATTGATGAAAAGGAAAAATATCTTGAAAAATTAGAAGGTGAAATTGTTGGTCTTAGAAAAGAGATTGAGAAAACAAAAGCTATTAATCGCAAGTTTGTCAAAGGATCTGAAACTTTGGATGAGATTATCAATGTGCAGCGGTCTCCACTAAACAAGACAGGTCTAGGCTATAATGGAGAAACTTCTCAAGCATCCACCTCAAAAAGTTATCTTGATGCAGCAAGAAGAAATGAGCAAAAGCACAATGAAGATCATCAGGTAAAGTAGGGACGAATTACAAACAGAAACTATCAAGGGCAATCCATCTTAAGGGTGAACAAAAGCTACAACCAGCCACAAGTAAAATCTTCTCAATTTGGTTCAAGAATAGATGACAATAGAAATTACAATCAATTGGCTGGTAGATTCGATAACCGCAGAAGTTTCTTCAATGGACAATGCTTTTCTTGCCATAACTTTGGTCACAAAGCAGCTCAATGTGTTGCATATAAAACGATCATGACTAGGGAAGCTCAAAAACAAAGAAGTATGACGGGGATTACAAAAAGGACCTATAACAACTTTTCGGTTCTTGAAAATGAAGTTAAATGTTCTATTTGCAATAACTTTGGTCATGAAGACTCTGAATGCAGGAGCAGGTTTCAGCAGAAAAAGGAACAAGCCTCAAGCACCAAAACATGGAGAATAAAGGAACCTCAAACAGAAAGATGTGGGATAGCATTTTATGCAGAAGGACAGGAAAATCTATGGTACATTGACAGTGGATGTTCGAAGCATATGACAGGTGATAAAGAAAAACTTGAGTCTTATTCTACTCTAGAAAAGGGAAAGAAAGTCTCTTTTGGAAATGATACTCCTGCAACTATAAAAGGAAAAGGCATTGCTCAGTTAAAAGAAAAGGTCAAGGCTGGAAATGTTTTGTATGTTGATGGATTGAAGCATAATCTTCTAAGTGTCAGCCAGATGTGTGATCAAAGAACCGAGGTTATATTCAGATCAAATGGATGTCTTGTTCGTGATCTTGATATAGGTAAAACAGTGATCAAAGGCAAAAGAACTCCAAATAATCTGTACATATTTGAAGAAGGACAAAAACAATGCTATCTGAGCAAGGATGATGAGCACTGGTTATGGCATCGGAGGTTGGGACATCTAAGCTTTTCACAAATAAGGAAAGCATGCAAATATCAAGCAGTTCGCGATCTTCCAGATATCAAAATTCCTGACAACACCATATGCAAATCATGTCAGTTTGGAAAACAAACCAGAACTAACTTTCCAGAGAAAGAAGGATCAGCTAGCATGCCTCTTGAGCTAGTACATACAGATACATGCGGTCCTTTCAGGAAAAGAACACCTCGAGGAGAAGAATACTTGATATTATTTATTGACGATTTCTCCAGGTTTTTCTGGTTAGGACTTATTAAGCACAAAGATGAAGCATTCGAAAAATTCAAATCCTTCAAAGCCTTGGTTGAAAATGAATCAGGTCACAAAATTAAGTGCCTCGGATCCGACAGAGGTGGGGAATTTACTTCAAATGAATTTTTCGATTTCTGTGAAGAACATGGGATAAGAAGAGAATTCTCTACAGCAAGAACTCCTCAGCAAAATGGAGTTGTGGAAAGAATGAACAGAACAGTCCAAAAAATGGCTCGTGCTATGCTTGATGAGTCAAGAACTCCCGCAACTTTCTGGGGTGAAGCTGCACATGCTGCAGTTGTTATTCTCAACAAAACAAATGTCCGGGTGAACAGCACTCAAACTCCTCATGAGCTCTAGAGTGGTAGGACTCCTTTAGTAAAGCACTTCAAAATCTTTGGGAGCAAATGCTATATCAAGAATACTGATGAGCAGCTTGGCAAACTTGAACCTAGAGCAGATGAAGGCATTCTTCTTGGTTACTCTCCACATAGCAAAGCATACAAATGCTACAATAAAAGACTTGGCAGAATTGTTGACAACATTGATGTAGTGGTTGATGAGAAGGGATACATTCCTAGGCAAGTACATCATGAAGACATCGAAGAAGATGAAGGCTACCCCCAACAACAGAATGATGAAGAAGAAGAACCTCAAGAAGAACCTCAAGAAGAACCAGAGGAGCAAACAAGAATAGAAGAAAAGACTCCATCCAGATATGTTCAGAAGAATCATCCAGAATCTCAGATTATGGGGCAGAAAGAAGCAGGTGTACAAACAAGAAGAACAGTTGCAGAAGCTTCAAGCTATTTGGCATTACTCTCCTCTACTGAACCACAAAATGTGAAAGAGGCATGCGAAGATGAATGTTGGGTGAAAGCAATGGATGAAGAACTTGAGCAGATCGAAAAGAACAACACTTGGGAGCTGGTTCCTAGACCAAAAGATAAGAATGTTATCGGAACAAAATGGGTCTTCAAAAATAAATTGAATGAAAATGGAGAAGTAATTAGAAACAAAGCCAGACTTGTTTGTAAAGGGTATGCGCAGCAAGAAGGAATAGACTTTGAAGAAACCTTTTCTCCTGTTGCAAGACTTGAGGCCATCCGAATGTTCCTTGCTCTCTCAAGTTTTCAAAACTTCAAATTATTTCAAATGGACGTGAAATCAACCTTTCTGAATGGAGACTTGGAAGAAGAAGTGTACATTGAACAACCAGATGGGTTCATTCTTGGAAATGATCCAAATGTCGTATGCAGATTGAAAAAAGCTCTCTATGGTCTCAAACAAACTCCAAGGGCTTGGTACTACCGTTTGGACAAATATCTTCATCAACAAGGCTTTTCAAAAGGATCGGCAGATATCAATCTTTATATAAAAGTTGAAAATGACAAATTGCTAATACTTGTTGTGTATGTAGATGACATTATTTTTGGGAGCAATGAAGAAGCTATGAGTCAAAACTTTGCCTTGGTCATGCAGAAAGAATTTGAAATGTCCTTGCTAGGAGAATTGACATATTTCCTTGGTTTGCAAATCCAACAAAAAGAAGGAGGAATCTTTTTATCTCAAACCAAGTATCTCAAACAGATTTTGAAGAAATATGGTATGGAAGATGCAAAACCAGTATGTACACCCATGGTCACAGGATGTAGCCTCAGTGCAAATGATGAATCTGCAGCAGTACATCAACCAACCTACAGATCTATGATTGGAAGTTTACTTTATTTGACAGGTACCCGCCCAGACATCATGCATGCAGTTGGAATAGTTGGAAGATTTCAGGCAAATCCGAAGGAGACTCATCTTCAGGCAGTGAAGAGAATTTTTAAATATCTTCAAGGGACTCAAAATTATGGCTTATGGTATCCTAGAGATACAGATCTTACACTTCATGCTTATACAGATGCAGATTGGATGACAGGAAAAGCACAAGTGGTGGTGCGTTCTTTATGGGTTCCAGACTGGTATCTTGGTTCAGCAAGAAACAGAGTTCGATTGCCTTGTCTACAGCTGAAGCGGAATATGTTGCTGCTGCATCTTGTTGCACCCAACTCCTTTGGATGATGCAGACTTTGCGGGATTTTCAAATCACTTGTACACCACCAATCCCCATCTTATGTGATAACACAAGTGCAATCAGCATCTCGAAGAATCTTGTTATGCATTCAAAAACCAAGCACATACCAATCAAGTATCATTTTCTCCGGGAACAAGTGCTTGAACAGAAGGTCAAGTTGGAGTATGTTCCTTCTAAGGAACAAGTTGCTGATATTCTCACCAAACCATTGCCCAGGGACACTTTTGAATACCTCAGGCAAAAGCTGGGGGTTGTTGATGCATCATCTTATTGCTGAACCTCTTCTGATTGATGGTATAGGTTCAGGGGGAGCATATAATGCATTGTTGGCATTATGGAGGATGTGCAGAAGGAGATCTTGGAAGTAGCTGCAATATGTCTCTATCTCTTTCATGGTGGATTATGGTTCTTCGTTGCAGATCTAGTTCATATTCAGGGGGAGCATGTTCTTAGGGGGAGCATAACCCTTTGCCCTTGATGTCAAAGGGGGAGAATGAAGCTGAAGTTTTGAGGTTGCCATCAAGTCCAAAGGGGGAGATTGTTGGCATTATGGCTAAAGTGTTGTCCTTGATGGCAACCCATTCAGGTGATAGATCACAGTACTTCAAGTCAGCAGCAGAGATTGATGATCAGCTATCAAATATGGAAGAAAATAAGGGGTACGCAGGTGCACCTTACATAAGGTGCGTACACGCAGGTCAGTGTTACATAAAGTGCGTACATACCCGCAGTTATCCCGTTCAGGAGGTGCGTACCCCCAGTGCACACACTTCAAGGCAAAGAATTTCTCATGTGGGGTTTTCTTATGTTTTACTCTTGGTATTTAGCCGACGGTATTGGGTTATTATGGTGTCGGCTCGTGGTATTGATCCATGTTTTAAGGAATAGCTTTCCTATATAAAGCAAAGGAGATCATTTGGCTTGAGCATGTTTTTGGTTGAATATCTTATGAGGGCTAGATCTGGTCTAGATCTAAAGAAGGTGAATCTACTGATGGACCGAGATCTCTTCGGCGCATGTTCAAATCTGTAGATCTGACTGTCTGGGTTATTTCTGAAGTCTTGAAATCATATATGTCCGAAGGTACGCAGGTACAGTGAAAGAAAAGTGCGTATGTACGCAGGAACGAAGCGTTTCAGGTGCGCCGGTACGCAGGAACAGAAGGGTTGCAGGTGCGGAGGTACGCATGCACAGAAGGGTTGAAGGTGCGGAGGTACACAGGCATAGAAGGGTTGCAGGTGCATACATACGCAGGCATAGAAGGGTTGCAGGTGCGGAGGTCCGCAGGCAGTTCAATGGACTCAGAGCGAGGTACGCAGACTAGCAGTTGAGCAGGGTGCGTACATAAGCAGGCTAGCAGTTGAGTAGGGTGCGTACTGTAAGCAGGCAAGCAGTTGAGCAGGGTGAGTACAGTAAGCAGGGCAGCAGTTGATCAGGGTGCTTACGTAAGCAGGCGAGCAGTTGAGCAGGGTGCTTACTTCTCTTAAGATCTTTGTTTATCATTGTTGTGTTCTAGGTTTGGTCCTATTATTGTTGATCTGGTTACTACAATTGATTGGGTGATTCTCTTATACTTGATGATCATTTGATGCTTATGGATCCAGTTTGAAAATTTATGAAAATTGGTCCTTGTAAGAAAAGAAGTAGGGGGTTGTAGCTCCCTTCCAGGAGAGACTGGAAAACGAGAGAGAGAGAGTTGTAGCTCTCTGCAGGTTGCAGCCTGCGTACTGGTAAAGGACTGCACCAGTACAAAACCATTGTAAAAGGAGTTTCTAATTTGAAAGAAGATAGAGACATATTGCACCAGGTGGTTTTCACCCACATTGGGTTTCCACCTTACATCTTGTGTTCTTTGGTGTGACTATCTGTTTTCTTTTGTTCATGCTCATTATTTTATGGTACTGACATGCAAAAATAATTCAAAGAACAAATAAAGAAGATTTATTAAAAGAATTAGATAATACTGATTCACCCCCCCTCTCAGTATTATTTCCAACAAAATGAACAATTCTTGGATGATTCAAATGAGAAAACCTCATGTCTATATATAGGAGTCTAAGGAGTCACAATATAACCCAACCAACCTAAAAATAGTAATATAAAGCCACAAAAATAACAATAGAGGGATTCTATGGGGCACAATAATAACAATATGGGGATAATAGGGGCACAACAATATTAATAAGGGATGAAACTACAATAGTAATGGGGTAATCACTAGTATTTTAGGGATCCAACATCACCATACAAAAGTGCAATGATGAGAACTGAACATTCAGACTTTCATATATCAATAACTGAAAATAATTGATCACTTGGCACACAAGTAAAAAATATTAGGAGATAAAAATATCATTGCTAATAGGCTCTACTCATGAGCTTCAGCGATATAGATTTATCTTCAAATAACTCAACATCCACTAAGATTACAAAAGTGCATTTCAGTAGCAGACATCAAACCCATATAAAAATAAATCTCGTTCCATTCATTTATCAAAACCTCCTCAATAGGGGGCAAACTGCACGTTCTGAAGAATTGTTTTTGATAAAATTCTAGACCCTTCTCCAATGCAATGAGAAGGGTTGAAATACTAGTATCTAAAATTTAAAAATAACTACTACAAAACTAGGTGAGGCAGTTTAAACGACCAGCCTCATTTTGAGCAAAAATGAACTAACAATAAAATTAAAACTATGTCTATGATAAATCATGCATATGTTCCTTTAAGTTGCAAATATTCAGCTTGGGCTTCAAGAGCGTTGGTTGGCGAACTTCAGCCTTTAATTGTCCTACAAATACGGAATTAGCAAGAGTTGGCTTTATCTTCTTGGCGGACGTTATGAGGCATTTCAAAGTCATAAATTGGCTGTGGGGCTTTACCAGGTACTGCAAATACATATCCCAATTTAACTTGTTTACTTGTTTAATAGTTGCCACCCTTTCCTCTGCTATCTATTTCCACTCTGTTTGAAGTCGTTGTGCCTTCGAAAGGAAGTCGGGAGTGGTTTCTGCCACCAAATTGGCCTTGTGCAGATTTTCATTTATGCACTCAATGACACTATTTGTTGTTGCTGCTGCTTCTTCCATGGCCTGTTCCGCTTCTTTTATCCAAGAATCCCATTTCGCGAATAGAATTTCTTTGTATGATTCTTCGATTTTGGGCATTCCTGCTCTTTTTCCCTGTTTGGAACTTTGCCAGCTCAAGAATTCTAAAACCTTTTTAAGCATTGAATCGTACTCAAGTCGCAATTCTAAAACTTGATTAGTAATGTTATCTCTTATTTCACAATGGGAACTCCATTGCAAGATCTTCCAGCATAGTAACTCTTTTTGTTGTAAAAGCTGAGAGTTGAGAGAAAATGTTTCTGCAAGGAACTCCTCAATTTTAGGATCCTCTTTGTGTAGTTCTATCACATCCTGTAATTGTTTTTCTTTACTGGCCAAATTGTTCTGGTGTGTCAATTGTAATTTCTGGAAAACTTGCTGGAGTTTTGCGAGATGTACCTCTGCTTCTTAATTGATGCTAACTTTCTGTAGTTGTTGTTCCAAAAATAAAATCTTCTCCTCTTTTTCTTTAAGTGACAACTGGACCTCGGTTGCCTTATCAATAGTTGCTGAAGCATAAGCTCCTGCAATTTGCGAGAGCTTAGTTAGATTGTCAGATGGGTTTGTAGCGGGGTCCTTCCAAAGAACATCCAAAGGCTCGTCCTCGAGAACGAGTACAGCGTCTAATTTTCGTTTCTTTCTCTGCCTTCTGACTACGGCTTTATGTTGAGGACTATAAAACACATCAAGAGGAGGAATCTCCTCTATCCTTAGTATAATTTCAGATGAGGTGGTAGCAGGAATGTGTTCCATCTCCTGAGTTCTTACAACCTTTTCTATCACCATCTCTGTAGTCGTCTCTTTAGGATTTGTCGGAGGCTCTGGAGTTTGTTTCTCTGTGCTCAAAATTTTATTGAAATTATCCCATTCTCCCTCCAAATCAATAACCAGTGGATTGGTTGGCTTTGTAAGAGGGGTGGGAATTTTAGCCTATTTTGCGGACAAAGCCTGATGATCAAGCTTTTTTGTAGATTGAGTTGTGTCTTTGACGGACTCCTCACTTCTGCTATGTTAACTCTTGGACTGATTGTCAGACTTTTCCACTGATTCATTTTTTGAACTTGTCTTGGATTCTTCTTTTGATCCCTCACTTATGCTAACACTGGGAGTAGGGTCCCTTATTAGTTCTATGAGCAATCGGTCCAATGGGACCTTTGTTAGCCTTTGCTTTCTATAATCCTCGAACTTTTGGAGATCTTCTTGCTCAAAAGCAATCTTTGTTGTATGCAAGACCTCTTGGAAGGTGTTCTTCTGCAGAAAGACAACATCAAAGGGACCCTCCTCATGAGAAAATACTTTAATTTTAACCATTGTAGTGAAATTATTTGCAACACCGAAGGGATCATACTGCCTCCCCAGGAACTTCGGTAATTGTAAGCATGTCGCATGATCAACTTCCTTGAATGCATGACCTAGATCATGTAATGAAAATTTTCCACAAACTACAAGAAAGGCCATATCGCCTTCTTATTATCTTTCATAACTTTACTCATTCCCCATACACTGCAGGTTTAATAGGCTATCCCTCTAGCCAACAGTTTATCAGGGACGTAAAATGGCAGCACATGGGGTGAAGCGATACTGCTGAACACTCTTACCTATGTGAGCAATTCCTCCCCAAACCATCTTGCTACTAGTAGAATATCTACATAAACCTCTAGGAAAACCTCGGTGGATCTCGGTTGTAGAGCATTCTAAAAACTGGGAGCATAATTCCTTGACAAATTTTGTAGATATGTGGGATGAAATGGGAATCCCACAATTCTTTGTGGTAAATCTGAATAGGAAGTGGATTTTGTACTGTCCACCTCCATCCCATAATAGGAAAATCGGAAACAAAACAAATGGCATCCATAACATAAGCACTCAAAAGGAATGGAGGGTAAACCCTTGAAGCATAGCTTCTTTTAGTTCTATGTGTTAATATTGCAGCGGCTAGGTTGTCGGAAAGGATTGTGGCCCAATCCATTATTGTGGCATTAGTAGCCGCATCAAGTAAAGGTAACCAGTCTGAAGAAAACTTGTTGATATCGGGTTTCCCAAATAATCTACACAACATTGCAGCGGCATAACAATAAGGAGAACATAGAGAGCCAGTGGCGTACATACCATTTTTATCCTTCTTTAGCCTTTCCTCATTGTTCGACCAGTTCTTTGTACATTCTGCCAAGTCTTCATTCTCCTTGGCAAACTTTGCTACAAATTGCTTATTGTAGATGGCCTGGGGTGCTGGTAAGTGGTACATACGCCTCAGGTTTTCTGTCATGAATGACCCCATGAATTCTTGGTTTTCCGTCTTGAACTGCCTGTCAGATATGTTTGCACTATCTATAATCCATTTTACCATGTCAGTGTATGGGAGTAACTTTGGCCTGGCAGCAATACGATGGAGGAACGAGCATGCCAGTTTGGCTAGAGATGCATCAGAGGAGCCGCGTCCATCTACTGTGACTGTAACCTCCATAATCCTTGGGTTTTCGTCCTCTAACAACTGATACATTCCTTCCCACGTAGATATCCCTGCATCTTGGTTGCAAGCGGTGTCTATGAATAACGGGGTCATCTCTGACTTTTCAGACGCAGGAGACTTGCCTTTCTTCCCCATTTCTTTCTATATTACGCTCTGTGTGTTTTTCCTGGAAATGGAAAGTAGAGAGCGAAGATATGGTAAGGTGAGAGTGAATAATGAACAACAATAAGGTGACGGGAAAGCTTTTAATTCTAAATCATATGAAAAGATATCACCTTACATCAAATAGTCCTTTTGCCCTAACCTGAATGATTTTTTCATAAATGACCACTACTGGACCGTTAAGATAAAATTAAATGTTCATAACTTTCGCATTTAAACAACAGGAAGTATAGTCTTAGAAGTTTGCACCCTTTGATCTGCGATATAAGTGATTTTGTGATTGGCTTTTCAATATCGCAAAACTTGACATAGTTAAAACATTGTTTCGTCGGGCGGCTGCAATATGCGATTTTGCGAGAGGATATCGCATTTCACGGCATTGGAGTGTACTACGTAATGTGACGCCGTGAACTTTAGAATTTGTGATGTGATAAGATTGTAAGACTCATGATTTCGCATTCTCGCATTCTCGTAGATCGCGTTTTCAAGGAGCTCCTTGTATAAGGGATGCCTGCCATGATCCCTTTCTGATGCAATGCTATCGTTTAAAAGCGGGTTTATTAAAGTTTTGCTTAATACTTGAGGCTTTTTGTTTACAAGGGTTTTTTCTAGCTTTTGTGGTCATATGGCACTTTTCGTAAGGAGGCTCAAAATTTGTAATGTTTTTATGTGCATAAAGCATGAAAAGGTAGGAATTCATATTTTTGGAAGTTTTACTTTGATATCTTGTTTTATTAAAAACAAAAGGAAATCTTAAATGCTAAGATTTGATTTTTTAAAAGGGTCCCGATTTATTAGTCTTATTCCTAATACTAATAAAAAGGGGGGTTATTGATGGTCACAACAGAATGCAAATGCTAATTTAACCAATTTGTTCTTTAGCAGGGGAGACAAGTATGGGGAAATAGGTATGGAATGGATTCAAGGGTATGGAAGCCAAGTGGAGGCCTGGCCTAAGCTCATATGACCATTTCGGCTCAATTAAGGCTTAAAATAGGTTGTTACAGGGTTTCCTATAGTACTACAAGATGTCCTAGTTCTACTAAAGGATGCCCTGTTTTACTACGGGAAACATGCCAAAAGCCTATATGGAGGTAGGAAAGGTAGAAAGAAGTGTGGGAAAGGTGTCTGATGGGGAAATAAGGCATAGAGGAGGTGCACACTACCCAAGGCTTAGTCCAAGGATTCAAGATGGTTGGACTTGCTGAAGGAAAATGTCCACTTTGCTTACAAAACAAGAATTCATATTAGGGTTTGGTGGACTTTGGTAGCATAGGTGGAGAAGACTTGGATGAGGAAAATGAGATGAGTTCTCCCTACAGTTCAAAATCTCCTGCAACAACATACACTCTTTTCTTCATTTATTCACAACTTCATTTATACATGGAAAAGATGAGTTGAATGTAGGAGAAAAAGCGATATTAATAGCTAATGGCTAAGTTTATGAATTGAAGTGCTTCTAAACCATAAAAAACTCAAGAGATAAAAATGACAATTGTACATACTTCTAAGGAATTTAGAGACAATGATCTATTCAACAAGAAACCTTACATTATGTAGTGATCACACAATAAATCTGTTTTGGGCTGTGTGAATGGAACCCTCAACCCATGATCCCATAAGGGAGATGAGGCAAAGGTCACTATCACAAGAGTTTTTGAAGTGTTCACTATCACTATTGTAACATTGATCTATTTATCCAAAAATGGAAGCAAACTAAGTAATAATCCAAATACTTGCAGATTAAACAAAACCAAAATCACTTCAATAACTAACTATGAATGTAATATAAGCATGCATGTACAGAAAGAGGAACCTCTGCTGCTAGGGTTGGGCCCTAACCCAAGAGATTCAGCACTATGAGTCAACTCAATGATGGATCAAGGGAATGATTTTCATTTTCATTAAAATATCAAGAAAACATAACAGTTATCAGTCACAATGTCTTAGCTCAAAAATCCCTCTTGGCTACTGTTGTGCTCTACAACAACCCCCCCCATTTCATATCATCTTTATTTACAAAATTGTCATATGAAATGGGTCCCTTTATAAATTAATTGGTATCAATATTGTATTTTTCAAAAAGGTCCGATAACCAAATGAAAACATTATATAAAAACCTTTTGAAAAACCCATTTTGATCAAATAAAACAATCTTTTATCATTGCGACAAAGCGATCGCAAGATCGCATATCGCAATGACATATAGAACACAAATAAGTGACATATTGGCTTCCGCCGATGCGATATCGCTATCGGCTATCGGCGATACTCTATGCACATTTTAAAGAGCACCCCCAGATCATACCCCCGAAGCGATGCGATATCGCAATCGACAATCGGCGATACACTATCTATGCACATTGTAATGCCCATTCACCCCGATGCGATGCGATTTCGCTATTGGCGATCGGTGGTATGCTATCCATATGTTTATATAATACCAATTCTCCAGATGCGATGTGATTTCGCTATCGGCAATCGGGGTCTCAAAATTGTCAACATAAGGTTTAAGTGTTCCTGACGCCCGATTATGATATAGCGCGGATTTCAAAAAAAGTCGTTAAAGTGGAGGGATATATTGATCAATTCATATTTAAAGCTTGATCTGTCGAACAATGATTCACCTGCGCACAACCACCAAAACATCTCTAAGCACGCTTAAAGGAATCATTCGGCCAGTTAATGGTATAATGGGCATTTAAGGATTGGTAGGTTGTAAACGGCCATTTAATATAATTGTAAGATCTTCCCATGGATCGTATCCGCGGCCATTTTTTAGAGTTAATCTCTTAGCACGCTTTGATCGATATATCTTTCCCATATTGGATTTTCATTGTCATCTCTCTGTGTTACGTGTATTTTCGCCTCTGTGCAGAATTCATCCAAAGGAGAAAGCTCAGCCAAAATGGGGAAGAAATCCAAGAAGACCACATGCGCTTCCGCTGCGCCAGCTGCGGGACAAGCTGTCGCTGACAAAAAGAAGGGATTAATATCCGATACTACATGTTTGGGTCTCGTCAGAACTACTTGGCAGGGCACCTACAACCTGATTGAAGCCGAAGAACCAGAAGCAACAACAATACAAGCCACTGTGGATTTAACTCGGAAATCCGAGGGTACTCTTAAGGACTTAGCTGACTCCTTCCTTCACCGGATAGCAGCTAGGGAACAAATTCTCCCATACACAGACGTAGTGCGGTGGGAAATTGAAGAAATCCCAATCCTAGATAGAACCTTCAGCACCAGAGACGGGAGAATTTTCGGGTCATTCAGGGCGGATGATCTAAGGCAAATGTATCATTTGCCTGAGCCAGAGAAGATATATAATAAGGCATTCCTGGAGAAATTCGCAAACGAAAATGAAGTTGAATCCGAACCCATCCGGGATTGGAGACAAAATTCGGCAAAGCACAAACATGAGTCTTCTGGAAGATGGTTCGGGGAGGAGAACTTCACTTATGTAAGAGTTTTCGGTAGCCAAGCCGATCCTCATGTTCTCCCTTTATACATACCAGATAAACTGTTCGCAAGAGAAATCTCTTACCAGATTATGGCTGAGAGTGTTACACAGACTCTCAAGAAGAATAAGAAGCAGGGCTGGCCCTCTTTTCCATTGAGATGTGGTGTCTATACTCTGCATGATCTCAAACATGCAGAAAAGGAAGCCATGAAGATTAAATCATTAACTCTGGCGACTCTCCCAAATAGGCAGTTTGATCCAAACAAAGTTGCCTATATTGCACTAGAACAGGCCAAATTGACAAAATTTGATCATAAAGAAGATATGTTTGCCAACCTGTTCTCTTCAGTTGAGACAATAAATCAGGTTAAATCATTCACCAAAGTGAAATATAATGATGAAGGGTTGACTGAATTTAATAAACTTAGAGAACAGAGGTTGCAAACTCTGCCTCTAAATTTATTAGCAACAACCCCAGCGACATCCTCAAGCGAGCCTGATCGACAACAGTCAAAGGAACCTCCAGTTATAACGAAAGAACAAGAGAAGCCACAGGAGGAAAATCGGAAGAAAGAACAAGAGGAAAAGCAGAGAAGAGAGAGAGAGGAAAAGCAGAGGAAAGAACAAGAGGAAAAGCAGAGGAAAGAACAAGAGGAAAGGCAGAAGAGAGAGCAGGAAAAAGTGCGGAAGGAGACCCAAGCTGAAAAGGAAAAACAAACCACCATTGATGTCAATATAGATACTCATATTGACCCTAAATTGCTCCAGGAATGGAAGCAATTTGATTCCATTATCAGTGGTTTGGAATGTTCAAAGGACATAGACACTTCAAAGGTAACGGATACACAGGATATCACTTCACCACAGGTTCTAAGTGGAACCAGCGGCCCACCCATTTCTAAAGAGGTAGAGGTAATACCAAAGGACCCCTCCGACCAAATCATTCTGCAGGTAGAAGATATTCCTCCCCTGGATGTTTTCTACAGCCCAAGGCATAAAGCAGTGGTTAAACGACAAAGGAAAAGAAGAAGGATTGATCAACCTTCCCTTTTCCCAGAACAAACTGTTAGGGGCAATGTAGTTTGGAAGGAGGAATTTGACCCCTCCGATGACCTGACAAAACTGTCACAGTATGCAAGAGCTTATTCGGCAGCGACAATAGACAAGGCATCGGAGGTAAGCCTTTTACTGAAAACAAAGGATCAGGAGATTTTCTCATTACAGGCACAGTTAACTGAAGCAAAGCAGAAAGCGGAGCAGGCAAAGCAGCAATTGTTGACACAGCAGCAAGTGAACAGTCAACTAACACAACAATTTCAGGCAGAAAAACAAAGGATTGACCAAAGCGCAATCCAGAAACAGAAAGAATTATCAGAGGCATTGGCACAATTGAAGGCAATGAACGAGCAAATGATGAAAACAAAAGATGAGCAAATTGCTCAATTATCATCACAGCTCGAGAAAACAAAAGGCGTTCCACAAGTGGCTTAATTTAGAGCAGAAGCATTGCAAATAAATACTGCGTTAATATCCCAAATTAAGCTTATGTGTCAACAAATAGCCCAGGCAGAGCCACTATGTGAATTAACGGCATCTATAAGTAAGCAAGTAGACAAGGCCAGGACTGAATTGGATCAAGCTGAAGAAACGATAGCTGCATTTCTTGACTGACAAGATTCTGACCAAGGACAAGCGGCTAATTTACCCAGGATCTTAGAATCACACAAAGATATACTCTTCACTGAATGGCAGTCCCTGTTAATGAAAGCAGAGAGGGCGGTTTCAAGATGTAAATCAACTTCTAGCAATTTATTTGAATTGGTCAATAACACTCTCTACTTATCAAACACGATTTCCCAATGCACACCAGGAAAGTTGACAACAATGAAAACGTTGGAGCAATCATGTTATCCAGATCTGGAAGAAAAGGGGAGGTTAATCGCTGGGATTAACAGTTTAACTTGGGACACATATTGGTTCTTCCTCGTAAAGCCGCACACACAGAGAGCCACCATCAAGTGCCTAACAGATGCAATCGAGTATATTATTCCCGATATTCAAGATGCCACCTATGCCGCCAAGCTCAGCTCGCACCTCAACAAACCACCTGAAGTAGAGCCAATGCTTGCGATAAGTCAGCTCAGATTTAAAAGCAAGCAGCCTACTTGATGAATCATGCTACCGATTGCCAGATCGCTGAGGAAAATAGGATCAAAATTTATTGATACCAATTAAGTAGGATTTCTGTTTTATAGATAGGTAGATTAATTAAGTATTTATAGACCCTTTCATTTTTTTGGAAAGGGTCGTAAAGTTTTGTACCTGACTTAAAGGCTGAAGTTACACTATTGTGCTTCAGTCATATTCTTTTATGAAACTGGACCAGTTGTTCTTAATTCGATAAGGAAGCTTTTTATGCAATTTTGCACTATTGTCTTTGTATGGAAAATGTTTCTGCGTTGAAGGAAGAATTACAAGTAGCGATTGATATTGGGAGTGTCAAAGCAGCTCATATGGTGTTTCTATCTATGTCTGAATTCATTCCTTTCATGTGAATTGTTATTTGATTATCCTTGCTATTATTGATTATATGCATGTGCTTTAACAGCAGCTCTATATTCCTTCCACTATTGGATGTTTTATGGTATGCTTTTATTTTAATCATGTATGTGTCGATGATATAAATGATGAGTGTAGTAATATCGCTTTAATCGCTTTGCTTAACTATTTAGGCACAGTAATCTTGAATGAAATAATATCCATGTCTGTTAGATGGAGTCATCTATATGCCTGTCTATAGACACAGACCATCAAGCGCTACACTTTTAAGCTCAATAGGTTCCCGGGATAGGTCATAGTTCTTGTATTCTTGTTAATAGATTTAGTTATTCGCCCATCATTAGCTTAGTTAATAAATCATCCATTCATCCCGTTTATCCACTTTTTGGAAACTGGTCCCATTATCCCCAGTCGGAGCCATTATTCCAAACGGAAAAGGAGTTGTACTAAGGTCCGACCCGGGTGGTTATCCCCAATGTTGTTGCAGCGATTTTCGGGGCATCAACATTTTTGGCGCTAGAAGGAGGGCCAGACTGTGAATGGCACGTAAACCAAAATCTATAACCCATTCTAAGAGTAATTCTCCCTCCATATCCCCTCGAACTTCCCATTTGCATACTGGTTCTCCAGTATCCAAACAAGAAGAAGAGGAATCAACTACCACTGCTCAAACCCATCATACTGTAGAACAATTAAGTCTTGAATCGCCTGAAGTCCAGTCTCTTATCCACAAACTTCAGAGCTTCTCGATTTCACCACAGAAATCTGAGGTATCAAAAAGCAGTGCGACTTCGCAGTTCAATTTACCTCACCCTCTCACCAAACTTCAGAGCGAAAAGCTCGGTATTGAACCCACTAAGTTCCCTTTACCCAAAAGGAAAAAGTCGAAGAAATATACTGAAAGATCTGATAGTGAAGAGCTTTCATCCACATCCTCCATTGCATCTTCCTCTCTGTAAAGTCAACCATCCGCTCCCCCATTACATATCATTGTTCACCAGGGATTAGGTACTACAACATCCCAACCTGCTCACTCCTAAAATTTGTTTCCTTCCCAGACATCTGGAATTCCAGCGGTAGTATCAACCACTACTGCTATTATAATGGCAGATCCATGGACTAGACCTGGTGCAATCAATATGCCTGCACCATTGCATCCATTACCAGATGCTCCTGAAAAATGGCTACCCAAATGTAATCCAGATGATGGGACCTAGGCTGAGGAACACATTAATAATTTCATGTTGGCAGTCAACTTGAAAGGAGTAACAGAACAAGATGTTGTTGTTAGACTCTTCCTTTACACCTTGCAAGGATCAGCAGGATCTTGGTATTTTTCTTTACCCTCTGGTTCCATTACCAGTTGGAACACTTGCCAAGAGCAGTTTCTTACCAAATATGGAGATGATAGGTATTTGGCTACCCTAATAAACGATCTTTCCAATCTGAGAATAGAGAATAGGGAACCAATTAAGGAATTTAATGCCTGCTTCAATAAACTCCTGAATAAAATCCCTACAGCCTCCAAACCAAGTGAACCAATTCGAAGCGAATGGTATATCACCGCCCTACTTGCCAATATAGCCATTTTTGTAGATAGGGCTGGGAAACCTACCTTGGCCGAAAACATGAAAGAAGCACTTGCTGTGGAGAAACGTATCAATGCTCTAGAGGAGAAGGCTGCTCTGGAAGACATAAAAGCCAAAAAAGTCTATTTCAAAGAGGACTCAAGAAAGAAAACCCCAAAAGACCCATACGACATGGAGGGTTTACAAAAAATCCTAAAAAATTTATCAAATGAAATGGTTGAAATAAAGAAACAGGTAGCCGAAACCTCAACCAAAAGACCCTTTAGGACTTATAAGAGAAATTAATCAAAGCCACCAAATGTCATATCTAATGCAGATTGAGAGCAAGAAGAAGAAGAGGAAGAGGAAACAATCTCACCAATTGATGATGAAGAAGAAGTAGTAGAATGTCATGGAATGTGGGATTTTATACTCCCAAACTCCGATACCGATAATGAAGAAGAAGCATTCCCAGTCACTACTAGGAGCAAAAGTAATTCTGAACCTCTTCAGGTAACGTCAAAGAAAAGGAGTGTAGGTGCTGCTACAACCAAAGAAAAAGTACCTGCAAAGAAATCACTTGTAGCAGTTCCCCAAAACCAGCCTTCAGCCTCTAATACTCCTCCAACATCTAAAACATTAGTGGTATCTGATTCAATGGAGTATAACATTGTTGATGACATGAAGAAAACTAAAGCAAACATTACGATGTTTGAACTTAGTAAATTAAAGCAGCAGCAGAAATTACTTCTTAAAGAATTGAATGTTGTTCCTTCTACACCTCTTCCCAGTGCTAAAGCTGCTAATGATTCAGGCCAACCTCCCCAAGGTATGGTTGAAGCTACCGATTCAGTTCTGATTGGAGATAGATCAAGTTCTCATACTCCACCCTTCCTTCTAATCTATGAGATCTATAACAGAAACCTGCACAACTGTTTGATTGACTCTAGGGCATCTTCTAACATAATGCCAGCTTCAGTTTGTTCTAAACTGAACATTGAACCCCAGAAGTCTGCTATCCATATTGTACAGTTGGACAGGACCAAAGTGCAGGTTGTGGGAGAAATTAATTTCGTAACTATCAGGTTGTCTGCTGATCCCAGAGTAGTACAAAGGATTGATATTCTAATAGCCGATATACTTGAATTTTACGGTTTAATTTTGAGTAGGGATTGGTCTGAAAAATTACATGGGTATATTTCTACTGATTGGTCACATATGTGGCTTCCCTATAAGGGTAAGCCAAATCAAATAAGGATTGATCGAGAGAAACATATGACCCATACAGTTACTGAATTTGAACAAGAAAACCAACCTGTAACATTTAATAACAACATTTTGGGAAATTATTCATCTGAGTCATTCTTTGGTAACTTTACTGCCCAGTCATCCCCTTTCTCAGTCAATCATTTTTCATCTCAGATTGAAAATTTTTCACAAACAGATTGATCAAGATGTTTCAATGATACTGAGAAAATACAATGTTGTACTGTAGGTTAGAATTCGAATGCACTAACAATACAGCTGAATATGAAGCCTTAGTCCAGGGACTATATAAAGCAATCGGCCTTAAAGTGAAATATCTAAAAGTATTTGGCGATTCTGAAATTATTGTTAAACATGTGAGGAATGCAATCCATTGTCTTTCAAATCACCTCAAGAATTATCAATCGCTAGTACAATAGCTTACCTCGCACTTTTCCGCATTCAACATTTCCTCCATCCCTAGGTCTCAAAACTCGGCAGCCGATCTCCTAGCTAATGTAGCTTCCAAGCTCCTACCTTCTGAAGAGTACAGCCCAGATAGATTTTCCGTAGAATTGATTTTTAGGCCCTCAATTCCTAACAATGTCACTAATTGGAGATTATTCAACCATGATGAGGATATTTTACAATTTCTAACTTCTGAAAAGTCCTATGATGATCAAATTATTGAGTAAAATGACCATGATCTACAAATGAAAGAAACGCCTCAGGAAAATTCAATCCCTAAGCCAGTAGTAAAGCTCGAGGATCTTTATGATATCAAAGACATGTTTAAACCTGTAACTAATGCAAAGCTCCAAAGTTCTACCCTTAGGTTTGAATTGATAAATCTTGGCACCAAGCAAACTCCTCAAAACATTAACTTAGGACTAATACTTTCCTTGGAAGAGAAGGAGGCATTCATTAGACTGTTAAGGAAAAATAAACAGGTTTTTGCTTGGAAATACGATGATTTGAAGACATATGATACATCCATTATCCAGCATACCATTCCAATGATTCCCGATCAGAAACCGATTCAGCAGAAGTTAAGAAAAATACATCCAAACTTAGAGAGCCAGATAAAATCGGAACTTAACAAACTCTTGAAAGCCAAGATTATTTTTCCTGTCCGACACTCAAACTAGGTCTCTAATATGGTGCCAGTCAGAAAGAAAAATGGCGACATTCGGATTTGTATTGATTTCAGAAATTTGAACAAAGCAAGCTTGAAAGATAATTTCCCATTACCTACTATGGAGCAAATACTTCAATCAGTAGCAGGCTCTGAATTGATTTCCTTTCTAGATGGTTTCTCAGGATATAACCAAGTCCTGGTTCATCCTGATGACCAGCTTAAAACCACATTCAGAACAAAATGGGGAACATATGCATATCAGAAAATGCCTTTCGGACTTATAAATGCAGGAGCGACATTCCAAAGAGCTATGGATATAGCTTTTAAAGGGTTGATTAATAGAACAGTGGTCGTCTATTTAGACGATATTACTGTATTCTCTAAAGAGAGGTCTAATCATTTGCATGACCTAAATCAAATTTTTCAACGTTGCAAAAGATATGGTATTTCTCTTAACCCTAAAAAGTCTTTCTTTGCTCTTGATCAAGGGAAGCTCTTGGGTTTTATTGTGTCCAAAGATGGCATTTGTATTGATCCTGATCGGATCAAAGAAATCTCTAAAATCCCTTTCCCACACAATAAAAAATCGATGCAGTCATTTTTAGGCCAGATCAATTTTGTTAAAAGATTTGTTCCAGATTTTTCTCAGATTATTTTGCCACTTCAAACTATGATCAAGAAGAATTCAGTCTTTAAGTGGGGACCAGCAGAAAAAGAAGCGTTTGATCTAATCAAGCAATCAATAATCAATGCCCCAGCCTTAAATACTCCGAATTTTTCTAATCATTTTACATTGTATACCATCACATCCAACTTATCTTATGCTGAAGTACTCACGCAACTAAATGATCACAATCTGGAAGCACCCATTTCATTTTTTAGCTCGAATCTTCAAGGTGTTGAATTGAATTACTCCGAGGTAGAAAAAAAAGCCTTTGCTATATTTAAAGCGGTCAAACATTATAGACCCTTCCTTTTGAAAACCCACACAAAAGTTATAGTTCCTTTCCCTGCAGTTAGGCAACTACTAATCCAAAAAGAACTGGGTGAAAAAAGGGCAAATTGGGTCATAGCGCTTCAAGAATACGACTTAGAAATTAGGCCGGCAAAGATTGTTAGGGGCCAAGGTTTTTTCAGGTTATTGTCAGGAGCATCCAACATCCCAGAATCAGGTGATACAGAACCAACTGAAGAAATCAATCAGATAAGTATTATTGATTCTGAGTCACAATATGCAGATTTAATCTTTTATTTGAAAAATGGTTATGCACCTCCTAACCTGTCTTATAAAAACAAAAGGGCCATTAGGTTAAAAGCGAAAAATTTCACAATTATTGATGATGTGCTTTTTAGACAGAATTATGATTCAATCTTATTAAGATGCCTTGAGAAACCTGAAGCACAAAAGGTTTTGCAGTACTTACATGATGGACCAGCAGAAGGACATTTTGCAGCTGACACAACAGCTCAAAAAATTATTCATGCTGGATACTATTGGCCAACTCTATTTAGAGATGCCCACGAGTATGTAAGGAAATGCCACAATTGTCAAACTTCTAGTGGAAGACAACGAAAACCAACTTTCCCTCTGCAACCAGTCAACATTGAACAACCATTTGAGCAATGGGGATTGGACATCATTGGGGAGATTACTCCACCTTCTTCCAAACAGTATAAGTATATCCTTACTGCTACCAATTATTTTACTAAGTGGGTTGAGGCAATTCCTTTGAAGACAACAAATTCTGAAGCAATCATTGAATTCATAGACCAATTCATCATTACCAGGTTTGGTGTCCCAAATGCTCTTGTTTTTGATAATGCATTCTATTTCTTAGGCAATGCTATGTTTGATTTCGCTATTAAAAGAGGATTTAAATTAAAATATTATGCTAATTACTATCCCCAGGGTAATGGTTTAGGAGAGTCTACTAATAAAAATCTGATCAAAATCATTAAGCGAACTATTGAACAGAATCATAAAAACTGGCACAAATCCTTAATGTTTGCATTATGGGCTGATAGGATAACACAGAAAGCTTCTATAGGATCTTCTCCATTCAATCTTGTGTATGGAAAAGAAGCAGTACTACCCACAAATGTTGTTCTTCCTTCTTTAGCCCTAGTACAGTTCATTAAGGAAACTCCTTCTTCTTCTATTCAGCTTAGATATGATCAAATTCTAAAATTAGAAGAAGAAAGAGAAAAAGCCAGGGTTACTCATGCCAAACATCAGCAAATCATCAAAGCAGCTTTTGATTCAATCTCATCCGGTTCAAAACAATTCCAAGTCGGTGATTTAGTTCTGAAATGGGACAAAGCCCATGAGGACAAGGGTAAACACACCAAGTTCCAGAAGATGTGGCTTGGACCATTTCAGATCTGTGAAAATATAGGCCATTTGACCTTTATATTGCAAGATTTATCAGGTTTGAGAGATTCTCTCCCTGTTAATGGCCTTATCTTGAAAAAATTCTTTAATTGAGAAGGTAACCCCTTCTCCTTTTTTTAGTTTAATAGAGCTTTTTATTTTGTAGAATCTTTAGGAAATAAAGTTGTAAGGTATCTTCCATTGACCTTTTGTTGCGTTTGAAAACTTGATCACAGAAGTAGTGTGATATTTGCTTTTAAATAATAGAGCTCACAATCAAAAGAGATAATTTCTAGGAAATTAGGTATCATTTTATTCTGACACCACATTTCAAGTTTTGTGAACTCCTCTCAAAGTTTAGAAGTATTGTAAATCATTTTCTGTTTTCAAATTGGTCTCAAAAGGTCATCAATATCAAGATAGAAGCTAATCCAATTTCAGCATCTTCAACTCTTACCCTGTCATCCATTTACTCTTAAGGAGAAGATTGTTCATCCCATTCACTAAAGTTTATGATTACTCAGAGTGTAATTCTAAAATATCTGATATTAAAGATAAGAGGTCTTATTACAAGCCTGCTTACCATGTTCATAGGGAAATAGTTTAACCGACATTACCAATACTGCATACCAAAATAGGGTAATGGCTTAGAATTATAAGACAAGGGGTCTCATCACGATCCAGCTTGTTCGGTTAGATTACTACCAGTGAATGGCATTGTCAATAGCTGGCCACCAAACCAAGACAATGGCTTTTTTATCTTATCAATAACAGAAAAAGGAAATGAAATACAAAATATGAAAACATGTTTTGAATTCATTTTGTTAATCACACTCTTAATTGGATGGAACAATGGACAATAGCATGGTTAAAAGGTAACCCTGTCGAAACTATAAACGTTTGCTGGCAGCAGAGGCTCTACCTATGACAGAAGAGTTCACTATAAAGCTGATTTGGAAAAGATTTCTGTTTTATCATTATAAACCAATAGAGGCCTTTTTAAAACTTAGAATGTATCTATTTTCTTAAAAAAGAGAGGAAATTAGCAAAAATAGATTCATTTTACTTGGAATGCATATATGCCTAATTATATTAGAATTTTCCCCTTTGATTAGAACTCTATTTTGAAAAAGTTTAAGTATTTCTATGCTTTTCACAGATAACTGGTTCTTCCAACGAATCGCCAATTGTTGTGCTCTACAACCCCCCCCCCCCCCCCCCCCCACATTTCATATCATCTCTATTTACAAAATTATCATATGAAATGGGTCCCTTTATAAATTAATTGGTATCAATATTGTATTGTTCAAAAAGGTCTGATAACCAAATGAAAACATTATATAAAAACCTTTTGAAAAACCCATTTTGATCAAATAAAACAATCTTTTATCATTGCGACAAAGCGATCGCAAGATTGCATATCGCAATGACATAGAGAACACAAATAAGTGACATATTGGCTTCCGCCGATGCGATATCGCTATCGGCTATCGGCGATACTCTATGCACATTTTAAAGAGCGCCCCCAGATCATACCCCCGATGCGATGCGATATCACAATCGGCAATCGCCGATACACTATCTATGCACATTGTAATGCCCATTCACCCCGATGCGATGCGATTTCGCTATCGACGATCGGTGGTATGCTATCCATATGTTTATATAATACCAATTCTCCCGATGCGATGCGATTTCGCTATCGGCGATCGGGGTTTCAAAATTGTTAACATAAGGTTTAAGTGTTCCTGACGCCCGATTATGATATAGCGCGGATTTCAAAAAAAGCCGTTAAAGTGGAGGGATATATTGATCAATTCATATTTAAAGCTTGATCTATCGAACAATGATTCACATGCGCACAACCGCCAAAACATCTCTAATTACGCTTAAAGGAATCATTAGGCCAGTTAATGGTATAATGGGCATTTAAGGATTGACAGGTTGTAAACGTCCATTTAATATAATTGTAAGATCTTCCCATGGATCGTATCCGCAGCCATTTTTTAGAGTTAATCTCTTAGCACGCTTTGATCGATATATCTTTCCCATATTGGATTTTCATTGTCATCTCTCTGTGTTACGTGTATTTTCGCCTCTGTGCAGAATTCATCCAAAGGAGAAAGCTCAGCCAAAATGGGGAAGAAATCCAAGAAGACGACAGGCGCTTCCGCTACGCCAGCTGCAGGGCAAGCTGTCGCTGACAAAAAGAATGGATTGATATCTGATACTACATGTTTGGGTCTCGTCAGAACTACTTGGCAAGGCACCTACAACCTGATTGAAGCCAAAGAATCAGAAGCAACAACAGTATAAGCCACTGTGGATTTAACTCGGAAATCCGAGGGTACTCTTAAGGACTTAGCTGACTCCTTCCTTCACCGGATAGCAGCTAGGGAACAAATTCTCCCATACACAGACATAGTGCGGTGGGCAATTGAAGAAATCCCAATCCTAGATAGAACCTTCAACACCAGAGACGCGAGAATTTGTGGGTCATTCAGGGCGGATGATCTAAGGCAAATGTATCATTTGCCTGAGCCAGAGAAGATATATAATAAGGCATTCCTGGAGAAATTCGCAAACGAAAATGAAGTTGAATCCGAACCCATCCGGGATTGGAGACAAAATCCGGCAAAGTACAAAAATGATTCTTCTGGAAGATGGTTCGGGGAGGAGAACTTCACTTATGTAAGAGTTTTCGGTAGCCAAGCCGATCCTCATGTTCTCCCTTTATACATACCAGATAAACTGTTGGCAAGAGAAATCTCTTACCAGATTATGGCTGAGAGTGTTACACAGACTCTCAAGAAGAATAAGAAGCAGGGTTGGCCCTCTTTTCCCTTGAGATGTGGTGTCTATACTCTGCATGATCTCAAACATGCAGAAACAGAAGCCACAAAGATTAAATCATTAACTATGGCGACTCTCCCAAATAGGCAGTTTGATCCAAACAAAGTTGCCTATACTGCACTAGAACAGGCCAAATTGACAAAATTTGATCATAAAGAAGATATGTTTGACGACCTGTTCTCTTCAGCTGAGACAATAAATCAGGTTAAAGCATTCGCCAAAGTGAAATATAATGATGAAGGGTTGACTGAATTTAATAAACTTAGAGAACAGAGGTTGCAAACTCTGCCTCTAGATTTATTAGCAACAACCCCAGCGACATCGTCAAGCGAGCCTGATCGGCAACAGTCAAAGGAACCTCCAGTTATAACGAAAGAACAAGAGAAGCCACAGGAGGAAAATCGGAAGAAAGAACAAGAGGAAAAGCAGAGAAGAGAGAGAGAGGAAAAGCAGAGGAAAAGTAGAGGAAAGGCAAAAGAGAGAGCAGGAAAAAGTGCGGAAGGAGACCCAAGCTGAAAAGGAAAAACAAACCACCATTGATGTCAATATAGATACTCATATTGACCCTAAATTTCTCCAGGAATGGAAGCAATTTGATTCCATTATCTGTGGTTTGGAATGTTCAAAGGACACGGACACTTCAAAGGTAACGGATACACATGATATCACTTCACCACAAGTTCTAAGTGGAACTAGCGGCCCACCCATTTCTAAAGAGGTAGAGGTAATACCAAAGGACCCCTCTGACCAAATCATTATGCAGGTAGAATACATTCCTCCCCTGGATGTTTTCTACATCCCAAGGCATAAAGCGGTGGTTAAACAACAAAGGAAAAGAAGAAGGACTGATCAACCTTCCCTTTTCCCAGAACAAACTGTTACGGGCAATGTAGTTTGGAAGGAGAAATTTGACCCCTCCGATGACCTGACAAAACTGTCACAGTATGCAGGAGCTTATTCGGAAGCAACAATAGACAAGGCATCGGAGGTAAGCCTTTTACTGAAAACAAAGGATCAGGAGATTTTCTCATTACAGGCACAATTAAATGAAGCAAAGCAGAAAGCGGAGCAGGCAGAGCAGCAATTGTTGACACAGCAGCAAGTGAACAGTCAACTAACACAACAATTGCAGGCAGAAAAACAAAGGATTGACCAAAGCGCAATCCAGAAATAGAAAGAATTATCAGAGGCATTGGCACAATTGAAGGCAGCGAACGAGAAAATGATGAAAACAAAAGATGAGCAAATTGCTCAATTATCATCACAGCTCGAGAAAACAAAAAGCATTCCACAAGTGGCTGAATTTAGAGCAGAAGCATTGCAAATAAATACTGCGTTAATATCCCAAATTAAGCTTTTGTGTCAACAAATAGCCCAGGCAGAGCCACTATGTGAATTAACGGCATCTATAAGTAAGCAAGTAGACAAGGCCAGGACTGAATTGGATCAAGCTGAAGAAACGATAGCTGCATTTCTCGACTGGCAAGATTCTGACCAAGGACAAGCGGCCAATTTACCCAGGATCTTAGAATCACACAAAGATATACTCTTCACTGAATGGCAGTCCCAGTTAATGAAAGCAGAGAGGGCGGTTTCAAGATGTAAATCAACTTCTAGCAATTTAGTTGAATTGGTCAATAACACTCTCTACTTATCAAACATGATTTCCCAATGCACACCAGGAAAGTTGACAACAATGAAAACGTTGGAGCAATCATGTTATCCAGATCTGGAAGAAAAGGGGAGGTTAATCGCTGGGATTAACAGTTTAACTTGGGACACATATTGGTTCTTCCTGGTAAAGCCACACACACAGAGAGCCCCCCTCAAGTGCCTAACAGATGCAATCGGGTATATTATTCCCGATATTCAAGATGCCACCTATGCCGCCCAGCTCAGCTCGCGCCTCAACAAAACACCTTAAGTAGAGTCAATGCTTGCGATTAGTCAACTCAGATTTAAAGGCAAGCATCCTACTTGATGAATCATGCCGCCGATTTCCAGATCGCTGAGGAAAATAGGATCAAAATTTATTGATACCAATTAAGTAGGATTTCTGTTTTATAGGTAGGTAGATTAATTAAGTATTTATAGACCCTTTCATTGTTTTGGAAAGGGTTGTAAAGTTTTGTACCTGACTTAAAGGCTGAATTTACACTATTGTGCTTCAGTCATATTCTTTTATGAAACTGGACCAGTTGTTCTTAATTCGATAAGGAAGCTTTTTATGCAATTGTGCACTATTGTCTTTGTATGGAAAATGTTTCTGCGTTGAAGGAAGAATTACAAGTAGCGATTGATATTGGGAGTGTCAAAGCAGCTCATATGGTATTTCTATCTATGTCTGAATTCATTCCTTTCATGTGAATTGTTATTTGATTATCCTTGCTATTATTTATTATATGCATGTGCTTTAACAACAGCTCTATATTCCTTCCACTATTGGATGTTTTATGGTATGCTTTTCTTTTAATCATGTATGTGTCAATGATATAAATGATGAGTGTAGTAATATTTTAATCGCTTTGCTTAACTATTTAGGCACAGTAATCTTGAATGAAATAATATCCATGTCTATTAGATGGAGTCATCTATATGCCTGTCTATAGACACAGACCATCAAGCGCTACACTTTTAAGCTCAATAGGTTCCCAGGATAGGTCATAGTTCTTGTATTCTTGTTAATAGATTTAGTTATTCGCCCATTATTAGCTTAGTTAATAAATCATCCATTCATCCCGTTTATCCACTTTTGGGAAACTGGTCCCATTATCCCCAGTCGGAGCCACTATTCCAAACGGAAAAGGAGTTGTACTAAGGTCCGGACCGGGTGGTTATCCCCAATGTTGTTGCAGCGATTTTCGGGGCATCAACAGCTACAAAAAAAAAAGTTGAATCCTAATGAGGCTCTAGGCCTTCTTATTTATACAACTGAAGATGCCAAAAATTTCCTTAAATTTAGGGAGGCTTGGCTCCCAACTTGAGATCAACTTGTCTTCAACTATCACTAACTTGGCTGCCAATGACCTCAGTGGCTTGGCTACTTGTAACTCCGAGCTAATGAGATCTGGTGGAGGAATATTTGAGTGAGTGAGGAGTTAAGGAGGGAGATCCAATCTCCTAAAATCCCTCTTGCTTGTCTACTTCGAGTTCATGCACTTAAATTAGCCAAAATTGCTCCAAATCCTGCAATTAATGCACATTAGTCCACATGACATAACATCTCATCTTTACCCTTCTCACTAAGAAAAATATAACAAAACATGTAAAGAAATGTGAGAAAAGTTGATTTTAATAAGCTGGAGAGTGGCATTAAGGTCCATATAATTTACCTATTGATGAGCCTCATCACCATGCATGCAATTGATGCCTTCTAGTTTCTCCCACAACAAGGCATGCCAGCGACTTTAGACTCTTTCAACTACTTATGAGCTAACAACCCTAGATTTTGTGCCTCTTTTTTAGGGCCAAGACTCAAGCTGCTACCCAAAACTTCATGAAACTTTCAAAAATGATAAATAACAATGGAATAAGGCTACCAAAACAATATTTGGTACAAGTACTTGATCTGACCCCTACTAGCCATGACAGACATTTCGTCAAACATGTCACCAATATGTAATCTACATGTCATAACAACATATATGAGTATAGTGGTCTCATAATTATCCGAGATTCATAAAGAAGCATTGTTGCTCTATCACAATAGTTGAAGTATCATCTATTAGGTCATATATTGATTGTACATTCATTTGCAAATTAAAAAGTGATGAGAGCCATATCTCAAGTCTATCATAAAACATACTCATAACCAGCATATAACCAACATAAATAATAATGATAGAAGAACCATAAAATCCACATATAAGCCAATACATTTACACATGAGATACCAAGGAGAAAGAACTCTTATTAATGAATGCAAAAGCCAACCAAATTTGGGACTTCCACAAACCACCCGACCATAGATTGGTTGAACCAAATATTTCTTTCACCCAATCACCCCCATGCCATATTCCAAGTATGAATGTTGGACTCACAACAAAACCAATCTAAGTTGCCTTAAGCTTTACCACAATCCCCACCAGATTATTAGGCCCTAAAAAAGCATGGATGCCACTAGATTTCTCCGCTTACACCATGAGGAATTTTCTTGTCTCTTAGTCTCTAGGCCTTCCCGTATATCCCACCACACAACGATCGATGATTCCTTGGACTAATCAAGACTCCAACCTCCATAATTTATCATATATCTTGCCATTCATGTGTCAAGGATTCCTAGGCTTGATCAAGGGCACACACCTCCAGGATTTACCATATATCCTACCATTCACTGGTCAAGGATTCCTAGTCACACCAAATCCTAATTTACTGCAATCCCACTTTCTCTAGTCCAGGGATTCCTAGGCCTTTTGTTCTTTCTTCCAAATACCACCTCACTCAGTTTCGAAACCATCCAAAAATCTAGCTCAACCAAATACAAGAGATCCCATCACACCATGCTTATCTGAAAATGGAAAGGCAAGGCTGAAGAATACTGTCACACCTGTAAAAACCCATGGTAATGACAACAAGAGAACCAAATACACAAATCCATATACCATGCATACCAAATCTAGCAAGGAAATCACACATGAAAAATGATACCTGCAAATAATCCCACTATAGTTTCTCTTCCTTTCTTGATCTTTGCTTTCCTTTTCCTTCTTAGCCCTTCCTTTACTTTCCTTGATCCAATGCTAGAGTGCTCCAAGAATTCTCTAAGTGTCCAAGAGTGAGAGAGAGAGATAGAATAGGGAGAGATTTCCAAAACTGAACTGACAAAAGGTACCAACTGATCCTCAAAAGCCTTTTTATTAATGAGGCCTCTAATTTCTTCATTTTTCCATTACTTCCTTCATTTTCATCCTCACATGCAACCTGTTACCTTTCACCTCCTTTTCTCCTAATTTCCATTATTTTCATAAATAAAATTCCAATTAATGCCTCATGGCTTTCCAAAGCCTTTGCCATTTCTTTTTCCAATTTCCTTAGCCATAATAAACCAAATGAACACCCACACTAGGATGTTTTTCCTAATACTCAACTTCAATATGTGTCCCATGACCTTGGTTATTATTGTTCCTTTATTAAGTTTATTTACTTGGAATGTTTTTACTAGGGTTGTTACATTAGGAATGGAAGAACACCCATATGTACGGAAGAATTCCTTCAAATCCAAGGAGGGATTCTTTTAGTGGTTGGCCATGCTTTTCGGTTTGAAAAATACCCCTGCAACTTTTATGAGGATCTTGGATGAAATCTTGCGCCCTTCACCAACTCGTTCATAGTTGTATATCTCAATGACGTCCTCATCTTCAACAAGAGTTGGGAAGAACACTTGCAACGCATTTGGTATGTCCTTCAAACCCTACGACAACACAAACTATGAGCTAACTTAGAGAAATGCACCTTTGGCATGAGCCAAATCCAATATCTAGGTTACATCATTGGTGAGAAAGGTATGCATGTGGATCTGGCTAAGATCCAAGTCATTTAGGATTGGCCAACACCAACCACTTTAATAGAGCTTCAAAACTTTTAGGGCCTTACTAATTTTTATTGGAGGTTCATGTTGGGATTCTCTCATATCACTTGGCCTTTGAGTCAAGGTACCAAGGGTAGAGAAAAAGAAACGTTATCCTAGTCTGAGTCCCAACAAAAGGCATTCGTTGAGTTGAATTACTGACTTTGCTTTGTACCAATACTCACATTTCCAAACCTATAAACACCATTTGAAATTGAGACAAACACCGTCAATTGTGCTATTGGTGTATTTCCCACCCAGTAAGGGCCTCTGGTGGCCTACCATAGTGATACACTTTCTAATACAATCCAAAAATACTCTAACTACGATAAAGATATGTATTCCATCATGAAGGCCTACCCGAAATGGAAACATTAAATTATGGGAAAGGAGACGGTCATCCACATAGATCATTGACCTCTTTAGTTCATACAAGCACAAAGGAAGTTGCAAGATAGTCACCATCAGAAGTGGTCCACATATCTTCAACAATTAATTTTGAACATTAAATATAAGAAGCATAACACCAATCATGTTGCAGATTGCCTCAATTGGCCCTCGGTTGCACCACTCACCACTATTCTCAACTCTTCTGGCCATGAGACCTCTGGATGGCTGCAACTATTCAAAAATGATCTAGAGTTTTCCACCACATACCAGATGCTAGTGGATAGAAAGAAAGTACTAGATTTCCACCTCCATAACACATTATCATGCTACTTGCACCACCTTTGTGTTCCTTCAAGTGAGCGTACCAAGTTGATTTGGGAGGCGCACTATAGTCTGTTCGCAAGACATTTTTTTGTGGAGAAAACTATGGCAGTGCTGTAGAAATACTTTTATTGGCCAAAAATCTGATAGGATGTTGGAAAGTATATGAGATATTTGACTTCTTATTTCATCTCCAAGCCAACCATCAAGAAGCAAGGCCTATACACTCCTCTTCATACTTTGTTCATTAACAATACATTTTAGATGTGGGTGTATCTTCAATTTGAGCATCTCTAAAGTTATTCGGCCGCTCATGAAGTTAAAGTTTCGGTTTCCCATTTAGTGTGTCTATGCTTGAAACTGGGCGCAAAGAAATAGAGGCTTCGATTTGAAACAAAAGATTGGAAATAATTAATATTTAGTCTAGCAAACACATACTGGAGCTGAATGTTCAAAGCTATTTTGAACAGTACAGTTGGTGAATGCTACAGTTCAGAACGTTGGTAGTCATAGTCAGGAAGTGGTAAAATGAAGGGCGTTTTGAAGGTGAATC
The DNA here is from genome assembly GCA_031772625.1 of Pinus tabuliformis. Lineage (NCBI taxonomy): Eukaryota > Viridiplantae > Streptophyta > Pinopsida > Pinales > Pinaceae > Pinus > Pinus tabuliformis. The sequence continues at coordinate 728,330,324 of CM062813.1, forward strand.
AAAAAAAAAAAATTGAAGTTCATCCAGGCATCATTGTCAAGGATGAGGGTGACAACATCAAGTGTATGCCGATCATTTCAAGAATAATTTCACTTTATGCTGAGTAAAACGAGTTACAATTTGATGTTCTTGGCTGCCTTATTAGTGTGGGTACCACAATAGATCCCATGTTGACATAGGCTGACAGGCTTGTGGGGAAGTCCATGGAAAATTTGGTGAGCTATCTTATTATATGTTGGACATTTTATTTATGTGCCATGAACTGTCTTTACATCTATCCTAAACTATGAAAGTGTTAATCCATTTGGTGAGTACATTCGAATGTGTTGGTGTATTCTGCTAGTATGGTGCATGTGAGGCATTTAAACTAAATGTTGATTGAAGCTATACACTAAAGGGAGCCCCATAGGTGTTGAATTCCTCTTATTATATGTTATTATTGTATGGTCTATACATTATGATGGGAATGTACTGGTTGAATTAAAAGTAGTATTTTATGGAGGAGAGTTCAATCATTTCCTACCTTAAGAACTTAAGAACTATTACACGTTGATTGTAATAGTGGTGCACTTGTTATGGCTCTAATTGGTGGAGTATTAGAGTTTCTCAAAACTCTTATACAATCTAACCTCGATGACACAGTGAAAATAAGAAAAGACTCTCTTTCAAACATTCAAAATTGTCTACAAAATGCACAAGAGAAAATTGATTTTTTGCAGCTCGAATCTCAACTACAATAGGAAGAATTACAGCAGTGGAGTCATCATTCTGAACCTGTTTCTATTCAGAAGATTGAAACATACTCCCATAAACAACAAGACAATAATATTACAGTTCATTCAAATTTAGTACCCAATAAAGTAGCAGTTGTACATGCAGATGCAGAAGTTCAGTTTGCACTTCCCAAGCCCATCATTAGACCTTGGGAACAACTTGTCCACAACAAGCATAGAACTGGTGTTGGATATGACAAGGACATGTCCTTTCACATTCCAGACTACTCAAAGCCCATTCAGTTTCAGAGTGTTGGATTCATTCATGATAGTTCACCTCCAGCTGTTCTAGATTCTGCTCCTCTTCCACAGCAACAACAAAAAATTGTGAAATGCCAACACGGTGACCGAGTTGGCCATCTGAAAGATCACTGTTTTGATATTCATCCATGCAAGCACTGCCATAAAACTAGTCATTCTTCAAACAGATTCTTAAGAAACAAACCTCCTGCAAGAACAAAGATTCATCTTGGATGGATCACTTCTTGGCAATGGGCATCAACAGTCAAGAAGATATTACAGTCATATGTCAGAACTTGTTCTAGAGTATTGAACAATCTTGTAGTTGATTTTTCTCCATCATCTCACCTTGTATCTGACAGGGGGGGGAATGATGGTCATCTACAAGCTTCAAAGTCACATCAAGCGAGCCTGGGCCGCAACCTGCCACACCAGTTTTGGAGTTGTAGCTAGAGACAAAGATGCCCCTAAGCATGCATTCAATTGGTAATCTGGGACACTTCCTCTAGCAGAAGACTTCAGCTTCTTGCCAGTGTTGGAAGAGTTCCAGGAATTGCATTAAGCATTCCAGAGTTGTTGGTCATCCTTAAATTATCACAGGTTGAGACTTCCCTTTTCAAGTTGAATTTCTCCCTTTCATGCAAGGTGAGACCTCCCTTTCATGGTTGAAGGTTTCCCTCTTTAAAACATCAGGAGCACTTCCTCTAGCAGAAGACTTGAGCTTCATGCCAGACTTGGAAGAGTTCTGGGAACTGCACTAAGCGTTCCAGTGTTGGTGGTCATCCTTAAACCATCGCCCTTTATACCAACATTTCGAATAGCACATTCAACCTAGTGTTGCCATGCATTTTTGCACATTTTGTATTACAACTCTCTTCTTGGACTCATACATAACCCTTCAGATTAAGGGGGGAATGTTGGACACCTAATCCTCTATGGGTTAGTGTGGAAGCAGAATAGACTAAGGAAGTCCAAGAGACCTTGGGATGTGGAACCCAACGGTCAAACCATGTACTATAAATGTATATCACTTGTTAATAAAAAATGTACTCTCATGTTTTACCTTTCATATTATCTAGCTGCCATGTGTGTACTTAACATTAATATTAATCCCTTGGTTTTATAATATTAATCATTTGTGTTTAATATTATTTATTGGGGTTTATAATTCCTTGGGTTTAAAATATGGAGTTGTCTTTAGTGCGACTTTTTGGACTTTCCCGTGCCGAATCCGGTGGAAATATTTGAGGTGAAATCTTCATTTGTGTTATTTGAACTAGTTTTTTGACTCTATATATGGATTCAGGAAATCCCCTAGGGCACTTCGATTGCACAGGATTACCCATCAAGCTTGTGATTTCAATAAATTCCTGCCGGATTTTAGAGATATTTGACTGCAAAAACCCACCGTAAAAGCTTCACATAAATTGAAGGGAAAACGTAAGTGGTTTTTTTTACAACAACAACAATTACTCAAGATTAACTTGAATACGTAGTTGCACATGAAATCAATATTTATTAAATATCAGGAAAATAATCAACACATTGAACCTCAAGAAATATTTTCATACAAAAATTAATTTTAAATTTCAAAACTAAGCTGACAATAAATGGTTTCGAACCAGCAATCAACCCTTCTAAAATAACGATGCAACATTACAATGAATAACGATTAGCTATCCAATATTTGTTACACATTGTATCAAGTAAAATGAAGACAAGGCCGCAAGGACATAACTAAATAACAAGGGATATTACATAATAAATCCTAATCCAAGTATTCAATTATGAGGAACTACCGAAATATAAACTAAAATTGCTTCAGTCTCTAGCATATTATAAGGCAAGGGCCTTAGTGAAACCCTAGAGTAATCTTTAAGGAGAAAGAAATAAATATTATAGCGAGAAACTTTGATAGGTTAGTCGCTAGTTGAGGACCTGCATCATAAAAGAGGAAATGTTAATAAGGAGAACCTCGGTATCCCTCGATACAGAGAATAAAGTGAGCACATTGAAGCAAAACCTATTCACACATAAACCTAAAAAAGAAAGGAATATGGGTTAGCTGAATTAATTGTTAAGAGAAGATTAAAGCACTGCCAGAAGGAAAAGGCGAGAATTTTTACCAAAGTATTTCTTGAGTAAAGGATGAGACACATTCTAAATCCTACTAGGTGAATTAATAAGGAAAAACTTAAAATAACCTTTAAATATGTAAATTATAAAGTTAATATGTTAATTATAAAGTTAATCGAATCAAATGTTAGGGTTTTATTCCTAGTAAAGGGTGTTAAACATTTACTTTTACCCTCTACTAGAACTTGCAAAGGAAAAACCAAAAATAAACAAAAGTTCAGTATGTATTCGACAAAATCTTCAGAGAAAAAGGTAAAAGGTAGCATATGCCCTTGTGAATGTATATAGCGAAAACACGAACTTACTAGTGTAAATAAGAGAATAATTAACAAGATTTCAGCTGGAAGGTAACAAACTAAAAAAAAGGGGGTTGAAAGGATTAGGGTCAAGGTTACGAGAGGAATAACCTATGTTCAAACATGGAAGGGGGCCAACAATCCTCACAACCTATGTATAGGGAAATCAATTAGTTACACCATGGGAAATGTTACTAAAAAAAGGGGGGGAACTGGAAACTAAGATATGCCTACAAATCCATGTGCATACCTAGGAGTGGAACATTGAGATTTTCCTATCCTCCCATGCGATAGCTCAATAGGGTGGGCATCCTAAGCAAACAAAGCCCACCCTAAGCACAATATTCAAAGAGGAAACTTGCAACTGGCATAGCAATGCAGTAAAGACAAGATGAATTACAAAAAAAAAAAATACTTGACAACGCCTTGAACCTCGTAGAAAGGAGAATTAATTGCAGAGCGATCCTCTAGTGGGCAGACATCTGAATGAGGCGTGAGGCGCGAAAGATATGAGAGAGTAGTTACCTTCATAACTCCCTGGCCCCATATCCACAGTTGAAGTAAAACCATAGATTCTCCATCGTTGGATAAATACCATAGCTAAACCAAAGGGTTTATTAACATTAAAGCTCATAAAGTTTCAACTAAAAGTCTAAAAAGTTCTCGATGAGTTCCTATGTACGCTAACTTATGTTGAAAAGAATTAATGTACCGAGTATCTAGGGGGGTAATGAAGCACGAGTTAGAATACCTTGTTGCATAATAATCAACAACCAAAATTTAAAATACATCATTGATCATCATAGGTAAAGTGACTCGTTCAAGGATTGTAGACCTATACAATTACATGCTTATAGTTATGAAAATAAGTGACAAGTTACAATTTGCATTGATTCTCAAGTAATGTATATGACAATAGCATCATGAACTATATTAGTATGGGTGCCCTTTTGTGAGGTTTTAAATGTAATAAGTCGAGAAATAGAAGTAATTATTTTCGTTACTTAGGGTCATTTGGGTAAATGGGGATGTTACATGCTACAATATGTCTGCCAACTTGTAGCCCAGACTGCGACAAGAGGATTTGAACCAGGGTCTCTTAAGTTTCAACGATTTCACAAATCTCGAATTACCAACTGACTTTCAATGATTTCACATATACTTGGCAATAATGATTACATGTACATATAGACAAGTAGTAGTTACATATTCAATTACATACTCCAAATCCATACACCATCTCATATAAAAATGACAATTTACTATTTACAAAATATAAAATGAATTAATGAATGAAAAATATGCACTAGAAAAGAAACTATCTAGATAACATTAAGATTTGTTTGTGTTTTATTTAGGGGTGGCAATAACAGAAACAAATATTTCTCAATGGAAAATTATGATGAACATGGTGGATGGTGGCATCTAGAATGTCCCTAAAGTAATCTTAAATTTGGAGACGTAGAATTTTTTTATAGGTTAATAAAGTATATTACTAAAGCAACACACAAGTCATAATGGATTGCCTTAATATGAAAATCCACCATGGTCAATCATCGTGAATCATTGTCCAACATCGCATTGTGACAAATATTCTCTCAATATGAAAATCAATCATCGTCAACCATGGTCTACCATGTTTGTTTTAGGGTTTATAATATTTATCTTAGGGTTTATATACCTTGGGTTTACAATATTAGTCCTTTGGGTCTAATATTTTACCCTTGGGTCTTTAGTATCAATTCCTTGGGTTTATTAGTGCCTTGGGTTTATAATATCAATCACTTGATTTTATTAATCCTAGGGTATGATGGTATTGATAGGGTTTATGGTATTAATCCTAGGGTTCAATATAAATCCCTTGGGTTTATAATATAAATTCATTGGATTTATTAATCCCTTGTGTTTATAATATTAATAATCACTTATGTTTATAATATTAATCTCTTGGTTTCTCAATATTAATTCCTAAGATTCTTAATATTAATCCCTTGCATTTATAATATTAATATTTGTGTTTAATATTATTTATTGGGGTTTAAAATATGTAGTTGTCTTTAGTGCGACTTTTTGGACTTTCTAGTGCCGAATCGGGTGGAAAAATTTGAGGTTAAATCTTGATTTGTGTTATTTAAACTAGTTTTTTGACTATATATATGGATTCAGGAAAACCCCTAGGGCACTTCGATTGCACAGGATTACCCATCAAGCTTGTGATTTCAATAAATTCCTGTCGGATTTTAGAGAAATTTGACTAGAAAAACCCACCGTAAAAGCTTCCAAAAAGTCGCACTAAAGACAACTCCTTAAAATATTAATCATCCCTTTGGTTAATAATATTTATTATGATATTGATACTATCAATAATATTTTTGTATTACTATAATATGATAATTATTATTATTATAAATTGTCATTATGATAATTGTAACTATTATCATATTTATAATATAATTTTAATAATATTTTAATATAATTATTATTATTTTAATTATATATTTATCAATATTAATATTCGTGAATTTTTATTTATATCAATTATATTTAATAACGTAGTTGTGCTTGTAATTGATATGCACATATAAGCATATAAAGTATACTACTAAAGCAAGACACACTCATAATGAATAACTCCCAAATTTAATATTGAAAAACCTAAAACCAAATAAATCTAAAATTCTACATAGAACCCCATACTTCTCGTATAAGAAATGCCAAAAGGAAACAACACTTCCATGTTTTAAACTTTTTCAGAAAGAAAAAGTTGAATATATCATATTGAGATAATATAAAAGTCCAGATTTTACAAAAAACAGTTGAAGAGCTGATAGGTCTTGATCTTTAACACAAGGATAGATGAAAAAACCATAGCAAGAAAGATAATTCCCTCACGAGGGAAGGTAGAACAGAAGCATAATAACAGATATAGACAAAAATCAAAGATGGATACATCATAAGTCATATTCTATGTGCATCACAAGTCATGAGCATAAATGAAACTAGATCACAAGCCATAGACCATAACCTGTCAAAAAGGAAAACAGAAAAACAGATGAAAGAAATAAAACCGAAGATAAGTCGTGAATGGATCATAAGCTGGGAATGAAGAAATCCTAAATGAAGCAGGAATTCTCACCATCTTCAATCCTCAAGGACCATGAACCTGCACCAAGAAGCAGACCCTGTTTCGACAGACAATCCGCTTGCTGATTCTGAGAGCAACAGATGTGCTGAATGGATTTATCTTTTATGAGACCCCAAAATATATATAATCCTGGCCATCTGGACCGCTAGGTGAGGGAATCTGATGTGGCTTGACCCCAGAACATGATCTATTACAAATTTTGAGTCATCAAAAATGGAGATAACCTGAATATCACAGAAGGAACAAAATGCAAGAAGGCCAGCAAGGGCTCTTGCCTCAGCCAAACTATTTGTACCATTACCTCCATTCCAAGAAATATTGAATTTAAGGTCTATATCCATGATGATGAGTACCCCGCAACCACAAATTCCCTATTGCGCAGCACCATCAAAAAATGCACATGGAGGACATATGTTGATACAGCTATGCGACTTACTGATGTTTTTTTTCATTTTGGGTTGATTCGAAGGCATAGCTTCAAAGGATGTTATTACCTGTTGAACAATTGATAGCAAGGGAATCTTTGAGTCTTCGAAGATTTTGTGGTTCCTCCATTTCCACAAGAACCAGGGAACAATAATAACCATAGACCTCCATTGATCCTTTTGACCGCTCCACCAAAAATAAGCTTCCTGAGATGAATCAAAATTAGTGAGGGGGAAACCGTATATGTTTGCCAAGGCTTTCCAAATTTGGAGCGAGGATTTACATTTGAAAAAAATATGGAGATTGGATTCTGCATGAGACTCGCACGTAGCACATCTACTCAGGCCGTGCCAACTCCTTTTCTTCAAATTGTCCCATGTCAAGTTTTTATTCTGAAACACCAACCATGAGAACAAAATAAGCTTTGGAGGGCACCCTGACTTCCATAACAGCAGAGGAAAAATCAAGTCGGCAGAAGGATGCTTAGAACCAATCATATCCTTGTAAATATCTTTCACTAGGACCGACAAACAGGAATTTGGAATAGCCAAAAACAGATAGTCATCTGTGGAGGAACGGTGAAAGCTGTGTGCAGACAGTGACGCCTTAAAAAAAAGCCACATATCAACCAAGGACGCAGGCATGCCGAACTCGAAGGATTCTTTCCAGATAGGGATTGGACCATGCCACTCAGAAATGAGCTTGTCCCAGGTAAAAAAACCAAATCTATGAAAAAACATAATAAGCTCTCGTGGCATAGCTATGCCTTGCTGACCACCCATAATAGGATCTATACCTATAAGGATATTGTTGCCTGATTGTAAACTCCACATCAAATGCTTTAAGAAATAATTCTCAATCTTGCGAAAACTGAGCCAAATGGCCGAGCCATATTTGGCTCCAATCCTGCCTCTTCTATACCAATATTCTATGCCTCGCCCTTTCATGTATTTGTTTTTGATGGTGGAGCTCCACGGGCCTTCCCCAAAAACTCCTCTCCACAGAGATTTGCAGAGGAGAGCTTTTCCAAAAGTTCTCATGTCCAGCAATCCCCATCCTCCCATATTCTTGGGCAAGGAGAGCATTTCCAGTTTGACAAGGTGATATTTTTGCTGATTAGATCTGCCACCCCAAATAAAGTTAGCCGAAATCTGATTCATTTTGAGGATGATACTTGCAGGGAGGTAAAAAATATGAGCCCAGTAAACAGCCATTTGTGTTAGCACAGCTTGCGTTAAGATAACTCTTCCTGCTAAGGATAAACACTTGAATTCCCAAGCCGAGACTTTTTTATAATATCTGTCCGTCAACCACTGCCAGTCTGCTCTGGAGTAATTATTTGCTTTCAACTGAAATCCCAAGTACTTAAAACCATCTGAGATCGGTTTCGACTCGATTCCAAATAGGGCAGAGATCCAAAGCACCGTTTCCAAATTGCTGTCATTGTGATAAAGGGTGGATTTTGCCTTATTAATATATAACCCTGTAGCTTTTTGGAATCTGAATAAAATGTCTTGAAGGCAGATCCACGACATTCTGCAAAGCATTGCAAAAACTAAAACATCATCAACAAAGAGATTGTGAGAGATGAAGTTATTCTTACAGATCTTTACAGGCTTGCATCTATTTTCTGAGACCGCCTTGTTAATGTGAAGGCTTAGAGAATTCATAGCCAAGATGAACAGAAGAGGAGAGAGGGGGCAGCCCTGGCGAAGTCCTCTTTCAGCCGGGAAAAAAGGAGTAAGCATACCATTGATAATGACAGCATAATTCACGTTTTCCACGCATGCCATGATCCAGCTAATAGATCTCGAATTAAGGCCAATTTTCGCTAGTAAGCACCTTACAAAGCCCCAGTCTAAGCAGTCGAAAGCTTTCTGCAAGTCAATTTTAAGAATGGCGGCATCAGACTTATATGAGAGCATAGAGAAAAGACATTCCTGAGTATTGGCGACGGCATCCAGGATATTTCTGCCCTTCAGAAAAGCATGTTGGTCCTTTGTAAGAAAGGTGGCTAAAGTCCCTTTAATCCTTTCAGCAATGATCTTTGTGATGATTTTAAAGGAGATGTTGCATAAGGAAATTGGCCTGAAATCCTGAAATGAATCTGCCTCTACTTTTTTTGGGATGAGAGCAATTTGAGTTGAAGTTGTAATCTGGTGAATGCTCCCCGAGATTCTGGAAGCCTCAACCATCCTCAGCAAGTCCTGTTTGATAATATCAAAGAAGTGAAGGAAAAATTCAATTGTCCAGCCGTCAGGGCCAGGACATTTGTCTTTTTTAAAAGCCCTTATGACATCCAGGAGTTCATTCTCTGTTATAGGCTGAAGAAGACTTGCATTCTTTTCATCATCAAAAATTTTAGGAAACAGGTCGATACCCCAAAGAATGTCCGGGAAGCTACATCCTTCTTTTCTGCTGTATTGATTTTTAAAATATCTTACAACTTCTTTAGATATGTCTTGCTGTGAGGTAAAGAAACCCCCTTGACCATCGCTTATTTTCCATATTGTATTTTTCTCTCGCCTAGAATTTGCAAATTTATGGAAAAACTTAGTATTCCTGTCACCTTCGTGCAGCCAGGTTACCCTGCTTTTGAGCTTCCAGAAGGCTTCCTCTTGCTTAAGGATGTTCTGTTTTTTCCTTTCCAAATCTTTGATTCGGCATCTTGTGCTAAAAGAGAGGGAATTTGCATCCAGATCCTTTATGATTCTGTCAAGCTCCATCTGAATTTCTTGATAAGAGGCTCTATCCCTCTGTCTCTTTTTAATTTGCCAGTCCTTGACCACTTTCCTCATAGCTGATAGCTTATCCCTGAAAGTCAAAAAAGGGGGGATCTTATCATTAGCAGACAGTTCGTTCCAGGTTTTGATGATGACTTCGTTGAAATCCGAATCCTCCAGGCATGCCCTATTGAATTTAAAAGAGTAACCTTTTCTGAATCCGCCTTGCTTCCAGCTGAGATATATAGGTCTATGATCGGAAATGAAAGCCTGCCCAATGGAAGACTGTGGCATACCCAGCTTATCAATAATGTTGCCCCGTACAATGAAACGGTCGATTCTTTTTGCAATATACGCCTCCCCAGATCTTCCATTGTCCCAGGTCGGTAGCATTTTCGATGGAAATATATCAACAAGATTTCTGAGCAGGAATTCATTTTTTATGCGATCAGCTAGCGGATCATGTCTCCTGCAATTTCCCCATCGCTCCTCAGAGCTTAGAGTAAGATTTAGGTCCCCTGCAATTATCAAAGATTCTATATCAAGAATTTCTGAAACAAAAAAAATTTCCCAAAAGAGGGACCTATTCTTATAAGGAGCATAGGTGTTCAATATATTGATAGGGCATTCTGTCCCTCTGATATAGGCCGAAATGAGGATGCCAGCAAAGCATTTGTACGCTTTTGCTCTAATCCAGTTTGGGTCCCAACATACTGCCAGACCACCCGAAAGACCCTTTGCTTCTGATGCTACGAGGAACCATGAAGGAAACATTTTCCTAAAATAAGCTATAGACACTTGATTACTGTGCATGGTTTCTTGAATTAAAATGATTTTTGGCTGAGCTGAGGAAAAGAGATCCTTCAACGCCAAAAATTTGAGGTCTGTGCCCAGACCTCGGATGTTCATGGAGATCATGAAGGTCATTTGGAAGATTCTCCAGCCAAACTTGCTCTAAGGGGCTGAGATTCAGGAATTTCATAGATGGGAATATCGGTCAGGGATAGGTTCCTTATCCCGCTGTTATCAACAGTTGTTCTCCCTCTAAAATGTCTGCTACCTCCATTGTGCTTCTTCCTCACTGTAATGTTCTTTGCTGAGTTCGGGCTTATGAAAGGCATGGGCGGCTTTGCAGGTTTGTGAATGGTCAGCGGTTCGAGCTCCAGGGATTTTCTGCTTAAGAGGAAATCTAAGTCACTATCATATGGGTTTGCGGGAGATGAAGACGGAGAATTTAGAGGGGTGATAGCTGCCAATGGCTCCTTGCCTTTCGAGGGGGGGGACGAGTGCTTTCTGGGCGTCGGCGAAGACGAGGATATGAGGATGGGGTGGGAGCCCACGATAAAATCTTTGAGTTGGACGGGAAGAGGGGACGGAACAGCTCTGTCATCGATCGGTTCGGGAATAGGCGGGCATTGCAAAAAGGAGGATATGACATTTGCCGGGCATGCAAGCTTATCAGAGCTTTCGGGCTTAGACTCCTGCTCGCAGGAGAAATCCTGTGATAAAAATTGCGGAGATAATATAACATTGTTATTCTGACCATCCACCAGTTCCGTTGGGGAGAGGCTATCTGAATGAGGCGGAATCTCCCTTTCTTTGCAAAGAGGCGAGCTAATTGCCTTCCGGATTGGTGTAAGGTGTCCTTATCAGTGTTGTACTTTACAAAGGGAATTGAAGTTATCCTAACATAGTTTGTTGAATAAAATTATGCTTTTATAGGATAATTTTAAGATAAAAATTATATATATATATTAACATAAATTTATTTTAATTTATTATTTTTTCTAACAGAATTTTCCATTAAAATAAATATATACAGTTGTAGATGGTTCATATCAACACAATATCGTGCACCGTGCATTTTCACTTTGATATTTTTCCTATTTTCCTGAAGCCTACAATTGGAAGAATTTATAAACCTTTTAAACAGCACCCACGGCATCCTTGTTAGCACAATTCAATCCAAACTGGTTGGCGCAATGTAACTCTACGAATTACATGGCACGGCACGGCACCGCACGTGATGAAATGAAATAATTGATTGCGAACTTTTATCTTTTCTCAATATCTCGCGAGTGGCCACTGTCTCATAATGCGTACGGCTATGCGTGTCGATTCACATCCACGTAAGCGGCGAGATATAGGATCACCGTTAATTTTGACGTCACTCGTTAAACAGCATGTTGTTTTTCGTGGTGGAGAGTTCTGTCAATATGGAAGATTTTTGGACTGACTATAAAATTGTTCGACTGAAAAAAATTATCCATCGTCCAAAGTCCTACCGGGATTCTCCTCACCGTCGGTCACCACATATTCCATGTCGCTGGGCAAATATACCGTGTGTGCGCACTGTCCGTCACATCTCTCTATCGGCAGACCGCTTTCTGCACGGCTTCATATTGGGCTTTCCTATTTCCATCTCTATAGTATTATAAATGTTATCTGACATGACATACGAAGAGAATAGCCATAGCACCATAGCTTTTGAATGACAACAGATAGAAAAAAGGCAAACGTGAAAATGGCAGCTATTCTCCTCGGATGTCAGATAACATTTAATGTTATAGAGGTAGAAATAGGAAAAGGCCATATGAGGGCAGGTTTTCCTTTCAGTCTGATGGGCGGACTAGATTTTGAATAACAACAGATAGAAAAAAGGCAAACGTGAAAATGGCAGCTATTCTCCTCGGATGTCAGATAACATTTAATGTTATAGAGGTAGAAATAGGAAAAGGCCATATGAGGGCAGGTTTTCCTTTCAGTCTGATGGGCGGACTAGATTCAGTTATGCTGACGTATCCGCAGGTTTGATTTATTTATCGTAGCCGGCCCCACGGGGAATTAGCTCTTCCATCGATGTTATGCCACCTGGTTAGCGGCGATTCCATGGATAGAAATTGACGGACAAAATTGCAGGTCTTCCTTTCAGTCGATCTGATGGGCGGATGAGATTCTGGATGGTCGAGATTCGACAAGACAATTGATTATCATTTACAAATTAAATATCGCGCGTCGACACTGAGGTTCAATGAACCTGGCTTTCATATCTTACCACCCTCCACATGTTGAGGTGAGCCTTGGTGGGGTTGATTTGGAATTCCAAATGTTCGGTGCCAAATGCGCTGCACGCATTTTTTGATCGGCTTGACAGGAAATTTTGGACTGTGTGCGCAAATCAAGCTTTCATCAACATTTAAATGAGGGAAATTGCAAAACAGAGGAGCCATACTTGCCCTCTGCAATTTCCAAGGCCCATTCCCATGCCAGACTGTTCAACTTCCGCCCAGCTCAAACATAGTTTTTGCATGTAACTTGTAATGTGATGCTCTGCATAGATTTATATAGGCAATCCTTTAATCCTCTCCTATATTGGTTTCTACAGCAGTAAGAGCAATTCTTCGCTAAAGCCGAGCTATCATCCCCTTCTAGCTGTTCCTGCGCTACTTTTGCGTTCCCTGTTCGAATATCGAGCCCGTCTTTCTATCATGATGACTCAGACTCTCAGAAAACGCGACCGAGAGCCGGAAGCTCTGCTGGTCTCGACTGACGTGCTGGAGGCGAAACGCGTCCATGGAGAAGAAACGGAGCGGTTTTCTCCTGTGCTTCAATTAGACAAAATCCTATCGCAAGAAGAAGAGGAATGGGGTGCCAGTGAGGAGGTCATAAATGAAGTCAAGAAAAGCCTGGAGGAAGAGATTTGCACGCCTCCTTTCAATTCTTGTCCCTCAAATTCTGGGGACAATTTGACGTCGATCGATATTTCTAGCGGGCAAGAAGGTGAAACCCTAGCCTCGGACTTGGGGGATGATCTGTTTTATCTGTTGGGGCTTTCAGATGACGAGCTGGGCATTCCTGTGAGCCTTCTTACGAATATGATGGACGAAGTCCACCAGTCTACTGAGGAAACGTGGGAGGGTTTGTTGGAGAAGGCTGATCTTAAATCCATTAGCCAAGTCTGGGAATTCGATGACGATTTTGGAAACTATCAACAGTTTGCATCGTATGACGATGCCCATGAAGCGAGAGAGCTACAAGGTTATATCCACACAGATTTTGTTTGTCAAAACACGTTTTTTGACGGTGATTTTTCTGCGACCTGGACTTTGGAAGCTGCAGGCTGCTTGTAATCATAGCTTACTGAAGGTTGTATAAGCCTGTGCTCAAATTTTGTGCATACAACGTGGAGGAAATTTAATCTTTTACTCCGTTGGTAAATTGTATACTAAAATTTTCACGTGTTGGAGACGTTATTTTTACAATCCAGTATGTGTAATTCTTAAAATTCCTTTTGAATTTTTACAAACCTAGTATGTGCAATTTATGTTGAGATCTCATGCATAGGAATTATAATATAATTTATTTTCCTTGTAAAATAAAATCGAAAGGAACAACTTAATATATTTATAAATGGGTTTTATTATTTACAATTAAATTATTATACCATTTTAAAAAAATTTATAAAATAAAAAATATTTTATATATCGAATAAAAATATAAGAAAATGGATTAATCGTGAAAGTTAATCTATACATTACTATGACTTATCAATACCATATGGTTAAGAAACGGTTATTTACTTTATATAATTATTTGTTATACGAATTTTTGTTTTCAATTAATTAATTTAGTTATAATAAAAAAAGAAAAATTACTTTTAACATAATCACAACTTTTTATTAAGGATTAATATTAAAAATATTTTAAAATATTAAGTACATGTTAAATCTATCTATCTAATTATTAATTAAATTAAAAACAGAGCCCACAATTTTGCCTGGAAAATAATGGAAATTCCAACACAATTTTGGTAAGCTTCTAGCAAGAATTTTTATAAAATCTTGGTTGCAAGTGTCTGTTGAAATATAATTTCAACTGCAGCTTTATTTTTATTTGCGATGCGATCCATCGCATATCGCAAATCGCAAACTCACCTTGTCAGATCGCACCATATGTGTGTGCCCCAATTTTGTGTTCCGACCAATGGTTGAAGTACAAGCAGCCAATGAATTTGACGTGGAGTAAAAGTTTCACTTACTGCCAGTAAATGTCAGTAAAACAGTAAATGCAATTTACTGTGGGTTGGTAAGTTTTGGTGAAGTTTTTAATTTTATTTCAGCGGGAGTATGGACTCAAGTAATAGTTGGTAAAAGCATTTAATTTTTATTATTTCTTTTACGGAAGCATCGCAAGTGAAAACGTGAAGTAAATTCCTTTTGTTGTCATATATATATATATATATATATATATATATATATATATGTAATGTTTTTTTTTGTTGTGTTGATGAGAGTGGAGAGGGAATAATGCAGGAGTGCGTAAGAGTATTGTAATGCACAACAGTGCGCATGTGTAGTTCTGAATATGCAAAAAAAAAGGAACACCCAGCAAAGTGAGAAAAATCAATGTATGTAATTCTTCACAACAGCGTGTTAATTTAAAAAACTGAGACAGAGTACTCTCAGGAGAGACAAAGTATCTCTCAGGAGAGACAGAGTAGTTTTTGTGTGGAACTCAAATGTTCCCGGTGAATCCCTCTGAGAGAGAGGAAGAAATTTGTAACAACAGTTGCTTTTATTAATGAATAGAAATGTGTGGTGTGTGAAAACTCTGTCTGCTGCAAATAATTTTTTTTAAGTTTCCGCTGTGTTAAAGATCCTGTGTTTGAAACAGAGCATTGTCTCTGTGTTCTGTGATTTTGTTTTTGGGATTTTGACAGAAAAATCCCCAACAGTGGTATCAGAGCTAATCCAGGCTCTTTGAAGGGTTCAAAGAAGCTGAAGGAAGGATTCTTACTGCAGCAACTTCTCCAGTAGTGTGAAGACTCAGGCAAAAGAATCCAAGTGAGGTATTTGAAGCATAGTTAAGAGTGCAAAAATCGCTGGCACTAGCACCAGCAATAGCATGGGTATGCAGCTCCCATTATTTGATGGTAAAAACTATGACTATTGGGCAATAACAATGAAAGCCTTGTTTGCTTCCCAAGACTTATGGGAAATAGTTGAGGATGGTTTTGAACAACCAACAGATGAAAATGAGTTTAATGCATTAATTCAGGGAGAGAAGGATCTGTTAAAGAGCCACAAGAAGAAGGACTCAAAAGCCCTCTTCTTCTTGTATCAGGCAGTGCATGGAAGCGTGTTTCCAAGGTTAGCAGCAGCTAAGACATCCAAAGAAGCATGGAAAACTCTTAAAACGGCCTATCAAGGCATGGAGAAAGTGAAGACAGCAAAAATCCAGTTGCTGAGGAAAGATTTTGAGAACCTGTGCATGAAGGAGTCAGACAATATTGACTCATTCTTCACTCAAGTGATTGGCCTGGTCACACAAATAAAATCTCATGGAGAGATACTTGAAGAAAGGAGGATTGTGGAGAAACTATTGAGGTGCCTATCCTCAAGGTTCCATGTGATTGTCACCACCATAGAAGAGACAAAGGATCTCTCAAACTTTTCAGTTGATGAGCTTCATGCATCACTGATCACACATGAGCAGAGGTTGAGTAGAAATGAAAACTCATCTCTAGAGCAAGCCTTCAAGACCCAGATGTCCTTTGGAAGAGGAAGAGGTCAAGGTAGAGGAAACAAGAGGGGAAGAGGCAGAAGCCAAAACAGAGGTGGAAGGAACAGTCCAGCGAATGCTCAAGGAAGAGGCAGCAATCCAAATCAGAACCAAGGTCAAGGCAGCAGCCAACAAGGAGGACAACATCATGCTCAAGGACAAAGGTATGAAAAACCCAATGTCCAATGTTATTATTGTAAAAAATATGGGCATTATGCCAGTGAATGTAGGAAGAAGCAGCATGATGTGAGTAATAGATCTAGTGCAAATATCACTAGAGAAAATATCAGCCAAGATAATGTATTGTTAGCTTGTAACATGGCTGAAACAAATAGTGAAGATATATGGTTTCTAGACTCCGGTTGCAGCAACCATATGACAGGAAACTTAGTCCTGTTTTCTGCTTTAGATCAAAGTGTGAAGTGACAAGTCACACTTGGGACTGATAGCAAAATTTCTGTTATGGGTAAAGGAGAAGTTAAAATATTTACAAAGCAAGGTGAAAGGAAAACCATAGCAGATGTCTATTATGTTCCTGGAATGAGATGTAACCTCTTGAGTATTGGACAGCTTGTTCAAAAAGGTTACAATGTTTTCTTTGAGAATGATGTATGCACCATCATGGATATTCCACCCAGCAAGAGATGTATTGCTGAAGTGAGGATGACGAGGAACAGAATGTTCCCGCTCAGAATAAGGGCGGATTTGAAAAACAAAGATGCAATGGCAGCAATTACCCAAGAGGCTTTCCAAAGCCAACCAAAGGATGAAAATTGGTTGTGGCATTTGAGATTTGGACATCTCAACTTTGGAGGTCTTAACTTGTTGAGCAGAAAAGGGATGGTAAGAGGATTACCATTGATAGAGAAACCGGACAGCCTTTGTGAAGGTTGCATCTTGGGGAAACAACACAGAGAAAGTTTTCCTTCAGGGAAAAGCATAAGGGCACGAGCACCCTTAGAAATTGTCCACTCAGATTTATGTGGACCAATGCAAACCCCATCCTTAGCAGGCAACCAATATTTTCTAACATTGATGATTTTACAAGAAAGACTTGGGTTTATTTCTTGAAGAACAAATCGGAAGTGTTTGAAAAATTCCGAAATTTCAAAGCACTTGTGGAAAATCAAAGTGGGATGCACATCAAAGTTTTGAGAACAGACAGAGGAGGTGAGTATATCTCCAAGGAATTCCTACGGTTTTGTAGAGAAAATGGAATTCACAAGCAATTCACAGCAAGGTACACCCCACAGCAAAATGGAGTTGCTGAAAGGAAGAACAGAACCATTATGGATATGGCAAGGAGCATGTTGAAGGCAAAGCATTTGCCAAATGATTATTGGGCTGAAGCCGTAAATTGTGCAGTATATATTTTGAATAGGTGTCCTACAAAAGCTGTGATGAACAAAGTGCCGGAAGAAGCATGGAGTGGGAGAAAGCAAGGAGTCACCCACATGAAAATTTTTAGATGTGTGGCCTATGCACACATTCCAGATCAACTAAGGAGGAAGTTGGACAGCAAAGGGGAGAAATGTATCTTCATTGGATACAGTGAGGAATCCAAAGCTTACAGGCTGTATATCCCATCTACCAAGAAGTTCTTTGTGAGCAGAGATGTTCAGTTTATTGAGGAGGAAGCTTGGGATGGAAGCATAGAGAAAACAGTTAATGTTAAAAACTGTTTGTCTCATGATGAAGATGATGAGGAAATGGTAGAAATACATCCCCAAACAGCAGCGCCAACACAAGGACAGCAAGGAACACCTTTGAGGAGAAATGAGAGTGCTTCTCCAAGCACACCACAAACAGGAAATTCAAGTGCATCTTCAAGCACTTGCACACCAAGTGAAAGAGGTAAGAAATTTAGAAATCTAAGTGACATTTATAATGAAGGAATGAATTCCTTATTTGCCTTGTATTGTCATGTTGATGATCCTATTCATTTCGAAGAGGCAATTAAAGATAAGAAATGGATAGAAGCTATGGATGAGGAGATGAATGCCATAGAAAGAAACAAGACATGGGATTTGGTTGAGCTACCAAAAGGTAAAGAAGTCATTGGAGTTAAATGGGTCTATAAGACCAAGTGCAATGCTGAAGGAAAAATTGAAAGACACAAGGCAAGGCTAGTTGTCAAGGGATACAAACAGCAGTATGGGAGAGATTATGAGGAGACTTTCGCATCGGTTGCAAGAATGGAAACCGTGAGAGCAGTGCTGTCCATAGCAGCACAAAACAAATGGAAAGTTTACCAAATGGATGTGAAGTCGGCATTCCTAAATGGAGTGTTAAAGGAGGAGGTTTACATTGAACAGCCACTAGGCTATGAGAAGAAAGGCCAAGAGCACAAAGTGTGCAGATTGAAGAAAGCTCTTTATGGGCTGAAGCAAGCACCAAGAGCGTGGTACAGTAGAATAGACTCCTATCTACTGGAAAATGAATTTGACAAATGTGAGGGAGAACCCACTGTCTACATCAAAGAAAAGGATGGCAAGATTTTAATTGTTGTCTTGTATGTTGATGATGTTATTTTTACAGGTAATGATGACTACCTCATTGAAAACTTCAAATCAGTCATGAAAGAGGAATTTGAGATGACTGACATGGGTTTGCTGAGATACTTCTTAGGAATAGAAGTAGATCAAAATGAAAATGGGATTTTTATCTCTCAAGCAAGATATGTAAATGAAGTGTTGGAAAGATTCCACATGCAAGAGTGCAAGGCAGCAATCACTCCCACGGTAATGGGATTAAAACTCAGCAAAGAGGACAGCAGCAAGGATTTTGATCCTAGCTTGTACAAGAGCATAGTTGGCAGCCTTATGTATTTAACTGCAACTAGGCCTGACATAATGTTTGCTGTTAGTTTGATTTCCAGATTCATGGAGAGGCCAAAAGAGGCACATTGGCAGGCAGCAAAAAGAATTCTGAGGTATGTCAAAGGTACAAAAGGATTTGGCATTTTCTATACTTTTTCAAAAAGCTCAGACTTAGTTGGCTACACCGATAGCGATTGGGCTGGAAGTGTGGATGATCGGAAAAGCACATCCGGTTATGTCTTTCACATGGGTTCAGGAGCCATTTCATGGGCTTCCAAGAAACAGCCCATTGTGGCGTTGTCTACAGCAGAAGCAGAGTACGTGGCAGCTACAGCAGCAGCGTGTCAAGCGGTTTGGATGAGGAGACTGTTAAGAAGTTTATGCCAAGAGCAGGCAACAGCAACGGTGATTTTTTGTGACAATAGCTCAGCTATTGCATTGTCCAAGAATTTTGTGTTTCACAAGCGAACGAAACACATTGATACAAGGTTTCACTACATCAGAGAATTGGTGAACAACGGAGAAATTGTTTTACAACATTGCAGCACTCAAGAACAGGTAGCAGACATTCTGACAAAGCCATTGAATCAGAAGAGCTTTGAATTTTTGAGGAAACGTCTGGGTATGATTGATAACCCAGCAGTTGAAATTAAAGGGGAGTGTTGAAATATAATTTCAACTGCAGCTTTATTTTTATTTGCGATGCGATCCATCGCATATCGCAAATCGCAAACTCACCTTGTCACCCTCCGTTATGTGTTGTGTTCTCTGGCGATCGCGATGGTGCGATGCGATCTGATCGCATATCGCAGATCGCACCATATGTGTGTGCCCCAATTTTGTGTTCCGACCAAATGGGATTCTGCAATGCGATTTAAATGAAGTCAATGGTTGAAGTACAAGCAGCCAATGAATTTGACGTGGAGTAAAAGTTTCACTTACCGCCAGTAAATGTCAGTAAAACAGTAAATGCAATTTACTGTGGGTTGGTAAGTTTTGGTGAAGTTTTTAATTTTATTTCAGCGGGAGTATGGGCTCAAGTAATAGTTGGTAAAAGCATTTAATTTTTATTATTTCTTTTACGGAAGCATGGCAAGTGAAAACGTGAAATAAGTTCCTTTTGTTGTCATATATATATATATATATATATATATATATATATATATATATATATATGTAATGTTTTTTTTTGTTGTGTTGATGAGAGTGAAGAGGGAAGAACGCAGCAGCGCGTAAGAGTATTGTAATGCACAGCAGTGCGCATGTATAGTTCTGAATATGCAAAAAAAGGAACACGCAGCAGCGTGAGAAAAATCAATGTATGTAATTCTTCACAGCAGTGTGTTAATTTAAAAAACTGAGACAGAGTATTTCTCAGGAGAGACAGAGTAGTTTTTGTGTGGAACTCAAATGTTCCTGGTGAATCCCTCTGAGAGAGAGGAAGAAATTTGTAACAGCAGTTGCTTTTATTAATGAATAGAAATGTGTGGTGTGTGAAAACTCTGTCTGCTGCAAATAATTTTTTTTAAGCTTCTGCTGTGTTAAAGATCATGTGTTTGAAACAGAGCATTGTCTCTGTGTTCTGTGATTTTGTTTTTGGGATTTTGACAGAAAAATCCCCAACAGTGTCTAGCTTCAAGATTTTGGGTGCCCAATGGTTTTTGATGGTGCTTGATCCATTTCCACCATCAAAACAAAAATTCAAACACTCCTATTATAACACATAAACACCATAACATGACCATGTAAAAAAGAAAACATTCTAAGTGTTTGACTTACTATACAAAATAATTCATGGCATGCATGAGGGTCATAATGTAATAATGTAATTTAGTTCTCACAATCCAACTAGATATGATTATCATATATTCATTTAATGTACTTTAGGGATCAATATATTTAATACTTATTCCTCACATGGTATGATTTTGAATGTATTTGGAATCCAGACTATTCAATGTTTCATTTCTCACATGGTATGTTATTAACTCGATGGTTCTCGATACAACGAGGCACACATCCAGCTACACACAGATTCAAACTACCACTTGCCTTCAATTCGGAGAAAGAGGTACATGAGGTTGATCTGACGGTCATAATTCATCAAGCTATGGTTAGGGTAACTAATTGCGGTGTTGCAACTAATGGCTCTCATTCTTCCTCCGTCTTGGAGTGACATACATCTCTGCAACTTCCTCATGAGGTCATTGGTTCTCTGAGACTTTACAGAATCGTTCCACGGTGTTCCTATAGTAGGATCATGTTTAATCTCCTCCTTACCCTAACTATGCAAGAATTTATGTTCTGGCTCATGGAGGAAAGCCCTCAATTTTTCCCTTTTTTTCTGGCAGTTGCACTTAGTTACAAAGATCCTTACCTTCACGACTATATCAGGTGAGCCATTGTTAGTTGGTGCAAGTAGTTTAAAGATTGATGTTATTGATTCTCCGTAAGAGTTAAACCCTAACTGAATGTTTCTCTTTTTTCAAGTGGAGTGGGATGATTGCAGAGACATTGTCGACGACATAGCTATCAAGGGTTTTCTCAACTTGGACTACCTCTCACCTCCAGGTTGGAAATTGAACAAATCCCTATTTTCTTCGGTGTCTGGCTTAACTTGCCCATATTATTTCTTTTAGCGTTATTTGTGAATTGGTTAAAATATGCAGGGGTTTCTGCTTAACATTCTTCACTTGTTGGCTTCTTGAGGTTGACTTAGATCAATGGGTTCCTAAAGAGACCTCGAACTATTATAATTGAGATTGTTTTATTTATTTTTCGTTCAAGGCCCTCGGCTTAGCTTGTAATTTAAAAATATTAATTTTATTGAAACTTTGAGGCCTTTGGCCTTGCTCAGGTTATGGCAGTTTTAACTTTTGAAATTATCAAGGCCCTCGACCCTGCAGAATTGATAATAATACTAGAATTTTACATGTGCCAATTGTCCGTTATTAAATTTAAATTTGGTCTTGATTTAGTTGTTCTGATTTTTACATGAAAACGCATGCGTGTTGTATGTTAACAATTTGAGTTCGTATTATTTGTAATTTATTTAAGGATTGTTTCACTATTAATTTGGTTAAGGGTTACCCTCGTCGAGGGTCTATGCGACTTGTTAATTCGTTTATTGATTAAAATTTCCGTTGTTTTCTTTCGTAAGCATAAATTCTATTTGTATTTACTGTCTTTTCCTCACAATACATTAGGATGTTGAGACCTACTGAGAATTTCTCAATACCACCAACCCGTTATGGGGTTATTTTGTTTCTTTTTAATTTATTTCTAGTCTCCATCTCCATCTCAGATGCAAGGGTGCAGTTAGCCCAAGATTGAGGATTGTTGCAGTACCTTGATTTTCCTAGATGGTCTGAGAGGTTTCCTCGAAGTTTATACCAACAACCAGTTGTTAGTTAAAGTTACCAAGGTGTTTAAAATTTGAGTCAACTTCACGGTTTAGTTAGGGCATTTAACTGACTTATGCCATAAGCACTATCTCAATCTTGAGTACTATAGATGGTCCAATATTTATTTAAAATAATTCGCTATTAAAGAAAAGGTATATTTCTAACGGGACCAATAGTTACAATGAAACCAATACTCTATGATCTCGGCCTTATAACAAACCCACCTATTTAATGTCTATATTCAATTGTTTCTCGCCTATATGTTGGGTATGGCCAGACAACAGTTAGCAGTTACGGTATTCCTGTGTCTAAATTTCATACCGGCTAGACCTTACAATGAACTTATTCCTATTTACGAATATTAAATGTCCTTGGAGTAAACCAACACTGTTTATGAATATTAAAAGTCTAGCGCAACAACCAGTTCAGGGTTCATAAATGAATCGTGTTTATTATATTATCACACACAATTAGTCCATCTTTAGTATTCCTTCAATAGTTAACACATCTATTAGGAAGTAAATTCTTAATAAGGAAATGGTATTTATCTATGGATTTCGTAAACAATCAAGAAGACATATTAAGGATGAGACTACTCCTCCCTTCCAACGGAAATGGCAATTACGTCCACGTTCCCCCCCTAGCTTCCACTTCCAGTACAATTAGTATCTTGCAACCATCACAGGTTAACTCAGTCCTCAGACCTCAAGACCCTCCTGGTCCAGTCTAGAACATCAGATTATATATCTGAGGGAGGGTTTCCACTAGTTCAAGACCAGCTCAAGATAACCTCTCCTGGCAGTTATATCTCTTCTTCTTTCTATAGGTGGTTCCTCCTTCTGGTGGCCAACCCCCTCTTATCCCTCCTGAGATATTTTATCTCTGGGGCCAAGACAAGAAAAAGAGATATTTTTCTTCCTTATTTTATTAAACAATAACAATACTTGTTATCAACCTTTTTTCCTTTATAAACCATTTTTTTCTAATAACAATAATTTAAAAGTAAATAACAGTAATTATAAAATTTATTTTCAAATTTGAGGGTGCTACATCTTCCCCTCCTGGTGTAGAACACCATCCCGATGTTTATTTCGGTCCTTGAAACATAACTAGATATGCCTGTCAAATGAAATCCTTGTCCTCCTAGGTGGCCTCCTCTAGGCTAAAGTGCTTCCATTGCACTTTAACCTAGGTAATGACTCGCTTCCACAATGTTGTTTCTCTCTGTTCGAGAATACGCAGGGGTTCTACCATAACTTTTCCATCTGGTTCGACCTGATCATAACATGATTCATTGCTAGTTTATATTTACAATAAAACTATGACATCAGTAAAATAAAATAATTTTCTGAGTTATCTCTATGTCCTTCCAATCAATAATATGTCTGGGGTCATATATGTATTTTTTTAATAAAGAGACATGAAATACATTGTGAACTTTCATATGGGTAGGTAGTGCTAGTTGGTATCCAACTCGTCCTGCCCTTTCTAAAATTTGGAAGGTTCCACAAACGGGAGTGCCAAATTTGCCCAATTTCCCCATTTCAAGGTGTCTTTCTTTGGTTTAATTTGCACGTAAACATGATCCCCAACTTGGAACTATTTGAAAGTTTTGTTTTAATCAGCGTAAGCTTTATGTCAATCTTGAGCAACCTTCAGATTTTGACGAACCTTTCTTATAGTCTGCTCCATTTTCACTAACATGTTCAATTCTGTTATTAATTTATCCTCAGGACTATTCCAATTAGAAGATGTTCTACACCTTTTCCCATATAGTACATCGAAGGGGCTCATATTCAAGGATTCATGATAAATATTATTGTAAGTGAACTCAATTAGGTGGAGGTATTCTTCCCACTTGGTGGGTTGCTGCATCACATACATTCATAACATATCCTCGAGTACTTGATTCACATGCTCTATTTTCCCATCTATTTGTAGGTGGTATGCAGTACTAAACTGGACCTGAGTACCCAGGCCCGTGAATAAATCTCTCCAAAAAGTAGAGGTAAACTTTACGTCTCGATCAAAGATTATTACCCTTTTCATGCCATGCAACCGAAATATCTCCCTCATAAAAATGTTAGCAATCTAAACAAATTGATAGGTAGATTTTATACGAATAAAATGGGCTATCTTACTCAACATATCCACCACTACCATAATGGAGTCATTTTATTTCCTAGAATTAGATAAGCCAACTATAAAGTCCATTGTAATAGTATCCCATTTCCATTCTGGGATGGGTAATGGATGTAGTAGGCATATCGGATATTGAAGTTCGACTTTTACCTACTGGCACTCGAGGCGTTTAAATAAATATTGAGCAACAGGGAAAATTTTAAGAACCCCCCCTAAATTTATAAATATAATAAATGGGCGAATCTCCATGGTATATAGGAAAAATGGAAGGCGATTTTATCAATAATATAATATGTATATATAATTGTTTGGCGAATCTCTCACCACGCATAGAGAATATTTTACTCAATTATAAAATCTTGTAAGATCTTGGCGAGTCTTTCACTAAATAATAAAACTTTGTAAATTCCTAGTGAATCTTAGCATAGGCTACCTGTTGGTTTAATTCCCCCATTTAAATAGGCTACATTCCACGTGAATACCATGGGTCAATACCATGTGCCCTTTTGGTGAATACCATGGGTCAATACCATGTGCCATTTTTATTTTTATTAATTCTAATATTAGCGTTAATAATGGTTTTTTGCATGGTATTAATAACAATCTAGTCCATGGTATTTGTCCCATAGTATTTTGGCCATAGGTTTCACCTAAATATAACCCATTTTTTTAGTGTTCGTAAATATAAGGTGACTTATCAAGTAAATATCAAAAAATGTTTTATTTGTTTACCATACCTCTCGTTTATTTATATTTTTATTAATTTACCATACCTCTTTTACAAATATGGTATTTGGCCCATAGGATTCAATTAAATAAAACCTCTTTCTTGAGCCTTCATAAATAGAACGAGGGTTATGGACTAAATATAAAAAGAGGTTTTATTTATTTACGATACGTCTAGTTTATTTATATTTTTATTTATTTACCATACCTTTTGAGTAAGTATAAAAAGACGTTTTATTTATTTACCATACCTCCACTTTAATTATATTTTTATTTGTTTACACCCTTACATGTATATAAGGTGACTTATGGAGTAAATATAAAAAATGTTTTATTTATTTACCATACCTCTCATTTATTTATATTTTTATTAATTTACAATACCTCTTTTATAAATATGGTATTTGTTCCATATGATTCACTTAAATAAAACCTATCCTTGAAAATCGGCGAATGGATTCACTTAAATAAAACCTATTCTTGAAAATGGGCGAATGGAAGGTTGTAAGTCCTAATTTCAAGGGCTAAATTTACCTTTTTTACCCTCTCCCTTAAAATAAGGTGGGCTATTTGAGGTGATTTGAAAAAATGTACTATGATACAAAATATTCGCCCACTAAAAATTTAAAACCCCTTAATTTCGCCAAAGGGCGAACATTCGCCCCTAAAATTATCCTTGTTGAGCAACATCCTTTCTCATACCTGGCCAAAATTTTTCTTTCCTTAATGCAGAAAACAAGTTTTGATAACCGGGATGAGCTGCATAAGGGCTTTGGTGGAACTCATCCAAAATTAATTGTTTAATTTCTATCTGATTGGGTACATAAATCTTTTCCCTATAGATCAGCAGGTTATTTTTGTCTATGCTGTAATCACTTACTTTTCTAGCTTTTTCTAATTGCTTTTTGTAATTCTAGGTTGTAATTATGTCTACC
Organism: Pinus tabuliformis; assembly: GCA_031772625.1. Classification (NCBI taxonomy): domain Eukaryota; kingdom Viridiplantae; phylum Streptophyta; class Pinopsida; order Pinales; family Pinaceae; genus Pinus; species Pinus tabuliformis. Next base: position 728,356,650 of record CM062813.1, read on the forward strand.
TAGTCGAATTTTCACCCTATGATTGAAGTCTAATACATGATAGGAACCCATCCCTCATTGAATATTTTTTTATTTAATATTATGTATATCCTACACAACATTGTGGTTATCATCTGATAGGGAACACTTAGTAGGTTAGTGTGGTGTTCCTTGTTTGGTCTAGACCTAAAACTCACTAGATTTTCTCAACAACTTTTTGTGAGTTGTTTGGGCATAATCGTGAAGGCCTAGAGCCATTCCTAATTTAGGAATATCTTTTTTGTTGGGAGCCCATAATATTCATTAATATCAGAGGATATAAAGTAGGAAAAGGGTTTTCATTTGGTATCTTTTTTCATGACATATTCAATGCTAGTATGTCTGATGACTTATTCTATAGCCTTAACACCTCATAATATTGGAGGGTGGGTTGCAAATTTGTGAAGTGATGACCTTTCAAAATCTAGGTCATCTTTTGGAAATTCTTCCATTTGAAATAATATATAAACTTCAGACCAAGAGTAAGTTATCTTCTGATCAATGAAACATATCATCTTAGTCAAAATGGGCCCAGGTGATCTAGTTTGGGGTTCACTATCAGTAACTTGAATGATAAGGGCTAAAAAAAATTTGTGACATAGACATAACTTTTCCTACACAACCCATTGAAACAAAAAGGAAAGTGTTATAGTTGTTAGCAAGCCAACATAAAATATGAATAATCTCTCTGATATGACTTGAATTCATTAGTGTTGATATTTTTCTTTTTTATCAGTGATAGCTTAAGGCTCAAAATGTATAAGTATCCCATATAGCCATATTGTGAGTTTTAGCCTATGAAAGATCTAACTGACTTCATGAAAAATGAACGATGTACATTGCAAGAGAAAATTTGGCCTAGGCTTGATTTTATTTTCCAGTTACAACTTGGGTCTCAGAATGTAATTCCCCCTTCATATCTATCAGGAAGATTCTAACATGTGAGAGACTTAATAGCTTTGTAGGATACAATACACAATGAGGCCAGAACTAATCTTGCTTGGGGTGTGGATGATCTTGAGACTATAAAGGGAACAAATGTGCTTAGCCAAGTGTTAGGTACAAAAGGGGCCTTCACCCAAGTCCATGATCTTAATGAGACGAGGAACAAAATTTTAGGGGCTTTTGGTAAGAACTGGGAGCATGCCACAATGAGGAGAGGATTATTTCAATGTGAGGAATAATTTTTCGTGTTACACAATATAATGGAAAGGTGAGTTCTTACACCTTGTGTCATGAGAGTAAATCATTGCCACAACATGGCCATTTCATGTGGCACCCTGACTATGTTTATTTGTCACGACATTACCATTGGTCATAGATAGAATTTGTCAAAGCCTTCAATGTGTGGAAGTTGGGCTTGCAACATCCCATACTATCGAGTAGGAAGGAGAAGGGTTTCCTAGCTTGAGTAGTAGTGGTATCATAACTTGAGTAGTAGATATAAGCTCAACCAATGAGCAATGTGGTGAGGCTCAACTTAGCGAGGAAAACCACATATTTGTCATGAGGAAAGAGGGATCGACGAGACAGGGGTTGTGTGAGGCCATTCAACCACATGGTTATCTCATGAGACTAGATTCAGCTATACAGAACTTAGTAAGTTCCTCCTAGCACCATGCCATATGGGAATGAAAATATTGGTCAAGAAAGGTAAGAATGGGGTTTTGGGCCAGAGGCCTAACTCCCTTTATATATATATATATATATATATATCAAAAAAATATTAATGACATGGAAAGAGAAGGGATCACTTACCACTTATGTGGAGGTCACATGGAGGTTGGGTTGTGTGGACACCTAACGTGATAGGAGAATTGTGGTCCTACTTAGCTTTATCCTGGAGGATGAGGATTGATAGTAGGATTTTTTCCTAAAAACAATTGACATGGATATTCTATAGGAATTTTGAGTTGATGGCATGAATTTTGAAGAAATAAATTCCCTAAAATTTGTTGCCACCACTATTGTCTTCAGTCGCAATAAATCGTGTTAGAGTCAAATAATGATGTGACAATGTGAGAGGAAGATGGGTATGAGATGATTTGGCAATGTATCATTGGAACATTAATCTTCTAGTGATGCATTTCCATGAAGAAAACATGTGAGGCAATGTAGCACTAGGAAGAATAAGATACAAGACATGTGTCACTTGAAAGGGGACTTTTTCCCAACAATGTAACGTAGAGAATAGGATCAGCGCAACAATGTAACACAAGACTAAGGGTTTTCTTGGCAATGTACCACAATGGCTAAATACATTGAGAATACTAATGAAAGTACTTCTTATGGATAGAGTAAAGTATGTAAGGGGTTAAGAAACCCATAGAATGGGTGAAATAAGGTATAATGTAAGATAACACATTTTATAAGGGGGGACCCTTCAATTTTTTTTAAATTAGGTAACACTTAGAAGAAGTGAAGGGTGTTGGAATTAAGGAATTGCTGAGAGGGGGCAAGGTGAATCAGTAATTTAAGAAACTCATAATTTTCTTTTCTTACTGTGCTTATAGTTCCTTCTTATGTTCTTTTATATGTGAAAGCATTTATTCATGAAGTAGTAAATCTATAAACTTCCAGAACACATACTCAAACAACAAACTCATGGAAATAACATTTGACATAGTGTTTTCACGTGGAAACCCAGAGGGAAAAAACCACCAATTTGTTGTTTGTTTTATGATGTAATTTAAGCACCAACTTAATTACATCTGTTTGTTTGTGAGCACCCACTCACTGGAGGCACCAACCCCCTTTGTTTAGCAAGAACCAACTTGCCAAGTGGCACCAACCTCTTTTGTTTAGCAAGTACTAACTTGCCTAGAGGAACCAACCTCTTTTGTTCAGAAAGAACCAACTTGCCTAGAGGCACCAACCTCTTAGGTGAGCAGGCACCAACTTGTCATTTCCACTGTTTTACTATTGCATACAATTTTCATATTGAAAACAGAGGCATACAAATTACAAGTAAAATACCAACTTAATGGTTGTCTACAGATTCAACTTCTGCACTCTGCTTTCTGAGCAGTTGTGGTAGTCTTCCTCTTGCTTCCCACTGCAACACTTACTTTGTTCTCTGCTTTCTCTTCTAAGGGCTCTCTGTTGTTTCACCACAACACTACCCTTGCGACACTCTACTCCAATCCACAGTTCACTGCTCTACTTTCTCTATGCAGGGTTGTCCACTGTTTCACCACAACACTACCCTTGTAGCACTCTACTCCAATCCACAACTCATTGCTCTGCACTCTTGCAAGTATACTCCCACACCCCATTAGTGCATGGGAGGTTCAAAGTTTGGTAATTGTGATGGTATTGGATTGATGTAGTCACTGCCATCATCAATTCTGCCCATGCATGTACCCTAGGCATGACACCCCATTCTTCTGTTGATATGCGCTAACACCAATTCAGTCGTTGCAATAAAATCATAAGGATGGACGACGATCACTTCTCTGTCATACAACTGACTCTCCATGTTGTGTATTAACTCTCAGCCCCCCTTACATATTTCACAGAGGCTTCCCATGCTTCTTGATGGTTTTGTTGTATGGAAAACTCAACAACCCCCCACTTTTCATTTATTTACTACAGATAATGGGGACCCTTTACATTAATTTTTGGCCAAACCCCTTTTATGACTTTCATTTAGTTAATTGTCTTACATTTTTGCCATATTTTTTTGGTCAGATTTCCATTTTGATTGCTTCATTGAATTCAACTTTTAGCAAGCTTTCCATCAATACTTGTTTCACCTCATTTGGTTACCTAGTTTGAAAATGACACTCCTTTGAAGTTTGATTATTTTTGTTGCATGAGTTAAAAATAATGTACAAAATGTATAATATTTTAATTTTTCACAATTAAAATAGTCATTCATTGTAAATATTTTTTTTTGTTTGCTGAAGCAAGCGCCAATCCTTCTATTTCATTAAATCAAAAAAGAAAAATTACATATTGTACAAAAACCCGATACTTTACAAGAAGACGGGAAGAGGGCTTCTTGTTAATGTCAAAGACCCCCCGCCCTACTATGGTGTGCACCCATCTTAAGAGAAGCTAAAGTGGAAAGGCGACAAGAGCCCCCACCCACTAGAGAAACTCCTTACAAATACCTGCCCTGGAGCCGACTAACAAACACAAACATCCCCAATCGCGTGAAACCCTCACCCCACAAAAGAGGGAAAATACGCGCCAAAGAAGCGTGATGAATAAAGCCCACCTGGCCCCACAAAACCAAACAATCAATCCCTGTCGTTGATCCTGGCTACTAGATCCAACGGCCAAGAATCATATCGCGCATCTGAACATGTCTGAAAGATAATGTGCGATCAAGGGCGGTATTCAAGTCAATCCCTTGGCCATGTGTAGCCATCCCAATGGGATCACTTCTGAAACTCAAAAACCACAAACCACTCATGAGACGAGCGATCGTCGGAGAGCTGATCCGCACGTGGTTTTCAAACCTGAAAGCTGGAAGGAGGAGAATACCAGCAGCCGGAAAACCAATTCTCTTTTTCTGTCTGTTCTTTCCACGGCACCTGTCCCCAATACTGAGCTTGTTTGAGAGATGACCCCGTAAACTATCTTCCGAGAACCTAAGGATCCCCTTCACCTGACTCTGATATAGAGTGAGACATAACCTGGCTTATCTTTCTACCGTATACATTCAGATAGGTTGTGAAAAAACTTGCCGGATAAATCAATTCATACTTGCTATCCGGGTCCGATAACGAAACATTTCCCTGTCTTCTGTAGCTTGTTCCTCGCAGAGAGCCTTGAAACGGTTTTGAGTAATCTCCTGCCACTTGTTCACCATCCCACAACCTGCATTATTCACCCCTTGGTTGGCCAGAAGGTCTGCTAGTTTATTGGCCGAACGTCGAACATGGTTGAAACTCACCGTTCGAAGCCCTTGGAGGTGAACATGGATTCTTTGGTAAACCAGGATTAGTTTCCAGTGATTAGAAACTTTCTCCGGCCGAGTACCATAATTAATTCTTTTCACAGAGTTGATAGTAATCTCTGAGTCCGCTTCAACAATGACGTTTGAGCAATGGTTCTGGATCAAAAACTTTAAACATTGTTCCAGAGCCATTAATTCTGCCATATTATTTGTGGCTCTGCCAAGATGATAGTGGAAGATAAAAATGATTCTGCCCTCTTCATCTCTTAAAACTCCTCCAAAACCAGCAGTTCCTGGGTTTCCTTTTGAAGCCCCATCAATATTGTATTTCAGATAACCTTTCGGTGGAGGTTGCCAAAACTCATTCCCTCTATCCATTACTGTGTCCTTTCTGATTAGACCTTGGGGAATAATCCCTTTCATTCCCAATTGTCTGAGAATTCTCAGCTCAGAAAAAGAGGGAGGATTTTTGGGGAGATTGTGAACTGTGATACTTACTGTCTCCCGAAGCTGTTTCAGGATAAGATCAAAAGGACAGTGTGGAGTGGACTTTTCATTTTTGAAAATCCTTTTGTTCCTTTCTTTCCAAACATTCCAGATAATGAAACTTGGCATGAAGGCCCAAGCCAGATTAATGAACTCATTCTCTGAAAAGTTTGCTCTCCAATTGTTTAAGGTATTAGTGATACTACTTCTGTCCCTATCTGACTGATGGAAAATGGAAGAGAAGGAATCCCATAACTAGGTAGTATAAGAGCAGCTGTTAAGAATGTGCTCCATATTCAGAACACTTGAATCCTTCAGGATTGACTACTGGTTCACCTCCAATGGATACCTGCAACCCTATACAGTCTTCACAATACTGGGCCCTTGTGGCTCCTAGAACTTTCATGGCTCCAAAACCTCTGCAAATGACCTCAGATGGCTGTAAGACCTACACGAATGGATTCAGAAGGCTGACCATACCCAAAATAAATAAATAAATCGTCTAAAACGGACTTTCCTAGCCAAAGTTATGGCCATTTACTCCCAATTGCCAGCTGCCCCTACAAAAGCTCCAGCTAACTTTAGTTAAGTCCAGATAGGCCCGCCAAATATGGCGAGCCCGCCAATTTTGATGCTCATGCCAGAATCTCCACCAAAAGAACCGAGCATTATCTGGTTGTTAAAATTGCATGTGACCGAAAAATCCGGTTGGTGGTTAACATTGGATTTCGCGCCGGGCGGTGGGGGTTTAGGCCCATGGTTTTGGGCACTGGCTCGTATGGCATGGGGGGCTGGCCCCATTTGGGCCCCGCCAAAATGAAGTTTAAACTTCATTAACAATTTTCTCTGCCCATATAACAAATGAAACCCCGGTGGCGCATTGGTAAGGCGTGTTTGTTGCAGAGTATAGGTCGCGGGTTCAAAACTTCGCACTCCCAAAATTTTAACATGCGCTCCATAGAGATTTGCTGACGTCACCCAGGGCCACGTGGCGGCCTCCAGGCCTGCCACGTGGCAGCCTGTGATTGGTTTCTGAAAAGAAATATTCCTTGGAATATTCCAAGGAATATTCTGTGGAATATTCTTTTTAAATTTTTTTTTTGAAAAATTCAAATTTCCAATGTTACTGAGAAATTCTTCTTTTTGCCACAAATTTCTCATACGGCAACCGTTTTTCGAACCGTTTATGGCACCGGAATCAGGAGGACGAGAAATTTCCAGTCGTTCCACTTTGAACTAGTTCTGATCATTTTAAATTTTGAGCATTTTACGACACTTAGGACATGAGCACCTGATCACGCCTCCCCATTGGGAAGCTTTTGGACCCCAAAAGCCTTCAACTACCTATTAAAGAGGTGAGGGTACAGCGCCCTCACTCTGTCCACCTCCATCCACTTTTCCTTGTTCAGTTTGCTGCCTTTGAAACCAACCCGAACATAATCTACACTGCCCCTCCTTGAAGTGCGTGTCCTTCTGTCAAGGATTGTATCTTCTTTCAGCTCATCTAAGAATTCTGGCAAGAAATCTTCTATAGATGGCAGCTGAACAACATTTTCATGATTAACAATCAAAGGAGGTTCATACAAACGTAAGTTCTCCACATTGACAACAGAATACATTTGCATGTAGGAAGGCAAATCTAATTGAAAAGCATTCTTTCCAACCTTCTTGAGGATTTTGAATGGACCATAACGAATAGGCTTCAACTTTTTACCTTCTCCTTACATCCTTTCCTTACTAATGTACAGCCATACCTCATCCCCTTCTTGAAACTTGTGATCGACTCTATGCTTGTCGTGTCTCTCCTTGTACTTGCCTTGACTCTTCTCAAGTTGTTCTTGAATTTGCTGATGTATTTGCTGAATTCTTTTAATGAATGAACGAGCTTTGTCAATATCACTATGTCCCTCAATGGCAACATCTTTGTCAAGAATGAAATCAAGAGGTGATTTTGGCAAGTAACCAAAACAAGCTTCAAACGGTGAGGTGTTTATGGAAGAGTGCTTGGCACGATTGTAAGCATGCTGTATGTAGTGCAAATGTTCATCCCACAGCTTGGGATGCTTGCTGCAATATCCTCTCGAGAGGTGCACAATGGTTCTGTTCACAACTTCTGTTTGTCCATCTGTTTGCGGATGGAAAGTAGTACTTTTCTTCAACTTGGTGTCCATCATCTCCCATAGGTTGGACCAAAAATTCCCCACGAATTCGGAATCCCTCTCACTAATAATGGAAGTAGGCAAACCAAAGTGAATCCATACATGATGAAAAAATAATTCAGCAGTTATAGTTTTCTTACAAGGCATAAGTATACACATTTTGCTGAAACGATCAACTACTACATATAAATAATCATGCTGCTTTCTAGATTTTGGCAAACCTCCTACAAAATCCATAAAGATGCTCTCCCATGGTCTAGAAGGTACCGGCAAAGGAGTATACAAGCCAAACTTCCTATTACTAGGCTTGCTTGTAGCACATAATGAACATCCTCTTATGAACCTTGAAACAAAATCTACCATGCGAGGCCAATAGCAATACCTCTGTAGATGTGCAATTGTTTTGCTTACCCCAAAATGGCCAGCAATAAGAGAAGAATGAGCTTCTCTTATGACATTTATTCTCTCCCCTTGTGGTATACACAACTTTCCCAAATGAAACAGCAAATTGTTATGCATGTGATAGTCATTTTCCTCTACATGATTCCCTTTACTCAAGTTAGCATACACATCTTTAAAGTCATCATTAGATGCATATTGTTCTATGTAACTATCATGTACAATGGAATCATTCTTAAGTAAAGTAACAACACCAATAATAGGCCTTGAAAGCATATGAGCAACCTTATTCAAAGTACCTTTCTTGTACCTTATTACCAAATGGAACTGTTGCAAGAAGCCCATCCATCTGAAGTGTCGTGACTGTTGTAACTTGCTTTGTGATTGCAAGTATTGTAAGGGTTGATGGTCGATATGTATAACAATTTCTTTGCCCATCAAATAGTGTTTCCACTTTTTGATGCTTTGTACCAATGCATACAACTCCTTATCATATGTAGGATAATTTACAACAGCACCATTAAAAGTTTCAGAATGAAAAGCAATAGGCTTACCATGCTGTAGAAGAACTGCACCCATGGCATAATCACTAGCATCGGTTTGTATCTCAAATGGCTGTCTCAAATCCGGTAATGCAAGGACCGGAGTTGAACTAATCTTCTCTTTCAAAGATTCGAAAGCTTTTCGATGCTTGCCTCCCCATTGGAAAGCATGCTTCACACTTGTCACTGCATGCATAGGAACTGCTATAGAAGAGAAGTTAGAGATAAACTTCCTCCAATATTGAGCTGCACCCAAAAAACTTCTTACCTCTGTTATGGATTAGGGAGTAGGCCACTTCACAATAGCCTCAATCTTAGCAGGATCAATTCTCAAAGCACCTCCTCGGACCTACTATGTGTCCCAAATAAACCAAAGAAGTCTTTCCAAAACATCAAGTACTTTCCTTACATGCATGACATGATCTTCTCTAGACTTGCTAAAAATTAAGATGTCATCTAAGTAGACAATAATGAAATCATCAAGAAAAGGACACAAGACATCATCCATTACCCGCATGAAAGTTGCAGGTGCATTGCACAAACCAAACGGCATCACAAGCCACTCAAAGAGTCCTTGTTTGGTTTTAAAGGCTGTCTTCCAAATGTCACTTTCTTCAATTATTACTTGATGATATCCACTGCGCAAGTCTAGCTTAGTGAAATATCGAGCATCTTTCAGCTGGTCTAGCAAATCATCTATCCTTGGGAGTGGGTAACGATTCTTTACCATTATCTTGTTCAAGGCCCTGAAATCAACACACATACGCCAAGTGCCATCTTTCTTTGGAATCAATACAATCGGTGACCCACATGGCGAAGTACTTGGCCTTATGAAACCCTTGTCCAACAAATCCTTGATTTGCTTCTTTATTTCAGCGTTCTCCATAATAGACATGCGGTACATGCCTATGTTTGGAAGAGGACAATCTGGATGAAAATGGATTTCATGTTGAATCTCCCTCTTAGGAGGCAAACCTGTTGGCTCCTGAAACATCTCATGATATGAATCAACTACATCATACAGTTCTGACTTAAGTTTTGGATCACAATTGTCAAATGACTCATGATTCACATCAACCTTGGGCTTAATCATAAGAAGAACAAAATTCTTACTTGAATTGACTAGCCTTTTTACCTGTCCTGCATTCACCATCGCTATATTTGTCTTCTTGCGATGATCTCTAACAATGAACTCCTTGCCATCTTTGAAAAGATGATATTTTTTTTCATGGCGATGAAACATAGCTTTCCTGTCAAACAAGTAAGGACTTCCCAAAACAATTCCTGCTATATCAAAAGGTACCACATCAAGTTCAACTGTGTCAATAAAATGTGCAGTAATTGCAAAGCGCAATGTGCACTTTCTTGAAACTTGTAAATTTGCATCCTTGCAAATCCATCCAAGTGGATATGGCTTCGGATGTGGAATGGTCTCAAGTTTAAGCTACTTGACCAAGTCCTCTGATATAAGTTTTGCTTGTGACCCACTATCAAAAAGTGTGTCAATTTTAGTATGTTTTGAAATCACCCTCACATGAAACAGTTCAATTCTTTCTTCCTCATTAGGAGCTTGTACATGGCAGTTTGAGGTACTAGTGCTGGCTTGAGTTTCAATTTCTTTTCCCTTCAAGTTTTTCAAACCCATGGCTGAAATTTTTGTTTCATCACCTGAATCATCCCCTAAATCCTGTGGTGTAGATGTAGTAGCAGCAGTTTTCTGTTTCCCTTTGGATTTGTTAGATTGAGGTCTTTTTTCAGGATGTAATTTCCAACAGTTTTTCTCCTCATGGCCTGGTTTAGAACAATGTTTACATATCACTTTCTCACTCTCTTGTTTGACAGATGCATTCTTTTTGCCCTTTCCCTTGGAGGTTTTCTCTTTGTTTTTCCCCTTGGGGGGCTTGTTTCTACCCTCTTCAAATGTGTTTTTTCCCCTTGCCTCTAAATGGGTAGCTTGGACACAAACCTCGTCCAGGCTAGTAGGGTTAAACATCAAGATGGTGTGTCTAAGGTAGCTATGCAAGCCACCAATGTATTTCAGCAAGGTTTCCTGGGTCTGTAAATCTACCCCTAACAAGAGAGCTCTTCTCCTGAATTCTTAGGTGTAGTCTTGGACACTCTGACCCTTAAGTTGTCTGAAATTTTGCCAGTTCATAATGGCTTTCTGCATGTGAGCAAGAGGATAAAACTGTTTTTTAATGGCTAACAGAAATTCAGGCCATGTTAAGGTAACCTTACCAAATTTCTTGATCTCCTCTTTAGTCTTGGCCTCCCACCAGACCAATGCTGCTCCATCCATTCTCAAAGAAGCCAACTGAATCTTTGTGGCATCATCATGCATATTCTGGATCCTCAAGTAAACTTCCAACTGCCTAATCCAGTTGTCAAGCTTTTCTGCATTCACTTCACCATTAAACATAGGTAATTCGAATTTTACATCAAGCTTCAAAAAAGGACTTTTTCCAGAGAATCTATGCTTATGCACAGAAGAAGAAGACGAGGATGAAGAGGAAGAAGGTGACGATGGGGGTGGTGGATCACCATTACCTCCATGTCCTTTCTTGGAATGATCATCATCCTTCTTACCTCCTGAAGAGCCCTCTCCTTCCTGTGGATGTTTGGACCCTTCTCCAGCCAATTTCTCATTTCTTTCTTGGTACAATATCCTCACCATTTCAGTGAGGTCCAAGAAAGCCTTTTTGAAGACTCTTTCTTCTTCTTTTGGATCCATGTCTGCAGGAATTTCTCCTTCATGTGCAGACATTCTTGAAGCTTCTGCTGAGACTCTTGAGGGTGAAATTGAAGGTGGAGGTGATGGCTCTCTAGCCTTCCTTGACTGAGGATTCTCTCGTTCTCTAGTCAACTATCCTTCCCCTCTTTTAAGTTTCAACCTGATAAGCATCAATACTTGCAAGACAGTTAGAAGATCTTTGCACAAAAACAATCAAAAGACAACTACACCAGAGATTGACTGCTTTTGATACAAAGAAACAACAACATAGCTCTGATACCAACTTGATCTTAATTTGAAACTACTTGTAAATGGTTTGCAAGGTATTCAATTCAGATATATACATATTTAAAAGATGTCCATGTCTTGCAGAAAGAAAACAAATGAAAATTTCAGCTGTTCATGACCCATTTAAGCATAGAAGATTTTTTTCCTTTTATTGTTTAACACACTAAACTGAATTTGTTCTGCAAAATAAATCAACCACAGATGCAAAAGAAGTTGATAAAGCAGTTCACCCCTCCTGGGCTACGTCTGCTGGGTCCAAAGCTCCCAAATGGGCCTATCCTTGTTTTAATTAAATGCTCAAATTGAATATACAGCTGAATAGAAGCATCTACAGGTGGAATAGATGGTAAAAACAGATTCATAACACTTGAATCCTTCAGGATTGACTACTGTTTCACCTCCAATGGATACCTACAACCCTATACAGTCTTCACAATACTGGGCCCTGGTGGCTCCTAGAAGTTTCACGGCTCCAAAACCTCTACAAATGACCTCAGATGGCCGTAAGACCTGCACCAATGGCTTCATAAGGTCGAAAATACCCAAAATAATAAAAAAATCGTCCAAAACGAACTTTCCTAGCCAAAGTTATGGCCATTTACTCCCAACTACCAGCTGCCCCTACGAAAACTCCAGCTAACTTTAGTTAAGTCCAGATAGGCCCGCCAAATATGGCGGGCCCACCAATTTTGGTGCTCCTGCCAGAATCTCCACCAAACGAACCGAGCATTAACTGGTTGTTAAAATTGCATGTGACCGAAAAATCCGGTTTGCGGTTAACATTGGATTTCGCGCCGGGCGGTGGGGGTTTAGGCCCATGATTTTGGGCACTGGGTCGTATGGCATGGGGGGCTGGCCCCATTTGGGCCCTGCCCAAATGAAGTTTAAACTTCATTAACAATTTTCTCCACCCATATAACAAATGAAACCCCAGTGGCACGTTGGTAAGGCAAGTTTGTTGCAGAGTATAGGTCGCGGGTTCAAAACTTTGCACTCCCAAAATTTTAACATGCGCTCCATAGAGATTTGTTGACGTCACCCAGGGCCACGTGGCAGCCTCCGGGCCTGCCACGTGGCAGCCTTTGATTGGTTGCCGAAAAGGAATATTCCAAGGAATATTCTGTGGAATATTCTTTTTTAATTTTTTTTTGAAAAATTCAAATTTCCAATGTTACTGAGAAATTCTTCTTTTGGCCATAACTTTCTCATACGGCGACCGTTTTTCGAACCGTTCATGGCGTCGGAATCAGGAGGACAAGCAATTTCCAGTTGTTCCACTTTGAACTAGTTCTGATCATTTGAAATTTTGAGCATTTTACGACACTTAGGACATGAGCACTTGATCATTGGTGGTCTATTTCCTGCTTGAGACTGACAAAGTCCTCTGTTAACAGTGTTGGTTCTTGCTGCCACTTGTCTTCCCAAAAGAGTGCAAGATCTCCTGCTCTGATTTCCCAAAAGCTGTTATTTTGAACTAGGCTTCCGTTATCCCTGGCTCTATTCCAGATGTGAGAACCTTTTACATTACCAGACATTCTTATGAGATCCTTAGTGTGCCAAGAACTGGCATATTTTTCTTTCCAGATTCTTGCCCACTGTGCTTTTGGCTCTTGAACCCAGTGCCACCAAAGCTTGGCTCCTAGAAATTTATTAAGAATCTCCTGATCATCCAAGCGTAATCCCCCCTGTCTCTTGGGTTTACAGATTTTTTCACAAGAGACCAGGGCCCATTTCTTCTTAGTTTCTTCCTTACCCCAGAGGAAATCTCTTTGAATACTTCTGAATTTCTCTAAAACACCTTTGGGATCTGGGAGGGCAGATAACATGAAAACCGGGATAGATTGCAGGACCGTCTTTGTCAGAACCAACCTGCCTGCCAAGTTCAAGACCCGGAAGGTCCATTTTTTGACTTTGTCTTGCAATTTATTAAGTACCGGTTCCCAGATACTTTTGTGCATTGGTCTGTCTGTGAGAGGAATTCCCAAATACTTTGTGGGGAGGGAATCCCTTTGGAAGCCCAGAATTCTTGAAATGTTTCTTTGAATAGCAATGTTAGTGTTTAAGAAGAAGATTTTTGACTTAGAAAGATTGACTTCCATACCTATAGCCAAAGCAAATTCCTTCAGGATTTGATTGTAGGCTGAAGCTTCTTTGACTGTGGGGAGCCCTTGCAGCATGGTATCATCTACAAATTGTTGGTGAGTCAAAGCTTGACCATTCTCAGATAATTGAAGACCTTTGATTTTTCCCATTGCCTTGGCATGCTTAATAGTTCTGCCAAGTCCCTCCATCATGAGAATGAAAAGAAAGGGAGAGAGCGAGTCTCCCTGCCTGAGGCCTCTAGAAGGAATGAAGATCTCTGAGGGAGATCCATTCACCAAAATTGAAAAGCTGGAAGCGATCACCAGAGCCATGACCGATTGGATCCAATTGTGGTCGAACCCAAAAGCAGTGAGAACCTTTTTGATGTAGATCCAATTAACTTTGTCATAGGCTTTGGCTATATCTAATTGCATGATCATCCCTGCCTGTTTTTTACTGGTAAGCGTGTGGACCACCTCATGGGCTTGAATAATGTTATTTAAGATTTGTCTGCCCTCCACATAACCTGATTGTTCCTCTGAAACTAAAGAAGGAAGGAGAGGTTTAAGTCTATTTGCCACTACCTTGGAGATTACCTTGTAAACCACATTGCTTAAAGCTATGGGTCTGTATTTGTCTGTAGTTTGAGTTGATTCCTGTTTGGGGATCAAGAAGATGAAGGACGTGTTGAGGGCTTTCAGGATCATTTTACTGGACCTGGAATCCTCCACCACTTCTAGAATATCATGTTTAACAATATGCCAACAAGCTTTAAAGAAATCCACATTGAAACCATCCGAACCTGGTGCTTTGCAGTTCTTCATGTCTTTGAGAACCTCGTTGACTTCCTCTTCAGTAACAGGTCTGTTGAGGTTGAAATTGTCCTCTCTAGACACCAACTTAGGGATATGCCTTGTAATTTCCTTGATGGAATGTTCCCTATCTGGATTGTTTTCTCGGGTGATGTTTCGAAAATACTGAACAAGCACGGCTTCAATATTCTTATGGGTGGTTTGCAGCTATCCATTCTCATCCTCTATTTGTTGAGATTCTATTGTATGCTCTGTTAGCCATAGTCGATCTATGTAATAATCTTGTGTTCCGCTCTCCTTCCTTGAGCCATTGAACCCTAGACTTCTACCTCCAGAATGTTTCCTCTTGTTTGCATAAATTATCCCATTCTTGGTGATGCTTATCAGCCTGATCACTTTTGACTTTGTCAAAGCCGTCTTTGATCAGATCCTGGTTGAGTTCCTGTAACTTGATTTCCAATGATCTTTTGTTCACAAAAATGTTACCAAAATCCTTTTTGTTCCACTCTTTTAGCCTGAACTTGACATTCTTTAGTCTTTTATGAAGGAGGTACATTTTTTAGCCCTAGAATTGCAAGTCCTCCGACCACTATTTTTCAATGTTGCTGATGAAATCCGGGTGAGAGAGCCAAATATTCTCGAATCTGAAGGGTCTGTTCGTGGGAGAAATCAAACCCTTGATTTCTAGTTGAATCGGCTAGTGGTCGGAACCTCCAAAGGGAAGGACTGTTGCTGCTATTTCTTTATCTATAAGCAGAAGCTCCTCTGATATCATGAAACTGTCTAATTTAGAGGTTACCTGTGCCTCCCCTCCTCTTTTGTTGTTCCAGGTAAAAAGGCCATTGTTTAGGTCTGAATCAACCAATTTCATCTCATCTGTGAAAGTTTGAAATGCTAAGGAATCTTTCTTGAGCACTCTGGTGCCTCCTTTCTTTTCCGAAAGAGATTTGATCATATTAAAGTCCCCTCCCATGATCTAAGGGATCCCCGCTTGTCTTTTCCTGAGATCAATTAGGGATTCTAACAATTTGAGTTTGTCATCTATTCTTTGAGGACCATAAACATTAGTGACCAGGAAGGTTTTTGAATCCCCCACTGGTTGAATGACCACTGATAGGTAGTTTCTAGATGCTTCTGCATCTCTTATACTGATTTTCTTTGGATTCCAAAGAGTTAGAATACCATCCGCTGTGTTTTCAGCTTTAACCTCTAAGAACTCAAATCTATTGAGCCATTTGTTGTGAATTTGTTTTATCTTCTGGATGGAACATTTCATTTCCTGGATGAAAATATCATCTGGAATTTCCTGTTTCATTCTATGACTAAGCATTCTTTGTTTTCTTTTGCTACCTAGACCCCTGATATGATGTGAGCTTCATATTTAAAGATTTGTAAATGAGTAACTGGTTAGGTCTTTCATTTTACCTAAGTCTATTATTAACTTTCCACACTCCATCAAGAGGTTTTTCTGCTTCTTCCTGCCTCTCTTTTTTCCTGCATTTCTGGTCACTAATCCTGGGGTTGATTTCATTATTTTCACCCCTCTGTATTCCTGCTTTTCAATGGTTTTTCCATTATCTAATCCTTTTTCCTAAGTTTTCCATAAGAATAGCTACTAAATTTTGTTGCAGCCTTCTTGGGGTAGTGAGTCTATCCCTCTCGTGGATCCCTGCATCAAGAACCCTTCCAGATCTAGATGTTCCTTATCTAGAATTTCCTGAAGTTCATGATCTTCCAGATCTGTTTCACTCTGGGTCATTTCCTGATCCATCTCTAGTTCTGTTTCACTCATTATAGTTTCTTTCTTATTATCCGTCTCTTGTGTTGGGTAGCAGTCTTCTTTCGTTTCCATTTCCTTTTCATTAGGGCCATCCTCCATAGATTGGTCTTCATTTGCCATTTCTACATTCTCTTCCAGTGCTTGATACCTATTTTCACTGACCTTTTGACTCTCATTACGAAGTTGCCTTGGTCCCTTTTTGCCACCTTTTCCTCTACTTGTAACTTTCTGGAAGCTATCTGTGTCCTTCATTTCCTTAGGTTTTCCCTTGTTGTCTGCTTGACTAAGAGGGAAATCTCTGAACAAGTGTCCATGTTCATGGCATTTACGACATCTGAACGGGATATGCTCATAGTCTACTGTTTGCACCCATTCCTCATAAAAAACTTCCAAGATGACTTCATCCGGAAGAGCTCCTGACAGATCCATTTCTACACAGATCCTTGCATAGGAAGTGTATTTGCCTCTTCTTGTTGCTTCTGAAGCTTTGAAAAAACATCCTAGTTTGCTACCTATGGCAGCAAGCGATTCATTTTGCCAATAATCAAGAGGAAGAGAATAGATCCTTACCCAAACCGGAACCGAAGTGAAAGTCTCCTGCTCTGGAACAAAGTTCATCTTCCAAGGTCGCATATAGAGGCCAGTTGCTGCATAAAAGTAGGCTTCTCCTTCAAATATTCTATCTTTGTCTTCGATGTTTGTGAACACCACAGTGAAAAATCCCTTTGACCCAAGATGCAGGTCTATACTTCCTTTGGGTTTCCAGTGATACTTCATCCATGACTGTAAAGCCTTTTCTGTGGGCCATAATCCCATAAACTTGCAAATTATAGCATAGGTCCCCATATGTTCCCTGTGTGCCTGCAGTGCAGGGTCGTTTAACACTACTCTAGGAGTAATCTCCATTTTGGGTCTGCACGGTCCCTTTTGTTTATTTTTCCTTGTGCCCTGGCTTTTGTCTTCTTCCTCCTTGTCTTTAGTGCTGAAATTTTCCTTGGGCCTGCCCCCGTCTGTCTCCTTTTCATTATTGCTCTGTTCCTCTTTCACAGAATCTCTGACTTTGCCGAGAGGGGTCTTGCCTCTCCTGGCAACAGCGCTTTTGTAGAAGGGAGGGGAGCTCCCTCCTTTGCGATCCTCCATTAGCAGCAGGCGCTGCACTCCTTCGAAACCCTGGCTTCGCGTTTTTTCTCAGCTCCCGGTCCAGCAGGTGAAGTCGTCCCACTCACGAACACTGCCAAAATTGATCCATTCATTGTAAATATTAATCTCTAATTAGTTTTTACTAATTTTTTCATTTTCCACTAATGTTTCTACAAAATGACCCACCCAAATTGTAGAATAGTTAAAAAATGTGTTTTCAGGATCCCACCCAAATTGTAGAATAGTTAAAAAATGCGTTTTCGAGATCTCAGTGATTTATTCCAAGTTCTAATTTTAAAAATAATTTCCAAACCCCAAATCTCAAAATTGCAAAATAATCGCGATTCATTTTGTAAAATTGTCAATTACCAAAATAATCGTAGTTTATAATACAAAAATTCACTTTACGTGAACTCCACTTTACTGCATATTCATTGATTTAATAGTCTCGAGATCAATATTCTGGGAGCTTCTCATACCCAAAAAGGAAAACCTCTCATAATACTTATAAAAAATTCTTCTAATATGAATAAAAAATTTTATATCAGAAGGGACTCAATCTAAAATTTAAAAAATATTTTTAATAAATGATATCAGATCCTCTGCCCTTCAGAGCTTCCCGATATCCGCAGAATAATATAATAGACATTTTAAAAAAACTTGATCAGACCATTTCTCTAACCTGCGATAAATAACTTGAACCATTATTTTCAATGATCTTCAAATTACGTTTTCGAATTCATTTAATGAATTCTAAACCATATGCGATAAATAACTTAACCATTATTTTCAATGGTCTTCAAATTACGTTTTCGAATTCATTTAATGAATTGTAAATGATATGTAATGTATTAAATAATAATTTTAGTATTATTTAAAATATTAATTTAATTTAATAATTAAATTAGTTTATAATAACATATTGTTAATTTAACTAAAGTAATTTTAATTAATTGAATTGATTAGTTTGTAAATAATTTAATTAATTGCTAATTCATTTAATAAATTTAACTTTAATAAATTTAACTTTTTAACTAAAATTAAATTAGTATTAATTAATAAATAATTATGTTTTAAATTTTAACTCAAAATTTCTGATTTTTAGCTTAGATAATAGGTTTTTCAGAATTTTGAAAGTTTTAATTTTCAATTTCAAAATCTCATAAATTGAGTTTTAATTGGCCAAATGAGGCCCATGACAACTTGTTGGATAGATAAAATCATGGAGAATATTTCTGAAGTAGTTTAATAACTAGATTTTATCATTTAATAGGTCTAAAATTCATTAGAAGATCAAGCTCCGATTTTTTAAACAAAACTATTTTTCTAAGTTTAATTTTTTGTATTTTCATTTGCCCACAACTTCTACTGAATGAACATCCATTCTTCTATATTCCCCTTGACCAATTAAATCTTCACATGCATCGATAGAAAACTCAGATTTATTTTTACTTAATTATGTAATTAAGTTTTAAATTTGAGATATTTTATTCCATATTTACTATTTTGATTTTGATTTGCAATTTAATTAAATTTTGATTGGTTTTTGCAGGGAAACATGTTGAAGAGATGAGAAGATGACAATTTCAATCAATGAGAATTCCCTAGCAATAGAGGAATTTGATTTTGGGCTAATGAAAATTGATTGAGCAAAACTACTTTTCAACAACTTTTCTATTGAGAATTCCTTTTGTAAAAATTATAAATAGCAAATTGTAGTATGTATTAGGGGTTTATCTGCTTTGTAATTCTAGAATTCCTAAAAGCACTATTGTAATGAGTATTTAATGTTGTATGTGAGAGGAATCCTGGGGGAAGAAGGCTCGATATTGTTGTGTTTTCATCTTTTTGTGGAGAAACTCTTTTTTATTATGTACTACTGTTGTAAGGAGGATGCCATTTCTGCAAACAGAGATTGATTGCAGGCTCATAGGATTGTGCACTACTGTCGTACTGTGAGGATCTGTAATTTGAATTCATTTATTAATAAAGGTTTATTTCAGTTAATAATGTTTAGCACTATTGTTTACAAAATTTAATTGAAATAAATTATTATTTCAATATTTCAATTTATATTTCAAATGTATGAGTTAATAATCAGATTCATGTACTATTGTTGAATCATGAGCATTAATTCATTTAAAATTCTGTTTATACTATTCTACAGACTTAATTTTAGATATAATATGAAAAATGAAGTTTGCATAGGAACAAATAATTATAATCTTAGATCGACGAGCTATCTTACAATTTAGGATAATAATTGTTTTCTTGCATACATGATGCTTTATTCAAACTAATTACGTAATTCATCATGAATCTTTTTAGTTATTACGCATATGATAAACAAGGAATTGAATATATTTTCAATAGGAACTTATGTAACTATTTATTAAGTGTTTGAATGTTAGTATTTTTGTTAACAAGGAATCAGATCTCGTGAGATATCTCCTTGATCTAATTCCTCCATCTTAATTCTAATTCTTTGAAAGCTTATTTTCCCTGTTAAGTTAATTTTCTCTCAATTGAGAGAATGATTTCCCTTTCCTTAAATAGAGATAGGTTATATTAATTGCATCTTAGATTAGATCATGCATGTGTTATCATACATTTTTCATTCTAGAAGTCCTCTTTTTAAGAGGCAAAAATTTAGAGTGGTTTGGTTGTGTTGTTAAAACAACTTAAGGGTCATTCTCTTTCCTTATCAACAAGAAGAATCGATCCGATGTCCCTACCTATTGGTAACTAAAGACACATCTTAAACCGATAGCAATAGGAAAAATGTAACTAGACCTAGTTAAACCAATTGGAACCACCATTCCAAACATAAAAGGAGTTGCTTTAAGGTCCGGACGGGGTGGTCTCCCTTATATTGTTGTAGACATAGAATTTTGAGTCTTAAACATTTTTGGTGCTAGAAGGAGAGCCTGAAATCTTATGTCTATTGGATTCTTTATATTCTAGCATTTTATTTTTATTAAAATGGTTCCTCTTAAACTTCCAATTTGGAGTTTTATTTCTGGACATGCATCTTCCAATACTCCACCAGAAGTGGTAAGGCTCCTGTCTCAGGTAAATTTTAATGGTAAGAGGAATGCTTTTGCATTTGATCATGCTTTCAATTTATTCAAAATTTTCAAATTCTGATTTTCAAGAAATTGATGAAGGTATATGCAATATTTTTACTCTTACATTCTTGGGAAAAGCCAAAAGCTGGTGTCAAACTCTTCCAGTTGCCTCTATTCACAATTGGGATCAATCTATCACAATGTTACTTTATCAATTTTATGGTTATGATTATGAACAGGTATGTGATGAAATCGAATATTTACGAAAGTTTTTAAATGAATTTTTTTGGATTTTACCGTTAGATTTCGATTAAATTATTTAAGATTCAAAATTGAAGATAAAGCTTCAGGAATCAAATTGATGGATTGGTTTGAATATATTTGTTCTATGTGTCCCATTTCAAATCCAAATAGGATAATTACAAGCTTTGATGAATCTTCTCCAATTCTTATTAACATAATTGAGAATTCCAATATAGAGGTGGAAACTAATCATGATGAAGTGGCCTCTACTATGTATGATCAATTTCTTCATTTAGTGCACACTTCTTACATTATTGATAATGATCAAGATGCACCTTCACATATCAGTGAATATCAATCACTAAGCTTGGAAAATTTTACTATTCAATTACAAAAAGATACTTTCAACAATCTTGGAGAAGATACCACTTTGAAATCTAAATATCATTGTGCATTAAATTCAAAAAATCAGATTGTAAATTAGCAAGTACAAGCAGAAATTGAAACTACCAATAATACGTAACCTGCTATACAAATTTCTGAATTTGATAATATTGATCAAATACCAAATTCAGGGAAGTCAAATAACAATTTTCAAGAAAGTACAAGTACACAAATGAATGATCTGGAATCTGAAATTTACAATGAACATAATTTACAATAATCTACAAATAGAGACATTTTCAAATTCATTGTTTATGATTCTCATTTTTACCTCTATCCCGATATTTTTGCTAATAACAATTTATCCTCTCTTCACTTTAATGTTATTTCAAAAAACGGAGAGGCTGATATAAATTAATCGCCAATTAGTTTTTATCAAGATAGAGAATCATTCATTGATCATTCTTCTGGAATTAATGAACATGTGCTCCATAGTCCTTCTTATTTTGATACATCGAATAAGATTGAAGGGAATTCTAATGAATGTCCTGATGTCATTTATGATAATTAATCTGCAATTGAGTATGTTGATTTGTCTTTTTCTCAATTGAATCTTCATGATCAAATTCAAATAACATGTGAAAATGAAGAACACTCCAATTCATAAAAAATTTCAACTAGTTCTCATTTTCAAACAATAAATCATACTCATGATTTCAACATTCAAGAACCCATTCCAATCTATGATTTGTATGATGATCAAATTCTCACTCCTATTCATAATCCTGACCCTCTAATTCAGAAGTTGGTATTGGCAATCATTTGAAATCCATTATTCTGGTCAATTCTTGTGAAGAGGAAATTGCTTCAAGTCAATCTCAATTGTGTTGTGACAATAATTGTAACACTAGTGTAAACTACGATTCGATTTTGTTATTATTCCTTCATTTATTTTGTGTAACTTCTTCTTCTTCTTCTTCTTTTCAATTTTGAAATATCTTATGTTGGCATATTGAGCAGTTCAATATTGAACACTTCATTAATGCATTGCCTGAATGGGAAAATGAAGTTTCAAATTATAATGATGAACATCAAGAGCTATTTCTCTTCCAATTTCAATTGATGTTCATCTATTATCACTTGCTTCTTTCTTCTCAAAAGCAGTGCCAACAACAAAGTTTATTTTCACAATATGACCAACAATCTAATTCAATTAATCATATGTCATTGACTCTATCAGATTTTCATCCATATTTCATAGACCCCTTTACATTTGGAAATTTATCCTACACAAAGTATTGCTGATTAACATATGCACATAACAATGACAATTTTTTGTGGGCCATTGTATTTAAAAAACCATTTTCACAATCTGGCTTGTTATCTTCTCTTTTAAATCTCTCCCATCATTAATAGAAATCCATCCAAATTTCTATGATATAGTTGAAATTTTGCTGGAAGGGATATTTCAAGAGAAGGTAATTGCAAATAAGCTACTTTCTGTAAGTATATTAGAAATTAGTGTACATGCTAGATTTAAATTTATTCATTTAACTATATGCGTGTTTCTAATGTCTGATATGTACATACATACATGAATTAAAATGAGAGAATGGTTACATTGGATGTATGACCATACCTAGTCATGTTTCCTTCCATTCAATTAAAATTAGAAATAAATTAATTTAGGTATAGATTATTTTTATGATTGCATTTATTTTGTTATGCAGCTTTTAATAAGAAAGTAACAAATCCAAGTTTCTTGCATTCCCTTTTCATTTGTTGGCAAAGAGACTTAGAACATATCAGAAGCTTATGAACCGTTTGATTGTCTTGTTTTTGCAAAACTTTGTCACATTGACAAAAATATTTTAAATCGTGTGTGAACAAATTCCATAGGATTGTTATGGCTTCAGAATATTTGATTCAAAAGTACATATGAAAAGTTCATAAGTCACCACTCTTGTCCCCCGATGTAAATTTGAAGTGGATGCAATCTAAAAGTTCATTAATTAGCATTTTAAACTGAATAAAAATATGGTCTTGAACATATGAAAAATTTGAGAAATGCATGGGACAACTTGAAGATTCATTAGGAAAACTTACAGTCAATATTCTTCTAGGTATGCATTTTACACATTCATCTTCATCTGTCGTCTGATTTTCTTTTTCATAGTTTATTTCTTATTTATATTTTGTTTCTCTTTGCATATTTTCATTCGCTTGATTTTGGAGATTTGAAATAAGCAAGCAGGCGACCCTTTCTAAATTTGCAATATGTTTAGGGAAGTATTTATGGTTTTGTCTAAATTTGAGGATTCTCTAATTTTGCTTCTATTCATTGAAATCCATATAAGCCTTTAATACATTATCGGAAGATTCATATCAAATTATTATATTTCATAACTCTCTTCATAATAAAATTTTGATAAAAATACTCTTCGATCAATTATTGCCAATGGTTAATTAAATTATTAAAAAGAGTTTTTTTGTGAAAAATTAGGTGAAATTGAGTTCGGCACTTTATTTTGAATTAAAAACTTTAAAAGTTTCTAACCCCACAAGACTTCCACATAAAGTTATCAGAGCTTCCGAATATCGAAACATTTCACATAAGCATCAATCAAAATATTGTGATGTCCATACAACTCCCGGACCTGATATGACATTTAACTTCAGTTTTAAAAGATATCCCATCCATTCATAAATCAGAATTTTGGTTGGGGAATATGTTTAAAAGTTCTAATGTCGTGGATCTGATATGAAATTAAATCCACATAATAAAACTATCGGGTCTATTCCATATTGCACATCGACTTATCAACAATGTTACATCCCATACTCATTTCAAATATTTCGATCGCCGATCTCTGATCTCCGATATTCCCATCCCCTCTGATCTCCAATAATCCCATCTCTCCTACCTCTGATAAACCTTTCCTTTTGATATCGCCAATCATCCATATCACAAACCTTTGTATCGCAACATTTAATCGGAAGCAACTCTTAACAATTCCCGATAGGAAAAACCTCTAATACATGACATTTTATATCCTTTCCCGCTTATATTTTTTAGTTGTTACGTTCAAAAGACTATCGGAAGGTGAGAATATCACATGTTTCAAAGGTACAACCATAAGTTTTCTCCAAAATTTTTCCTCCAATAACGCTCATGTGTGAAGGAACTCGAGAATTTATGTTTTAAGTTAGCAATATAAGTCAATAATCATATTCTACCTCTCAATTGGTGCAACTAGAATGAAATGCTTACATCTTTTATTACTCAAATTTACTGCAAATAGAGGAAAATTCATATGAAATGCTTGCTGTAAATAATATTATTCATTATTTTATCTATTCCTGTTCTGAATCTTACGAACTCTTGAGTTGAGTTGAACCATTGCATCACACTCATTCATATTGTTTTCGCTTTAGTGAAATTCCTTCCTTGCAAAGGGATTTAGAGCCTGTAATTGGTGAATTTTGGAATCCCGACACTCTGCTTTTCATTTTCTAAGATTTCCTTAGAATTTCAAATTTACTGGCTTATTGGACTCTTGGGTTTGTATTATATCAAAATCATTTTAAAAAAAATCTGAAATTTACCTCTTTGAGATTCACATTTCCTTTTCCTTCACTATCATGTCCATTATACTTGGTAAAGGAAGTGACCCCTATTTCATTGTCTTCACTAGAATTTTATGGTCTAAGAATATTCTAAGTTGATTTTGGCTTCAAAAAAGGTTTCAAGATCTTTGACACCTGATTTATTAAATCTTGGATTCCTTTCCCCAGAAACTTATTTTGCAAGTAAATGTAAGTTCTCTTACAATCATTTCTATAAAACTTCAAATTATCTCATTGTTGGGATGAAATTCATCAGAACTACTTTATAACTATAGGGATATACTTTCTTCATAATGTATGCACATGGTATTCTTCTTACTCTTTTCGACAATATATTTCGCTGACGAGAAATTTCATCTCCTGTGGTTTGCTTACATTTTTGCCTTTGATTCATTATGAGATCCCCATTTCATTATCTCAATTATTATTTAGTGTGATTTTTCATTTTTTCTTTTGAAGACACTCTTGAGAAACCACCATGGTAATGAAGCAATTCCAAACGAATTTGGAACAGATAAAGATATTAGAACGTGGTTAAATCATTTTTTTCTCTTATATTTGAGTTTTGATATATCACTCTATATTTAGTATACAAAGTTCAAAACCTCTACATCTACACTTTGTATTACATTATTTTGGATTTGGTCTTGATTCTAGACAATTAATGAAAATCATGAAGTAAATATGAAACTTGTTGTTAGGCCCCTATACTACTAGTGTAACCCCTTATCGTTATTAGTATAACCCACTTATTATATTGATGTACCCATTTAGTGCCCATATTGTTACTATTGTGCCCCATAGAAGCCCACTATTGTTATTATTGTGCCCTTACATTATTATTGTTATGTCGGCTCTAATTATGTTATGACCCCTTAGACTCCTATATATAGAAAGGAGGTTTTTTCATTTGTATCATCCAAGAATTGTTCATTTATGTAATGTAAAGGAGGTTTCCCCCTCGAAGAGGTTGAATTCTAAGGCGTTGACCTATCTTTTCTATCTTTTCTTGAGCTGGTTTCATAACATTTGGTAACAGAGCTTTGGATTCTAGGGTTTCGCTGCTCCAAATAGGTCATCGTGGCATTTTCACTATAACTTTTTTATGCGATGTTTCAGATGTTGCAAAGAAAACCCGTTTGAGAAGAAATCGTGCTGAACCTTGGGTCCAAATTTCAGAGCTTTTCGCGCTATATTTGCAGAGATATGATCTGAAGAAGTTGGTATTTTTGTAGACTCCTGAATTACATTCCAAACAGGTGACCTGGGGAAAATCGTCTTAACTTTCTCTCTGGGGATCGGATTGAAATTTCGTAAGAAGGTACAGAAAGAGGACGAGCTGTAGTTTCTTGTGTGAATTTTTCAAATCCAAAGGTCGAAACAGTGACACGTGGCACTTCATACAAGTTCGATCTTTTGGAAAGGTTTATAATCAGGTCATCTTGGGAGATTGTGTATAACTCTTCCTTAGAGAATCCAATTTGGATCAGACTGGTGGCATTGGAAAGAGGACATAGAGGGATACTATAGGTAATAATTTGAAAACTTAAAGATCCAAAAGTACAGAGTTACAGTCATTTCATGGTCAAGCTCCTAAAATCAAGAAAAAGCAAGATGAGGAAGTTTGATGGCAAGGATCCGGTAAATTGGATACTTCAGATGGAGCAATATTTTGCTCTACACGGTGTACAACTATTACAAAAGGTATGTATTGCATCTACATATTTAGAACCAGATCAATTTTTATGGTACAAAGGGCTTTGTTCTCATAAACAACTTGTTACGTGGTCAATTTTCACGGAGGAAATGATAGCACATTATGAGGATACAAAGAGCAACACCACAACATTTGGAAAGAGTAAAAGGGCTTTGTGACATAGTGGAAAGCAAAATTATGGAAAGAATGAAGCGTACCCCTCAAAACTATAAAGATGGAAGGGTTGTCTCTCCTAGCCTTCCACAACCTACAAGGGTTATGTTATCACTCAAGAATTTTTTTTTAAATTGATCACATCAGTTCGATTGTTTGTCAAAGGGTTGGTGTCAATTTTGGGTCTAGTCTTTTCATCTGGTTTTAGAGTCTAAATAGTTTGAATAGGAGTCTTGTTAAGAGTATTGTTGGTATGTATAAAGGGATAAATTCTCTGTCTTAGTCTATCATTGGTCTCATATCTCACATGGATATCATATGTCCAAACTCGTTTCAAAGCTGAAATTGTCTAGGTGATTTTGTAGCGCATAATTCATATTTTGCACTGGATGCGCTATGAAATTGGGGATTTGTTCGAATCCATAGCCAATATTTCACAGCTGTCTCCTATGGATTCTGTGGGAATATCTGACTCGACATGTCACAGTGCTGGATTTTATCATCAATATACAAATAATACTGTTGTGTTCATTCTCAAGGTTTTTCCTATAATCCCGCTACATTGGCCGAAGTTCTGGTATTCAGTGGAGGTCAATATCCTAGCATGCCTATTGTACAGAGTTCTGCTTCCCTCCAGAAATCTGCATCTAGTGAGAATCTCACAGGGGAACATGCATCAGGTTCCCTAAATTTTCCGTCATCAGATTGCCAAAGACGAGCTATACATGGTAGTATCTTTGATGAAAATCCAGAATACATCAGGCAATGGCTGCAAGAGTTGGAGAGAGAAATTTTTAGTGATATTGATGAAGCAAGTATCATTAGCCCCGCTCAAAGCACATATATTGACAGGGAATGGGCAGACACAATAGAAAACCTCCTGTATGAGGATTCCCCTATGCATTCTCCGATGGAGAGCACAACCTTGAAGGATTATTCTAATGGAAGCATAGATTATCCCAGTGTTGCAAATATCTCTGATTCATGTTCTATTTCACAAACTAATTCTTTGCAACAAGAAGGATATGCATCAACTGGTCACCGGCAAGATAATGTTCATACAGGGAGCTCTTCCAAACAGCTGTTAGTTCAATGTGCAACTGAAATATCTGAAGGTAAAGAAGAAATGGCATCACATATAATCACAAAATTGAGAGAGACAGTCTCAATTCAAGGAGACCCAATGGAAAGACTTGCAGCTTTCATGGTGGAGGGTCTTGCTGCACGAATAGAATCTTCAGGAAACGGAATATACAATGCTTTGAATTGTAAAGAGCCACCAAGCACTGATACTTTATCTTCCATGCAAATGTTATTTGAAGTTTGCCCATATTTCAAATTTGGTTGCATGGTGGCCAATGGTGCAATTTGTGAAGCCTTCAAGGATGAGCAAAAGGTTCATATTCTAGATTTTGATGATGAGCAGAGTGATGCAAAGGCTTTTTTGTATCATCATTTTGCTGCAGAAGGTGGAAACTTTCAGTCGAAGATGGCACTGGCCTATACCTATTATCGACAACAGATGTATGAGAAATCTGTTAAGCTTTATGCAGAACTTGCATCTGTAGCAGTAGCTAGCTTTCTTAGTTTCAATGAATCACCATTGGTTGAACCAGTACGGATCAATGATGGAGCTGAAGAGAACAAAGCAGCATTAAGGAAGTCGCGTGGTGAGGAAGATGATGATTTCCAAATTATTGAATATCAGGCCTAGAAAGGGAATGCAGTGGCAATGTATAAACTTGGTGTATTCTACTACTTTGGTTTGAAGGGGGTTCCCCGTGACAATGCGAAAGCATTATCATGGTTTCTTAAAACGGTTGAGAAGGGAGACTCGAATTCGATGGAATTTCTCGGTAAAATTTATGCAAGAGGTTCTGGAGTTGAGAGGAATTTTACCAAGGCACTAGAATGGTTCAAGGCTGCCTCTAGGCGAAAGTGTTTTTATGCATATAATGGCATTGGCTATTTGTATATGAAGGGTCACGGAGTAGAAAAGAAAAATTATACAAAAGCAAGAGAATTCTTCAAAAAGGCAGCTGAAAATGACGACCCCATGGTCATGGGCATTACAATCTAGGAGTGTTGTACTTTAAAGGACTGGGTGTGAAGAAAGGCATTAAAGTAGCTTCCAGGTATTTTATAACAGCAGCTAATGCTGATCAACCAAAGGCCTTCTATCAATTAGCAAAAATGTTCCAGAAAGGGATTGGTCTGAAAAAGGATCTTAAGATGGCCACTACATTCTATAAGCTTGTTGCAGAGAGAGGACCTTGGGGATCCTTGTTGCGATGGGCATTAGAGTGTTACTTGAAAGGGCAAACAGGCAGAGCTCCGCTATTGTACTCGAGAGTTGCTGAGCTTGGATATGAGGTTGCACAGAGTAATGCTGCATGGATTCTTGATAAGTTTGGGAATATGATATGCATAGGAAAGTCAGGTTTCTGCAGTGATGTTGAACGACATCAACGTGCACACACCCTTTTGGTGGCATGCATCAGAGCAGGGTAATGAGCACGCGGCACTTTTAATTGGGGATGCCTATTATTATGGATGAGGTACATGTGGTTCCAGCACATATGTTTCGTAAAGTCAATAGCATTACAAAGTCTCATTGTAAACTTGGGCTTACAGCTACACTTGTCCGAGAGGATGAGCGCATTACTGATTTGAACTTCTTGATTGGGCCCAAGTTATATGAAGCCAATTGGTTGGATTTGGTGAAGGGAGGACATATTGCTAATGTACAATGTGCTGAAGTGTGGTGCCCCATGACAAGGGAGTTTTTTGCAGAGTATCTGAAGAAGGAAAATTAAAAGAAAAAAAAAAAAAAACAGGCCTTGTATGTTTTAGAGCCTGTGAGTTTCTCATCCGTCTCCATGAACAACAACGTGGATATAAGATCATTGTTTTCGCAGACAATCTTTTGGCACTTACTGAATATGCAATGAAGCTCAAGAAGCCTATGATTTATGGTGCTACCAGTCATAGTGAAAGAACAAGGATCCTGTATGCATTCAAGCACAACCCTGATGTTAATACCGTTTTCCTTTCAAAGGTGGGAGATAACTCAATTGATATTCCTGAAGCTAATGTGATTATACAAATATCGTCTCATGCTGGTTCTCGGCGTCAAGAAGCACAACGTGTGGAGCGTATCTTGCGAGCAAAGGTGCACATGCACATGGGAAAAGCTTACAACACACGAAGGACGTGGCACTCATTACTAATTCAAGAAAATCAACATGGCTAATTACTTCTGAATATCTTTGAGGAAAACAAAGGCATAAAAACAGGGACAGTTTCCTTTTCTCAGCAGAGGTAAAGGGATACGACATTAAGGACCAGTAAGAAGCTTCAAGCATCCATCACAGCTAAACTAAAAAAAACCAATTGTCAGAGAATGAGCCTGTTTTCTCCTTTTTCTCGTAGGAGCACCATCTTGATTGTAATAAATGATATGTTCAACATGATGTCGAATTAGAATCCTAATTGATTTAGGTTTCTAGAGTTGTCAATTTGTAGTCTGTTGTATTTATTAGTTAGTTTCAAATGTTAGCAGGTGTCATCATAGGCAGAATTGGAGTTCCCCTCACGTTGGAGGAGGAACCTCAGTTAGGTAGAAGAGCTCTATATATAGCTGAAACAACAATGTAAAAGGGGTTGGAAAACTTATAACAGAGCATAGTATTTGGCTTATGTAAAGACTCACTTTCAGTAATATAATTTTGATTTTACTTCTCAGGATTCATGAAGGATTTTTCATATTCAGAATGTGTGATGTTGTCTTCTTCTTAGTTTTGTTTACAGTGGTATGGATGTATAATCACTCAGAATTCACTGAATGTGCTCTGATTTCCTGTATGCATCTATAAATTGTGTGGTTCCTTATGAGTGTATATTCTGAATATTCAAATGTTGAATGCCCTGACTTCCATGTAAGGTCAAGATCTTTGTTGTATTGAAGTGTTGTTGACTCCATAGGCCCAATGGATACTTGTTTGATGTATTTCCAACATTCATATTTGTCACAATTTTTCTACAAGAGTTAGCCATCTTAGTTTTAATCAAAATCATTATTACACCCAGAGAGAGCCCTCTCAGGTTGAGGAGGCTAAGCCTCAGCCTAAAGTAGGTCTGAAATAGTTACTTAGAGTCAACCTGACCAGCAGCCTATCAGGGTCTGATTTTGAGATAACATTTTGGTGCGTCTGCCGGGAGTCTGAAGATTATTCATTCCCGAAATCAAGAGACTGAACTTCTGAAGGTAGCAGGAGCTCAGAAATCTTTTTGAGGTTGCAAATCTACCTTGGCGACTCCATTGTTGAAGAATTCGAAATTCATAGATTCATGGTGATTCCACTGGAGTTATGAAGGACCCAGATGCTACCATTCTTATTTCAAGGTATGCATGCATAAATTTTTCAGGAATTCATGGTTTCCCAAATCATTTTCCCAAGGATGCATATTTTCTAAGGAATGGTCCAAAATTCAATGGAGAAGATTTGAGTTTAACTTTGAAGCATATATCAGATTTTTGTGATTTTACAGAGCTTCTTAGAGTTAAGCATGAGGATGTTTGCATTATGTTGTTCTATGATTCATTTCAAGGGAAATGTAAACAATGGATTGAAAGCTTTCCTACCAAATCCATCAAGTCATTTGAAGACTTTTGGCTTATGTTTTTGGAGGAATGGATAGATAGATCAGATGTGGTGGCAAACTCTCCTTCAATTCAAGGTTTCAAACAATGGAATAATGATCATAGTAATGGAGAAACAAATGAAAATTTTTCTTTGTCCTTGTCCTCGTATCTAAAATCATTTGACTGCCCGACAGAAGATAAGATGAAATTTTTGGATGAAGTTGCTAAGGACATTGAGAAAGACATTGAAGGTTTACAAGGTCAAATTCAGACATATAGTCTTCATAATCATGATCATTATTTTCAGAAGCTTTCTATGGAAGAACACAAGGAGAGAGTGTTGCTTCCTTTCTCTTTCACGATTGAGGAACTGTACACTGTTGTTGAAGATCAGTTTGCACGACCAGAAAGTTACAAGAATCATCAAGCTGATCATGTATTTTGGGATCCTATAGCCAAATATATGGAAGAGTTTTACTTTCCAGTGTTTCAGTTTTTCTATGAAGATCAGAGGCAATTTCAGTGGCACTGGTCATCACAATATCATTGTGGCTCTGAACTCCGATGCAGTCAAAAAACTCAAATATCAGATAAGACAAATGATTGGCTACATTGGAAATTTCACATTGGTTGAGCTGAAAGAAGTTTGAACTGATAGGGTACGTAGGTAGGAAAATGAAAATAAGCTCAAGGTCAACTGAGCATTTTTCAGTAGATGTAGATTTCTTTCTCCTACAGTCATCATCAAGCTTAAGCCCGAGGTGAAGGCCCAAGAAGCTTGAAGGGGATGTTTGTCAAGCAAATTTCCGTTTGTAATAAAAAAGATAAAGCACTAGACCTACAAGTTCTTAGTGTACCACAGGAGCACACTATCCCAAGTGGAGCCACTGTTATCACTCAAGAATTTTTTTTAAAATTGATCACATCAGTTCGATTGTTTGTCAAAGGGTTGGTGTCAATTTTGGGTCTAGTCTTTTCATCTGGTTTTAGAGTCTAAATAGTTTGAATAGGAGTCTTGTTAAGAGTATTGTTGGTATGTATAAAGGGATCAATTCTCTGTCTTAGTCTATCATTGGTCTCATATCTCACATGGATAACATATGTCCAAACTCGTTTCAAAGCTGAAATTGTCTAGGTGATTTCGTAGCGCATAATTCATATTTTGCACTGGCTGCGCTACGAAATTGGGGATTTGTTCGAATCCATAGCCAATATTTCACAGCTGTCTCCTATGGATTCTGTGGGAATATTTGACTCGACATGTCACAGTGCTGGATCTTATCATCAATATACAAATAATACTGTTGTGTTCATTCTCAAGGTTTTTCCTATGATCCCGCTACATTGGCCGAAGTTCTGGTATTCAGTGGAGGTCAATATCCTAGCATGCCTATTGTACAGAGTTCTGCTTCCCTCCAGAAATCTACATCTAGTGAGAATCTCACAGGGGAACATACATCAGGTTACCTAAATTTTCCGTCATCGGATAGCCAAAGAGGAGCTATACATGGTAGTATCTTTGATGAAAATCCAGAATACATCAGGCAATGGCTGCAAGAGTTGGAGAGAGAAATTTTTAGTGATATTGATGAAGCAAGTATCATTAGCCCCGCTCAAAGCACATATATTGACAGGGAATGGGCAGACACAATAGAAAACCTCCTGTATGAGGATTCCCCTATGCATTCTCCGATGGAGAGCACAACCTTGAAGGATTATTCTAATGGAAGCATAGATTATCCCAGTGTTGCAAATATCTCTGATTCATGTTCTGTTTCACAAACTAATTCTTTGCAACAAGAAGCATATGCATCAAATGGTCACCGGCAAGATAATCTTCATACAGGGAGCTCTTCCAAACAGCTATTAGTTCAATGTGCAACTGAAATATCTGAAGGTAAATAAGAAATGGCATCACATATAATCACAAAATTGAGAGAGACAGTCTCAATTCAAGGAGACCCAATGGAAAGACTTGCAGCTTTCATGGTGGAGGGTCTTGCTGCACGAATAGAATCTTCAGGAAACGGAATATACAAAGCTTTGAATTGTAAAGAGCCACCAAGCATTGATACTTTATCTGCCATGCAAATGTTATTTGAAGTTTGCCCATATTTCAAATTTGGTTGCATGGTGGCCAATGGTGCAATTTGTGAAACCTTCAAGGATGAGCAGAAGGTTCATATACTAGATTTTGATGATGAGCAGAGTGATGCAAAGGCTTTTTTGTATCATCATTTTTCTGCAGAAGGTGGAAACTTTCAATCGAAGATGGCACTGGCCTATACCTATTATCGACAACAGATGTATGAGAAATATGTTAAGCTTTATGCAGAACTTGCATCTGTAGCAGTAGCTAGCTTTCTTAGTTTCAATGAATCACCATTGGTTGAACCAGTACGGATCAATGATGGAGCTGAAGAGAACAAAGCAGCATTAAGGAAGTCGCGTGGTGAGGAAGATGATGATTTCAAAATTATTGAATATCAGGCCTAGAAAGGGAATGCAGTGGCAATGTATAAACTTGGTGTATTCTACTACTTTGGTTTGAAGGGGGTTCCCCGTGACAATGCGAAAGCATTATCATGGTTTCTTGAAATGGTTGAGAAGGGAGACTCAAATTCGATGGAATTTCTCGGTGAAATTTATGCAAGAGGTTCTGGAGTTGAGAGGAATTTTACCAAGGCACTAGAATGGTTCAAGGCTGCCTCTAAGCGAAAGCGTTTTTCTGCATATAATGGCATTGGCTATTTGTATATGAAGGGTCATGGAATAGAAAAGAAAAATTATACAAAAGCAAGATAATTCTTCAAAAAGGCAGCTGAAAATGACGATCCCATGGTCATGGGCATTACAATCTAGGAGTGTTGTACTTTAAAGGACTGGGTGTGAAGAAAGGCATTAAAGTAGCTTCCAAGTATTTTATAACAGCAGCTAATGCTAGTCAACCAAAGGCCTTCTATCAATTAGCAAAAATGTTCCAGAAAGGGATTGGTCTGAAAAAGGATCTTAAGATGGCCACTACATTCTATAAGCTTGTTGCAGAGAGAGGACCTTGGGGATCCTTGTTGCGATGGGCATTAGAGTGTTACTTGAAAGGGCAAACAGGCAGAGCTCCGCTATTGTACTCGAGAGTTGCTGAGCTTGGATATGAGGTTGCACAGAGTAATGCTGCATGGATTCTTGATAAGTTTGGGAATACGATATGCATAGGAAAGTCAGGTTTCTGCAGTGATGTTGAGCGACATCAACGTGCACACACCCTTTGGTGGCATGCATCAGAGCAGGGTAATGAGCACGCTGCACTTTTAATTGGGGATGCCTATTATTATGGATGAGGTACATGTGGTTCCAGCACATATGTTTCGTAAAGTCAATAGCATTACAAAGTCTCATTGTAAACTTGGGCTTACAGCTACACTTGTCCGAGAGGACGAGCGCATTACTGATTTGAACTTCTTGATTGGGCCCAAGTTATATGAAGCCAATTGGTTGGATTTGGTGAAGGGAGGATATATTGCTTATGTACAATGTGCTGAAGTGTGGTGCCCCATGACAAGGGAGTTTTTTGCAGAGTATCTGAAGAAGGAAAATAAAAAAAAATAAAAAAAAAAAAACAGGCCTTGTATGTTTTAGAGCCTGTGAGTTTCTCATCCGTCTCCATGAACAACAACGTGGAGATAAGATCATTGTTTTCGTAGACAATCTTTTGGAACTTACTGAATATGCAATGAAGCTCAGGAAGCCTATGATTTATGGTGCTACCAGTCATAGTGAAAGAACAAGGATCCTGTATGCATTCAAGCACAACCCTGATGTTAATATCGTTTTCCTTTCAAAGGTGGAAGATAACTCAATTTATATTCCTGAAGCTAATGTGATTATACAAATATCGTCTCATGCTGGTTCTCGGCGTCAAGAAGCACAACGTGTGGAGCGTATCTTGCAAGCAAAGGCACACATGCACATGGGAAAAGCTTACAACACACGAAGGACGTGGCACTCATTACTAATTCAAGAAAATCAACATGGCTAATTACTTCCGAATATCTTTGAGGAAAACAAAGGCATAAAAACAGGGATAGTTTCCTTTTCTCAGCAGAGGTAAAGGGATACGACATTAAGGACCAGTAAGAAGCTTCGAGCATCCATCACAGCTAAACTAAAAAAAACCAATTGTCAGAGAATGAGCCTGTTTTCTCCTTTTTCTCGTAGGAGCACCATCTTGATTGTAATAAATGATATGTTCAGCATGATGTCGAATTAGAATCCTAATTGATTTAGGTTTCTAGAGTTGTCAATTTGTAGTCTGCTGTATTTATTAGTTAGTTTCAAATGTTAGCAGGTTTCATCATAGGCAGAATTGGAGTTCCCCTCACGCTAGAGGAGGAACCTCAGTTAGGTAGAAGAGCTCTATATATAGTTGAAACAAAAATGTAAAAGGGGTTGGAAAACTTTATAACAGAGCATAGTATTTGGCTTATGTAAAAAGACTCACTTTCAGTAATATTATTTTGATTTTACTTCTCAGGATTCATGAAGGATTTTTCATATTCAGAATGTGTGATGTTGTCTTCTTCTTAGTTTTGTTTACAGTGGTATGGATGTATAATCACTCAGAATTCACTGAATGTGCTCTGATTTCCTGTATGCATCTATAAATTGTGTGGTTCCTTATGAGTGTATATTCTGAATATTCAAATGCTGAATGCCCTGACTTCCATGTAAGGTCAAGATCTTTGTTGTATTGAAGTGTTGTTGACTCCATAGGCCCAATGGATACTTGTTTGATGTATTTCCAGCATTCATATTTGTCACAATTGTTCTACAAGAGTTAGCCATCTTAGTTTTAATCAAAATCATTATTACACCCAGAGAGAGCCCTCTCAGGTTGAGGAGGCTAAGCCTCAGCCTAAAGTAGGTCTGAAATAGTTACTTAGATTCAACCTGACCAGTAGCCTATCAGGGTCTGATTTTGAGATAACAGGTTACACCACAACAATTGGAAGAAAAAAGAGAAAAAGGGCTTTGTTACAATTATGATAGCAAATGCACTAAAGGTCATAAGTGTGCTGAGAAGAAATTATTTTACATAGAATATGAAGAGGAGGAAGAAAAGTATCAAGAAACATCAAAAGAAGAAGATATACGCCAGGACCCCACCCCAGAGAAAGAAGAAATGAATCAGACCATATCATGTAAAGCATTGGCAAGAATTACCACTCCTCAAACTCTCAAGATAGAAGGACATATCAAGAAGAAAAAGGTGCAAGAAGTGAAAGATCACATCGAGAAAGAAGAAATGAATCCAACCATATCTTGTATTTCATTGTTCGAAATTACCACTCCTCAAACTATCAAGATAGAAGGACATATCAAGAAGAAAAATGTTCAAGAAGTGAAAGATCACATTGAGCATCAAGAAATGAATCCGACCATATCTTGTAAAGGATTGGAAGAAATTACCACTCCTCAAACTCTAGAGATAGAAGGACATATCAAGAAGAAAAAGGTTCAAGCAGTGAAAGATCACATCGAGCATCAACAACAAGTTCTCCAACTTTTAAAGGATAACGCCACTTCGGTGCAAAATCAAATGAAACAACAGGTAGATCAACATCGTAGTGAAAAATGTTTTGATGTAAGTGATTGGGTATTTTTACTGCTACATCTCAAGCAAGCTATTTATGAGAAGGAAATGTTGGCAATACTGCATGCACTTAAAAAATGGCAACCTTACCGAATGGGAAGACTCTTCAAGAATGAGGATGTGGAAGCATTGTTTTGTGCTATTTATATTATCCAAAAAGATTGGATAAACAAAGCAAGGGATGAATGGAAGAAGGATGAAGAAGTATGGCCACTTATTCGAAAGTTGCAAAAGATCCCAATTCAAACAATATTGCCAGAAATTGAAGAGGAAGGAAAAATCATATTGGAACCTGGAGCAGTCACAGAAAAAAGAACCTGACAGCTACGAAATCGATCAATTTTAGAGTATCTCATCAAGTGGAAGAACTTACCCGCTGAATATTCCACATGGGAGGACAAGAATTTTATACAGAAGCATCAAGAACTACTCAAGTGTTGAGGACAACGCTTTTTGAAGGAGAGGGGCATGTTAGGCCCCTATACTACTAGTGTAACCCCTTATCGTTATTAGTATAACCCACTTATTATATTGATGTACCCATTTAGTGCCCATATTGTTACTATTGTGCCCCATAGAAGCCCACTATTGTTATTATTGTGCCCTTACATTATTATTGTTATGTCGACTCTGATTATGTTATGACCCCTTCGAATCCTATATATAGAAAGGAGGTTTTTTCATTTGTATCATCCAAGAATTGTTCATTTATGTAATGTAAAGGAGGTTTCCCCCTCGAAGCGGCTGAATTCTACGACATTGACCTATCTTTTCTATCTTTTCTTGAGCTGGTTTCATAACACTTGTAATATTATGAGAACAATCCTCGCTGCAATTCATAAAGAAGCATCCTTTCATTCTCAATTATGATGGATTTGTTTTATTTTCAGATTCCTTGAACATGAAACATTGTTCCATCTAGTTTACTACTTTCCTTCGTTAGATTTAATAAATAATGAGTTTGGGTAAATAAGATTTCGATCAGTTCAACTTTTTCATGCATTTAACTTTAATTAAAAGAAGAAGTTACCTTGTATTGGAAAATATGATATCTCTCGTGTAATATTAAATTAAATTCTCCAATGGTAAGTTTCATATGTGCACTTTCATGTATTTTCATTTCTTTATTTTTAGTTTCAATTTTGTTTTTTTTTTAGTTTTAGTTGATATAAATATTTGTTTTGCAACTCCTCATAAAACTTCTCACGCTTCCACTAGATCAGATTCGAAGTTCATTCTCCCTTGTCTAGTTTTCTTTCAAGTTTTTAAAATAAGAAGTAATGATCCTCATCGAATCAGATAAACTAGGGAGTTTTTGAACCTTTAGTCTATTTCTTTAAGCATTTGTTTTATTAGAAAATGATTAAGATGATTTTATGCAGCTTTTTGCTTTCAAATGAGAAAATTTATAGCAAACAAAAAAGTTTCTCATTTTGGTTGAATTTTATCGTCACTACTATCATAATCCTAAACTCTTATAACCCTACAAGATAAAATGTATCTAAATCTCAACATAAGAAGGAATGTTCACATGATTATTTTCTTTTACTTCTTCTGTTGAGAAATTTGTATAACCAGTCTTGTTTGGTTATCTTTTAAATTCTAGATTTTTTCTTTTTTAGCTTTTGTTTTCATCATTTCTACATTTTTGAGGTTTGCTAATTTCTTTTTTGGATTTCTTTTTATTTTAGTTTTGAGTTGATTCTGTTGACTCTACCATGATTTCTGTGAAATGACTTTTCTCGTCCAACAATGCTTGGCATACATAGGAAAATTTTACTCTATTTATTTCAGTGAATTTCATTTATCATTAAAGGCGTATCCTTATGGAACCATAAGGCCCTCTTGCTTTAAATATTTTTCATGGAGGAACACACATCCTTACCAACTAATATAGTTTACCTTTTCAAGGAAAGAATTGATTTGAAATTTAACTCAATGAATCCCTCTCACCCCTACACTTTATAAAAGTCTCTCATTGATAGTCACAGGGAAAAAACTTGGAGTCAACATTATGAAAGTATTATGTCCATGAACATAAGATTCTATTCCCATCCCACCTCTTTCACTCAAATACATCAGAAACTAAAATATCACAAATATGTTTATCAAAAGAGTGATTAAAAGAGGAAGCATGGGAAATAGAAGTAAACTTGTCGTGGCTATGGATGCTTGCTGGCAACGGACTAAGCCTGTATGGCATAAAAGACAACTTCATTGGAGCACTATTCAGGCTTGCTGGTAGCGAAGTGATGTCAGAGACCATTCATAAAAATAGATACATGCTTTATCAAAAACTCATGTCTATACCTTCTTCTATTTTTCATATGAGGTAATTTTAAAATAAATTTTCCCAAATTTGGACTAATGACTTTTACTAAAAAAAATAGTTTAGTACCTATCATTACAAACTCATATTTCTTAATCTATTTATGTGGGACCTATGAAAATGTTTTACTATTAGACGATTTCATGAACTCCAATTTTTTTAAACATTTGGGTAAATTAAAGTTCATTATCTTTAGTTTTTGTAAGACACACAGGTAGTAGAAGGAAATTTTGGGCGATGATATCGTGAACAGCTAGGGTTTTCACGGATCCAACCTGACAAACCTACAAACCTCGCAGATGGTGAGGCGACTACAACAACACGACGTGGTAACGTTGACAACACCGATGAGTGGCATGGCAGGTGAGGGAGAGATCCCCTCCTACTGAAACATTGTTGTAGGTGAATCGAGCCAGCACGAAGCAACTAGAGGTAACATAAGCAGTGGAAAAGGAATGTCGGTTTTGGGAGCCAAATGGCAAGCGTTTGGGAGGGAAATCCCTGCCTAGGACAACTAAGAAACCCCAATTTGTTATCCCAAACAATAAACTATAGGAATATAGAAGATACATGAAGGATCACGCCCCAATATGTAAGTTTACTGGGGCTCGGCCAACAGAGAAGGAACTGATCAAATGGATCCAGCAATGGTGGAAACCAAAGTGGCACATAGACCTCAAGCTAGGGGCAAAAGGGTTCTTCTCAGTAATATTTTCTAACCTTGAATACAAGGAGAAGGATTTCGAAGATGGTCCGTATTTTTTCAACAACGCAGGGCTTTCTATGAGACATTGGGAGGAATACTACAACCTAGGTCAAGAAAAGCTTCTGTTAGCCCCCATCTAGGTATGACTTTTCAGTCTACCAATGGATTTCTGGGACCCCAAAATCTTGGAAGGGATAGGCAACTCGATCAGAACCTTTGTCAAAGTAGCAGACTCGACAAGAAAAGGTAGGTACACCTCTTATGCAAGAATTTTTGTGTGCATGAATATCACTAAGCCGCTACCAGACCTCATAGAGTTGGAATACCATGATGAGATATTGCAACAACCCCTCGACTACGAACATATCCCCTTTAGATGCCAGTGATGCCATGAATATGGCCACCTGTACCAAGTCTTCCCATTAAATAACCATGAGAACCCTACGACTAAGAAAAAGGCAATAGAAATGATGGGAAGAGAATATGGGGATGGATTTCAAGAGGTGCACAGGAGAAAAGGGAACCAAAGGATGACAGGTAATCAAAGAGAAAATCAAAGCGAGAAAGAGCAGTGCGTCCATAACAGATTCGCCACCCTCCAGGAGGACGAAATGGGGGAGACAACCCCGAACAATATCATGGAGATGGAAAGCATGAAAAAGAAGGAGCCATAAGGAAATAAGTTAAAGAGCTAGGAGGTAGCAGAAAACCCACGAGAGGAGCTCAAAATGCAAATGATAGAGCAAAACCCAATGGAGATTGATAACCTGAAAGAAGATCTCAGTGTGGAAGAGCAAGTGATGAAACGTTTACTACAGGCGTGGAGACACTTGGATGAACGTTTCACCCTAGAAGATCAGAAGAAACTCTACAAGGAAACTTTTCAGCAATATAAGTCCTAACAAGTATCAGCTATCATAGCCCAACCAGATCACCTAGGGTCTCAAGGCGGGCAAGGGCAAGAACCAGGAACCCTAGGAAAATGGGGGAAGAAACAGGGAAGAAGAATAATGAATGAATCCATCCAGATGGTTGGGGAACTACTAGTAAAATCTGGAAGAGTAGTGCCATTATCAAAGGTCTTTCAACAACCCAAAAATTGTTGAAATGATTATTACAACATGGAAAATAGGAGGCCTCAATAGCATAGGCAAACAAAGATACCTCAAAGAGAGATTGAAAAAATATAGACTAAGAACCATGATAATACAAGAAACTAAAATCATTGAAAGAAAACTGAAAGGAATTCTGGAAAATTTCAAACCCCAGTACCAAGTTATAGCCCAGAACACAAATGGTAGTGCTGGAGGGTTGGCGATTATATGGAACCCTAGAGAGATCTGGTTTGAAGATTAGGTTAGCCTCCCTCGAATACTCTCAGGCAGATTTAGAATTATTGGATCGAAAGACTAGGTGCTACTCATAGGAGTGTATGGACCGCATATCCTGGGGGAAAGAAGAGAATTCCTTCAAAATCTAGCAAATATGAGAAACCTATACCCAGAAGAACTTTGGGTAGTAGGAGGAGATTTTAACACGATAAACTCCCTAGCAGAGAATAAGGGAGGTGTGAGAAGAATGGATATAGACATGGAAATATTTGGTGATACCATTGCAGAAATGCGTTTAGTAGACCTCCTAACAATTAACGAGGTTCACACCTGGAATAATAGAAGAGGAGGGAGGCATCAAATTGCTTCATAAGCAAGGATATATTCATAGAAGCTTCGATCCTCCCAGGTATGGGATCAAAACACTGACCGATAAGACTAGAAATGGACCTAAAAGCGAGCCCTAAAAATTGACCTTTTCGATTTGAAGCCTTTTGGCTAAGAGACCTGCACCTCATAAAAAAGAAAAGAGGAATGGTAGACTAAAAGCAAACAAAAAGGGAGGAACTACATGCATACGTTCCACCTAAAACTCAAGGATCTCAAGAAGAAACTAAGGAAATGGAATAAAGAAGAATCTGGGCATATTATGAACAACCAAAACCAGATCAACAAGTGCATGACAGAGGTGCAAAAAAAAATCATACAGAAAGGGAGATCAGAAGAGCTAGCTAAATAAGAGGGACACCTAATAAATCAGCTAGAAGAAAGGAAAAAAGAAGAAGAGATCCCGTGGAAACAGAAATCGAGGGTGAACTGGTTAAGGGAAGGGGAGTGAAACACCTGATTTTTTCACAAGGCCATGGTTCAACATTGACAGCACAACAAAATATTCTCCCTGAAAGATGAGGAGGGGAATCGTAGAGTCCAACACGAATAAAATGAGGAACTTCTAGTAAATCACTTCAGAGATCTCCTATAAGAACCACATGAAAATAGAACGGAAGCAATTCAAAGAATCTTGCAACATATACCTCATCGGGTAACTCAAGACTAGATCCTAGCCTTGATGAGAGCAGCTACTCTAGAAGAGGTGGAAGAAATTGTCAAGGGTATGAAGAAAAACAAGGCCCCAGGCTTGGATGGATTCACAGTAGAATTTTACCAAGCCACCTGGAAATTCATGGGACGAGAAAGTCTTGAGGTCATTGAGGAATCCGGTTGTAATCAAAAGGTATGCCCCAGTC
This sequence comes from Pinus tabuliformis, assembly GCA_031772625.1. Lineage (NCBI taxonomy): Eukaryota > Viridiplantae > Streptophyta > Pinopsida > Pinales > Pinaceae > Pinus > Pinus tabuliformis. The sequence goes on from CM062813.1 coordinate 728,399,093, forward strand.
TGAACTCCACTTTTATTGCTCCCGTTCATAAAACATCAAAATGGGAAGATCCTCAAGGATTTCGTCATATTGCCTTATGTAATGTCATATATAAAATTATAGCTACTCTTATTGTAAAATGGCTAAAACCCCTCCTACCGAATATCATCTCTCCGAAGTAGACGAGATTTGTCGAGGGAAGGAAAATCTTGGATGGGTTGGTAACTTCTCAAGAAGTAGTCCACTCTCTCAAGGCAAAAAAGCTCGTTGGAATGATGATTAAGCTGGACCTCTCTAAGGCATATGATCGGTTAAGCCGAGCGTACCTGAGTAGCATCCTCAAAGCCTATGGTTTTACTCAAAGATGGATAAATTGGACCCTTGCTATGATATCCACTCTTGTTATTTCTATTCTGCTAAATGGGTCTCCTTACCAAACCTTTAATCCAACACGGGGTTTGAGACATGGAGACCCATTGTCTCCTTTTCTATTCATTATTGTTTTCGAAGGTCTCGGAAGGTTTATAAAAAATGAAGTCCATGAATCTAGGATTAGAGGCCTGGGGGTTTGGGGTAACGATTTAGCCATCACCCATCAACAATTCGTTGATGATATCATGCTCTTCTATCAAGTCTCCCTTAGGGAAGCTCGTAGAATAAAAGATATTTTGAATACCTTCATGGAGGCCTCGGGGACTCAGATAAACAATGAAAAATATTGTATTTTCTTTTTCAACACCTAGGGGAATGTCAAGACCTATCTAGCTAGGATCTTGGGGTTTAGTACTGGAAACCTCCCCTCTAAATACCTGGGCATGCCCCTATCAGAAAATTCCCTAAAATTATCATGCTGGCAGCAGATCCTACAAAAGTTGCAGGGAATATTAAGTAAATGGGCTTTTAGATTCCTCAACCTAGCAGGTAGGACTGTCCTTCTGAAAGCAGTGCTTCAATCGATACCCATATACCAACTCTCAGGTATGGTTGCCCCTAAAGGGGCATGCTCCAAAATGGTGGATATTTTCAAAAAGTTCTTGTGGGGAGGGGCACAACAAGTCACAAAATGGGCATTGATATCCTGGCAAGGACTGGTAAAAAAAAATGGAAGGCGGACTAGGCCTCAGAGACCCCTATACTTTAAATCAAGTAATGGGCGCAAAACTATGGTGGAGATGGATAGGAGGTGGAAGGGATCTATGGAAACAAATATGGACAAGAAAATATAATATGCCTAAGAGAACTGAGGATATTCTGTGATATAGAGATCCCCCCAAAGGATTGGCAGTGTGGAACTTGGCAACCCAAAATAGGAACCTCATAAACCAACATGATTTTTGGTAAATTCATAAAGGAAAAACAACAAGATTTTGGTAGGACTCTTAGCAACAAAGAGAATGAGTAGTAAACATGCAAGACCTTAGGGATATATATCAATTTACCAGAGACAACAACATACACTATGTAGATAAATTCTGGAAAGAGGACCAAGGAACTGGGAATTGGAGGAGATGGAAGAAGAAGGAAGATTGGTGCCAGGCTATAGAGACAGACCAATGGATAGAGTTCGAAAAAGAAATGAGATTGAGACAATTAATGATCTGAAATGACCCAGACATTCTGAGATGGGGACACACCACGAAAGGAACCTTTACCATAAAAGAAGCTTATGACCTACAAGCAGAATAAGTTCAAGATGGGCAAGGCATTCTTTGGAAAAAAATCTGGAAGGGAGGGCAGTGGCCGAAGGTATCTCATTTCCTCTGGCTGGTATGCAAAGGATGGATCCTAACTTGGGATCAACTATAAAAAAGGGGATTCCAGGGCCCATTTCTTTATTGGCTATGTCAACAGAACAGAGAGGATATGGAGCACATGCTCAACACTTGCCTATTTGCTGAACAAAAATGGGGTCAGGTGCAAGGAGTTTTCAAAAGGATGGATCAAGACTGCCTCATTATTAGGGAAACAATCCTCTTATGGCGTAACAACATATTCTCAAGCCCAATATTAAATCGAGCATGGTGATTGGGCCTAGGATTAAATATATGGGCCATATGGAAAGAGAGGAATGGTAGAGTCTTTAAAAATAAAGCATCATCTCAAGAACAGGTGTGGGAAGGAATAGTTCGAAACATCAGAGAAACTATCTTAGCAGAACAATGGAACCAAGAAGACTGGAAAGTCCCTCCCCAAGAAGCTCAAATCTTACGGCAACTTAATCTAACAATGGGAATGCTTGCCCCAACTACTTGGAGAAAAAATAGGCTTGGTGTGATATCCCGTCTCACTTCACTACCCCAAGAGAAGGATTCATAAAACTTAACTTTAATGGGGCATCAAAAGGGAACCCAGGAGTAGCAAGCCTTGGTGGCCTCTTCCGAGATAACCAAGCCAACACACAGCTCATATATGCTAACTTGTGTGGGATAGCAAGCAACAACGAGGCAGAATTCGTTGCAGCAAGACAAGGACTTATAATAGCTGTCAGAATGGGATACTGAAACATAGTGGTGGAAGGAGACTCAAGTCTGGTCATAAACACTTTGGCAAAATTGAACAATGGCACCACATGGGACAAGCTTAGCCAAAGTTGGAGGACAACTCGCCTCATACAAGAGATAGGAGAATTAATTCAAAAGTTTGATTATATAATGGTCTGACATGTAAGACGAGAAGGGAATAAAGGGGCAGATTTTCTGGCAAACTGGGGATGCAACCAGCAAAATGGCCTGATGGAAAAATTATGGCTGGTACAACCCTAGGATGAGAGGTTCGAAGCCCTGGTGGAAATACTGTATCAAGTCTGCAGGGAAAGCCAGGAAAGTGGGCCTCTAGAAAATCAAAACCCCGATGGGGGTGTGTGCCAACGAAGGGAAGTGCCTGCGGGCAGTAATGACGAGTACAGGTGATTTACGTACCACCGTCCCCCACACACTCAAAGCGATAGGTGCAGTGGCCCTTGGCATGAGTACATGCAAGGGTGGTGGGAAAGGTGGCAGAGATGGCAGGGGGGAGGTGGGATGCATGGTAATTAAGGAGAGGAAGGCAAGTAAGAATTGTAATTTGGCTTGTGGAGTAAGGAGCTTAAATAGCAGAGAAGGAAGGCAACGGCAATAGCGGCATCAACCTTGGAGTAGAAACATGTATGTATCTTGGCTCTTCGCCTCCTTTGCAATGTTGACCTGGTTTGATTCTTGCTAGGGGGAAAGGGAGATACTCGAGAATGGTAATTGGGGGAAATGGAGGGGGAGTTGGAGGAGGAATTGAGTTGCAGTAGTCTCGCTTTGCGTATTTATTTTGAGACTGTTGGGATTTGATTTGGCCTGTGGCTGTGAGGACCTTACTGGGTTGGAAATGGGAACCCGGGCTTCGCATACTGTGGGCTGAGAGGGGTTGGTCGTTGGGGATGGGTAGGTAGTTGCTCGACATTTAAGGATGAGGGTAGCAAAGAGCAACTAACATGTTGGTTTGGTGAATGGACCAGTGGATGTAACCATGGAAAGCTATGAGGAGCTAGGAATAATTACAGCGCTAAGAGACCAGCTAGGATCCCTGTGGGGGAGGACAGGCATGACAAAGGCAGAGGAATGGCTCTGGCTTATTGGGCAGAGGGGAATGGATGACAAACCATGGGAGAAAATTGTTCGGTTTGAGGCTAACCTCATTTGCATGGCCTCGAGAGGGGCTTGTTAACCACACTAAGTATGTGAGGCAACAGAGAGGGAGGAGTGAAAATCCAGAAGGGATAAGGAGTTCGACCCTTTCTCAAGAATGGCTCACCACCCACCCTGCCCCCGGTTCTGCTCGTAAATGGGACAAGACAAAGAACAGGGAGAATGACGACATTGACAATCCTAGCGAGGACAATAATACATTACAATGCTTGCGGTTAACATCTCTTTCCTGTGAACCTGTATCGAATGTGCTGATATGGCTCAGCCAATGAGAGGACGAGGACAAGGAAGACAAGGCCAGGAGCCTAGAAAGGCTAAGGACCTGAGCACGTCAGAACCCTGCAGAGGAAGGAAATCTGTGGAGCATATTATCAGTGAAGCAATTGCAGCATATCGAGAGTGAATGAATGAAGGCACTCAAAATTTGTTAGAAGAATGGGAAGAAGAAATCAAGCAAGGCAGTGAGACAGAGGAGGAGATGGAGAATTGGAAGACACTAGTCTTGGACCCTAGGAATACCAGAGGAAGGATAACCTAATTCAAATAAACATTATACCTCTATTGGCTAATGAAAATCCTGTTGGGGAAGGCCATGAAACATATCTTGGTGGGGATGGGACTCTCTCTCCAAGGCATGCCGAGTTGCAAACGGGATCTACAGAGAATTCAGTTTCAACTCCTCATGCAGGACATTAGATTGGACAGAATTCAAAGGCACATTCCATGCATCATAGAATTGATTGAGATGCCTGGAGCAACTGTCAAGAAGCCGGAACCGATGGAATCGAAATCGGAAGAGAAGAAGGGCTAGCCAGTGTACCATGTTTATTTATTTTTATATATGCGGTTAACTTTTACTTTATGTCATGCATGTTTAAAGATAGTTAAACATATAGAGTCTGGTCATGAAACAAAGACATACATAGTTTGGCTAGAAAGATTGAAACTTTATTATTTTTTGATGGCTTATAATGAGGATAGGTGGCCAACAGACTTGGTTTCCCACTGGGTAAGTTGAGGCCACCTAGCCAACCTGTGTGGTGTAAATTTGCCGATTATAAATAGAAAATGAAAGGTCCTGCCAAGCTTAACAAAAAAAAAGTTCATTATCTTCAACAAGAGATAGCTAGTTCTTCTCTTGTGTGTCGCCATTGTTGTAGGGAAAACCCAACAACCCCCCATTTTTCATTTATTTACTTCAAATAATGGGGACCCTTTACATTAATTTATGGTAAAACCCCTTTTATGATTTTCATTTAGTTATTTATTTTTTTTACATTTTTACCTTCTTCTTTTTTTCGTTGGATTTCTATTTTGATTATTTCAATGAATACAACTTTTAACAAGCTTTTCATCGATACTTGTTTCACCTCATTTGGTTATCTGGTTCGCAAATAACACTCCTTTGAAGTTTGATTATCTTTGTCACCTGAGTTAAAAAAAAATGTACAAAATGTATAATATTTTAATTTTTCGCCTATATTATAATATTTTAATTTTAAATTATTACTTTTCTAAGAAATTTAATACTATATAACATTGGAATGAGATTATTTAATTAAATATGAACGATTACACATGACCATTATATTTAAGAATGGATTGTATAAATACTATATTATTCATACTCAAAATTAACAAAGGAACTCTCTTAGTATATAAGCTAATAAAAATAGATTATAGGTTTTAGCGGTTTCTAAGAATATTAAAAATATAATTAGTGGTTTGACTAAGACCTTTGGTCAAAATTAGCCGTTGGCATTATAGCCGTTGGGATCTCTGCACACTCTATTTAAGCCAGCTTAGCCAGATTGGTCTTCAACTTGTCCTGACGATGAACCACACTGGTTGGTTCGAAACGCGTCGACAAAAGATTGATTATGTGATTTTGCCGAAGATTATCTAAACAATGTTATGGATCACAGAAGTCTAAATTCCTTAATATGTAATGTATTAAATAATACTATAATATTATTTAAAATATTAGTTTAATTTTATAATTAAATTAGTTTATATCTAACATATGGTTAATTAAATTTTAACCATAATTAATTTTTAAATAATTTAATTGATAAATTTAATTTAATTAAATTTTAATTAATGGTATATAATTAATTTAAATTTTATTTAAAATGAAATTAGTATTAATTAATCATTATGTTTTTATTCATGATTTAAGTTTTAACTATTTTTTTTTTAGTCTAGAAGGTAAATTTTTTAGAATTCTGGCAGTTTTAATTCCCTAACATAAGAAGCTCATAAATTGAGTTTTACTTGGCCAAATGAGACCCATGATGCCTCGTTGGATAGATAAAATCATGGAGAATATTTATGAAGTGGTTTCATAACTATATTTAATCATTTAATGGGTCTAAAATTCAGTAAAAGATCAAGCTCCGAATTTCTAAACAAAACTAATTTTTTGAGTTTAACCTTCTGCATTTTCATTTCCGCACAACTTCTACTGAGTGTAGATCCATTCGTCTATGTTCCCCTTGACCAATTAAATCTTCAAAGGCATCAATAGAAAGCTTATATTTATTTTTATTTAATTATGTAATTAAGTTTTATATTGGATATATTTTATTCTAGATTTTCTATTTTGATTTTAAATTGCAATTTAATTATATTTTGATTGGTTTCTGTAGGGAAACAATTTGAAGAGATGAAAAGATGAAGATTTCAATCAATGAGAATGCTCCAGCGATAGAGGAATTGGATTTTGGGCCAATGAAAATTGATTGAGCATAATTACTTTTCAACAACTTTCCTATTGAGAATTCTTTTTGTAAAAATTATAGATAACAAATTGTAGAATGTATTAGGGGCTTTTCTGCTCTGCAATTCTAGAATTCTTAAAAGAACTACTGTAATGGGGATTTAGAGCTATAGGTGAGAGGAATCTTAGGGGAAGAAGACTTGATATTGTCGTGTTTTCATATGTTTGTGGACAAACATTTTTTTATTATGTACTACTGTTGTAAGGAGGAGGCCATTTCTGCAAGAAAAGATTGATTCCACACCCATAGGATTGTGCACTATTGTCGTACTGTGAGGATCTATAATTTGATTTCATTTATTAATGAAATTTTATTTCTTTTTTTTTTACTAGCGGAATCGGCAACGACGGTGGTATCGTACTCGCATTACACGGGGTCGAATCCCACCGGCTGCCACTATAACCACTAGGAGGAACCGCCCAGCCCGCAAGAACGACCCTCGGTTAAGACAAGACTTGAACTCGTGACCTGCATAGCGGCACAAACGACTTAGCAGCTTGTCTACTGGCCATGAGATCAAACCCCTGCGGGCTATTAATAAAATTTTATTTCATTTAATGATGTTTAACATTATTTTTTACAGAATTTAATTGAAATGAATTCTTATTTCAATCTTTCAATTTATATTTCAAATGTATGAGTTAATAATCATATTCATTCACTATTGTTGAAACATGGGCATTAATTCATTTAAAAATCTACTTAAACTATTCTACAGGCTTAATTTTCGATATAATATGAAAAATGAAGTTTTCATTGGAACAAATAGTTATAATCTTAGATCGACGAGTTATCTTACAATTTAGGATAATAATTGTTTGCTTGCATACACGATGTCTTATTCGAACTAATTAAGTTATTCATCATGAATCTTTTTAGTTCTTACGTATATGATAAACAAGGAATTCAATATATTTTGAATATGCACTTATGTAACTATTTACTAAGTGTTTGATTGTTAGTATTTCTATTAACAAGGAATCAGATCTTGTGAGCTATCTCCTTGATCTAATTCCTCCATCTTAATTCCAATTCTTTAAAGCTTCTTTTTCCCTATTAAGTTAATTGGATCTCGATTGAGAGAATGATTTCCATTTCCTTCAATTGAGATAGGTTATATTAATTGCATCTTATATTAGATCTTGCGTGTGTTATCACACATTTTGCATTCTAGAAGTCTTCTTTTTAACAGGAAAAACTTTACAATGGTTTCGCTGTGCCGTTAAAACAAATTAAGGGTCATTCTCTTGCCTGATTAGCAAGAAGAAATGATCTAATGTCCCTTCCTATTGGTAACTAAATACACATCTAAAACTGATAGCAATAGGGAAAAGGTAATTGGACCTATTTGAGCCAGTTGGGACCACCATTCCAAATCAAAAAGGAGCTGCTTTAAGGTCCGGACCGGGTGGTCTCCCTTATATTGTTGTAGATAGAGAATTTTGAGTCTTCAACATGTTCGCAAAGATCTACCTATAAATCATCATGGAGTGTTTGTTTTTCATTTATTTACAATGCATGCACGAGAGGTCTTCGACCATCAACCTTACAATTCTGCATTCAAAACCACAACTATCAATTCATACATCTTAATGGCACCATGTACCATCATATCAAAGCTTTTCATCGCAATGTTTTTTAATGGTGTAACACTATGAAATAGCCTATTATCGACCTCCGATCAAGTCTAGCCCCTTTTTCATTAGACCCCTGCTATATCGCCACCATAGGAATTGGTTTGGTGGCCGAGTGTTAACCATATTAGAGTCCCCTATATCGACATTTTTCATTTGTTACCAATGTGCTAGCAACCACAAACCTGCTATCACCAATCTCCCATTCTTATGGACCGAAGAAGGTGATTGGGGGCTTAGCCTTAAGGCGCTAAGTCTTTCAGTACTCTGTCGGAGGCCTTTTGTTCCCTTAAGCCTTCATGACCGCCTTCTATCCCACACACCAACGAAATTTCATTGTCGCACATGAGCGAACCATTGCAAACCTCTGATCACTGATTCCTGAAGTGATGTCATCTCATGCCATGTGGCGTCTTCTAACCAATGACACGTGTCACTCAAATATGGCCTATTAGGCCATCCCTAAACACCGAAACAACCTGCCACGTGTCCCTCTGTACCGTGATGTCACGCTGATGCAAGAGGCCTCGTGTCCCTTATCGGAACCAATCAGAAACTACCACTTGTCCTCATCAGAGTTGATCTGATGTTACCTTCTGTCGTTATTGGACCTAATCGGATGTCTCCTCGTGTCTTCTTAGAGGAGAGAGAAAGAGGCCCTCCAACCTTTGTTTTGCATTGAATTCCTTTATGTTTTCCCATTTGGCTCTCTTGTCAATTTAACACTAGAGGCTCAAATCCTCACAATTTACGGGAGTTTTGATATGAAAGATTGTTGATTGCGATTGCTAATTTTCCTTGATCATCGACGTGCGATCGCCGATATTGAATGCCCTCTGATATTCGATCTCTAATATGCTGGGAACTCTGATTGTCGATATCGCAAGTTGCTAATTGGCGAAATGCATACATTGTTGCACTGCACCACTAATCCTCCAATCGTCGATTGCAATTCACTGGGACCTTCGATCTCTGATATTCCTCACTGCACAAAGCTTGAATCATCCTAAACTTTAGCAGGCCATATCTCTCGAATGACAAGTCCATTTTTGGACTTCTACATACTGTTGGAAAGCTCTTCCATAGCACTTTCCAATGGAAGGAGTCTGATTAGCCAACATGCCCATCTTATACCTCAAAATATGGCTCTAAATTCTATACATAGATGGAATCAAAACCACCAAGTTATGAAGCCCTATCATCAAGCTGAGCCTTGTTTGACATCAATGCCAACACTTACAAAGCCAACCACCTTCATACCATCAAATGTCCAACAATCTCCCACTTTGGCATTGATCTCAACACTACAGACTCCCCCTCAGCTTGGCATGGTCTGCGTTGATGCCAAATTTCTCCCAATTTGACATTAGTGGCGAAGAAAACTTCACTTGCACTCCCCCTGAACTAATGTAGCCTACTCTACCATGATTTCCTCTTGTTGAGTAGCTTCCACCTCCTACCAAAACGAAGCCATTTGGAGGGAGGAGCCATAACTTCTATCTACTACCTAAGATACTGAAATGGTTCTCTTGCCAGTGGCTTGGTAAATATATCTTCCAGTTGCTCTTTAGTGGGCACATATACAAGTTTAATAGTGTTGGCTGCAACTTGTTCCCTTAAGAAATGATACTTGATAGGAATGTGCTTGGTTTTTGAATGCATGACTAGATTTTTTGACATGTTGATTGCACTAGTGTTGTCACGCATTATGGGAATGGGATTAGGAAACTCTACCTATATATCCTTTAATGTTTTCTTCATCCATATAATCTTTGTACAGTAAGTCACAACAACAATATATTCTGCTTTAGCAGTCGATAGAGAGATGAAGCCCTGCTTCTTGCTAACCCGCGATACCAAGTAGTCACCCAAAAGTAAAGTTGCACTAGAAGTACTCTTCTTGTCATCTAGACTTCCAACCCAATATGCATCTGTGTAGTCCTTCATATTGAAGTCTTTACTCTTGGGGTACCATAATCCATACTCTACTGTACCTTGAAGATATTTTAAAATCCTTTTAACAGCCACCACATGACTTTCTCGTGTACAAGCCTGAAATCTTACGACGATTCCCACTGCTTGCATGATATATGGCCTTGAAGTTGTCGGATACAGTAAGCTTCCTATCATCAATTTGTATTTAGTTTGATTTACTTGTGGCGTTGCATCTTCCTTGCAAATTTTATAGCCTGTAGTCATGGGTGTGCTGACAGGTTTGCAATCCTTCATTTCAAATTTCTTCAAAGTTTCCTTAAGGTATTTGGATTGAGATATAAAAAGTCCTCATGGAGACTGAGTAATTTTCAGACCCAAGAATGAGGACAAATCACCAATAATGGACATTTAAAACTCTGGTTTCATACAATTTGCAACCCGATGCCCCAACTGCTCCACATCACTACCAAATATGATTTCATCCACATACACAACCACTATTAACAGATGATAATCTTTAGATTTTACATAGAGATTTTTGTAAACTGAGCCTTTCTTAAAACCTTTTTGTTGGAGATACTTATCAAGCCTTTCATACCAGGCTCTAAGGGCCTATTTCAAACCATACAGAGCCTTCTTTAATTTTCATACAAGCCCTTCATCAGAGGAGAGTGGAAAACCTTCAGGCTTCCCAATTTAAACCTCCTCTTATAAGTCACCATTGGGAAAGGTAGAATTTACATCCATCTAATAAAATTTGATGTTATTGTGAATGGAAACAACAAGGAATATTCTTATGGCTTCTAGTCGGGCTACTAGTGCAAGGTTTCTTCAAAGTCTACCCCTTCTATCTAGGCATACCCTTTTCAAACCAACCGATCTTTCTTCCCGATTACTTTACCTTTTTCATTCATCTTATTCTTGAAACCCCTCTTGGTTCCAATAAAAATTTTCTCTTTTGGTCTTGGGTTAAGCTCCCATGTGTCATTCTTTTCAATTTGGTCTAGCTTTTCATTCATGGCTTTCACTCAAAACTTATATTCACTTGCTTGATAGAGGTTTTTGGGTTCTATTTATGATAGTAGAGCCGAATTTTCATGATTTGTATTTCCCACAAGTGTCTTTCTAGTTTGGATACCCTTTCTTTAATCTCCAAGAATCTGACTCTCAGGGTGTTCCTTTTTCACATACCTGGAAAGTGTTTTGGCCTTGAAGATGTGCTTGCTTCCTCACCTTCATTGTCTAAATTTGTTTCATTCAGATCTACGTCCCTCAACTATCAACTCTCTTCATCATCTAAGTCCAAGTTACTTTCGAATGTTTTAGGTTGTGAGCCTACTTCATCAACCACTATGTCAATGCAGTCTTATATCCTCCTTGTTGTAGTATACCTAGGGTGGATATTATGGGGTACAGAGGGAGGTACCCAAGGGAATATTGTAATAATGTGATGGTCCATAGTTAATAAATAAAGTGGTTAACCCACATCATGTAAGGGACCACAAGTAGTTAGAAATAATGTGATAAGCCCATTGTATTAGAAGTATGGTATTGAGAGACCCATGGTATTGTATGTATGAAGCCTATACAGAGGCTAGAGACTCCCCATTGATAGAGGTGAAAGATTATTGTATTGACAAACATATGGCTTGTGGAGTGTTCTCCTTCCTTAAGGAGTAATTGTATGGTGTTACCCTACTTCAAGGGTTTTTATATTAATAAAAATTTGAAGTTTATCTATTTCTCTCTCAATGGGGAGTCTCTAGCCTCTATATAGGCTTCATACATACAATAACATGGGTCATTACCATGAGTCTCTCAATACCATACTTCTAATACAATAGTATTATTGCATTATTTCTAACTACGTGTGGTCCCTTAAATGATGTGGGTTAACCATTTTATTTGTTAACTATGGCCCATCACATTATTACATTACTCCCTTGGGTACATCCCCCTATACCCCATAATAGCCCTCCTAGGTATACTACATTATTATGGGGTACACGGGGATGTAACCAAGGGAGTAATGTAATAATGTGATGGGCCATAGTTAACAAATAAGGTGGTTAACCCACATCATGTAAGGGACTACTTGTGTAGTATACCTAGGGAGGAGATTATGGGGTACAGGGGGAGTTACCCAAGGGAATAATGTAATAATGTGATGGGCCATAGTTAAAAAATAAAGTGGTTAACCCACATCATGTAAGGGACCACAAGTAGTTAGCAGTAATGTGATAAGCCCATTGTATTAGAAGTGTGGCATTGAAAGACCCATGGTATTATATGTATGAAGCCTATATAGAGGCTGGAGACTCCCCATTGAGAAAGGTGAAAGATTATTGTATTGACAATCATATGGCTTGTGGAGTTTTCTTCTTCCTTAAGGAGTAATTGTATGGTGTTACCCTACCTCAAGGGTTTTGATATTAATAAAGATCTAAAGTTTATCTATTTTTAGATCTTGTTATTTATGGGCATATTTTATATTTTTATATATTTGCAGGTCAAATCTATTACACTTGTCCTCTTTTTGTAGCATCTATACCCTTTGCTTCGAATAGTATCCAAGAAGTATTCCTTCATCAGCGCGTGAGTCAAGATTCACAAGGTTCTTTTCATTTCTTTTAATGAAGCACTTGCTCCCAAACACGTTGAGGTATTTAACTGATGCAGGTTTACCCTTCCATAACTCATATGGAGTTTTGTCGCTATCATGCCTAAGATGAGTTATGTTTGATAAGTATATTGTTGTCTGAGATACTTCTCCCCACAAGTGGTGAGCCACTCTTGCTTCTTTTAAGATCACTTTGTCCATTTCTTGGATTATTTGGTTCTTCCTCTCCACAACCCCATTTTGCTGAGGAGTTCAGGACATTGAGAACTGCCTTCTAATACCTTTATATTCACATAACTATTCAAACTCTTTTGAGGTGAAATATCCCCCTCTTTCTGATCTGAAGCATTTTATCTTCAAATATTTCTCATTCTCTACCTGAGCCTTAAACTTCTTGAAGTTATCAAATGCTTCTGACTTTTCTTTTAGGAGGAGAATCCAAGTAGCCCTCGTGTAATCATCAATGAATAACAGGAAGTACCTTTCTCCTTTTGATTTTTAGTTCTTATGGGGCCATAAATATCTATGTGAATAATCTCTAGAGGTTTGGATGAGGTTAACTCTTTCATTTTGAAATGAGTCCTAGTCTGCTTGCCAAACTAACATGAATTGCAGATGGTGTTATCAGGCCTTGACAATCTAGGTAATCCTTTTATCGTGTCTACATTTATTATCCTTATCAAGCTATAAAAATTCATGTGTCTAAGCCTCTTATGCCACAGTCATGCTTCACTCATTTTTCTCAAGTAACAACTGAGCCTTGAGTCATCGAACACATAAATGTTATTTTGAGTCCTAACTGCCTTCCCCACTAGTTTTCCATTTTTTATATTCTAGATGTCATAATCTTTAGATCAGAAGGTCACATCATAGCCATTTTCACACATCTAGATAACACTTAGCAAATTGTGTTTGAGGCCTTCCACATACAACAAATTCTATGCTTTGTCTTCTGATCAAGACTGGCCACTCCTTTTCCTTTGATTATTGTTGGAGTGTTGTTTCCAAAGGTGACATTCCCTCCTTCTAAAACTTACTCTTGTCTCCAGTCATGTGTTTGGAACAACCACTGTCTACATACCATTTTTTTCTTTATCACGCGTTGATAAGGCGAGCCCACATGGCATGCTCTTTTTGGTCTTTTGTTTCCAGCTTCTTTTATCCTTTTGTATGCGAGTCTGTCTATTAGTTTGAGATTTAGACAGGTATTCAAACCTACTTCTACACTCGTTGGAATTATGCCCGAAATTATCACATTTAAAATATTCAATTTCACTTTGTAGGGGAGCGAAGGCATTCTGATTCCTAAAAGAGGAGTCTTGTGACTTAGTAGTCCGATGTGAATTAAACCTAAAATTTTCATCTCTTTCAACTTTGACACTTCTACAATTAATAGCTTTGTGTCCAAATATATGACACTTGTAGCAGTGACCATAAAATAAGTAGGCACACCTATTGTTCAAAAAATTATGAGGTTTAGCAGAGAAATACCTTGGTCGACAGTCTGTTTGATCCGTCCTCCATTGACGGTCTCTTTTTCCAAGTTCTCTTTTGTCTTCATGAACTCTTTCATGATGATTCCTCCTATGACTCTGTGGTTCTTCAACTCCTGTGAACTTGAAGTTTATCTTCTTCTTCCCAATAGAAGATTCTTGTTCCTTTGAGTACCCGAGTCCGGTTTTGATTCTTGAGGGCCTTTGACAGCTCAAAATCTAATTTAGTCTTCTAGTCCCTTTAGCAAATGTCTCACTTACACCCTTCCTGGTCTTTTCTTTCTCAAGGCTAGTTCTTAGAGACACCACCTCTGCTTCAAGATATTAGCAATTTGCTTCCCATTCTTAAATCATTTATTAAAGTACCTCTTCTATTTGTCTGGCTTCCTTCGTGTCAACCTTTAAATTGTAACACCGTCCTCCCACATCTACCGAAGCAACTAGCCAGCCAAGGTAAACATGTGACGAGAGGCCACTATGATACAATTCGACCGCCTAAGTCACATTAAGGAAGTGGAACTGATGGAAACACTACAGACATCCAACATCATCAACATAACCCTCATAAGACAAGTCATCCACTTAGACAACCTGTCCCTCGATCCCATTGTTGTTTTAGGTATCTTGGGTCATAGTTGCTCTCATGCTATGGGAAATGGAGAAACCAACAACCTAAATTCACTCTCACAGGCTTGCCTGCCAGCAACTTTGGACCAAAATTGTGAGTGTTGTGCCAGGGGACCTGGGATTTAGGCCACTTTCTTAGGATCAGAGCCCAGGATACTACTCAAAACTGATCCATCTCTTCAAATCAGTAAAGTAACATGGAAATGAAAGTACTAAAGCAAATACTTGTTCAAGACCTTGACTAGATCCCTACTAGCCATGATAGGCATTTCGTCAAACATATCATCGACATGTAATCTACAAGTGTAAACAACATAATTAAGTGTAGCAAGCAGCCATCCATGTTAGTCAAGCCTAAAAGCAGATCTCATACTAATTTGAGAATCACTGTGAACCATTGTTCCCTCATGCTATTTGCTACATTATCATTTATTAGGTCATAGACACCTTATCCATTCACATACAAGTAAAAACACGCTGAGATCCATACATAGTTGTTATCATAAAATGTGGATATAAGCAGAATAATAGGAACATAAATACAATAAACATATCAACCATCAAATCCATAAATACATCAGTACCTTTACACATGAAAATCAAGGGAATGGATTTCTCATTAATGAACTCAATGAACCAACTGGAGATGGGACTACCACATTCCACTCGACCGTAGAATGGTTGAGCCAAATCTCTCTTCATCCATTCAACCCATGCCATATTCCAAGCATGAATGAGGATATTAGAGATCACGTCAATTAAACTCATCCAGGGCTTCCAG
Source organism: Pinus tabuliformis (assembly GCA_031772625.1). Taxonomy (NCBI): domain Eukaryota; kingdom Viridiplantae; phylum Streptophyta; class Pinopsida; order Pinales; family Pinaceae; genus Pinus; species Pinus tabuliformis. Next base: position 728,414,616 of record CM062813.1, read on the forward strand.
AGGCCATCAAACTCAACCCATCAAATAGTGATTCCACCTCACGGTCAGACATCACCAAAACCATCACCAGATCGGTCTCCATCCTAGCCATCCAGGGCTCGAAATCGTTTGTTCCAACGAAGGTTCCGGTACTAGTAACTCAACCCAAAACTATTGTCGGGCTATGGATCATTTGTCAAACCAAGGCTCTAGGACTAGTAACTCAACCCACCAAAGGATCCAAAGAATTTGTCCAACCAATGCTCTAGGACTAGTAACTCAACCCATGCTGTTACGGGATCCAGAAACTAATAATTCAACCCAAGCTAAGGAAACATGAGAACCAACCAAAACAAAACAATAAAAATAACCCACAATCACCATGGCTATCCAGGAAATGGAAAGACTAGGAAATCCATTGTTAATCTAGGCAATCCTCCATGCCAATGACAAATCATGACCAAAAATCCACATGCATATGCCATGCATGTCCAAACTAGTGAATAAATCATACATGCAAGAAAATTTGATGTAGCTACTGATGTTGATTCCCTCTTGTACTTTCCTACTCTTCCTTTTCCTTCTTGCTCCAAGAATCCAAGTATGTCACACCCTCCAATAGTGCTCCAAGAAAAATCTAAGTATCCAAGAGTATGAGAGAGAACTCCAACACTGAACTCACAAAAGATTACTAATTGATCCTCAGAAGCCTTTTTATGAATGAGAACTCTATTTTCTTTATTTTCCATTATCTTCCTTCATTTTCCTCCTCACATGCCACCTGTGACCTTTCACCTCCTTTTCCTCCTAATTTCCATTATTTTCATAAATAATTGTGCCAAAATTTCTTTAAATGCCTTAGCCATTGCCTTTGCCAATTTCCTTATACATAAACAACCAAATGAACAACATTGGATGTCTTGCCCAACATTCAGCTTGGAATAAGTGTCCCAATCACCTGCGGTTATTGTTTTTAACTTTATTACATGAAATTTTCACGAGTGTTGTTACATAAAGATGGAAAATCATCTTTGCAAATTCTTGAGGTCGTTTCCCTTTTCAACTTGAGCAGCTCTTGTTTCAGCTACTTGTTCTCCTCTTCTAGCTTCTCATGATTTCTTGTTCTCCTTTCAGAAGAGGAGCTAGACTATCTTTTCTCTTGATAGCCTCTTCAAGGTTTACTTTCTGATATGCAAGCTCCTCATTATCTGAGTTATACAGTCCTTCTTTTGCACATTGCAATTGTTCCTTCAATTTCTTTTTTTCTTCCTTGTTTTATTCAACTCACCAAGGGCATTGATGAGTTCTCCCTTAAGGTATACCAATCCTTCCTCTTCTTCCTCTTCGGAGTCCATAAGACCATGTTTCTTGGAGTCTGTTTCGAGGGCCATAAGAATATACTCATTTGAATCATTTTTTGAAAACTCTTCATAGTATGATTTCGAGTTTGAACTATCCTATTTGGAATAGAACCCCTTCTTGTAGGGTTTCTTCTTCTGAAATGTCTGAGACTTATTTCTAAATTTCATACCTTCTTCTCTCTCAGCCCTCTCTTTGTAAGGTCATTTGGAAGAGAAATTTCCAACTCTTCCACTATTGAAAAACTTAAAAGGAAACTTCCCTTTATATTTACCAAAGCCACACTTCAGTTTTATGGCTATTTGAGCTAGATCCTGATAAGATTCACTTCTAGTGAAGTCTTGATGAACTTTGTGTTCCTTTCCCTTATTGGATACTCTGAATGCAACTTCCTTTGGTTCCAATTTCTCCATTCCCACTCTCATCTCATATGTTGTGAGAATACCATGTACCTGATCCATCTTAAGATCATTTAGGTTGACCATTTCCTCTATAGCTGAGATTTTGGTATTAAATCTCATGGTTAGAGATCTTAATACCTTTTGGTCGATCAACTATTCCTTGACTTCCTCACCAAGTCCTGCAATGATATTAACTACTTCATCAACTCTGAGGAAGTACTCAACTATGCTTTCATTCTCAGTCATATTCAAGATTTCAAACCTCATTCTAAAGGTTTGAAGTTTTGCTTGCTTCACTTTGTCATCTCCTTCATGATACTTGTTAAGCTTCTCCCACATCTCATAAGCAGACTTATAATTCATAACCTTCACAAGTTCTGACGATTGATACCAACAAGAATGGCATGCTTGGATTTACCATTTCTTAGATACAGTTTCTTGCCATATGCATCTGTGGGGGGGAATATCTGGGACATTGTAATTTAGTAGTACTGAAGTCCAAGCATCTACCCCCAAGGACATAAGATATGCCTCTGATATTATTTTCCAAAAGGCATAATTGGATCCATCAAAGAACAGTACCCTAATCACGTAAACTTCTTGAATCTCTTGCCTATTCGTAGTTCCTTAAGGATCTACCTTCCAATGGTTAAACTGTTACTGAAGGAAGTTGGCTCCGATACCAATTGTTGGAATTAAAGAATTGATGAGAAGGGGGGAGGGGGGAAGGGGTTGAATCAGAAATTTAAGAAAATATTAGTGTGCTTACTATGCTTATAGTTCCTTCTTATGTTCTTTCATATGTGAAAGCATTCATTCATGAAGTAGTAAATCTATAAACTTTCATAACACATACTCAAACAACAATCTCATGAACATCATACATTTGACACAATGTTTTCACGTGGAAACCCAGATGGAAAAAACCACCAATTTGTTGTTTGTTTTATGATGTAATTTAAGCACCAACTTAATTACATCTATTTGTTTGTGAGCACCCACTCATTGGAGGAACCAACCTGCTTTGTTTAGCAAGCACCAACTTGCCAAGAGGCACCAACCTATTTTGTTTATCAAGCAAGGAATTTCCTAGATGCACCAACCTCTTTTATTTAGCAAGCACCAACTTTCCTAGAGGCACCAAACTCTTAAGTGTGAAGGCACCAACCTGTCACTACCATTGTTTTACTATTTCATACATTTTTCATACTGAAAACAGAGGCATACAAATTACAAGTAAAATAGAAAATTAATGGTTGTCTACAATTTCAACTTATGCACTCTTCTTCCTGAACACTTATGGCAGTCTTCCTCTTTCTACCCGCTGCAACACTTGCTTTGTGTTGTGATTTCTCTACTAAGGGCTCTCCACTATTTCACCACAGCACTACCCTACTGACACTCTGCTCCAATCCACAGCTCACTTCTCTGCTTTCTCTGATCAAGGCTCTCCACTTTTTCACCACAGCACTACCCTTGCAACACTCTCCTCCAATCCACAACTCATTTCTCTGCACTCACACAAGTATACTCCCACACCCCATTATCTCTTTGGAGGTTCACAATTTGTTCTTGTGTTTCTCTTAGCTCAATGTAGTCATTCCCATCATTAATTATGCCCATGCATGTACCCTAGGCATGGAACCCCATTATTTTGTTGATATATGCTAACAAAAGTTCAGTTATTGCATTAAACTCATAAGGATGGTTGAATATCACTTCTCTGTCATATAAATGACTCTCCATGTTGTTTATTAACTCTCAATTCCACTTACATATTTCATAGAGGCTCCCCATGCTTCTTTATGGTTTGCAGAGATCTACTTGTACATTGTCATGGACTCTCTGTTTTGCATTTATTTACAATTCATGCACGAGAGGTCTTCAACCATCAACCATATTGTTCTGCATTCAAAACCACAACTGTCGATTCATACATCTTAATGGCATGATGTACCATCATATCAGAGCTTTTCATCGTGATGTTGTCTAGTGGTGTAACACTACGAAATAATCGATTGCTGACCTAAGATCATGTCTAGCCCCTTTTACATTAGACCCCTACTATATCTTCACCATAGGACTTGGTTCGGTGACTGAGCACCAACCGTATTGGAACCCCCTATATAGGTGTTTTTCATTTATTTACAATGTACCAACAACCACAAACTTATGATCATTGATCTCTTATTTTTAAGCTCCTTGCATTCAGCCTTTACTGCACACTTCTCACAATAGGACCAAGGGCAGTGACCAGGGCCTTGGACTTATGTTGCTAAGTCTTTCAGCATTCTGCTAGGGGCCTTCGGTTCCCTTAATCCTTCATGACCACCTGCTATCCTGCATCCTTGTGAAATCTCATTATGGCACATGATACAACCATTTCAAACCTCCGATCTCCGATTGTCGATGTGACATCATCTCATGACATGTGGCATATTTTGACCATTGTCACTTGTCACTCATATATGGCCCATTAGGCCATCTATAAACACCAAAACAACCTACCATGTGTCCCTCCATACTGTGATGTCATGCTGACGCAAGACGCCACATGTCCCTTATTGGAACCATTCAAATCTTGCCACTTGTCCTCATCGAATGTCCTCCAATGTTGCCTTCTGTCCTTATCAAATCCAATCGGATGCCTCCACGTGTCCTCTTGGAGGAGAGAGAAAGAGGCTCACCAACCTTGGTTTTTCAATGAATTCCTTTTTTTTTTCCTTTTCTGATCTCCCAAAAATTTAACACTAGAGGTTCAAATCCTAGCAATTTGTGGGAGTTCCAATATGCAGGACCTCCAATTGTGATCGTCAACTTGCCTGGATCGCAGACGTGCAATCACAGATATTGCATGCACTCTGATCTCTAATCTCCAATATGTCAGGACCTTTGACTGTTGATATCACAAGTCATTAATCAGTGAAATGCATATGTTGTTGTGTTGCACCACTGATCCTCCAATCGCTGATTCCAATTCGCCAGGACCTCCGATTCATAAGGACCTTCGATATCCGATATTCCTCACTGCACAAGGCCTGAATCATCCTAAACTTCAACAGGCCATATCTCTCGAACCAAAAGTCCATTTCTGGACTTCCGCATATATTTTAAAAGCTCTTCCAAAGCACTTTCTAATGAAAGGAGTATGATTAGCCACTAAGCCCATATTCTACCTCAAAATATGGCTCCAAATTCTATACCTAGCTGGAATCAAAACCACCAAGGCATGAAGCCCCATCATCAGGTTGAGCCTTGTTTGAAACCAATTCCAACACTTACACAATCAGCTGAAAGCCACCTTCATACCATCAAATGTTGGTCAAAATATTGGTCAAGAAAGGTAAGAATGCGGTTTGGGGCTAGAGGCCTAACTCCTATAGGGTGATAGAGTTATATATATATATATATATATATATATATATATAGAGAGAGAGAGAGAGAGAGAGAGAGAGAGAGAGAGAGAGAGAGAGAGAGAGAGAGAGAGTGAGTGAGAGAGAGACAGAGAGAGAGAGAGAGATACCAAAAAATATTAATGACATGGAAAGAGAAGGGATCAGTTACCACTTATATGGAGGAGAGAGAGAGAGAGAGAGAGAGAGACCAAAAAATATTAATGACATGGAAAGAGAAGGGATCAGTTACCACTTATATGGAGGTAACATGGAGATTGGCTCGAGTGGACACGTGATGTTATAGGAGAATTTTGGTCCTACTTAGCTTTATCATGGAGGATGAGGATAGATAGTGAGATTTTTCCCTAAAAACAAGTGAAATGGATATTCTATAGCATTTTTGAGTTAATGGCATGAATTTTGAAGAAATAAATGCCCTAAAATTTGTCACCACCACTATTGTCTTTGGTTTCAATACATCGCGTTAGAGTCGAATAGTGATGTGGCAATGTGAGAGGAAGATGTGGATGAGATACTTTGGAAATGTATCATGGGAACACTAATATTCTAGTGATGTATTTTCAAGAATAAAACTTGTGAGGAAATGTATCTCTAGGAAGAACAAGATCCAAGATGTGTGTCACTTGAAGGGGGACTTTTTCCCAACAGTGTATCATAGAGAATAGGAACATCGCAATAATGTATCACAAGGCTAAGGGTTTTCTTGGAAGTGTACCACAATGACTAAATACATTGAGAATACTAATAAAAGTACTTCTTATGGATAGAGTAAAGTACATAAGGGGCTAATAAATCCATAGAATGGGTGAAAGAATGTATAATAGAAGAAAACACATTTTATAAGGGGGAACCCTTCGATTTTTTTTTAAAATTAGGTAACACTTGGAAGAAGTGAAGGGGAGGTTGTTGTAGCTTCTACAACATAAAATCAAGTCTTGAGTCATTTAGGGGTGACCTAAATTTTGCTACGGATCATAGTAAAATATAGGAGTCATTAGTACACATGGAATTTATTGTAAATTTCTTCATTCAAAATATTAAGGAAGTAGGGTTTCTTGATATTTATCCTACAAAATTGTCGCGCACATGGAGGAATTTGAGGATAGGCGATGCAAGGATTGCAAAATGAGTAGATAGATTCCTCCTCTCTAAATATTTTTTGGAGGAACCTCTAAGACTTAAAAATTCGATATCTTCAAGAGTGGACTCCGATCATAGCCCCATTGTCCTTGAGATGATACCTTAACTACATAAGCCTCCTGATACTTTCAATTTTAACTCTTCCTAGATGGAGGATTCATGCTTCATGCTATCTATAAAGGAGAGCTGGACCTATTTCAATCCATCCTCCTCAGAATCTTCCCCTCTAAAATTTCTAGAAAATTTGAAAAGGGCCATGAATGTTTCCATTATTTGGATTAAAGAAAAAATAAAAATGGAGGATGAAGTCCTATTATATTTGGAAACCAAAATAAATCTCTGGTTACAATAAGAGATAAACGAGCCTCCAAAAGCACAACATAGGATGAAATAAATGCATTGGAGGATAATCCTCCTAGAAATAGAAAAAGAATGGTGCTTGAATAGAAAATCCCCATGGCTACAAGTAACAAATGAAAATCCAAAATCATCTCATAACTTTATAAACATATACAAATCCATAAACTCTCTCCAGGTTATGGATAAGTAAAGAAATATGTCGACCACATGCTTCAATGAAAATTCTATAATAACAGTTCATGAATTTCAAAATATTTTTAATTGAGCCTATTTAGTGGTCATTGATGCAACGGTTTAAGTTTCATACATTTTCCCTAGCCACATTCATTACAAAGGAAATGGCCAGTTAATGGAAAAATTCACAAAGGAATATGATGTGGTATACACACTCAAAGAAAGTTCTAAGCACAAAAGAGTGAAATAATACTCTGACTAATTTTCATTAAACAAAGAAGAAGCTTATATATATTTTACAAGAGGAAACTACCTTAAAAAACTGAGAGAAAGACTCTCCAGATCCAATAAAATAATATCTATGCACCAAAACATGGAATGGGTTGAGAGTAGATCTCAACTAGCCCTTGAAACAAAGAAACTAATCCATGAATATCTCAATAATCCCTTGAGACTAGGAAACTACAATGCTATGAAACTCTTACATCCATATCAGTGTCCTATTACAATATAAATAAAAACTACAAGAGCATATAATGCTCAAAATATAATCTAATATTTTTATTCCTTATCATTTACTTCTACCAAAGAAGTATTAGCCCCTAATGCTATACGGCTCTCACAACCATATCAATTTCCAATTATAATATAAATTAAAAATACAAGGACATATAATTCCAAAAAATATAAACTTATAATTATAGGGCCTTATCGTTTCCTCCCACCTAAGAAGCATTCACTTCCATTGCTTTCAAAAGAGAAGGAAAATGGTGGTGTCTAGTTGAAAATATCTAATGAGCATGGTGTGGATATTGGACCTATTTAGAAACAAGTATGACATAGTAGATGCTTTCCAAAACTAGCGAGCCTTTGGGTTTAAAATTTGTTCTACATCAAGTGGAGGATGAAAATTAGGAACAATAGATGTTGGATGAATAGTCAAGACCTTTCTCTCTAATGTTGGTTGTAATATGGTTTGGGAAGATCAACATTGACCACATCATGGATCCTCAAATGATCTAATAGATCAAGCTGAAAAGCATTCTTGGACACTTTATAAATGATTGATTAGGGGCCATGCTAAATGGGTTTTACCTTAATATATATTTTGTTTGGAAATTTATGTTTTTGTGAATGCAACCATACTTTATCACCAAATTAAATGGTGAGGAACATGATGTTGGCCCATCAATTGTTTTTTATTTCTTCTTTTGAAGAATCTAAATGACTTTGTCTTGATGACACTGCAAGTGTTGAAAAACAATTGTGCCTTATATTTCTCTTTTTCAAGATGACAAGTAGATATAAGAGGTAATCATAAAGGAAACTGATATGGAGCCAACGTTTGTAAACTAACCTAGATTTAAAATGAAGAATTCCTAGTTGAAGGGTGTATTTCTCAATTATATGCACGTTCAATATGGGTCAGACTAAAATCTCATTTGGTTGAATAATAATGATGTTACATTCTAAGACTTTTTACAAAATAACACTTAACTACTAAGGTTTGACCATTTATTTGAGGATGAAATGTGGTGGAAAAATTAAGAGAAGTTCTTAAAATTTTCCATAATGAATACTAGGAGTGGCTCATAAAGTTTGAGTCATAATCAAACATAATGTTGGTATAAGGACTAAAGGAGTACCAAACAAAGTCAAAGAATAATTGGGCGAAGTCATTACTAGAACTAGGTTTGTGGCAAGGGTTAAACATAGCCATTTTACTAAATCTATCAACAATCATGAAGATGAAATCATGGTGACGAACTATCATTGGAAAACCAATAACAATATCAAGATAAATAGTTTCCCAAGTATTATAAGGAATGAGAAAGGGACAACTCCACCCAAGTTTTCTATTAGTTTGTTTGGAGTGATAACATTTTGCACACTACCTAATAAAATGAGGAATATCACATTGCATATGAGTATAGTGTTGGAAAATGTGCAACAAGAAATGTTAAATTTAGAATGTGATAAAAATAGACCTGCTCAATATAGCATGTCTAAAAATAGCAGTTTGGCCAGTAAGGTCATTGGCCACATTGGGTGAGGTGAAACTACTAAAAACAGAAAGTTCCAAAAATAGCATTTCTAGGTCCCTTCCTATTTATAGCAGTCCCTAGTCTATCTATAGGAAGTAAAATTAATTTTGGTCTTAACAGCAGTTGGAAATATTAATTAATTAATTCAGTTCAGTTAATTAGTTAAGGAAATTCAAATTTGAAGTCTTTGTGAGCATGCACATGAGTTGTCCCACTAATTGAGGAATTTATCCTTAATTTCCTCCACTGTTTGAGGAATAAGTATGAGCTCTATAATGAGAGAATCAGTTGACTTAGTTCTAACTAGTTAAGTCCAGTTAGATTATTTTAACAAGTTGTTAAAATAATAAAATATGGTTTGTTAATGCTTGCATGCATGTGACAACTATTATTTTAGATAACTTAGGATTCACTCATGGATAACTGTTGCATGTCAGTTCTGTCAGAGACCCATTTGAGATCAAATGAGGGACAGTGTACTATCAGATACTTGGATATTTATAGTAAGTATTCCTTGCATGGAGAAGGACCTATTTCCAAGAGAAATACGTATTTTAGGAGATTGGAGGACTTGTGGCCTATATATTGAGGCCTAGGTAGTCTATGATCTTCATCCTCTGATTACAGAGAGAGCAGGATAGCTATTGAGTTGATTCTTTTTGTATGTTGTTGAGGATCTCCACTTGATTGATAATAAATTGTTGGGATTTTATGCTGGTGCTTTCCCCTGGATATATCTTGTGTTATGTGTGATTATTTCTCTTGATCAGTTATGCATGTTTCTACTTGATGTTGCTCATGAATTCGATTATGCTTCCGCTTAATGTTTTGTAGAAGTAGAACAAGTATTATGCTTTAGGACATTGCATATATCCGTTTGTTCTACAAGTGAAATTTCTACATATAGTAGAATAATTTCCAAACATGATGAAAATTATTTTGCCTTTTAAAATGACCACCGTAGAGAGCAGAATGTGCTAATTTTATTACAGCTTGGTGATCATCACAGCGTACACATAGCTTATCAAACTTATATGACAATCCTTCATTGATATGAAAATCTTGTAAATTAACAAATTTTGATGAAGTTTAAGATACTAGTAAAATTTTATAAGTATGGATCAACTAGATATTGTGAATCCCAAATTTGAAATCCAAATTATGAAGTGGTAGGAACTTGTAAAGCATGAAATGAAGGTGACCAGATGAAACAATCAACCAATTTGGTTTTAATACCTCTTTTGTATTTGATCATCAAATGAAATTTTTGCAAATATGATGCCCACATCACATGACAATCTTCTCTCTCTTTTTTTGGATTAAAGAAACATCAAATGTAAATTACAAATATACCATTGTTTCTTTATCGATCAAATAGTGTCTGCAATATTTTATATCTTGAACCATGGAATATAATTCTTTATCATATTTGGAGTAGTTTATCATATCCTCTTAAAATGTCTTTGAATGAAAAACCATCAGATGATCATTTTTCATTAAAAGTATTCCAACTACAAATTGCGAGCAAGAATCCCATCCCCTAATGACTTATTAGGGCCACAGGGTATCTAGACAATATATTTTTTTCATAAAATTGAGCTCCAGGCACAAGGTTATGAAAATTTAAATATTTTCCTTACAGTTCCACATGGCCTACATGCCACTTCCACATGATAGATACATGATATCCTCTACCCTTATATCACCATGGTATACTACCATGTCAAAAATATATGGCAACCTTCACCATGTCACTTGGAGTACCATATTAGAAATTTGTGATCCATGTCAACCCTATAGATCAACCTTTGCCACATTGGCCTCTTATCAGGATTTGACAGTATCAGGGAAAGGGATTGATAGTTGCATTAAGCTATCCTAAAACTCAAAAGATGATAATCTTTATAGTCTATACATCCTTGTGACATATCCATATTTGACTCCCAACTATCTGCATGCTTGTCAGGTTCTGTAAATATCGAGGTGCTCACCAATAACTCTTTGTGTGCAACCCTTCCTGACTCAATACAACATTGATCAATTAGGAAAATCTCATCATGTGAGAAACTTGTCGGGAAATTTCAATATTGGGCATTTGTGATATCATTCTCTAACAAGAACCTGATAACATCAGGACTTGATAGCCTAATACACCTATATTGACAACCCAACAGTTCAATAACCCCATTTCTTCTATAGCTCATGAATCACATGTTGTCCATGTGAATGAGGGACGAAATAAAACAAGCCAACCCCCTTAAACATGGAAATCTAACCCTTGAATAATCTCAACATTTCATTAAATGTTTTTAACTTCCCAATGCTCCAATGGTGATGACACGATCACTCGACATTCCATGATAAGTTGGATGATTTCTCTTCAACTAACAGATTCATAAGGTCTGTTATCGTTGGGATCTCTAAATTGAAATTTTAAAATATGTTTAACACCCAAGGATTTGATAGATTTATAACGAAATCTCCCAATGGCTCTTACTAACAACTCTTGAGTATCATGCAAATAGGGGGCTAGGATAAGAACTCCATCACCAAATTTTTACAAGTCCAAATATAATCTCTAAGCCCATTACTCAACTTCACTCAAATAAATAACTTCTTCTCACTCACTTAATGTTGTAAAATACACATCTCACACTTCTACCTTTCTCACATATGAAACCAATCCTCTAACATATATATTGTGGAAACCAAGGTCCCTTAAAATGGAGAAATACCTTCAAGTCCTCTCACTTTTAGCTTAGATGCAGTCTTTGTTATTACATCCCATAACTAGTCTAAGTATGACCAACCACTTTAATCTATTACAAGAAGAGGATTAGGCCCAAAATTAATCTTGCAATAATATTTCCAAGCATACATTTTATATTATTTATGGACAATATTTCCTTAAGGTGTATTTTCATGCACAAAATTCATTCATAGGAAGAATGTAATAACTAGAGATGAAGCAAGTAAGTCATTTTCTTATATCATTAATAAAACAACTCCAATATATCAACATAATTAGACTTAAGGAATAATTGGCTACATTATCATTTTATACACACTCATTCATATGTACATAAAACATATATTAGTCTATATATGCAAGTAACACAATAATCAACATAAGAATATGTCATGAATCTTGAAAAATAATTTTATTTCATTAATAAAAGGTATATACACTTGTCTGGTCCACTTAAGCTACTAGAAATAGAATAAGGGTGAGGCACTCTCCACACAAACTTAGGATTATATGTACTACAGTCCCTTTTGTTGTTGGCCACCCCCGAGCCAAATTCGTTTCCTTTGGGAAAACTTCAATCACAATCATTCAAAATCACAGACATGTGGTAAATGTGAAGGCCATTCTCCACCTATAACATTCAATAATTTCAATTCAATGGAAAAGTTGGGTCCTATTAACATAGAAAATATGGCCATCCGGACCTACACATTACAAAATGGAGCCCTCCACTACACCAATATTCCCTTAGTGCTTCCCTTCTCTAGTTCCTTTCATGCAATTAATAAATACTAGTTTAGAAATTTCCTATAGGGCTAATCCCAGGTGAAATATTCTCATCTATTCCATGTCAAATTCACTTTATAACTCTCCTCCAAACCAAGTGGTTGTGATTCAAGAGGATTCTAGTCACCTCCTATTAAGAGTCAATTCCTCACACTCACATGTGGGAATATTTAATTCACTTGATTCATAGATCTTAGTGTTCGTGTAGGGATTCTCTTTTTCCTTCTTCTTCCCTCCTTTTCACTGTTCTCTGTTGATTCTATTTTCTTACTCCCACCAAGATCGTTACTGCTTAAGTATTTATTTTTGGTTCTCCTTGGGTTGAATGGTCAACTCAGGGAAGACTCCATATGGTACATATTCCATACTCTAGTTCATTCCAGTACCATCTCCCCAATTCACTCATAATTGTTGGTAGTTTGTATCCTAACTGCAAAATGTGGGAAGGAAGAACACAATTAAATTCAATGGGATAGGAAGTTCCCAACACCCCTCACAACTTTCCTCCATGAAGCTTCTCTCCCAGGAATTCAAATCCATTAGGCTTCCCTCTTCTTCAATTTCAACAATAAATGCATTTAAAAGAATATTTAAATCATGATAAAATTTTCCATGATATCCATGTTGATTATTTAGCATTAGTAATCCTAATTACATTACAAAATATGAGAATTAGAAAGGGACCTTAAAATCTCATCCCCCCTAAAGGAACATTGTCCTCAATGTTCTACTATTTGTATAACTCAGCTCTATACAAAGGAAAAAATGGATATTCCCTTTTCATGTTATCTTTCAACTCCCATGTTGCTTCATTTGCTTCAAACTACTTCCATTGCACCTTGACCTGTATGATGGATTTTTTCCAAAGAATAGTTTCCTTCTTGTTGAGTATGCATTATGGTTATGGTGGGAGTTATCCTTTTGGTTCCACCTATACCAAATAGAAATAAATGATATGATTAGAATCATGGATATAATTCTTAAGCAATGATATATGAAATACATCATGTGTCTTTCTTATGGGAAGTAGGGCAATTTCACATGAAACTGAACCCACTATCTCTAATATCTTTAAGTGTCCACAATAACATGGTTCCATCTTGGCACATAATCCCACTTTCAAGAAAATTATCTTGGGTATGATTTAGTGAAACACATGCTCTCCTACCCAAAACTACTTATGTCTTCTACTCTATTCCACATAAATATTTTCTCTTGATCTTGAGCCACTTTCAATTATGTTTTTTTTTTTCACTCCCTACACCATTTCCTTGAGGATTTCCAACCCAAGTGTCATTTTGTCCACCGGGTTATCCTAACTAATTAAAGTTTTGTATTTTTCCTATAAAATGTTTCAAAGGGACTCATCTGTAAGGATCTTTGATAGCCATTGTTGTAGGAAAACTACACCAGCAGTAAAGAATACTCCTAGTGTTTTGGTTGATGCATAACATGCATTCTAAGAATGTATTAAAACATTGAATTTATACTTTAGATTTGTCCATCCCTTTGATGGTGATAATTTGTGTTAATTTATAATTCTATCCCAAATCTTGCAAATAAGGCATTGAGGTAAATTTGGAATTCCAATTAGATATGATCTTCCTAGGCATGCCACACACCTTGAAAATTTCCTTCAAATAAATATGGGATATCTCCATTGTTTTATGAGTGGATTCGATCATAATAAAATGAGGTGTCTTTCCTAGCTTATCTACTACCACCATAACTACATCATGCTATTTGGGAGTTCTTGGTAGTCCAAGGATGAAGTCCATATATATGAATTTCCACTTTCACTTTGGGATCGGTATTGGTTGTAATAATCCAACTAGATATTTGCATGATCAGAATAAATTAAAAGTCAAGCGTATATCACATGTTCAACGCCGGTTTACTAGGGATGAAAATCCATGATTATTAAATTACCCTAGATAGTAAAAATATATTGTTGCCTTGTTTAAGCTATTGCACCATAAATAGTATACTATAAATGCCCATCCCAAGGTGATGAAGTTGCAGACTTTGTTGTGTGCACCTGAATGTAGAGTTCTGAAAGCTACAAGGTCCAATTCCTTGTTTTTATTTTCTGGGGACTAGGTTATATTTGGATTATCTTTAAAGGACAAACTATAGAAGGGATGAAGGCTAAAGAGGACGTTTAGCCTATTCTGGGATTTTTGTTCCAGTTTTTCTGGTAAAATGAAGTTTGCATAGAGTCTACCTACTACTATTTATATTAGACCCAAGGATTAATATTATAAACCCTATGAATAATATTATACCCTAGGAATATTTTATTAAAAAATAATATATATATATATATATATATATTTGAATTTATATTAATTATTATTAATTAATTTAACCCAAGGGAATAATATTACACCCAAGGGATTAGTATTATAAATTCAAGGTATATAAACCCTAAGATAAAGACAGTAAACCCTAGAACTATCATGGTTCACCATGGTTGGTTTTCACATTGAGACAATTTTTGTGACAATGCGAAGTTGCATCATGGTTTACCATGATTGATTTTCATATGCAATTATTTTGTAACAATGCAACATTAGACCATGGTTGATTTTCATATTGAGAAAATATTTGTCACAATGTGACAATGGACCGTGATTAACCATGATTATAAACCAAGGATATTTATATTAGACACAAGGATTAATATTATAAAACCTATGAATAATATTAAACCCTAGGAATAAGAACCCTTAGATTAATAAACTCAAGGGATTGATATTATAAACCCAATGGAACAATAAACCAAAGGGATTAATACTAAACAACCAAGGGATGATAAACCCAATGGATAAATATTATAGACCTAAGGTATATAAACCCAAGATAAATATTATAAAACCTTAAATAAACATTGTAACTAAAACCTAAGGTAAGAAAATTCCCTAACATTATATATATATATATATATATATATATATATATATTAATTATTGCTAATTAATTTAACCTAAGGGATTATAAACCCAAGGGAATAATATTACAACCAAGGGATTAATATTATAAATTCAAGGTATATAAACCCTAAGATAAATATTGTAAACCCTAGAATTATCATGGTTGAACATGGTTGATTTTCATATTGAGATAATCTTTGTGACAATGTGACGTTGCACCATGGTAAACCATGATTGATTTTTATATGCAATTTTTTTTTGTAAAAATGCAACATTGGACCATAGTTGATTTTCATATTGATAAAATCTTTGTCACAATGTGATGTTGGACCATGGTTAACCATTATTATAAATCAAGGATATTTATATTAGACACAAGGATTAATTTATAAACATTATGAATAATATTAAGCCCTAGGAATAAGGACCCTTAGATTAATAATCTTGAGGGATTGATATTACCAACCTAAGGGAACAATAAACCAAAGGGATAAATATTAAACACCAAAAGGATGATAAAATCAAGGGAATAATTTTAAACCCAAGGGATAAATATTATAAAACTAAGGTATATAAACCTAAGATAAATATTATAAAACATTAAATAAACATGGTTTACCATGGTTGATTTTCATATTGAGACAATTTTGGTCACAATGTGATGTTGGACCATGGTTGACCATGGTTGAAAACACCTGATTTTTATATTGAGACAACCTTTGTCACAATGTGACATTGTAACATGGTTGACCAAGGTATTTATATTAATCCATAGGATCAATATTATAAACCATACAAATAGTATTTCGAAATGAGGCAATCTTTGTCACAATGCAACATTGGCCCATGGTTGACCATGATTGATTTTCATATGGAAACAATCTTTGTCACAGTGAGACATTGCACCATGGTTGACAATGATTGATTTACATGTGGAGACAATCTTTGTCACAATGTGTCGTTGGACCATGGTTGATTTTCATATTGAGAAAATATTTGTCATAACGTGACGTTGTACCATGGTTGACCATGATTATAAACTAAGGGGATTTATATTAGGCCCAAGGATTAATATAAACCCTATGAATAATATTATACTTTAGGAATAAGAACCCTGGGAATATTTTATTAAAAACTATAAAATATGTATCTTTTTCAATTATATTAATTATTTTTAATTCATTACCCAAGGGATTAATATTATAAATCCGCCATATATAAACCCTAAGTTAAATATTGTAAACCCTAGAACTATCATGGTTGACCATGGTTGATTTTCATATTGAGACAACTTTTGTGACAACTCGACGTTGCATCATGGTTGACCACGATTAGTTTTCATATGCAGAATTTTTTTGTAACAATGGAACATTGGACCATGGTTGATTTTCATATTGAGAAAATCTTTGTCACAATGTGATGTTGGACTATGGTTAACCATGAAAATAAACCAAGGATATTTATATTAGACCCAAGGATTAACATTATAAACCATATGAATAATATTAAATCCTAGGAATAAGAACCCTAACATTAATAAACTCAAGGGAATGATATTATAAACCCAAGGGAACAATAAACCAAAGAGATTAATACTAAACACCCAAGGGATGATAAACCCAAGAGAATAATTTTAAACCCAAAAAAATATATTTCAAACCTTTTCAACCTTATATAGTCATGGCCATCATGCAATCAGTGTCATATATAGTCATGGACATCATGCATTCAGTGTCAAGAGATGGGTTATCGATTATAGCATATCCGTGTTTTCTTGTCTCGGTGAATAAACCAAAAGCATATTTTCTGAAATTTTGTATCAATCCGCCTTCTTCAAGACCTGCAAAGCTGAATAATACAACTAAACCACACTCAAAGAGTACAATGTGGTGATAGTTGCTAGAAGACTTAGCTTCCATCCCACTTCTAGTCATGATGGAAGAAGAGTAGTCATGTATATTGCTCGTGCATTTGAGTATGACATAATTAGCAGTTCAAGATTCACGAGGCACAACGTTGAACAGAGGCTGGGATTGCAACCCCTTCAAATTCAAACTTGCGCCCAACAAATACACCTTGATGGAAATATAAGTGCCCCGCTCTTCAACTCAGCTTTGACACTTCTCATACACACTAGTATGGATTGACCACATGTACAGGTGGTTGATGCAAGCTACTTCTGTAAAAAATACATCTTCACAATGCTTCTGTAGATAGACCACTTCTACGAAAGAAATGGTTCTTCAAGTTCGAACTTCTTCCCAAAAAAATAAGTCCTCACACCACTTCTGGTTCATCATTTTCTCCTACAACTCACCAAAGGAGGAGATGTCGCTCTAGATTTTGTGTGCCTATGCTCCCCAAATGAAGACATATTATAGGAATATAAATGTAACTCGAGTAGATAAGGATAATTTGAAACACGGTTTCCAGATCTTTCATAGGAAGACATCCTCTTGTTGACCCTTTTCTATATCATCCAAAAACTTGTAAGGTCTATGACAATTTGTGAGAGAAAATCCTTTACTGACGACTATGTTGGTGCCAATCTGCACATCCACATGTATGAAGATATCGTGTTCCTCAACCCCTTTCACTGCAAACAATTCATAGTGCCCCGAGTGCAGCATTGATATGTGATGGCTTACGCCATATCCCATAACCAAGGAAGGCCTTGCGCCCAGTGGCCTACTCAGTCAACCATAATATTTGACATGGATCTAAATTCCAAAGAATGCAACACTATTAACAATAGCAATAGCTAATGCAACACTTATTTTGGCCAATCTCTTCTAAATTTTGAACATAAAAAGCCTACACTTAATTCATCTCAATGTAGCAAATATAATCAACTGAATATTTTACACAATCATGTGGTTAATTTTAAAATCTTAGATTGCTTTCCTGATATCTTAAAATAAGCCTTCTCAGCACCATAAGCGCTATACTGTTAATCTCTATTGAAGATTTCCAGATGCATGGATTTGATGGTGTTGTAAAATACATTACTAACCCACAGATTGTGTGGCTGTAAAGTTTGCTCCTCCTCACTACATGGCCGCCAGACCTGAAGCCAAACAACATGAAAATCCCTTTATCTTCTCAACCAAATCTTGAAATTCTTGCTGTGTGTGTTCCTTTATCCCTAATTTGTATGCCAACATCATTAAATCTACATGAAATCCTTGGTGAGGATAAGGAGATGTCTTTGCAACCACTAGGAGAATGGTGTCCACCACAATCACCTTCCCTTTCTCTGGCAATGCCTAGTGACAATTCTACAAAAGGTTCCTACAATGATTCAACATGATTATTGCTCCAATCATCCAAAATCCACTTCATAAATGATTGCTTAGTTAGTTGGTACGTTATCAAACATGTCTGCTCCCGCATGCCTCACACCAGGATAGCGAGGAGCATCAGCCAACACATGGAGCATCCATTACCTACTTTCCTCAGTCGACAAATCTGCGAGTTCCTTTATCCATTCACTGGTAGATTTCTGCTACCACAAAATCTAGAAATACCAGGTTGCACGTTCCACTGTCTTGAAAATCACTTCATTCCACACCACACAGGCTTACCATGGTCGACATATCATGAGAGATAACTGTTGGAAGTTTGACAACTAATTATGTAAATTTGGGTAAAATGTAACAAGTTAGGTTTATACCGAATCATCGGTTATGTAACTGAGGAGGCACATATAAAACCAAATGAATGCCTGAACTATTGTATGGAGAATCATTATTGATTTAATAGAGAATCCAATCCCTTGCCCCGTGGATGTTTCCTTGACACCCTATCAAGGTTTTACCACGTAAATCCTGTGTTGTTAATTGTGTGTGTGAATTCAGTTTTTCAATCAGTTATATGCTTTTCTTGGTCAATGTATAACTAAATGATTTCCTCATTTCTTTCCTCATTTTCCCTATTCGAACTACAAATGGTATCAAAGAGTGAGCATGAATCTGCCTGTGGTGAAAAAAAAATTCAGCGTAGAGCAATTGGATCACTGCGTGGCTGAGTGTGTGGTTGAGCGTAGAGCGTGCCAGAGCTGTGTATCAGAGCAAACTGCCTGCGTGAAGGAGAGGTCCGCTGCCAAACCTGCGTGAGAAGAGGTTCACTGCCTTCGTGGAGAATCCCATCTGCCTGCGTGAAGGAGAGGAGGACGAACCTGCCTTGCGTGAAGGAGAGGAGGACGAACCTGTACAGACCCTTGCTGGAAGACCAGAGTTGGTCGTTGTTGCATGTTATGTGACCAGTCTACGTGCAAGAGACGCTGCCAAACCAGAAGTTGCTGTCCGCGTGGCCTGCATGAAGACTAGAGGTTACTGCCCGCGTGGCTTGCGTGAAGACCAGAGCGCGTTTTCCAAAACCCTTTCCGTGAACTCCATTGTTGTCTGCGTGCTAGAGCAGAAGGGACGCTGTTGTGTGGCGTGACCTCTGCATAACTGTTGAAGCGCTGCGTTAGTTGCAGCGTGAGGAGGAAGCCGTGGACCTGTTTCTTGTGTGAAGGCTGTTGTTGTCTCTGCGTGAAGGCCAGGAAAGTTGTTATTGTCTCTTCATAAGGAGTGTGAAGGCTCAGTTGTGCAAGGAAGCTTCATGTGGTGCTAGTCAAGGAGGCTGCTCACTATCCTCATCAAGCAAAATCGGAGTGCCCTCTGCTGCGTGCTGCCAGAGGCTTGGCTTGTGGAACCGGGTAATTTTTTTTTTTGTTTGAGAATTTTTCCCAAAAAATTGAATTTAGAGGGAAGAAAATCAAAGAAATCCAAGAAATTTATTTTTCCAGAAATTTGTGAAAGACAAAGGGGTGGATTTATTTAAATTGAAGGAAGGAAAATAAAAAAAATCAAAGGTTTTTTTTTCATTAATTTGAAAGAAAAGTCTGTTGAAGGTTATTTTTAATAAAAAAAGGGAATTATTTTTTAGTACAAAGAGTTTTTTTGAAGAAAGAAAAAATATAAACCGTAGTTGAAAGATTAAAGATTGAAACCCTAGACTAAAGACTGAAACCCTAGGAAGGAAAAATGGCCAAGATGTCGAATGCAAAATTCGAGGTGGAGAAATTAACCGGCAAGAGCAATTTTGAAGGTTAGGGATCTTCTTGTGCAACAAGGGTTGCACAAGGCATTGGATGGGGCAACTAAGAAACCTGCAACCATGAATACTTCAGACTGGGAGGTTTTGGATGCCCGAGCTCTCAGTACCATCTAGTTATGCTTGGCAAATGAAGTTCTCTTCAATATTGTTGAAGAGACTACAACTTCAAGGTTATCGGAAAAACTAGAAAAACTCCATATGACAAACTCATTAACCAATAGAATTTATCTGAAAAGACAGATGTACAGTCTTCGAATGAAATAGGTTTCAAAAGTTGCAGAACATTTGAATGTTTTTAATACACTCATATGCCAATTAACAAATATGGAAGTTAAAATTCAGGAAGAAGACAAAGCTATAACCTTGCTGTGTTCTCTTCCCGAATCATGGGACCACTTCGTAACTTCAATCAGCTTGAGCACCACTGATTCTTTGAAATTTGAATCAGTTGTGGGAGCTCTCTTGTCTAAAGAATTACGAAGGAAATCCAGTACTAAAACAACTGCATTAGAAGCCATGATAGCTAGAGGACGGTCAAAGGAAAGAGGCGAAAAAACAAGGGGGTCTTCCAGATCTAAATCGAAGGGAAAGAAGTGTAAGGCAAAATGTTGGCACTGCAATAAAATTGGACACCTGAAGAAAGATTGTTGGAAATGAAAAGAATTTGATAACCCGAAGAAGGAAGCGAATCAGGTCAATTTAGGTATGATAGAGGACGGTCAAAGGAAAGAGGCGAAAAAATAAGGCGGTCTTCCAGATCTAAATCGAAGGGAAAGAAGTGTAAGGAAAAATGTTGGCACTGCAATAAAATTGGACACCTAACGAAAGATTGTTCGAAATGAAAAGAATCTGATAACCCGAAGAAGGAAGCGAATCAGGCCGATTTAGGTATGATAGACGAAGTTTTATCTCCTGAATAATTATGTATGATAGATGAAAGTTCACCTGAATGTAATGTCTCTCAGCGTTTAGAAAGCTGGCTGTTAGACTCTAGTGCTTCTCATCACATGTGTCCACACAGAAGTTGGTTTACTTCATATGAAAATGTAAATGGTAGTTCTGTGTTTATGGGTAATAATGTGTCATGTCAGATTGTTGGGATGGGAAATATCAGGATTAAGATGTATGATAACACAGTTAGAACATTAACTAGTGTTAGACATGTACCTGATTTGAAGAAAAAATTGATTTCTTTGGGAGTGTTGGATTCGGATGGTTATAAGTTTGTAGGTCAGAATAGCGTGCTAAAAGTCTTTAAAGGTTCCCTAGTGGTTATGAAAGCAGAAAAGGTCGGAAATCTTTACAAGTTAAAAGGAAGTACTCATGTCGGTGAAGTAGCGGTTGCGTCAGAAAAGGAAGAAACAAGTACTCGTCTATGGCATCAGCGATTGGGTCACATGAGCGAGAAAGGTCTTCAGATACTGATGAATCTAAATCTCTTCCTGATCTGAAATCTTTGAAGTTAGATTTCTGTAAACATTGTGTGTATGGAAAAGAGTGTAAACAGAGATTTAACTCTGGAAATCATAATAGTAAAGATATTTTAGACTATTTTCATTCTGATCTTTGGGGACCATCTCATGTTGTGTCATATGGAGGTGCTCTATATTTTTTAACGTTTATTGATGATTTCTCCCATAAAGTTTGGGTCTTTATGCTAAAAAAGAAAGTTGATGTATTCAATGTTTTTAAACAATTTAAAGAAATGGTAGAGAAAAGAACAAGAAAATCAATTAAATGTTTGAGAACTGACAATGTTTGTGAATTCACTTCAGTGGAATTTGAACAATACTGTAAGGATGAAGGAATTATTAGACACAAAACTGTTGTTTATACTCCTTAGCAAAATGGTGTTGCTGAGCTTATGAATCAGACTCTTATGGAAAGAGCCAGAAGCATGATCAGCAATGTTAACTTTCAAAAGGAGTTGTGGGTAGAAGAAGTATCCACTGCTTGTTATTTAGTTAACAGATCACCTTCAATAGCAATTAATTGTAAAATTCCTGAAGAGGTTTGGACAGGTCAGTCTTGTGATTATTCACATTTAAGGATATTTGGCTGTGATGCTTATTCTCTTATTCCTAAAAGTCAGTGTTCAAAGTTAGATCCAAAATCGAAATGTTATGTCTTTGTTGGGAATGACTATGCAGTGAAAGGATATAGGTTGTGGGATCCTACATTGCGGAAGATAGTCATTAGTAGAGATGTAACATTTGATGAATATTCTATTTTAAAATCAAATGTTAAAAGAGTTGAACATAAATAGGTATCGCCAAATCAACAAGTTTAGTTGGAGGCTAGACTTTTCGGTGACAGTCAAAAGGAAGAAGAGACTTATGGAGAAAATGGTGTTGAAGTTACAAAGGACGCTATTGAAGTTTTTGAACCAGTTCAACAACTAGTCACTCTAAGGAGGTCTACAAGGGAAAGGAGAACTCCCAAAAGGTATGAAGATTCTGCTTCATCTTTTGCTTTGATTACTGAAGATGGGGAACCTTCTTGTTATCAGGAAGTAGTAGATGATATAGATAGCGGAAAATGGAAAACGACTATGAAGGAAGAAATGGATTCCTTAGCCAAGAACAATACCTGGGATCTTGTAGAACTTCGTGAAGGGAGAAGTGTTGTTGGATGCAAGTGGGTCTTCAAACTGAAACGGAAAGTTGATGGAAGTATCGAAAGGTTTAAGGCGAGACTGGTAGCAAAAGGATATTCTCAGGTTGAAGGTATCGACTTTCATGAGATTTTTTCTCTAGTTGTAAAACTTGTTTCTATTCATACTGTGTTGGCACTAACTACATTGCTTAACCTTGAGTTAGAACAGTTATATGTTAAAACAACTTTTCTACATGGTGATTTGAATTAAGAGATGTATATGGAACAACCAGAAGGTTTTATACAAGGTCACAGCAGAAGATTAGTTTGCAAGCTCAGGAAATCATTGTATGGTCTAAGGCAGTCTCCCAGACAATGGTACAAGAAGTTTGATTCCTTCATGGTGAGCCAAAACTTTATAAGAAGTGAGTATGATTTTTGTGTATATTTCAAAAGTTTCAATGGCATATTCATTATCTTAGCTTTGTTGCTGACGATATTCTTATTGGAAACAAAAGCATGGAAGAGATCAACAGGTTAAAGGCTCAGCTTTCTAGGACGTTTGATATGAAGGATCTTGGAGCAGCAAAACATAACTTGGGCATGGAGACACACAGAGACAGGAAAAATGGTAAGCTTTGGTTATCATATCAGAATTATGTGGAGAAAGTACTTGAAAAGTTCTGTATGAACAATGTGAAACCTGTTAATGTTCCATTAGCTTCCCATTTTAAGGTTTCTTCGGTTTTGAGTACTAGAACTGATGAAGAAAAGTAGTATATGTCTCATGTACCATATGCAAATGTTGTAGGAAACTTAATGTATGCGATGGTATCTACAAGCCCTGACATTTCACATGCAGTTGGAGTTGTCAGCAGGTTCATGGAAAATCCAGGTAAAGAACATTGACAAGCAGTGAAATGGGTGCTTCGATGTCTAAGAGGCACAAGTGACCATTGCATCATCTTTAGTGGTGGTGAAGGATCAGTCTGCGGATATGTAGATGTTGATTATGCAAGTGATTTGGACAAAAAAAGATCTAATACAGGTTATGTCTTTACTCTTGCAGGTGGAGAAATTAGTTGGATGTCAAAGCTTCAAGAAATAGTTGCATTGTCCACTATCGAAGCTGAATATATAGCTGCTTCAGATGCCAGTAAAGAAGCAATCTGGTTAAAGGTTATGCTCGATGAGATTGGAAGGATGCAGGAGAAAGTGAATGTACTTTGTGACAGTCAAAGTGCAATTCACTTGGCTACAAATCCTGCTTATCACAGTAGAACCAAGAACATTGATGTAAGGTATCATTTTCTAAGACATGTGATCGATGGCAGAAAAGTAGCTCTTTAAAAAGGTTCATACACGAGAGAATTGCGTAGACATATGCACAAAGCCAGTTACAGTAGAGAAGTTGCGATGGTGTTTAGCTTCTCTTGGCTTGCAGAAAAGATGATGAATGGGCATGGGCAAGGGATTAGGAAAATTGTCGTCAAGGTGGAGTTTTTTGGAAGTTTGAAAACTAATTATGTAAATTTGAGTAAAATGTATCAAGTTAGGTTTATACCGAATCATCGGTTATGTAACTGAGGAGGCACATATAAAACCAAATGAATGCCCGAACTATTGTATGGAGAATCATTTATTGATTGAATAGAGAATCCAATCCCTTGCCCCATGGATGTTTCCTTGACACCCTATCAAGGTTTTACCACGTAAATCTTGTGTTGTTAATTGTGTATGTGAATTCAGTTTTTCAATCAGTGATATGCTTTTCTTGGTCAATGTATAACTAAATGTTTTCCTCATTTTCCCTATTCGGACTAAAATAACCACACTCAATAGGCTTACTTGCTCACCACATCGAATTGCAAACATAAATGGAGGATTTACAAATTGGTTGAAAAACAAATTATAGGAATGCCTAGGATCAAGTAGAACGTGCTTCACATTCCAACACCACTGGCTACTCACTTCTTGATTATTCTCGATTCCACCAAATAGTCATAATATGCAAGAAGCCACCAAATAGACAAATTTCACACAAAATGCAGTGAATAATTGAAATCAAACACAAATTTCGCACTTTCGTTCACCATAAAACGTAGCCCCCATAGCCAACACGACTCACACTTTCCTCACACAACTGTTAGCTCAATCGGATCAAAGGACAACAGTTCTCACACGACAACTCAGACAACACGCCCCCAACAACCAACACAAATCGCACTTGGCTCACACAGCCCCTGGCTCTCACTTGGTCACACGGACCTCGACTCAGCATAGTGCTCAACATTCAATAGCTTTCACTACTTCACACATCTCCACGCAGCTTAATATCACATGGCCAAGGAGATTCTCATGGATAATGATCGCCCTTTTCGTTGGGTCATCCACAACTAACACTGTTTTAAATTTTAATAAGGCGTAGTCTATCATGCTGCAAATTTGCTAATAAAAAATTGGATGGGATGGGATTTGGTAATTTTTTTCAAAAAAATCTGACAGGGAATCTGTTAGTATAAAAAAAAAATTGACCATAAAGAGTATTTCAATAATATTTTAGATTATCATTATTAAAAACCTTTAAAACACTTAAAATTTTCCAATCAAATTTGAAACTCAATAAAAATAAGACTTTTAATATGCTTACCTATCTTATGTCTCACAAAGTTATGTCTTACAAGGTTATGTTCCACAACACCGATACAGCTCGAAGCCCTCAGCTTATGTCGATTATTGATTCCCCGAATATTCTAGAATCAGACAGACATATGTGCAGTCAATTATTTGACCGCGTTTATGTCCATCTAATTCCTGAATATTCAGGGAATCAATAATCATCGAACGGACATAGGCACAATCAATTATTTGACCACACTTCTGTCCATTGGATTCCCGAATATTCTGGGAATCAACAATCAACATAAAGATGCACACTTCGAAGAGTCCATAGTTCCAACAATATCACATGGTCAAACTTGTTGGCCCTTCAATACACCTCACCAACGGCCAATTTCAACATTCGGAAACACAACACAATCAAACTTGTCAGCTTCGATACACCTCACCAATGGCCAATTCCAGCATTCGGAAACACAACGCAATCAAACTTGTCAGTTTTGCCTCCTCAACCACAATAAGCACAACAACCTCACGTCTAATAGAAAGATCCACATAATACTTTTTTTGTTAAACAATTCAACACTTCAACAACGGACTCTTTCTTTTACTATCTCATACCTCAATCTCCTTTTCTACTCTCGCAAGTTTCACCTGGGCTCTTCCACTCTCTTTTACTATCTCATATCTCAATCTCCCCTTCTACTCTCAAAAGTTTCACCTAGGCTCTCTTGTGAAAAATGCTCGTATACCAAATCAAAACATATTTTGATTAATCAAATAAGATTATAAATATTAATATAAAAAATTTAATCTTAAAATACTAAACTCTCTCAGATCAAATCCAATCCCGTTCTTTGGTTGAAAAAATATCAACCACACTCCAAACTAACTAAAAGGTTAACTAATTTTCCTAATTAATAATTATGAAATATTTAATATACTCAACTACACTGATTGCACATAAAGTAAACTTAATAGTTAGATATTACTCCAAACTCATACACCATCTTATATAAAAATAACTATTTACTATTTTCAAAATATAAAAATCCATTAATGAATAAAAAGTATGCACATAAAGTAAAATTAATAGTTAGATATTACTCCAAACTCATACACCATCTCATATAAAAATAACTATTTACTATTTTCAAAATATAAAAATACATTAATGAATAAAAAGTATGCACAGGGAAAGCAACTATCTAATTTTAAAGATAATGTGGAAATATGTTTGTGTTTTCTTTACTTGCGGCAATAATGGAAATAAATTATGAAGAAGACAGTGGAGAGTGACATCTACATTATGGTTTAATAAAGTATATTACTAAAACAACACTTATACCATAATAAATAACTTCCAAAATTGAACAAGAACATAAGAACAAAAAATCGTATACCCAAAACCAAGTAAAGTAAAGAATCTACCTAAAATCCCATACTTCTAGCATAAGAAATGGCAAAGAAATACAACTTTCATGTTTTAGACTTTATCCACTCTATAAAGTTTGTTACTTTAATATTTAGAATTGACCTAGGATGGGCATAGGGTGTCCTTGTCAGCATTTTACTTTACAAATGGAATTGAGTTTAATAGGTACATTACACTTGGCATAACACTGTTCAATAAAATTATGTTTTTATAGAGTAAGATCTACAGATACATAAATAAATATCTATATATATATAAATATTAATTTTTTCCTTAAATATAAAATTCCCCATTAAAATAAATTGTATTGTTCACATCAACATATCGTGAATCTTCATTTTTCCCTTTTTAGTATCCGAAGAATTTATAAAACTTTTAATAAAAAGCACCGACTTAGAAAAATCCAATCCAAACTGGCTGGAGCACTCTATAAGTCTACGAATTGCATGACGCGGCACGGCATGTGATGGAATGAAATAATTGGCCGCCACCTTTATCTTTTCTGAATACATCGCGAGTGGCCACTCTATAATACTGCGTAAGGTCGTGCGTCTCAATCCACGGCCACGTTACCGTTAATTTTGGCCTCACTAGGTAAACGGCATGTTGCTTTTTGTGGTGGATAGTTCTGTCAATATGGAAGTCTGTGTAAGCTTTAATAGCGTTTCTTTATATATATAAATTATTGGACCTTGACGTTTGAAGGGGCTGGTTGTGGATTAACGCGACCACGGTTTTCATGGGCTGACGCAGACATTTCTAGTGAACATTATGCATCTTCGTCAAACTTACCGTAGTCTGTTCGTCACATCTCTCTGCCGGGAGAACGCTTTCTGGAGAGTCCATTTTGGGTACAACAAATAAATTTTATGTTATTGGGTTTTAATTCGCCCCTGTATATGTTCACCACTCAATTTTGTTAAGGCCAAAATTCAACGGTGGGTATATACCGCGACGGCTCAATACAACTCAATAGCATAGTTTTTATGTGTTGTCTAGCACAGGTCGTCGATATATAGTAGGACAAAGGTCGACTATTCAATGGATAGAATTTTATGGACAAATTGCTAGAGTTACATTAAAAAAATAAATGTTTGAAAAGACTTAGTCTTTAACGCGACTTTTTGAAAGCCTTTCCGGCGATTTTTTCCGGTGAAAATTCGGCAGTAATTTCTTGAAATCGAAGTTTGATAACTAGTTTCTGCACAATGAAAGCGTCCCAGGGGTTTTTCAAGGTGCTGAATCCGAATATGCAGTTAAAAAACCATTTTAACTGCAACAAATCATGATTTCATCTCAATTTCTTCCGCCGGATTCCGTCACCGGAATCTCAAAAAGTCGCATTATAGACAACTCCGTTTGAAAATAGCTAAAAAAAATTAGTTGTTTTAATGAGATTTTTTGGAAGTTTTTTGGTTGGGTTTTTCTTGTCTAATTTCTCTAAAATCTAAAAGGAATTTATTGAAATCACAAATTTGATGGATAATTCTTGCACAATTCATAAGGTGCTGAATCCATATATATAATCAAAAAACAATTTAAATAACAGAAATCAAAATTTCACTTCAAATTTTTCCACATACATCAAAAAATCTCACTAAAAACAACTCCACTAAAAGATACATATTTAACCAAAAAAATTATATATAAAAAAAAACAGTTCATCTACAAAGTCCTAATTCATGTTTAGAGTTTGATGTATATTTAACAAAATGAAAATTACACTCAAAAAAAATCATCATATTTTTAAAATTTAAAATATAATATTTTTATAAAATATAAATATTTAACCAACTGAAAAGTATATTAAAAATTATCATATTTTTTAAACTTTTTAATATAATATTTTTTTAATAAAATATATTAATATCATTTTTCATATTTTTACCATATATTATTAAAAAAATCAATATAAATTTTATTTTTGCATGCATTCAATATAAATTTTAAATTTTATATGTCAATTGAATTGTTTTCATTGTTTTTGCATGTCCATCTGTGCATTGAAAAAACATTATTTTTGAAACAAAAGTTTTAAATTTAAATTTTTAATTAATATATAAATAATTATATTAAAAAGATTTTTTAATAAAAATTATTAAATTATAAATATGAGTAAAGTAATTTATTTTTTTAAGTAATAAATATTGATATTATAAATTTTTGTTAGGATATTTTAATACATAAGAAATAGTTAAGTATAACTTGGTCTAGTGTAGAGTTAAGTAAAGTGTGTTTTTTTGCTTTGTATTTTTGTAACTTACAATTCGATGGTCATGATATTTTCTAGATATGAAGTGATCTGATGGTTCATTCTCTCCTCAATATTACCGACACTTGATCCATAACATAACACCTGGAGAGTCATTTGTAAGGTGATTGTTCACGAGAGAAGCTTATGTAAATTTTCTTTCTTTTACATTAATAAATAGCCTGAAGTGGTCGCGTTAGCCTAGGTCGTGGATTGTTTCCCTCTTTAAGGGTTTTAACCACATTAAGAATACCAGTGCACTAATCTGTGATATGTTTGTGAGCGGTGTCCCTTGGTGTTCTAAGAAACTTACCTTGGAAATTCCTACATGGTATCAGAGCTATTTGAGGGCCGCATCTGTTGGTGATCCAAATCCGAAGCGGGTACAACTACATCCGATTGTCATTTCCTAGATCTACTGTCTCTTACTACTTTCAGGGCGAGAGGATTGTTATATTGTGTTAGGAGCATCTGTTCCAGTGAAGAACCCCTTTCGTTTCACACGAAAAGGTTTCTGGTAACTCCAGCTACGTCATTTTTTAGATCTTGAGGTATATACTTTTTATTTGCAGTTTTTGTTATTTATCTCTGAGTTTATTTCGGTTTATTTATCTCTATTCTTATTACCAGATATATACCTTTAATTTCTAAGTATGATCTTGACCCTGCTACTTTGTGCAATTTGGGCAAATCAAAAACAAAAATGAAGGATTTTTTCCATGCGTATGCTCTTTTCCGTCACGCCTTAGTGTGATCTCGAAAAACTAGAAACATTAAAAAAAATACTTAGTTTCCAGCGAAATCTAACTTTAAGTTGTAAGGCGTGTTTTTTTTTGCATGTTCATTTTGGGTTGTGTGGCTTTTTTTTTGTAGGTAAAAATGGTTCTTTAAGTAAATACGCACCCCAAAACTTTAATGAGGAAAAAAAACACCGTTCATCTTTTCCAAAAATTACTAACTTTTTAAACTAGTTCACTTGGTCCAAAGTTACTTTATGAGAATAGAGGTCTTGGTTCAACTATTTTTTTTGTCGAGTTACTTTTTCAAAAGGCACATGTAACTTATGTTTTAAAGTTACTTTATATATAAGTGTTCTCACCCATTATAAAAGTGAGTTACTTATAATTCTAAAGTCACTTATCTTTTATTTAAGTGACAATTTAGTGGGTAGCTCATAAAGTACCATTGTAAAAGTGACTCACTTATTTATAAAAGTGGGTTACATAAAGTAATCTTTTTAAAAGTGAACTAATTAGATTAAGTTTGGAAAGAGAGTGATTTTTTTAAATATAACATTATCATTCACTTCCGAATATTCATGTACTTCGTTGGCATCTTCAACAACTTTTCTTCAGAAAGTCATAATTTTTTTTATCTGGAAGCCATTTTCAGAGCCGTTTTTTTAATCAGCCTAATTTTTCGAGATCTTTCCATTGGAACACTTAGTTTCAGCCTCTACAGCGTCATTTTCTGTTAAAATGGGAAGTCCATTTCAAGTTATTCTTGACAGCATCAACTACTTCCAATGGTTTTCCTATATTATGGATTTACTTAGAAGCAAATGTCTTTATATAATAACCTCAAGCCAAGAGTATAAACCTAAAGATGAAGATAAGCAAGTCAAATGGGAAAATAAGCAAGATCAAGCATGTGGGTTGATAGGGATGTTTATTTCACCAGACCTCAGATTCCATAACGCAGATCTTGATACCCTCGATGAAGCCATTAAACAGCTCAATAAAGTTTTTGGAATTAAAAATGAATTTAGAGCCCATCAACTCGAAAATGAGTTGCTTACGTTGGACCCCAATAGTTTTTCTTCGATTGCAGATTTTTTGTCTAAGTTCAAGATCTTTACACTTCTCTTGGAAGGTGTTAAGGTTAAGAAAAAAGATGGCAGCCTTATCTATTCCATTCTTTTGAAGTTAGGACCAACCTACTCTGTGTTTGTTTGCACATTCCATTCTACTAGAGAAGCCTTTATTTCTCAAGGACAAGCCTACAAGTCCCCCTCTTTCGATGCCTTTTGTGATTATTTAATAAGATAACAAGAAAAGCTCTTACATCTTAGTCTTCTTAATACTGGAAACTCTTCTAAGAAAGCCTTAGCAGCCCAACAACAACCAAATTCAAAGAATCCTAAGAAGCAGTACCCTAAAAGTAATTGTCTTAAACCAAACAAGGGTCCTAAGCAATTTCAGTCTCAAAATGAAAAGTCAATTCAACAAAATGATAAGGCAAATAAAAACAAAGGGAAGAACACTGATAGATATTGAAAATTTTGTAATTGAGATGGCCACTTAGAATCTAAATGCTTTGAGAAGATGGAAGCCTTGGAAGCCGCAATGAAGAAGCATAACATCCATTTGGAGCAGTCTTCAACTTCAACTTCATCTTTAGGAATAACACTTTCTGCATGTGGTTGTCAAACATCTCAGTCTGGTTATGCACTAAATTTATCTACTTCTTCTCACTCTCATTAGTGGCTTGTTGATTCTGGAGCTTCTTATCACATGGCCAAAAACAAAGCCATGTTTTCTTCTTTAAATGATTGTAACACCAAAAATATATATGTTGGTGATGATAGATCTCTTAGTGTTGTAGGGAATGGAACTATTCATCTAGACAATGGTCAATTTAATGATGTATTATGCGTTCCTAGCTTATCCTGCAACCTTTTATCTGTATATCAGATAACTCGTTTAGGTGAAGGTAAAATCGTTGAGATTCCACCTCATGATGTTGTAATTAAGGACCTAAGAGATCTTAGACAGATTTTAGCTACTGGAATTGATGATGATTCTACAAGGTTGTATAAGTTTAACAACTTTGGGTCATCAACTCTTCCCTCTCTATGTGTTGCTCATAATGATGAAGTGAAAAAACTTTGGCATGAGCGATTTGGTCACTTAAACTATCGCTCCCTTCAAAATCTATGTAAAGAAAATATGGTGACAAGTCTTCCTATGGTATCTTGTAGAGATGGTGTTTGTTTTGGATGTATACTCGAAAACATCATCGAGATAGTTTTGAAAAATGTGCCTCTTGGCACGCCTCAACCAATTTACATCTTGTGCATAGTGATTAATGTGGTCCACTTCCAGTTGTTTTATTCTCTAGCTACAAGTATTTCTTAACTTTCATTAACGATTTTTCCAAACGTACTTGGGTATACTTCTTAAAACTCAAGAGTGAAGTCTTTAACATGTTCTTGGGATTTAAGGCCTTTGTTGAGAAACAATCTGGACATCAAATTCTTAAGCTAAGATCTGATAATGGTGGAGAATTGTTAACAAAAAATTCATCAATTTTTGCACTAATTATGGAATTCAATTGCAGCATACTATTCCATATACTCGACAACAAAATGGTGTAGTTGAAAAGGAGAATCGCACCTTAAAGGAAATGGCTAATTGTATGCTTCAATCTAAAGGACTTAATCTTAATTTTTGGGCAAAAGAAATTAATTGTGAAAATTACATAGTAAATCACACTCCTACTATGGTTTTAAAGAATATCAGTCCAAAAGAAGCATGGAGCTCGATTAAACGAGATGTAAGTCACTTTCATGGTTTTGGAAGTGAAGCATGGGCCCATATTCCAGATGAGAAACATAAAGCCTTAGAACCCGAGAGTGAAAAATGTATTTTTGTTGGATATTCTGAAGATGTCAAAGGATATAGGCTTCTTCAACCTAAGTCCAAAAATGATATTATTAGAAGAGATGTAAAGTTTGATGAAAATATATCGGCCTACGAGCCTACTTTGGCAAATATGCCACCTCTCTCTATCCCTTCTACTTTTGAAAATATTTATCTTTCAGATGATGACAGCGAGGATCACAATCCTCCCCACCTTCTCGGGATCCTATTTCAACTCGTCAGCTTCCAAAATGGGTCCGCGATACTCGAGATGCAGCAAGTGCTCTTGCAGGTGATCCTACAGATCAACATCGCATAGGTTCTCAATTTGATAGAGCTCTTCTTTATTGTCTCAAGCTTCAGTGAATTATGATCCTGACACCATTGCAGAAGCTTCAGGCCATCCAGATTGGGACACAACTATGAATGAAGAATATCGTTCACTATTGGAAAATGATACATGGGACCTTGTTCCTCTTCCAAAGGGATAAAAATTTGCTAGATGAAAATGGGTTTACAGAACCAAGTTTGGACCAAATGGAAAAATTGATAAACATAAAGTTTGTCTTGTTGCTAAGGGTTTTTCAGAAGTTGAAGGCATTGACTATAGTGAAATTTTCTCCCCTATTTCCAAAATGAACTCTATCCGCCTTGTTCTTTCCATAGCTACCTCTTTCAAATGGGAAGTCCATCAGATGGATGTTAAATCATCCTTCTTGCATGGGGACTTGCTTGAATGAAAATATATGGAACAACCTCTTGGCTTTATACACACAGACTCTAGCCTTGTATGTCGACTTAAGAAATCCCTTTATGGTCTCAAGCAAGCCCTTCGGGATTGGTATTCCAAAATGAATAGCTTTCTTTTAGATAGTCTTTTCTAGGCGTCATTCTGGAAATATTGTCTACACCAAGAAAGAGGGTAAGTCTCTTATTATTCTTGTTCTTTATGTTGATGATCTTATCCTTACTAGTAGTGATCCCAACCTTATAAACAATGTGAAGTCCAACCTTAAAAATAAGTTTGAAATAATGGACTTAGGACAATTGCATTATTTTCTTGGTATTCAAGTCTTGCAATCCAAAGAAGGTATTTCCCTTTCCTAGTCCAAGTATGTGTGTGATCTTCTATGTCACTTTCACACGGAAGACTGTAAACCAACCCCTTTTCCCTTTCATTCTGGAGCTAAAATTTCAGTCACTTGTACTTCCCCTAAAGTTGATGCTACCTTATACTGTCAGCTTGTAGGAAAATGTTTGTATCTGAACCATACATGTCCTGACCTTTCCTTTGGTGTTCGCCTTTTTACTCTTTTTACGAGAAACCCACATAAAAGTCATTGGAAATCAACTAAAAGAATACTTCGTTATGTTCAAGGTACAGTTCAGTTTGGGATTCATTACAATACAGAAGCATCTCCTCTATTGGTTGGTTTTGCTGATTCCAATTGGGGTGGTGACCCTGATGATCGCAAGTCTACTGCAGGTTATGTCTTCACTCTTGGTTCTAGACCTATTACATGGGCTTGCAAGAAACAAAGTGTCATTTATCTTTCTTCAGTAGAAGTAGAGTATCGTGGCGATGTATAAGCTAGTAAGGAAGCCCCATGGCTTCGTCAGATCCTGTCAAAGTTTGGCTTTCAACAACAACATCTGACTACACTTTGGTGTGATAATCAAAGTGTCATTCAACTATGAAAAGATTCAGTCCAACATCAGTGCAACAAACACATTGAACTACACATGCACTTCATCAGAAAGCTCATTCATGACCATGTTCTTGAAGTGCAATATTATTCAACCGATAATCAAGTTACAGACATCTTTACAAAGACTTTCATAGAGGCAAAGTTTACTAAACTTCAATTTATGGTTGGAGTTTAGGAAGTTGTCACTAAGGGGGTATAGGCTCTAATTCCTTCTTCCTTCTCCTATTGTGTCATATTTGTACATCCTTCAATCATATCCCAAGTTGTTCTTAAGGGGGGATGTTAGGATATTCCGACACATAGGAAATAGTTAAGTATAACTTGGTCTAGTGTAAAGTTAGGTAAAGTGTGTTTCTTTACTTTGTACTTTTGTAACTTACAATCCGATGGTCACGATATGTTTTAGACATGAAGTGATCTGATGGTTCATTCTCTCCTTGGTATTACTGACACTTGATCCGTGTCTTAACACCCGATTGGTCCATGATCTCTATTTAAAGAGCATGGAGGGTCATTTGAAAGGTGACCATTCATGAGAGAAGCTTATGTAAATTTTCTTTCTTTTACATTAATAAATTGCTTGAAGTGGCCGCGTTGGCTCATGTCATGGATTGTTTCCCTCTTTGAAAGTTTTAACCATGTCAAAAATATTGGTGTACTGATCTATAATCTATTTGTGAGCGGTGTCCCTTGGTGTTCTATCTAAAAAACTTACCCTATAAATTCCTAAATTTTTATTTAAAATATGAAAATATCTTATTTTAATAAAAATATTAATATCATTAAAATAAAAACAAAAACAAAATTAATTCTTATTAAAAAATGTTATGGATCTTGTGGAAAATTATGACATAATTTTTATCTCATCTAAATTAGCTCTCACCTTTATAAGTCTAATTTATTAAAATATTAAAACCCAAAAATATAATATGATTACCATTATTATATTCAATTTAAAAGAGAATGTAATTAAGTATAATAATAATTTGGCAAAACTATTACACAAGTAACTTCCTCAATAATTATGAAAACTTCGACTCACTCACAATTTATGAAGTTATATCTACCTATCACCTTTTGAATTTAAATAAATAATCTTTTAAAATATGTATTTTTAATAAGTAACCCCCTTCATCATTAAATATAAATATAAATATAAATATATATATATATATAAATTAAAAATTATATATATAATTTTTAAAAATTGCACTTTCTAATCTATTGATAAATATGCAGCTTTCTAATCTATTTATAACTATGCAAGCGAGATCTAATTTTTCAAATATGGATCCACTTATTAGTCCCTGTTATCTGGCAATGGCTAGGGACTATAGTAATCAGATTCACGATTTTTAGCATTAATTCACGCTATTTATACACTGAGTGTGCGGCTTATGCAACCAGTTGCGTATGTTAACTATATGGTAGTTTGTTTCATCATCTTATTTGGCCTCTTCCCGAGGAGAAGAGGCCAAAAGCATATGTTATTTTCGACTTGCGTTGTTTTCATTATTTGGGAAGTGGAGATTAATGCTAGCATTAAAGGACTATTACAATCGAATTGCATTGAGATCTGAGGCGTATGTACACCCAACAAAAAATTTAACCAAAGTTTTTTGTACACCTTCATCCTGGTTTCCACTGCCACCACATTGTAACAGCCACCTACACCTTTCAGACTGTGACACAAACACTACAACTACACGTTGCATGGTGGTGCCACGAATACTGCAATGGAAATAGGAAGTATGGCTTATAAAAAGCACTATCTCTACTAAAAATTGCAACGCTTTGTAGTCAACTTTTCTGCAATTTCACCTTGTGCCTTGATTGCTTCTGTGTTGCAGATCACAGGCGTGCTGGCCGTGGATCCAGACGCTCCAGATATCGCTGTCTCCTGCTGTCGATGAGATGCAGACCATCCATGCTTAGCGGCTTCGTTGAGAAGTTCGAAGAGCATCATGTTGTCTGAATCATTTTCCTTCAGAGACAGCACTGAAATTTCAGGATTCCACCAGCAGATTCCTTCCTTGGCATCATGAATAGATGAGGTAGATGAGGCAGCTGGTTGCAACTCGTCATATTTTAGATGATCAGATCCTGCCGCATTAATGAAATGAGCCCATACGTCTTCTAAAAGCCTTTGATGTTTGTAGTTGTTGTTGCATTAGGAGCCTTTGAGACTCTGTAGGCTCAGCCTTTTACCTGCAACCTCTATAGGTTCAACGTCTTACATGCACCTGAACATTTCACTATTAAGAATATAAATGATCTAATGCAAATATTTGTGTTTTCTTTTCTTTCAAGGCACATATTCATTCAATGTTTTCTTTTCTTTCCATGCATATATTCTTGTTGTAATGACAGTATCCAAATTATCTATTGCAAATATTTTTGTTATAATTAATTACATAAAATATTTCATTGTTATTTATATTACTCTACTTCTAGAAATGAAAATAGAAAGGGAGATTGCTCGTTCAATACCTGGAACATTGATGTCCTTCCAGGACATTTTCTTTCTCCAATAGTTTATGCGTCCCAAAACAAGCTCCCATGCATTCATGATATGCCCCATTTTATCCAGTAAGAATAAAATTGTCAATATATACCTTTGTTAGTTGTTTTCTGAACATAATTTATTAGTTAGTTAAATCTATTTCTGCATTTCCTTCAGGTCCCAAAAAACAAGCCATTTAGTTTATGTAAACAGAAATTGACACAACAACACATTTATCCTGTTCAAGATGAGGGTATTTCTGCTCCTAGTATTACTTGATGACCAAATCCGTGCTTACAATATGCAAGTTTTTCATTCACACAGAACAATGGACTGTATGTCCAAAGAAAAAAAACAAGTTACCTAGTCGTGCAGTAATTTCCATGAACTGTTTATTCAATTGCTCTGTACGCCCAAATCTGCTGCTCCGCAATGAGTTCCACATCTGAAGCCTCCGAAAGCCCCTCCCATGTGATGGAATTCCTCAGGAATCTGAACTACATACCCTCCTCCTTCTTCCCATTTCTTGCAATTCTCTATTTCGGGTTCAGGTTTTGAACTGTCCTCAATTTCATCAACCCACCCTTATCCCTCAAATTCAATGGATAGAGTAAGTAATGCGAGCCTCCCAATCAAAATCGAACACCCCTTTTTAGACCCGGATGAAATTCTGGATGCCATTTATCTGAGTGCTGGGGAAAGCATTCAAAAGCTTCTCAAAGAAAGGTCCATTCCAATTCCCTTAAACTAGACTAGTAGCGAACTGGCTGAAAATCGAAAGAAATCCTTATTTTGGTGGCCTCAATTTCTCCAACAACTCACAGGATTACAGCCAAATGACAGAGCCCTTCATCATACTATTAACAACAAAAAATTTGATATTCATCCGCTTCTAGCTAAAATGACCAGCTACGCTATCCTTGCAGAAGGTATTCCAGATCTTCACAGCAGAGTCTTGAAAGACAGAACTTTGGACTAGTGGCTCGCCCCGCTATCCATTCTTTTATTTGCCGGCCACCCTACTTCCGTTCCGCTTGCTTATCGTTCGGTCAGGGGTAAATAACCAGCTACGCTATCCTTCGAGCTTCCTTCATTCAATTTAGAATGAATAGTAGTGTTCCCTCAGCTCATGCTCGTTGCTACTGCAGGTACTAACCAAGCTTCTAAGTTTTTTTGCTCAGCTATCCAACATGCACTTGTCACTGTTATCCTGCGGTTCAGCCACGTTTCGATCATGCATTATGCGTTATGTTCAATCACCTCTCTTGTTATGTTCAAACAGGTTTCTGTGGCGCTTGGTTTGTCTCTCATGGTGGGCCAAAAACCTTTCTGGCCTTCTCTTAATAAAAAAATTATTATGAAACATGAATATTTAAACTATATCCCTGCTGGCGAGATATTGGTTATAGCGTATAGAATTGGAATATAATTTGTTGGTTATGGAGAAATTATTTCATATTCTATTCATGAATCACACTTTCTTTCTTAGTGCGCTCTACCTTTACTATTTCCGCGTTCCAGTTTCATCATGCTGGAGATCTGACATCAATGGCATCCGGTTCATCTGCATTTTTAGAAGCGAAGTTTTAAGAATAATCTGCGTAAGCATAAATTAATTAAAATTTCCAAGGGTCAAAATGACTGAGAACCAGATTCTACAAAGAAAATGAGAAATATTATATTTAATATACTTCTCAGGCGGTTCCCCACTGAGTGTACAAACTTGTGACAAGTAGCTCTCACAAATTAAAAAAATTGAAAAAAAAACGTACTGAGCCGTAAAATCAGTGGATTTGTTTATTCCCTTAATTTGCGCTGGCGAAGATTTTTTTGGTTTTGTCACTCATTTTTCTACGTACCCTAAAGTCGTCGGTCTACCGTCTACGTATATTTTTTGGATGAAGGTACAACCACACTGATTCTAATTTTCTATTTAAGGCCGCGGGCTTTCTCCTTTTGGTATGAATTCGAGGTTGGAAAATTAGTCCCATATTGATTGGGTGATGACTGAAGAGGTTTTGGATATGGCGAACCAGCCTAGATGGGTTAATGCAATTGTCAGCCTTGTGTTGCCTCTATTGGCGTGACTTTCTTTCAGCCCTCAATGTCACCTGAACCCCTCTACACCTGTTCTCCACATCTTTACAATGTCCATGACTGCGAGCTGTTCATCTGCAATTAACGAATGATCTATTTCCAAGGTATATAGATAATACTGAATTTTTTTTAGCATAGAAATAAAATTTAAAAGCAATCAGAAAAGAAAATAGGTTTTTTTCTTGATTCTGATTCCAATCTAGTTAAGTGATTATCATTGATTACTCAATATTTTCAATGCAGATTCATGAGGATAGCATTTATCAATGTCATACTGTGCGTCAAGTATATGAAACCGAAATCAAAATTAGAGGATCAGGAATGTCATTTAGGCACAACTTCCAGCACAGAAAGGCAAAATACTTTGGTACTAAAGTATACATCTATAGAAGCACTGGGTTTATTTGATTGTACTGAGAATCCAAGTGGTTGGAGGCTGTTTTACTATGAAAAATGATGTTGATATCTCAACCGAGAAGATCTTTCGATTACTGGGATTCACTGGTTTACTTGATTGCTTTTACTTTTTCTGAACATTGTGTTATTTTGTGTGGGCCAAAATAAGAAAATAGACTGTGGCGATTTGCTCTGCGCGAGTAACCTTCAATCAACTAGGTAGGCCTCTAGGCTCCGCTAGAGGACAGTCGTCGATGTTCCTCTCGTAGTCTGACTGTCCTTGTGATGGTTCCCTGGATTTTGACCGTTTACTATTGTTGTGTGTGGGGTTGGTTCTAAGTTCTTCATATCCTCAGAAACCCTCTATCCATCCTCTATCCCCATTTCTCATTTTGTTCCCATTTTCTTTTCTATTTCCCATTTCCTATTTCTGGTAACTTGGCTAGTAGCCAAGATGTACTCACAAATAGATTTAAAGTCAATTATGCATCATATCTTTTGCGAGGGTTGCATTTCTTGACAAACATCTGTCTGCGGGACTGCATTCTTTGCAAGCATCCAGAAGATTTTCTGATGGTTGATGGCGTCTGTGAGGGAAGCATTTCTTCACAAGCGTCTCTCTACGGGACTGCATTCTTGGCAAGCATGTAGAAGAATTGTTCCTCTAAGGGCATTAAATTGCACTATACTATTCCTCTACAAGAAACTCCAGCTGCCTCAAAAGTAACTTGTAAATTCTTCCAGGTTAAGGCATTATAAAGCCTTCCAGGTCAAGGCATGGACTTGTTGCGATGCAACTTCACTTGTTATTTTACAAGTTCCATTTAAATATACCTAAAATTACGCTCTTA
This sequence comes from Pinus tabuliformis, assembly GCA_031772625.1. Taxonomy (NCBI): domain Eukaryota; kingdom Viridiplantae; phylum Streptophyta; class Pinopsida; order Pinales; family Pinaceae; genus Pinus; species Pinus tabuliformis. The sequence continues at coordinate 728,455,158 of CM062813.1, forward strand.
AAAAAATACTTAACGTGAAATGCCAAATTTCAACATGGCCATACTTAGCGGGAAAATATGGTAAAGTGTCCATTAAATTTCTTGAGTGGACGCAAATATGTTACATTGGGAAATGACTTTAAAATGGCATTGTCTAGGGGAACGATGGGGAGGGATGTCATTACCTCTGAACCCTCCCGTCCACCTCAGTTACCGATGTGGAGATATTTGCAAACTCGTACGACACTTGTCGAGTAGTTCCTGCCACATGTTGCAGTAGGTGGGGGCATTTAAGACAACAGTTAATATGTCATTTAGGTTTTCATTCCATGTGTTTTGTGGAATCTCTTCTCTGCCTTGTGTTGTTTCATTTGGGTCTAATGTGTGGGCGATGCGCTCTGCCAACAATGGATTGGGACATCTCTAATACTAGTTCACCTTGTCCGTCATTCTAAAGCTGCTCACAGGGAGAGGTTGCTTACAGTGGTTCGTTAACCATTTAAGATTTATGGTGTGGTTATTTAGTTGCACCTCACATTACTGTTTGCACACATTCATTTCTCATTCAAGGTTTAGGGTTTTGTTGTTTTAGTTGTTTCGAGGGAGGTTTAACATTGTCGCAGTTGTTGTTCATTTTGCAGTGTCGAGGGTTTACAAATGTCGTTGTTGTTATTTGTTTTTCACCGTTGAGGGTTTACAAATACCTTGGTTGTTGTTTCATTCCTCGCGGTCTGTTGTTTGGGAAGGATCCAGTGCGAAATTCTAACCAGTTCGAGATCCATGAATGTAAATTTGTAAATTCATGGGTTTTTTTTCAAGTTTGTTGTAATTTGTTTGTAGGTTTTTTCCCAACTGCTAATTGTTTCATGTGTTTGCAAGTTTTGGTTGTAGGTAATTTGTGTGGCTATTGCAGAAAAGGTATGGCGAGGTTTGGGGACGTTTGGACACAGTGGTGGCTTCTGCATCTCTCCGGTAGGATTCTAAATCCTACCAGCCACTATGTTTTTCAACACTTAAAATTGTTGTTGTGATTTTTGTAATTTTGCTCTTGTTGCACTACTGTGTTTTTCAACACTTGAATTTGCTGGGAAATTAGCTCTTGTTGCATGGTTTTTGCATTTTCTTCTGATTTATGCTTTCTCTATTATGATTTATGCTTGCTCCGCTGGCTCTGTTACGATTTTTCTTTCTTTGTTACGATTATTCTTGCTTTGTTTTGATTTCTTCTTGCTCTGTTTTATTCCTGAATGCTTATGAATGGATACCAGGTGAAGTATAGCCAATCTTCAATGGATGCAATCCATGTTGTTCTTCCTTTTACTTGTGCTCCACATATTTTATGGCTATTAATTATACACATCATCGGTCTCTCATGAGTTTTAGCAGGCCCTCTGAGTTTGTAACAAGCGCTCAATGACATTCTTCAATGTCTCCCTGTTACCAATTGGTGTGCATTTTATCCACCTTAGCGTGGATTTATCTTCATGGTAATGACTTTGTACATATCCTGGATAGGTGAATTTGCTTCCTAAAACCCTTTCTGAAGGGTATCACGTTAGTTTCCTCCCTTTTCTAGTGAGGAAATATTTTTCAATGGTTCCGCACATAATTTAATTGTTACATCAAAGAAATCGGATAAGGAATAATTGGCTAAATTTATGGGATTATAAAGTTAACCATCTTTTAGAGTAATACCTGCAGCTTGCCACGTTACAACTCCTTTTCCTCTCTTGGTATGATTTTATCGTGGCCTAAAGTCCCAAATATCCTAACAACTACCTTACCAACACTTCAGATAAATGCTCAAATGCCTATATTATTTCCTATGTTGTTTCTAATAGCATCGTTGGTAGGAGGTTGTGATTTGGTGCATTTCAGATTGTATCTGGAAGCTTGGGAATTATACGGTGTATATGGTGGAGTTTACTTTCTATGGTATCCAATGGAAGTCCTAAAAAAATCACACAACTAATTACCCAACCTAATCGGTGTCGATGGAAGACTATTTTTATTGCCAAATATTTTTTTGGAGATAAATTTATTTATAAGAGAAACTTTATGTTGTGTTTGGATTCAAAGTAAATTGGGTTATAAGGGAACTTCAATGCTGAGAGTGCATTACCCATTTGTATTATGTTTTAATTAGAAGTACATTGATTTATAAAGGTAATTTGATGCTCATAGTGGGCAGACCAACCCATATGCATTGTGCTTTAATTCATTTATGTATTGTTTGGAATAGAGTGTCCGATAATATGCAGAGATTTCACATTCGAACTTCTTAGACATATACTTTAAATGTAGTGACTGCATTAATCTGTGAAATTCATTTTCCAATTTTTTTCTTCTATAAAACTTACAGTTAAAAGATGTAATTTCACTTAATGTTTGGGTTGGAACGAATGTACAGTTAAAAGATGTTTGGTTTGGAACAAATGTACTTGTGTATTATTGTTTCATTCCTTTGTGGCATCTGGTTTGTGGAGAAATCTAGATATTATGTCATTTTGGACACGGTTTTGGTTCTGTTCAGATTTAGTGTGTTGTCTTCTTGAGTTTATATCATATGGATCTAAGTTGTCATTTTGTAACTTGCCATCTTGAGAAGATTCTTTATTGTTCTGTCTCGATATTTGTTGATGTATGGAATGATAGGTTCTTTGACATATTTGTTGATGTATGGAATGCTAGGTTCTTTGTGAATATGAAACTAATAGCTATGTAACTTTTCTATATTAATGAATTTCAAGTGCTACAATTTATAAAAGAGAAAATTCCACAAATTGGTATAACCTTTTCTCATATTATTTAACTTATTCCTAAAATGTTCAATGATTCTTTTAATTACATTACATGTTTTTTGAGCTTGTTGGAGCGGGTTCCTCTTTGTCCACAATAACATGGTTTCATCTTAGCACAAAGTCACATTTTCAAGAAAATTATCTTGAGTCTGATTTGGTGAAACACATCCTCTCCTACCCAAAACTCCTTATGAGTTCTACTCTATTCCACATAAATATTTTTCAATCTTGAGCCACTTTCAATTATGTTTTATTTTGGTCACTTCCTACACCATTTCCTTGAGGATTTCCAACCCAAGTGTGATTTTTTCCACTGGGTTATCCTAGCTAATTAAAATTTTGTATTTTTGTCTATAAAATGTTTCAAAGGGACTCATCTGTAAGGATCTTTGATAGCCATTGTTGTAGGAAAACTACGCCAGCGGTAATGAATATTCCCAGTGTTTTGGTTGATGCATAACATGAATTCTAATCATGTATTAAAACATTGAATTTATCCTTTCGATTTGTCCATCCCTTTTATGGTGATGAGTTGTGTTAATTTCTAATTCTATCCCAAATCTTGCAAATAAGGCATTGATGTAAATTTGGAATTTCAATTAGATATGATCTTCCCGGGCATGCAACATGCCTTGAAAATTTCGTTCAAAAAAATATGGGCTATCTCCATTATTTTATTTGGGAGTTCTTGGTAGTCCAAGGATGAAGTCCATATATATGAATTTCCACTTTCACTCTGGGATTGGTATTGGTTGTAATAATCCAAATTGATATTTGCATGAGCAGAATAAATTAAAAGTCAAGTGTAAATCACATGTTCAATGTCGGTATTACTAGGGATGAAAACCTGTGATTATTAAATTACCTTAGATAGTAAAAATATATTGTCACCTTGTTTAAGATATTGCACCATAAATAGTATACTATAAATGCCCATCCAAAGTTAATGAAGGGCGCGTTGTAGACTTTGTTGTGTGCACTTGAATGTAGAGATCCGAAAGCTACAAGGCCCAATTCCTTGTTTTTATTTTTTGGTGACTAGGTTATATTTGCACTATCTTTAAAGGACAAACTATAGAAGGGATGAAGGCTAAAGAGGACGTTTAGCCTATGCTGGGATTTTTGTTCCATTTTTTCTGGGAAAATGAAGTTTTCATAAAATTTGGCTACTACTATTGATCCAGGTGGATGTTGGTGGCCACCCACTAACCCATTTGGCCCCCCACAACTGTCTCTTTCAGCTTTTTCAGTTTCCTTAATTGTAGCACAGTTTACTATTTTTAGCAGTTTTTCGTGTCCTGAACTTCCGAAGCCGTTTTGAGGCCCTAAACGACGTTTTTCTTGGAATTCTGGGGCGACAGAGCCTTATTGTTGCCTCCCAAAGTGGTAGTACTCGGATAGATCTTTCTAACGAGCTATCGTATGCGTCAAACGGAGATCGTATGCCAAAGTTACGACCCCGGGAAATTGATGTACCAATTTACCCAAACGGGGCCCACAATTTGGCGTTTCATCTTCTAGGGTTAGGTTTCGGTATGTGAAGGGTTTTCCATTGTTTCTCAACAATAAATAGGCCTTCGAGCCTCATTGTAATACAGTTCGGAACAGTTCAGAGGCATGTAGCCGCACATCTCTTCTCAGAGATAGCTACCATCGCCCTAGCTGGTTTATTTCCATTTCTGGTTGTATTCAGTATTTTCCATTAATGAAATGAATCATTATTTCCGCTGCATATATGTGTTTATGGTTATTGCATCTCTGTATTTATGGTTATCTCTGTAATCTATTGCGTTCCTGTTTAAATCCGGATCAGTGGTATCAGAGCGGTCTGCTTTTTCTCTGTTTTTCTTTGCATGTCCCCAACGAGGTCGGGATATAAGGAGTTAGGGCTTGAACTAGTCGAACCTTTGCAAGACCAGCCTCGCAAATCCCGACGGCCTCCCATGGCGGATGAGACGAAAGACGAGGGGGCAGGAGATCCTATCAAAATCTTGCTCGAAGAAGCGCTCGAGCGGCAAAGGAACGCGATGATGGATAGCTTTGCGCAGATCCTTCAGCGGCTACCCAGAGGCGACGCATCGACTTCCAACAGCGACTCTGGAAACGCCACGCCGTTTAAGGTACAAGTTAATTTTGAAATCCCCATATTCGAGGGTCAGATAGACGCAGATGCCGTAGATAAATGGTTAAATCTGCTAGAGGGTTATTTTTCTGTTCATGAATTTTCGAGCCGGGAAAAGATTGTTTTCGCTCTTCTCAAAGCAGCCCCCCACGTCAAGGACTGGTGGGAAACCTACTGCGAGCAGAAGGATGAAAGTACAGGCTCACTATTTTCAGCCGCACCCACTTGGAATGACTTCCGGGATGCCATCAAGGAGCAGTACTACCCTATCGGAAGCTATGAGGACAAATACATCAAATGGACCACACTGCGACAGGGACGAGACCAAGATGTGCCAGAGTTCACAAACATTTTTCATACCCTTCGCACACAGTTGGGTATCAAAGATTCTGAGCTGCATCTGGTACTCAAATACCGCGGCTGCCTGCACAGATACATCCAGGAAGAGATGGTGTTCTTGAACATCTCCTCACTCGGCACAGCATACCGATACGCTGTCAAAATCGAGCAAAAGTTCAAACAGAAGAAGCGAGACTTTGGATCTGCAAATCCGAAGCCCAAAGGACAAAGCCAAGGCGGGGTGACCCAAGACAACCCATCGAAGCCGCAAGAAAAGAACAACACCACGAAGCCGAATAAGGACACAGGAAAGTGGTGTGAGTTCCACAAGAGTCCCACTCATAACACAAGTGAGTGTCGGACCAAGCAGTCGCTCGTGGCGGAGTTGAAGGCTTCCGAATCAGATGCATGTTCCGACCCTGAGCCAGAACTCGACAAAGGGAATGGCAAAGGGAAGCAGATCATTGATGCGGATCCCAGCGCCATTGTTGCCACCGCCAAGATCCAGAAAGATGAGCCCGAAAATCCAGAGGAAGGCGAGCGTCTTTTCCACTCACAGATGTGGGTGAAGGGTTCACCACTGCGATTCATTGTCGACAGTGGTAGCCAAAAAAACCTGGTTTCAGCAGAGGTCGTGAAGCAGTTGGGCCTACCGACTACACCGCACCCGCAGCCGTACAGTATAGGGTGGCTTCACGAAGGACGAGATCTGAAAGTTCGCCAGCAGTGCCGCCTTCCCTACAGCATCAAGCCCTTCACTGACGAGGTATTATGTGATGTTACACCTCTGGATGTTTGTGATGTATTATTAGGCCAACCATACTTGTGGAGGCGACATGCTGTGTATGAGTCCAGGCCTCGTGCTGTCATTATTTCTTTGAATAACTCATTATACAGGATACCGGAGGTAGCCCCACCTACCGCCACATCTTTGATTACTACCAAGAAAGGCAGCAAGCTCATATCACAGACCAGGAAATTCATCTGTCTGGTTCACTCCCAAAGTAAGGGGAAGATCGTTGCTACATCCATGACTCCTACAAAGGGTTCATCCACACAGCAGCAACAGCAAAAGGATACGGTCATGACAAAACACAGGAACAACTTCTCCTCACCCACATGGGTACCACACAAGTTTCAGGTGGGCAACAAAGTCTGGTTGCATCGACAGAAAGAACGCCTTACCAGAACCCATCAGAAGCTCAGATCACTCGGACATGGTCTTTACAACAGTACCAAGGCTATGGGGAACAATGCTTTGGAGCACATCATTCCTCCATTCCTTCACTGGCACCAAATGTTCAATGTGGACCATCGTCAACCATGCTTCCCACCATCACTGGACAAATCAGAGATTGCAAGGACAAGTTCAGCAGATGGAGGAACTCAACGCAATGGGGACCATTGCTTCCTAAGGGGGGAGCAATGATCCAGGTGGATGTTGGTGGCCACCCACTAACCCATTTGGCCCCCCACAACTGTCTCTTTCAGCTTTTTCAGTTTCCTTAATTGTAGCACAGTTTACTATTTTTAGCAATTTTTCGTGTCCTGAACTTCCGGAGCCGTTTTGAGGCCCTAAACGACGTTTTTTTTGGAATTCTGGGGCGATGGAGCCTTCTTGTTGCCTCCCAAAGTGGTAGTACTCGGATAGATCTTTCTAACGAGCTATCGTACGCGTCAAACGGAGATCGTATGCGAAAGTTACGACCCCGGGAAATTGATGTACCAATTTACCCAAACGGGGCCCACAATTTGGCGTTTCATCTTCTAGGGTTAGGTTTCGGTATGTGAAGGGTTTTCCATTGTTTCTCAACAATAAATAGGCCTTCGAGCCTCATTGTAATACAGTTCGGAACAGTTCAGAGGCATGTAGCCGCACATCTCTTCTTAGAGATAGCTACCATCGCCCTAGCTGGTTTATTTCCATTTCTGGTTGTATTCAGTATTTTCCATTAATGAAATGAATCATTATTTCCGCTGCATATATGTGTTTATGGTTATTGCATCTCTGTATTTATGGTTATCTCTGTAATCTATTGCGTTCCTGTTTAAATCCAGATCAACTATTTATATTAGACTCAAGGATTAATATTATACCCTGGGAATATATATATATATATATATATATATATATTTGAATTTATATAAATTAATTTAACCCAAGGGAATAATATTACACCCAAGGGATTAATATTATAAATCCAAGGTATATAAACCCTAAGATAAATACCGTAAACCCTATAACTATCATGGTTGACCATGGTTGATTTTCATATGCAATTTTTTTTTTGTAACAATGCAACATTGCACCATGGTTGATTTTCATGTTGAGAAAATATTTTTCATAATGTTACATTGGACCGTGGTTAACCATGATTATAAACCAAGGATATTTGTATTAGACACAAAGATTAATATTATAAAACCTATGAATAATATTAAATCTTAGGAATAAGAATTCTTAGATTAATAAACTCAAGGGATTGATATTATAAACCCAAGGGAACAATAACCCGAAGGGATTAATACTAAACACCCAAGGGATACATATCATAGACCTATGGTATATAACCCCAAGATAAATATTTTAAAACCTTATATAAACATGGCAAGTAAAACCTAAGGTAAGCAAATTCTTTGACATTATATTTATTAAAATATATATATATATATATATATATATATATATATTTGAATTTATATTAATTATTGCAAATTAATTTAACCCAAGGGAATAATATTACACCCAAGGGATTAATATTATAAATTCAAGGTATATAAGCCCTAAGATAAATATTGTAAACCCTAGAATTATCATGGTTGACCATGGTTGATTTTTATATTGACATAATCTTTGTGACAATGCGACGTTGCACCATGGTTGACCAATTGATTTTTATATGCAATTTTTTTTGTAACAATGCAACATTGGACCATAGTTGATTTTCATATTGAGAAAATATTTGTCACAATGTGACGTTGGACCGTCGTTAACCATGATTATAAATCAAGGATATTTATATTATACCCAAGGATTAATATTATAAACATTATGAATAATATTAAACCCTAGGAATAAGGACCCTTAGATTAATAAACTTGAGGGATTGATATTATAAACCCAAGGGACAAAAAACCAAAGGGATTAATATTAAACACCCAAGGGAATCAAGGGATGACAAACTCAAGGGAATAATTCTAAACCCAAGGGATAAATATTATAAAACCTTAAATAAACATGGTTTACCATGGTTGATTTTCATATTGAGACAATTTTTGTCACAATGTGATGTTGGACCATGGTTGACAACACTTAATTTTCATATTGAGACAATCTTTGTCACAATGCGACATTGTAACATGGTTGACCAAGGATTAAGCCATATGATTAACATTATAAACCCCATGAATAATATTTGGAAATGAGGCAATCTTTGTCACAATGCAACGTTGAACCATGGTTGACCATGATTTATTTTCATATGGAGACAATCTTTGTCAAAGTGCGACATTGCACCATGGTTGACCATGATTGATTTACATATGGAGACAACTTTTGTCACAATGCGACGTTGGACCATCGCTGATTTTCATATTGAGAAAATCTTTTTCATAATGTGAATTTGTACCATGGTTGATCATGATTATAAACCAAGGGGATTTATATTAGGCCCAAGGATTAATATAAACCCTATGAATAATATTATACTTTAGGAATAAGAACCCTTGGAATATTTTATTAAAAACTATAAAATATATATATCTTTTTTAACTTATATTAATTATTGTTAATTCATTTAACCCAAGGGATTATAAACCCAAGGGAATAATATTATAAATCCACCGTATATAAACCCCAAGATAAATATTGTAAACCCTAGAACTATCATGGTTTACCACGGTTGAATTTCATACTGAGACAACCTTTGTGACAACGTGATGTTGCATCATGGTTAACCATGACTGATTTTCATATTCAGAAAATTTTTGTAACAATGCAACATTGGACCATGGTTTATTTTCATATTGAGAAAATCTTTTTCACAATGGGATGATGGACCATGGTTAACCATGATTATAAACCAAGGATATTTATATTAGACCCAAGGATTAATATTATAAACAATATGAATAATATTAAACTTAGGAATAAGAACCCTTAGATTAATAAACTCAAAGGATTGATATTATAAACTCAAGGGAACAATAAACCAAAGAGATTAATACTAAACACTTGAGGGATGATAAACCCAAGAGAATAATTTAAAATCCAAGGAATAAATATTTCAAAACTTTTCAACCTTATATAGTCATGGCCATCCTGCATTCAGTGTCAAGAGATGGGTTCTCCACTATAACATATTCATCTTTTCTTGTCTCGGTGAATAAACCAAAAATATATTTTCTGAAAATTTCTATCTATCCACCTTCTTCAAGACCTGCAAAGTTAATACAATTGAACCATACTAAAAGAGTACAATGTGGTGATAGTTGCTAGAAGACTTAGCTTCCATCCCACTTCTAGTCATGATGGAAGAAGAGTAGTCATGCATATTGTTCGTGCATTTGAGTATGACATAGTTAGCACTTCAAGATTCGGGAGGCACAACGTTGAACAGAGGCTGGGATTGCAACCTCTTCAAATTAAAACTTGTGCCCAAAAAATACGCCTTGATGGCAGTATAAGTTCCCCGCTCTTCTACTGAGCTTTGACACTTCTCATACACACTAGTATGGATTGACCACATGTACAGGTGGTTGATGCAAACTGATTCTACAAAAAGGATGTTTTCACAATGTTTCCGTAGAAGGAGGTCATTTATATACCGCTTCTAGGAAAAGAATGGTTCTTCAAGTTTGAACTTCTTCCAAAAAAAGGAGGTCCTCACTTCGCTTCTGGTTCATCATTTTCTCCTACAACTCACCAAAGGAGGAGATGTCGCTCTAGATTTTGTGTGCTTATGCTCCCCAAATAAAGACTTATTCTAGGAATAGAAATGTAACTCGATTAGATTAGGATAATTTGGAACACGGTTTCCAGATCTTTCATAGAAAGATATCCTCTTGTTGACCCTTTTCTATATGACCCAAAAACTTGTGAATATTGTGACAATTTGTGAGAGAAAATCGTTTTCTGAAGACTATGCGGGTGACAATTTGCACATCCATGTGTTTGAAGATATCTTATTCTTCAACTCCTTTTCACTACGAACGATTCACGGTGCCTCGAGTGCAGTATTGATATTTGATGGCTTAGGAAATATCCCATAAGCAAGGAAGGTCTTGCACTGAGTGGCCTACTCAGTCAACCACACTATCTGACATGGATCTAAATTCCAAAGAATGAAACACTATTCACAATAGCAATAGCCAATGCAACACTTATTTTGGCCAATCTCTTCCAAATTTCGAACATAAACAATCTACACTTGATTCATCTCAATGTAGAAAATATAATCAACTAAATATTTTACACAATCACGTGGTTAATTTTTGTTGGGTTGTTTTATATTCTTTCCACGTAGTTAATAGGGGGTTTGAAGGACACCTGTAACCCCACTTTATGGGGTCTGGGGCAGCGCCCCGGAAAATTTTGGTTTTGGACCCTATGTTAGGCTGGGCAGACCCACCTATGGTTTTGTGCATGATTTTCGCAGATGTTTTTTGGACGCGATGGTTTTTAGTCCATGGTTTTGGACGTGATGGTTTTTAGTCCATGGTATTGGATGCTTCGACATGTATAAATATGTATTGTAACATTGAAAGTAACATAATGATAAATTAAGCTAGTAGTCCCGGTTTTGGGATCCAGGGGAAAATCTCTATGTATATGTGTTTTAGGTGTTCTGCTCTCGCATTATTTATTTTCTGTGTTTTAGAATTCATATGCAGGTAATTTATGTACGTGGTTAAAACCTACATTTGGTATCAGAGAAGTTTTGGCTTCAAGGGGACACTTTTGTTGTTGAGGGTTTTTGCTCGGGCCTGTAGTAGACCCTGTTCAGTGGGAGATTTGCAAGATCAATTCTCGTGGTGAAAGAAGATGGCGAGCAGTGGAAAGATAGAGATCAAGAAATTTAATGGTCAGAGTTTTGAGTTGTGGAAACTCAAGATGGAGGATCTATTGGTGGATAAAGACCAGTTCATCGCGGTAGATCTGGGTACTAAACCAACGGGAGTGTCCGATGAAGAATGGAAGAAGTTGGATCAGAAGGCAAAGAGCACAATACGATTGTGTGTCTCAGATTCAGTATTGCTGAATGTATTAGGGGAAGCTACGACGAAGGCTTTGTGGGACAAGTTGGGGACTTTGTACCAATTTAAGTCTCTGGTGAATAAACTGTTCCTACAGAAAAAGCTATATAACCTGAGGATGAAATATGGAGACTTGGTGACAGAGCATCTGAACGCATTTAATACTGTGGTAAGTCAGTTAACATATGTTGATACTAAAATTTCAGATGAAGATAAGTGCATCTATTTGTTGTGTTCTCTACCAGATTCATGGGATAGTCTGGTTATTGCAATAGGTAGCAATGCAACTGCCTTGCAATTTTATGAAATAGTCTCAGCCTTACTGATGTAGGAGATGAGACGGAAAAATATGGAGAGCCAAAATGGTGATGCCTTGTCTATACGAGGACGGTCCCAAAATAGAAACAAAAATAAGTCATAAAGTGGGAGATCTAAATCTCCAGGAAAACCTGTAAAGGTGGTGTGCTGGAAATGCGAAAAGGAAGGCCACTTTAAAAGGGACTATAAATTTAAAGCTCCTGACAAAGGAAAGGGATCTAATGAGGCTCCTTCTGCAAAGGCAAAAACCACCTCAGATGAAGGTGGGGATGTATACTTGGCTTCTTCAAGTACACATGTAGATCATGAGGCATGGTTAATTGACTCAGGTGCATCCTTTCACTTCACTCCCCATAGAGAGTGGTTCTGCGAGTATGATAAATATGACGGTGGTGATGTCTTCTTAGGGGATGATAGGAAGGAGAGAATCATTGGCCGCAGAAAAGTAAAGTTGAAGCTGTCAGGTGAAAGGGTTAGAACACTTCCGGGTGTTCTGCATATTCCTTCATTGGCCAGAAATCTGATTTCTGTAAGCAAGTTGGATGATGCAGGTGTAAAAACATTGCTCGAGAAGGATACCTGCAAGATGGTTCGGGGAGCACTGGTATTGATGCGGGGAGTTTGAATTGGAACTCTGTACAAGCTGCAAGGTAGCACGGTTGTTGATGGGTGCAACAGTTTTGAGGTTCTTGAATGTGGAGAAGAAAATCTAGTGGTCTCTAGAGAGAAAGCCATGTTGTGGCATCAAAGGCTTCGACATATTGGAGAGAAGGGCCTTCGAATACTTCATGGTAAAGGTATGGTAGAAGGTATGAGTAATAGCTCTCTAGATTTTGATTTCTGTGAAAATTGTGTATATGGGAAGCAGAATCGGGTGAGTTACCCCTCTGGAAGTAAGAGGGCAAAACATATATTAGAGCTTGTGCACAGTGATGTGTTTGGACCTGTGAAGGTTCCATCACTGGGTAAGTCTGTGTACTATGTATCATTTATAGATGATTTCTCAAGGAATACATGGATATATTTCTTTAAGAAGAAATTTGAAGTCTTTGACAGGTTTAAAGAATTCAAGGCTTTGGTGGAAAACCATATAGAGAAGAAGATAAAGGTGTTGAGGACAGATAATGGTGGAGAGTTTTGCAGTAAGGAATTTGAAGAATTCTGTGAGAAGTGTGGTATAACACAGCAGAAGACTACTCCCTATACACCTCAGCAAAATGGAGTTGCAGAAAGAATGAAAAAGACATTGATGGAAAGGGCAAGAAGCATGCTCAATTGTGTCGGGTTAGGACAGGAATTCTGGGCAAAGGCGGTGGATACTGCATGTTACCTAGTCACCAGGTCACCTTCATCAGCATTGGAGGATAAGACTCCATAATAGATATGGACTGGTAAGAAACCCTCTCTTTCACATCTGAGGGTATTTAGATGTGATGCATATGTACATGTTCCAGAGGAGAAACAAACCAAGTTGGATAGTAAATCTAAAAAGTCCATCTTTATTGGGTATAAGGATGGTTTAAAGGGTTATAAGCTTTGGAACCCAGTAACAAGGAAGGTTGTGTACAGTCGAGATGTGGTGTTCATAGAGGTGAAAGATGTTATTAAACATGAAGTCCAACCAAAGGAACCTGAGAAGATAGAGTTTGAGCTAAAGGAGGAAGAATCACACTCTACTGTAGAGGAGGAATCAGAAGATGAAGAGCCACAAACTCCGGGTGTGAGAAGATCAATTCGAGAAAGAAGGCAGCCAAAAAGGTATAGTCCATCTGCTTTCTGTTCAAATTTTGCTTTATCTATTACTGATGATGATCCTAGAACTGTGAAGGAAGCAATAGATTCAGAGGATGGAAAACTCTGGAAAGAGGCCATGGTTGATAAAATGGCATCTTTGCACAAAAATGAGGTTTGGGATCTGGTAGAGTTGTCGGCTGGAAGGAAACCCATTGGAAGCAAATGGGTGTTCAAGAAGAAGAAAAATTCAGAAGGAAAGGTGGAGAATTGCAAAGCTCAGTTGGTAGCAAAAGGTTATTCTCCTATTGATTTTGATTTTGGTGATATTTTTTCTCCTATTGCCAAGGTAACTTCTATTAGATTAATTTTATCTGTTGTTGTTGCTCTTGATTTTGAGGTAGAACAGATGGATGTGAAGACATCATTTCTTCACGGGGATCTGGAAGAGGAGATCTACATGAAGCAACCTGAAGGCTTTGCGGTGAAGGGTAAGAAAGAACTAGTATGCAAGTTAAAGAAGTCTCTGTATGGGTTAAAACAATCACCAAGGATGTGGTATCATAAATTTGATACATTTATACAGGGACTTACCAGAAGCAAAGCAGATCATTGTGTTTATTTTAAATTAATTGGTGATCGTGTTATTTATTTGGTCTTGTATGTGGATGATATGTTGCTGGTTGGAAATGACAAAGAAATTATCCAGGATTTGAAGACCCAATTGTTCTCCAAATTCGACATGAAAGATCTTGGTGCTGCAAACTATATTTTGGGCATGGAAATTAAAAGAGATCGGGCAAATAGGAAGCTCTGGTTAAACCAGAGGAAGTACGTCGAGACAATACTGTAGAGGTTTAATATGTAGGATAGTAAACCGGTGAAGGTTCCTATTCCTGTAGGTGTGAAGTTATCTGTTGAACAGTGTCCCAAGACACAAGAAGAGGAAGAGGACATGTCCCGTGTTCCATATGCAAGTGCAGTTGGTAGCCTGATGTATGCAATGGTTTGTACTAGATCAGACATTGCACATGCAGTGGGAGTATTGAGCAGGTTTATGTCAAAACCAGGGAAGGAGCACTGGACAACAGTGAAGCTGGTTTTCAGGTATTTGCGTGGCACTAGTAATTATGATTTGTGCTACCAAGGAAGACTAGGATTGGACAAAGTGTTGGATATTCGTGGCTTTGTTGATGTAGACTGGGCTGGAGATCTAGATCAGAGAAGATATACAAGTGGGTATGTGTTTAACCTATTTAGAGGTGCAGTCAGTTGGATGAGTAAGAAACAATCTGTAGTGGAACTATCAACTATAGAGGCAGAATACATGGCAGCCACTCATGCAAGCAAGGAAGCAGTTTGGTTGAATAGAGTGTGTTCAAGTACTGGGTTAGTACAGGGAGCTATTAAGATATATTGTGACAGCCAAAGTGCAATTTTCTTAGCAAAGAACCCTACATATCATTCAAAGACAAAGCACATTGATGTTCAGCATCACTTTGTGAGGGATATGATAGAAGACAAAAAGGTGTTGCTGGTAAAGATGGACACTTTGAAGAACACTACAGATGCATTGACAAAATCTGTGAACTCTGAGAAGTTCTCTGGGTGTAGAGAAACAATGGGTGCTGCATGGCTAGATAAATGACTAAGCTCTCTTTTGGCCCCCTGTGGAAAGAAAAAAAACAAATGGGAGAATGTTGGGTTGTGTTATATTCTTTCCACGACTAGCCCATGTAGTTAATCGAGGGGTTAGAAGGGGAGCGGAGCCCCCCTTCGTTGCGCCGATTGCATAGTGTAGTGGGGGTCACAAGGGGGTTTGAGGGGTGTAGGTAACCCCACTCTATGGGGTCTGGGGCAGCGCCCTGGAAAATTTGGTTTTTGGACCCTATATTAGGTTAGGAGGACCTACCTATGGTTTTGTGCATGATTTAGCACATGGTTTTGGACGCGATGGTTTTCGGTCCATGGTTTTGGACGCAATGGTTTTTGGTCCATGGTATTGGATGCTTCGGCATGTATAAATATGTATTGTAACATTGAAAGGAACATAATGAAAAATCATGATCGTAGTCCTGGTTTTGGGATCCAGGGGAAAATCTTTGTGTATATGTGTTATGCTCTCACAATATTTATTTTCTGTGTTTTAGAATTCATATGCAGGTAATTTCTGTACGGGATTAAAACCTACAAAATTAATGGAGAATATTGTATTATTGGAGAGATTTTTTTTATTTTTTGTACGAGTCTCCCTAGATGAGGATTAGTTCCTATTTTCTAGGATTCGGTTCTAATCTCCTTAAAATGATGTAACTTATATATTTCTGATTTTATGATTCATGATATAAGGTGTTTTTTTCTTTGGGCAGTCTCCAGGTGCAGCTTGCTCACCTGTGAGCTGCTAGTTTCAGATTATAAGTTTCAGCTCTCATATTTTAACATGGTATCAGAGATGGTGTGCCTTAGTGGATGATTTGGGAGCCTTTGTGGGTGGTGTGTCTTAGTGGCATATTTGAGATCCTTTGTGGTTGGAGTGCCTTGGTGGCAAATTTGTGGGTCTTAGTGGTTGGAGTGCCTTAATGGTAGATTCGAGGGCCTTAGTGGTAGCACTGAAGCCTTAATGGCTGGAGAGCCTTAGTGGCTGGTTAACTCAAGAGCTTGGTAGCTGGGTACAGTGGAGCCTTCGTGATTAGAGAGAAAATAAATTCTCTGTGTAAAGTCGATGCAGCGCGGATTTTTACCTTATTTTCAACATTGGTCAAAGAAGGGTAAATTTATTGTAGCGCGAGATTTTGGGGTGAAAACTGCATTGATCACCTTTCCTTAGAGAAATATTTGGCAGTGCATGGAAAAAGCACGGGTCTCATAGCTGAAAAACATGTCGGTGTCGAGTAACAGTGATTGGTTAGGTCAATCAAGGTGGATTGGGGCCTAGACAAGTCATGGGATCGTGGATTGTGTGGACTGACTCAAATATGGGTATCTGTACATCATAAATGTCGAGATCGTGCAAATCACTGTTGATATCCAGTTGAGGATCAGATCAGATTTGAGCCTTGGAGATCGTGTCTGATATTGCCCTCGTTGGTACGTTTTCTTCCTATTTATTTAGATCGCCTGTGTATTTTTTACTGTTGGATAGATTGACTGTTGGAGATTGAGGATCTATAGATAGATCCATAGATTAGTCCAGTCACAATGAATAATCATATGGAGGAAGCGTAGCTGAATGAGCGCAATAAGCTCGATGCGACAAATTATTCAAGTTGGAAATTCAAATTATAGACATTACTTAAGGGACAGAGTGCATGGGGGATTTCAAACGGGGATGAAATGAAGTCGACTCTAGTAGGAGGTGGAACAAAAAAAACTATTTAGGATTGAGAGAAGAGGGAGAACAAAGAAAATGTGTTGTTGAAATTATTAGTGAAAGATTTTATTATCCCTCACATCAAGGAGTGCAAATTTGCAAATGATATATGGGCAACTCTCAAGGATTTGTATGAGATAAAGAATACAAATTGATTATTATTCCTAAAGAGTAAGATCCTCTCCATAAAAATGGAGGAGAATGAATTAGTCGCTAAATTCATCTCTTGGATCAAAGAGCTTAGAGATAAGCTGGGCGATATTGCGGAGAAAATGGAAAACACTGAACTTGTCACAATTACCATAAATTGTATGACTGATGATTATCAGATGTTTATTAAATGCATGAATGCCAGGGAGAAAGCCCCCATTTTCGAGGAATCGATAGGGATCTTGATGCAAGAGGAAGAGAGGTGGATAACCATGAAACCCTAGAATTCAAATCTCGCTTTGATGGCAAAGAAAAATCCTTTCAGAGGGAAACCTGACACATGACATAAAGGTCGTGGTACACCCCAGGGAAAACCACCTCAAGATATGTCTTCGACCAGATTTGATCTAGGAATCAAATGTTTTTATTGTGGTAAATCTGGCCACATTGCTAAAAACATTTATAAGAAGAAGGGTGATGAAGCCACACACAGACAAAAGAAACATACATGCCACTTTGCTGATGAAGACCAGAATCATGAATTTAGATTGTTTGTGCCTGATTGTGCTCTTTCTGCAGAGGTTGATAAGGTTGAAACTTGGTTTGTGGATTCGGGAGCATCCACTCACATGATAGGTAATAGGCATTGGTTTGAAAGTTTTAAAGAAACCACCAATGGTTCTAATATCTACCTTGGTGATGAAAGAGGCTACTAGATCAAAGGACACGGAAATATTCAAGTGATTTTGCGTGATGGAAATATCAAACAAATACAGAATGTGATGTATGTACTAGGAATTAAAAATAATTTAATATCTGTTTCAATGATTGCAGATCAGAACCTCAAAGTAGAGTTTTTTAAAATCTATTGTGTCATTAAGGATTTGCTGGATAAACAGAAACTGATTTCATCTGGAATTTGAGTTGGAGGCTTGTACATGTTGAATGTCACAAGCATGCCACACCAAGATTTGACTTCAACAACAATGACAGTAGAGATTCTTTTGCACCAAAGATTCAGACACATCAATCTTCCTGATTTAATGCTGCTACAAAAACAAGGTATGGTCAATGTACTCCTTGTTTTAAAAAAATGGACAAGTTGATTGTGATGGATGTGCAGTTGGAAAGGTGCACAAAGATGATTTACCCTCAAGTTTAACTAGAAGAAAGAGAGATATCCAAGAACTTGTGCACACTGATATATGTGGACCAATGCAGACAAGATCATTAGGAGGAGCATATTATTTTTTATTATTTGTTGATGATTGCACAAGATATACATGGGTATATTTTCTTAGTAATAAAAGTCATACACTTAAATATTTTAAAGAATTGAGAAGTACGATTGAAAAACATACATGGAAGGCCATCAAAAGTCTCTTCTCAGATCAAGGGGGAGAATACAAGCAGGGTAACTTCATCAAATATTGTAGGGACCATGGAATAATTTAGCAGTTTACAGTACCCCACACTCCACAACAGAACGAGGTTGCAAAGAGGAAGAACATAACTCTAGTGGAGTGTGCACGTAGCATGTTGAAAGGTAAGAACCTATCTAATGGTTTTTGGGTAGAAGCCATTAATACTGCAGTCTATTTAAAGAATAGGAATCCAATGAAGAGCCTTGACCTTAAGACTCCATTTGAGGCTTTATATGATTTTAAGCCTGTAGTTAGTCATTTAAGAGTTTTTGTTTCAAAAGTTTTTTCTCATGTTCCTAAAGAGGATATGAAGAAACTGGATGTGAAGGCCATCAAATGCATATTTGTAGGGTATTTTACTGAGTTTAAAGCATACAAAATATTTAATCCATCTACTCAAAAAGTGTTTGCGAGTAGAGATGTTATATTTCATGAGCAGGTTGATGAAACAAACATAGACAAAGGCTAAGAGGAGTGGTACATTCCATTGTTGAGTGAGGACAATAATGAGGAAATTAAAGACAACCATGTGCAACAACAACAACAACAACAACAATAACAAAAGGAAGAGACTAGTGATGTAGGTACAATCAGCAAGCCAAGTCTGCTAAGGAGTGATCAAGACACATGTGAGGCAAGTCTTCCACTAAGTAGGTTAGGTAGGCAGACTCAATTACCAACAAGGTATAAAGACCATGCTCTTATAACTAGTACTTTAAATGTTATTGAGCCCTTAAATTATAAAGAAGCAAGTCAATATGATGAATGGAGCGCAAACATGTTAGAGGAATATGAGTCAATACTTAAGGAAAAAACCTAAGATTTAGTTGAATTGTCGGAAAGGAAATAACCTATATGTTGCAAGTGGTTATATAAACCTAAATTTAAATCAGATGGTAGTGTAGACAAATACAAAGCTAGGTTGGTAGCTAAAGGTTACTCACAAAGAGAAGGAATTTATTATGAGGAAACCTTTGCTCTGGTAGCTAAGCTAAACACTATTACAATGTTGATAGCTTTAGCTACAAAACATCATTGGAGTCTACACCAACTAGATGTGAAGTCTGCATTTTTAGATGGAGAATTGAAAGAAGAGGTTTATTTAAAATAACCTGAAGGGTTTATGAAACAAGGACATGATCATTTAGTTTGAAAATTAAAGAAGGCTATATATGGTTTAAAATAGGAACCCAGGTCGTGGTATGAAAAAAATGATTCATTTTTCCTGCAACATAGTTATAAAAGGAGCAAAAATGACCCAAATTTGTATACTATGTTTGATGAAAAGGGGCAAATTGTTTTGATTTCTTTATATGTAGATGATATAATTGTACAGGAAATGTTGATGTGTTGATTAAAGAAATCAAAATGCAGATTTCGAAAGTTTTTGAAATGAAAAACCTCGGAGAATTATACTATTGTTTGGGTTTGGAAGTTTAGAGGGACTATGGGCAGAATTTTCTCACTCAAGGGAAGTATGCTAGAGGGTTACTGAAAAACTTTAGAATGAAGTAGTGAAAAGCTGCCTTAGTGCCTTTACAAGAAAATCTTAAACTTCAGATGGAGGATGATTCCAAAGAGGTGGATGCTACATTGTATAGGTAACTAGTTGGGAGTCTGATTTATTTGACTACAACTATACCTAACTTAGCATTTTCAGTTAGTAAGTTAAGTCAATTCATGTCAAAACCTCTTGAGAATCAATGGGTGGCAGCAAAAGGTGTATTGAGATACCTTCAAGGAACCATTGGTTTTGGTATTAAGTACATTGATCTTTCTGATGTTGATTTGACAGGTTTTTCATATTCAAACTAGGCAGGAAACCTGGATGAGAGAAGATCCATAATAGGTTATGCTTTTAGTATTGGATTCGGGGTAATTCCTTGGAGTAGCAAGAAACAAAGTATTGTTTCTTGAGAATCAATGGGTGGCAGCAAAAGGTGTATTGAGATACCTTCAAGGAACCATTGATTTTGGTATTAAGTACATTGATCTTTCTGATGTTAATTTGACAAGTTTTTCATATCAAACTGGGCAGGAAACCTAGATGAGAGAAGATCCATAACAGGTTATGCTTTCAGTATTGGATTCTGGGTAATTCCTTGGAGCAACAAGAAACAAAGTATTGTTTCCTTATCTTCTACAGAAGCGGAGTATCAGGCAATGTGTGCAACCACGTGTGAGGCTATTTGGTTGAGGAGACTTCTCCATGATGATGGAGAAGAACAAAAACATGCAAGAGTAATTAGATGTGACAACCAAAGCTCCACCAAGCTGGAAAAAAATCCCGTGTTTCACAAAAACACAAAGCATATTGATAGTCAGTTTCACTTTGTTAGAGAGAAGATTCAGTCTAAAGAATTCTTGTTGAATATTGTAATACTTGTGATAATGCAACATATATTTTTACAAAGCCTCTTGGGAGGATTAAATTTGAAATGTTTAGGGAGATGCTAGGAGTACAATTGAACCCTTTCTCCATTAAGGGGGATTGTTGAAATTAATGGATAATATTGTATTATTAGAGAGAGTTTGTTTATTTGTTGTACGAGTGTCCCTAGATTAGGATTAGTTCCTGTGTTCTAGGAGTCAGTTCTAATCTCCCTAAAATGATGTAACATATATTTATGATTTTAATATTAATGATATAGAGTGTTCTCTGCTTTCGGAAGTCTCTAGGTGCAGCTTGCTCACTTGTAAGCTACTAGTTCCAGATTATAAGTTTCAGCTCCCATATTTTAACAACTCAGTGTCATTAGCCACAATAGGCACAACAACAACCTCATGTCTAATAAGAAGATCCAAACAATACTTTCTTCTTTAAACACTTCAACAACTCACACTCTCTTTCAATATCTCATACCTCAATCTCCTCTAAGAGGTTTCACCTAGGCTCTCCCGTAAAAAAGATCTTATATTAAATTAAATTAAAATCATATTTTGATTAATCAAATAATATTATAAATATTAATACAATAAATTTAATTTCAAAATATTAAAACTATCTCAAATCCAATCCAATTCATTGGTTGAAAAAATATCAACCACACTCCAAATTAGAAAGTTGTTAATTTTCATAATTAATAATTAAGAAACATTTAATATACTGAACCGTAATGATTGCACATAAAGTAAAATTAATAATTACATAAAGTAAAATTAATAGTTACATATTACTCGAAGCTCATACCCCATCTCATATAAAAATAACTATTTACTATTTTCAAAATATAAAAATCAATAATGAATGAAAAGTATGCACCAGAAAAGCAACTATCTAATCTTCAAGATAATGTTGAGATATGTTTTTGTTTTTTTTCACTTGTAGCAATATTGGAAATAATAAATTATGACGAAGATGGTGGAGGTTGGCATCTATAATGTCCCTAAAGTAATAAAAAATCAAAAATCTGGAAGACGTAGACTTTTATTATGGTTTAATAAAGTATATTACTAAAGCAACACTTACACCCTAATAAATAACTTCCAAAATTGAACAAAAATTTAATAATTGAAAACCACATACCCAAAACCAAGTAAAGCAAAAAAGTTACCTAAAACCCATACTTCTCGTATAAGAAAAGGCAAAGAAATACAACACGTTCATGTTTTGAACTTTATTCACTCTATAAAGTTTTTTACTTTAATATTAGAATTGACCTCACGATGGTTATAGGGTGTCCTTGTAAGCTTTGTACTTTACCAATGGAATTGAGTTTAATAGGTATAAGACACTTATTTTGCCTAACAAAGTTTGTTCAATAAAATTATGCTTTTATATGGTAAGATATACCATACATAATAAATAAATATATTAATTTTTATATTTCTAAATATAAAATTCCCCAGTATTGTTCATATAAACGGATAGTGTATCTTCATTTTGATATTTTTCATTTTTTAAAGATCGGAAGAATTTATAAAACTTTTAATAAAAAGCACCGACTGCGCATAATCCAACCCAAACAGGCTGGAGCACCATACGTCTACGAATTACATGACACGGCACGGCATGTGATGAAATGAAATAATTGCCCGCTACCTTTATCTTTTCTGAGTACATCACGAGTGGCCACTCTCTAATAATGCGTACGGCCATACGTGTCAATTCACGGCCACGTTACCGTAGAGATATAAGATCTCCGTTACTTTTGGCTTCACTCGGTAAATGGCAGGTTGCTTTTTGTGGTGGATAATTCTGTCAATATGGAAGAGTCGGTGTAATCTTTAATGGCGTTTCCTTTTATATATATATTATTGGACCATAGCGTTTGAAGGCTCAAGCTGGTTGTGGATTAACGCGACGAGGGTTTTCACGAGCTGACGCAGACATTTCCGGTGAACATTATGCATCCCCGTCAAACTTACCGTCGTGTGTCCGTCACATCTCTCTACCGGCAGACCGCTTTCTGCAAGGAGCCATACTGGGGCAGCGCCTAACCAGTCATATATCGCGTATTCAATGCACTCGGAGATGAACGGGACATAGCCCGTTAACACGCAAATTACATTTTTTTATTTAGTGATGAGTTTTCAAATTCATGTGTTAACAGATTATCTCGTGTGCATCTCCGGGTGCATTGAATACGCGATATATGGCTGGTTAGGCGCTGCCCCATACTGGGCAGGTCGTCCTTTCAGACGGACGTATCCGCAGGCTGAGATATTAAAATAGGTATTAGAGTTGCATTAAAACATTATTTCTTTATTAAAATAGGTATTAGAGTTGCATTAAAACATAAATGTTATTTGAGATTCCACAAAACACGATCTAAAATTACTATAAATAAACAAAAAAAAAAAAAAGGTTCCCCTACACAGTCCTAATTTATATTTAGGGTTTGATGCAAACCTTAAATATATTTAACAAAATGAAAAGTAGAGGAAAGATTTAAGTTTTTAACATATTTTTTAAAATTATATATATAGATATATATAAATGTTTAACTTCCGAACTTCCGAAATCGTGATGACGAGTCACGATGGAGACTCGACATCTACAAGCCGACCATTCATTATCATTTACAAATTAAATATCGCGCGTCCACACTGGCGTTCAATGAACCTGCCCTTCATATCTTACCGCGCTCCACATTTGACGTGTGTCTAGGTTTGGTTGATTGCAAATTCGAAATGTTCGGTGCAAATTGTGGTCCACGCATTTTTTATCTGATTGACAGGAAATTTTGGACCGTGTGCGCAAAACAAGCTTTCCTCAACATTTAAATGCGGGAAATTGCAAACGAGAGAAACCATACTTGGCCTCTGTAATTTCCAAGGCCCCTTCCCATGCCACACTGTTCAACTTCCGTGCAGCTCAAACATAGCTTTTGCATGTAACTTGTAATATGATGCTATGAATAGATTTATATCGGTAATCCTTTAAGCCGGTCCTATATTCGTATCCGCTCAGTTATCCATATCGGCTTCTATAGCAGTATAAACAATTCTTCGCTAAAGCCGAGCTATCATCCCCTTATAGTTCCTGCGCCACTTCTGCGTTCCCTCTTCGAATATCGAGGACATCTTTCTATGATGATGACTCAGACGCTCAGAAAACGCGACCGAGAGCCGGAAGCTCTGCCGGTCTCCACTGACGTGCAGGAGGCGAAACGCTTCCACGGCGAAGAAACGGGGTGGTTTTGTCAATTAGACAAAACCCTGTCACAAGAAGAAGAGGAATGGGGTGCCAGTGAGGAGGTCATAAACGAAGTCATGAAAAGCCTGGAGGAAGAGATTAGCACGGCTCCTTTCACTTCTTGTCCCCCAAATTCTGGGCATAATTTGGCGTCGTCCGATATTTCCAGCGGCCAAGAAGGTGGAACCGTAGCTTCGGACTTGGGGGATGATCTGTTTTATCTGTTGGGGGCTTCGGATGACGAGCTCGGCATTCCTATGAGCCCTCTTACGAATATGATGGACGAAGTCCGCCAGTCTCCTGAGGAGAAGGCTGATCTTAAATCCATTAGCCAAGTCTGGGACTTCGATGACGATTTTGGAAACTATCAACAGTTTGCAACGTATGACGATGCCCATCAAGCCAGCGAGCTACAAGGTTATGTCCACACAGATTTTGTTGGTCAAAACACGATTTTTGACGGTGATTTTTCTGCGACATGGACTTTGGAAGCTGCCGGCTGCCTGTATTCATAGGTTACTTAAGGTTGTATAAGCCTGTGCTTAAATTTTGTGCATACAACGTCGAGGACATTTCATCTTTTACTCGGTTGGTAATTGTATACTAGAATTTTCATAGGTTGGAGACGTTATTTTTACAATCCAGGATGTGTAATTCTTATGATTCATTTTGAATATTCACATAGGTTGGAGACATTATTTTTACAATCCAGGATGTGTAATTCTTATAATTCCTTTTGAATTTTTACGAATCTACTTTGTGTAATTTATTTCGAGTTCTCATAATTTATAATATAAATTAGTTTCCTTCTCATAAAAGAGAAAAAGCAATTTATTTATATATAAGTTTTATTATTTACTATTAAATTGTATAATAAAATAGGATTAGTATTATTTTTATTAATAAAATAATTAAAAAAAATCTAAAATATTGAATTATAATATAAGAAAACAGATTAATTTTAAAAGCAAAAATTTATAAATGTAATTCTATTCTATATCAAAAATTATAATTTATAGAGTTGTCTTGGAATCTGGTGGAAAAATTTGAGGTGAAATCTTGATTTGTGTTATTTAAACTAGTTTTTTGATTGTATATATATATGGATTCAGCACCTTGGAAAACCCATGGGGCACTTTGATTATATTACCCATCAAATTTGTGATTTCAATAAGTTCATCCCTGATTTTAAAGAAATTATACTGAAAAAACCCACCATAAAAACTTCCAAAAAATCACACTAAAAACAATTATTTTTGGTAATTTTTTTAATTAATTAATTTAATTAAAATAATAGTAAAAACAAATTTATTTTAAACATAAATTTCAAACATTATTAAAATATTAAATAAAAATTAAATCTTTACCATTTATCAAATTATTAATTAAATTAAAACTCTAAAATCCTTATCTAACTATTAATTAAATTAAAACTCAAAACTCTAAAAACTTTATTCTAGATAGTTAGATCTTAATTTTCTGGGAATCAAAAGACCATACGTAAGGGTGCCATGGTGGGAATAGTAACTCTGCTAAACTTTCGCTCTCTCAACGCGGATAGAACTTTGAGGCCATTGAGCGGAGATGAAGTTGCGCCCTCATCTTTCCAATTTCCGCTGGCAAATCACACCGAAATTGAAATCGACGTCCAAATTTTCAGTGAGAAAAACTCGGGAAAATTGACATCTAACACTTTTTTCTTTTTTAAATTATTTAGAACCATCAATCACATTTGAATTCGGGCTTCTCCCTTTGCTTCCCTGAATGAATGATTTCAGTTTTTTTTATAAAACTTCGATTTAATCGACATATATCCATTTTTTATATTTGATTTAGATTTAGATTTTTGATATCGAACAATTCATTACTTTCTATATTTGATTGGTTTGGTTGAAAATATAAATTTTGCAAAGAAAAAACACCATCGATGTATTAATAGACCTTTTAAACTTTATAATTTTAGTTTGAAATGGCTTCAAAATTAATAGATTATGAATTTACATAGCATTTTTGGAAGGAGATTTGGTTGTAGCATGATAACATTCCACGTTATTAAAAAAAATTTCGGATGAAATTTTGACACGCAGCTGTTTTAGGGTTAGTTTATTTGGAATTATTTTATAATCATTTTATAAGATTATAATTAAACTTATTTTTATTAAGTCATTTTCCATCTATTTATTTAAGAAGTGCGAGTGTTTTTCCAATGAGAAATTTATGACTATTAAAGAAATTGGAGATGGAGATCTTGTAAATCTAAATTATTAATGTATTTTGTTTTTTATTTATAATTTGGGAATATAATGGTATGGTTAGATTTTAGTACTTATTATAAATATTTATAATAAAAAAAATGGGAACATGCAGTTTTTATAAATTTAACCATTCAAATTTATTTTTTTAATAATTTTTATTTAATTATGTGTAAGAAAACATGTCTCTGTCCATATCTGTTTTTACAAGTTAACATTACATTTAGTGTTAATTTGTAATGTATTTTTATTTAATAATATTAACGCACAGTTTTTACAAATTTAACAACTCAAATTTAATTTTTTTATAATTTTCATTCAATTATGTGTAAGAAAACATGTCTATGTCTATATCTATTTTTACAATTTAACATTACATTTAGTGTTAATTTGTAATGTATTTTTATTTAATAATATTAATTTGCGTGAAGAGAAATGCAATATATGCAATGCAATTATATTTTGCATCAATTTTTTTTTGTTATAGCTTTTTAATACCACATATTTATAAAATCATAACCCATTTCATGTGATAGTTGTTTATATGACAATTTATTTTTAATTAATCAATATAATTATAAAGGAAAAAATAGCATAACTAATTTTGAAATAAATTTCAATTTTTGTTTTGTGATTATTAATAAGAATATTCTAGAATATTCCATGGAGATTAAATCTCCATTATCCATTTGATAATTATGCATAATCAAATTAAAATTATGGAACCCTCATATACAACAATAAATCATATTGGAGGGGTTCTAAAGGCTTTGATCAACGAAGAAGGACAACTGATTAGTAAACTTGAGCAACAACTCTAAAAGAAAAAATCTCGAGTGCAATTGTTGGAAGAAGGTGTAACCCTATTTTTTTGTAAAGTGATGATTAAAAATCTTCATCATAACAAGGTTTTCTTCCTCTCCTCTAGTGATGGACAAAGACATCTGCAATATGAACTTGTCTCATATTATCACGAACTGCTTACAAAGTCTACTCCAAAAAAATGTGTTGTTATCCATTACATTATTACACATATTCCTCACCTCATTCATCGAGATCAAAATGATGCCTTGATGCAAGAAATCTCTTTCTCCGAAGTAGAAGAGGTGGTAATAGAGATGCCCAAATATAAAGCAATAGATCCTAATGGCTTTACAACAAAATTATTCCAAGCATGTTGCTTGTTTAATAGACTTGGAGAGCATGCTCTGGTTGAAGAATCTTGATGCTTCCAACAGGTATGGTTGAGTCTTAATTCTACTTTCATTACCTTGATTCCTCAAACTAGTAAAGTTGATAATCCCAATAAATTTTGCCATAGCCCTTTGCAATGTTGTATATAAAATTATTTCCCGTGTTATTATGAATTAGATTAAACCCTTATTGAACAACATCATTTCTCCTGAGAAATTAAGATTTGTGGGGGGTCACCAAATTCGTGATGGGATTGTTGCATTCCATGAGGTTATCCACTCTTTGAAGATATCTAAACGAGATGGTATGATAATTCAATTAGACCTCTATAAAGCTTATGACAAGTTAAACTAGGATTATCATCCCCAGATCCTTTGATCCTTTGGTTTTTCCCCTTAGTGGATTACCTGGATCAAGTCCCTCATTTCTACCCCCTTTTACTCCATTCTCTTGAACGGTTCTCCTACTATGACTTTTAGCCCCTCTCGTGGCCTTCGTTAGGGAGATCCTATCTTTTATTTTTTATTTATCTTAGTAGCTGAGGGGTTTGGTAAATACCTCAAAGAAGAGGGCCACCACGATATCATTAAAGGTTTTCATCTATTTGGGAATAATATTACTATTACCCATCAACAATTTGTTGATGATATTATGCTCGTTCACCTAGTCCTTTAATGCGGGAGACTTTGGCCTTGAAAACCATACTAAAAGACTTTTTGGATGTCTTTGGTATGGTCATAAGCAGGGAAAAATATAATGTTTATTAATTAATACCAATGCAATTGTCCAAGGATATCTAACTTGACTCCTATATTTTCATATCAGTGGCCTTCTTGCTAAATACTTGGGCATCCATTTAGTTGACAATTCCTTGATAGTAAAATGATGACAAGGAATGCTATAAAAGGTTTCTAACAAGCTTGGCAGCTGGGTGTTTCATTCTCTAAATCTAGCAAGTTAACTTGTTCTACTCAAGTTAGTGCTCCAAGTTGTTCCTGTGTACCAACTATCAACACTAGTGGCCCCAAAACTTATCTTCAAGCCCATCACTTCCCTTTACAGAGACTTTATCTAGAGAGATGCAAAGAAAGCCAAGAAATTATCACTTGTGGCTTAGGAGAAGTTGTGTATTCCAAAGCTAGCTAGGGGATTAGGACCGAGGGATCTAAAGATTATAAATAAAGCCATGGGCACCAAATTATTTTGGAGGCAGCTTAATAAGGACAATTGATTAATAAGCTTAATTCTACTTTCATTACCTTCATTCCTGAAACTAGTAAAGCTGATAATCCCAAGAAATTTCGTCATAGCCCTTTGCAATGTTGTATATAAAATTATTTCCTCTGTTATTATGAATCATATTAAAGCCTTATTGAACAACATAATTTCTAATGAGAAATTAAGATTTGTGGGGGGTCACCATATTCATGATGGGATTGTTGCAACCCATGAGGTTATCCACTCTTTGAAGAGATCTAAATGAGATGGTAGGATAATTCAATTAGACCTCTCTAAAGCTTATGACAGGTTAAACTAGGATTATCATCCACAGATCCTTTGATCCTTCGGTTTTTCCCCTTAGTGGATTGCCTGGATCAAGTCCCTCATTTCTACCCCATTTTACTCCATTCTCTTGAACGGTTCTCCTACTATGACTTTTAGCCCCTTTCATGGCCTCCGTTAGGGAGATCCTATCTCTTATTTTTTATTTATCTTAGTAGTTGAGGGGTTCGATAAATACCTAAAAGAAGAGGGCCACCAGGATATCATTAAGGGGTTTTGCCTATTTGGGAATAATATTACTATTACCCATCAATAATTTGTTGATGATATTACGGTATTTCACCTTGTCCTTTAATGCGGGAAACTTTAGCCTTGAAAACCATACTTAAATACTTTATGGATGTCTCCAGTATGGTCATAAGCAGGGAAAAATATAATGTTTATTAGTTAATACCAATGTAACTATCCAAGGATATCTAACTTGACTCCTGGATTTTCATATTAGTGGCTTTCTTGCTAATTACCTAGGTGTCCCTTTGGTTGACAATTCCTTGATAATTACATGATGACAAGGAATTCTATAAAAGTTTTCTAGCAAGCTTTGCATCTGGGTGTTTCATTCTCTAAATTTAGCAAGTCAACTTGTTCTACTCAAGTTAGTGCTCCAAGTTGTTCCTGTGTAACAACTATCAACACTAGTGGCCCCAAAAGTTATCTTCAAGCCCATCACTTCCCTTTACAGAGAATTTCTCTAGGGAGGTGTAAAGAAAGCTAAGAGATTGCCACTTGTGGCTTGGGAGAAGTTGTGTATTCCCAAGCTAGCTAGGGGATTAGGACCAAGGGATCTAAAGATTATAAATAAAGCCATGGGCACCAAATTATGGTGGAGGCATATTCACGGGGGATAGGATATTTGGAAATAGATATGGGATGAGAAATATGGTCGTTCCTCCTCCTAGTAAAAATTATACAAGCTATGATGTACCCTTTCGGTTCCTCTATTTGGAATTTGGCCTAGGAAAACCTAAGTCTAATTCAAAATCACACCTTCTGGGAGATTAGGAATGGATGGACTCCTTTCTTCTGACAAGATTCTTTGCAACAATTGCCATATTAAGGAAATCAGGTAGATCTTAGAGAGGTGGAAGCATTACTTCATACCACTAGGGCATCACAGTGGAGGGTTTTTGGAAAGGAAATCTAGATTCTACACTATGACATAAATGAAAAACAAAGGATGATTTACTAGAGCACCATGCTTTGAATATTTTGCCTACTTTAGCTTAGGATCTATGATGTCATAAAATCCCCATTGCTTGTGATCTACATAAACTCGAATGGGGATACAAATGAAAGGGATATTCATGCCTAAGAAGACCTAGTTTTTGCTAGTTGGTCATCAATCTCTCCATAGAGAATCTCT
This sequence comes from Pinus tabuliformis, assembly GCA_031772625.1. NCBI lineage: Eukaryota > Viridiplantae > Streptophyta > Pinopsida > Pinales > Pinaceae > Pinus > Pinus tabuliformis. The sequence continues at coordinate 728,485,657 of CM062813.1, forward strand.
CTGGAAAAAACTTTGGATCAATAGTTTTTGGCTTAAGGTCACCTGATTCCTCTAGTTGATAAGAAGAATAAATATAATCACGTGGGAAAAAAAATCTAGAAAAGAGGATTTTAGGGCCGCTATTTGTGCCACTTATGTTGGAACCAGGAACAAACTATGGAACGCCTCTTCAATGGTTTTCCTTTTGTTGAGCTCATTTAGTCACTGCATAGGTAAATGCAGTGATACTCCAGAGCTTGTCAGATTTGCAGTGGCAAGGGCCACTTTGGATCAGTCATGAGCATGAGGACAAAACTAATGGGGCATATGGTAGTAGATCGCATGGCGGTCACCGATCAGATAGAGAGGAAGCGATCCAGGATGGCAGATTGTTGGACACTCTGGAGAGGAGAAGGGATAGACACAGGTATGACTCTAGTTCTGATTCAGACATGCACTATGATCGTCACCATTATCATCCCTACAGGAGGAGTGATTGGGGATACTTACCGGACAAGTTTAAGAAATCAAAGCCACCTACTTTTGATGGACAGGTAAAGAGATCACAAGATGTAGAGGCTTGGTTACTTGGTATGAAGAAGTTCTTCAAGTTGCATGACTACTCAGAGAACATGAAAGCTAGGGTGGCTACTTTCAGTCTTAAAGGTAAAGCAAACATCTGGTGGGAAGATGTGAAGAATGTTAGGGACATAAATGAGAAAGATATGACTTGGAGTGAATTTTAGCGGTTATTCAAGAAGAAGTATTTGTCGGAAGAATTCTATGAACTAAATATGGGATCCATGACAGATGATGAGTACACTAGTAAGTTCTTGGAATTGTTGAGGTATGTTCCTTAACTCAAGGAGGAGAAGGCTAAGACTCAGAGATTCATTAGTGGGCTACCGGTTGCATTCAAAGATAGGATTGAATTCGATGATCCTAGATCATTGGATGAGGCCATTTGAAATCTAAACCATTGCTATGAAAAATTGAAGTGCAACACTAAAACTAAGCTAAGAGGGAGAGGTAATGTAAAGAACAAAGGAAAATGGGATAAAAAGCGAGCAAGGCCACAGGGTACAGATAATAAGGAGAATGTTGCACCACCTAAGAGGTTCAATGCATCAGATAGAGGACAGGGTCATCGATTGGAAGAAAAGAATAAGGACGGAGGCTAGAAGACAATAGAGTGTTGGACATGTGGCAAAGATCATTGCAGGTGAGATTATCAGCAAAATCAAGGTGGTATACCTCTTATATATAATGCACAGGAGGCACACACTATTGGAGATGTAGGCCATAGTATTCCTCATATCTATGCAGCTGTGGAGAACAAGTAGGAAGAACACAGGCATCTATCATTGAGATGGACGGTAAGCTTTGTGATCAAGTTATTTCTATTTTTATTGACCCTGGATCTAACTATAACTATGTTAGTCCTCACTTGGTGGATAAGTGTGGTTTGAATAAGGATTTGCATGAAAAATATTGGTTAGTGAAATTGGCTATAGGTACAAAGAAGCGAGTGCATCATTGGGTAAGATCTTGCGGATTTGATTTAAATGGTATGCCTACAACAACGAATTTAAATGTATTACCGTTAGATTCATACATTATGTTTTTGGGCATGGATTGGTTGTATCTACAGAGAACCAACGTAGATTGCTATGATAAAGCTATTGAGTGTGTTGATGACAATGGCGAACAAAGAGTCTTACAGGGTAAGAAAAAAGCCACATTAGTTAGGAACATAATATTTCACTTTCACGAACGTCACTAGTTGAGTTTCCCCGGTATAAGATATAAATTATTTTGGATTTGATCTATCCTTCTTCAATATTCTTTGGAGATACTTCATCCCCAAACTTCACATCTATATAAGATAAAAAGAGTGATAAGAGTATTAAATAAGAGTTTTTTTTATTAGCCCATATTTAAAGGTCTACTAATTACACTTGTTTGCAATCACATGGTTGGATTGCATTTAACAGAATATCCATTACATTAAATTGAGTCTGTATATCAAGAAACGTGATTCTTGGATTGGCATGGATAAGGAGCATGTGAGGAAGTGAAATGGGAGGAAGCTATGAAGAGTTAAATACTTGGTAGGACACCAAAGACACAAGAGCAATATGGTTGAGAGTTGCAACAATATGAGACCGTGTTGGAGATGACTAACTGGGGATCCAAATGGCCTATGAGTAGTTTCCACTCATGTTCTAGTTTAATCCATGTACATTTCAACGATGACTAAGTTGTATAGAAGTTGAAACTTTGTTGAACTATTGTTGTTATTTTGAGTGAGTTTTATCATCCTTGGATTCCCACTATAAACTAGGTTTGTTCTATTATGATTCGGTTTTCCTTTTCACTTGTTATGTGTAGTTTTCCATAACCCATAGATCTGAAATGTAAATTAGGTTTATAAATATTATAAATGTAATAAATTAAATTAAAGAGACAAGTAATATGAGATATTTGAAATATACCCTTGTATTATGATAAGAATTATTGGAAACATAGTTTTGATACATTTTGAGGAACCTCTTTGGATAGGCTATTCACCCAATATTGCATGAGGACTTGCAAAGTCTCAGTGAGAGAGACATTGGGCTTTCATTTTGAGGCCTTTACTACTCTCTCATAAGTCTGAGTTTTTCCCTTTTTACTCATTCGTATAGCCTATTATCATTCCCTTTTGTCACAATCCCTTGCATTATGGTCATCACATGCATTATTGCTAACATTGTTTTTTATATTTAGAATATGATTTATTTTTATTTTAAAAGGGATACTTGTCAACTAGATAAACATCTACTCATATTGGAATATAGAATGTGACTACGTGCAATAATATCACTCTTTTGCTTCTAGTTACTTTATCTTTCTTTAAAATTTATATAAAATTATGTTATTTCACACGGAAATATCCAAATATTTTATCAAAGAAATTAAGTTAATTGTTACATCAAAGAAATCAGATAAGGAATAATTGGCTAAATTTATGGGATTATAAAGTTAACCATCTTTTAGAGTAAGGCCTGCAGCTTGCCACATTACACCTCCTTTTCCTCTCTTGGTATGATTTGATTGTGGCCTGAAGTCCCAAATAGCCTAACAACTACCTTACCAACACTTCCGATAAATGCTCAAATGCCTATAGTATTGCCTATGTTGTTTCTAATAGCATCGTTGACAGGAGGTTGTGATTTGGTGCATTTCAAATTGTATCTGGAAGCTTGGGAATTATACAATGTATATGGTGGAGTTTACTTTCTATGGTATCCAATGGAGGTCCTAAAAAATTCACACAACTAATTACCAACCTAATCGGTGTCGATGGAAGATTGTTTTTATTGCCAAATATTTTTTTGGAGATAAATTTATTTATAAGAGAAACTTTATGTTGTGTTTGGATTCAAAGTAAATTGGGTTATAAGGGAACTTCAATGCTAAGAGTGCATTACCCATTTGTATTATGTTTTAATTAGAAGTACATTGATTTATAAAGGTACTTTGATGCTCATAGTGGGCAGACCAACCCATATGCATTGTGCTTTAATTCATTTATGTATTGTTTGGAATAGAGTGTCCGATAATATGCAGAGATTTCAAATTCGAACTTCTTAGACATATACTTTAAATGTAGTGACTGCATTAATCTATGAAATTCATTTTCCAATTTTTTCTTCTATAACACTTACAGTTAAAAGATGTAATTTCACTTAATGTTTGGGTTGGAACGAATGTACAGTTAAAAGATGTTTGGTTTGGAACAAATGTGCTTGTGTATTATTGTTTCATTCCTTTGTGGCATCTGGTTTGTGGAGAAATCTGGATATTATGTCATTTTGGACATGGTTTTGGTTCTGTTCAGATTTAGTGTGTTGTCTTCTTGAGTTTATATCATATGGATCTAAGTTGTCATTTTGTAACTTGTCACCTTGAGGAGATTCTTTATTGTTCTGTCTCGATATTTGCTGATGTATGGAATGATAGGTTCTTTGACATATTTGTTGATGTATGGAATGCTAGGTTCTTTGTGAATATGAAACTAATAGATGTGTAACTTTTCTATATTAATGAATTTCAAGTGCTACAATTTATAAAAAGAGAAAATTCCACAAATTGGTATAACCATTTGTCATATTACTGAACTTATTCCTAAAATGTTCAATGATTCTTTTAATTATATTACATGTTTTTTGAGCTTGTTGGAGCGGATTCCTCTTTGTCCACAATAACATGGTTTCATTTTGGCACAAAGTCACATTTTCAAGAAAATTATCTTGAGTCTGATTTGGTGAAACACATCCTCTCCTACCCAAAACTCCTTATGATTTCTACTCTATTCTACATAAATATTTTCTCAATCTTGAGCTACTTTCAATTATGTTTTATTTTGGTCACTTCCTACACCATTTCCTTGAGGATTTCCAACCCAAGTGTGATTTTTTCCACTGGGTTATCCTAGCTAATTAAAATTTTGTATTTTTGTCTATAAAATGTTTCAAAGGGACTCATCTGTAAGGACCTTTGATAGCCATTGTTGTAGGAAAACTACGCCAGCAGTAATGAATATTCCCAGTGTTTTGGTTGATGCATAACATACATTCTAATCATGTATTAAAACATTGAATTTATCCTTTTGATTTGTCCATCCCTTTTATGGTGATGAGTTGTGTTAATTTCTAGTTATATCCCAAATCTTGCAAATAAGGCATTGATGTAAATTTGGAATTCCAATTAGATATGATCTTCCCGGGCATGCCACACGCCTTGAAAATTTCCTTCAAAAAAATATGGGCTATCTCCATTATTTTATTTGGGAGTTCTTGGTAGCCCGAGGATGAAGTCCATATATATGAATTTCCACTTTCACTCTAGGATTGGTATTGGTTGTAATAATCCAAATTGATATTTGCATGAGCAAAATAAATTAAAATTCAAGTGTAAATCACATGTTCAATGTCGGTATTACTAGGGATGAAAACCCGTGATTATTAAATTACCTTAGATAGTAAAAATGTATTGTCACCTTGTTTAAGCTATTGCACCATAAATAGTATAATATAAATGCCCATCCAAAGTTAATGAAGGGCATGTTGTAGACTTTGTTGTGTGCACTTGAATGTAGAGATCCGAAAGCTACAAGGCCCAATTCCTTGTTTTTATTTTTTGGTGACTAGGTTATATTTGCACTATCTTTAAATGACAAACTATAGAAGGGATGAAGGCTAAAGAGGACGTTTAGCCTATGCTGGGATTTTTGTTCCATTTTTTCTGGAAAATGAAGTTTTCATAAAATTTGGCTACTGCTATTTATATTAGACTCAAGGATTAATATTATAAATGCTATGAATAATATTATACCCTCGGTATATATATATATATATATATATATATATATATCTATATATATATATATATATATATATATATATATATATATATATATTTGAATTTATATTAATTAATTTTAATTAATTTAACCCAAGGGAATAATATTACACCCAAGGGATTAATATTATAAAATCTATGAATAATATTAAATCTTAGGAATAATAATTCTTAGATTAATAAACTCAAGGGATTGATATTATAAACCCAAGGGAACAATAACCCGAAGGGATTAATAGTAAACACCCAAGGGATACATATCCTAGACCTATGGTATATAAACCCAAGATAAATATTTTAAAACCTTAGATAAACATGGTAAGTAAAACCTAAGGTAAGCAAATTCTCTGACATTATATTTATTAATATATATATATTAAATTTATATTAATTATTGCAAATTGATTTAACCCAAGGGAATAATATTACACCCAAGGGATTAATATTATAAATTCAAGGTATATGAGCCCTAAGATAAATATTGTAAACCCTAGAATTATCATGGTTGATTTTTATATTGACATAATCTTTGTGACAATGCGACGTTGCACCATGGTTGACCAATTGATTTTATATGCAATTTTTTTTTGTAACAATGCAACATTGGACCATAGTTGATTTTCATATTGAGAAAATATTTGTCACGATGTGACGTTGGACCGCGGTTAACCATGATTATAAATCAAAGATATTTATATTATACCCAAGGATTAATATTATAAACATTATGAATAATATTAAACCCTAGGAATAAGGACCCTTAGATTAATAAACTCAAGGGATTGATATTATAAACCCAAGGGGAAAAAAACAAAGGGATTAATATTAAACACCCAAGGGATGATAAACTCAAGGGAATAATTCTAAACCGAAGGAATAAATATTATAAAACCTTAAATAAACATGGTTTACCATGGTTGATTTTCATATTGAGACAATTTTTGTCACAATGTGATGTTGGACCATGGTTGACAACGCCTGATTTTCATATTGAGACAATCTTTGTCACAATGTGACATTGTAACATGGTTGACCAAGGGATTTATATTAAGCCATAGGATTAACATTATAAACTCCATGAATAATATTTGGAAATGAGGCAATCTTTGTCACAATGCAACGTTGAACCATGGTTGACCATGATTTATTTTGATATGGAGACAATCTTTGTCAAAGTGTGACATTGCACCATGGTTGACCATGATTGATTTACATATGGAGACAACTTTTGTCACAATGCGACGTTGGACCATCGTTGATTTTCATATTGAGAAAATCTTTGTCATAATGTGAAATTGTACCATGGTTGATCATGATTATTAACCAAGGGGATTTATATTAGGCCCAAGGATTAATATAAACCCCATGAATAATATTATACATTAGGAATAAGAACCCTTGGAGTATTTTATTAAAAACTATAAAATATATATCTTTTTTAACTTATATTAATTATTGTTAATTCATTTAAACCAAGGGATTATAAACCCAAGGGAATAATATTATAAATCCACCATATATAAACCCCAAGATAAATCTTGTAAACCCTAGAACTATCATGGTTTACCATGGTTGATTTTCATATTGAGACAACCTTTGTGACAACGTGATGTTGCATCATGGTTGACCATGACTGATTTTCATATTCAGAAATTTTTTGTAACAATGCAACATTGGACCATGGTTTATTTTCATATTGAGAAAATCTTTTTCACAATGGGACGATGGACCATGGTTAACCATGATTATAAACCAAGGATATTTATATTAGACCCAAGGATTAATATTATAAACAATATGAATAATATTAAACCCTAGGAATAAGAACCCTTAGATTAATAAACTCAAAGGATTGATATTATAAACTCAAGGGAACAATAAACCAAAGAGATTAATACTAAACACCCGAGGGATGATAAACCCAAGAGAATAATTTAATATCCAAGGAATAAATATTTCAAAACTTTTCAACGTTATATAGTCATGGCCATCCTGCACTCAGTGGCAAGAGATGGGTTCTCCACTATAACATATTCATCTTTTCTTGCCTCGGTGAATAAACCAAAAATATATTTTCTGAAAATTTCTATCTATCCACCTTCTTCAAAACCTGCAAAGTTGAATAATACAACTGAACCATACTGAAAGAGTACAATGTGGTGATAGTTGCTAGAAGACTTAGCTTCCATCCCACTTCTAGTCATGATGGAAGAAGAGTAGTCATGCATATTGTTCGTGCATTTGAGTATGACATAATTAGCACTTCAAGATTCGGGAGGCACAACGTTAAACAGAGGCTGGGATTGCAACCTCTTCAAATTAAAACTTGTGCCCAAAAAATACGCCTTGATGGCAGTATAAGTGCCCCGCTCTTCTACTGAGCTTTGACACTTCTCATACACACTAGTATGGATTGACCACATGTACAAGTGGTTGATGCACTACTTCTATAAAAAGGATGTTTTCACAATGTTTCCGCAGAAGGAGGTCATTTATAGACCGCTTCTAGGAAAAAAATGGTTCTTCAAGTTTGAACTTCTTCCAAAAAATGGAGGTCCTCACTCCTCTTCTGGCTCATCATTTTCTCTTACAACTCACCAAAGGAGGAGATGTCTCTCTATATTTTGTGTGCTTATGCTCCCCAAATAAAGACTTATTCTAGGAATAGAAATGTAACTCGATTAGATTAGGATAATTTGAAACATGGTTTCCAGATCTTTCATAGGAAGATATCCTCTTGTTGACCCTTTTCTATATGACCCAAAAACATGTGAAGATTGTGACAATTTGTGAGAGAAAATCATTTTCTGACGACTATGCGGGTGACAATCTACACATCCACGTGTTTGAAGATATCTTATTCTTCAACTCCTTTTCACTATGAACGATTCACGGTGCCTCAAGTGCAGTATTGATATTTGATGGCTTAGGCGATATCCCATCAGCAAGCAAGGTCTTGCACTCAGTGGCCTACTCAGTCAACCACACTATCTGACATGGATCTAAATTCCAAAGAATGAAACACTATTCACAATAGCAATAGCCAATGCACCGCTTATTTTGGCCAATCTCTTCCAAATTTCGAACATAAACAATCTACACTTGATTCATCTCAATGTAGCAAATATAATCAACTAAATATTTTACACAATCACGTGGTTAATTTTTGTTGGGTTGTGTTATATTCTTTCCACGTAGTTAATAGGGGGTTTGAAGGGCACCCATAACCCCACTTTATGGGGTCCAGGGCAGCACCCCGGAAAATTTTGGTTTTGGACCCTATGTTAGGTTGGGCGGACCCACCTATGGTTTTGTGCATGATTTTCGCAGATGTTTTTTGGACGCGATGGTTTTCAGTGCATGGTTTTGGACGTGATGGTTTTTAGTCCATGGTATTGGATGCTTCGACATGTATAAATATGTAACATTGAAAGGAACATAATGAAAAATCAAGCTAGTAGTCCCGGTTTTGGGATCCATGGGAAAATCTCTGTGTATATGTGTTTTATGTGTTCTGCTCTCGCATTATTTATTTTCTGTGTTTTAGAATTCATATGCAGGTAATTTATGTGCGAGGTTAAAACCTACATTTGGTATCAAAGAAGTTTTGGCTTCAAGGGGACGCTTTTGTTGTTGAGGGTTTTCGTTTGGGCCTGTGGTAGACCCTGTTCAGTGGGAGATCTACGAGATCGATTCTGGTGGTGAAAGAAGATGGAGAGCAATGAAAAGATAAAGATCAAGAAATTTAATGGTCAGAGTTTTGAGTTGTGGAAACTCAAGATGGAGGATCTATTGGTGGATAAAGACCAGTGCATCGCGGTAGATCCGAGTACTAAACCAACGGGAGTGTCCGATGAAGAATGGAAGAAGTTGGATCAGAAGGCAAAGAGCACAATACGATTGTGTGTCTCAGATTCAGTATTGCTGAATGTATCAGGGGAAGCTACGAAGAAGGCTTTGTGGGAAAAGTTGGGGACTTTGTACCAATTTAATTCTTTGGTGAATAAACTGTTCCTACGGAAAAAGCTATATAACCTGAGGATGGAAGATGGAGACTTGGTGACAGAGCATCTGAACGCATTTAATACTCTGGTAAGTCAGTTAACATCTGTTGATATTAAAATTTTAGATGAAGATAAGTGCATCAGTTTGTTGTGCTCTCTACCTGATTCATGGGATAGTCTGGTTATTGCAATAGGTAGCAATGCAACTGCCTTGTAGTTTGATGAAATAGTCTCAGCCTTGCTGACGAAGGAGATGAGACGGAAAAATATGGAGAGCCAGAATGGTGATGCCTGTCTATACGAGGACGATCCCAAAATAGAAACAAAAATAAGTCATAAAGTGGGAGATCTAAATCTAGAGGGAGATCTAAATCTCCAGGAAAACCTGTAAAGGTGGTGTGCTGGAAATGCGAAAATGAAGGCCACTTTAAAAGGGACTGTAAATCTAAAGCTCCTGACAAAGGAAAGGGATCTGATGAGGCTCCTTCTACAAAGGAGAAAACCACCTCAGATGAAGGGGGGATGTGTACTTGGATTCTTCAAGTACACATGTAGATCATGAGGCATGGTGAATTGACTCAGGTGCATCCTTTCACTTCACTCCCCATAGAGAGTGGTTCTACGAGTATGATAAATATGATGGTGGTGATGTCTTCTTAGGGGATGATAGGAAGGCGAGAATCTTTGGTCACAGAAAAGTAAAGTTGAAGCTGCAAGGTGGAAGGGTTAGAACACTTCCGGGTGTTCTTCATATTCCTTCATTGGCCAGAAATTTGATTTTTGTAAGCAAGTTGGATGATGCAGGTGTAAAAACGGTGCTCGAGAAGGATACCTGCAAGATGGTTAGGGGAGCACTGGTATTGATGCAGGGAGTTTGAATTGGAACTCTGTACAAGTTGCAAGGTAGCACGGTTGTTGATGGGTGCAACAGTTTTGTGGTTCTTGAAAGTGGAGAAGAAAATCTAGTGGTCTCTAGAGAGAAAACCATGTTGTGGCATCAAAGGCTTCGACATATTGGAGAGAAGGGCCTTCGAATACTTCATGGTAAAGGTATGGTAGAAGGTATGAGTAATAGCTCTCTGGATTTTGATTTCTGTGAAAATTGTGTATATGGGAAGCAGAATCGGGTGAGTTTCCCCTCTGGAAGTAAGAGGGCGAAACAGATATTAGAGCTTGTGCACAATGATGTGTTTGGACCTGTGGAGGTTCCATCACTGTGTAAGTCTGTGTACTATGTATCATTTATAGATGACTTCTCAAGGAATACATGGATATATTTCTTTAAGAAGAAATCTAAAGTCTTTCACAGGTTTAAAGAATTCAAGGCTCTGGTGGAAAACTAGACAGAGAAGAAGATAAAGGTGTTGAGGACAAATAATGGTGGAGAGTTTTGCAGTAAGGAATTTGAAGAATTCTGTGAGAAGTGCGGTATAACACAGCAGAAGACTATTCCATATACACCTCGGCAAAATGGATTTGTAGAAAGAATGAACAAGACATTGATGGAAAGGGCAAGAAGCATGCTCAGTGGTGTCGGGTTAGGACAGGAATTTTGGGCAAAGGAAGTGGATACTGCATGTTACCTGGTCACTAGGTCACCTTCATCAGCGTTGGAGGACAAGACTCCACAAGAGGTATGGACTAGTGAGAAACCATCTCTTTCACATCTAAGGGTATTTGGATGTGATGCATATGTACATGTTCCAAAGGATAAATGAACCAAGTTGGATAGTAAATCTGAAAAGTGCATCTTTATTGGGTATAAGGATGGTTTAAAGGGTTATAAGCTTTGGAACGCAGTAACAAGGAAGGTTGTGTACAATCAAGATGTGGTGTTCAAAGAGGTGAAACATGTTATTAAACATGAAGTCCAACCAAAGGAACCTGAGAAGATAGAGTTTGAGCTAAAGGAGGAAGAATCTGACTCTACAGCAGAGAAGGAATCAGAAGATGAATAGCCACAAACTCTAGTTATGAGAAGATCAGTTCGAGAAAGAAGGCAGCCAGAAAGGTATAGTCCATCTACTTTCTGTTCAAATTTTTCTTTGTATTTTACTGATGATGATCCCAGAACTGTGAAGGAAGCAGTGGATTCAGAGGATGGAAAACTCTAGAAAGAGGCCATGGTTGATGAAATGGCATCTTTGCACAAAAATGAAGCTTTGGATCTGGTAGAGTTGCTAGCTGGAAGGAAACCCATTGGCAGCAAATGGGTATTCAAAAATAAGACAAATGTAGAAGGAAAAGTGGAGAAATACAAAGCTCGGTTGGTAGCAAAAGGTTATTCCCAAGTGCCAAGAATTGATTTTGGTGATATTTTTTCTCATGTTGCCAAGGTAACTTCTATTAGATTACTTTTATCAGTTGCTGTTGCTTTTGATTTTGAGGTATAACAGATGGATGTGAAGAAAACATTTCTTCATGGGGATCTAGAAGAGGAGATCTACATGAAGCAACCTAAAGGCTTTGCGTGAAGGGTAAGAAAGAAATGGTATGTAAGGTAAAGAAGTCTCTGTATGGGTTAAAACAATCACTAAGGATGTAGTATCAAAAATTTGATACATTTATACGAGGACTTGGCTTCACCAGAAGCAAAGCAGATCACTGTGTTTATTTTAAATTAATTGGTGACCGTGTTATTTATCTGGTCTTGTATGTGGATGATATGTTGTTATTTGGAAATGACAAAGAAATTATCCATGATTTGAAGACCCAATTGTCCTCCAAATTCGACATGAAAGATCTTGGTGTTGCACACTATATTTTGGGCATGGAAAATAAAAGAGATTGAGCAAAGAGGAAGCTCTGGTTAAACTAGAGGAAGTATGTCGAGATAATACTGCAGAGGTTTAATATGCAGGATAGTAAACCGGTGAAGGTTCCTATTCCTGTAGGTGTGAGGTTATCTGCTGAACAATGTCCCAAGACACAAGAAGAGGAAGAGGACATGTCCCATGTTCCATATGCAAGTGTAGTCAGTAGCTTGATGTATGAAATGGTGTGTACTAGACCAGACATTGCACATGCAGTGGGAGTATTGAGCAGGTTTATGTCAAAACCAGGAAACAAGCATTGGACAACAGTGAAGCGGGTTTTCAAGTATTTGTGTGGCGCTAGTGATTATGGTCTGTGCTACCAAGGAAGACCAGGATTGGACAGAGTGTTGGATATTCGTGGCTTTGTTGATGCAAACTGGGCTAGAGATTTGGATCAGAGGAGATCTACAAGTGGGTATGTGTTTAACCTATTTGGAGGTGCAGTCACTTGGATGAGTAAGAAACAATCTATAGTGGCACTATCAACTATAGAGGCAGAATACATGGAAGCCACTCATGCAAGCAAGGAAGCAGTTTGGTTGCAAATATTGTGTTCAAGTATGGGGTTAGTACAGGGAGCTATAAGGATAGACTATGATAGCCAAAGTGCAATTTTCTTGGCAAGGAAGCAGTTTGGTTGAAGAGATTGTGTTCAAGTATTGGGTTAGTACAGGGAGCTATTAAGATATACTGTGACAGCCAAAGTGCAATTTTCTTAGCAAAGAACCCTGCATATCATTCAAAGACAAAGCACATTGATGTTCAGCATCACTTTGTGAGGGATATGATAGAAGACAAAAAGGTGTTGCTGGTAAAGATGGACACTTTGAAGAATACTGCAGATGCATTGACAAAATCTGTGAACACTGATAAGTTCTCTTGGTGTAGAGAAACAATGGGTGTTGCAGGGCTAGATAAATGACTAAGCTCTCTTGTGGCCCCCTGTGGAAAGAAAACAACAAATGGGAGAATGTTGGGTTGTGTTATATTCTTTCCACGACTAGCCCATGTAGTTAACCGGGGGGTTAGAAGGGGAGCGGAGTCCCCCCTTCGTTGCGCCGATTAGATAGTGTAGGGGGGTCACAAGGGGGTTTGAGGGGTGTAGGTAACCCCACTCTATGGGGTCTGGGGCAGCGCCCTAGAAATTTTTATTTTTGGACCCTATATTAGGTTAAGAGGACCTACCTATGGTTTTGTGCATGATTTCGCACATGGTTTTGGACGCGATGGTTTTTGGTCCATGGTTTTGGACGCAATGGTTTTTGGTCCATGGTATTGGATGCTTCGGCATGTATAAATATGTATTGTAACATTGAAAGGAACATAATGAAAAATCACGATGGTAGTCCCGGTTTTGGGATCCAGGGGAAAATCTTTGTGTATATGTGTTTTATGTCTTATGCTCTCACATTATTTATTTTCTGTGTTTTAGAATTCGTATGCAGGTAATTTCTGTACGGGGTTAAAACCTACAAAATTAATGGAGAATATTGTATTACTGGAGAGATTTTTTTTTATTTTTTGTATGAGTCTCCCTAGATGAGGATTACTTCCTATTTTCTAGGAGTCGGTTCTAATCTCCCTAAAATGATGTAACTTATATATTTCTGATTTTATGATTCATGATATAAGGCGTTTTCTGCTTTGGGCAGTCTCCAGGTGCAGCTTGCTCACCTGTGAGCTGCTAGTTTTAGATTATAAGTTTCAGCTCCCATATTTTAACATGGTATCAGAGATGGTGTGCCTTAGTGGATGATTTGGGAGCCTTTGTGGGTGGTGTGCCTTAGTGGCATACTTGAGAGCCTTTGTGGCTGGAGTGCCTTGGTGGCAAATTTGTGGGTCTTAGTGGTTGGAGTGCCTTAATGGTAGATTCGAGGGCCTTAGTGGCAGATTCGAGGGCCTTAGTGGTAGCAGTGAAGCCTTAATGGCTGGAGAACCTTAGTGGCTGGTTGACTCGAGAGCTTGATTGATGGGTATAGTGGGGCCTTTGTGATTGGAGAGAAAAAAAAATCTCTGTGTAAAGTCGATGCAGCGTGGATTTTTACCTTATTTTTAGCATTGGTCAAAGAAGGGTAAAGTTATTGTAGCGCGAGATTTTGGGGTGAAAACTGCATTGATCACCTTTCCTTAGAGAAATCTTTGGTAGTGCATGGAAAAAGCACGGGTCTCATAGCTAAAAAACATGTCGGTGTCGAGTAACAGTGATTGGTTAGGTCAATCAAGGTGGATCGGGGCCTAGACAAGTCATGGGATCGTGGATTGTGTGGACTGACTCAAATATGGGTATCTGTACATCATAAATGCCGAGATCATGCAAATCACTGTTGAGATCTAGTTGAGGATTAGATCGGATTCAAGTCTTGGAGATTGTGTTTGATATTGCCCTCGTTGGTACATTTTCTTCCTATTTATTTAGATCGCCTGTGTATATTTTACTGTTGGATAGCTCGACTGTTGGAGATTGAGGATCTAGAGATAGATCCATAAATCAGTCCAGTCACAATGAATAATCATATGGAGGAAGCGTAGCTGAATGAGTGCAATAAGCTCGATGCGACAAATTATTCAAGTTGGAAATTCAAATTGTAGACATTACTTAAGGGACAGAGTGCGTGGGGGATTGCAAATGGGGATGAAATGAAGTCGACTCTAGCAGGAGGTGGAACAAAAAAATGATATAGGATTGAGAGAAGAGGGAGAACAAAGAAAATGTGTTGTTGAAATTATCAGTGAAAGATTGTATTGTCCCTCACATCAAAGAGTGCAAATTTGCAAATGCTATATGGGAAACTCTCAAGGATTTGTATGAGATAAAGAATACAAATCGATTATTATCCCTGAAGAGTAAGATCCTCTCCATCAAAATGGAGGAGAATGAATTAGTTGCTACATTCATCTCTTGGATCAAAGAGCTTAGAGATAAGCTGGGCGATATTGCGGAGAAAATGGAAAACACTGAACTTGTCACAATTACCATAAATTGTATGACTAGTGATTATCAGATCTTTATTACATGCATGAACACCAGGGAGAAAGCCCCCATTTTCGAGGAATTGATAGGGATCTTGATGCAAGAGGAAGAGAGGTGGATAACCATGAAACCCTAGAATTCAAATCTCGCATTGATGGCAAAGAAAAATCCTTTCAGAGGGAAACCCGACACATGACAGAAAGGTCGTGGTACACCCCAGAGAAAACCACCTCAAGATATGTCTTCGACCAGATTTGATCTAGGAATCAAATGTTTTTATTGTGGTAAGTCTGGCCACATTGCTAAAACATTTATAAGAAGAAGGGTGATGAAGCCACACACAGACAAAAGAAACATACATGCCACTTTACTGATGAAGACCAGAATCATGAATTTAGATTGTTTGTGCCTGATTTTGCTCTTTCTGCAGAGGTTGATGAGGTTGAAAGTTGGTTTGTGGATTCGGGAGCATCCACTCACATGATAGGTAATAGGCATTGGTTTGAAAGTTTTAAAGAAACCAACAACTGTTCTAATATCTACCTTGGTGATGAAAGAGGCTACTAGATCAAAGGACATGGAAACATTCATGTGATTTTGCATGATGGCAATATCAGACAAATCCAGAATGTGATGTATGTACTAGGAATTAAAAATAATTTAATATCTGTTTGAATGATTGCATATCAGAACCTCAAAGTAGAGTTTTTTAAACCTATTGTGTCATTAAGGATTTGCTAGATAAACAGAAATTGATTTCATCTAGAATTCGAGTTGGAGGCTTGTACATGTTGAATGTCACAAGCATGCCACACCAATATTTGACTTCAACAACAATGACAGTAGAGATTCTTTTGCACCAAAGATTCAAACACATCAATCTTCCTGATTTAATGCTGCTACACAAACAAGGTAGGGTGATGGACTCCTTGTTTTAAAAAAATGCACATGTTGATTGTGATGAATGTGCACTTGGAAAGGTGCACAAAGATGATTTTCCCTCAAGTTTAAATAGAAGAAAGAGAGATATCCTAGAACTTGTGCACACTGATATATGTGGACCAATGCAGACAAGATCATTAGGAGGAGCATATTATTTTTTATTATTTGTTGATGATTGTACAAGATATACATGGGTATATTTTCTCAGTAATAAAAGTCATACACTTGAATATTTTAAAGAGTTGAGAAGTATGATTGAAAAACATACATGGAAGGCCATCAAAATTCTCTGCTCAGATCAAGGGGGAGAATACAAGCAGGGTAACTTCATCAAATATTGTAGGGACCATGGAGTAATTTAGCAGTTTACAGTACCCCACACTCCACAACAGAATGAGGTTGCAAAGAGGAAGAACATAACTCTAGTCGAGTGTGCACATAGCATGTTGAAAGGTAAGAACCTATCTAATGGTTTTTGCGTAGAAGACATTAATACTGCAGTCTATTTAAAGAATAGGAATCCAATGAAGATCCTTGACCTTAAGACTCCATTTGAGGCTTTATATGATTTTAAGCCTGCAGTTAGTCATTTAAGAGTTTTTGGTTCAAAAGTTTTTTCTCATGTTCCTAAAGAGGATATGAAGAAACTGGATGTGAAGGCCATCAAATGCATATTTGTAGGGTATTTTACTGAGTTTAAAGCATACAAAATATTTAATCCATCTACTGAAAAAGTGTTTGTGAGTAGAGATGTTATATTTCATGAGCAGGTTGATGAAACAAACATAGACAAAGGCTAAGAGGAGTGGCACATTATGTTGTTGAGTGAGGACAATAATGAGGAAATTAAAGACAGCCATGTGCAACAACAACAACAACAATAATAAAAGGAAGAGACTAGTGATGTAGGTACAATCAGCAAGCCAAGTCTGCTAAGGAGTGATCAAGACACATGTGAGGCAAGTCTTCCACTAAGTAGGTCAGGTAGGCAGACTCAATTACCAGCAAGGTATAGAGACCATGCTCTTATAACTAGTACTTTAAATGTTATTGAGCCCTTAAATTATAAAGAAGCAAGCCAATATGATGAATGGAGGGGAAACATGTTAGAGGAAGATGAGTCAATACTTAAGGAAAAAACCTGAGATTTAGTTGAATTGTCGGAAAGGAAATAACCTATATGTTGCAAGTGGTTATATAAACCTAAATTTAAATAAGATGGTGGTGTAGACAAATACAAAGCTAGGTTGGTAGCTAAAGGTTACTCACAAAGAGAAGGAATTGATTATGAGGAAAACTTTGCTCTGGTAGCTAAGCTAAACACTATTACAATGTTTATAGCTTTAGCTACAAAACATCATTGGAGTCTACACCAAGTACATGTGAAGTCTGCATTTTTAGATGGAGAATTGAAAGAAGAGGTTTATTTAAAATAACCTGAAGGGTTTATGAAACAACGACATGATCACTTAGTTTGAAAATTAAAGAAGGCATTATATGGTTTAAAATAGGAACCCAAGTCGTGGTATGAAAAAAATGATTCATTTTTCCTGCAACATAGTTATAAAAGGAGGAAAAATGACCCAAATTTGTATACTATGTTTGATCAAAAAGGGAAAATTGTTTTGATTTCTTTATATGTAGATGATCTAATTATTACAGGAAATGTTGATGTGTTAATTAAAGAAATCAAAATGCAAATGTCGAAAGTTTTTGAAATGAAAGACCTCAGAGAATTATACTATTCTTTGGGTTTGGAAGTTTAGAGGGACTATGGGCAGAATTTTCTCACTCAAGGGAAGTATGCCAGAGGGTTATTGCAAAAGTTTAAAATGAAGTAGTGCAAAGCTGCCTTAGTGCCTTTACAAGAAAATCTTAAACTTCAGATGGAGGATGATTCCAAAGAGGTGGATGCTACATTGTATAGGCAACTAGTTGGGAGTCTGATTTATTTGACTACAACTATACCTGACTTAGCATAATCAGTCAGTATGTTAAGTCAATTCATGTCAAAACCTCTTGAGAATCAATGGGTGGCAGTAAAAGTTGTATTGAGATACCTTCAAGGAACCATTGATTTTGGTATTAAGTACATTGATCTTTCTGATGTTGATTTGACAGGTTTTTCATATTCAAATTGGGCAGGAAACCTGAATGAGAGAAGATCCATAATAGGTTATGCTTTTAGTATTGGATTTGGGGTAATTTCTTGGAGTAGCAAGAAACAAAGTATTGTTTCTTGAGAATCAATGGGTGGTAGCAAAAGGTGTATTGAGATACCTTCAAGGAACCATTGATTTTGGTATTAAATACATTGATCTTTCTGATGTTAATTTGACAGGTTTTTCATATCAAACTGGGCAGGAAACCTGGATGAGAGAAGATCCATGACAAGTTATGCTTTCAGTATTGGATTCGGGGTAATTTCTTGGAGCAACAAGAAACAAAGTATTGTTTCCTTATCTTCTGCAGAAGTGGAGTATCAGGCAATGTGTGCAACCACGTGTGAGGCTATTTGGTTGAGGAGACTTCTCCATGATGCTGGAGAAGAACAAAAACATGCAACAGTAATTAGATGTGACAACCAAAGCTCCATCAAGCTGGAAAACAATCCTGTGTTTCACAAAAACACAAAGCATATTGATATTCAGTTTCACTTTGTTAGAGAGAAGATTCAGTCTAAAGAAATTCTTGTTGAATATTGTAATACTTGTGATAATGCAACATATATTTTTACAAAGCCCCTTGGGAGGATTAAATTTGAAATGTTTAGGGAGATGTTAGGAGTACAAGTGAACCCTTTCTCCATTAAGGGGGAGTGTTGAAATTAATGGAGAATATTGTATTATTGGAGAGAGTTTGTTTATTTGTTGTACGAGTGTCCCTAGATTAGGATTAGTTCATATTTTCTAGGAGTCAATTCTAATCTCCCTAAAATGATGTAACATATATTTATGATTTTATGATTAATGATATAGAGTGTTCTCTGCTTTCCGAAGTCTCTAGGTGCAGCTTGCTCACTTGTAAGCTACTAGTTCCAGATTATAAATTTCAGCTCCCATATTTGAACAACTCAGTGTCATTAGCAACAATAGGCACAACAACAACCTCACATCTAATAAGAAGATCCACACAATACTTTCTTCTTTAAACACTTCAATAACCCACACTCTCTTTCAGTATCTCATACCTCAATCTCCTTTAACAAGTTTAACCTAAGCTCTCTCGTAAAAAAGTTCTCATATTAAATTAAATTAAATTAAAATCATATTTTGATTAATCAAATAATATTATAAATATTAATACAAGAAATTTAATTTCAAAATATTAAAATTATCTCAAATCCAATCCAATTCTTTGGTTGAAAAAATATCAAACACTCCAAATTAGAAAGTTAATTAATTTTGATAATTAATAATTAAAAAACATTTAATATACTGAACCGTAATGATTGCACATAAAGTAAAATTAATAATTACATATTACTCTAAGCTCATACACCATCTCATATAAAAGTAACTATTTACTATTTTCAAAATATAAAAATCAATAATGAATGAAAAGTATGCACCGCAAAAGCAACTATCTAATCTTGAAGATAATGTTGAGATATGTTTTTTGTTTTTTTTCACTTGTGGCCATATTGGAAATAATAAATTATGACGAAAATGGTGGAGGTTGGCATCTATAATGTCCCTAGAGTAATGTAAAATCTAGAAGACGTAGATCTTTATTACGGTTCTATAAAGTATATTACTAAAGCAACACTTACACCCTAATAAATAACTTCCAAAATTGAACAAAAATCTAATAATTGAAAACCACATACCCAAAACCAAGTAAAGCAAAAAAGTTACCTAAAACCCATACTTCTCGTATAAGAAATGGCAAAGAAATACAACACGTTCATGTTTTGAACTTTATTCGCTCTATAAAGTTTTTTACTTTAATATTAGAATTGATCTCATGATGGTTATAGGGTGTCCTTGTAAGCTTTGTACTTTACCAATGGAATTGAGTTCAATAGGTATAAGACACTTATTTTGCCTAACAAAGTTTGTTCAATAAAATTATGCTTTTATAGGGTAAGATATACCATACATAATAAATAAATATATTAATTTTTATATTTCTAAACATAAAATTCCCCATTAAAATAAATTGTATTGTTCATATAAGCGAATAGTGCATCTTCATTTTGATATTTTTCCCTTTCTCAAGATCGGAAGAATTTATAAAACTTTTAATAAAAAGCACCGACTGCGCATAATCCAACCCAAACTGGCGGGAGCACTATACGTCTACGAATTACATGACACGGCACGGCATGTGATGAAATGAAATAATTGCCCGCTACCTTTATCTTTTCTGAATACATCACGAGTGGCCACTCTCTAATAATGCGTACGGCCATACGTGTCAATTCACGGCCACGTTACCGTAGAGATATAAGATCTCCGTTACTTTTGGCTTCACTCGGTAAATGGCAGGTTGCTTTTTGTGGTGGATAATTCTGTCAATATGGAAGAGTCGGTGTAATCTTTAATGGCGTTTCCTTTTATATATATATTATTGGACCATAGCGTTTGAAGGCTCAAGCTGGTTGTGGATTAACGCGACCAGGGTTTTCACGAGCTGACGCAGACATTTCCGGTGAACATTATGCATCCCCGTCAAACTTACCGTCGTGTGTCCGTCACATCTCTCTACCGGCAGACCGCTTTCTGCAAGGGGCCATACTGGGCAGGTCGTCCTTTCAGACGAGAGGACGAGTTTCAGTCGTGCTGACGTATCCGCAGGCTGTGATATTAAAATAGGTATTAGAGTTGCATTAAAACATAAATGTTATTGGAGATTCCACAGAACACGATGTAAAATTTAAAAAAAAATAAAGTTCCTCTACAAAGTCGTAATTTATATTTAGGGTTTGATGCAAACCTTAAATATATTTAACAAAATGAAAAGTATAGGAAAGATTTAACATATTTTTTAAAATTATATATGTAGATATATATAAATGTTTAACTTCCGAACTTCCGAAATCGCGATGACGAGTCACGATGGAGACTCGACATCTACAAGCCGGCAATTCATTATCATTTACAAATTAAATATCGCGCGTCCACACTGGCGTTCAATGAACCTGCCTTTCATATCTTACCGCCCTCCACATTTGACGTGTGTCTAGGTTTGGTTGATTGCAAATTCGAAATGTTCGGTGCAAATTGTGGTCCACGCATTTTTTATCTGATTGACAGGAAATTTTGGACCGTGTGCGCAAAACAAGCTTTCCTCAACATTTAAATGCGGGAAATTGCAAACGAGAGGAACCATACTTGCCCTCTGTAATTTCCAAGGCCCCTTCCCATGCCACACTGTTCAACTTCCGTGCAGCTCAAACATAGCTTTTGCATGTAACTTGTAATATGATGCTATGAATAGATTTATATCGGTAATCCTTTAATCCGCTCCTATATTCGTATCCGCTCAGTTATCCATATCGGCTTCTATAGCAGTATAAACAATTCTTCGCTAAAGCCGAGATATCATCCCCTTATACTTCCTGCGCCACTTCTGCGTTCCCTCTTCGAATATCGAGGCCATCTTTCTATGATGATGACTCAGACACTCAGAAAACGCGACCGAGAGCCGGAAGCTCTGCCGGTCTCCACTGACGTGCAGGAGGCGAAACGCTTCCACGGCGAAGAAACGGGGTGGTTTTGTCAATTAGACAAAACCCTGTCACAAGAAGAAGAGGAATGGGGTGCCAGTGAGGAGGTCATAAACGAAGTCATGAAAAGCCTGGAGGAAGAGATTAGCACGGCTCCTTTCACTTCTTGTCCCTCAAATTCTGGGCATAATTTGGCGTCGTCCGATATTTCCAGCGGCCAAGAAGGTGGAACCGTAGCTTCGGACTTGGGGGATGATCTGTTTTATCTGTTGGGGGCTTCAGATGACGAGCTCGGCATTCCTATGAGCCCTCTTACGAATATGATGGACGAAGTCCGCCAGTCTCCTGAGGAGAAGGCTGATCTTAAATCCATTAGCCAAGTCTGGGACTTCGATGACGATTTTGGAAACTATCAACAGTTTGCAACGTATGACGATGCCCATCAAGCCAGCGAGCTACAAGGTTATGTCCACACAGATTTTGTTTGTCAAAACACGATTTTTGACGGTGATTTTTCTGCGACATGGACTTTGGAAGCTCCCGGTTGCCTGTATTCATAGGTTACTTAAGGTTGTATAAGTGCATACAACGTCGAGGACATTTCATCTTTTACTCCGTTGGTAATTGTATACTAGAATTTTCATAGGTTGGAGACGTTATTTTTACAATCCAGGATGTGTAATTCTTATGATTCTTTTTGAATATTCACATAGATGGGAGACATTATTTTTACAATCCATGATGTGTAATTCTTATAATTCCTTTTGAATTTTTACGAATCTACTTTGTGTAATTTATTTCGAGTTCTCATTCATATAAATTAGTTTTCTTCTCATAAAAGAGAAAAAGTAATTTATTTATATATAAGTTTTATTATTTACTATTAAATTGTATAATAAAATATGATTAGTATTATTTTATTAATAAAGTAATAAAAAAATCTAAAATATTGATTTATAATATAAGAAAACAGATTAACTTTAAAAGTAAAAACTTATTCATGCAATTTTATTCCATATCAAAAATTATAATTCATAGAGTTGTTTTGGAATCCGGTGGAAAAATTTGAGGTGAAATCTTTCATTTAAATTAGTTTTCTGATTGTGTATATGGAGTCAGCACCTTGGAAAACCCTATTTTAGAGCAATTATACTGAAAACCTACCATAAAAACTTCCAAAAAATCACACTAAAAACAATTATTTTTGGTGATTTTTTAATTAATTAATTTAATTAAAATAATAGTAAAAAAAAATTTATTTGAACATAAATTTGAAATTTTCATTATCAAATTATTAAATAAAAATTAAATCTTTACCATTTATCAAATTATTAATTAAATTAAAACTCTAAAAGGCTTATCTAACTATTAATTAAATTAAAACTTTAAACTCTTAAAACTATATTCTAGATAGTTAGATCCTAATTTTCTGGGAATCAAAAGACCATACGTAAGGGTGCCATGGTGGGAATAGTAACTCTGCTAAACTTTCGCTCTCTCAACGCGGATAGAACTTTGAAGCCATTGAGCGGCGATGAAATTGCGCCCTCATCTTTCCAATTTCCGCTGGCAAATCACACCGAAATTGAAATCGACGTCCAAAATTTGAGTGAGAAAAACTCGGGAAAATTGACATCTAACACTTTTTCTCTTTTTTAAATTATTTAGAACCATCAATCACATTTGAATTCGTGCTTCTCGCTTTGCTTCCCTGAATGTGTTTTTTTTATAAAACTTCGATTTAATCGACATATATCCATTTTTTATATTTGATTTAGATTTAGATTTTTGATATCGAACAATTCATTACTTTCTATATTTGATTTGTTTGGTTAAAAATATAAATTTTGCAAAGAAAAACACCATCGATGTATTAATAGACCTTTTAAACTTTATAATTTTAGTTTGACATGACTTCAAAATTAATAGATTATGAATTTACATAGCATTTTTGGAAGGAGATTTGGTTGTAGCATGATAACATTCCACGTTATTAAAGTTTTTTTCGTAAGAAATTTTGACACGCAGCTGTTTTAGGGTTATTTTATTTGGAAAGATTATAATTAAACTTATTTTTTTAAAGTCATTTTCCATCTATTTATTTAAGAAGTGCGAGTGTTTTTCCAATGAGAAATTTATGACTATTAAAGAAATTGGAGATGGAGATCTTGCAAATCTAAATTATTCATGTATTTTGTTTTTTTTTATAATTTGGGAATATAATGGTCTTGTTAGATTTTAGTACTTGTTATAAATATTTATAATAAAAAAATAGCAACACGCAGTTTTTATAAATTTGACAACTTAAATTTATTTTAATAATTTTCATTTAATTGTGTGTAAGAAAACATGTCTCTGTCCATATCTGTTTTTACAAGTTAACATTACATTTAGTGTTAATTTGTAATTTATTTTTATTTAATAATATTAATACACAGTTTTTACAAATTTAACAACCCAAATTTAAATTTTTAATAATTTTCATTCAATTATGTGTAAGAAAACATGTCTATGTCCATATTTATTTTTACAATTTAACATTACATTTAGTGTTAATTTGTAATGTATTTTTATTTAATAATATTAATTTGAGTGAAAAGAAATGCAATATATGCAATGCCATTATATTTTGTATCAATTTTTTTTGTTATAGATTTTTAATACCACATATTTATAAAATCATAACTCATTTCATGTGATAGTTGTTTATATGACAATTTATTTTTAATTAATCAATATAATTATAAAGGAAAAAAGAGCATAACTAATTTTGAAATAAATCTCAATTTTTGTTTTGTGACTATTAATAAGAATATTCTAGAATATTCCATGGATATTAAATCTCCATTATCCATTTGATAATTAGGCATAATCAAATTAAAATTATGGAACCCTCATATACAACAATAAATCATATTGGAGGGGCTCTAAAGGCTTTGATCGACGAAGAAGGACAATTGATTAATAAACTTGAGCAACAACTCTAAAAGAAAAAATATCAAGTGCAATTGTTGGAAGAAGGTGTAACCCTATTTTTTTGTAAAGTGATGATTAAAAACATTCATCATAACAATGTTTTCTTCCTCTCCTCTAGTGATGGACGAAGACATCTGCAATATGAACTTGTCTCATATTATCACAAACTACTTACAAAGTCGACTCCAAAAAAATGTGTTGTTATCAATTACATTATTGCACATATTCCTCACCTCATTCATCGAGATCAAAATGATGCCTTGATGCGAGAAATCTCTTTCTCCGAAGTAGAAGAGGTGGTAATAGAGATGCCCAAATATAAAGCAACAGATCCTAATGGCTTTACAACAAAGTTATTCCAAGCATGTTGGTTGTTTAATAGACTTGGAGTGCATGCTTTGGTTGAAGAATCTTGATGCTTCCAACAGGTATGGTTGAGTCTTAATTCTACTTTCATTACCTTGATTCCTCAAACTAGTAAAGCTGATAATCCCAATAAATTTTGCCATAGCCCTTTGCAATGTTGTATATAAAATTATTTCCTGTGTTATTATGAATCAGATTAAACCCTTATTGAACAACATCATTTCTCCTGAGAAATTAAGATTTGTGGGGGCTCACCAAATTCGTGATGGGATTATTGAATTCCATGAGGTTATCCACTCTTTGAAGATATCTAAACGAGATGGTATGATAATTTAATTAGACCTCTCTAAATCTTATGACAAGTTAAACTAGGATTATCATCCCCAGATCCTTTGATCCTTTGGTTTTTCCCCTTAGTGGATTACCTAGATCAAGTCCCTCATTTCTACCCCCTTTTACTCCATTCTCTTGAACGGTTCTCCTACTGTGACTTTTAGCCCCTCTCATGGCCTTCGTTAGGGAGATCCTATCTTTTATTTTTTATTTATCTTAGTATCTGAGGGGTTTGGTAAATACCTCAAAGAAGAGGGCCACCACGGTATCATTAAGGGTTTTCATCTATTTGGGAATAATATTACTATTACCCATCAACAATTTGTTGATGATATTATGCTCGTTCACCTAGTCCTTTAATGCGGGAGACTTTGGCCTTGAAAACCATACTAAAATACTTTTTGGATGTCTTCGGTATGGTCATAAGAAGGGAAAAATATAATGTTTATTAGTTAATACCAATGCAATTGTCCAAGGATATCTAACTTGACTCCTAGATTTTCATATCAGTGGCCTTGCTAAATACTTGGGCATCCATTTAGTTGACAATTCCTTGATAGTAACATGATGACAAGGAATGCTATAAAAGGTTTCTAACAAGCTTGGTAGTTGGGTGTTTCATTCTCTAAATCTAGCAAGTTAACTTGTTCTACTCAAGTTAGTGCTCCAACTTGTTCCTGTGTGCCAACTATCAACACTAGTGGCCCCAAAAGTTATCTTCAGGCCCATCACTTCCCTTTACATAGACTTTATCTAGAGAGGTGCAAAGAAAGCCAAGAAATTATCACTTGTGGCTTAGGAGAAGTTGTGTATTCCAAAGCTAGCTAGGGGATTAGGACCGAGGGATCTAAAGATTATAAATAAAGCCATGGGCACCAAATTATTTTGGAGGCAGCTTAATAAGGACAATTGATTAATAAGCTTAATTCTACTTTCATTACCTTCATTCCTGAACTAGTAAAGCTGATAATCGCAATAAATTTTGTCATAGCCCTTTGCAATGTTGTATATAAAATTATTTCCTCTGTTATTATGAATCATATTAAACACTTATTGAACAACATCATTTCTAATGAGAAATTAAGATTTATTGGGGGTTACCATATTCGTGATGGGATTGTTGCAACCCATGAGGTTATCCACTCTTTGAAGAGATCTAAATGAGATGGTAGGATAATTCAATTAGACCTCTCTAAAGCTTATGACAGGTTAAACTAGGATTATCATCCACAGATCCTTTGATCCTTCGGTTTTTCCCCTTAGTGGATTGCCTGGATCAAGTCCCTCATTTCTAGCCCATTTTACTCCATTCTCTTGAACGGTGCTCCTACTATGACTTTTAGCCCCTTTCATGGCCTCCGTTAGGGAGATCCTATCTCTTATTTTTTATTTATCTTAGTAGTTGAGGGGTTCGATAAATACCTAAAAGAAGAGGGCCACCAGGATATCATTAAGGGTTTTCGCCTATTTGGGAATAATATTACTATTACCCATCAACAATTTGTTGATGATATTATGTTA
This sequence comes from Pinus tabuliformis, assembly GCA_031772625.1. Classification (NCBI taxonomy): domain Eukaryota; kingdom Viridiplantae; phylum Streptophyta; class Pinopsida; order Pinales; family Pinaceae; genus Pinus; species Pinus tabuliformis. The sequence continues at coordinate 728,512,642 of CM062813.1, forward strand.
TTTCACCTTGTCCTTTAATGCGCGAAACTTTAGCCTTGAAAAGCATACTTAAATACTTTATGGATGTCTCCAATATGGTCATAAGCAGGGAAAAATATAATGTTTATTAGTTAATACCAATGTAACTATCCAAGGATATCTAACTTGACTCCTGGATTTCATATCAGTGGCTTTCTTGCTAATTACCTAGGTGTCCCTTTGGTTGACAATTCCTTGATAGTTACATGATGACAAGGAATTCTATAAAAATTTTCTAGAAAGCTTGGCATTTGGGTGTTTCATTCTCTAAATTTAGCAAGTCAACTTGTTCTACTCAAGTTAGTGCTCCAAGTTGCTCCTGTGTAACAACTATCAACACTAGTGGCCCCAAAAGTTATCTTCAAGCCCATCACTTCCCTTTACAGAGAATTTCTCTAGGGAGGTGCAAAGAAAGCTAAGAGATTGCCACTTGTGGCTTGGCAGCAGTTGTGTATTCCCAAGCTAGCTAGGGGATTAGGACCAAGGGATTTAAAGATTATAAATAAAGCCATGGGCACCAAATTATGGTGGAGGCAGATTCACGGGGGAGAGGATCTTTGGAAATAGATATGGGATGAGAAATATGGTCATTCCTCCTCCTAGTAAAAATTATACAAGCTATGATGTACCCTTTCGGTTCCTCTATTTGGAATTTGGCCTAGGAAAACCTAAGTCTAATTCAAAATCACACCTTCTAGGAGATTAGGAATGGATGGAATCCTTTCTTCTGACAAGATTCTTTGCAACAATTGCCATGCTAAGGAAATCAGGTAGATCTTAGAGAGTTCGAAGCATTACTTCATACCACTATGGCATCACAGTGGAGGGTTTCTGGAAAGGAAATCTGGATTCTACACTATGACATAAATGAAAAACAAAGGATGATTTACTAGAGCACCATGCTCTGAATATTTGGCCTACTTTAGCTTAGGATCTATGATGTCATAAAATCCCCATTGCTTATGATCTACATAAACTCGAATGGGGATACAAATGAAAGGGATGTTCATGCCTAAGAAGACCTAGTTTTTGCTAGTTGGTCATCAATCTCTCCATAGAGAATCTCTCTGGAAAAAACTTTGGATCAATAGTTTTTGGCTTAAGGTCACTTGATTCCTCTAGTTGATAAGAAGAATAAATATAATCACGTGGGAAAAAAATCTAGAAAAGAGGATTTCAAGGCCCCTATTTGTGCCACTTATGTTGGAACCAGGAACAAACTATGGAACACATCTTCAATGGTTTTCCTTTTGTTGAGCTCATTTAGTCACTACATAGGTAAATGTAGTGATACTCCAGAGCTTGTCAGATTTGTAGCAGCAAGGGCCACTTTGGATCAGTCATGAGCATGAGGACAAAACTAATGGGGCATATGGTAGTAGATCGCATGGAGTTCACCGATCAGATAGAGAGGAAGCGATCCAGGATGGCAGATTGTTGGACACACTGGAGAGGAGAAGGGATAGACACAGGTATGACTCTAGTTCTGATTCAGACATGCACTATGATCGTCACCATTATCATCCCTACATGAGGAGTGATTGGGGATACTTACCGGACAAGTTTAAGAAATCAAAGCCACCTACTTTTGATGGACAGGTAAAGAGATCACAAGATGTAGATGCTAGGTTACTTGGTATGAAGAAGTTCTTCAAGTTGCATGACTACCCAGAGAACATGAAAGCTAGGGTGGCTACTTTCAGTCTTAAAGGTAAAGCAGACATCTGGTTGGAAGATGTGAAGAATGTTAGGGACATAAATGAGAAAGATATGAGTTGGAGTGAATTTTAGCGGTTATTCAAGAAGAATTATTTGTCGGAACTATACTTATTCAAGAAGAAGTATTTGTCGGAAGAATTCTTTGAACTAAATATGGGATCCATGACAGATGATGAGTACACCAGTAAGTTCTTATAATTGTTGAGGTATGTTCCTTAACTCAAGGAGGAGAAGGATAAGACTCAGAGATTCATTAGTGGGCTACCGGTTGCATTCAAAGATAGGATTGAATTCGATGATCCTAGATCATTGGATGAGGCCATTCGAAATCTAAATCATTGCTATGAAAAATTGAAGTGCAACACTAAAACTAAGCTAAGATGGAGAGGTAATGTAAAGAACAAAGGAAAATGGGATAAAAAGCGAGCAAGGCCACAGGGTACAGATAATAAGGAGAATGTTGCACCACCTAAGAGGTTCAATGCATCAGATAGAGGACAGGGACATCGATTTGAAGAAAATAATAAGGACGGAGGCTAGAAGACAATAGAGTGTTGGACATGTGGCAAAGATCATTGCAGGTGAGATTATCAGCAAAATCAAGGTGGTATACCTCTGATATATAATGCACAGGAGGCACACACTATTGGAGATGTAGGCCATAGTATTCCTCATATCTATGCAGCCGTGGAGAACAAGTAGGAAAAACACAGGCATCTATCATTGAGATGGACGGTAAGCTTTGTGATCAAGTTATTTCTATTTTTATTGACCCTGGATCTAATTATAACTATGTTAGTCCTCACTTGGTGGATAAGTGTGGTTTGAATAAGGATTTGCATGCAAAATCTTGGTTAGTGCAATTGGCCATATGTACAAAGAAGTGAGTGCATCATTGGGTAAGATCTTGCGGATTTGATTTAAATGGTATGCCTACAACAACGAATTTAAATGTATTACCGTTAGATTCATACAGTATGTTTTTGGGCATGGATTGGTTGTATCTACAGAGAACCAACGTAGACTGCTATGATAAAGCTATTGAGTGTGTTGATGACAATGGCAAACAAAGAGTCTTACAGGGTAAGAAAAAAGCCACATTAGTTAGGAACATAATATTTCACTTTCACGAACGTCGCTAGTTGAGTTTCCCCGGGGGGGCTGATAGGGTGTACACTTTTAATATTATGATTATAAGATATAAATTATTTTGGATTTGATCTATCCTTCTTCAATATTCTTTGGAGATACTTCATCCCCAAACTTCACATCTATATAAGATAAAAAGAGTGATAAGAGTATTAAATAAGAGTTTTTTTTATTAGCCCATATTTAAAGGTCTACTAATTACACTTTTTTGCAATCCCATGGTTGGATTGCATTTAACAGAATATCCATTACATTAAATTGAGTCTGTATATCAAGAAACGTTATTCTTGGATTGGCATGGATAAGGAGGATGTGAGGAAGTGAAATGGGAGGAAGCTACGAAGAGTTAAATACTTGGTAGGACACCAAAGACACAAGAGCAATATGGTTGAGAGTTGCAACAATATGAGACCGTGTTGGAGATGACTAATTGGGGATCCAAATGGCCTATGAGTAGTTTCCACTGGTGTTCTAGTTTAATCCATGTACATTTCAATGGTGACTAAGTTGTCTAGAAGTTGAAACTTTGTTGAACTATTGTTGTTATTTTGAGTGATTTTTATCATCCTTGGATTCCCACTATAAACTAGTTTTGTTCCATTATGATTCGATTTTATTTTTCACTTGTTATGTGTAGTTTTCCATAACCCATAGATCTGAAATGTAAATTAGGTTTATAAATATTATAAATGTAATAAATTAAATTAAAGAGACAAGTAATATGAGATATTTGAAACATACCCTTGTATTATGATAAGAATTATTGGAAACATATTTTTGATACATTTTGAGGAACCTCTTTGGATAGGCTATTCACCCAATATTGCATGAGGACTTGCAAAGTCTTAGTGAGAGAGACATTGGGCTTTCATTTTGAGGCCTTTACTGCTCTCTCATAAGTCTGAGTTTTTCCCTTTTTACTCATTCTTATAGCCTATTATCATTCCCTTTTGTCACAATCCCTTGCATTATGGTCATCACATGCATTATTGCTAACATTGTTTTTTATATTTAGAATATGATTTATTTTTATTTTAAAAGGGATACTTGTCAACTAGATAAACATCTACTCATATTGGAATACAGAATGTGACCCCATGCAATAATATCACTCTTTTACTTCTAGTTACTTTATCTTTCTTTAAAATTTATATAAAATTATGTTATTTCACATGGAAATATCCAAATAATTTATTTCTGGTTCATGGTGAGAATGAAATATTTTTACCACATCTTTCGGGTTGTGATGTCAACAACAAATGGAATGAGCTAAATGAGAGTGATATTTTTTTTGTAAGTGGTTTGACATCAGCCTTGGCATGTGGCTTGAGAAACAAGACCCAAGGCTTCTAAACCATCAAAATCACCCAAGTATGGAACCCAGCTTGAGCCACACCAACCCTTAACATGACTAGATTTTTTCCCACAAGCCCTTAACATGATTAGGTGTTTCCCACGGAGTTCACTAAATGACTTAACAGTACACCCCATCACCGCCTATCTGTGAAAGTGAGATTATTGATATTTTAATATTTTTAATTAAAACTAACCAAATAGGTAATATCCCTTTTTATTTTTAATTATAGCTGGAATTATTTTGCATTTATAAAATATTTCATATTTATTTTAAAAGGGACATTTGTCAAGTTGAGCATGAAATAAATTACACATCTCCCTTATAGTGGAGTATAGAATATGTGTCTGGTCTCAAAATAACTTTAAAGACATTGAGGAAAAAAATTCAAATTTTATGAAAAATTAATATATTTTTTGTTTGTTCGTCAAGTTGGCTTGAGGAGCCACAACCCAAGGGCATCTAAGGGATATCACCCGGCCTGAGCCACACCAACCCTTACGCTTAGCTGACAGGATTTTTTAGCATGTCTCCTCCCCCTAGCATAGGGCACAACCACCCTAGTGAGGTTTGATCTTGAATCACCTTGATGACAAGACGCATCATCAACTAGTTGTGCTAGTAAGACTTGATATGAAAAAATAATATTCAAAATAATATTTTTTTTAAATTAATAATTTTTTCAAAATATAAAATTTATTTAAATAATTTTTCTAAAATATTTATTAACAAAATTACAATATTAATAACAATTAAATTTATAAATAATATTAATATTTATACGATTAATTTAAATCTTTTGGATCAATCAATAATAATAATTGTTCTCTATTTTTTAATAAAAAGTCCAATAATTAAAAATAAATAGAAAATCCTAATTGACTTACCATGACTGTGGTGACTGAGATTGTAAAATTGTGGAAGTCAATCATTAAACATCTACGTTAAAATAAAGGAATGGTTGTTGCGAACCATGGTCAATATTCGGTGTGACCATCAAGTTTTAAAAAACATATATGCCTCGGTTATCACTCATACGTAACAAATAAGATAACAAATATAATTTGTATAATTTTTTTTTAGGATGACACTCACGCGCCCATCATGCATAATTCGAACCTTATCTAAAATTACAATGCATTTTTCCAGGTAACTATGCTCAGCCATTCGTAGTGCATTTGTGGCTTTGCATACGGTAGGTCCCGCTGGGGAGTTGTAGGTAGCTTGAATTGAATTTGATGCCTCGAGTTCCTCATCAAACGATACGGTAACAATGAAAGATGTCAACAGTGACACTCATACATGATAGGCTTTCAATTCCCGGCTACAATTTTTTTGATGATAAACAATTTTTGAATTTAAGCTCATGTGATCTATATCAAGTTTTTGAGAAGATTTTTTGGTTGAAATCACATTATAATACTATTGTCGACGCGTTACTAACCAACGAATTTGGTTCATCGTCACGACAAGTTGAAGAATCAGATCATGGCTGTATAAACAATTATGATAGTGAACGTCAACGTTTGTCTCTATAAACGGAGAGGGAAAGATGGACCCACCAGCCATGTAAGTGCGTTATGAGAATCTGCAATCAGGTTAAGGGTTGTTGATTTCGTGTGCTTATTCTCCCCAAATGAAGACATATTCTAGGAATAGAAATGTAACTCGAGTAGATAAGGATAATTTGAAACATGGTTTCCAAATCTTTTATAGGAAGACATCCTCTAGTTGACACTTTTCTATATCATCCAAAAAATTGTGAATATTATGACAATTTGTGAGAGAAAATCGTTTTTTGACAACTATGTTGTTGGAAATCGACACATCCACGTGTATGATGATATCTTGTTTTTCACAAACTTTTCACAGGAAACGATTCATAGTGCTCCGAGTGTAGTATTTGTATGTGATGGCTTAGGCCATATCCCATATTCAAGGAAGGTTTTGCGCCCAGTGGCCTACTCCGTCAACCAGAATATCTGACATGGATCTAAATTCCAAATAATGCAACACTTATTTTGGCCAATTTCTTCCAAATTTCAAACCAAACAACCTACACTTAATTCATCTCAATGTAGCAAATATAATCAACTGAATATTTTACACATGCGGTTAATTTTGAAATCTTGGATTGCTTTCAAGATCCCATAAAAGAAACCTTGTCAACACCATAAGCGCTATATTTTCAATCTCTAGTGAATATGACCACATGCATTGATTCGATGGTCTCGACAGACACATTACTAATACACAGATTGTGTGACTGCAAAATTTCCTCGTCCTCACTACATGGCCGCCAGACCTGAAGCCAAACAACATGAAAATCCCTTTATCTTCTCCGCCAAATCTTGAAAATCTTGTTGTGTGTGTTCCTGGCTCCCTAAGTTGTATGCCAACATCATTAAATCTACATGAAGTCCTTGACGAGGATAAGGAGATGTCTCTGCAACCACTAGGAGAATGGTGTCCACCACAATCACCTTCCCTTTCTCTGGCAATGCCCAGTGACAATTCTTCAAAAGATTCCTACAGTGATTCACAATGATTATTGCTCCAGTCATCCAAAATCCACTTCATAAAAGATTGCTTAGTTAGTTGGTACTTTATCAAACATGTCTACACCCGCATGCCTCACACTAGGATAGTGAGGAGCATCGGCCAACACATGGAGCATCCATTACCTGCACTCTTCAGTCAGTGAATATGCGAGTTCCTTTATCCATTCACTAGTAGATTTCTGCTACCACAAAATCCAGCAAGACCACGCTGCACGTTCCACTTTCTTGCAAATAATTTCACGCCACACCACACAGGCTTACCATGTTGGACATATCATGAGAGATAACCACATTGGATAGACTTACTTGCTCACCACATTGAATTGTAAACATAAATGTGATGCAGGAGCATGTGACTTAGAGGGAAAAATCTTCAAACATATTCCAAAAATACAAAAAGAAATCTACAGGCAAGGGAGTGGGGTCCTTTAGCCAGCAAGTTTTCATGCTTTTCTAGCTTAGGATAATGATAAAATTAAGAATAAAGATCAAGTTGTAATAAGTCACTTTATGATAAGCTAGTAGCTTTATTGCTTTAAATCACTTATGTAAAAGCCATGCTTTTGTAAAGGATAATGGCCAAGAAGGCTTATCTATTATTTATAAATAAGAAACAACGGGACTCTCAGAAGAGAGAGCCTGGAAGCATTATCATTTGAGAAAAATCTCTCTCTGTTCATTGGAATTAATGACTCTCTATTAACTGGTATTTTATGCATGTATCAGTTCTGATTCTATTGTTTTCCGCATTTATTAATGGTGATTCAATTGTTGTTTTCCAATGAACACTTAAGCGTAGGCCTGTTGGGTAGTTTTCCTTCATATCGGCAATCGCAGGCTCCTTGAGTCATTTTATAGAGTTTGCAGTCAAACTCTGTTTTACACAAAGAAATCGAAAAATATCACTTAGCCAGAGCATAGTTCAAGACTTGAAATTATATTAGATTTGGTTCATACCCATATCGGGTCTGAACCAATATCACATAGCAAAACCTCAAGTGGAGCGGAAGACCATTGAAAACACTGAACTCCGATAGCGCGACACTAATGCAGCCGAAACATTATAGGGAGGCTTTAATAAGTTATTGGGTCCGTGATTGTTATCGCATCGCAAGGTCAGAGCAGGAAGAGCCACACTTTTGGGATATTGGAGTCGCGAATTGCGATCTCCGATAACGACACGTGTTATCGCATCAGAGAAGGAGCGTGGAAAGGGGTTGATAGTGTATATTGCGTATAACACAGGACTTCGAATATTAAAGCATCGATGGTGTTATTTATGGTTAATGCGAAGTCTTGGAAATAAAGCGCTGATAGTGTAATTCCTTTGGGATTACACCAAGACTAATTGAAGCTGTGACAATGTTTTAAAAAGCACCGATAGTGTATTGCATGAACTCCATACAAAAAGCCACGATAGTGTTTTTGTGTAAATCCTGTGGATTTACAGTTCTAATAGGAACAGAGGTCGATTTGTTAATTACAACCAAGCTAGGGGTGATTGGGGAAAACCCATGTGGCTGTCAGTTTTATCGTTAGATGATTGATACGCAACCAGAAGCAGAAAGGGAGGTTCAACCTGAAATTGAAGAATTAATAGCTAGATTTGAGAGGTTGTCCATATCGCTTGCACCCAAGCCACCAAAATGGAAGACTCGCAAATTGGTTGAAAAAGAAATTACAAGAATGCGTAGGATCAAGTCGAACGTGCTTCACATTCCAACACCACTGGCTACTCACTTCTTGATTCTTTTCGATTCCACCAAATAGTCAAAATACGCAGTAGGCCACCAAATAGACAAATTTCCTTGCAAAATGCAGTGAACAAGTGAAATCAAACACAGATTTGGCACTTGCGTTCACCATAGAATCCAGCTCCCACATCCAACACGAGTCACACTTTCCTCACACAGTCGTCATCCCACTCAGATCATAGGACAACAGTTCTCAGACAACAACATGCACAACATGCCTCCAACAACCAACAGAAATCGCACTTGGCTCACACGACCCTTGACTCTCACTTGGTCACACGAGCCTCGACTCAGCTTAGTGCTCAACATTCAATAACTTTCGCTACTTCGTACATAGCACAAATAGTGATCTCCATTTTCGCAGGGGTCATCCACAAACAATAATGTTTTAAATTTTAATACTGGGTAGTCTATAAAATGCAAATTTGCTATTCAAAAATTGGTTGGAATTTGGTAATTTAAAAATAAAATAAAAAATCTAATAGTAAGGAGTGTTTGAATCCCGTGGAAATGGATTAGCACCATAAAAACCCTTAAAATTCTCAAAATTTTCCAATCAAATTTGAGACTCAATTAAAGTACGACCTTTAATATGCTTACCTACCTTATGTCTCACAACGTTATGTCTTACAAGCAGCTCCACAACACCGATACACCTCGAAGAGTCCATAGTTCCAATAATCCAACACGGTCAAACTTGCTGGCTCTTCGATACACCTCAACAACGACCAATTCCAACATTCGAAAACACAACACAGTCAAACTTCTCAACTCGATCTCCTTGTCAGTGTTGAAGTTAATGGGGACTATTTTATTACTAGAGAGAGTTTGTTTATTTGTTGTACATGTGTCCCTAGATTAGGATTAGTTCTTAGTTTCTAGGAGTTAGTTCCAATCTCTCTAAAATCGTATAACTTATATATTTCTGATTTTATGATTAACGAGAAAGAGCATTCTCTGCTTTGGGCACTCTCTTGGTGTAGCTTGCTTACCTGTGAGCTCCTAGTTTCATATTATAATTTTCAACTCCCATATTTTAACATGGTATCAAAGATGGTGTGTCTTAGTGGCTGATTTGAGTGCCTTTTTGGTTGGTGTGCCTTAGTGGCAGATTTGCGAGCCTTTGCGGCTGGAGTTCCTTAGTGGCAGATTCGAGGGCCTTAATGGCTGGAGTGCCCTAGTGGAAACTTTGAGGGCCTTAGCGGCAACAATGAAGTGTTGGTAGCTAGGGAGCCTTAGTTGATCTGGATATGAAACTACTTGAGGTTTATGTAAATTGCAGGTGATTAAATTTGAGTTTTGAGGCTCTTATGTTAAATTCATAAACACATAAAACATGAATTTGAACTGCAAAATTTGCAGAATAATGTAGACAATACCACCATAACAGTAAACAAAAAACAACAAGTGATGAAGGACTTCACCCCTCCTGGGCTACGTCTCTTTTTCCAACTTCCACACTTGGGCCTATATCATTATGCTCATAAAATTAGCGATTAGAACATGTTATAGTGCTCAAATGGTTTCAAAAACAACTCCATTGGCATCATAACTGCCAAAAACCGCTGTCTAGCCTCTTTCGGCTCCTAAAAAGACCAAAAGATGCAAAAGATATCCTCTCCCAAAGTTTCTCTCCTATTCGTTCTACAAATCGACCACCTGGTTAACTACTCCACAATTCCACCCTTGGCAACCACATGGAGCGACAATTTTGTCTCACGCCAGCAAGATTCCCATTGCGCTAGGGGCAATTTGTTGCTTCATTAAATTGGCCACGTCGGCCATTGAACGACTTGAGGTGCACCACATGGTGGAATTTCCATCATTGGTTTCAGGGATCTATTGGTGCTCCCAGTTTTGTGCTCGGTCACGGCAGAGGGTTACATGCATTGTGGAATAATGCCGCGGGGCTAGCTCCCATATGATTTTCTCCTGACTCTCGCGTTGGTCATATGACATTTGAAACTTGGGTTGCGGTATTGTGTTCTCATGGGCTGGGCTAGGGCCTAGCCCTTAGCCCCCTGCCCATGGTCCCATGGCGCTAGGGTGGCTAGGGGCCAGGCCTTAGCTTGACCCCTTCCCAAAAACGCGTCATTGTAAAACTTAAATGCATTTTGGTTGCAATTGTTTAACAAGAACCATTGGATGGTATATTGGTGAGGCCCACGGTTAGTGTATAGGAGGTCATGGCTTAAAGCGTCCAGAGTTGCAATTCCACCCTTAACAAAATTTTGGCCACCCTGAGGAAGCCACGTGGCAGCCACTAGTTGGCCCACGTGGCACTCCCTTATTGGCCACGTCACCAAACCATAAGCCAATAAAAATTCACCAACTGCATCCAACCCTAATGTGCCAATTGTCAAAGAGATTAGTCCTTTATCTAGTCACTTCCGTGTCAGCAGGCCCAGTTAGATGCACAAACTATTGGCTGGGCAACCTGCAAATTACCTTTTTGAAATTTTAGTTGTTTCCACAAATGAACAGATTGTGTTTCTAGGAGCATACAACATCCGTTTTCCATGAAACAAGTTGCATTAGATTCATAATGATGATATCTATCAATTCATTCCATTCTGGAGCCACTCCAAAAAAATTCATTTTTGAGCATATTTTTTATCCAACGGATCACTCCTCCCCACTGGAAGATTTTGGACACCAAAATATCTTTATTACTAAAAAAATAGATGAGGGTATAGCCCCCTCGCTCTTCTAGTCTCAACCCACTGAAATTTTCCCGAATTCAACAATTTGTGTTTTTCATGAAAACTGATCTTTTTCCTTGATTCTGGACACCCTGTCTTGCTGTTGTAGATACCATCTTGCTGCAAATTCCTAGAATTTGCAGAACAACAAACTGTCCTTGAAGGAACAAACCTATTCCTTCCTTAATTTTCAATCAAAGTAAACTTAAAAAACTTGAAATTCTTCTCACCTCGAACACTGTCGACATGACGATGTTTAGCTTGTCTTGCCTTGTACTTGGCTCGACTCTTGATCAAGTGTTTTCACCATTTCCATGGACCAATTTGAAACCCTGAAGAAGAACTTGTGAGACCTATGCCTTCTTTGAAGCTTTCTATTTGACGTTTTCACTCTTTAGCACCGACATCTTGTTCTCATCACTGTTCAACAATGATGTATGTTGCTGCACTTTTTCCTCATCTTGTTTATCTCTTTTAGGAGGCAACATGTTAGAACCTTGAAAAAAATTATTAAAACCATTAGCAACCTTAATGAAATTAGATTTTTCATTTGATTCATTTCCTTTGAAAGGCCTCATTCACAAAATCTTGATTTTTTAACATTAACAAAGCAAAATTTTGACTTGCATTCACAATTCTCTTCATTTGTCCAACATGCATAAGAAACAAACTCATCTTCTTACGATGCACTCAAACTATGTACTCAATTCCCTTCTTGAATAAGTGATACTTATTCTCATGTCGATGAAAAATTTCTCTCCTATCATAAAGGTATGGGCTTCCCAAAACTACACCACACATATCTAATTTCTCTACATCAACCTCTACCTCATCTATGAAATTTGCAATAATGGCGAATTTCAATTTACACTTTCTAGTTACTTGTAACTGTACATTGTCACACACCTAACCTAAAGGATAGGGCCTATGATGTGGAATAGTTTCCAAGTTCAAACTTTTGACAATGTTTTCAGAGATGAGATTAGCTTGAGAGACACTATCAAAAAGAGTGCCAATTTTGGTATGCTTTGAAACAACTCTAATGTGGAAAATTTCAATTCTTGTTTCATCATTTTGAGTATCATTGGAACAAATTGAAGAACTAGTGCTTGCTATGTTCTTATCTTTCAAACCCATCATTGTAATCTTGGTTTCATCTACTGAATCAGAACCTAAGTCATGTTCTATAATTGTAGTTGTTTTCTCCTTCTCTTTGTTTTTAAGTTTGTTGGGTCTCATTTCTAGATGGAGTTTACAACAATGATCTTCATCATGGCCATCTTTAAAACAATGTTTGCATGCGATTTTTTCTTTTTCCACCCTTTTCCCTTAAACTTTCCCTTTCCTTTTTCTCCAGTTCCAAGGGAACTCTCACTTTTTCATCTGAAATATTTTTCCCTCTTGCTTCTAGATGTGTGGCCTGAACACAAACCACATCTAAATTTTTGGAATTGAACATGAGAATAGTGTGCCTTAGATAAGTATGTAAACCTCCAATATACCCAATACTAGTGCTCTTCTCCTAAACTCATGAGTATAGTTTTGAACACTTTGCCCTTTTAATTGCCTAAAATTCTGCCAAACCATAATAGCCTTTTGCATATAAGCTAATGGATAAAATTGTCTTCTAAGTGCAACAATAAAATCAATCCAAGAGGTTGAGACCTTACCATGTTTTTTCATATCCTCTTGTGTTTTGGCTTCCCACCAAATCAGTGTTGCACTCTCCAATCTTAATGAAGCCAACTGAATCTTTGTTTCATCATCCTTGATGTTTTGTATCCTGCAATATACTTCAAGTTGATGAACCCAATTATCTAGTATTTCAACATTAAACTCACCATTATACATAGGCAATTCGAATTTAATATCAAGTTTCAACAAGGGAGTTTTACCATGTCCCTTTCGAGTATGTGGAGGTGTTTGTGAAAGGGTTGTTGTGGAAGAGGATGAAGATGAAGGTGAGGATGGAGGTGACAATCATGGTGGAGAAAATGGTGGTTTATCACCATTCCCTTTAGGAGGATTTTCTTCATCTCCTCCTTTTCCTCCTGAAGAATCCTCTCCCTTTGGAGGCTTGGAGCTCTCACCTTGCAATATTGTGTTTTTCTCTTCGTAGAGAACTTTAACCATATGGGCCATGTCAAAAATGCTTTTTTGAAAGCCTTCTCATCCTCTGACATATTATTAGGCCCTCCTTCATGTGACATGCTTAATGAAGCTTCAGGTACAATTTGAGGTGAAATTTGTCATGGAGATTGTGGGAAATGTGCTCTTCTTGTCCTTGTTCCAACTTGAGAACCTGCACCCACAATCTTCCCTTCTCCTCTCTTGAGATTCAACCTTGTAAGCATCAGAACACTTGCAAAACAATTGAATCCTCACAACAACAATGAACCTAAGCTCTAATACCAAACTTCATCTGAATATGAAACTGCTTGAGTTTATGTAAATTGTAAGTGATTAAATTTGAGTTTCGAGGCTCTTATGTTAAATTCATATACACATAAACCATGAATTTAATGTTCAGAATTTGCAGAATAATGCAGACAATACCACCCTCGCAGTAAACAAAAAACAGTAAGTGATGAATGAGTTCACCCCTCCAGGTCCAATGTCCAATGCTTGGGCCTATATCATTATTCTCATAAAAATAGTGATTACAACATGTTACAGTGCTCAATTGGTTTCAACAACAACTCCATTGGCTTCAGAGCTATAAAAAACCCCTATCTAACCTCTTCCTGCTCCCAAAAAGACTAACTTGCAAAAGATATCCTCTCCCAAAGTTTCTCTGCTATTCGTTCTACAAATCACACCACCTGGTTAAATGCTCCACAATTTATGCCCTTTGTGACCACCTGCAGTGAGAATTTCGCCTGCGCCGGGGGTAACTTGTTGCTTCATTAAATTGGCCATGTCGGCCATTGAACGACTTTAGGTCTGCCACATGGTAGAATTTCCGTCGTTGGTTTTAGGGTTCTATTGGCAGTCCCAACTCTGCGCTCATTTACGATAGAGGGTTATATGCACTGTGGTATAATGCCGCAGGGCTAGCTCCCATATGATTTTCTCCCGGTTCTTCGATTGCTCGTATGGCATTTGAAACTTGTGATGCAGTGTTTTCTTCTAATGGGATGGGCTAGGGCCTAGCCCTTGGCCCCCCGCACGCGGTCTTGTGGAACCGGGGTGGCTATGGGCTAGGCCTTAGCATGACCCATTCCTAAAAATGTGTCATTGTAAAACTTAAATGCATTTTGGTTGCAATGGTTTAACAAGAACCATTGGATGGTGTATCGGTGAGGCCTGCGGTTAGTGTACAGGAGGTCACAGTTTTGAACCTCTGGAGTTGCAATTCCACCCTTAACAAAATTTTGGCCACCCTGAGGAAGCCACATGGTAGCCACTCGTTGGCCTACATGGCACTCCCTCATTGGCTACGTCACCAAACCATAAACCGATGAAAATTCGCCAACTGCATCGAACCTTATTGTGCCAAGTGTCAAAGGGATTAGTCTTATGTCCAATCACTTCCCTGTCAGTAAGCTCAATTAGTTGTACGGACTGCTGACTTGGCAACCTTCAAACTCCCTTTTTGAAATTTTAGTTATTTCCAAAATTGAACAGATCGCGTTTCTGAGAGCATATGGTGTTTGTTTTCCGTGAAACAAGTTGCGCTAGATTCAGAATGACAGTATCTATCCATTCGTTCTATTTTTGAGCCATTCCAACAACTTTCACATTTGAGCATATTTTTTCTTCAACGTATCATTAGTGGCTAGTTAATTCAAGACCCCTGGTGTCTGGAGAGCCTTACTGACTGGTTAATTCGAGAGCCCTGGTGGCTGGGTGAGTGGAGCCTTAATGGATGGAGAGGAAAAAGCATTTCTCTGCGTAAAGTCGTTGCAACGCGGATTTTTACCTTATTTTTCTCATTGGTCAAAGAAGGGTAAAGTTCCTACAGCACGGGATTTTGGGGTGAAAAGCACGCTAAACATGTTCCCTTAGAGTGATCTTTGGCAGCACAAGGAAAAAGCGTGGGTCTGATAGCTAAAAAACACGTTGGCGTCAAGTAATAATGATTGGTTCGGTCGATCAAGGTGGATTGGGGCCCAGATCAATGATTGGATCATGGATTGTCTGGATCGGCTCAGATCTAGGACTTTGTATGTCGTAGATACCGAGATTGTTCATATCATTGTTGAGATCCAGTTGAGGATTAGATTAGATTCGAGTCTTAGAGATCGCCTATAATATTTCCCTCGTTGTTACGTTTTTTCCCTGTTTTGTTTAGATCACCTATGTATTTTTTACTGTTGTCCAGATCAACTGTTGGAGATTAAGGATCTAGAGGTAGATCCATAGATCAGTTCGGTCACAATGAATAATCATATGGCAAAAACTTACCTGAATGAGAGCAATAAGCTCGACCGGATGAATTATTCAAGTTGGAAATTCAAATTGTAGACATTACGTGAGGGGAAGAGTGCATGGGAAATTGAAAACGGGGATGAAATGAAGCTGACTTCAAGAGGAGGTGGAACAACAACAACAATTTAGGATTGGTAGAAGAGGGAGAACAAAGCAAAAGTGTTGTTGAAATTATCAGTGAAAGATTGTATTATCCATCACATCAGAGAGTGAAAATGTGTAAATTATATATGGGAAACTCTCAAGGATTTGTATGAGATAAAGAATACAAATCACTTATTGTTCCTGAAGAGTAATATCCTCTCCATTAGAATGGAGGAGAATGAATCAGTCACTACATTCATCTCTCGTATAAAAGAGCTTAGAGACAAGTTGGGCGATATAGGGGAGAAAATGGAAAACACTGATCTTGTCACAATTACCATGAATGGTATGACTGATGATTATCAGATGTTTATTACAAGCTTGAACACCAGGGAGAAAGCCCCCAATTTCAAAGAATTGACAGGGATATTGATGCAAGAGGAAGAGAGGTGGTTAACTATGAAACCCTAGAATTCAAATCTCACATTGATGACAAAGAAAAAGCCTTTCAGAGGGAATTACGACACAGGACAGAAAGGCGGTGGCACACCCCAGAGAAAACCACCTCAAGGTATGTCTTCAACCAGATTTGATGCAGGAATCAAATGTTTTTACTGTGGTAAATCTAGTCACATTGCTAAAAATAGTTATAAGAAGAAAGGTGATGAAGCCAGGCAGAGGCAGAAGAAACATACAAGGCAATTTGCTGATGAAGACTAGAATCATGAACTTAGATTGTTTGTGTCTGATTCTTCTCTTTCTATAGAGTTTGATGAGGTCAAAACTTGGTTTTTGGATTCGGGAGCATCCACTCACATGACAGGTAACAGGCACTGGTTTGAAAGTTTTAAAGAAACCAACAGTGGTGCTAATATCTACCTTGGTGATGATAGAGCTTACCATATCAAAGGACATGGAGACATTCCTGTGATTTTGCATGATGGGAATATCAAATAAATCTAGAATAGGATGTATGTACGAGGAATTAAAAATAATTTAATCTTTGTTTCAATTATTGTAGATTGGAACCAGAAGGTAGAGTTTTTTAAAACCTATTGTGTCATCAAGGATTTGCTAGATAAATAGAGATCGATTTCATCTAGAATTTGAGTTGGAGGCATGTACAATTTGAATGTCACAAGCCTGCCATACCAATCGTTGACTTCAACAACAATGACAACAGAGAATATTTGGCACCAAAGATTCAGACACGTCAATCTTCCTGATTTAGTGCTGCTACAAAAACAAGGTATGGTGAATGGACTCCCTGTTTTAAAAAATGCACATTTTTATTGTGATGGATGTGCACTTGGAAAGATATACAGAGATGATTTTCCCTCAAGTTTAAATAGAAGAAAGAGAGATATCCTAGAACTTGTGCACACTGATATATGTGGACCAATGCAAACAGGATCATTAGGAGGATCATATTATTTTTTATTATTTATTGATGATTTCACAAGATATACATGGGTATATTTTCTCAACGATAAAATTCATACATTTGAATATTTTAAAGAGTTTAGAAGTATTATTGCAAAACAGGCAGGGAAGGACATCAAAATTTGCCGCTCAGATCAAGAGGGAGAATACAAGCTAGGTAACTTCATCGAATATTGTAGGGACCAGTCCAATGAAGAGCCTTGACCTTACGACTCCATTCAAGTCTTTATATGGTTTTAAGCCTGCAGTTAGCCATTTAAGAGTTTTTGGTTCAAATGCTTTTTCTCATGTTCCTAAAGAGGATAGGAAGAAATTGGATGTGAAGGCCATCAAATGCATATTTGTAGGGTATTTTATTGAGTTTAAAGCATACAAATTGTTTAATCCATCTACTCACAAAGTGTTTATGAGTAGAGATGTTATATTTCATGAGCAGGTTGATGAAGAAAACAGAGACAAAGGCTATGTGGAGTGGCACATTCCGTTGCTGAGTGAGGAAAAAAATGAGTAAATTAAATACATCCATGTGCAGCAACAACAACAACAACAACAACAAAAGGAAGAGACTAGTGATGCAGGTACAGTTAGTAAGCCAAGTCTGCTAAGGAGTGAACAAGATAGATTTGAGGCAAGTTCGCCACTGAGGAGGTTAGGTAGGAAAACTCAATTACCAAGAAGGTGTAGAGACCATGCTATTATAACTCGTACTTTAAATTTTATTGAGCCCTTAAATTATAAAGAAGCAAGTCAGTATGATGAATGGAGCGCAACCTGGAAGACGAATATGAGTCAATACTTAAGAAAAAAACCTACGATTTAGTTGAATTTCCGGAAGGGAAAGAATATATAGGTCGCAAGTGGTTATATAAGCCTAAATTTAAATCAAATGGTAGTGTAGACAAATACAAAGCTAGGTTTGTAGCTAAAGGTTACTCACAAAGAGAAGGAATTGATTATGAGGAAACCTTTGCTCTGGTAGATAAGTTAAACACTATTAGAATGTTGATAGATTTAGCTACAAAACATCATTGGAGTCTACACCAACTAGATGTGAAGTCTGCATTTTTAAATGAGAAATTAAAAGAAAATGTTTATTTAAAACAACCTGAAGGGTTTATCAAATAGGGGCAGGAGATTTTAGTCTGAAAATTAAAGAAGGCATTATATGATTTAAAATAGGCACCCAGGTTGTGGTATACTGTGTAAAAGGAGAAAAAATGACTGAAATTTGTATACTGTGTTTGATGAAAAGGGGAAAATTATTTTGGTTTGTTTATATGTAGATGATCTAGTTATTACAGGAAATGTTGATGTGTTGATTAAAGAAATCAAAGTGGAGATGTCACAAGTTTTTGAAATGAAAGACCTCGGAGAATTACACTATTGTTTGGGTCTCGATGTTTGGAGGGACTCTGGGAAGACTTTTCTCACTCAAGTGAAGTATGTTAGAGGGTTATTGAAAAAGCTCATAATGGAGCAATGCAAAGTTGCCTTAGTGCCTTTACAAAAGAATCTTAAACTTCAGATGGAGGATGATTCCAAAGAGGTGGATGCTACATTGTATAGGCAACTAGTTGGGAGTCTGATTTATTTGACTACAACTAGACCTGACTTAGTATTTTCAGTTAGTATGTTAATTCAATTCATGTCAAAACCTCTTGAGAATCACTGGGTGGCAGCAAAAGGTGTCTTGAGATACCTTCAAGGAACCATTGATTTTGGTATTAAGTACACTGACCTTTCTGATGTTAATTTGACAGGTTTTTCAGATTGAGACTAGGTAGAAAACTTGGATGACATAAGATCCATAATAGGTCATGCTTTCAATATTGGGTGTGGGGTAATTGCTTGAAGCAGCAAGAAACAAAGTATTGTTTTCTTATCTTCTGTAGAAGCGGAGTATCAAGAAATGCGCAGGCATGTGTGAGGTTATTGGGTTGAGGAGACTTCTCCATGATTTTGGAGAAGAGAAAAAACATGCAACAATAATCACATGTGAAAACCAAAGCTCCATCAACCTGGTGAATAATCCTATGTTTCACAAAAACACAAAACATATTGATACTCAGTTTCACTGTGTTAGAGAGAAGATTCGGTCTAAAGAAATTCTTGTTGAATATTGTAATACTTGTGATAATGCAGAATATATTTTTACAAAGCCTCTTGGGAGGATTAAATTTGAAATGTTTATGGAGATGTTAGGAATTCAATTGAACCCTTTCTCTATTAAGGGGGGACATTGAAATTAATGGAGAATATTGTGTTATTGGAGAGAGTTTGTTTATTTTTTGTACGAGTGTCCTTAGTTTAGGATTAGTTCCTATTTTCTAGGAGTCAGTTCTAATCTCCCTAAATTTATGTAACTTATATATTTCTGATTTTATGATTAATGAGATAGAGCGTTCTCTGCTTTGGGCAGTCTCCAGGTGCAGCTTGCTCACCTATGAGCTGCTAGTTTCAGATTATAAGTTTCAGCTCCCATATTTTAACAGCTCGTTCTCCACACCCACAATAGGCACAACAAGAACCTCACATCTAATAAGAAGATGCACACAACACTTTCTTCTTTAAATGGTTCAACACTTCAGTAACCCAGACTCTCTTTCACTATCTCATACCTCGATCTACTCTTACATGTTTCACCTAGACTCTCTTGTGAACAAGACTTTGATATCAAATTAAATTAAAATCATGTTTTGATTAATCAAATAATATTATAAATATTAATACAAAAAATTTAATTTCAAAATATTAAAACTATCTCAAATCCAATCCAATTCTTTGGTTGAAAAAATATCAACCACACTCCCAATTAAAAAAGTTAAATAATTTTCTTAATTAATAATTAGAAAATATTTAATATACTCAACCGTAATGATTCCACAGAAAGTAAACTTAATAGTTACATATTACTCCAAACTCATACACCATCTCATATAAAAAATAATTATTTACTATTTTCAAAATATAAAAATCAATAATGAATGAAAAGTATGCACCGGAAAGAAACTAATGTTGAGATATGTTTTTGTTTTTTCACTTGTGGCAATAATGGAAATAAATTATGACAAAGATGGTGGCATCTATAATGTCCCTAAAGTAATCTAAAGTCTAGAAGACATAGACTTTTATTATAGTTTAATAAATTATATTACTAAAGCGACACTTACACCCTAATAAATAACTTCCAAAATTGAACAAAAATCTAATAATAGAAAATCACATCCCAAAACCAAGTAAAGCAAAGAATCTACCTAAAACCATACTTCTCGTATAAGAAATGGCAAATAAATACAACACTTTCATGTTTTAAACTTTATTCATTCTATAAAGTTTTTTACTTTAATATTAGAATTGACCTCATGATGGGTATAGTGTGTCCTTGTAAGCTTTGTACTTTACCAATGGAATTGAGTTTAATACGTATAATATATGTATAAAATACTTGTTTGGCCTAACAAAGGTTGTTGAATAAAATTATGCTTTTATAGGGCCATACCTACATAAATAAATAATATTTTTTTTATTTGTAAATATAAAATTTCCCGTTAAAATAAGCCCTGATCCACGATTTCATACTCAATCTTATCTACTTTCCCCCCCTATGGTGACTTTCAGTGGACTAGAGAGACTAGACAAGGAGATCCTCTTTCTCCATACCGATTCATCTGGATGGCGGACTCCCTTGGTAGGCTTATTGATTAGGGAGCAGCTTCGGGACTTGACTCCAGTTTCCATCTCTCACAATCCATGCCTACCACTTCTTTTGGGCTGCCATTATTCACTGGGCGGTGCTCTAAAGCCCTTTGGGGGCTGGTGTTGAAGTGTACTAGGCAAAGGTTAAAATAAATTGTATTGTTTATATCAATGGATAGTGCATCTACATTTTGATATTTTTCCTTTTTTAAAGATCGGAAGAATTTATAAAACTTTTAATAAAAAGCATCAACTTCGCATAATCTAATCCAAACTCGCTAGAGCACTATACGTCTAGGAATTACATGACATGACACAACATGTGATGAAATGAAATAATTTCCCACTACCTTCATCTTTTCTGAATACGTCATGAGTGGCCACTCTGGCCACTCTCTAATAATGCGTATAACCATCCATGTCAATTCATGGCTACGTTACCGTAAGATATATAAGATCTTTGTTAGTTTTGGCTTATGTAACATCCCTCCATGACCTCACATAAAGATGCAGGGAGTTAGAATTTTTTACACAAATTACCCACGAGTAATTATCTAAATCATTATTCCAGTTCCTCATTAACCATTAGATATGTTCATCAGTGCATAGAGTAAATTTTTATACAGGAATAGTAAGTTTCATAACTATTAACAACCAATGTTGTAGTATATTAACATAAACTGTATGATGAGCTTTGCATCCATTTCATGATTCCCTTAACCATAATTAATCACATACTTGAAATTATGAACATCACATCAGGAAAGGAATAAACATCATCAACTGACACAATAATCAATCACATCATTGAAAACCGATATAGCTTGGAAACCCCGTAGGGTGAAAATTAGCAAACGTTTAGTTTTATTATTAAACACTCATGAGGGTATTCACCCCTCACTCAATGGATTATAAGGGAGTCCATCCCTTAACCATTGTCATAAATTTTTACAAAGAAATATCATTAAATAGAACATATCTTGTTACAATAATCATGATATCATTTATCCATAAATATTCAATATCTATGTGGCCTCATGGTTCCATCAGTGGACCATCCCCAAGCTCGCACTCATCTGCATGGACTATTCGTTCTTTACCTGCCACAATATTTAAAACATAAACTATCCTTTGCACAAGTCACCATCATTTCTTGCCATTATTGTTGTCAACATACGTTGATATCATGATTACATAAAGTATTAATCAATCAATAATCAATCTTTAATAGTGTTTCTTCAACATCTAGTCATGTTCATCCAGGTGGAAATTGGTAGCCACCGACCTATTCCACTTAGACCCCCACCATTGTTTCTTTCAGTGTTTTAGTTTCCTTAATTGTAACACAATTTACTATTTTTGGCAGTTTTTCAGGTCTTGAACTTCCAAAGCCATTTTTAGGCCATAAACAACGTTTTTTGGGAAAAACGTCGGCAATGAATATTTGATTTTAAATTATTATTCATTGTCAACAGTTGTGATCCTCGGATAGATCTTTCTAACGAGGTATTGTGTGCACCAAGTGAAAATCGTATGCCAAATTTACGACCCTGAGAAGTTGATGTACCAATTTACCCCAACGGGGCCCATAGTTTGATGTTTGATCTCCTAGGGTTTGGTTTTTGGATGTTTGGGGTTTTCCATTATTTCTCAATAATAAATAGGTCTTCAAGCCTCTTTGTAACACAATTCAGAGGCATGTAGCCTCCACATATCTTCTCATAGGTAAGCTACCATCTTCCGAGCTAGTTTATTTCCATTATGTATGTAAGCATATTTTAGTTCTTTGATATTAATGAAATGAAGTTTTATTTTTGATGCATCTTTGTGTTTATGGTTATATCTGTAATTTTTTGCGTTCCTTTTTAAATTAATATCAGTGGTATCAGAGTGGTCTGCTCTTTATCGATCCTACTTTCCATGTCCCCAACGAGGTTGGGGTATAAGGAGTTAGGGCTCGATCTGATTGAACCTTTGCAAGCTCAACCTCACAAACCTCGACGACGGTCCACGGGGGAAAAAAATAAAGGTGAGGGAGTAGGAGATCCTATCAAAATATTGCTCGAGGAGTCCCTCGAGAAATAAAGGAACGCAATGATGGATAACTTTTCCCAGATCCTTCAACGGTTGCCCATCCACGCCACACCCACATCCAACAGCCACTCTAGAGGTGCCACTCCTTTTAAGGTATAAGTAAACTTTGACATTCCCATATTTGAAGGCCAAATAGATGCATACCCCTTAGATAAATGGTTAAATCTGTTAGAAGGATACTTTTCTATTCATGATTTTTCCAATCGAGAAAAGAATTTTTTTCCTCTTCTCAAAGTTGCACCCCACATTAAGGACTGGTGGGAAACCTACTGTGAGAGGAAGGACGAAAGTACACCCTCACTATTTTCAACCGCACCCACTGGGAATTCACTCCGGGATGCCATCAAGGAGCGGTACTACCCTGTTGGGAGCTATAAAGATAAATACATAAAGTGGACCATGCTACGGCAGGGAAGGGACTAAGATGTGCCGAAGTTTACCAATGTTTTTTATACCCTTCGCACGAAGTTGGGTGTCACGGATTCTAAGAAACATTTGGTACTCAAGTACCGTGACTGCCTACAAAAGTACATCTAGGAGGAGATGGAGTTCCTAGACATCTTCTCGCTCAGCACAATGTACCGATACGCTATCAAGATTAACCAGAAGCTTAAACAAAAAAAACAAGACTTTGGATTTGCGAATCTGAAGCAAGGGAAAGGTGCCCCCAAACTGCAGAAGAAAGGACAAAGCCAAGGCGGGGGGGCCCAGGAAAACCTGCCAAAGCCGCAAGAAAAGAAAAACACCGCAAAGTTGAAGAAGGACATGGGAAAGTGGGGTGTGTTCCATAAGAGCTCCACTCACAACATAAGTGAGTGTTGGGCCAAGCAATGACTAGTGGCCGAGATGAAGGCTTCTAAATCAGAGGCATGTTCTGAATCTGAGTCAGAACCCAACAAGGGGAATGACAAAGGGAAGCATATTATCGATGCGGATCCCAATGCCATTTTTGCCACCACGAAGATCCAGAAGGAGGAACCCAAAGATCTAGAGGAGGAGGAGCGCCTATTCCACTTTGAGATGTGGGTAAAGCGTTCCCCGCATCAATTCATTGTCGACAACGGGAGCCAAAAGAACATAATTTCAAAAAAGGTCATGAAGAGGGTGGGCTTACCAACCACAACACATCCACAACTGTACACCATCGGGTGTCTTCACCAAGGACAGGATCTTCGTGTCAGCCAGCAATGTCGTCTTCCATACAACATCAAGCCCTTCACAGGTGAGGTATTATGTGACATTGCTTGTCTTGATGTTTGTTATGTATTATTAGGTCAACCATACTTGTGGAAGTGACATGCTGTGTATGAGTCAAGGCCTCACGCTGTTAACGTTACCTTGGTAAATAAGTTGTACAAGATATCGAAGGTAGCACCGCTTACCGCCATCTCTTTGTTTACTGCAAAACAATGCAGTAAGCTCATTTCCAAAACCAGGAAATTTGTTTTCTTGATGATACGCCCTCAGGGAAAGAAGAAGACAATGGACAAGACCACTAGACAAGGCCCCTCCGCACAACAACAACATATGGACAAGGTCATGGAGGAGTACGAGGACATCTTCACCTCCCCTGCAGGGGTGCCTTTTCATTGTCAGGTCAAGCACTCCATCGATCTGACCCCAAGTGCAGCATTGCCCAATGGGTTAATCTATCAACGCTCTGTTATGGAAATCAAGAGGCAGATTTAGGAGCTACTATAGAAAGGTCACATTCGGCCAAGTTTATAACCCCATGGGAGACCGATCACGTTGGTAAAAAAGAAGGACGGGACTTGGAGACTCTGTGTTGACTATCAGCGCTGAAAAAAATCATTGTCCGGAATAGGTACCCGATCCCACAGATTGATGACCTTATAGACCAACTCAATGGGGAAAAATATTTCAGCAAGATCGACTTGAAGTCCGAATATCACTAGGTACTAATGGAACCCTCTAATGTATGGAAGACTACCTTCAAAGCCAAGGTGGGCCTTTTCGAATGACTAGTTACACCTTTCGAGTTGACGAATTATCCTGTAACCTTCATGAGGCTCATGGATGACATCTTTCGACCATTCACCAACTCATTTATAGTGGTATACTTGGATGACACCCTGATATTCATCCATAGTTGGGAAGAGCACATCCGACAGGTTCTCCAAACACTGTAGCAACACAAGCTAGGTGCCAATTTGGAGAAATGCACTTTTGGTATGACCCAAGTTCAGTATTTGAGATACATTATTGATGAACGGGGGGTGCATGTGGATCCAGCCAAGATCTAAGTCATTCTGGATTGGCTAGCCCCAACCACTCTGATAGAGATATGTAGCTTTCTAGGTCTTGCTAATTTCTACCGTAGGCTCATGTTAGGGTTCTATCATATAACTTGGCCCTTAAGTCAAGTCACCAAGGGAGGAGTGAAAGAAAAACTCTATTTTTTTGAATCTCAATAGAAGGTGTTTGTAGAGTTGAAACATTGCCTATGCTCTGCACCATTTCTCACATTACCAGACTTGCAATAACCATTCGAGATCGAGACAGATGCCTCTGACTATGGTATTGGGGCAGTCCTTACTCAACAGGGGCATCCAATGCCATATCACAGCGAGACATTTTCAAACAGAGTCCAGAATTATCCCACTTATGACATAGAGATGTATTCTATTGTGCAGTCCTATAGACAATGGAAGCATTACATTTTGGGGAAGGAAACGATCATCCACACATACTAATGACCACCACAATTCATATAGACGCAAGGGAATTTGCAGAATGATCGCCATTATAAGTGGTCCACATACCTGCAACAATTCCATTTGAATATCAAGTACAAGAAGGAAAACACCAATAATGTTGCAGACTCCCTCAACCAACTGCCGATCATGGCGTTAACCACCGTGCTCAACTCTTGCGGGCATGAAACTTGTGATTGGCCACATCTCGACAAAAGCGACCTAGAATTTGGCCACACATACCAGATGCTCTTGGAGGGTCACCAAGTTCCATATTTTCACCTCTAGAATACATTGTTATGCCACCTGGGACACCTTTGTGTTCCTTCAAGCGAGCATGCCAAGATGTTTTGGGAAGCACGCTACAGTAAGGTCGTTAAGCATTTCAAGTTTGAGAAAACAGTGGAATTATTGCAAAATTATTCTTTTTGGTTGAGTCTTTGATAGGATCTTGGGAAGTACATCAGATCCTGCACTGCTTGCATCATTGCCAAACTAAGCATCAAGAAGAAAGGCCTCTATGCTCCACTGCCCACCCCTAGTCGACCTTGGGAATCCATCTCCATGGATTACATGTTGGTCCTTCCTTCTACTAAGCATGGAAATGACTATGTTTTTGTGGTCGTCGACAGATTCTCGAAGATGGCCATTATAGTGGCCTGCAAGAAGAATATCACAGTAGAAGCCACTACTAAAATGCTCTTTGAACAAGTGTGGGTACACATTGGGATCCCACAGTCTATCATATCAGATCAGGACAACTGGTTCCTTAGTACATTTTGGTTCAATCTCTCGTCGATGCTGGACACCAAGCTCACTAAGTCTACAACTTTCCATCCCCAAACTGATGCCCAGATAGAGGTTGTCAATAAGATGATCGTACACATTATGCACATGTACAACTCAGAGCATCCACGGATATGGGATGAGAGCCTCACCTATGTCCAACAAAACTATAACCAAGCTCTCCAAAACTCAACCAGCCACAACCCTTCACAGGTGGGCTTGGGATTCCGGCCACTATGTCCCATTAATGTGGTCATACCATTTGTAGATACTTAGATAGAGTCACCTCATGTCCAATCTGAAGTTGATAAGGCAAACAACTTCATTGAGCACATTCAGCACATTTGCCAACAAGTCCATGACATATTGGACAGAGCCAATGCTAATTACAAGCAGCGGTATAATCAACATCGGGTGCCACACAAGTTCGAGGTGGGCGACAAAGTTTGGTTGCATTTGCAGAAGGAGAACCTCGCTAGGCCCCACTGCAAACTTCACCTGCTCCGATATGGGCCATACGCCATCACCAAGTAGTAGGGGACAATTCCTTTGATCTTAGTATTCCATCATTCCTTTGTATGCACCCAGTATTCAATGTGGACCGCCTTCGACCCTACTTTCCACCATTGTTGGACACGTCTGACATTGAACAACTCACACCAACAGAGTTAAATCCAGAATGCATGGAACAAGCCACAACTGATCGGATCATGGACACATAGATCAAGAACACATGACAGTGAAGGATCCAAGTATATCGAGTTGTCAAAGCGGACCAACTCCTTCACCATGGCAAGCGGCTCACCAAGGACCAAGTTCAACAGAAGTTTCCTCATCCCATAGAGGAACTCGATGCAATGGGGACCATCACTTCCTAAGGGGAGAGGAATGATCTAGGTGGATATTGGTGGCCACCTGCCTATTCCACTTGGACCCCAACCTTTGTTTATTTCAGTTTTTTAGTTTCCTTAATTGTAGCATAGTTTACTATTTTTGGCAGTTTTTTGGGTCTTGAACTTTCGGAGTCATTTTGGGGCCCAAAACAACTTTTATTTAGGAAATCACCAGTGAAGAATATGTGTATTCCATTAAATATTCAATGTTAGTATTTTTAGTCCTCAGATAAATCTTTCTAATGAGGTATCGTTTGCATCAAATGGAGATTGTATGCTAAAGTTACGACCCCGGGAAGTTGATGTACTAATTTACCCCAACAGGGCCCATAGTTTGGTGTTTCATCTCCAAGGGTTAGGTTTTTGGATGTTTAGGGTTTCATTGTTTCTTAAAAATAAATAGGCCTTAAAACATCATTGTAACACAGTTCAGAGGCACATAGCTGCCGCATCTCTTCTCAAGGATAGGCTACCATCGCCTGAGCTAGTTTATTTCCATTATGTATGTAAGCTTATTTCAATTCTTTGATATTAATGAAATGAAGTTGTTTTTTTTTATGTTCCATCTCTATGTTTATGGTTATATCTGTAATTTGTTGTGTTCCTTTTTAAATTTGGATCACGTGGCATACATTAAATGTCAATAAACTATTGCAACATGATTCCTTTAACAAAATTGCATATGCATTGTTTATAAGTGTATAACCATCAATGAACATTTATAACAATACCATATTAACTAATATTTCCCCCCGCATAAGAACGCATTCTTACAAGACAAATCACTACAAATTTCCAGTCATTCCTTTAAAGGAACTAACACATCACTTATTATATTTTTACATGTGAATTACATAAACTTTATAAAAATAACTAGCCCTTTAGCTGTTACTTTTGATGCATGCAAATACGTAAATAAATATAACACAACATGTTGTCACTTCCTGCAAGCGAATACATATTCTTTCCAACAAAATCTAACACAAATCTCGCATGCATATACATCTTATTCCACAAGAAACTAAGACAATAGTTATGATAGCATAAAAGTAATCACATATAGTTTTTTCTAAAGAAATATAGATCAATAATTCTTCTATACATACAAAGAACATATCTCTATAACACAATGACTATTATTGTGCATGCAAGAGCTTATCATAACATCCCTTCTTTAATGTATGCAACACATATTTCTTTCTCTAGAATTCTACCATCATTAGGCATTATTTTCATGCAAACAATTCCATACGTCTTTCTCAAAGAAGAGCACCAGCACAGTATCATTAAAGGTTTTCGTTTATTTGGGAATAATATTACTATTACCCATCAACAATTTGTTGATGATATTATGCTCGTTCACCTAGTCCTTTAATGCGGGAGACTTTGGCCTTGAAAACCATACTAAAATACTTTATGATGTCTCTGGTATGGTCATAAGTAGGGAAAAATATAATGTTTATTAGTTAGTACCAATGCAACTATCCAAGGATATCTAACTTGACTCCTAGATTTTCATATCAGTGGCCTTCTTGCTAAATACCCTGGCATCCCTTTAGTTGACAATTCCTTGATAGTAACATGATGACAAGGAATTTTATAAAAGATTTCTAAAAAGCTTGGCAGCTGGGTGTTTCATTCTCTAAATCTAGCAAGTCAACTTGTTCTACTCAAGTTAGTGCTCCAAGTTGTTCCTGTGTACCAACTATCAACACTAGTGGCCCCAAAAGTTATCTTCAGTTCCATCACTTCCCTTTACAGAGACTTTATCTAGAGAGGTGCAAAGAAAGCCAAGAAATTATCACTTGTAGCTTGGGAGAAGTTGTGTATTCCCAAGCTAGCTAGGGGATTAGGACCGATGGATCTAAATATTATAAATAAAGCCATGGGCACCAAATTATGGTGTAGGCAACTTAATAAGGACAACTGATTAATAAGCTTAATTCTACTTTCATTACCTTCATTCCTGAAACTAGTAAAGCTGATAATCCCAATAAATTTCGTCATAGCCCTTTGCAATGTTGTATATAAAATTATTTCCTATATTATTATGAATCATATTAAACGCTTATTGAACAACATCATTTCTAATGAGAAATTAAGATTTGTGGGGGTCGCCAAATTTGTGATGGGATTGTTGCAACGAATGAGGTTATCCACTCTTTGAAGAGATCTAGATGAGATGGTATGATAATTCAATTAGACCTTTATAAAGCTTATGATAGGTTAAACTAGGTTATCATCCACAGATCCTTTGATCCTTCGGATTTTCCCCTTAGTGGATTACTTGAATCAAGTCCCTCATTTCTACCCCCTTTTACTCCATTCTCCTGAATGGTTCTCCTACTATGACTTTTAGCCCCTCTCATGGCCTCTGTTAGGGAGATCCTATATCTTATTTTTTATTTATCTTAGTAACTTAGGGGTTTGATAAATACCTAAAAGAAGAGGGCCACCACGATATCATTAAGGGTTTTCGTCTATTTGGGAATAATATTACTATTACCCATCAACAATTTGTTGATGATATTATGCTCTTTCACCTAGTCCTTTAATGTGGGACGCTTTGGCCTTGAAAACCATACTAAAAGATTTTATGGATGTCTCCAGTGTGGTCATAAGCAGGGAAAAATATAATGTTTATTAGTTAATACCAATGTAACTATCCAAGGATATCTAACTTGACTCCTACATTTTCATATCAGTGGCTTTCTTGCTAATCATCTAGGTGTCCCTGTGGTTGACAATTCCTTGATAGTAACATGATGACAAGGAATTCTATAAAAGTTTTCTAGCAAGCTTGGCATATGGGTGTTTCATTCTCTAAATCTAGCAAGTCAACTTGTTCTACTCAAGTAAGTGCTCCAAGTTCTTCCTGTGTAACAACTATCAACACTAGTGGCCCCAAAAGTTATCTTCAGGCCCATCACTTCCCTTTACAGAGACTTTCTCTAGGGAGGTGCAAAGAAAGCCAAGAAATTGTCACTTGTGGCTTGGGAGAAGTTGTGTATTCCCAAGCTAGCTAGGGGATTAGGACTGAGGGATCTAAAGATTATAAATAAAGCCATGGGCACCAAATCATGGTGGAGGCAGATTCACGGGGGAGAGGATCTTTGGAAACAGATATGGGATGACAAATATGGTCATTCCTCCTCCTAGTAAAAATGCTACAAGCTATGATGTACCCTTTTGACTCCTCTATTTGGAATTTGACCTAGGAAAACCTAAGTCTAATTCAAAATCATGCCTTCTAGGAGATTAGGAATGGATGGAATCCTTTCTTTTGACAAGATTCTTTGAAACAATTGCCATGTTTAGGAAATCGGGTAGATCTTAGAGAATTGGAAACATTACTTCATACCACTAGGGCATCACAGTGGAGGGTTTTTGGAAAGGAAATCTGGATTCTACACTATGACATAAATGGAAAACAAAGGATGATTTACTAGAGCATCATGCCCTGAATATTTGGCCTACTTTAGCTTAGGATCTATGACGTCATAAAATCCCCATCGCTTAGGATCTACATAATTCGAATGGGGATAGCAAACGAAAGGGATGTTCATGCCTAAGAAGGCCTACTTTTTTCTTGTTGGTCATCAATCTCTCCATAGAGAATCTCTCTGGAAAAAACTTTGGATCAATAATTTTTGGCTTAAGGTCACCTAATTCCTCTAGTTGATAAGAAGAATAAATATAATCACGTGGGAACAAATCTAGAAACGAGGATTTCAGGGCCCCTATTTGTGCCACTTATGTAGGAACCGTGAACAGACTATGGAACACCTCTTCAATGGTTTTCCTTTCATTGAGTTCATTTAGTCACTGCATAGTTAAATGCAGTGATACTCCAGAGCTTGTCATATTTGCAGCAACAAGGGCCACTTTGGATCAATCATGAGCATGAGGACAAAACTAATGGGGCATATGGCAGTAGATTGCATGGTGGTCACCGATCAGATAGAGAGGATGTGATCCGGGATGGAAGATTGTTGGACACTCTGGAGAGGAGAAGGGATAGACACAGGTATGACTGTAGTTCTGATTCAGACATGCACTATGATTGTCACCATTATCATCCGTACATGAGGAATGATTGGGGATACTTACTGGACAAGTTTAAGAAATGAAAGCCACCTACTTTTGGTGGACAGGTAAAGAGATCGCAAGATGTAGATGCTAGGTTACTTGGTATGAAGAAGTTCTCCAAGGTGCATGACTACCTAGAGAACATGAAAGCTAGGGTGGCTACTTTTAGTCTTAATGGTAAAGCAGACATCTAGTGGGAAGATGTGAAGAATGTTAAGGAAATAAATGAGAAAGATATGACTTGGAGTGAATTTGAGTGGTTATTGAAGAAGAAGTATTTGTCGGAAATATACTTTGATGACAGGGAAAAATAATTCTATGAACTAAATATGGGATCCATGATAAATGATGAGTACACCGGTAAGTTCTTGGAAATGTTGAGGTATGTTCCTTACATCAAGGAGGAGAAGGCTAAGACTCAGAGATTCATTAGTGGGCTACCGGTTGCATTCAAATATAGGATTGAATTCGATGACCCTAGATCATTGGATGAGTCCATTCGAAAGCTAAATCATTGCTATGAAAAATTGAAGTGCAACACTGAAACTAAGCTAAGCTGGAGAGGTAATGTAAAGAATAAAGGGCAATGGGATAAAAAGTGAGCAAGGCCATAGGGTACAGATAACAAGGAGAATGTTGCACCACCTAAGAGGTTCATTTCATCAGATAGAGGACAGGGACATTGATTTGATGAAAAGAATAAGGACGGAGGTTAGAAGACAAGAGAGTGTTAGACATGTGGCAAAGATCATTGCAGGTGAGATTATCAGCAGAATCAGGGTGGTAAACCTCTGATATATAATGCACAGGTATTCCGCGTATCTATGCAGCCAAAGTATTCCTCGTATCTATGCAGCCAGAGTATTCCTCATATCTATGCAGCTTTGGAGAACAGGTAGGAAGAACACCAAGCATCTATCATTGAGATGGATGGTAAGCTTTGTGATCAATTTATTTTAGAAGAAATCCACATCAGTTAGGAACATAATACTTCACTTTCACGACCATCGCTAGTTGGGTGATAGGGTGTACACTTTTAATATTAGGATTATAAGTTACAAATTATTTTGGATTTGATCTATCCTTCTTCAATATTCTTTGAAGATACTTCATCCCCAAACTTCACATCTATATAAGATAAAAAGAGTGATAAGAGTATTAAATAAGAGCTTTTTTTATTAGCCCATATTTAAAGTTCTACTAATTACACTTGTTTGGAATCCCATGGTTGGATTGCATTTAATAGAATATCCATTACATTAAATTGAGTGTGTATATCAAGAAACGTGATTCTTGGATTGGCATGGATAAGGAGCATGTGAGGAAGTGAAATGGGAGGAAGCTATGAAGAGTTAAATACTTGGTAGGACACCAAGGACACAAGGGAAATATGGTTGAGAGTTGCAACAATATGAGACCGTGTTGGAGATGACTAATTGGGGATCCAAATGGCCTATGAGTAGTTTCCACTGGTGTTCCAGTTTAATCCGTGTACATTTCAATGGTGACTAAGTTGTCTAGAAGTTGAAACTTTGTTGAACTATTGTTGTTATTTTGAGTGAGTTTTATCATCCTTGGATTCCCACTATAAACTAGTTTTGTTCTATTATGATTTGGTTTGCTTTTTCACTTGTTATGTGTAGTTTTCCATAACCCATAGATCTGAAATGTAAATTAGGTTTATAAATATTATATATGTAATAAATTAAATTAAAGAGACAAGTAATATGAGATATTTGAAATATACCCTTGTATTATGATAAGATTTATTGGAAACATAGTTTTGATACATTTTGAGGATCCTCTTTAGCTAGGCTATTCACCCAATATTGCATGAGGACTTGCAAAGTCTTAGTGAGGGAGACATTGGGCTTTCATTTTGAGGCCCTTACTACTCTCTCATAAGTTTGAGTTTTGCCCTTTTTACTCATTCTTCTAGCCTATTATCATTCGCTTTTGTCACAATCCCTTGCATTATGGTCATCACATGCATTATTGCTAACATTGTTTTTTTATATTTAGAATATGATTTATTTTTATTTTAAAAGGGATACTTCTCAACTAGATAAACATATACTCATATTGGACTATACAATGTGACTCCGTGCAATAATATCACTGTTTTAATTCTAGTTACTTTATATTTCTTTAAAATTTATATAAAATTATGTTATTTCACACGGAAATATCCAAATATTTTATTTCCAGTTCATAGTGAGAATGAAATATTTTTACCACATCTTTTGGGTTGTGATGTCAACAACAATTGGAATGAGCTAAATAAGAGTGATATTTTTTTTTTGTCAAGTGGTTTGACATCAGCCTTGACATGTGGCTTGAGAAACAAGACCCAGGGGCTTCTAAACCATCAAAATCACCCAAGTATGGAACCCAGCCTGAGCCACACCAACCCTTAATATGACTAGACTTTTTTCCACGAGCCCTTAACACGATTAGGTTTTTCCCATGGAGTTCACTGAATCACTTAACAATACACCCCATCACCGCCTATTATAAGCCTCGTGGGCAATGAGAGTGAGATTATTGATATTTTAATATTTTTAATTAAAACTAATCAAATAGGTAATATCCCTTTTTACTTTTAATTATAGCTCGCATTATTTTGCATTTATAAAATATTTTATATTTATTTTAGAAGGGAAATTTGGCAAGTTGAGCAAGTTGAGCATGAAAGAAATTACACATCTCCCTTATAGTGGAGTATAGAATATGTGTCTGGTCTCACAATAACTTTAAAGACATTAAGGAAGAAAATTCAAATTTTATGAAAAATTAATATATATATATATATATATATATATATATATATATATATATATATATATATATATATATATATATATATATAGTCAAGTTGGCTTGAGGAGCCACAACCCAAGGACATCTAAGGGATATCACCCCGCCTGAGCCACACCAACCCTTACCCTTAGCTGACTGGATTTTTTAGCATGTCTCCTCCCCCTAGCATAGGGCACAACCACCCCAATGAAGTTTGATTCTGGATCACCTTGATGACAAGACGCATCATCAACTAGTTGTGCTAGTAAGACTTGATATGAAAAAATAATATTCAAATTAATATTATTTTTTAAATTAATAATTTTTTTAAAATGTAAAATTTATTTAAATATTTTTTCTAAAATATTTATTAACAAGATTACAATATTAATAAACATTTATTTTATAAATAATATTAATATTTATACGATTATTAATAAACATTTAATTTATAAATAATATTAATATTTATACGATTAATTACGCCGTAAGGCGTTCCCTCTGAGAAAGACATCCCTAAAATGTGAAGTGTGCGATTCTGAGCCATTGATTCTGTGTGTTAGATGATTGGGTTGTTTTATGCCCTTGATTTAATCTATTTTTTCCATACAAAAATATTTTTTCCACCAGCTGGAAAACACAGAGAGGGAGGATCTGACAATGGGCCATGAAACGGCAGGCCATGAGACTCTTCGCAGTTCATTACCGTTACGCAACTCTGTCGGTTGCGCCAGCTGACACATCGGTCCATCGTCGTTCTCGAATGAATCTCGGCATCTGGATTTCCATGGTGGAGCGACGTCTGTTCATGATCAACACTCCATTTTAACAAAATCTGAGTGTGGCTTCGAGCTCCTGGTTCTTTTCTCAGTAATGAGTCTATTGGTGGTGACAAATTATTATGCACCGTGACTTGCGATTTAATATTCTGTCATAGTCTGTTTCTTTTGAAAGTTTGAATTAGCATATACTTCCTATTTCTCCTATGAATAGATGCAGAAATTTCAACTAATGTGTGTGATTTTCTGACCTTTCGTCGCTGTTATACTTGCAGAGATTATTGTACTGCAACGGGCAGTGGGAGATGGAGATATGTTCCATTCCTTCTCCTTCCGTTAGAATGCCACCTCTGTTCTTCTTCTATTCTGCTCGGATTCATGTCTGCGGTGACTACCAGTTATCCATCCCAATCATTGCGCACTATTTGGAAACCCAATGTTTCCTTCTGCGAGTGGGAAGGAGTCCTTTGCAGTCCGCGCACACAGCGAGTGCTTTCGCTCAAAGTAAACAGCTTGTGATTACAAGGTACAATCCCTCCTCTTCTCGCTAATCTATCTTTTCTTAGAATGCTCGACCTTCGAAATAACAGTTTTCAAGGCTGAAGTGTGCGATTCTGAGGCATTGATTCTGTGTGTTAGATGATTGGGTTGTTTTCTGCCCTTGATTTAATCTATTTTTTCCATACAAAAATATTTTTTCCACCAGCTGGAAAACACAGAGAGGGAGGATCTGACAATGGGCCATGAAACGGCAGGCCATGAGACTCTTCGCAGTTCATTACCGTTACGCAACTCTGTCGGTTGCGCCAGCTGACACATCGGTCCATCGTCGTTCTCGAATGAATCTCGGCATCTGGATTTCCATGGTGGAGCGACGTCTGTTCATGATCAACACTCCATTTTAACAAAATCTGAGTGTGGCTTCGAGCTCCTAGTTCTTTTCTCAGTAATGAGTCCATTGGTGGTGACAAATTATTATGCACCGTGACTTGCGATTTAATATTCTGTCATAGTCTGTTTCTTTTGAAAGTTTGAATTAGCATATACTTCCTATTTCTCCTATGAATAGATGCAGAAATTTCAACTAATGTGTGTGATTTTCTGACCTTTCGTCGTTGTTATACTTGCAAAGATTATTGTACTGCAACGGGCAGTGGGATATGGAGATATGTTTCGTTCCTTCTCCTTTCGTTAGAACGCCACCTCTGTTCTTCTTCTATTCTGCTCGGATTCATGTCTGCGGTGACTACCAGTTATCCATCCCAATCATTGCGCACTATTTGGAAACCCAATGTTTCCTTCTGCGAGTGGGAAGGAATCCTTTGCAGTCCGCGCACACAGCGAGTGCTTTCGCTCAAAGTAAATAGCTTGTGATTACAAGGTACAATCCCTCCTCTTCTCGCTAATCTATCTTTTCTTAGAATGCTCGACCTTTGAAATAACAGTTTTCAAGGCTACATTCCCTATCAACTGGGAAGTATTTTTCGCTTAAAGATGCTTCTCCTGTCTTGGAATCAACTCGAAGGTTCTATTCCGCCCACTCTTGGTGGGTGCCGAAGTCTACAGAACTTGTCCATGCCCTATAACAATTTGAGAGGAGACATTCCGTCCCAACTGTGTGCTCTCAAACTTCTAAACACAGAAAATGATTATAATTAGGTATCAATTTAATATGCAAGGTGGTTGGGAGCCCTGCAATATCATGGTAGTGGATAACATTATCACTGCTGAGATAAGGTAAATACACCCTCTAATTTGGTTGCGTGAAGCTTCGAGCACCTGGTTCTTTTCTCAGTAATGAGTCTTGGAACAATCTTGGAACACCTGCATTATGCAGGTTACACAACTCAAATATGTAATTGTAACAAATATCTACCGAATTTTGAGCAAAATTGACCAAAACTTAGAAGAATTAGACTGGGGAAAATTTTGCAAACTGTGTGCCTACAGTGTTTGAAAAACTATTTGCTGATATTTTTTGGGCATTTAACATCAAATGTCCCGATTTTTGGATGGAAGAAAGTATGAATCTCCATGCAACATATGCTTGCAATCAGTGCTACATTTGTCTAGAGCTACAACTGAGAATTGTCTGTTCTATCAAAGTCCTCGAGGACTTGCATCTAGCTTCTTATATGCGTAAACAACAGTGCCAACATGGAGAATGTGCTGCCCGGATTTAAATTTGGGTCATCACTTCTCCAACCGCTGAAACTTGCTGCCATTCTGACGTTCAACCTGTTGACGAGACTACACAAGAAGGGCATGCCCATGACCCCAAATTCAGTCCATATCTTATTCTCAATGGGATCATATATGTTTCTTCTCGGTTAGATTTCAGGAAGTGCAAGGCTATTGAGCATGCGGCAACCCAAGTCATTGTAGAGGCATTGGGTTTGCTACCCAATCCACTCGTAAAAATATTTCTATATTTAGCAAAGTAGCCATTCATTCACTCTCTGTCATTTCATGGTTGGAACAAGATAGATGCTAATGGAATATGTGTGATTTCAAATTTGAAACAGACCTTGACTAATTCAATGAGGTTGTGGTTCTTTAATGGGGTTTTGACTAGTTTAGTTTATTCTGTAAAATTTAATAACTATCATATGTTTAATGCAAGTACAAATATAGCCAACTTCGGTAGAAAAGCTTCAAAATTTACTAGAATTCACAAACAAGTTTGCTATGGCAACATATAAGTTGTGTAGAACACATTAGCAGAAACCTCTCCAAGACTACTTATACATCTCAAGAAGGTTGTTTCGTGTAACAAAATACCTTTGGAGTGTAGTAAAACACTAATGTCACTAGACTGAACTCTCATGATCTCCTTTTTAGTGCAATTAAATTTTTATCCATAAACCTAACATTACGAATGAAATAAGGTGTTGGGAGCTCAATGTAAAACAATATGCATTAGAGTGTTGGGAGCTCAATGTAAAACAATATGTAACATTTATTCGTCTGTGTCCTATCGTGTTTCCAAATTATATATTCATAACTACCATAAATGATATTTCTCTTTATCAGGTAATAAAATAATAACCTAATAAACAGATAACAAAAATAAAAGTAAATAACTAAGTAACCGAAAAAATGCCCTACCTTCTAAGAGGTATCTGCAACAGGTTTAGAAAAGATGTCCATTGGCTGAAGACAACACCTTTCAGACCTAAGGCCTTGAGCTCTAGCAAATGTTTAAGTAGAGCCAAATCCATTGATGATTCTATCCAGTTTGTCTTGTTAACCTTGAAACAACATTATGATGTATAACAATTATAGTGTAACAAATACCAATCACAAGTTTCATAAAATACCTATAAATACCCTGCTCCTACGGCTCAAACCCCTATTCTCCTCTCCAGATATCACACATTCCACCTTCACCACGGCATCCTCCACCTATGGCAACAAACTGTTAAAATTTTTCGAAACAACCGAGCACCGCCCTAGGGATTTGATGTCAGTTCCCATGCTGGGACCTCGACGCAAAGAAGGATTGTAGATATTGTTGTTGTAATCGTCGCTGTTATACTTGCAGAGATTATTGTACTGCAACGGGCAGCGGGAGATGGAGATATGTTCCGTTCCTTCTCCTTCCATTAGAACGCCACCTCTGTTCTTCTTCTATTCTGCTTGGATTCATGTCTGCGGTGACTACCAGTTATCCATCCCAATCATTGCGCACTATTTGGAAACCCAATGTTTCCTTCTGCGAGTGGGAAGGAGTCCTTTGCAGTCCGCGCACACAGCGAGTGCTTTCGCTCAAAGTAAACAGCTTGGGATTACAAGGTACAATCCCTCCTCTTCTCGCTAATCTATCGTTTCTTAGAATGCTCTACCTTCGAAATAACAGTTTTCAAGGCTACATTCCCTATCAACTGGGAAGTCTTTTTCGCTTAAAGATGCTTCTCCTGTCTTGGAATCAACTCGAAGGTTCTATTCCGCCCACTCTTGGTGGGTGCCGAAGTCTACAGAACTTGTCCATGCCCTATAACAATTTGAGAGGAGACATTCCATCCCAACTGTGTGCTCTCAAACTTCTAAACACAGAAAAGGATTATAATTAGGTATCAATTTAATATGCAAGGTGGTTGGGAGTCCTGCAATATCATGGTAGTGGATAACATTATCACGGTTGAGATAAGGTAAATACACCCTCTAATTTGGTTGCGTGAATCTCCCTCGTGTAGAATGGTTTCCACTCGGTGTAATGTATTAGTGTTGGAAACTGATGTTGATTGTCCCCACAGAGGCCAGAGTTGGGCTAGAGTAGGACCTTGAAGGAAAGTCATAGCCATTGCTCCACCCACACAAATTACAGTTCCCAGAATTTTGGCTCTGCTGCAAATACACATAACATCTACTTTTTCCATCCTACATATTTGACACTCACATTAGATTCTGGTCATAATAAATCTAAATGATGTAATCAACTCCAAATGAAAGCTTCAAATATTTTAGCTTTTATGGTTGGACTCTAGCAATCCATCTTTGGTTGTTTGAAATATATTATTGATTCCATAAATGGGTTGAACACTTGAGACAATCTTGGAACACCTGCATTATGCAGGTTACACAACTCAAATATGTAATTGTAACAAATATCTACCGAATTTTGAGCAAAATTGACCAAAACTTAGAAGAATTAGCCTAGGGAAAATTTTGCAAACTGTGTGTCTACAGTGTTTGATCGCTGATATTTTTTGGGCATTTAACATCAAATGTACCGATTTTTGGATGGAAGAAAGTATGAATCTCCATGCAACATATGCTTGCAATCAGTGCTACCTTTGTCTACGAGCTGCAACTGAGAATTGTTTGTTCTATCAAAGTCCTCGAGGACTTGCATCTAGCTTCTTATATGCGTAAACAACAGTGCCAACATGGAGAATGTGCTGCCCAGATTTAAATTTGGGTCATCACTTCTCCAACCGCTTAAACTTGCTGCCATTCTCGCGTTCAACCTGTTTGCAATTTTGCTAGGTTGCAGCATTGAGAATGTCCTATGTGATTGATGAGTAAGGTTGATATTTGCATCTTACAGCAGTTTTACTCACAGTTAAAAGGGAATCTCATATATGTCTGTTCTATAACACTGTTAGCTTTTCGCACACTTATTTGTTTTTAGATTGGAGAATTCTTAGAAATTCCTTTGAGACATTGTTCAACAGTGGAGATTAATATGATTCTTTCTTTGTTGTGCCAACTTGGACACTAAGCAAACCAGCCAAAGACTGTTTCCTTTACCTCTTGATCACTCACTTAGAAACATTCCTTTTGCAGTTGACACATTGATGTCTAGGTGTTAAGGAATTGCAGTGTGGTTGTAATCCTCTATTCGGATGTGGGGGTTGTTTAAGGAGAGGGTTGAGATTGTGTCAAATAACAACCATTATGTGAAGCCTTTTCAGGCTATTAGATCAATCCCTTCTTTTTCAATCCTTTTTCTACTGTTTGGATTGACTTATATTACTTCTGAATTCAGAACCTTTTACCTTTGAATATCCCTTCTTTTTCAATCCTCCTTCCACTGACCTTTTACCTTTGAATATCCCTTCTTTTTCAATCCTTTTTCCACTGATTGGATTGGCTTATATTACTTCTGAATTCAGAACCTTTTACCTGTGGATATGGATCCATAACATCAAACTAAGGTGTTTGACATCACTAGAACCCCATTTTCTTTTTTCCTGTACATGTAGATGTAATGATGCAGCACCACCGAGGGGATTGGAACTCATAACTTTTTACCCATGGATACGGATCCTTAACCAAAACACCAAACCAAGGAGGTGTTTGAAAAGTAACCCATGTCATTGGAACATTATTTCTTTTTTCCTGTATATGAAGGTGTAGCAATGTAGGAACACAGAGGGTTTTTCTTGAACTTTTTATTGCTCTGACTTCGTGAAAGTGTAACAATGCAGCATCACAGGGTTTTTTTTTTCCTTCTAACTGTTGTTTCTAATGGAGGTAGATTGTTTCTTGAACTTTTAATTGCTTTGATTTTTTTGGTATGTATAGACCATGAGACGGGTAAAAAGTGGACCATTTGACATATTTTCAATGTTTTTGAATCATGCTATGTTTGCACATTGTCCATACATCTGGGGACCACTTTCAGAGAATTGGGAAGGATCCTAGAGTGTGGATGTCTTTTTCCCACTTTTAGAGACTAATTGGGAATGATCCTAAAGTGTGGAAGTGTTTTTCCCATTATGAGAAACTTTTGTCTTCCACGTTACGGTGTTGATTGTGAAGGAGGTGTTACTGTACTGTGTTGGAATTTTACTATTTGAGAAAGTTTGACTGCAACCTCATGCCTTTCCTATTCGTAATGTTTTGGTGAAATAGTTTATGCAAAGGTCACGCCAAAAAGAATAATCAGTGAAGAAAGAAGAAGAAGAAGCAACTTCCTCAAAGAGTGGAAGTCCCTTCTTTTTCAATCCTCTTTCTATTGATTGGATTGGCTTATATTACTCGCGAATTCAGAACCTTTTACTTGTGGATATGGATCCATAACATCAAACTAAGGTTTTTGACATCACTAGAACCCCATTTTCTTTTTTCCTGTACATGTAGATGTAATGATGTAGCACCATCGAGGGGATTGGATCTCATAACTTTTTACCCATGGATACAGATCCTTAACCAAAACACCAAACCAGGGAGGTGTTTGAAAAGTAACCCATGTCATTAGAACATTATTTCTTTTTTCAGGTATATGAAGGTGTAGCAATGCAGCATCACAGGGTTTTTTTTTTCCTTCTAACTATTTTTTCTAATGGAGGCAGATTGTTTCTTGAACTTTTAATTGCTTTGACTCTTTTGGTATGTATAGACCATGAGACAGGTAAAGATGGACCATTTGACATATTTTCAATTTTTTTGAATCATGCTATGTTTGCACATTGTCCATACATCTGGGGACCACTTTCAGAGAATTGGGAAGGATCCTAAAGTGTGGATGCCTTTTTCCCACTTTCAGAGACTAACCGGGAAGGATCCTAAAGTGTGGAATTGTTTTTCCCATTATGAGAAACTTTTGTCTTCCACCTTACGGTGTTGATTGTGAAGGAGGTGTTACTGTACTATGCTGGAATTTTACTATTTTTGAAAGTTTCACTGCAATCTCATGCCTTTCCTATTCGTAATGTTTTGGTGAAACAGTTTATGCAAAGGTCACGCCAAAAAGAAGAATCAATGAAGAAGAAGAAACTTCCTCAAAGAGTGGAAATTGGAAATGGTAGATCTGCTTAAGCCTTACATACTATAGTTTTGTCACCCACTCGTGTCACTTACCTGAAATTGTATAGCCTTTTCTTTTGCTTGCTAGATTATAATGGGATGTGAATTTCCTATTTCATATAGGAACTATTTGAATTTCTTAATTTCCACATTCATATATACATTTATTTAATTAGAAATCACATGTTAGTGTTAGAATTCTATTGTAACTGTTGGACAAAGAAATTAACCCCAAGTTACATTGATTTTCCATTACTCAAACATTCATATATACAAGATTTCATGACCTTTGGTTTTGTCTTCCAAGGTGCTATGTCTCTTCCTATTCTAACTGTTCAGATTTCCCCTATTTGAAATATTTACAAATTACCAAATTCTTAAGGATTAGGTGTCTATCAACTCCCCCTTTAATCGGAAGGGGTGTTCGTAATTATGCAGAGAGATGAAGTATAACTTCCAATGGCCTAATCTGCTCTTTTAATCTAATGGTTTTGGGGATGACCATAAACTGAAAGGCCATTAAATTATTAACTGCCAAAAAGAAATAAATGAGTATGCCAGTACTAGATGACCAAGCTACCTGTTAACCTTACAGTAAATTTGGCACCTCAAGATATTACCAATGACCTTGATATAAGTGGCTACCATGTTTTCAATGTTCAGGACTAGAAACTCTCCCACTCTTATTTTGCACATAAATCAGTGTATTATATGATAAATGTGCACAATGTATTATATGATAAATGATGGAACCTATCATAAAAGACAATTTGAATGAAAATAAAATTGTTGCAATTCCCTTTGCTACAGATTCCATGCTCATGACAGGTAGCTTGAGCCATTTCCCTATATAAATGGCCACCCAACCAAACCTAAAAACCTCTAAACATGGAGATATTTGTTAATTGCTTCAAGAATAGCCAAAACTATGTCAACTGTTCAAATATTATTGGAGGCCATTAGAATAGCCATCACCATTAATTCTTCAGATGCCTACACCTATCATCAAGATTCCTATCAGTTTCAAATCTTGATATCCGTTGGTTAGAACTGGTAGAAATACATTGAATATATAACCTGATTTCAATAG
This sequence comes from Pinus tabuliformis, assembly GCA_031772625.1. Taxonomy (NCBI): domain Eukaryota; kingdom Viridiplantae; phylum Streptophyta; class Pinopsida; order Pinales; family Pinaceae; genus Pinus; species Pinus tabuliformis. The sequence continues at coordinate 728,556,051 of CM062813.1, forward strand.
GTAAAAGAACACCACAACATGACTTTCAAAATTCATACATTTCGATATAGCGTGGACATAATTTTTCATTATAACCAAAAGAAAGAATATACAAATGAGGAATTTTGTTCTGATCTGATTTGTTTTTTGCACAATAATAAAAATGAGTAGAAAAAAAAGTTTGACAGTAGTTAACACTGTCTTACAAAGTTTAGTCAGCTAATGTAAAAGAGTGTGATTTTCTTACCCGCTCATGCTCCTGTTTTTTTAGAGCCTTCAATGCTTCATAGGCTTCTTGCCGAACAAAATCTGCATCATTCCATTCATCTTGCAATTGCCTCAAATCAGAGTTCAAGGCACCAAATTTTTTCTCAATGGACTTGATTGCCTCACGAAATGCCCTACCTTCCTACCTTGCAGCTCTCAACCTCTCTATCATTTGTTCTTTGTTGGACTACACAAAAGCCCATATGAAATATAGCAGAGTAAGAAGAAGAAACAATTTTCAAAAGACTAAAGTAGATGTACTAGATGCTCAAAACAACAAAGAATATTCAATTAAAAGACTTGCGAAGATATATAAGAATGTTACCCCCTTCATCTGTATGGATGCTTTGATGACATCCCTGATTTGGGTTTTCTCATCCAAATGTAGCTACACAAGTGGAATGTGAGTTCTAATTTTGTTGTCCAAGTGCCTTGGTATTTTCACTAAGCATGGGAGCTTCTTCTTAGTGACCTCTGCTTCAGGCTTTTGCTCATTCTATGAAACAGGAGTAAACAGACCATTTGAACTAGCAAGAACACCTATAGATACCAAATCAGAAGCACTAACAGCAACACCCTCTTGCATGTCTCGGTTGCACTGTGTGATTGTAGCCTCCAGAATTTTTATCTACCACATCAGAAGACCCACCACTGTTAGACACATTACAGTCACTTGACTCTGGATCATATATTTCATCTTTCCCATGATGCACCTTGTCAAACTGTTGTCCATCCATGTCTTCAGGAAAAATCTTAAATGTAATCTTGCTTTACAAATTGTCTGTAAATAACTATTTGCAAGGAAGGAAGATCCTACCCTTTAAATTCTACTATACTATTTGCAAAGAAGGAAGATCCTACCCTTCAAATTCTACTTATTCCTATAGTTTTGTAGAATAGAAGTAGCTTGAAAAGGCCACCTACTTTACCAATGGAGAAAAGTAAAATTTAGATATTACATCAAAATTTAGAAAGTCATACTTCTTAGACTGAAAAATGATTTTCTCAATTACTCTATGATATTTTGAGGATATTAACATTGTTGTTATTGGACAGTTTGAAGTCCTTGATAAGCAACTGAGATTTTTTGTTCCATTTTGCTGATCAGGCAGTAAAAGTGGTTACAACAATGCTATCAAAAGGTTATACTTTAAGAAAAGATATTTAAAGCAGTGCTGCAGAAATACCATTTTATACTTTATGTTTATTATTTTTGTTTTATTTTATTCCATTTTGCTCACCAGGCAGTAAAAGTGGTTACAAAAATGCTATCAAAAGGTTATACCTTAGGAAAAGATACTTAAAGCAAAGCCAAAGAGTTAGACGAGAAGTATCAAATGATACTGCTACAGAAATACCATTTTATACTCTAATGTTTATTATTTTTGTTTTATTATTATTACTTGAATTTCTTCTTAACAAGTGGTTGTGTTTCTTTTGGTTTTAGTGAAAGTATGGGCTCTAATGTTGTCTCTCTTATTATGGAGTATAATTCATCTTTGAGAATTTTTCAATTATTAAATTAGGTTAGTCAATTTCTTAAAATATTAAAATTATTTCAAAAAGTTTTTGTTACTTTATAGGTTAGACACTAGCTTGAAATATGAAACTTATTCCAAAATGTTTTTGTTACTTTATAGATAAGGCGTAGATTTCTTGGCTCTGTGATGAAAATAATGAAGGGAAAATACATGTTAATCTGTTACTTGTGCTCTTTGTCTGAAAAATACACGGCGAGAGAAAAATCCATATTATGCTAATTGCAGAATATTTTTCGCTTGTCGAACTTATAGTATTGAATTTAGCACAGTAACACTTTACAACAATGAACTAACAATATTCATGATGAAAATAGCAATATGGAAGATTTATCTACATAATGAAAAAGGCAATATGGGAGATTCCAATCAGGTTCCAAGGCATTTTTTAAAATGTGGATCTGACAAAAGGTTGTTGTGGAAGGTGTTGTTTGTATATGGGAAATTTCTTGATCATTGTGTATAATCCTAATGATGATAGATATGTCTACTAAGTGGTTCGAGTTAATGGTGCATTGATTTGAGCGTTCAATATATTTTTATTCTTTATCAAAGTATTCTTTTGTTGTACTTGTGTTCTTCAATTTATGCCTTACGGCGTTTCCTTTGCAACATCTGGTGCAAATGCTAGTTTAAATATTTTGGATCAATCAATAATGACAATTGTTCTCTATTTTTTAATAAAAAGTCCAATAATTAAAAGTAAATGGAAAATCCTAATTGACTTACCATGATTGCGGTGACTGAGATTGTAAAATTGTGGAAGCCAATCATTAAACATCTATGTTAAAATAAAGGAATGGTTGTTGCGAACCATGATCAATGTTCGGTGTGATCATCAAGTTTTAAAAAACATATATGCCTCGGTTATCACTCATACGTAACAAATAAGATAACAAAGATAATTTTTATAATTTTTTTTAACGATGACACTCACGCGTCCATCATGCATAATTCGAACCTTATCTAAAATTACAATGCATTTGTCCAGGTAACTTTGCTCAACCATTTTGTAGTGTATTTGTGGCTTTGCATAGGGTAGGTCCCGCTGGGGAGTTGTAGGTAGCTTTGCATAGGGTAGGTCCCGCTGGGAATTGAATTCGATGCCTCGAGTTCCTCATCAAACGACATAGTAACAATGAAAGATGTCAAAAGTAACACACTTATACATGATAGGCTTCCAATTCCCAGCTACAAATTTTTTTCGATGATAAACAATTTTTGAATTTAAGCTTTTGTGATCCATGTCAAGTTTTTGAGAAGATTTTTCAGCTGAAATCACATTATAATGCTATTGTCGACGTGTTTCGAACCAACAAATGTGGTTCATCGCCAGGACAAGTTGAAGAATCAAATCATGACTACATAAACAATTATGATAGTGAACATCAACATTTGTCTCTATAAACGGAGAGGGAAAGGTGGACCCACCAGCCATGTAAGTGCATTATGAGAATCTGCAATCAGGTTAAGGGTAGTTGATTTCGTGTGCTTATTCTCCCCAAATGAAGACATATTCTAGGAATAGAAATGTAACTCGAGTAGATAAGAATACTTTGAAACATGGTTTCTAGATCTTTCATAGGAAGACATCCTCTGGTTGACACTTTTTTATATCATCCAAAATTATGAAGTTTATGACAATTTGTGAGAGAAAATCGTTTTTTGACAAATATGTTATTGGGAATCCACACATCCACGTGTATGAAGATATCTTGTTCGTCAAATCCTTCTCACAGGAAATGATTCACAATGCCCCGAGTGCAGTATTTGTATGTGATGGCTTAGGCCATATCCCATATGCAAGGAAGGTTTTGCGCCCAGTGGCCTACTTCGTCAACCCGAATATCTGACATGGATCTAAATTCCAGATAATGCAACACTTATTTTGGCCAATCTCTTCCAATTTCAAACATAAACAACCTACACTTAATTCATCTCAATGTAGCAAATATAATCAACTGAATATTTTACACAATCATGCAGTTAATTTTGAAATCTTGGATTGCTTTCAAGGTCCCATAAAATAAACCTTGTCAACAACATAAGCGTTATATTTTCAATCTCTAGTGAATATTTCGACATGCATTGATTCGATGGTTTCATCAGACACATTACTAATACACAGATTGTGTGACTCCAAAATTTCCTCCTCCTCACTACATGGGCGCCAGACCTGAAGCCAAATAACATGAAAATCCCTTTATCTTCTCAGCGAAATCTTGAAAGCCTTGTTGTGCTCAAGAAGAAATCCAGGAGCATACGACATCTATTTTCCGTGAAACGAGTTGCGTCAGATTCATAATGATGATATCTATCAATTCGTTCCATTCTGGAGCCATTCTAACAAATTTCATTTTTGAGCATACTTTTTATCCAACGGATCACTCCTCCCCACTGGAAGCTTTTGGATAGAAAAATATATTTATTACTAAAAAATTATATGAGGGTATAGCCCCTCGCCCTTTTATTCTCAACCCACTGAAATTTTCCTTAATTCAACAATTTGTGTTTTTCACGAAAACTGATCTTTTTCCTTGATTCTAGACACCCTATCTTGCTGTTGTAGATACCATATTGCTGCAATTTCCTAGAATTTGCAGAACAAAAACTGTCCTTGAAGGAACAAACCTATTCCTTCCTCAATTTTCAATCAAAGGAAACTTAAACAACTTGAAATTCTTTTCACCTCGAACACTGTCGACATGACGATGTTTAGCTTGTCTTGCCTTGTACTTGGCTCGACTCTTGATCAAGTGTTTTCACCATTTCCATGGACCACTTTGAAACCCTGAAGAAGAACTTGTGGAACCTATGCCTTCTTTGAAACTTTCTCTTTAACCTTTTCACTCTTTAGCACCGGCATCTTGTTCTCATCACTGTTCAATAATGATGTATGTTGCTACACCTTTTCCTCATCTTGTTTATCTCTTTTAGGAGGCAACATGTTAGAACCCTGAAGCAACTTATTAAAACCATTAGCAACCTTAATGAAATAAGATTTTTCATTTGATCCATTTCCTTTGAAAGGCCTCATTCACAACATCTTGATTTTTTAATATTAACAAAACACAATTTTGACTTGCATTCACAATTCTCTTCATTTGTCCAACATGCATAAGAAACAAACTCATCTTCTTACGATGCGCTCTAACTATGTATTCAATTCCCTTCTTGAATAAGTGATACTTATTCTCATGTCAATGAAAAATTTCTCTCCTGTCATAAAGGTATGGGCTTCCCAAAACTATACCACACATATCTAATGGCACTACATCAAGCTCTACCTCATCTATGAAATTTGCAGTAATGACGAATTTCAATTTACACTTTCTAGTTACTTGTAACTATACGTTGTCACACACCCAACCTAAAGGATAGGGCTTATGATGTGGAATAGTTTCCAAGTTCAAACTTTTGACAATGTTTTCAGAGATGACATTAGCTTGAGAGACACTATCAAAAAGAGTGCCAATTTTGGTATGCTTTGAAACAACTCTAATGTGGAAAATTTCAATTCTTGTTTCATCATTTAGAGTATCATTGGAACAAACTGAAGAACTAGTGCTTGCTATGTTCTTACCTTTCAAACCCATCATTGTAATCTTAGTTTCCTCTACTGAACCAGAACCTAACTCATGTTATATAATTACAGTTGTTTTCTCCTTCTCTTTGTTTTTAAGTTTGTTGGGCCTCATTTCTAGATGGAGTTTACAACAATGATCTTCATCATGGCCATCTTTAAAACAGTGTTTGCATGTGTTTTTTTTATTTTTCCACCCTTTTCCCTTAAACTTTCCCTTTCCTTTTTCTCCAGTTTCAAGGGAACTCTCACTTTTCTCATCTGAAATATTTTTCCCTCTTGCTTCTATATGTGTGGTTTGAACACAAACCACATCTAAATTTTTGGAATTTAACATGAGAATAGTGTGCCTTAGATAAGTATGTAAACCTCCAATATATATTAACAAAGTGTCTTGAGATGACAAATCTACACCCAATACTAGTGCTCTTCTCCTAAAATCTTGAGTATAGTTTTGAAAACTTTGTCCTTTTAATTGCCTAAAATACTTCAAAACCATAATGGCATTCTGCATATAAGCTAATGGATAAAATTGTCTTCTAAGTGAAACAATAAAATCAATCCAAGAGGTTGAAACCTTACCATGTTTTTTCATATCCTCTTGTGTTTTGGCTTCCCACCATCAGTGTTGCACTCTCCAATCTTAATGAAGCCAACTGAATCTTTGTTTCATCATCCTTGATGTTTTGTATCCTACAATAAACTTCAATTTGACGAACCCAATTATCTAGTATTTCAACATTAACCTCACCATTATACATAGGCAATTCGAATTTAATATCAATTTTCAACAGAGTTTTACCATGTCCCTTCCGAGTATGTGGAGGTGTTTGTGAAAGGGTTGCAGTGGAACAGGATGAAGATGAAGATGATGATGGAGGTGAAAATCATGGTGGAGAAAATGGTGGTTTATCACCATTCCCTTTAGGAGGCTTTTCTTCATCTCCTCCTTTTCCTCCTGAAGAACCCTCTCCCTTTGGAGGCTTGGAGCTCTCACCTTGCAATCTTGTGTTTCTCTCTTCGTAGAGAACTTTAACCATATGGGTCATGTCAAAGAATTCTTTTTTGAAAGCCTTCTCATCCTCTGACATATTGTTAGGCCCTCCTTCATGTGACATGCTTACTGAAGCTTCAGGTACAATTTGAGGTGAAATTTGTCGTGGAGATTGTGGCAAATGTTCTCTCCTTGTCCTTGTTCCAACTTGAGAACTTGCACAAGCTTTCCTTCTCCTCTCTTGAGCTACCTTGTAAGCATCAGAACACTTGCAAATAATTGAATCGTCACAACAACAAAGAACCTAAGCTCTGATACCAAACTTCACCTGAATATGAAACTGCTTGAGTTTATGTCAATTGCAAGTGATTAAATTTGAGTTTTGAGGCTCTTATGTTAAATTCATAGACACATAAAACATGAATTTAAAGTTCAGAATTTGCAGAATAATGCAGAAAATACCACCCTTGCAGTAAAAAAAAACAGTAAGTGATGAACAAGTTCACCCCTCCTGGTCCAACGTCCAATGCTTGGACCTATATCATTATTCTCATAAAAATAGTGATTACAACATGTTACAATGCCCAATTGGTTTCAAAAACAACTCCATTGGCTTCAGAGCTATAAAAAAAACCTGTCTAACCTCTTCCTGCTCCCAAAAAGACCAAAAACTACAAAAGGTATCCTCTCCCAAAGTTTCTCTGCTATTCGTTCTACAAATCACACCACCTGGTTAAATGCTCCACAATTTATGCCCTTGGTGACCACGTGGAGTGAGAATTTCACCCCACGCCGGGGGCAATTTGTTGCTTCATTAAATTGGCCATGTCGACCATTGAACAACTCCAGGTGTGCCACATGGCATAATTTCCGTCGTTGGTTTTTGGGTTCTATTGGCAGTCCCGATTCTGTGCTTGTTTATGATAGAGGGTTATATGCACTGTGATATAATGCCGCAGGGCTAGCTCCCATATGATTTTCTCTCGGTTCTCGCATTGGTCGTATGGCATTTGAAACTTGGGATGCAGTGTTTTCTTCTCATGGGCTGGGCTAGGGCCTAGCCCTTGTCCCCCCACTCGCGGTCCCGTGGCGCTGGGGTGGCTATGGGCTAGGCCTTAGCCTGACCCCATCCCAAAAATGTGTCATTGTAAAGCTTAAATGCATTTTGGTTGCAATGGTTTAACAAGAACCATTGGATGGTGTATTGGTGAGGTCTACGGTTAGTGTACAGGATGTCATGGTTTTGAACCTCCGGAGTTGCAATTCCACCCTTAACAAAATTTTGGCCACCTTGAGGAAGCCACGTGGTAGCCACACGTTGGCCTACATGGCACTTCCTCATTGGCCACATCACCAAACCATAAGCCGATGAAAATTTGCCAACTGCATCGAACCCTATTGTGCCAAGTGTCAAAGGGATTAGTCCTATGTCCAATCACTTCCCTGTTAGCAAGCCCAGTTAGTTGTATGGTCTATTGACTAGCCAACCTGCAAACTCCCTTTTTGAAATTTTAGTTATTTCCACAATTGAACAGATCGCGTTTCCAGGAGCATACAATGTTTGTTTTCTGTGAAACGAGTTGCGCCAGATTCAGAATGATGGTATCTATCCATTCGTTCTATTTTTTATCCATTCCAACAAATTTCATTTTTTAGCATATTTTTTATTCAATGGATCATTAGTGGCTAGTTAATTCAAGACCCCTGGTGTCTGGAGAGCCTTACTGGCTAGTTAATTTGAGAGCCCTGGTGGCTGGGTGCAGTGGAACCTTGGTGGATGGAGAAGAAAAAAAATTTCTCTGTGTAAAGTCGTTGCAGCGCGGATTTTTACATTTTTTTGCGTTGGTCAAAGAAGGGTAAAGTTCCTGCAGCACAGGCTTTTGGGGTGAAAAGCGTGCTGATCACGTTCCCTTAGAATGATTTTGGCAGCACAAGGAAAAAGCGCAGGTCCGATAGGTGAAAAACACGCTGGCATCGAGTAATAGTGATTGGTTTGGTCGATCAAGGTGGATTGGGGCCTAGATCAGTCATCAGATCATGGATTGTCTGGATCGGCTCAGATCTAGGATATTTTACATCGTAGATACCGAGATCGTTCAGATCACTATTGAGATCCGATTGAGGATCGGATTAGATTCAAGTCTTAGAGATCGCCTATGATATTTCCCTTGTTGTTACGTTTTTTTCCTGTTTTGTTTAGATCGCCTATGTATTTTTACTGTTGTCCAGATCAACTGTTGGAGATTGAGGATCTAGAGGTAGATCCATAGATTGGTTCGGTCACAATGAATAATCATATGGTGGAAACTTACCTGAATGAGAGCAATAAGCTCGATGGGATGAATTATTCAAGTTGGAAATTCAAATTGTAGACATTACTTGAGGGGAAGAGTGTATGGGAGATTGAAAACGAGGATGAAATGAAGCTGACTCCAAGAGGAGGTGGAAAAACAACAACAATTCAGGATTGGTAGAAGAGGGAGAACAAAGAAAAAGTGTTGTTGAAATTATTAGTGAAATATTGTATTATCCCTCACATCAAAGAGTGCAAATCCGCAAATTATATATGGGAAACTCTCAAGGATTTATATGAGATAAATAGTTCAAATCACTTATTGTTTCAGAAGAGTAAGATCCTCTCCATTAGAATGGAGGAGAATGAATTAGTCGATACATTCATCTCTCGTATCAAAGAGCTTAGAGATAAGTTGGGCGATATAGGGGAGAAAATGGAAAACATTGATCTTGTCACGATTACCATGAATGGTATGACTGATGATTATCATATGTTTATTACAAGTTTGAACACTAGGGAGAAAGCCCCCAATTTCAAAGAATTGACAAGGATCTTGATGCAAGAGGAAGAGAGGTGGATAACTATGAAACCCTATAATTCAGATCTCGCATTGATGACAAAGAAAAAACATTTCAGACGGAATTATGACATAGGTCAGAAAGGCGGTGGCACACCCCAGAGAAAACCACCTCAAGGTATGTCTTAAACCAGATTTGATGCACGAATCAAATGTTTTTACTGTGGTAAATCTGGTCACATTACTAAAAATAGTTTTAAGAAGAAAGGTGATGAAGCCAGGCACACAAAGAAGAAACATACAAGGCAGTTTGCTAATGAAGACTAGAATCATGAACTTAGATTGTTTGCGTCTAATTCTTCTCTCTCTGTAGAGTTTGATGAGGTCAAAACCTTGTTTTTGGATTCAGGAGCATCCACTCACATGACAGGTAACAGGCACTGTTTTTAAACTTTCAAAGAAATCAACACTGATGCTAATATCTACCTTGGTGATGACAGAGCTTACCATATCAAAGGACATGGAGACATTCTTGTGATTCTGCATGATGGAAATATCAGATAAATTTAGAATATGATGTATGTACCAGGAACTCAAAATAATTTAATCTTTGTTTCAATGATTGTAGAGCAGAACCAGAAGGTAGAGTTTTTTAAAACCTATTGTGTCATCAAGGATTTGCTAGATAAACAGAGACCGATTTCATCTAGAATTTGAGTTGGAGGCATGTACAATTTGAATGTCACAAGCCTACCATACCAATCGTTGACTTCAACAACAATGACAACAGAGAATATTTGGCAGCAAAGATTTAGACACATCAATCTTCCTGATTTAGTGCTGCTACAAAAACAAGGTATGGTGAATGGACTCCCTGTTTTAAAAAATGCACATTTTTATTGTGATGGATGTGCACTTGGAAAGATGTACACAGATGATTTTCCCTCAAGTTTAAATAGAAGAAAGAGAGATATCCTAGAACTTGTGCACACTGATATATGTGGACCAATGCAGACAAGATCATTAGGAGGATCATATTATTTTTTATTATTTATTGATGATTGCACAAGACATACATGGTTATATTTTCTCAGCAAGAAAATTCATACATTCGAATATTTTAAAGAGTTGAGAAGTATGATTGAAAAGCAGGCACGGAAGGACATCAAAATTCTCCGCTCAGATCAAGAGGGAGAATACAAGCTAGGTAACTTCATCAAATATTGTAGGGACCATGGAATAATTCAGCAGTTTACAGTACCCACACTCCACAACAGAACAGGGTTGCAGAGAGGAAGAATAGAACTCTGGTGGGCATTTTGAAAGGTAAGAACCTATCTAGTGGGTTTTGGGCAGAAGCGATTAACACTGCAGTCTATTAAATAGGAGTCGAATGAAGAGCCTTGACCTTAAGACTCCATTCGAGCCTTTATATGGTTTTAAGCCTGTAGTTAGCCATTTAAGAGTTTTTGGTTCAAAAGTTTTTTCTCATGAAGAGTATAGGAAGAAACTGGATGCAAAGGCCATCAAATGCATATTTGTAGGGTATTGTACTGAGTTTAAAGCATACAAATTGTTTAATCCATATACTCACAAAGTGTTTGCGAGTAGAGATGTTATATTTCATGAGCATGTTGATGAAGAAAACAGAGACAAAGGCTACATGGAGTGGCACATTCCCTTGCTGAGTGAGGACAATAATGAGTAAATTAAAGACATCCATGTGTAGCAACAACAACAACAACAACAAAATTAAGACACTAGTGATGCAGGGACAGTTAGCAAGCCAAGTCTACTAAGGAGTGAACAAGATAGATTTGAGGCAAGTTCGCCATTGAGGAGGTTAGGTAGGCAAACTCAATTACCAACAAGGTGTAGAGACCATGCTCTTATAACTCGTACGTTAAATTTTATTGAGCCCTTAAATTATAAAGAAGCAAGACAATATGATGAATGGAGGGCAACCATGGAAGAGGAATATGAGTCAATACTTAAGAACAAAACCTAGGATTTAGTTGAATTGCCGGAAGGGAAAGAATCTATAGGTCGCAAGTGGTTATATAAGCCTAAATTTAAATTAGATGGTAGTGTAGACAAATACAAAGCTAGGCTCATAGCTAAAGGTTACTCACAAAGAGAAGGAATTGATTATGAGGAAACCTTTGCTCTGGTAGATAAGATAAACACTATTAGAATGTTGATAGCTTTAGCTACAAAACATCATTGGAGTCTACACCAACTAGATGTGAAGTTTGCATTTTTAAATGAAAAAATAAAAGAAAACGTTTATTTAAAACAACCTGAAGGGTTTATCAAATAGGGGCAAGAGATTTTAGTCTGCAAATTAAAGAAGGCATTATATGGTTTAAAATAGGCATCCAGGTCGTGGTATTAAAAAGTTGATTCATTTTTCCTACAGCATAGCTGTAAAAGGAGCAAAAACGACCGAAATTTGTATACTGCGTTTGATGAAAAGGGGAAAATTATTTTGGTTTCTTTATATGTAGATGATCTAGTTGTTACAAGAAATGTTGATGTGTTGATTAAAGAAATCAAAGTGGAGATGTCGCAAGTTTTTGAAATGAAACCTTGGAGAATTACACTATTGTTTGGGTCTCGAAGTTTGGAGGGACTCTAGGAAGACTTTTCTCACTCAAGTGAAGTATGTTAGAGGGTTATTAAAAAAGCTCAATATGGAACAATGCAAAGCTACCTCAGTGCCTTCACAAAATAATCTTAAACTTCAGATGGAGGATGATTCTAAAGAGATGGATGCTACATTGTATAGGCAACTAGTTGGGAGTCTGATTTATTTGACTACAACTAGACCTAACTTAGTATTTTCAGTTAGTATGTTAATTCAATTCATGTCAAAACCTCTTGAGAATCACTTGGTGGTAGCAAAAGGTGTCTTGAGATACCTTCAAGGAACCATTGATTTTGGTATTAAGTACACTGACCTTGTTGATGTTAATTTGATAGGATTTTCAGATTGAGATTGGGCAGAAAACTTGGATGACGGAAGATCCATAATAGGTTATGCTTTCAATATTGGGTCTGGGGTAATTTCTTGAAGCAACAAGAAACAAAGTATTGTTTCCTTATCTTCTGTAGAAGCGGAGTATTAGGAAATGTGCGCAACCATGTGTGAGGTTATTTGGTTGAGGAGAATTCTCCATGATGTTGGAGAAGAACAAAAACATGCAGCAATAATCAGATGTGACAACCAAAGCTCCATTAACCTGGTGAATAATCCTATGTTTCACAAAAACACAAAGCATATTGATACCTAGTTTCAATGTGTTAGAGAGAAGATTCAGTCTAAAGAAATTCTTGTTGAATATTGTAATACTTGTGATAATGCAGAATATATTTTTACAAAGCCCCTTGGGAGGATTAAATTTGAAATGTTTAGGGAGATGTTAGGAATACAATTGAACCCTTTCTCTATTAAGGGGGGATGTTGAAATTAATGGAGAATATTGTATTATTGGAGAGAGTTTGTTTATTTGTTGTATGAGTGTCCCTAGTTTAGGATTAGTTCTTATTTTCTAGGGGTCAATTCTAACCTCCCTAAAATGATGTAACTTATATATTTCTGATTTTATGATGAATGAGATAGAGCGTTCTCTGCTTTGGGCATTCTCCAGGTGTAGCTTGCTCACCTGTGAGTTGCTAGTTTCAGATTATAAGTTTCAGCTCCCATATTTTAAAAGCTTAGTCTCCTCACCCACAATAGGCACAACAACAACCTCACATCTAATAAGAAGATGCATACAACACTTTCTTCTTTAAACGGTTCAACACTTCAACAATGCAAACTCTCTTTCACTATCTCATACCTCAATCTGCTCTTCTACTCTCGCGTGTTTCACCTGGACTCTCTTGTAAACAAGAATTTGATATCAAATTAAATTAAAATCATGTTTTGATTAATCAAATAATATTATAAATATTAATGCAAGAAATTTAATTTCAAAATATTAAAACTATCTCAAATCCAATCCAATTCTTTGGTTGAAAAAATATCAACCACACTCCAAATTAGAAAGTTAAATAATTTTCTTAATTAATAATTAGAAAATATTTAATATACTCAACCGTAATGATTCCACATAAAGTAAACTTAATAGCTACATATTACTCAAAACTCATACACCTCTCATATAAAAATAACTATTTACTATTTTCAAAATATAAAAATCAATAATGAATGAAAAGTATGCACAGGAAAAGAAATTATCTAGTCTTCAAGATAATGTTGAGATATGTTTTTGTTTTTTTCACTTGTGGCAATAATGGAAATAAATTATGACAAAGATGGTGGCACCTATAATGTCCCTAATGTAATCTAAAATCTAGAAGAGATATACTTTTATTATAGTTTAATAAATTATATTACTAAAGCAACCCTTACACCCTAATAAATAACTTCCAAAATTGAACAAAAATCTAATAATAGAAAATCACATCCCAAAACCAAGTAAAGAAAAGAATCTACCTAAAACCATACTTCTCGTACAAGAAATGGCAAATAAATACAACACTTTCATGCTTTAAACTTTATTCACTCTATAAGGTTTTTTACTTTAATATTAGAATTGACCTCATGATGGGTATAGTGTGTCCTTGTAAGCTTTGTACTTTACTAATGGAATTGAGTTTAATATGTATAAAATACTTGTCTGGGCTAACAGAGGTTGTTCAATAAAAGATGGGTATAGGGCCTCCTTCTAAGCTTTGTACTTTACCAATGGAATTGAGTTAGTTTAATATGTATAAAATATTTGTTTGGCCTAATAGAGGTTGTTCAACAAAATTATGTTTTTATAGGGTAAGAGCTACCATCCATACATAAATAAATAATTTTTATTTTATTGGTAAATATAAAATTTCTTGTTAAAATAAATTTTATTGTTTATATCAACGGATAGTGCATTTACATTTCAATATTTTTCCTTTTTTAAAAGATCAGAAGAATTTATAAAATTTTTAATAAAAAGCACCAACTTCGCATAATCCAATCCAAATTAGCTAGAACACTATACGTTTAGGAATTACATGACATGACACAACATGTGATGAAATGAAATAATTCCCTACAACCTTCATCTTTTCTGAATACGTCATGAGTGGCCACTCTGGCCACTCTCTAATCATGCGTACAATCATGCATGTCAATTCATGGCCACGATACCGTAGAGATATAATATCTCTGTTAGTTTTGGTTTATGTAACATCCCTCGATGACCTCACATGAAGATGCAGGGAGTTATAATTTTTTTACACAAATTACTCACGAGTAATTATCTAAATCATTATTCCAGTTCCTCATTAACCATTAGATAAAATGTTCATCAGTACATAGAGTAAATTTTAATAGAGGAATAGTAAGTTGCATAATTATTAACAACCAGTGTTGTAGTATATTAACATAAATTGTATGATGAGCCTTGCATCCATTTCATGATTCCCTTAACCATAATTAATCACATACTTGAAATTATGAACATCACATTAGGAAAGGAATAAACATCATCAACTGACACAATAATCAATCACATCATTGAAAACCAATATACCTTGGAAACCCCATTGGGTGAAAACTAGCAAACATTTAGTTTTATCATTAAACACTCGTGAGGGTATTCACCCCTCATTCAATGGATTATAAGGGAGTCCATCCCTTAACCATTGTCATAATTTTTTACAAAGAAATATCATTAAATAGAACATATCTTGTTACAATAATTATGATATCAGTTATCCATAAATATTGAATATCTATGTGGCCTCATGGTTCCATCAATGGACCATCCCCAAGCTCGCACTCATCTGCATGGACTGTTCATTCTTTACTTGCCACAATATTTAAAAAATAAACTATCCGTTGCACAATTCACCATCATTTCTTGCCATTGTTGTCGTCAACATACGTTGATATCATGATTACATAAAGTATTAATCAATCAATAATCAATCTTTAATAGTGATTCTTCAACATCTAGTCATGGTGATCCAGGTGGATATTGGTGGCCACCCGCCTATTCCACTTGGACCCCCACCATTGTTTCTTTTAGTTTTTCAGTTTCCTTAATTGTAACACAATTTACTATTTTTGACAGTTTTTCAAGGCTTGAACTTCCGAAGCCATTTTGAGGCGATAAATGACGTTTTTTTTGGAAAATCGTCAGCAGTGAATATGGGATTTTGACTTGATATTCATTGTCAACAGTTGTAATCCTCGGATAGATCTTTCTAACGAGGTTTCGTGTGCGTCAAACGAAGATTGTATTCCAAAGTTACGACCCTGAGAAGTTGATGTACCAATTTACCCCAACGAGGCCCATAGTTTGGTGTTTCATCTCCTAGGGTTAGGTTTTTGGATGTTTGAGGTTTTCCATTATTTATCAATAATAAATAGGTCTTCAAGCCTCATTGTAACACAGTTCAGAGGCATGTAGCCTTCACATATCTTCTCATAGATAAGTTACCATCGTTCGAGCTAGTTTATTTCCATTATGTATGTAAACATATTTTAGTTCTTTGATATTAATGAAATGAAGTTTTATTTCTACTACATATGTGTTTATGGTTATATCTGTAATTTTTTGCTTTCCTTTTTAAATTAAGATCAGCGGTATCAGAGTGGTCTGCTCTTTATCGATCCTACTTTGCATGTTCCCAACGAGGTCGGGATATAAGGAGTTAGGGTTCGATCTGGTTGAACTTTGTAAGCTCAGCCTCACAAACCCTGATGACGATCAACAAGGGAAAAAAGGAAAGGTGAGGGAGTAGGAGATCTTATCAAAATATTGCTCGAGGAGGCCCTTGAGAAACAAAGGAACGCAACGATAGATAACTTTGCCCAGATCCTTCAACGGTTGCCCACCGACGACACATCCACATCCAACAGCCACTCTGGAGGTGCCACTCCTTTTAAGGTATAAGTAAACTTTGACATTCCCATATTTAAAGGCCAAATAGATGCATACACCTTAGATAAATGGTTAAATATGCTAGAAGGATATTTTTTTATTCATGATTTTTCCAATCGAGAAAAGATTGCTTTTTCTCTTCTCAAAGTCACGCCCCACGTCAAGGACTGGTGGGAAACCAACTATGAGAGGAAGGATGAAAGTACGCCCTCACTGTTTTCAACCACACCCACTAGGAATTCACTCCGAGACGCCATCAAGGAGCGGTACTACCCAGTTGGGAGCTATAAGGATAAATACATAAAGTGGACCATGCTACGGCAGGGAAGGGACCAAGACGTGCCAAATTTTACCAATGTTTTTAATAACCTTCGTACGAAGTTGGGTATCAAGCATTCTGAGAAACATTTGGTACTCAAGTACCACGGCTACCTACACAAGTACATCCAAGAGAAGATGGAGTTCCTAGACATCTCCTCGCTCGGCAAAATGTAACGATACACTGTCAAGATTAAGCAGAAGCTTAAACAAGAAAAGTGAAACTTTGGATTTGCGAATTTGAAGCAAGGGAAAGGTGTCCCCAAACCGCAGAAAAAAGGACAAAGACAAGGTGGGGGGCCCAGGAAAACCTTCCAAAGCGGCAAGCAAAGAACAAGACTGCGAAGCCGAAGAAGGACATGGGAAAGTGGTGTGCGTTCCATAAGAGCTCCACTCACAACATAAGTGAGTGTCGGGACAAGCAGTGACTAGTGGTTGAGATGAAGGCTTCTAAATCAGATGCATGTTCCGAATCTGAGTAAGAACCCTACAAGGGGAATGAAAAAGGGATGCATATTATCAATGTGGAGCCCAATGCTACTTTTGCCACCACGAAGATCCAGAAGGAGGAATCCAAAGATATAGAGGAGGAGGAGCGCCTATTCCACTTCAAGATGGGGGTAAAGTGTTCCACGCATCAGTTCATTGTCGAAAATGGAAGCCAAAAGAACATCATTTTAGTAGATGTCATGAAGAGGGTGGGCTTACCGACCACAACACATCTACAACTATACACCATTGGGTGGTTTCACCAAGGACGAGATCTTCGTGTCAGCCAGCAGTGTCGTCTTCCATACAGCATCAAGCCTGATGAGCCCCAATTTTTGGTACAATTTGGGCTCATATTGGCCTACTTACCTTGCTCAACCATTCACATTTTACCACTTATGCATTCATTTCTTAGTATATTCGTGTTGTTTGTAGGAAGAAGGGCAGGCATTATATCTATGTGACTAATACATGATGATTTCAGGTTCTTGGCATTAAAGAGAGTAAAAGACCACGCAAAAGGAGACAAGGAGACAGCAAAGGTGGCATTGCATGTTTATAGGGAGGTTGTCTACAGCTTTAAATGACTTCCCTCGTGCTTTTCACCTTAACTCCGAGCTCTAACAGCTCTCCCCACCGAGCTCAAAGGCAGCCAACACGTTCTACAGGATCAGCAGTTTTACAGCAGTTTGACTCTCAGTTGGACAGCCAAGCTCCACGAATGGAGGCAGCCAGCTTGATCCTCATTTTGTATAAATATGGAGGCCGTAGCCTTTGTTAGAAGCTTTTTGAACTTTTGGAATTACTATTGTAATCTCTGAGCACGAGTTACAGCTCAGTTTTTGTAAGCCAGTTTTGGCATGACATTAGACTTTTGATTATGAATAAAGGCAAGCAGATTTGGATCTAATTCTGAGTTTTTAAGGGAGCTATAGCTCTCAGGTTAGGGCCCAACCTGAGAGCAATAGACCTCCTCTGTTTTGTAGTGTTATTTGCCTTTCGTTCCAGCACTTTGTTTCTTTACTTTGACATGCAATTCGAATTTACAGTCTGCTGATTTAGTTTTTGTGTGATTGAGTAGGATTAGCTTAAGGTTACTTTGCTTTCAGTTGTTTAGATTCGGATAGGAGGTTTGTAATACACAGGAGCTCCAAGAAAAGGTTGTTAGAGATCACTGCCATCTCTGTTTAGGGATTGGGGTGCAGTCCATACCAACCACCAAAAAGAAACGCAGTCTTTTACTTCCATGCAAGCTGCAACATAGTCATTGAAGATCCATCCATGCACTTTTGATATTGAACCATACTTCTACATTTTTCATTCCATGCCCGGCTTCTTTTCTCGGTTTTACATTGCTGTTCATAGGTTTAATGGAACAGGTATCGTAGGTTAATGAATTCTCGTTTTTGGTGCAAGACATAAGTCATTTGTTTCATTTACACTGCTCCATATCATTCCACTTCCTTCTTCTTCTTCTTGAACTCTCCTCAAGCCACCTACTCGGCCTCTGTTCAGCTCGTTCACCTTCCAACTCTTTCATTGCCCACGTAGCTTCGTCCTTTTGACCTTTTGTTGATCCCATCCTTCTATCCACCAACCAACTCCGTGCACTCTCTCTCCATCTTGTTCCTCTGCCCCTGAGCCATCACAAGTTCCATCTCCACCTCACCTATCCACCCAAACCATTCCATCCCTTCACCATCACCCAAAACTTCCACTTACAGCACATCCTGTAGAAGTTAGCAAACTTCCTGTAGAATCCCTGAGTTTCCTGTAGGATCCCCTGCAGACATCCTGTAGGAGCCTGCAAACTTGGTTGCCGAGCCTCCAAGCATTGTAGACTTCTGTATACTGATGCTAAGGATCCCCTGGGACCTCTCCTCGCCCCCTGACCTTTCCCAAGCTTTCCTTCCTTTCGCACCACCTCTGCACAACCAAACCCTAATAAGAAACAAAATCATCATCACTCCAACCAATTAAGCAAAAATCCGAAAACATGTTCTTTTCAATCAAAGTAGTTTAAGTTCATGCATTTCACATCATTAGAAGTAATGGCATCATTTCCAGGCACTTGCACTCCACCCATTGCATCCTAGAGGTTAAGCTAGTCAGATTAGGGTTTACTAGGGTTTCCATGTTTTGGTTGGCTTTCAGTTCATTTTTGCAAAATAGATTAATTTCCTTTAAGATAGCCTTCGTCCATCATTTAGCAAGCTTCTTCTGAGAGCATATAGAAGTTGGCTTGAGCCCTAGCGGACTTGTGCCAGCTGACCAAGTGACAGCTGCGACAAGAGCTAGTACTTGTGCATACAGCACCGTCGCTTCCAAGTTTGTACGAACTACCAGGTTGATAAAATTAGAGATAGGAAGCTCCAGGAGTTGTAGCATTATTTCTACAATACTGGAGCCCACCATCTTTTTGGCGTCATTTCCAGGGAAGCGTCAGAGTATTAGTAATTGTTGCTTTTCTTCTATTTTCTTACTCTTGCCTTCTGCTAAGTAGTTTATTTCATTTCCATTCTACAAAAGTAGCATATATTAGCATTTCTTGCTTTCATAGATTAGCATTTCTTGCTTTCATAGATTAGCATTTCCTGCTTTCATAGATTAGTATTTCCTTTCTGCAAGCGTAGACTAGCATTTCCATTCTTGCAATTTCATTTGAGCAAAGTAGATTAGTTCTTTCCTGCTTTCAGTTTAATTTTGCATCTTTTATAGTTAGTTGTAGATCAATCTGTTTCAGTTTTGCAGGTACCAGAGAAAAAAAAGCAAAAACAATCAAAAGAAAAAGAAAGCCTTTTCCCTTTCATGCCTCGTAGGAACCAAGATAAATCAGGCAAATTCCTACCAAACACCCCCACCACATCACTGAGTCACCCTTCTCTCTTCTTTGGTGACAGTGACCCAGAAGAACCTATAGGTGAACATCCAGAGATATACAAAGATCCTATAGTAGAAGAAGAGTTAGAGACCACTCCATCTGAAGCTATGGCTGACAATAGAAGAGAAGATGGAAGAATAGAAGGTGCCTTCCCCATCCGAGAGACCAATGGAGAAATGAAAATGAAGAACATTAGCCCCTCCGCCTTACCTCACTTCCATGGTCTGACTACTGAAGATCCTGATACCTTCCTGTTTGAGTTTGCTGTCCTTTGTAGAACCTATGACTATACTGAAGATGAGCAAATGCTGAAACTCTTCCCTTCAACTCTTAAGGATGCAGCATTACGCTGGTTCATGGGCTTACCTGGGAATAGTATCACCACTTGGGCTCAGATGCAGCAAGCTTTCAATACCAAGTACAGGGATTATTGTAGGTCTAAGGAAACCAAGGGAGAAATCTTTAGGATGACCATGGGAAATGATGAGTCCTTAGAGGATTATGAGGAGAGGTTCCAACTAAGCTATAAGCGGGCCAGGTGCACACTTGACCCTGAATCCCTCAAGTTGGTCCTGCTCCGAGGAGTCCCTGAAGACCTCTTAGATACCCTTCACATGTTAGCTGGGGGGGACATTTACCAACTGCCTTATGAGGACATAAAGACTGTGTTTAGAAACCACTCCAGGGCAGCTAGGAAACGAGGTAGGGGAAACCTCCTCTCAACTAGTGTCCCTTTCTCCAAACATGAGCTTGCAAATCAATTAGAAGATCTCAAGAGTGAGGTGAGATAGACCATTACCATGCAGCTGGACACATTCAGAATCCAACAGAAGAAAGAAGAAGCTGAGAGAGCCTTGGCTGTCTTCTGCCCTAGGTGCACAAGGAGACACCCTAAGAACGAATGCCCATTGCATTCGGTTGAAGTGTGTTTCGTTTGTGAGGAGGACCATCCCACAAATCAGTGTCCAACCTTACCTGGGTTTAAAGCCATGTACCAAGGGACAAAAGCTCCCACTGAACCTCTCTATTACCTCAACCAAAGGAGGCCACAAGGATCTAGACCTTATCAGCAGGGGATGCAAGGGGCACCTCACGCTTATTACAGCCCCAACCAATCGACTCCTATGCCTTCCTGGGGTCCCCCTGCTCATCCTTCCTGGTCCATGCCTCCTCCATGGTCTTATCCACCTTAGTACCCCACTCAACCTACTTATCATTCATATCATTCACATGCCCAGCCTCAGCCTCAATGGAATGCACCTCAGTCGGGGTGGAGGCCCCAATACAACACTCCTCCTGCCATCTTGCCTCCACCACCAGTTCAACCTCAACCATTACCTCCTGCTCCTCCAAGGCAACCTCAAATGCCTGCTCAACCGAACCTGAACCCCAACAATAGACAAGCCCAACAGGTATACACTGGGGAAACCTCATGCCCTACCTATGCTGTGGAGATCCAGGAGATCAATCTTCGATCTGGAAAGACTCTACCAGATCGCCAACCTCCTCCCCCAGAGGATGAGGAAGATAAACAGGAAAGTGAACCAAAGGCTATTCCACCCTTTCCTGAGAGACTAACAGCCACCACACAACCCAACCCAGAGGAGGATGAACTTCTGGGTGAGCTCAAGCAGTTGTGTGTGAAAATACCACTTCTCCAAGCCATCAAGGATGTGCCAATATACAATAAACTGGTTAAGGAAAAGTGCTTCAAACACCCAGGCAGGCGGAAGAAAGATGCTTCAACCATTAATGTCATAGGACAACTGTTTGACCTGATGTTAGGACAAGTCATCTGCCCAAAGTACCTAGATCCTGGAAGTCCTGTAGTAGATGTCCACATCAATGGCACCATCATACCTCACACCTTGATTGATCTGGGGGCTGCCATTAATGTGATGACCAGGGATACCATGCTCAAACTCAATCTTCAGGGTTCCTTGAGGAAGACCTCGACAATACTGCAACTAGCAGATCACTCCACCATGACTCCCGAAGGGATTGTGGAGGATGTCTTGGTCTCTATTGACTCTTGGGAATACCCTGCAGACTTCCTGGTTCTGCAACCAAAGGCAAAGCTTACTGGATATCCTCTCATTTTGAGAAGGCCTTGGTTAGCTACTGTAGATGCTTACATAAGTTGTCGTGCAAGAAACATGACCATCAAAAATGGTCCCATGTCCAAGCAGCTAGTCCTATACCCTCCTGCCCAACCCTCCTTAGAGCATGACTTACCACTCTGGTTGGAAGAAGGAGAGGAAGACGAGGTGTACTCAGCACCTCTGTGCACCTTAGATACCACTAGAAGAGACCCCCCAACCGAGGATGACTTGATCGAGACCTTGATCCAGAATCCACCTTCCAGTGCACTACCCTTAGAAAAATTGGTGGAGGATGCCCAAGCTAGCACCTTAGTGGATCTTTGTACAACCAACCCTGTTACTCCTAGAGTCAAGAATGTGGAGTTCGGCCCTGAGAAAGCATTGAAGATCAACTCCTCCCTATCTCCTTCCCAAGAAAAGGAGCTGTGTAGTCTGTTGGCCAACCACCTAGATGCTTTTGCTTGGAGCTATAAGGAAATGAGAGGAGTCCATACTTCGGTCTGTACCCATCATATATACATCAAAGAGGATTGTAAACCGGTTAGGCAGCCCCAGAGGAGAATGAATCCAGCTCTTAAGGACATTGTCAAAGAAGAATTGCAAAAACTGTTGGATGCAGGATTCATCTACCCCATCTCAGATAGTGAATGGGTGTCCCCTCTATTGTTGGTTCCCAAGAAAAATGGGAAATGGAGAATCTGTGTGGACTACCGAGAACTGAACAAAGCTACAAAGAAAGACCATTTCCCTCTACCTTTCATAGATCAAGTGTTGGATGGACTGGCAGGAAAGAAGTTCTTCTCTTTCCTGGATGGGTTTAGCGGTTACAACCAAATCCAAATCAGCCCGGAGGACCAAGATAAGACCACCTTCACTTGTCCTTGGGGTACCTTTGCCTACCGAGTTCTTCCTTTTGGGCTATGCAATGCTCTTGCTACCTTCCAGAGAGCTGTCTTGAGCATCTTCTCGGAGCTGGTCCATGATGCAGTGGAAATCTATATGGATGAATTTACTCCTTATGGGGCCAACTTCCAGGAAGCATTGTCCAATCTGGGAAAAGTCCTAACCAAATGCATTGAGATGAACTTGTCCCTTAGTCCTGAAAAATGTGAATTCCTAATGACTGAAGGGACCGTGCTAGGCCATACCATCTCTTGCCAAGGGTTGCAGGTGGATCCTAACAAAATTGCTATCATCAAGAGGGTTCCACCTCCTCAAAAGGTAAGGGATGTCCGGAGTTTCTTGGGATTAGCAGGATACTATCGGAGATTCATTAAAGATTTCAGCAAGCTAGCCTCGCCATTGTTTGGCCTGTTGGCAAAAGATGTGGAGTTTAAATGGACTGACGATTGTCAGAGGGCTTTAAATGAATTAAAGGACAAGTTGGTGTCAGCCCCAATCCTGAGAGGGCCAAACTGGGCCCTACCTTTCCACATCCACACTGATGCCTCAAACAAAGCCATAGGTGCAGCTTTAGGACAGGTTGAGCAAAAACTTCCATATGCCATTTACTTTGTTAGCAAAAACTTGTCCAAAGCTGAGCTGAATTACACTGTAATCGAGAAAGAATTCTTGGCTGTGGTCCATGCACTGAACAAGTTCCGACATTATATTACTGGCTATCAAACCTTTGTACATACAGACCATGCTGCAATTAGATATTTAATGAATAAACCAGATGTGAATGCTCGTATTATTAGATGGTTACTTTTATTGCAGCAGTTTGATTTGACCATTGTTGACAAACCAGGTAGAGAAAATGCTGTTGCTGATTTTTTATCTAGATTGGATTTGTCTGCAGATGAGGATGGAACGGTGGATGACCATATGTCTGATGAACATCTGTTTGCTATTTCAGTACTCTCTCCATGGTTTGTTGATATAGCAAACTACCTTGTTTCAGCACAGTTCCCCCCGCACCTATCTTCCAGAGAGAAGAGCAGAATCATCAGAAAAAGTGCCTCATTTACTTGGATCGGGGGCAATCTGTTCAAGCTTGGCCCCGATCAGATCTTAAGGCGTTGTGTAAGGGAGGAGGAAGTCTTTGATATCCTCCTCGCTTGTCATGATGGGCCTTGTGGAGGACATTTTGCAGCAAAGAGAACTACCTTCAAGATCCTGCAGGCAGGCTACTATTGGCCCACACTTCATCAAGATGTCAGAAGATATGTCAGCCAGTGTGACCAATGCCAAAGAATGGGGAAACCGACCCAAAGGGATGAGATGCCTCTCCAACCTCAAGTGACTCTTGAGCCATTTGAGAAGTGGGGCATGGAATTTGTGGGCCCAATCAACCCTACTTCGAGGCAAAGGTCTTACATCATTGTGTGTACTGACTATTTGAAAAAGTGGGCGGAGACTAAAGCAATCAAAGCAGCAACAGAAGAAAAGGTGGCCGAGTTCCTAAGAGAAAACATCTTCTATAAGTTTGGCTATCCAAGAGAGTTGGTCACCGATCAAGGGAGCCAGTTCACCTCCAACCTGGTTGAAGATCTACTAGCTCATCACAAGATCAAGCATAGGACTTCCACCCCATATCACCCTCAAGCAAATGGGCAGGTGGAAGTCACCAATAGAGCATTAGAAGGGATCTTGACTAAGGTGGTGAGCAGCAGCAGAAAAGACTGGGCAGATCGCCTGGTTGAAGCCACATGGGCTTACAACACCACTTGGAAGACCACCACTGGCTTCACACCTTATGAGCTGGTCTATGGGAAGAAAGCTTTGTTGTCAATCGAGTTTGAGTACAACACTTTGAGGATGGCAGCTCAGTTGGACCTAGATCTCAACCATGCACAACGAGAAAGGATATTGCAGCTGAATGGCCTAGATGAGCACCTAATGCAGGCCCTCCTTCACTCAGAAGTGGTTCAACTTCAGAGAAAGGTGTGGCATGACCAACATCTCCATGACAAGCAATTTCAGCCAGGAGATTGGGCTTTGTTGTATGACGCCAGATACAAAGATTTCAAAGGGAAGCTGAGAACCAGATGGCTAGGTCCATATTCAGTGGAAAAATGTCATGACAATGGATCTGTGCTTATTAGGACCATTGATGAGGAAGCCATCCCAATGCTTGTCAATGGGCATCGATTGAAGATCTACAGGAAGCCTCCCTCAAGACAAGAGTTCATCAAAACTATGGAGAAGGTAGTGTTGGTCATAGAGAAGGGTTTTGCCTCTGCTTTGGGCATACCCTAAAGAATCTAAAAAAAAAAAAAAAAGGGAGAATAATAATAATAAAGATCCTTGGGTGAAAACCTTTCTGAGGCGCCCAAGGCAGGTGGTAGGGGTGAAAATCTCACTGAGGTGCCCCTATTGTCTTTTCAAAAAAAAAAATAAAAATAAAAATTGGGAAAAGATCCTTGAGTGAAAACCTCTTTGAGGCGCTCAAGGCAGATGGCAAGGGTGAAAACCTCAATGAGGCGCCCCTGTTATCCTTAAAAAAAAAAAAGAAAAAAAAAAAAAAAGAAAAAAACAAAAAGAAAAACAAGGTCAGCAGATTCATTATGTAAAATTGCATGCAGGTGTTCTATGGAGGAGAGCAAGCCTCTCAACTCAAAGCCAAGGGTCCTCATCATGCAGCAAGGACACCTCACCAGCACCTCCTCCAAGAATCCTCATTTTCTCACAGGTATGTGCAATTTTATTCCAGATTGAGTCTTCTACAGGAAGACGCAGATTTTCTACAGGAAAATGCAGAGTTTCTACAGGAAGATGCAGATCTTCTACAGGAAGGTGCAGACTCTCTATGGGAACGCATCCTTTCTACAGGAAGCTTCCTGTAGAAGCTCAGAACGGGCCAGAATTCATTTCATAAGGCGATCTAATGGCTAAGGCTCGGTTTGGACGCATGCATGCCACGGTTGTCAACCATGCACATTGCTGTTATCTTGCTCCACCGTCCTTGTCGACATGCAACCAAGTACCTGCACCAGAAAAGCAGATCGATGAGTCTCAAGGAAAAAAGCAACCTGTAAATGGAAAAAGCGCTAGAGATCTCACACAATATTCATCACAGTCAGCCCGAGGCCCCGAGAGCATGATCGTGAGGCCATCCATCGTTGTGCAGCATGCACCCAAGGAGGAAGAACTGTTCCAAGACATCCCGCGGGAGTCCTGTAACAGTTAAACCTGCTAGAGTGGATACCATTCACCGCGCAGGCCATCTGAAGGGAAACGTGGGCGCATGCAACTGAAGCATCCCATCCATCGACGGCAGCTCATGAACATGGACCTCTGGGCCTGTGTAAGTCCGCCAGCAGCACGTAAATCGACTCATCAGCGTCGGAAGAGCCGAGACATTGTGTACAGCCACGCAGGTAAGTGTCTCGGTCCTTCCTTCCATCAGACTGCATGAATGATACTTTGATTGATTGCTTAGGTGTAAAGGTGAATTGGTCGAGCGACTGTGTGGCCATTTGGCTGGCCACGTCGGCTAATTAATGGTCTAGTTGGATGTGTGGGTGGCGGCCATGACAAAGAGAATGGGCAGCATGAACGTGAGAGAAATCCCATCGAGGAAACGAGTTCAACAGGAGAGGCGGCGGCAGATCCGCGAGAATTGATGCGGCAACAAGTGAACGCACAGTTGAATGATGGGGTGACGTCACCCAACGGTCCGGTGGGGACAGCTCACCCCCCGCGCCACGAATTCCGCCGAATTTGAAATCTAATCGGCTCGATTGCATTCATGCATTTATCACCCACCGGTTTGAACTCGAGCAGCTATCCTGATCCTTCTGCAGTGTGATACGCCGAGCTTTTGCCTATCAGAGCGATTGAGAAGCACGCTCAAGGCGCAGACCGACTGCAGTCTCTCCCGAAATCCGCGCACTGCATTCTACAGGATCGCTGTCATTCTACAGGAACGCTGCATTCTACAGGAACACTGTCATCCTACAGGAACGCAGTCTTCTACAAGGAAGCGGGTGCCTCACGTAAAAAGGTGGCCACTTAAAGAGGTAACCCTAAACTCTTCATGCAACTGGTTATTAAAGGTGGCAAGATTGTCGTCCAAAGTCCGGTCATAGAAAAAAACGGTGAAATTGTTGTCTGTTGTGCCTATACTATCATTCTACAGGATGTTGAGTAATTAAATTGTGTTAAAGTTCCTCAGGGATAAGTTTGTGGGTTATGTGCATGATATCCTACGCTCTGTCTCAGTAAACCAAAACCTCTTCCACAATCACCACCTCTGGTTAACAAAACTGTGTTATCATGCCGGGTGGGTTTATTAGACGAGAACCCACTGATTCAGCCAAATTAAGGGAAAACCAGGGGGTGGTAGAGCTCTTCACACGAGCACAATGGATATCTTTTTGTGATAAGCTACAGGGTTACGATGATGAAGTGGCCGAAGAATTTTTGCAGGCTCTGAAGCCGAAATCCAAGACACTGGCCACAGTGAATTTCAGAGGTCTAAGCCTCAAGCTCACCCCACAATATATCAGTCGGATCACTGAACTTCCGATGGGTTTTCCATGGGATAAGGAAGAAAGAAAGTTGAGCCAGCAAGCCAAGAAGGAATTCTTCCACCTGAGGAGGAATTCTCAGAGGACAAAAATGGGGTGCGAAGAACCAACTTGCTGCCACCCTGGAATGAAGTCAGTTTGCAAATCATGAAATATATAACTTGTGAAGGCCATTTTAGCATCGTGTATGCATATCACTTTCGGTTGCTCGCTGAATTGAGGCACCGGATTGATCTTCATGTAGAACAAAAACCGAGCATCCCTTATTTCCTGTTGCAGTCTCTAATGGAGTGTGCCACAAAGCTAAAAGAGGGCATACCAGATCAGATAGCCCACCATGGGTTGATCAAGCTTCTTGTGGAGGATGCGCTGCATTCCTATAAGGTTCCCCTCTCATGGGAATCATTCCGGAATTTGACTAGAGATGGAGAATTTAAAATGTTGATTGAAGAAACGGGTTCCTCCAGCAGTGAGGAACAAGAAGCAGTGGCCGAGGGAAAGAGAGAAAAAGGCCAGAAGACCCCGACCTCAGTGCAGAAGAAAGAACAGAAGAAGAAGCATGAGGAAAAGGATGACAAAGAAAAAGGTGGCACACCCATCTTGTCAGCAAGAGAAAAGAGGTTGAAGAGCAGAATGGAAAAAGCTGAGGTGGTCCACGTCAGCCCAAGTACCTCATCAGCACCTGCAACCAAAGAAAAAAGAAAAACCCCTGCGGCTAAGAAAGAAAAGGTGGTGACACCCGTGTCTACAGGAAAGCAGAAACAGGCTTCTACACGAAGCCCTAAAACAGAGACAAAGGCTTCTACAGGAAGGCCGAAATTGGAAAAAGGGGCTTCTACAGGAAGCCCGAAAATCATTGAGAAACAGGCTTCTACAGGAAGCCTGAAGACAGAGAAAGGGTCTTCTACAGGAAGCCCGAAAATTACCAAAGCAGGGGCTTCTACAGGAAGCCCGAGAGTGGCTAAAACCGGGTCTTCTACAGGAAGCCAAAAATTGGTAAAGAAAGGATCTTCTACAGAAGGCCCGGAAGTGGGCAAAGCAGGGTCTTCTACAGGAAGCCCGAAATCTGAAAAGAAGGGGTCCTCTACAAGGAGCTCTGAGAAAGCAAAACGCAAGGAAGAGAAGGCTGGTATTCTCGAAAAGGAGGCAGCAGCTGCGCTGACCGCCCTCAGTACACCTCCAAAGCCGAAGGAGAAGAGAGAGAGGGAGACCCCTCTACCATCTGAAGCCAGGAGAAGTAAGAGGATAAACACGGGCAAGCCGCAGCCTCCACCCAGCAGCCAAACCATTTTAGAGGATGTCCCTACTTCACCCAGTGCAAGAACCCCCTCTAAAACATCAGCCATCCCCAAGAGGGGAAGCCCAAAATAACTTCCTGGACATGAAAAATAGGCCAATCACCTTCCGAAGCCCGACTCAAGGAAATGGAAAAGGGGGAAGAAGCGCCACCCTCGTCACCACCAGGGCCAGAAAAGGCAGGGCCACCAAAAACAGGAAAGGAAGAGCATGCTCCGGGCTCTAGTTCTTGGCCAAAGACGAGGAGCCAGAGCAAAGTTGCTCAAGGATGAGCAAATAGTTTAGCTGGGGGGTGATGATGAGCCCTAATTTTTGGTACAATTGTGGCTCATATTGGCCTACTTACCTTGCTCAACCATTCACATTTTACCACTTATGCATTCATTTCTTAGTATATTCGTGTTGCTTGTAGGAAGAAGGGCAGGCATTATATCTATGTGACTAATACATGATGATTTCAGGTTCTTGGCATTAAAGAGAGCAAAAGACCACGCAAAAGGAGACAAGGAGACAACAAAGGTGGCATTGCATGTTTATAGGGATGTTGTCTACAGCTTTAAATGACTTCCCTCGTGCTTTTCACCTTAACTCCGAGCTCTAACAGCTCTCCCCACCGAGCTCAAAGGCAGCCAACACGTTCTACAGGATCAGCAGTTTTACAACAGTTTGACTCTCAGTTGGATAGCCAAGCTCCACAAATGGAGGCAGCCAGCTTGATCCTCATTTTGTATAAATATGGACGTCATAGCCTTTGTTAGAAGCTTTTTGAACTTTTGGAATTACTATTGTAATCTCTGAGCACAAGTTACAGCTCGGTTTTTGTAAGCCAGTTTTGGCATGACATTAGACTTTTGATTATGAATAAAGGCAAGCAGATTTGGATCTAATTCTGAGTTTTTAAGGGAGCTATAGCTCTCAAGTTAGGGCCCAACCTGAGAGCAATAGACCTCCTATGTTTTGTAGTGTTATTTGCCTTTCGTTCCAGCACTTTGTTTCTTTACTTTGACATGCAATTCGAATTTACAGTCTGCTGATTTAGTTTTTGTGTGATTGAGTAGGATTAGCTTAAGGTTACTTTACTTTCAGTTGTTTAGATTCGGATAGGAGGTTTGTAATACACAGGAGCTCCAAGAAAAGGTTGTTAGAGGTCATTGCCATCTCTGTTTAGGGATTGGGGTGCAGTCCATACTAACCACCAAAAAGAAACGCAGTCTTTTACTTCCATGCAAGCTGCAACATAGTCATTTAAGATCCATCCATGCACTGTTGATATTGAACCATACTTCTACATTTTTGATTCCATGCACGGCTTCTTTTCTCGGTTTTACATTGCTGTTCATAGGTTTAATGGCACAGGTATCGTAGGTTAATGAATTCTTGTTTTTGGTGCAAGACATAAGTCATTTGTTTCATTTACACTGCTCCATATCATTCCACTTCCTTCTTCTTCTTCTTGACCTCTCCTCAAGCCACCTACTCGGCCTCTGTTCAGCTCGTTCACCTTCCAACTCTTTCATTGCCCACGTAGCTTCGTCCTTTTGACCTTTTGTTGATCCCATCCTTCTATCCACCAACCAACTCCGTGCACTCTCTCTCCATCTTGTTCCTCTGCCCCTGAGCCATCACAAGTTCCATCTCCACCTCGCCTATCCACCCAAACCATTCCATCCCTTCACCATCACTCAAAACTTCCACTTACAGCACATCCTGTAGAAGTTAGCAGACTTCCTGTAGAATCCCTGAGTTTCCTGTAGGATCCCTTGCAGACATCCTGTAGGAGCCTGCAAACTTGGTTGCCGAGCCTCCAAGCATTGTAGACTTCTGTAGACTGATGCTAAGGATCCCCTGGGACCTCTCCTAGCCCCCTGACCTTTTCCAAGCTTTCCTTCCTTTCGCACCACCTCTGCACAACCAAACCCTAATAAGAAACAAAATCGTCATCACTCCAACCAATTAAGAAAAAATCCGAAAACATGTTCTTTTCAATCAAAGTAGTTTAAGTTCATGCATTTCACATCATTAGAAGTAATGGCATCATTTCCAGGCACTTGCACTCCACCCATTGCATCCTAGAGGTTAAGCTAGTCAGATTAGGGTTTACTAGGGTTTCCATGTTTTGGTTGGCTTTCAGTTCATTTTTGCAAAATAGATTAATTTCCTTTAAGATAGCCTTCATCCATCATTTAGCAAGCTTCTTCTGAGAGCATATAGAAGTTGGCTTGAGCCCTAGCGGACTTGTGCCAGCTGACCAAGTGACAGCTGCGACAAGAGCTAGTACTTGTGCATACAGCACCGTCGCTTCCAAGTTTGTACGAACTACCGGGTTGATAAAATTAGAGATAGGAAGCTCCAGGAGTTGTAGCATTATTTCTACAATACTGGAGCCCACCAAAGCCCTTCACAGATGAGGTATTATGTGATGTTTCTCATCTTGATGTTTGTTATGTATTATTAGGTCAACCATAATTGTGGAAGTGACATGTTGTGTATGAGTCAAGGCCTCACGCTGTTAATGTTACCTTGGGAAATAAGTTGTACAGGATATTGGAGGTAGCACCGCCTACCACCATCTCTTTGGTTACTGCAAAACAATGCAGTAAGCTCATTTCCAAAACCAGGAAATTTGTTTTCTTGATGATATGCCCTCAGGGAAAGAAGAAGACAATGGCCAAGACCACTAGACAGGGCCCCTCTGCACAACAACAACATATGGACAAGGTCATGGAGAACTACGAGGACATCTTCACCTCCCCTGCAGGGGTGCCTCTGCATTGTTAGGTCAAGCACTCCAGTGATCTGACCCCAGGTGCAGCGTTGCCCAATGGGTTAATCTATCAACGCTCTGTTATGGAGAACGACGAAATAAAGAGGTAGATTTAGGAGCTACTACAGAAAGGTCACATTTGGCCGAGTTTATCACCCCATGGGAGCCCGATCACGTTGGTACAAAAGAAATATGGGACTTGGAGACTCTATATTGACTATCAGCATTGAACAAAATCATTGTCCGGAATAGGTACCCAATCCAATGGATTGACGACCTTCTAAACCAACTCAATGGAGCAAAATATTTCAGCAAGATCGACTTGAAGTCTGGATATCACTAGGTACTAATGGAACCCTCTAATGTGTGGAAGACTACCTTCAAAGCCAAGGAGGGCCTTTTTGAATGGCTTGTTATGCCTTTCGGGTTGATGAACTATCTTGCAGCCTTCATGAGGCTCATGGATGACATCTTTCGACCATTCACCAACTCATTTATAGTGGTACACTTGGATGACATCCTGATATTCATCCAGAGTTTGGAAGAGCACCTCCAGCACATTCGACAGGTTCTCCAAACACTGCAGCAACACAAGCTGGGTGCCAATTTGCAGAAATGAACTTTTGGCATGACCCAAGTTCAGTATCTAGGATGCATTATTGATTAACAGGGGGTGCATGTGGATCCAGCCAAGATCCAATTCATTCGGGATTGGCTAGCCCCAACCACTCTGATAGAGGTCTGCAGCTTTCTGGGTCTTGACAATTTCTACCGCAGGCTCATGTTAGGGTTCTCTCATATCACTTGGCCCTTAATTCAAGTCACCAAGGGAGGAGTGAAAGAAAAACTCTATTGGTCTTAATCTCAATAGAAGGTGTTTGCAGAGTTGAAACATTGCCTATGCTCTGCACCATTGCTCACATTACCATACTTGCAATAACCATTCAAGATCAAGACAGATGCCTCTGACTATGCTATTGGGACAGTCCTTACTCAACAGGAGCATCCAATGCCATATCATAGTGAGACATTTTCAAACAGAGTCTAGAATTATCCCACTTATGACATAGAGATGTATTCTATTGTGCAGTCCTACAAACAATGGAAGCATTACATTTTGGGGAAGGAAACGGTCATCCACACAGACCAATGACCACTAAAGTTCATATAGACGCGAGGGAATTTGCAGAATGATTTCCATTAGAAGTGGTCCACATACCTGCACAGTTCCATTTGAATATTAAGTACAAGAAGGACAACACCAATAATGTTGCAGACTGTCTCAGCCAACTGCTGATCATGGCATTAACCACCATGCTCAAAATTTGTGGACATGAAACTTGTGATTGGCCACATCTCGACAAAAGCGACCTAGAATTTGGCCACACATACCAAACACTCTTGGAGGGTCACCAAGTTCCATTTTTTCACCTCCAGAATACACTATCATGCCACCTGGGACACCTTTGTGTTCCTTCAAGCGAGCATGCCAAGATGATTTGGGAAGCACACTACAGTAAGGTTGTTGGGCATTTCAAAGTCAAGAAAACAACGACGTTATTGCAAAATTATTTCTGTTGGCTGAATCTTCGAAAGGATGTTGGGAAGTACATCAGATCCTGCACTGCTTGCACCATTGCCAAACTGAGCATCAAGAAGAAAGGCCTCTATACTCCACTGCCCACCCCTAGTCGACCTTGGGAATCCATCTCCATGGATTATGTCACAACTCCAATGCACATTTATTTATTCTTTACACACACATACATGAATAATACAAAATAATTTTAACAATGCTTAGAGATAACAATGCTTTAGAGTTTTGGGTCATTGTACATATACATAATTCAATTATCATTTGATATTACTACATGGGTTGATTTGTTGTAAAATGAAGTTTATCCGTTTATTAATTCAAGGCTTGCATCATTATCCAAGGTACAATTGGGTCCTCGGTTTCACATGGTTAACCCGATACTAGTCCTTTCCGCGTGTTCCAGTTGTACTCCATTGCTAACTGGGCCAATGATCTCGTTTATTACTTAGATTTTTATTTAATTCTTCTTGCAGTCATCTTCCGGCGGTTTTGTCTACCTTTCTAACATTTAATAGCCCTGCCCGGCCATGGTAACGTGGCGTGGCAGGATGGTACCTCATCTGCTGGTTCCTCGGGATGCTACTCACATCGACGGTGTGGCACTTGCATTCTGGATCCTACGGCTAGGCAATCTCGAGAGGGTTATTCAAGCTTGGAGGCTGGAAATTCATTTCATTTTGTCGTTTCAGTTTGGTTTCCCCGCTTCTGGGAGTCTGGTTCATTTCTCTGTCTGGCTGCATAACTCGATGCATTGTGCCGATGTGTAATATCAAAGGGGTTCCATGGAGGACTCTTACGTCTTCTTCTTGCCTCCAACTCTACGAACCAGGTAAGGTTGCATAGTCTTTATTTATCCTTTTTGCCTCTTTTCTGTTTGAAGTTGTCTATCTCGGCAAGGTAATATGGCCATGGGTCTTCGCTGACCCTTCTTCTTCCATGAATCTACAGGAACAAAGGTGAGGAGGCCGGGGGTTTCATTCTGCTGCCCCAAAGGGCGTGAATTCCCTTACCAACCTTCAACCACCGCAAAATTTTGGGTATGACCGTATCAATTTTCAGCTCCTCGACAGTCAGAGGCACTATGTAAATAGTGTAGGGTTCTGGCCAATGTTTTTACCAAATACATGCCAGCTTTGTTTAGATTTGTAAAGGGTTATTGTCAATTGCTGAATGGATTAAATGGCTAAGCTGTTGTATCAGAAACTTAATAAGTCTATTTTAATGGTTTGAATGAAAGGTTTTGGTAATTACGACATGGAGACCTAGATATCAAAGTAGTCTATTTCTTTGTTCGTATATCTAGGTTTTTCCCTGATACAACCCGTGCTCTTAAACTATATCGGTTGTAATTTACAAAAGACTATTTATTGCTTAATTTAAGTTACGAGTTAATGATGGCCTGCTTGGTGTTATTTCTCTGTGCGAGGGTTCTAATACTGTTTTATTCCTTTGCGCCTTCCGCGCTGTGCGTTCTTGAATTAGTTTCATGTGGGTGTTCGAACCTTTCTATGGATTCAGCTCTAGATAAATTTGGTATAAATGTTTTTACAGCTGAGTCTCTTCATTTATAAATGTAACTGATATTTAATTGTAGCTCTACCCGTTAACTGATGCGGGCTCATAGCTTTGCCTTTTTAAAGCATTCTGTAATGTTTCAATGAATTTTCAAGTTCTTAGATTAAATTTCTAGTGCTTTATTTACTTGGCATCAGGAGGCTTTCGTCCTAATTTCTCCAGTTCGGCTACATTTACTTTAACTAGTTTCCATTGTTCTTTCAGTTTGATAATAGACAGGGTATTTACTGTTTTGTATTCTTCGACTTCGTTATTTCTGGTAGATGGTTGTGCTATTAGGATTTTTCGCTAATACCCAGCTCTGTGTGTTAATTCCTCTCTACCATAACTTGTCTGGTAAGGAAGAAGTTGGTTCTGTATTTATTTAAGTCCTCTTGAGAATGAAACATATGGATTTTCTTTTCCATGTTTAAAAGTTCAATTTTTCCAGATATCGAATTAAGCATATCTACCAGTTTAGTGTTATTTACAAATTTTCAGAAAAGAACTACCAGAACTATTTCTTTTAACTTCTACAAACAATGTGACTGTAGAAGATTTGCCAGTTGTTAATATTTATCTATTCACCACTGTTTCCCTACCTAGACCTAGGGACAGTATAATAACCAGTTTGAGTCCAATTAGTTATGTCTCTAAAACTCTTCTATTACCGAGGGTTAAACAACATTGAACCAAGACTGTATCTTTTCATTCCTGTAATTTCTCTATTTACTGAGCATGCAAGTACTTAAATTACTATCATTTCAATTAACGTTCATAATAAGTCTTATAAATTCGACTGAGCAACAGATAGTTAAGAGGGTGTTACATACCTGATTCTTTAAAGAAAAAGATCATCAGGGTAGAAGACACCTTAACATCTGCAGCTCCTTATCCACCCATCCTTGAGATTTGTCCTCCAGACCAAATCTCCCCCCTAGCTTCTTGCAAGACCACTGTCCTCTGCAAGATCATTCGCACACAGTGCTATGCTATCTGGTCCTCACCAGACTTAGCGTCCAAACCCCTTCACTTTCCATCTGACCTATCAGCACGAATTTTTCCCTCCCCTTCCACTCTTTTCTTTGGAGCATGGGAGGTAGTTAGGGTTTTTCTTTCAAGCAACTGCTCTTTTCCCAACTTCCCTTGAGAAGTTACAGAGCCTGCTTAATTCACCACATTTTCCTGTTTCAAAGTTAACACACTGTTTAACTTAACATTAACAACCATAATTACCAGTTTGTTTTTTTTTTTAACTGTGGTAAAACAAAATACTACAGTATGTCTGCTTACTATGGTAAAATAAATATTTACAATATATCTGTCTTTACTGTGGTAAAACAAATATTTACAGCATATCTGGGGATATCACATCTTCCCCCCCTGAAATCAAACATCGTCCTGATGTTTTCTGGACACAAACAGACCCGGATATGCTTCTTTCATGAGCTGTTCATCCTCCCAGGTAGCCTCATCCAGTCCAAAGTGTTGCCATTGCACTTTAACCTGGGTGATGGCTCGTTTCCGCAGCGTTACTTCTCTCCGTTCGAGTATATTTAGCGGCTCAACTGAGAATTCTCCTTCCGGCTCAACTTGAAACAAACAAAACCTACATCAGTTTGTCTTCTTTAATAACACAATTATTTAGGTCTACCTAAGTTACCCTTTTACCTGGATATCTTGCCAACTGACTATATGCTTAGGATCATAAATGTATCTTTTTAAGACAGACACATGAAAGACATTGTGGACCCAAATGTGGCTTGGTAGAGCAAGTTGGTATGCCACTAGCCCAACTCTTGCTAATATTTGGAATGGCCCACAAAATTGTGGTGCCAGTTTGCTGCACCCGCTCCACTGTAACGTACTCTTTTTAGGTCTTATTCTCACATACACGTGATCTCCTACTTGAAATTCCTTAAAACTTCGCTTCCTATCGGCAAAATTCTTCTACCTATCTTGGGCTGCCTTTAAGTTGCTTCGCACCTTCTTGACCATCTCTTCCATCTCCCTTAGCATTTCGGGCCCCAGCAACAGCTTGTCTTCAGGTCCCCCCCAACTGGAGGGTGTGCGGCATTTTCTTCCGTACAACACTTCAAAAGGGCTCATTTGCAAAGAAGTATGATAGTTGTTGTTGTATGCAAATTCGACCAAATGTAGATAATCTTCCCATTTTGATGGTTGTTGCATTACGTATGATCTCAGCATGTCTTCCACTACTTGGTTCACCCGTTCTGTCTGTCCGTCTGTTTGAGGGTGATAGGCAGTACTGAAATTTAGTTGAGTTCCCAACCTCTCAAACAGAGTCCTCCAGAAGACTGATGTAAATTTCACATCGCGATCAGAAATTATGGTTTTTGGTAGCCCATGTAACCTGAAAACATTCTGCATGAAGATGTTGGCAATCTGCACCGCTTTGAAAGTGGATTGTACCGGGATAAAATGGGCTGCTTTGCTTAATTTGTCCACCACCACCATGATAGAGTCATTTCTCTTTTTAGATTTGGGTAATCCGGTTATAAAATCCATAGAGATGGTTTCCCACTTCCATTCCAGAATTGGTAGTGGCTGCAATAGTCCCGCAGGGTGCTGATGTTCCGCCTTGACTTGTTGACATTCCAAACATCATGACAGATACTCTGCTACATCTTTCTTCATGCCTGGCCAGTAGTACTCCTTCCGGAGTGCGGTAATCAATTTTTGGTAACCTGGATGTCCCGCGTAGGGACTCTTATGAAATTCATCTAAAATCAGACTTTTAATGTTACTCTGGTTGGGCACATATAGTCTTTTTTTATATCTCAATAGGCCGATAGCATCCATCGCATAACCTTGCTGATATTCACTGCTGGTTGGATTTTGAGCTTGCTGTCCTATTTGCTGATATTTCAGATCCTGATTTGCTGCCTCTTTAACCACTTCATCGAAGGTAGTCCGCCCTTCGCTGCAAGAAATTTCGTAGAGGCAGTGTACCTTTCAACTTAAAGTGTCTGCTACACAGTTCTCCTTCCCTTTCAAATGTTTAATCTCGAAATCAAAACTGCTCAGAAAATCTACCCACCGTTCTTGTCCAGCATTCAAGGTAGGCTGATTGAAATAACTAGTCAGGCTGTGGTGATCTGTCATTAGCAGAAATTTTCTGCCTAACAGATAGTGACGCCACATCTTTAGGGCGTGAATGACAGCTACCAACTCCAAATCATAGGCAGAATATTTCTGCTCATGTTCCTTCAATTTCCTTGACTCATAGGCAATTACCTTACCTTCCTGCATCAGGACTCCTCCTACCCCTTCCTTACTTGCATCCATGCATACCACATAGTCCTTACCCGGATCTGCTATGCTTAGTACAGGCGCAGTGGTGAGCAGATGCTTGAGCTATTCAAAACTTTTTTGGCATTCAGCTGTCCATTTAAAAATTTTCCCCTTTTTCTGCAGGGAGGTGATAGGATAGGCCACTCTGGAAAATCCTTCCACAAACTGCCTATAGTAACCTGCTAACCCCATAAAGGATCTTATATCCGTTACGTCCTTCGGTATTGGCCATTCCATTATGGTCTTGATCTTTTCGGGATCCACCGCAATTCCGTCTTTCGTAATAATATGTCCTAAGTACTGAATTTGTTCCTTAAAGAAATCACACTTGTTGTATTTGGCATATAATTGATGCTCTCGGAGAGTTTTCAATACCCGTCTAAGATGCTCCTTGTGCTCTTCGATGCTTCGAGAGTATATTAGTATGTCATCAATAAAGATTAACACAAATTTGTCTAAATATTGATGAAATATGTTTTTCATTAAGCACATAAAGGTCGCGGGGGCATTGGTTAACCCAAAGGGTAGTACTATGAACTCATAGTGCCCATAGCGAGTCCTAAAAGAAGTTTTGGCTATATCTTCCTCTTTAATTCTGATCTGATGGTATCCCGAACGCAAGTCAATTTTAGAGAATACCGTAGCCCCTTTCACCTGATCAAATAATTCATCAATACGAGGTAGCGGGTATTTGTTCTTAATTGTCAACTTATTCAGTTGACAGTAATCCATACACATGCGAAGGGTTCCATCCTTCTTTTTGACGAACAACACGGGGGCTCCCCAGGGTGACACGCTGGGGCGGATGTAGTTTTTATCTAATAACTCCTGCAACTGCATTTTCAGCTCCGTCAATTCCGGTGTGCTCATACGATATGGAGCTCGGGACACTGGGGCTGCCCCTGGCACCAATTCAATGGTGAAATCTATGTCTCTCTTGGGTGGTAGTCCTGGTATCTCTTCAGGGAACACATCTGCAAACTCTTGAACTATTGGAATACTTCCTAAGGTGGCAGTCTTGTCCTTTGAATTGGCATAACCGACCTAAATAGCATATACCTGACACCCTTTCCGGATACACTTTGCTAGTTGCGAAGCGGTTATGGGCCGTATCTGTACTGGCCTCAAAATGCCTTGCATTACCTGCTACTCTCCCAATTCATTTTTGTAGCAGATTGTTTTTGTTTTGCAATTAATAATGGACCAACGTTTTTCCAACTAGTCCATGCCTATCAACACATCATACGACCCAAGGGGAAGTATGTTTAGATCTACCTTCAAAGGCTGACCTACTATTTCAAGTGGACAATCATTAACTTTGGCTAGCACACGTCTCTTTGCTCCTGTTTCCAGCTGTACTAGCCAAGAATTTTTAAACTTAATCGACTGTAATTTACACCGTTCCACAACCTTTGGACTTACATAACTTAACGTAGCACCGGGATCAATTAAAACAGATACAGGGTGATCAAAAATTTTACCTTCAAACTCCACCATTGTCGGCTGGTACTCGGCCTGATGGTCTTCGAGTGTGGCGTTAATTTTCGGGATGCTCTGGGCCACATCGCCTACTGTAGATGCCTCATGGATCTGTGAAATCTGATCAGTTCCTTTCCGGTGAGGGCAATTTTTAACGTAATGTGGCCCTCCACATCCCCAGCATTGCACCAAGGGTCTTGTTGTCCCTTCATTATCAACTTTACCAGTCTGCTCACTGAATCTGTTTTCAGCAGGTGGTCTAATTTTGAACTGATTTTTTTGCAGATTTCTAGTGTTTTTCCCTTTTGAGAACCCCTTGCTAATGCTGCCTTGATTTCCCTTATTGCCCACAGGGATCTTATTACCTTTCTTGTCAGCCCACTTTTTTCCCACAAGTTCTCCCTTCTGCTTACTTTGCTGATAGCATATCCTAGCCTTTCGTATAACCTCGTCCATCGTTTTCGGGTTATCAAATTCAATTCTTTCTCTCATTGCCACAGGTAAACTGCTGACGAATCATTGTACCTTAGCCTTTTCCTCTCGTATATAAGGCACATATCGGAGTAAAGAGGTAAATCGGGTGATAAACTCATTGATTGTTTTTTTTGCCAGCCGTAGTTCGTGAAATTCTTTGGCTTTATCGTCATAAAATCGTTCAGTCAAGTATCTTTCCTTCAAGTATTTTTGAAACGCACAATCTTAACCTCTTCCCACCACAAGGTGGCCTTCCCTTGCAGTTGGTAGATGGCCAGTCGAGCCTTTAAGTTGTGATCATATTCGTATAACTGAAAATACTTATTCATGTTAATAAGCCAAACTACGGCTGCCTCTTCCAACTCTCCATCGAAATGTGGTGGCTTTATTTTTCAGAATTCCCCTTGTAATTCTATTCGCTGCCTTTTTGTTGCGGGGTGCTCGGAAGCGTTATCCGATTTCTCTTCCCAATTCTCTTCCTGTTCTGTGTGGTAACCTTGTTCTTCAGACATTCGTTCTCGTTCGGGGCTGGGGATCGGCTGGCGTTGATTCTGCCTATCAAACAGGATTTTCATAATTTTTTCCTGTTCCATAGTTAGTCTTGCATTGTCCTCCCGCAGGTGATCCATCTCATTCTTTAGTTCCTGAACTGTTTCCAATATTGTAAGATTAGTATTGCGCGCCTCTTCTCCCAGCTGTATCCATATTTCAGGATTATTTTGAGGGAAAGTCGCAGGTCCTGGGCCAGCCATATTCCTGTGTGGAACACTGCCCGCTCTTCTCTGATTCTACTGGTGTCCTGTACTTAATACATCAGTAAGTTAACAATCATCAAAAAATTATATCAAGAATTTCAACAATTAGTTGCCAGAGGCCACAGTTTTGTAATCTGGGCTCTGATACCATTGTCACAACTCCAATGCACATTTTTTTTTTACATGCACATACATGAAT
This sequence comes from Pinus tabuliformis, assembly GCA_031772625.1. NCBI lineage: Eukaryota > Viridiplantae > Streptophyta > Pinopsida > Pinales > Pinaceae > Pinus > Pinus tabuliformis. Next base: position 728,596,860 of record CM062813.1, read on the forward strand.
AATACAAAATAATTGTAACAATGCTTAGAGATAACAACACTTTAGAGTTTTAGGTCACTGTACATATACATAATTCAATTATCATTTGATATTACTACATGGGTTGATTTGTTGTAAAATGAAGTTTATTCGTTTATTAATTCAGGCCTTGCATCATTATCCAAGGTACAGTTGGGTCCTCAGTTTCACATGGTTAACCCAATACTAGTCCTTTCCGCGTGTTCCGGTTGTACTCCATTGTTGACTGGGCCAATGATTTCGTTTATTACTTAGATTTTTATTTAATTCTTCTTACAGCCATCTGCCGGTGGTTTTGTCTACCTTTCTAACATTTAATAGCCCTGCCCGGCCATGGTAAAGTGGCGTGGTATGACAGTACCTTGTCTGTTGGTTCCTCGGGATGCTACTCGCATCGATGGTGTGGCACTTTCGTTCTGGATCCTATGGTTGGGCAAACGCGGGAGGGTTATTCAAGCTTGGAGGCTGGAAATTCATTTCATTTTGTTGTTTCAGTTTGGTTTCCCTGCTTCCGAGAGTCTGGTTCATTTCTTCGTTTGGCTGCATATCTCAGTGCGTCGTGCCGCTGTGTAATAGCAGAGGGTTCCATGGAGGACTCTTCCGTCTTCTGCTTGCCTCCAACTCTACGAACCAGGTAAGGTTGCATAGCCTTTATTTATCTTTTTTGCTTCCTTTCTGTTTGAAGTTGTCTATCTCGGTAAGGTAATATGGCCATGGGTTTTCGCTAACCCTTCTTATTCCATGAATTCTACAAGAACAAAAGTGAGGAGGCCGAGGGTTTCGTTCCACTGCCCCAAAGGGCGCGAGTTCCCTTACCAACCTTCCACCACCGCAAAATTCTAGGTATGACCGTATCAATTTTCAGCTCCTCGATAGTCCGAGGCACTATGTAAATAGTGTAGGGTTCTAGCCAGTTTTTTTACCAAATACATGCCAGCTTTGTTTAGATTTGTAAAGGGTTATTGTCAATTGCCGAACGGATTAAATGGCTAAGCTGTTGTATCATAAACTTAATAAGTCTATTTTAATGGTTTGAATGAAAGGTTTTGGTTGTCACGACCCGGAGACCGAGATATCGGAGTAGTCTATTTCTTTGTTCGGATATCCGGGTTCTTCCCTGATACAACCCGTGCTCTTAAACTAGCTCGGCTGTAAATTTACAAAAGACTGTTCACTGCTTAATTTAAGTTATGAGTTAATTATGGAATGCTTGGTGTTATTTCTGTATGCGAGGGTTCTAATATTGTTTGATTCCTTTGCACCTTTCGTGTTGTGCGTTCTTGAATTAGTTTCATGTGGGTGTTCGAACCTTTCTATGGGTTCGGCTCCAGATAAATTTGGTATAAATGTTTTTACAACAGAGTCTCTCCGTTTATAATTGTAATTGATATTTAATTGTAGCTCTGCCCGTTAATTGTTGTGGGCTCATAGCTCTGTCTTTTAAAGTATTCTGTAATGTTTCAATGACTTTTCAAGTTCTTAGATTAAATTTCTAATGCTTTATTTACTTGGCATCAGGAGCCTCTCGTCCTAATTTCTCCAGTTCGATTGCATTTACTTTAAATAACTTTCGTTGTTTTTCAGTTTGATAATAGACAATGTATTTACTATATTGTATTCTTCGACTTCGTTATTTCTTGTAGATGGTTGTGCTATTAGGGTTTTGCTAATACCCAGCTCTGTGTGTTAAGTCCTCTCTGCCATAACTTGTCTCGAAAGGAAGAAGTCGGTTCTGTATTTATTTAAGTCCTCCTGAGAATGAAACATATGGATTTTTTTCCTTGTTTAAAAGTTCAATTTTTCCAGATATCGAATTAAGCATATCTACTAATTTAGTGTTATTTACAATTTTCAGAAAAGAACTACTAGAACTATTTCTTTTAACTTCTACAAACAGTGTTACTGTAGAAGATTTTCCAGTTGTAATATTTATCTATTCACCACTGCTTCCCTACCTAAGGCTCCCCAGGGACCTAGGGACAATATAATAACTAGTTCGAGTCCAATTAGTTATGTCTCTAAAACACTTCTATTACTGAGGGTTAAACAACATTGAACAAAGACTGTATCTATTCATTCCTGTAATTTCTCTATTTACTGAGCATGAAAGTACTTAAATTTTTATCATTTCAATTAACGCGCATAATAAGTCTTATAAATTCGGCTGAGTAACAAATAGTTAAGAGGGTGTTACATACCTGAATCTTTAAAGCAAAAGATCATTAGGGTAGAAGACACCTTAACATCTATAGCTTCTTATCCACCCATCCTTGATATTTGTCCTCCAGACCAAATCTCCCCCCTAGCTTCTTGCAAGACCATTGTCCTTTGCAAGATCAATTACACACGGTGCTACGCTATCTAGTCCTCACTAGACTTAGCGTCCAAACCACTTCACTTTCCGTCTGACCTATCAGCACAGATTTTTCCCTCCCCTTCCACTCTTTTCATTCGAGCATGGGAGGTAGTTAGAGTTTTTCTTTCAAGCAACTACTCTTTTCCCAACTTCCCTTGAGAAGTTACAGAGCCTACTTAATTCAACACATTTTCCTATTTCCAAGTTAACACATTGTTTAAGTTAACATTAACAACCATAATTACCAGTTTGTTTTTTTTTACTGTGGTAAAACAAAATACTACAGTATGTCTAATTACTATGGTAAAATAAATATTTACAATATATCTGCATTTACTACAGTAAAACAAATATTTACAACATATCTGGGGATATCAGATTACATGTTGGCCCTTCCTTCTAATAAGCATGGAAATGATTGTGTTTTTGTGGTCATTGACAGATTCTCTAAGATGGCCATTATAGTGGCCTGCAAGAAGAATATCACAGAAAAATCCACTACTAAAATGTTCTTTGAACAAGTGTGGGTACACATTTGGATCCCATAGTCTATCATATCAGATCAGGAAAACAGGTTCCTTAGTACATTTTGGTCCAGTCTCTGGTTGATGCTGGACACCAAGCTCACTAAATCTACAACATTCCATCCTCAAATTGATGCCAAGATAGAGGTTGTCAATAGGATGATCGTACACATTATGTGCATGTACAACTAAAAGCATCCACGCATATGGGATGAGAGACTCACCTATGTCCAACAAAACTATAACCAAGCTCTCCACAACTCGACCAGCCACAGCCCTTTACAGGTGGGCTTGGGATTCCAGCCACTATGTCCCATTAATGTGGTCATACCATTTGTAGGTACATAGATAGAGTTAGCTCATGTCCAGTCTGAAGCTGATAAGACAAACAACTTCATTGAGCACATTCATCACATCTACCAACAGGTCCATGACATATTCGACAGAGCCAATGCTAATTACAAGCAACAGTATAATCAACATCGGGTGCCACACAAGTTCCAAGTGGGCAACAAAGTTTGGTTGCATTTGTAGAAGGAGCACCTCGCTCGGCCCCACTGCAAGCTTCGCCCCCTTAGAGATGGGCCATACACCATCACCAAGCAGTAGGGGACAATTCCTTCGAGCTTATTATTCCATCATTTCTTGGTCTGCACCCAGTATTCAATGTGGATCGCCTTCGGCCCTACTTTCCACCATTGTTGGACACATCCGACATTGAACAACTCATGCCAACAGAGTTAAACCCAGATTGCATGGAGAAAGCCACGACTAATCGGATCATGGACACACAAATCAAGAACACCTAACAGTGAAGGATCCAAGTATATCAGGTTGTCAGAGCGGACCAACTCCTTCACCATGGCAAGCGACTCACCAAGGACCAAGTTCAACAGAAGTTTCCTCATATCATAGAGGAACTCAATGCAATGGGGAACATTGCTTCCTAAGAGGGGAGGAATGATCCTGGTGGATATTGGTGGCCACCCGCCTATTCCACTTTTACCCCAACCTTTGTTTATTTTAGCTTTTCAAATTCCCTAATTATAGCATAGTTTACTATTTTTGGCAGTTTTTTGGGTCCTGAACTTCCGAAGTCGTTTTGAGGCCCAAAATGACTTTTTTTTGGAAAATAACTAGTGACGAATATGTGTATTCCATTCAATAGTCAACGTTAGTATTTTTAGTCCTCGGATAGATCTTTCTAATGAGGTATCATTTGCAGCAAATGGAGATCGTATGCTAAAGTTATGACCTTGGGAAGTTGATGTACTAATTTACCCCAATGGGGTCCATAGTTTGGCATTTCATCTCCAAGGGTTAGGTTTTCGAATGTTTAGGGTTTCATTGTTTCTCAATAATAAATAGGCCTTCAAGCCTCATTGTAACATAGTTCAGAGGCACGTAGCCACCACATCTCTTCTCAGGGATAGACTACCACGTCCGAGATAGTTTATTTCCATTATGTATGTAAGCATATTTCAATTCTTTGATATTAATGAAATGAAGTTTTATTTATGTTGCATCTCTATGTTTATGGTTATATCTGTAATTTGTTGTGTTCCTTTTTAAATTCGGATCACATGGCATACATTAAATGTCAATAAACTATTGCAACATGATTCCTTTAACAAAATTGCATATGCATTGTTTATAAGTGTATAACCATCAATGAACATTTATAACAATACCATATTAGCTAATATTTCCCCCGCATAAGAACGCATTCTTACAAGACAAATCACTACAACTTTCCAGTCATTCCTTTAAAGGAACTAATGCATCACTTATAATATATTTACATGTGAATTACATAAACTTTATAAAAATAACTAGCCCTTGAGCTATTACTTTTGATGCATGCAAATACGTAAAGAAATCTAACACAACATGTTGTCACTTCTTGCAAGCCAATACATATTCTTTCCAACAAAAGCTAACACAAATCTGGCATGCATATACATCTTATTCCACAAGAAACTAAGACAATAGTTATGATAACATAAAAGTAATCACATATAATTTTTTCTAAAGAAATATAAATCAATAATTCCTCTATACATACAAAGAACATATCTCTATAACACAATTACTATTCTTGTGCATGCAAGAGCTTATCATAACATCCCTTCTTTAATGTATGCAACACATATTTCTTTTTCTAGAATTCTACCATCATTAGGTATTATTTTCATGCAAACAATTCCATACTTCTTTCTCAAAAGGAAGTTAATATAACCTTGTTTATCTATCTTTTTATATGCAAGTTTTCTCATGCTTCCCTTTCAAGAAATTATATAGATAACCATCTTTATGCATAAAAACTAGGCAACAATAACAACATTAAGTACTGAAATCAAGAAATTAACACAATTCATCTAGCCAAACAATATTTTCAAGAAAGTTAACATAATAACTTTCTCTACCTACACAAAGAAACATATTTTCTATGTCACAATGGCTACACTTTTGTGCATGCAACATGTATTTTTCGTAACACAATGACCTTTACTTCAATGCACATAATATTTTCAAGAAACAAGCATGCAATCTTTTTTGTTGTATGAACAATATTTATATGTATCTCTCAAGAAAACAATATATATCTCTTAAGAAAAAAATCTATTTTTGTTTCTCCATTATTTTCATACATGCAACTATGAACTCTTTTTCTAAAAAGAAAACTATCTTAATGACTATCGTTTTTGTGTATATAAAACATACATTTTCCTCAAGAAAGTTAGTAATGATTATCTATGTGCCTAGAAGCACATGTTCCCTTCAAGAAACTAAAAATAATATTATATTTTTACAAGAGAATCTAGCTCATTAGTTATTTGTATCATGCATGAAATGCATATTTATTTCATAAGAAACTTAGAAAAATAACTATTATCACAATGCATTTAAGCATATATTCCTTTTCAAGAATCTTTTATTAAAAAAATCACATATTTTATTCAAAGAAAACCTAACCACTTTTCATATTATCTCCTCAAGAAATTTACATGCCTCATGCATCTTTTCTCAAGAGGATATCGTTAATTTATTCCAAGAAAATGACAAAGATACTCAGCATCTAACACACAAAATTCACATGTAATCTTTCTAAGAGAAACTACATATTTACTTAGCTTTTATGTGCAAATATCTCACATTATTTTTCCAAAAATATAACATCATTAAAGTCCTCTATATGCATAATATACATAAACTGACAAAACCACTGAGTGGTTTAACACACAAGATACAAAATTCACATGTAAACTTTCTAAGAGAAACTACATATTTACTTAGCTTTTATGTGCAAATACCTCACAATTATTTTCCAAAAAACATAACATCATTAAAATTGTCTATATGTATAAAATATATAAACTCTCCTTTTAAAAAAAATAATGTAGTAAATCCTCTATATACATATTATATATAGACTTTTTTATTAACATAACATCATTAAAATTGTCTATATGCATAATATATATAAACTCTCTTTTAAAAAAAAATAATGTAGTAAATCCTTTATATGCATACTATATATAGACTTTCCTTTTGGAAAAATAATGTAGTAATTTATTTTTTCAAAAGACAAGTCAATAAACACATATTTTATCACATTCCTTACTGCCTAGGATAATGTATATATATTTTGTAGGAAATTCAAAATATACCCAAATAAATGTACATATATTTTTCCTAAAAAAAACAGTGAGCAAGTTACTTATATTTGCCATGGCAGACTCCTTGCCTCCATCACCTTTAACACGAATAAATAACTTCTTTTCAATAATGTGTGAAGACTTCGAGCCTTGCAATCACTTCATGAATTCACATGTCAGACTTCTGTCTTGAAAAATCCTTTGAATATCATATGCATGCTTTGTTTCTTTTTGTGGTGGATAATTCTATAAAAATGGAAAAGTCTATGTGATCTTTAATGTCATTATATATATATATATATATATATATATATATATATATATATATATATATATATATTATATATATATAAAAATTATTTGACCTTAGCATTTGAAGGGCTCAAGCTTCTTGTAGATTAACGCGACCAGGGTTTTCATGAGATGACGTAGACATTTCTCGTGAACTTTATGCACCCCCGTCAAACTTACCGTCGTGTGTCTATCACATCTTTTTACCGGCAGACCGGTTTCCACAAGGGCCCATACTGGGCAGGTCTTCCTTTCAGTCGATCTCACGGGCAGATGAGTTTTGGTTGTGCTGACGTATCCGCAGGCTGAGATATATGGTAGCCGGCCACACGGGCGAAAGGTAGGCAATTCCATGGATAGAATTTGACAAAACAATTGCTAGGCATGGGTGATGTGCTAGTCAAATACGGCTCCCAATCTTTTCGTTTTATTAAAATAGGTATTAGAGTTGCATTAAAACATAAAATTTAACACAAATGTTACTTGAGATTCCTTATTAGCCCCTGCCTCTGGCATAGCAGGGAGTATAAGCGTTCAATACAACGTTGACTGACAATTAAACACTTCTTTGACCAAATATTTTGCTTGTGTACAACTAGCATTTGCACCTAGTGTTGCAAAGGAAACACCGTAAGGCATAGTGTGTGGAAGAATATTGAAACATGAATAGGCTTTTGCGGGCTTTTTTGGAAGCAAGGGTCGATGAATTCGAGCTTTAATTTGAGGGAGCGATGCCTAAAACCGCTGAAATGGAATGCAAGCAGCCATAAATATGTATTGAGACCTTTGTTTGTTGTTGGAAAAATTGTGGAGTTAAAGGTGAAGATAAATGAATGAATCCATGCGAACGACAACTGGGCAACCATATTGATTTGGAAAGGGCTATTTAAGAAATCATTATTCAAATGGGAAATTAAATTAATATGTCAACAACAACCAGACAACCATATTGATTTGGAAAGGGCTATTTAAGAAACCATTATTCAAATTGAAAATTAAATTAATATGAAGATATATTGAAAACATGAATTATAATCACTAAAGTCAATTGATTTTGTAAACAAAATATGTTAAAACCCATTGACAATGAAATGGTTGTGAGGACATAAACTATCAAAATGGCATTGATCTCAAAACATCCCTTTTTAAGTTTGAAACGGGAAACACAAATAGTTGTGAGGACATGAACTATCAAAATGGTATTTGATGTTGAAACATCCTTTGTTAAGCGTGAAATGGAAAATACAAATAGTGTATTGTAACATCCTTTTTAAAGTTTGAAATGGAAAATACAAAGTGTGTTGTAACATCCTTTTTAAAGATTGAAATGGAAAACACAAAAAGTTGTGAGGAAACAAACAATGAAAACGGTATTTGATCTTGAAACATCCTTTTTCAAGTTTGACATGGAAAATACAAACAATGAATTGTAACAAAAGAGGTTCGAGAAGGAATATAATAGTCTAAAGAACATTGTGCTTGTCATTCCATATTTGAAGTTGTACGAAAACATGGTGGAGGCAGCGAAGCAGCAATGGACCTGCAAAATTTATATTCTGTTAGAATTAGTAATATGTAAATCAGTTGCAGAAATTTATTAGTAATACTCTGCAGGTGAGTTGTGTTAAAATGAATCTGGAATGAATGGTAATGAAGTTACCTTTGCTATGGGGATCCATATATTGTTAGTGGAAGATGCATGGTGAATAACGGCATATTGAACACCATTGGAGGTCAATGCACAGCTGGAGATGCAGTTTTTTTGCTTGCCAATCTACATGTAGTTGTGCAGGTATGTTATTTCTGAGCCCATGTGGCCTGCTGCAAAAGAAAGAAAAGGTTAGAATGAGATGTACAGACAATATAAAGACATTCTAGTATTTGTTTTTTTACTAATATTGATTAAAGTTTGTTGTTGTTGAAAGATATGAAAAGTATGTTATGAAATAGAATGAGTTAAATAAATGGAGGAAACCTTTTGGTGATGTCAAAGTACGGGTTGGAGCAGATTATCTGGAGGCGGCATTGAACGGAGAATTTCTTCTGCGTGTTTTCTGCGAGCAATGTTTTTGTTGTCCTTCATTTTACTGTAACGATCGAAACTGAATGCGGGGTTGATCTGGAGATCTTGTAGAGAAGGCACTCTTGAAATAGCTGTGAATGTGAGACCTTGATGTTCTATTTTTCCAATGTCAATTGTTGCTTTTGGAAGGGTCATACCTTGAGATTTATGTATGGTTAAAGCCCAAGCCATCTTCAGTGGAATTTGTGCACAACCATTTCTTTTTACTGCTGGAATAGGCAAGTGAGTGGGGTTTCTTTCATCCCAAGGAGGCCCAATGTACTTGGGGAAATCTACGACAACAAATGTTGGAATTTGTGGTGGTGCAGTTGATTCTTTGTAAAAGATGGTTACAATTTTTCCAAGGGAACAATTAACAAGACCGGCTGAAACCCAAAGGTTGGAAGTCAACATAACTTTTTCGCCCTTGCATAGCAATACAATTCGCTCAAGTTGCTCATCTTCAGAGGAAAGACTAGAATATGTGTTGTCATCTTCAGCAATGGATCGTGCAATAGGAGTGTTTAGAGATTTCATCATTTGCTTATTATGGACCGTTGTTTGAGCATTTGTTGGAAATAGATGCATGGAATCATGGAATGAACATATTTCTTCTTCTGATAAAAAGGAATCTGTGCGCGACATGAGTACGTTGTAGTCGTCGATTGTTGGATTTGCATCTCTAATGTTCTGGAGAATGTTCCTGAAAGTAACCTGGGCGATGTCGTCACCTTGTTGACGAAATATTGTGTCTAATGTGATGACTGTGTTGAAGGTGTTCCACAGTGCGCTTCCGTGGCTCGTCCCTGCATATAGAGGTATGTCTTTGATGGGTGGTAGCTGACCGAGATCGCCAACCAATATTATGGAACAACCACCAAAAGGAGTGTTTCTTTGGTGGGGAAATGCCTCGCGAAGACGTTCATCAATATGGCTGAGAAGCTTTGGCCCAATGAAGCTCATTTCATCGATTAGTATGTATCTTATATGCCTGAGTTCTTCTTGGAATTTTGCAAGAGCACTAGCTTCTAACGGCATAAGATCCTTTATAGGAAGGTGCAAAGCAGAATGGATTATCGATGCTTGTATGTTGAAGGCAGCAACCCCTGTAGGGGCGAGGAGCATGATCTGTGAAGGTCCAAGGCTTGCAAGGCCTATGAGCATATCTTTGATGCAATTAATAAGGAGGGATTTTCCCGTACCCGCAGTGCCTTGTATTATCATTCTGAGAGCAGGTAAATAATCCTTCCTAGCAAAATGATTAAGAATAATATTTAGAGCTTTTCTTTGCATTGGAGATAATGTAGTAAGGGTCGGCAGGGTATGTTGATGTGTTTGAAGAATGCAGTGGATGGAGCGGCTATTCTCAATGAATTGTATTGCATTATTTTGTAGATCCAATGGGATAGTGGTATGATTCCAGTTATGGGTGTCATCAAAGCCACGAAGACCAAGCATGTCAAGGTCGTTTATGAGAAGCTCATTTGTAGGGTGTAATTGGGAAAATAATTCCCATTCATTTATTTCCATGGTGTCTGTTGGATTGGCTTCATTCATAGTTGAGGTATCATTTGTGACAGATTCAATATCAGATAGTGTGCGGCATTGATGCCAAGGATTGTAGAATGGGCGAAATGCTTGCCAATTTGCGATGAATTTTGCAGCAGAATCTCCTATATCTTGTACGATACGGAGAAAAGGTTTGTACAGCATAAGTTCAACCCTGCAAAAGTCAGCGTAGCAAGGTTCTGTTGTGGATGGTATGGAGGAGTAACGTGGTATGACCCGAACAATTGCTTTTGTAGGCCTTTGTTTCCATTTGTTTGTTCTGCGACGAGGATCATATGACCAGGATCTTGCCAACTCTATTAGTGGTGTGGACTCTAGGGTAGAAGGGCGCTGGATATATGTATCTATGAAGTGCGGGGATGTAGTGGAGGTGGTGTCCGTTTGTGGAAGGCGCATAAGAATTTTTTGGTTTACATTTAAAGAAATGAATGGCCGACTACATAATGTTAACGGTAATTTTTGCAGCATATGGCAGGTTTCTTGTGCTCCAATGTCACGATCAACAAGGGTTTCTGCAAGAAATTTTCGAAATGCGGATGTTGCTGGGTCAACAATGGGTGAAGCCAGGACAATTCTACGTAGCATGTCGTGGAAGCTTTTGGATTTTTTTTCCAACTTTGGATGCATATTTGGCGATATATTTTTGTACAACGTGTATGGAGAGTACTGGTTGGCAGTCAACATTTGCACGCCAAATAGAGAGGATGGTAGGGTTATGGCTATTGAGTCGATCATCAATCCGAGCAGGGGTGTATGTTTTTTGGCCATTGGAATCAATGAATAAGGCCGATTTTGGATGTAATTCCCACGGTGCTTTATAACGACACTGGAGTGAGGATCCATTTTTTCTTAGGCACGTGCTTTCTGAGCATTTTGTGTGACGTTCAACACAATTGACGAGCTGTTCATAGTCACTAAAAGGATTGGTTCTAAAGATTTTCGGTGTGGACAACAGGCAAGGGTCTTCGAGATTTGTCCAAGCATTTGGTTGGTTTGAATTCGAAGGAGCACGAGGGTTCCAAGCGGAAATATATTTGTCGAAGAACTGCCTTGCAATATCGACTACTTCTGTGTCTTCCCAGTTGAGATTCTCCATATCAGGTGCATTTTCTATCCAAAGGAAACCATGGATGTGCGCAGATCCCCTATGTTGCCATTCATACCTAACAAGTATGCGTTTTTGTAAGATAATTTTGAAATAGGTAAGGAATGTTGTTTAGAGTTCTTGGAGGAAACAAAATGCGGTAGAATGCATACCTGTACCAGTAATCTTTTGTATTCAAGTGTTTCTCCATGATAATCTCACGAAATGCTGTGAATCTATGGTGCATATATAGTGATGTTAAATGTGGGTTAGAGATAATGTTATCATTTCTCTACTTTTGTTGTTTTCCAATATCAGTAGGAAGACATCCGGGCATGACTGAATGAAGATCAAGCCATTTTGTATCAGCTGCACTCAATGTGAAGAAGAACGTCGGGCAACCGAGTTGAGATATCATGTCCATTAGTTCATTTTTAGCTTTGTGCCAAAATGACCTTGTTCCACGTAAAGAGCTACCGAATCGCATGACTTTCTCTGCCAATTGCTCATCTGGAAATTGTTCTAATCGAATGTTCAGATCTTGAATAGATATTGGAAAGTTATCTGTGATGTTTTTTTTCACAAAAATCGACGTTGTTGCTTGACTGCGATGCCGCATCATGAGATTATATATGTAATAACGAAAGCGTGGGTGGCTTCCAAATCTGTTATCGTAGTAACGTATGAGATGAAGTGCATATTCATGTAACTGCACAGCTTTCATTCTTGGCTGATTTGGCATTGCAGCGCCTGTCGGGAAAAGGGCAGGGAAAGCCATAGAGAGTAGACCTTCTGTGTTGTATTCATTGACTGGCGATAAACCAATTGTTGGCCACTCAATTGTAGTATCAGATTGGTGGTTGTAAGCATGCAAATAATGGCAGATTTCTTAGATTTCTGCATTTGTATTGGGTATGATGGGTACGAAAGATGATGTTTGGCCAGCGGATGGGTCTGTGAAATCTTCGGTGAGCTCATGGGGTGGTTCAAGTGGAAGGCGAACAGTGGTTTTTGTAGTATTGGAATGGTGAAGGGAGGAGGAGACATCGGTGGGGATTGCTGGTAAGGACGCCAGTGCGTTGGAATCAATACGAACATTCTTATAGTATGGGTCATTAGCCAATTTGTATTCCAATGCAGCGAGAACGCGATGTCTACTGACAATGAAATCATAAGCCTTATGGTCATTACTATGACGCGTGACAATTAGGATGTCCAAGTGCTCAACACGTCGTGGCAACATGTTTGCGATTTTTGTTATGTCTTGAGGAAAACAAATTGTGTGGCCACTGTATTTATATTGTCCACCACGTGCATGTGTTACTTGCAGTATAGGATTAACCCTAGCAATGAGCATTTCTTCTATTTGTGAAAGAGACGTAAGGGCAGCTGGTTGAGGGCCAGGGTCCATGTTGTTTGATAATGAGAAGCGATGACCCTTTGTTTCAGAGGCGCATCTGGAGCAGCAATACATGTGGTTGGAATTGCGGATATGTATTCCAGGATATGATTCAAGACAAATGGAGCATGGGCATTTAGGTGGAAGTTTATCAAGCTTTGAACGGAAATCTCGATGTGCTTGATCAGTATAAACATTGCTGAAAGCATGTGCAAAGTAGGGGTTAGGGCAATGAGGCATGGATGTATTTGTTTGAGAGGTTTGCTGAGAAGATAAAGAGTCTGATAATTGCAAGGGAGGATTGTTTTCAGGGTGGGCCATTTCAGACGAGGAAGGTTGGTCACCCTTTTGTTTTTTGTGTTTTTGACATTCTATGATGTTTTTTTTTGCTTGGTAAAGCTCACGACGCCGTGCATTTATTCGTTCTTTATTTGTTGCATAGTATCTTCGAGCACGTTCATTATTAGAAGAAGAAGCCATTCGCAAAATTTATGGTCCCTATAAGCAAGGGAGGGGAAAAGAAGAATGTTATTTGGAGACAACAACCATGTTATTGTATGAAAGCGAAAGAACGGTAAAAAATGCAAGCGAAAGCGAAAGAAGGGGAAAAAAATCTAAGTTCTGAACAGTGTCATGTGAATTTTTTTATTTGAGAAATGTTTTTGAAAGAACGTATTAGTATTTTTTCTGCATACATGTAGGTAGTTTCATGTGTAAAGCTGATAAAAGGAAAAAAAATGTGTTTTTGTCTACTAACATAATGCTAGATACAATGGAGAACAAATATTTATTTCAATGGTATATAAGAAAATTTCATAAGAAGACATGCAACAATATATCTTGTAAAGTTGTATTTATAAAATTGGACAATAGGAATTGCCAAAAAGCAAGGAACACATTCTGCAATATTTATCTACAATGTCGAGATGCTCTGAATTTCTCGAAGGATGTTTTTGCATTCTGTCGTGAAATGCAGTTTTTCTTCTTTTATGATAACGCATTTCAATCGTGGGACTTCTTTAAAAGTTTCTGTCTTCACTGATAGTGTGAAGATATGATCTGTCCATAGAGCTCTAGAGACAATTTCCTTGATTAGTTCTAGATCTGAAGATAATAGATAGAAGTCTTTGGCATTATTTCCAAGAATTGTAGAGCCCGCGTCTTCAAAAGCAACAGTTGAAGCCAATTCACCAGTGTGATCTTGTAAGTCGATTTTCAATAAGTATCTGTAATCACAGTCGCTTACTTTAGCGTTGCATTTTGGACAGAACCACACCCCTGTATTTTGTGGAATAAGTTTTTTCATGCATTTTTTCCCACCAACAATCGACGAGCAAGAAATGTAGTAAAAACTATCCATACCAATTTTTGTTATTGTGCCCTTTAATTGGAAAAATGTTGGTTTCTCTAAGGAATCCATACTGTAAATGTTCGCAATTGTTATTTTTTTTTGTTGGTGGCAAAAAGGAGAGATTGTTGTCAAATATGTAGAAGCAGCAGTCGAGCCTTCTTTTTTAAACCACGACTTTAGCGCATGGGCCTCTTCAATGTCAGGATCTACAAGAACAATGGATCTCGTTGTAGTGCCGATATTTTTTCCATTAAATTCCCCAACACGTGCAGATTTGATTGCAATGATGGGGTTATTTCCTGTAGCACATAGGGAGGCGATTTCCTGTGAAACGACATTAAAATTATCTCCCCAAAAGATTGCATCTATGCTATACCCTGACATGTCTCGAAGTTGTACTGTTTTTTTATTGACTTCAGAGCCATCTTTTCTACATATAGTGCATACACTGGAAATGTCTATGACAACACCAAGAATATCAACAATGGAGTTGACGTTTGTTGTTCTGATATCATCAATTGATTTTATACTGAATCGCACTGTTGGATTATGTTTTTTTTCACTGACAACATGTTCTATGGTAGATGTTGCATTCAACAAAATTTCCCAGTCATTGTTCAAGTGGTTGTATTGCTTATTAGCCATTTTCACATTCCCTTTAGAAACAATGTAGACATTTCCATTTTGGATTTTGTCGAAAAAATAATCTGCGACATTGTTGAAACATGTAATATGTATTTCTCCACCCTCTGTATCGAACAGGTCAAAACCAAACACTTTACCGGGTCCGTATTGATTCTGAAACTGTCGAAGAGCTGTTTTCCTTTGGACGTATCCTTTTATGCACCAGTTTGAGTGGTAAGGGTTTAACGATTTGATGGGAATTTGAACCGGTTGAACGGACGGGGTTGGAGTAGTTGGAAGAGGGCAGTGCCTTTTTGATGGAGGATGTGGATCCGATGAGGATGGAGAGTTTTCATCAGATGTGATGGGGACACTCATAGTTTTTGGATTGCCAATTAAGGGTGCATATGAAGCAGATATTTCAAAGTCTACTAGCTTTATAGACCTACACGACAAATGAGAGTCAAAGGAATAACTGTTAGAAGCGGTTGTGTTATAAGTAAAAAAATGTTAAATTTGAAATAAGAAATTTATAACAAACTTACGTTGAAGGACCAATAGCTGAGGTAGTCCAACTTTTAACATTTATAATAGAACCCTTTTGTAGCAAGCCTGTTGCTATGAGATCATTGAAATATTTTGGAAGCATGATGTGTTTCTTATGTGTTCCGTCTGAAATTGCAGTACGATATCGTGGAGTTGAATTTTGCATTGATTGTATTGGCTCAAGTTCAGCAATTTGTAGGTATGGTTGAATATTAGTTGATCCAGATAACATTGAGGAAATTGCATTTTCAGTGAGGTTTGGTGTCATTTTCTAGTACAAAACAAAACACAAAAATGTTGAAAGAAGCATGTTCAGTTTTTTTCTAAATGAGTGAGCATCTAAGCTTGTAAACATAATGAAGAAAAATATTTATTACAACAACTTTTATACGTTCATTTTTTTTAAGCATACTTCCACGAAGCGTAGAGGAAGGAGAGGGAGAAACAAATGAAATAGAAGGTTTGGGGGTAACTCTAGTATCATTTGGTTGCTGATTTGATTGCCCAAAAATCATGGTGTTTTGAACGACAGAGGTCGAGAAAAGCCATAACAGCAGACGAAGTGTAAGCCCTGGAAGGGACAATGTAGCCATATGAGGTACACCAACATCTCCCCTAGAGGAAAAGGGAGTAGGATTCCCCCAAGGGGAAATCCTTGATTGGTGGACTCCATTTTTTCAAATTGAGACCAACGAGGGAGCAGTGATGTTATTCCGATTTGAATAAATTGTATGACACTTTGACACAACTTGCTTATTCAATTTTTAAGAGACGAGAAAAAGCTAAAGATGATTCTAGTCACCTTCGATTTGGGCAACTCTAGTATCATCTGGTTGCTGAGTTGATTGCTCAAGAATCACGGTGTTTTGAACAGCAGAGGTCGAGAAAAAGCATATTGGCAGGCCAATTGAAAGCCCTGGAAGGGTCAATGTAGCCATATGAGGTGCACCAACATCTCCCCTAGAGGAAAAGGGAGCAGGATTCCTCCATGGGGAAATCCTTGATTGGTGGACTCCATTTTCCTACGCTAAGACCAACGAGGGAACAGTGAGGTTATTCTGATTTAAATAAAATTTATGACACTTTGACACAATTTGCTTTTTCATTTTTTAAGAGTCGAGAAAAAGCTAAAGATGACTCTAGTCGCCTTCGATTTTTAACGAGCCTGAAGTGACAAGTGCTCAGATGGTCCAGGTTATTCTGATTTAAATAAATTTTATGACACTTTGACACAATTTGCTTTTTCATTTTTTAAGAGTCAAGAAAAAGCTAAAAATGACTCTAGTCACCTTCGATTTTTAACGAGCTTGAAGTGACAAGTGCTTAGATGGTCCTTTTCTTTTAAGGAGTCCGAAAAGGAACGAAAGTGACTACTCTGGATATCTAGACAGGGGGATTACAAAACCAATTGCAAAACTGCAGAATACTTTTTATGGTACGGCAGTCAATCTTCCCAAATGCTGTGTTCAGTGCATTGCGATCGATAGGGCGGCAGACACGGCTTCCTAAGGATAAAGGATATAGCCTACTGTGGTCTCCCAATATATACTCGACGACACGTGGGAGCAACAAGTCCGTACTGGCACTTGTCATTTCAAACAGGAGGAATCACCCAACCTACGATGAAAGTGATAGTTACCAGGCTTTACGACGCCGGAACACGTCTCTAGCCTAGACTTCTAAATGGTGTGCGTTAGGTTCCGAAGCGCTTTTATATTTATTGAAATGTATTTTACAGTTGATCTTTCTTAAGAAGTTTTCCTTTAAGGTTGATCGTGTGATGTAAATAAACAATTCCTAAATATGCAATCTAAGATGATAAACAATCGTTTACTTTCTTTTTTGCAGTGAAAATCCTAGCTACTAAGGAAAGAGAAGCCAAACTGTTTGAACATAGAGCATAGAGCACATGCAAAGTCCTGAATCAATCTCCGCATGCATTCTAAATGTAAATGTACATGCATGTATTTGTTTTCCGCTTTCTTAATGTGTGGATGACAAAAAAAATGCCAAGTGGAATATAATATCAATACAGGGATATGACTAGTCCAGAATTCAGACAGACATAAGCAAAGGTATTGAAGTTTGTATCTAAGATTTTCTAGAGTCTGTTCACTAAAAACAAGACAGCCACGATGGCACCACTTTGCATTAGTTTAACACAAAGGAATAAATTTTAAATTATCAAGAAATCATATATATAACTGAATCATTTCAATCGGAAAATAATTTTGAATGAAATTTATAAGACTCTTTAGTTGCTCAGTGGCTAATGTACAATTGATGGAAGAGGATTTTGTATCATGGCCCATGGATGAAATAGAAATGAAGCAGAAACTCGGAAAGGAGATTAAGGTTGTTACCGGAGATGAAGCAATACAGAAAACTCCCAGAAATGTCCCTCAATGCTGAAAGTTGGATTTCCCAGTGACAAAACAGAGTAGGCCAAGGCAAAGTATATGTATTTAACATTGTTGTGTGAGTAACCAACACAAGCTGCACAGTGCTATGCAAATTAATAGTCTTTGCGAGAAGAAAACCCAACATAATCCACACAATCTAATCCTCGCGAGGAAGGTTTTTGCAGGGATTTAAAGGTTTTCTTATGTTATAAAATCCTAGGCAAATGTGGGTGCCCGAGCAAATAAAAATGTTTACCATAATACCCACTTACTATTAAGCATTGTCTCCAAAGGAACTTGAACAATATGATAAAAGATTGATCTTTTACTTCTATAATATACATAATGTTAAATATATGAAAAACACTTTCGGCTTTCAAGTAAGACTCTATAGTTGCTGAGTGGCTAATGTACAATTGATGGAAGAGGATTTTCTATCATGGTCCATGGATGAAATAGAAATGAAGCAAAAACTCGGAAAGGAGATTAAGGTTGTTACCGGAGTTGAAGCAATACAGAGAACGTCCAGAAATGTCCTTCAACGCTGAAAGTTGAACAACAACTACAAATTAGTTTGCAACTGGTTCACATATAGTAAAAAATGGATATTGTCAGATAAAGGTAGGGAGAAATTCAATAACAAAACAGAGATTGAACTACATGCAAGATGATCTGAGAACAAGTAGTTTAATATCATCTTTTAATATAATTTGATGGTTAAAAAAATATGTTGCATCATTCAAAAGTTATCAATTCAAATTTACAGATAGAATATGCATGACTTTGCACACTAATAATAGAATATGTATAACTTTGCAAACTTAAATAGTGATTTCAGAAGTAAAATATATAAATACATTTTATGAGTCAAATTACTTCCAAAGTTAACAAGATTGGATCTCGTTACAAGAACTTCCAGCCACCTTGTTGTAAGACCTTCATATTTGAAAACATTTTACCCTACTTATACTCTGTAATTGAGAGTATAGCTAGAATATAAGGTTGTACTTCGTTACATGGGAAATATATATATATGCACATCAAAGCCTGATTGAATAACCTGAGAGCATAGTTCAAAACACCAAGTTGAAGCCTAGATTTATATTTAATGTTGCACAAATTTGGAAGAAAGCATATGATAAACCACTGACAAAGTTAACAAAGCCTGATTGAATAACCTGAGAGCATAGTTCAAAACACCAAGTTGAAGCCTAGATTTATATTTAATGTTGCACAAATTTGGTAGAAAGCATAGGATAAACCAATGACAAAGTTAACAAAGCCTGATTGAATAACCTAAGAGCATAGTTCAAAACACCAAGTTGAAGCCTAGATTTATATTTAATGTTGCACAAATTTGGAAGAAAGCATAGGATAAACCACTGACAAAGTTAACAAAGCCTGATTGAATAACCTGAGAGCATAGTTCAAAACACCAAGCATAGGATAAACCACTGACAAAGTTAACAAAGCCTGATTGAAGCAGACTTGGAGATGGTAGTATGGTGCCAATAGGTGCCAACAGAAATCATGAAATTGTTAATGCTATTTGATTCAACCTAACAGTGATGTGCTATCAAACTCCTCCAGCTGAAATGCATGCTTGAAGACGTCAATTCACAAGTTTTACATGCAATAGCAGAAAATAACCATATGCATAGCCTAGCCATTGAATAGAATTCAATGTAACAATGATGTGCTATCAAACTCCAGCTGAAATGAGTGCTTGAAGATGTCAATTCACATATTTTACATGCAAAAGCAAAAAATAACCATATGCATAGTGTAGCCACTGAAAAGAGAATGCAAAATAAAACACAATATATAAGTAACCCGGTTTTTCTCGCTACTTTAAAATGCGGCTGGGATGGGTTTTCCACAACTACAACTACGCTAATAGATTGGGATTTATGCATTGTTATCGGTGATAATGATGTGAAGTAAATATCATTCACAGAAAATCGGCAACAATTAGAATAGTACTCCGTTCTCGACATTCAAGCACACAGAATAGTACTCTGTTCAAATTGACCGGATAGAGAGTTCATAATAGTACTCTGTTCAAATTGACCGGATAGAGAGTTCAAATTGTCAAACTCCAGCTGAAATGAGTGCTTGAAGATGTCAATTCACATATTTTACATGCACAAGCAGAAAATAGATTGCCTCTTGTTTATATCTTCTAAAAATGTCTGATTATAGTAGGCACCCACATTAACAGGTGTAATAGATGAACAAATATTAGATAATATCGACACATCGTTCACTGTTGATTCGAAACATGGTGCAACTCCTAGCTCATCAAACAAGTCTATAGTCATTGCCTGCAACCCAGCAGTGCCTCCACACACTCGTGGTTGATGCCTAGACGACAAAAACACATTCTTTAAGCTTGTGTACTCTCAAACATTTCGAATACTCCATTGGACCCAAATTTAACAGAACCCCAAATCGGAATTACCTGTACTCCCATGGACCCAAATTTAGAAAATTCCCAAAACAAAATCAGATTATATGCATGGCTCATCCAAGGAGAGTCAAGATGGTTGCACAGTAAATCAGGAGGGAGATAACAGATATGATTTTAAGGGACAAGATATTACAACAGGCCATTCTTTCAGAGACTGCACTAGGAGCAGACAAGTACTTATCTTCACTAAAAACAATCAGTGATGTTGAAGTGTGAGTCTGCCAAAAAGGTACATTTATATTCTGTAATGTAAATACCATTTTATGTACCTTTCTGTTTTTTGTTTTCTCTTGACATATCTATTTTTGTAAATATAAGAAGTATTTTTCAAATTAAAAAAAAAAAAGAGAGATCATCCGTAATCTCTCCAATTGCCCTTCTAGAAAGATCATTTTGGACAGATCCTCGACATCAATAGTAGCATGTAATTCTCTGATAATCATTCTATTGGAAGAAAACAAACTCTTAGAATAGGCAAGGGTTCTCTACTCTGTCCATGTCCTTTGATCAGTATCCCAAAAACCATGCCACAGATTGAGTTCCCTTGGCTAAAATCTTGTGAGTTCTAATGCATTGTTATTGCATTCTCCAAAATCTAAATAGGATGGAAGGCGAGATCTGATCCCCTCCTATTGCCAATAAAGTCCCAGTAAATACACTTAGCCATGGGCTTCCAGGCTTCCCAAAGTTCAAACACTCTTGAGGACAAGAAATTCCTATATTCTGAAGTATTGAGGAGCACAAATGATTCCACATAGTGAAAAGTGACCCTAAATTTTGCTGATATGACTGCATTACATAGTCTCTGTGGATGAGTTAAGCTTTCCAAATGGGGCTCTCCAACAAGACTCCTTACTACCCACATTGTTGCTAGAATCTTCGATATCAATAAGCCCTTGTCAACCTTCTAGCTTTGGCATGATGCAGAGATGCGAAGAGAGACCCCATTATCTTCCATACTTAGCCTATAAGAATGCTCTTAAAATCTTCTCCAGCTTCAGAAATTGAGATTGGATTGGAAACCAGCAAGAAGCATAATACATGTGACCATCTTGCAGAATCTTGGAAGTGATGGTGAGCTTTCCAACAAAAGGAAGGTCCTTGTAATGCTAATGTAGAAGCTTAAGCTGCAACTTCCTCATGCACCATTCCCAAAATGAAAGCAGGAAAAGATGAATTCAATGGAAGAAATCAACTGGGCAATTGAAAAAATAATCAGAATGATAACCATAATGATAAAGACCAGTTATTTTCAGACCCAGCAGAGGAGAATCCATTTCTGGTGCAAGAATTAGTTCCAGCTGTTGTCACATTGTCTACTTCCTAGTACCTGCATTCTTAGCGTCAATACGTATTCAGACAGTTGCAACACCAGTTTTTCTCTGATTTTTCCACAAAACCCAGTTAGTATTATGGTTTCCTTGACACCCACAATTTCCATAATTTCCACATCTGTTGGAACTGTCTCATCAGCCATGACTACATCTGATCTCTCAGAGGACTAATTATTTTTAACTATTCACAATCATGGGCTTTTTTTTTCTGAAGACAATGAGTTGAGTTCAGCAGTAAGTGGTGATAGCGTGCTTGGACCCAGACTGCAGCCCCTTTGGTCAGGGAAGCTGATGTCTCGATAATGTGACAGCAAGGTGAACTCTTACCTATCTTTCTACCCTTACAGGCCAAAACAGAGGGCCTTTTAAAAACATTTTACCCTACTTATACTCTGTAATTGAGAGTATAGCTAGAATATAAGGTTGTACTTCGTTACATGGGAAATATATATATATATATATATGCACATCAAAGCCTGATTGAATAACCTGAGAGCATAGTTCAAAACACCAAGTTGAAGCCTAGATTTATATTTAATGTTGCACAAATTTGGCAGAAAGCATAGGATAAACCACTGACAAAGTTAACAAAGCCTGATTGAATAACCTGAGAGCATAGTTCAAAACACCAAGTTGAAGCCTAGATTTATATTTAATGTTTCACAAATTTGGCAGAAAGCATAGGATAAACCACTGAAAAATTTAACAAAGCCTGATTGAATAACCTGAGAGCATAGTTCAAAACACCAAGTTGAAGCCTAGATTTATATTTAATGTTGCACAAATTTGGCAGAAAGCATAGGATAAACCACTAACAAAGTTAACAAAGCCTGATTGAATAACCTGAGAGCATAGTTCAAAACACAAAGCATAGGATAAACCACTGACAAAGTTAACAAAGCCTGATTGAAGCAGACTTGGAGATGGTAGTATGGTGCCAATAGGTGCCAACAGAAATCATGAAACTGTTAATGCTATTTGATTCAACCTAACAGTGATGTGCTATCAAACTCCTCCAGCTGAAATGCATGCTTGAAGACGTCAATTCACAAGTTTTACATGCAATAGCAAAAAATAACCATATGCATAGCCTAGCCATTGAATATAATTCAATGTAACAATGATGTGCTATCAAACTCCAGCTGAAATGAGTGCTTGAAGATGTGAATTCACATATTTTACATGCAAAAGCAAAAAATAACCATATGCATAGTGTAGCCATTGAAAAGAGAATGCAAAATAAAACACAATATATAAGTAACCCGGTTTTTCTCACTACTTTAAAATGCGGCTGGGATGGGTTTTCCACAACTACAACTACGCTAATAGATTGGGATTTATGCATTGTTATCGGTGATAAAGATGTGAAGTAAATATCATTCACAGAAAATCGACAACAATTAGAATAGTACTCTGTTCTCGACATTCAAACACACAGAATAGTACTCTGTTCAAATTGACCGGATAGAGAGTTCATAATAGTACTCTGTTCAAATTGACCGGATAGAGAGTTCAAATTGTTAATGCTATTTGATTCAACCTAACAGTGATGTGCTATCAAACTCCTCCAGCTGAAATGCATGCTTGAAGACGTCAATTCACAAGTTATACATGCAATAGCAGAAAATAACCATATGCATAGCCTATCCATTGAATAGAATTCAATGTAACAATGATGTGCTATCAAACTCCAGCTGAAATGAGTGCTTGAAGATGTCAATTCACATATTTTACATGCAAAAGCAGAAAATAACCATATGCATAGTCTAGCCACTGAAAAGAGAATGCAAAATAAAACACAATATATAAGTAACCCGGTTTTTCTCGCTACTTTAAAATGCGGCTGGGATGGGTTTTCAAGCACATTCAAGCACACAGAATAGTACTCTGTTCAAATTGACCGGATAGAGAGTTCATACCTTGGAGGAAAACGTAAACGATGAGGGTTTGATAGCTGTGGGTCGAACCTTAAATAAACAGTAGGAAAACGTAAACGATGAGGGTTTGATAGCTGTGGGTCGAACCTTAAATAGCTACTAATCCACTGAATCATGGAGGCCAAATAATATAACTGTCGACAAAGAAAGACATGAAGAGTCTCTGCCAAGAGTCTCTGCGAAGAGTCTCATCGCCAGCAGGCAGTCTCTGCGAAGGCAGCAGAAGAGTCTCATCGCCAGCAGGCCAGGCCTGGCCTTTCATGCCCCATTACCATGGAAAAACCATTTTTTCTATGAAAAAACAGATAAAATGAACGGCAGAAAACACTCCAACCATCTAACACATAAAATCAATGGCTGAGGATCGCACACGTCACATCTTAGGGATGTCTTTCTCAGAGGGAACGCCTTACGGCGTAACTAAGGAAAGAGAAGTGAAATTGTTCCATAAATCAATTTATGCATGCATTCTAAATGTAAATGTACATGCATGTATTTGTTTCCCGCTTTCTTAATGTCTACATGACAAAAAAAATGCCAAGTGGAATATAATATCAATATAGGGATATGACTATTCAAGAATTCTGACAGACATAAGCAAAGCTATTGAAGTTTGTATCTAAGATTTTCCAGAGTTTGTTCACTAGAAACAAGACAGGCACGATGGCACCACTTTGCATTAGTTTAACAGAAAGGAATAAAGTTTAAATTATCAAGAAAGCATATATATAACTAAATCATTTCAATTAGGAAATAATTTTGAATCAAATCTATAAGACTCTGTAGCTGCTCAGTGGCCAATGTACAATTGATGGAAAAGGATTTTCTATCATGGTCCATGGATGAAATAGAAATGAAGCAAAAATTCGGAAAGGAGATTAAGGTTGTTACCGGAGACGAAGAAACACAGAAAACGTCCAGAAAATGTCCTTCAATGCTGAAAGTTGAATGGCCCAGTGAGAAAATACAGTAGGCAAAGGCAAAGTATCTGTATTTAACATTACTGTGTGAGTAACCAACATAAGCTGCACAGTGCTATGCAAATTAATAGTCTTTGCGGGAAGAAAACCCAACATAATCCACACAAAGGAATAAAGTTTAAATTATCAAGAAAGCATATATATAACTGAATCATTTCAATCGGGAAATAATTTTGAATGAAATTTATAAGACTCTATAGTTGCTCAGTGGCTAATGTACAATTGATGGAAGAGGATTTTGTATCATGGTCCATGGATGAAATAGAAATGAAGCAAAAACTCGGAAAGGAGATGAAGGTTGTTACCGGAGATGAAGCAATACAGAAAATGCCCAGAAATGTCCCTCAATGCTGAAAGTTGAATTGCCCAGTGACAAAACAGAGTAGGCCAAGGCAAAGTATCTGTATTTAACATTGCTGTGTGAGTAACCAACATAAGTTGCACAGTGCTATGCAAATTAATAGTCTTTGCGGGAAGAAAACCCAACATAATCCACACAATCTAATCCTCCAGAGGAAGGTTTTGCAGGAATTTAAAGGTTTCCTTATGTTATAAAATCCTAGGCAAATGTGGGTGCCCCAACAAATAAAAATGTATACCATAATACCCACTTACTATTAAGCATTGTCTCCAAAGGAACTTGAACAATATGATAAAAGATTCGTCTTTTACTTCTATAATATACATAATGTTAAATACATGAAAAACACTTTCTGCTTTCAAGTAAGACTCTATAGTTGCTCAGCGGCTAATGTACAATTGATGGAAGATGCTTTTCTATCATGGTCCATGGATGAAATAGAAATGAAGCAAAAACTCGGAAAGGAGATTAAGGTTGTTACCAGAGATGAAGCAATACAGAGAACGTCCAGAAATGTCCTTCAACGCTGAAAGTTGAACAGCAACTACAAATTAGTTAATATCATATTTAGCTTGCAACTGCTTGAGACATAGTAAAAAATGGATATTGTCAGATAAAGGTAGGGATAAACAACTGCAAATTCAATAACAGAACAGAGATTAAACTACATGCAGGATGATCCGAGAACAAGTAGTAAAGAAAAAATTACCACCACTTTCTCCAAGGTGCGTAGATATCGAATTCAGCTGTGCCCTGTTCTCATAAAGGCACTTAATAGCTTGCCTCGATCTTACAATTTCTTTTGCCAAATTCTGCCCAAGAAAATATTGACTCATTAAAGATAAAAGCAAAGCCTGTATAATGATATTTCTACTTTAAAAGAACAAACATTTTGCCTAATAAAAAACCTGGGAAAAGAAGATCTGAAATAAAAGTAACCCTCAACACAAAAATTTCATCAATACAATAGGCACCAAATCCTAGTTCATCACATAGCAGAATTCAACTTGCTTAGACACATCTGTTGTTAGTTCTTTAGAAAGAAGTTCGTTTGCTACCCTTGCTCCCCTGAGGACTTAAGACACACACTACTAAGGAACAGAATTTGTTTCCATTTGAAAGGAATTTTGATTTTGATTTTGAGCTAGCAAAGCTCATGGCTCAAGCCTCATATGCAATTCCATGCTCATTAGGCAAGCCATATTCTCACCGTACCTTAGGAGGTCCACACAAAGGTATCTTCATGCTTATACTTGTTCCACAAGGGAGAAAACAATTCAATCCCCTAAGAGGGCGAGTGATTACTCCACTAATGCCATGAAAATTTATTTTCACCAATAATTCTTAACAATAACGTGCATAGTACAGCATAATACATTTTTCCTTCTGCAAAGTGCAGAGACTTGAATCTTAGAAACATGTAAATATTACCAAAACAAGAATAAGGGGAAGACAAATGATAACAAAATCTGAAGACTAATATATCTCCTTTCAGGCAAATATCTAGTTATTAGAGGCATACCTCATATGACATGTCAATAGTGCCTTGGTTACTATATGATTAAATGTAAATGAAAAAACTCTGAACGTGTTAGATGCTGAAATTTAGAGAAATTTGTCAATGTCTTTTGATGTTACATTCATAATTTAAAGTGATTACACAAAACTTTTGGCAATTTACTTTGAGGAGCAATGAACGAAAATTTTTGTTTATGGATAGAACAACACATGATTACAAGAAGATCACAAAGAAGCAGAGATCGTTAAATCTGAAACCCTGCAAACAATACACAACTATCTGCATATTACATGAATGCCAGAAAATATCGCGTTGTAACAAATTTAGAGTCCACTCTCCTAAACAGAGGAAAATACACAAGATTGAGCAACATGTCATTACATAAGAACTGTTAACAGCAGCTTGGCTATATGTGAGAACTGCCAACAAAATGGAAAGTGTTGGCATTAATCCAGGGAGCTGGTAAGATCATGATTCAGATTTGTGTGAGGTGAATCAGGTGGACAGGCTGGAATGAACAAACACAAAAGACCGTTATTGACATTGTCTGGAATTTCATTCTCTCGAGTCTCAATACCCTTGGATGGATCTTTCAGTTCTTGGAGACCTAGCATCCCAGTTGGCAAGTTGTAAAAGTATGGTTGAGGATATTGATTTCGGATTAACTACATACAACTAAGAGGCAACTATATTTCTACAATATGTATGTTTTGGGTTGATTATTATGGTTTGGCAATTATGTAGGAAGGAAAATGGGTTGTCTATTTGTTATTTCTTTTGAGATGCTTGTAACTATTACTTATATTGAACGGATAATATAATGTTCTTTTTGTCTCCTAAAATGTGCTTGGCTGTATGAATTGGTCACTCCATATTAACTTACAGAATTTCAATTCTCATTCTTGGTTGTTTGAATTGGTTACATGTATATTAACTTACAACAATTTGTCTGGGAATATTCCTATCACACAGACATTGATATTGTCAAGTCTGTACATTTTATCTGATGGGAGGACGGACTTCTATATGGGTGTCTGAAGGAACTACATAAGATACTACCATTCCTCCTACATGCTGCAATGCATAGTGTATATCAGGTATACATACACAAGTTTCAGTTCTTTATTGTCCATAGCGTAAAGCAATTACAGTTATATCAACTCGTAGTTATTCATACTGGAAACAATGGTAGCACATCAACGATACAACCCTGGCTTCACTAAAATATTAACTTGACAATATATATAAGCTCTATCAGACATAGTAATGACAACTCAATAGCAATAGTGTATTTATGCAAGGAACCCAACACATTCTTGAAATCAGAAATATCAACTCAACCATATTTCAACACTTGAACTATAACCTATAGTTTAAATATTTGGAATAATGGATCATGAGACTCCAGAAAATAGGCTTTATTTAATTTCCAATTATTTTCATTAGTATCCTTCATGCTTATAAAAAGTATGTTATTGTTTTGAGATCTGAAAACACCTCCCAGGTATTGTTTCTGATAGGGGAAGAAATTTACAACCACACATTTTTAAGTTCCTTAAGAAAAATACTTGAGGAGCTGCATCACAAAGCACAGACTTCCTTAGACTCTTGTGTCAGGTCTGACCTATAGTTTTTCCAGCAATTATCACCAAGGACTTGCACTGTGCCTCGTCTCCTTGAAACTCCGTTTGCAAAAAGAAAGCTCCCGAAAGGTCTTATCTAAGCAGAGCTCTGGTCTTAGAAGGACTATACCAGGTTGGTGTTAAAGGGTCTTTCCTGAGCTTTCCAAAAATAAACTTCCCTTTGCCAAAAGAAACGCCCTGAAAGGTCCTATGTAAGTAGAACTTCAGGTCCTGAAAGGTTTTATATAAGTAGAGCTTCAATCATATAAGCTTAGCCCTTAGTAGAGCTCTGGTCCTAAAAGGCCAGCCTGCTAAGTCATGTCCCAAAAAGACCTTACCAGGTCTTAGTAGCACATCAATGATACAACCATGGCTTCACTAAAATACTAACTTGACAATAT
Organism: Pinus tabuliformis; assembly: GCA_031772625.1. Lineage (NCBI taxonomy): Eukaryota > Viridiplantae > Streptophyta > Pinopsida > Pinales > Pinaceae > Pinus > Pinus tabuliformis. The sequence goes on from CM062813.1 coordinate 728,625,369, forward strand.
ATATAAGCTCTATCAGACATAGTAATGACAGCTCAATAGCAATAGTGTATTTATGCAAGGAACCCAACACATTCTTGAAATCAGAAATATCAACTCAACCATATTTCAACACTTGAACTATAACCTATAGCTTAAATATTTGGAATAATGGATCATGAGACTCCAGAAAATAGGCTTTATTTAATTGCCAATTATTTTCATTAGTATCCTTCATGCTTATAAAAAGTATGTTATTGTTTTGAGATCTGAAAACACCTCCCAGGCATTGTTTCTGATAGGGGAAGAAATTTACAACCACACATTTTTAAGTTCCTTAAGAAAAATACTTGAGGAGCTGCATCACAAAGCACAGACTTCCTTAGACTCTTCTGTCAGGTCTGACCTATAGTTTTTCCAGCAATTATCACCAAGGACTTGCAGCCTGCTAAGTCATGTCCCAAAAAGACCTTACCAGGTCTTACTTGAGCATGGCAAAGAGTTAGTCCTAAATGGTCTGAGCTAGAATGTTCGATTGAGAACAAGTTGATGTATCCAACTCTGGTATAACTTGATTGACATAAAAAATGTAAGAGGGTAGTCCAGACTCCAAACTGATAATAGAACCTATGTGAATCGCTTGATGCTAGTCATGGACCCAACTCTACTCGAAGATATCTCTGGCTAAGGAACTATAACTTTTGTTGTTTATATTAACCGATACTGAGGTTCTAACATCAAATAACATCATTCTGATTATTTCATATTTGGTTCATTGATTACGAATGTGGCCCATCAATTGTTCACAGGAAATGCTTTTAGTCCATCCACAACACACGATTACAAGAAGATCACAAAGAAGCAGAGATCATTAAATCTGAAGCCCTGCAAACAATACACAACTATCTGCGTATTACATGAATGCCAGAAAATACCGCGTTGTAACAACTTTAGAGTCCACAGATTTGGGGAATTGTGAAATCATGATCTCAAGATTTGACAGAAATTCAGATGGTAGAATTGATTTTGAGGAATTTGAGAACATGATGACCATGACGGACAAATCTTTGCAAATGTGTTAATAAAAACTGTCTCTTGGATTTCTTTTTGTAAAATTTTGTTCACCAAATTTCTTTGATCATATGAGAATAATGGACGATGGACGGTTGCAATGACATATTACCATCTTATTCTCCCTAGTTTGTATTATATTTTAATGCATTAAACCCAAGATTGAGTTCTGGAACATGCCAAATGTGGTATATACATACTTCCTGTCTATATAACACGAGAGAGGTTTAGCCCTCTTACAGAGCAGAGCAACAGAGTTCTTTCCACAAGGGCTAAAACGAACCATTTAAGAACGATAATGATTAATTGCTATAACAGTAACAAGACTTGCTTACTAAATCAAATTTCTATGGCCAAGTTCGGAGTTAAGCATGAACTAATAGTAAATTTTTCACAACATATTAGACATATACTTGCACATATGACTAGATTTAACTTCTTGCTTGTGAATGAAAATTGTTGTTGCAAGAGTGCCCTGAATCTATATATGACTTGCTTCCAAGTTCTTTTTGTGTTTTCAGATTATACCCCATATGCGCAAAGGGCAGAGTTCTGCATACGGTTCAACATTTGTAAATCGTTTCCATCACTATAAAATAGTCCGACAGAATTCTCCATACTTTGGGGAAATTGGTTTCTATAATTATAAATTCCAGAGCAACATGTCATTACATAAGAACTGTTAACAGCAGCTTGGCTATATGTGAGAACTGCCAACAAAATGGAAAGTCTTGGCATTAATCCAGGGAGCTGGTAAGATCATGATTCAGATTTGTGTGAGGTGAATCAGGTGGACAGGCTGGAATGAACAAACAAAAAAGACCACTATTGGCTGGTTGTAAAAGGGCTAAAGACTACGCTGAACAGATTTTGTAATGATTTGGGAAACCACTTGAAGAACAAGTTGACAACCCTGGCTTCATATACAACCCTGGCTTCACTAAAATACTAACTTGACAATATATATAAGCTCTATCAGACATAGTAATGACAGCTCAATAGCAATAGTGTATTTATGCAAGGAACCCAACCACTGGTCATTAATGTTGAGGCACACAGATCTTCAATCAAACATTCTTTCTTCGGAGCGATTGACCAACCACTAATTACAGAGGAAATGAAAGCAATTACAGTTTTACAATTCGAATCCAGAAACCAAGAAAGAAACGAAACTGTCCGTAATCTTACCCGGCTGCTGTCGTAGCGTGGCTTTGGAGGAGCGCCTTCTCCTCTGTAGCAGGTGCGAACCCCAAACCGGTGACCAGAATCTCTGTCAGGATTACAAGCCACATGAAAAAGCTTTATAAAAGACTCCATTACTTCCTCCAGGCAGCTGAAACATCAGAGGCAACGCACGACTACGCGGCCCTCATGCAGGTCCGCCTCTGCAGGTCCGCCGCCCCCTCAACACCCGCATGCAGGTCCGCCGCCGCCCCCTCAACACCCGCGCCCTCTGCTGATTTTTTCTAAACCCTAAAAAACTTTAACCTCTTAATCAACGGTTCATTTCTGTACAATCGTCTAACACTAGATCTAACGACTACGATTACGACACGAAGACATTTTGGGAGGTTGATTTCAGAGGGGAACGCCTTACGGCGTAAATATTTAACCAAAGTTTTTGCTGGCAACTTGGCTGCACTAAAATTTTAAGCAAAGTTTTCAAATGGACCTCTTATTGGAAACTTCATGTTTCCCGAGGCAACTTTAAATATACAAAGCGTTTTTATCCAAAGTTCGGATTCCTAAATGCATATATTTAACCAAAGCTTTTGCTGGCAACTTGGCTGCACCAAAATTTTAAGCAAAGTTTTCAAATCGACCTCTTATTGGAAACTTCATGTTTCCCGAGGCAACTTTAGATATACAAAGTGTTTTTATCCAAAGTTCGGATTCTTAAATGCAGAGCATTTCTTCTTTGTCTATTTTGTGATATCCAAAGTAACTTTCGCTTCCTGTACGCTGCCACTACCATTTTCTTGGTTGCCACCTATTCTTGTTTCCATGAATTCTGTCACAACTCTTTGACGCCACATGTTCTCATTGTGTACTCATCCAGTGAGACTAGCTGGTAAAGGAGACAAACACAGGTAAAGGAGGCTATTGTAGGTAAATGAGGCAGAAGACTATTGCAGGTAAATGAGATAGAAAGCTATTGCAGGGAAGGTTATCTCTGAAGCTCACGTCTATAGTCAGGCACACTTCAAATGCCAAAGTTCTCCACTTGGCAAGTAAGGTTTCTTTCCTGTTTTCAATCTGCAAGATGTAGACTTAAACAACTCATAAAATAAATAGTCATTCAATTCATTAGATTAACAGAACATTTATATGGAAAAATAGAGATTTGAAAACCCTTAGACTCCAGCTTCATCTGCATTAATTAGTTTTAGGTATTTGTTCACATAGATATTTTGCGATACAAATATGCATACCAAACTGTAAAATGAGGTACCCTTATGAGGTTGTAAATAATATGTACCTGTTTCTCTACTTAATGTAGAGACTAGTCCCGCCCTTGTGAATGACTAAGAAGAAAGATCTATGTCAGTGTGACGCAACCCCATTTTTGTAGATTAGTTGATACTCTCTGCAATAAATTCACAAGGAACAAAAAAAATACAATTAGAGAGTTCAATAAACATCATTATCGTGAAATGTGGAGGCCGAGGGCCACAACTCTGCCTTCAGGTTGCTGGAAGCTCTAACTTACCTTTTTTGGCAAGGAGCAGGTTGTTTCAACAGGCTTAGAAGTTGGATTGATTTCTACCTCTGGACCCCAAAGGGCAGCAGCCTGTTCAGGGTGCAGAGGGATGCACACTATTGGGAGATTATAATGCCCGCATTGAGTCACTTTTGGTTTCAACAGGTATAGCCTGCCAGAAGACTTCAAGCCAACCGCGAGGCATAAACTATTTGATGTCACAAGGAGAAAGAGTGAAGCGAAGCCCTCTTTCAGGATTCCAGATCGCTGGTAAGGGAATTCTATGGGGACGAAGATAAGATCTTAAAGCCTTTGTCCTAAATACATTTATTTTATATATAATTCTAATTGATTTCGGGCTGCTTCCTATAATTAGTAAATTCCAAGTCCTTTGATTTTTGTTTATGTTAGATACTGGAAAAATGAAATTCTGAATAAATTAGCGAGTGCAAAAGAACACGATAAAACTCACCATTAATTTAGCAAAGCTCGGCAAGGTTCAAGATTTAAAGAGAAGTTCGAAAGGTTCAGACAGAGGGTTGAAATCATGGAATTTGTAAAGAAGGTTGTAGTTGATTCAAATCGAACCTGATTTTTCAGTTGAATTGATAGGCTGCAACCGTAGAGAATGAAATACAACATCAAATCCCCCAAGCAGTGGCAAGAGGGTTGTAGTTGATTCAAACCGAACCTGATTTTTCAATTTCTGTTTCAGCTTCTTCAGAACCAGTTTTCGCAGATATTTATGATTTAGATATAGAGGGTACAACTGCCATCTTTCAGAGACCTTTGCGACTTCAGAGGTGCTACACATCTGTAACCTTGCTAATGTTGCTCCCGCACCGCAAACGAAATCTGCTACCAGAAACATGTGTCATACATGCAGAAGGGTCACACATATGTAACCTTGCATGGCAAAATGGGGCCACGTAGTATTTTAGAGACTCAAATAAAAGATGGCGGGGTGTCAGTCCTTGATGTGCCCAAGACGTGCAGGTTCCGTGCAGGTGCCTATCTCTCAGCGCCCTCCTCCTGTGTTGAAGGTACATGCTATCAAATAACAAAAACACATTAATAAGTTCGTGGACATCAACAAGTTATTATTTTTAATTAAAAAATTCAATAATGTGATTTTTTATTTAAATTTAAATGAGCGTTGATTTTTAATGTGATGTTGTATATTTTATCGGCTTTTAAAATTTGTATGTCGAAGGATTTGTGCTTCTACATGGCAAGTAGGTGCCGCCTGTTGGATATCTTAAAATGCCTCACGAATATTGTTGTGTCTTACAATCACTTGTATTCAAGGCATCACAACAATTCATACTAACGAGTGCGTGCTTCATGACGGATTTAAACCGAAGTCATCTCACGGTACGTATTCACTACCCCCGTTCCGTTGTCATCAATCCATCATCGTTTAATCTTACTAAAGCATCAGATTATTTACAGGTTGATTGAATTTATTTACAGGTTATCAAGTGATGTGAGCCCGCAAAAGTATGCTAATACCGCAGAAGAATTTTAAACTAATGAGAGCGAGTTGATCCAGAGTATTCACAAGAACCTAACGAAAAGCATAGCCCAATAGAAAAAAAGCAGCTCTTGCATACCTTGGCAGGGACTCCGGCTGCCGGCAGATCTTGTTAAAATAGGTATTAGAGTTGCATTAAAACATAAAATTTAATATAAATGTTATTTGAGAGTCCACAAAACACGATGCAAAAAAACACTTCTTTGCAAAGTCTTAATTTATAGTAGGGATTGATGCAAACCTTAAATATATTTAACAAAATAAAAAGTACATGAAAGATTCAACATATCTTTTAAATATATATATATCTATATATAAAATATAAATGTTTAACCAAATAAAAAGTAGTAGAACGAATTATCACTTCTTCTTCTTTTTTAATTTTATATTATTTTTTTATAAAATATAACAATATCAATTTTCATATTTTGCATCTGGTTAACTATTAAAATTTTCATCATATTTTGCATCTGGTTAACTATTAAAATTCTCATCATGTTAACTATATACTGTTAAAAAAATCAATATAAATTTTATTTTTACATGAATTCAATATAAATTTTATAGGTTAATTGAATAAAAAATCAATATAAATTTTAAATTTTATAAGTTAATTGAATTGTTTTCATTGTTTTGGCTGTTCATCCCTGCATTGAAGAGACACTATTTTCAAAACAAAAGTTTTTAATAGAAAAATTGATTAAACTATAAATATCATAATATATATATATATATATATATATATTATAAGAAAAAGATAAATTTTAATGTAAAAAATTAAAAATATTTTATTTTGATTAATTTGATTGAAAAAAATAATATTATTAAAATAAAAACAAACTAATTCTTAGTAGAAATATTAAGGAATGTGTGAAAAATTACCTCTCACCTTTATAAGTTCGATTTAATTAATATTAAAACTTAAAAATATAATATTATTATAATTATTATATTTAATATAGAAGATATAATATAATAATAATTTAGTAAAATTATTACATAATTATTGCACAATTAACTTTGAAAAAATTCTAACAGTATAAGTAACTACGGAAACTTCACATTTTAATTTTAAATAAAAAAATTTAAAAATATATATTTTTAATAAATAACTCACTCCATCATATATATATAATTTTAAAAAATTACGCTTTCTAATCTATTTATAAGATCTAATTTTTCAAATATTAATCGACTTTATATATTACAATTTCCATATGAATATAACTTTAAAAAAAACGCCCGTAAAAAAATACTTACCCTGAAACGTCAAATTCCAACTAGGCCAGAGTCAGCGGGCAAATATCGTAAACTGCCCATTAAATTGGTTGAGCGCACACATATATCGTAAACTGGAAACGACTTTAAAATGGCGTTGTCTACAGAGCGCACCCAAATATCGTAAAATTGGAAACTACCTTAAAAAGGATTATTAAGGTTACAATTTCTTTCCTAAAGTTGTCTTTTTTAATCTTGATTAAAATGGAGTTGTTTATTAAGGTTACATTTTTTTAATCTTGATTATTTTTTTCAAAAAATCTAATTATAGAAATGTTTGAATAATTATTTTAATGGTGGAAATAGCTCTAGGACTATCAAAAACTTCTCAATCATTTAAAATCTTAAAATTTAACCATTATAAATTAAATTTCCCAAAATTTCTACCAATCAAATTTCTCAAAATTTTTACTATTTTCCAGACAAATTTATAATCTAATTAAACTTATCTCTAAAATTATACATATTTAATTAACTAATTCACTTAAAAAAGAATGACACCATCCCACATTGTCGTAATTTAATGAAACAATTTTAGGAATGGAAAATATTATAACTTTAAATTGAAATTGATATTAAATTTATTTTTATATAAAATTATAATTTAAATAATAAAATATTTTTTTGGTGATTAGCGGAATCATGGAATTGTATTCGCGTTACACAAGGTTGCCACTATAATTTTTAGGAGGAATCGCCCAGTCCACAAAGATGACCCTTGGTTAAGAGGAAACTTGAACTCTTGACATGTATAAGGGCACCGACGACTTAGCAGATCGACAAAACCAAACCTCTGCCAGCAAATAATAGAATATTATAATAACATAAGAAATTATATTATTTTCATTTAATTTTAAAAAAACAACGTATTGCATAATTCAATGAACCTGCCTTTTATATCTTACCGCCCAACACATGTTGAGGTGGACCTTGGTTTGGAGGTTTGGAATTCGAAATATTCGACGCAAATTGCGCTGACCCATTTTTGATGCGGTTGATTGACAGGAAATTTTGGTCTGTGTGAGCAAATCAAGCTTTCCTCAACATTTAAATGCGGGAAATTGCAAAGCAGAGGAGTCATATTTGCTCTCTGTAATTTCCAAGGCCCCTTCCCATGCCACACTGTTCAATTTCCGCCCAGGTCAAACATAGCTTTTGCATGTAACTTGTAATGTCATGCTATGCATAGATTTATATAGGTAAATCCTTTAATCCGCTCCTATATTCGTACCCGCTAAGTTATCCATATCGGCTTCTATAGCAGTATAAACAACTCTTCGCTAAAGCCGAGCTATCATCCCCTTATAGTTCCAGCGCCACTTCTGCGTTCCATCTTCGAATATCGACGCCATCTTTCTACGATGATGACTCAGGCGCTCAGCAAACGCGACCGAGAGACGGAAGCTCTGCCGGTCTCCACTGACGTGAAGGAGGCGAAACGCTTCCACGGCGAAGAAACGGAGCGGTTTTGTGCTGTGCTGCAATTAGACAAAATCCTATCCCGAGAAGAAGAGGAATGGGCTGCCAGTGAGGAGGTCATAAATAAAGTCATGAAAAGCCTGGAGGAAGAGATTGGCACGGCTCCTTTCACTTCTTGTCCCCCAAATTCTGGGCATAATTTGGCGTCGTCCGATATTTCTAGCGGCCAAGAAGGTAAAACCGTAGCTTCGGACTTGGGGGATGATCTGTTTTATCTGTTGGGGGCTTCAGATGACGAGCTCGGCATTCCTATGAGCCCTCTTACGAATGTGATGGACGAAGTCCGCCAGTCTCCTGAGGAGAAGGCTGATCTTAAATCCATTAGCCAAGTCTGGGACTTCGATGACGATTTTGGAGACCATCAACAGTTTGCATCTTTTGACGATGCCCATCAAGCGAGCGAGCACACAGATTTTGTTTGTCAAAATACGATTTTTGACGGTGATTTTTCTGCGACATGGACTTTGGAAACTGCCGGCTGCTTGTATTCATAGCTTAGATTTTACTTAAGGTTGTATAAGCCTGTGCTTAAATTTTGTGCATACAACGTCGAGGACATTTCTTCTTTTACTCCGTTGATAATTGTATACTAGAATTTTCATATGGAGACGTTATTTTTACAATCCAGGATGTGTATTTCGCTTATATTTCTTTTTGAAGTTTCACATAGGTTGGAGGCTTTATTAGTCCCTACCTGGGACTAGTGATCGATCCATTGTTCACCATATATTAATCGGTTTTTTGACCAAAAAAATTTATCCACTATCAAAATTTAACCAAAGTTTATTTCTGCAAATATTGGTGTAAGAAATTTATAACCAAAGTTGTGAATTGGAGGTCTTATTGCACGTTCACGTGCCCCAATGCAAATGAACTATGAACTTTAAAATCTTTCCCTATCTTAATTATTTGATGTATTTGATATTTTCAGTTTACATAACTTTACATAACTGTTTACTTTAAAATCTTTTGTATCTCAATTATTTGATCTGGCTATATGACTAAGGACACCGTAAAAAATGCAATTGCATAAAATAATTTTTATATTATTATATTAATTGAAAATAAATATTATTGGGCGTTAGATAAAATTTACAAGTGTATGAGTTACGAATGTAAGGTGAAATAACGAAGTTATATTAATAATAATAAAATTTGAATAAGAGGCTATGTTAACCACAACTGGCTGTTGGCATGTTAGCCATTTGTCATCTATGAAGCTTCCCACAACTGCTAAAACAACAATTTGTGGCTCCTCTCTTCGCTTTTGGGGTTGGGTCTTCCCACAACAATTCTTCGCTCCTCTCTTCGCTTTTGGATGGGGATGAACAGAATTGGGTCTAGTACTCGATCTTCAAGTGCACATTTTTCTTTGTGATGCAGATAACCCCAATTAATTAGTCATAGCAGCTTCCAGAAGACAATTTCTGTAATTTCCGCTGGTTTTGAACATCAAATAACCTTGTTCTTCGGTGTGGTTTGTACGCTCTTTCCAGTGCAGATGCAGATAGAGTAACAGTTTTAGCAGCACTACCAGCAATTGCATTTACTCGAGGAGAAGTGAGGATGTAAATAGAGTAACAGTTTTAGCAGCACTACCAATAGTTTCATTTTCTCGAGGGGAAGCACTGAGAAGTAAAGTAGCAGAGGTCAAAGCATTCCATAACCCATTTACCAAGTTGAACCAGTATCCAAGGTTGAATAGAACAAACTCATAATGAGAAGTGAGGATGTAGATAGAGTAACAGTTTTAGCAGCACTACCAATAGTCATTTTCTCGAGGGGAAGCACTGAGAAGTAAAGTAGCAGAGGTCAAAGCATTCCATAACCCATTTACCAAGTTGAACCAGTATCCAAGGTTGAATAGAACAAACTCATAATTACACACTCTCCAGAAAGGGCGGAATAAGAGTTGGTTTGTCTGTTCTTGAACTTCCAATATTTTCTTTTGAATTTTCATGAATATTGATGCATTATAAATTAATACTGAAGTCTGTTTATGTTTGATTTAAAATTTAATTATGTTTTCTCTTGATTTTTTAGTGTTTAATTTTCAAAGTTCTGTCTAAGTTTAGTCTAAAATTTATTCATATTTGCTTTACTGTCTAAAATTGATTGATATTTGCTTTACTGTCTATGTTTGGTCTAAAATTCATTCACGTTTTCTTTTGAATTTTGGAATTTTGGAATTTTCAAGAATATGGGAGGATTCTTTGCTTTACTGTCTATGTTTGGTCTAAAATTTATTCACGTTTTCTTTTGAATTTTGGAATTTTCAAGAATATGGGAAGATTCTTTGCTTTACTGTCTATGTTTGGTCTAAAATTTATTCACGTTTTCTTTTGAATTTTGGAATTTTCAAGAATATGGGAGGATTCAAATTTCCAAGAATATTGGAGTATTAAATTATGTCTATGTTTCTCTAAAATTAACTCATGTTTGGCTTCAGAATTTTAGAATTTTATTAAATAATTTGTTGAAATACAAACATTTTTCATTCAATTCAAATTTACTTATGTTTGGCTTCAGAATTTTATTAAATAATTTGTTGAAATACAAACATTTTTCATTTAATTCTTTGCTTAATTATAAGATTCTTCTTATAATTCCAGGATTAGGCTTAAAACAATTGATATACATGTAAACTCAAAAACCACAACTTCAAAATCTTTAATAAAAAGTATTATACAAAACTCGACTCAAGCATATTCACAACGCTGCTTCAATATCCTTAATAAAACATGTTAGCTGAAACTCAGCTCAATCAATCATATTCACAAGGTTGAATTCACTCTGATTTAAATGAAAATAAATTTAATTTGGCCCCATAAAACAACAATTGTAACTCAAAAATTAACGCTCTTGAAAAACCAGTTTCAATTTACAATCGCAACTCAAAAAATAACACTCTTGAAAAACCTGTTTCAGTTTACGCCTAGCCTCTCCTTCAAGTCTAAAACTTCCTTCATATGATCTAGGTACTTCAGGTGTCTTCTGCACCTTTGTTTCTTCCTTTTTATACATTTCCTTTTTTCTAACCTTTGTTGCTTTTATGTACATTTTTTTTCCATTTCTTTTTTTTCAAACTTCTATTTATACCTGTCATTTCCTTTTGTCCAACCTTTAACAAATGCCTTTTTTTCCATTTCCTTTTTCCGTACTTCTATTTATACCTGCCCGATTACTATATCTAAAGGGGCATCAATAGAGTAGTTGGTTGATTAGGCAGTTGCTATGGCTGATGATGCAGTAGCTATGGCACAAAAATGATTTGGTTATTTATGTTTTTATTTTATGAGTGGTTTGCATTGCTGTCCACCTGTTTCAATGGTGCTTTGCATGGAGGCCCATGTGTCAATCCATACTTTTTCTGTTAAATAACAAGATATCCGTGGTGTGATATGTTGGGTTATAATCCAAGATAGTGGCTCCATTTAATAAACCATTCCAATAAGTTCCAGAATTCAAAAATCAATGCTGACTTGGAACATTTTTATAAAATTCATTTATATACATTGATTTTATATTAAAATAACCCTCTCATAATATTCAAAGTATCTTAGTAAATACTGAAAACAAGTGACGTGATTATATCAATTCATCCTCATGCCGTGAACGCATTGTTCATGAATGGTAGAAATATACTAATAAGTAGAGGACCAATGTCCTTGGGATTCCCCATTGGTTAATGTAATCACACAGTGCATTGGGATTACTTATAAAAATATATATATTTTCAATATAAAATATTATTTTTATGATTTCGTGAATTTTTAAATATTTTTATTATTGTTATTTTTGTTTTTGTTTTATTAGGGAAATTGGAGAGTATTGGATTCTAATTACAGTTCGTTAATTATTATAGTTTTTGTCTTTTAAATTATATATATAATTATATAAATATTTTGAAATTTTCTTTACATTAAAAATTAAAGTAATTTAAATCAAATATATATAATATAATTTTATAACTCCATTTATTTAGTAAAAATGAAATGCATAATTATACATTTTTTTGTGTTACATATAATATAATCAAATATATTGAAAGTCATTGAAAGATTAAGTATATATAATTTTTTAGTGTAAAATCTTTTATATTTTATGATGTTATTGGTTTTATTGAAGTTTGAACATAATAAATTGTAATATCTTGTTTCCTAAAAAAATGGATGATGTAAAGAATTAATATTTAATATCAAAAACTTGTACAAATAAAAATGTAAAAAGATTTAAGAATTCCAAAGTTAAAAATATCCAGATCAATTACATAATTTCAAAATCAATAAAAACACTACTCTTTTCTTCAAAACACTGCACTGCATTATGAATAATGAAAAATGTCTTTAGTTTAGGTGGTGAAGTTTAGGTGATGAACATCTTTGCTAGTTTTTAAATCTGAATTAAGTTTTAAAAAATATTTATTTTTAAGAATTTCTAACTTAAAAATATTGTAAAAGATCTAAGAATTCCCAAGTTAAAAATATCCAGATCAATTACATAATTGCAAAATCAATAAAAACACTACTCTTTTCTTCAAAACACGGCACTGCATTATGAATAATGAAAAATGTCTTATAGTGAACATCTTTGCTAGTTTTTAAATCTGAATTAAGTCTTAAAAAATATTTATTTTTATGTGTAGCAGCATGCGTCTATTTTAACTATCAAATTATTTAATGTTAATAAAGATAAAATAAAATTATATATCCATTTTAACCATTATATTATTTAATCTTAATAAAGATAAAAGAAAATTAAACAAAATATTTTGTTCACATAAATATATATAAACTTTTATTTTAAAAAAAAAACAAAAACAAAAACAAAACCATTATTTTTCCTTTCCTAAAAAGTAAGAAACTTTTCCCTAGCATTCCAATAAAACCATGGAAAAGATCTCCCAATGCACTAAGCTTGATATATAAAGATTTTATTATATAATTTTATATGTTTTTATTATATAATTTTATTTTATTTTAAATATATATTTATACGTTTGGGAAAAATATTAAAAATACACATATGTGTGACTAAGACATATGCACTGAAGGATAAGACATCAAAATTTTCTCACCATAAAATCCAATTATATACATTGAGCTTAGGTTAAAATAACCTTTTCATAATATTCAAAATATGTCAATAAATATTAAAATATGTTTCAGCTAATCAGTAGGTCTAACTAAAACAAAATCCATAGGTTTCGAATAAAACCCAATTACATATCAAATTCCGTACATCACCATCGATTTGACAACTCTAGGTGAACTATTTCAGTTCCATTTCAAATCCCATTTCAAATCGAACAGTATACAATCCATTTGTGTTGTCCTTACACACCCGTCAGGGACTACCGCCGCCACGACACGACAATGGCTCCTTGTTTTTACAATCCAGGATGTGTAATTCTTATAATTCCTTTTGAATTTTTACGAATCTATTATGTGTAATTTATTTCGAGTTCTCATTCATATAATTCTTTCTCATAAAAGAGAAAAATCATTTTATTTATAAATAAGTTTTATTATTAACTATAAATTATTATGTAATTTGAAAAAATTATTAATAAAATAATCAAAAAAATTCTAAAATATTTAATTAAAATATAAGAAAACAGATTAACCTTAAAACTAAAATCTTATCAATACAATACCATGACATATTAAAAACCATAACTTATTTTTGATGATTTTTTTTAAATCATAATTTATTTTTGATAATTTTTTTAATTAATTAAAATAATAGTAAAACCAATTTACTTTTAATATAAATTTCAATTTTTTATTAATAAAAATTAAATCTCTACCGTTTATCTAATTATAAATTAAATAAAAACTCCAAAAACCTTATTCTAACGATAATTAGATCTTAATTTCTTTGGAATTAGAAGACCATGCATAAGCCATGGAGAGAATACTAACTCTGCTAAACTTTCGCTCTGCGAATAGAACTTTGAAGCCATTGAGCGGCGATGAAATTGCGCCCTCATCTTTCAATTTCCGTTAGCAAATCACGACGAAAATGAAATCGTTGTCCAAAATTTCAGTGTGAAAATTGCCGGAAAATTGACATTTAACACTTTTTCTTTTTAAAATTATTTAGAACCATCAATGACATTTGAATTCGTGCTTCTCCCTTTGCTTCAAAATTAATATATTACGAATTTACATAGCATATTTGGAAGATTTAAGACTGTTTTGGAAGGGGATTTGGTTGCAGTATGATAAAATTCCACGTTATTAAAGTTTTTTGGGGAAGAAATTTTGACACGCAGCTGTTTTAGGGTTATTTTATTTGGAAAATTTTTATAATCATTTTATAAGATTATAATTAAACTTATTTTTATTCAGTCGTTTTCCATCTATTTAAGTAAGAAGCGTGTGTTTTTTTCCAATGAGAAATTTATGTCTATTAAAGAATTTTGTTGGTGAGTGAGGAGAAGGAAATTAAAAACAGCTGTGTAGCAACAACAAAAAGGAAGAGACTATTGTTGCAGGTATATTTAGCAAGCTAAGTTCGCTAAGGAGTGAGCAAGACAAATTTGAGGCAAGTCCCCTATTGAGGAGGTCAGGTGGGCATATTCAATTACCAACAAAGTATAGATACCATGCTCTTATAACTAGTACTTTAAATGTTATTGAACCCTTAAATTATAAATAAGCAAGTAAATATGATTAATGGAGGGCAACCATGGAAGAGGTGTTGAAGATAATGGAGAATATCTTATAATAGGTAGAGTTGGTTCACGTAGCCTCAGGATAGGAATTAGTTTCTATTTTTCAGGATGTTGTTCTTACTTTCCTAAAACCATGTATTCTATTTAATGTGTAATGTTGATGAACAATGTAGAGCGTTCTGTAGAGCCAGACTCTCCTGGTGCAGACTCTCTTTCGTAGAGCTGACTAGTGGGTTTTATTTTAATACAAACATTGCCATTTTTATCATGGTATCAGAGTGTCGGGGTTGAGGAACCTGTACGCTGGCTGGTGGGTGGTTTTTTGAACCGTGATCATCGCAGTTCTGAAGCAGATAACTGCGATGATTCCGAATTCGTCGCTGGGAAGGCGTGTACCTCTGCGATGGCGTCATAGAACAAACAGGGACTTCTACGACGATCGAGGAAAGCCAATAACAAGCCTGTGGTTGCGTGAGGAAGCCAAGAACAAGGTCGTAAGATGTTAGAGAAGCTGTGTTGGAAGCCAATAACAAGGCTAAAGTTGACAACAAGAGGTTGTCTGGAGGCTGAGAAGGAAGCCACATAGATCTACACGTGTGCTGCGAGATCGAACAACAGTGATCTGTCTCTGTCACAGATCTAGGGTAAATTTAACATCTTGTACCTATCGATTATTTATTTATTTATTTATTTTTTTTTTTTATTTTTTTTAAATCGCTAAGATGAATAACAACATATTTGAAGCATGCATGAACGAGCATAACAAGCTCGATGGTTCCAATTATGCAAATTGGAAGTTTAAGATGCAGACTCTGCTAGAAGCGCAGAGTGCTTGGACGATTGTGAATGGGGATGAGCCGAGGCCCGCGGCTGGATCAGCATCAGTCCCAGATTGGGAGAAACGAGAAAGCAGAGCAAGGACAATGTTAAAGATGTCAGTGAAAGACTGTATTATACCGCACATCAGAGAAGGTTAGTCAACTAACGAGATCTGGGGATCTCTGAAGGAATTGTACGAAATCAGAAATTCAAATTGTCTTTTGTTCCTCAAGAGTAAGATCATGTCCATGAAGATGGAGGAGAATGAAACAATTGCTTCATTTGTAGCAAGGATCAAGGATCTGAAAACCAAATTATCAGATATTGGTCATACAATGGACGATACAGATCTTGTGACCATTACAATGAATGGTGTCACTGATAACTATCAGATGTTCATCACTATGATCAATGCCAGAGAAAAGATCTTGCATTTTGAAGACTTGACAGGTATACTAATGCAGGAAGAAGAGAGGAGATCGACTCTGAAGCCCCAGAGTGCCGATCTTGCATTGGTGGCGAGGAAGAACTTCTACAAAGGGAAAGGAGGTCCACAACAGCAAAACGGAGCAAGTTCACATAAACGGCCAAATCTGACTCAAGGTATGCATCCCAATAAAAACTACTCTAAAACTAAATGTTTTTATTGTGGAAAATTGGGTCACATTGCTAGGGAATGTAGGAAAAAGAAGTATCATGAAGAACAGCAGAAGCCAAAGAGACATGTAGGTCATCTCGCGAATAGTGATCAGGTGCAGAATTTGAGGTTGTTCATGGCAGATCGTGATGAAAATGTTGATGTAGACATCTGGTATGTAGATTTAGGAGTGTCAACACACATGACAGGGAATAAGCACTAGCTGGAGGATTTTAAAGAGATCAATGAAGGCGCACAGATTTACCTAGGAGATGACAGAAGTCATCAAATCAAAGGATGTGGGAAATTTTCTGTCATTCTACCTAATGGTAATATTAAACAAATTTATAATGTGATGTATGTGCATGGAATAACAAAGAACTTGATTTCTGTATCAATGATTACAGATCAAGATCTGAAAGTTGAATTTTTAAAATCTGACTGTTACATTAAAGATCTGCTAAATGGAATGTAGACAATTGCTACAGGAATCCGAATAGGAGGACTGTACAAGTTAGATGTGAGACTTGCACCAGTTCGAGCATTGACAACAACAAGCCTCACTACAAAAGAGCTTTGGCACCAGAGATTCAACCACATCAATTACAATGATTTGTTGTTACTACAGAGGAAAGAAATGGTAAGAGATCTTCCTATGCTAAAGCAAGTACATAATGATTGCGATGCTTGTACTTTAGGAAAAATTCATAGAGAAGAATTCTCTGTTAGAGTAGAAAAGAAACAAAGGGATATACTGGAGTTAGTGCACACAGACTTTTGTGGTCCCATGCAGACAAAATCATTAGGAGGTGTAGTGTATTTCCTACTGTTTATTGATGATTGTACAATGTTTTCTTGGGTGTATTTCTTAAGTAAGAAGAGTCATACATTCGAATACTTTAAGCACTTTAAAAATATGATTTAAAGACAAACAAGGAAACAGATAAAAATCCTCCATTGTGATCAAGGGGGAGAATATAGGAAAGATGAGCTGATCAGATATTGTAAAGATCATGGAATTTTGCAGCAATTCACAGTACACCATACTCCACAGTAGAATGGAGTAACAGGGAGGAAAAATATAACACTGGTGGAACGTGCGAGAAGTATGCTTAAAGGTAAGAATCTTTCAAATGGTTTTTGGGCTAAAGCAGTGAGTACTGAGGTTTATTTAAAAAATAGGAGTCCTACAAGAAGTCTTGAGTTTAAAACTCCTTTTGAGGCATTGTATCGATATAAGCTTCTAGTAAAACACTTAATAATATTTGGATGTAAAGCATTTGCCCACATACCCAAGGAAGATAGAAAGAAATTAGACTCAAAAGCCATCAGATGCACTTTTATAGGGTATTGTTCGTCATATAAAGCATACAGATTATTTAATCCCTCTACTCACAAGATCTTTGTTAGTAGAGATGTTAAATTCCATGAGTAGGATAGTGAAGAAAATGATGAGCACTATGATGGATGGGACATTCCGTACTTTGAAGAAGAAGATGCAGAGAATAATCAAGATCAACAGCAAACAAAGGCAGAGGATGAACAACAACAACAACAACAGCGACAACAACAGCAGCAATAGCAACATCAACAACAACAATAACAACAGCAACAACAACAACAGCGGCAGCAACAGGAAGAAATAAGGTTTGAAATCACCACCCCACCACTCAGGAGATTAGGTAGGAAAGCTCAAATGCCTGCAAGATATAGGGAAAATGCTTTTATAACTAGTATGATGAATGTTGTTGAACCATCTAGTTATAAAGAAGCAAATGAAAGTAATGAATGGAAAATAGTCATGGAATAGGAATTTGATTCAATAATCAAAAATAACACTTGGGAATTGGTTGAACTTCCTAGAGGAAAACAAGTCATAGGTTGAAAATGGTTATATAAACCGAAAATTAATGTAGATGGAACTATAGAAAAATTGAAAGCTAGGCTGGTAGCAAAGTGGTACACACAAAAAGAAGGGATAGACTATGAGGAAACCTTCACCCCTGTAGCTAAATTGAACACCATCAGAATGTTGATTGCTTTAGCTACTAAGAAATATTGGATAATTCACCAACTAGATGTAAAGTCTGCATTTCTGAATGGAGAACTGAAAGAAGAGGTTTATTTAGAGCAACCAGAAGGGTTTTTCCAGAAGGGAAAATAACATTTAGTCTGTAGGTTGAAGAAAGCACTCTATGGACTAAAACAAGCTCCCAAGTCATGGTATGAGAAAATTGATTCATTTTTTCTACAAGCTGGCTACAATAGAAGTAAGAATGACCCTAATCTTTACACCGTGAAAGATGAACAAGGGTGCATAGTTCTGATTTCATTATATGTAGATTGTTTGATAATTACAGGTGATGCTATATATCTAATTGATGAAATCAAGCAGCAGATGTCACAGATGTTTGAGATGAAGCATCTCGGTGAACTCAAATAATGTTTAGGTCTTGAGATCTGGAGAGACTCAAGTCAAACATTTCTGTCTCAAGCAAAGTATGTGAAAGGCCTATTAGAAAAGTTTAGAATGGATCAGTGTAAGCCGACACTGGTACCATTGCAGCAGAACATCAAATTACAGTGTGAGGATGGCTCAAAAGCGGTGGATGCAACACTTTATAAACAACTGGTTGGGAGTTTGATCTACCTAACCACCACTAGACCTGATTTGGCTTATGCAGTCAGCGTGTTAAGCCAATTTATGTCTAAGCCACTCGAAAGCCATTGGAATGCAACGAAGAATGTTTTGAGGTATCTACAAGGTACTATAGATTATGGAATTATTTACACTGACTCTTTTGATGTTAGACTGACAGGATTTGCAGATTCAGATTAGGTAGGAAATGTAGATGATCGCAGATCTATAACAGGTTATGCATTCAGTCTTAGATCCGGGGTGATCACTTAGAGCAGCAAGAAGTAGAACATAGTCTCCTTGTCCTCAGCAGAAGCAGAGTATCAAACCATGTGTGCAACAACGTGTGAGGCGGTTTTGTTGCAGAGACTTCTCCAGGATGTTGGGGAAGAACAGACAGTTGCAACAATAATCAGATGCAACAATCAAAGTTCAATCAAGCCAGCCAACAATCTGGTGTTCTACAAGAACACTAAACATATTGATACTCAATTCCATTTTGTTAGGGAGAAAGTGCAATATAAAGAAATCCATCTGGAATATTGTAATACATGTGATAATGTTGCAGACATTTTCACTAAGCCTCTCGGAAAAGTTAAGTTTCAAATGTTTAGGGAGATGTTAGGCATATATGTGAACCCATTCTCCATTAAGGGGGAGTGTTGAAGATAATGGAGACTATCCTAGGATAGGTAGAGTTGGTTCATGTAGCCTCAGGATAGGAATTAGTTTCTATTTCTTAGGATGTTGTTCTAACTTCCCTAAAACCATGTATTCAATTTAATGTGTAATGTTGATGAACAATGTAGAGCATTCTGCAGAGCCAGACTCTCCTGGTTCAGACTCCCTTTCATAGAGCTGACCAGTGGGTTTTATTTTAATACAAACATTGCCATTTTTATCAAGAGGAATATGATTCAATACTTAAGAACAAAACCAAGGATTTAGTTGAATTGGCGGAAGAGAAATAACATATAGGTTGCAAGTGGTTATATAAACCTAAATTTAAATCAGATGGTAGTGTAGACAAATACAAAGCTAGGCTGGTAGGTAAAGGTTACTCGCAAAGAGAAGGAATTGATTGTGAGGAAACCTTTACTCCGGTAGCTAAGCTAAACACTATTAGAATGTTGATAGCTTTAGCAGCAAAACATCATTGGAGTCTACACCAACTAGATGTGAAGCCTGCATTTTTAAATGGAGAATTGAAAGAAGAGGTTTATTTAAAACAACCTGGAGGGTTTATCAAACAGGGGTAGGGGAACTTAGTCTGCAAATTAAAGAAGGCATTATATAGTTTAAAACAAGAACCCAGGTCATGGTATGAAAAAATTGATTCATTTTTCCTACAACATAGTTATAAAAGGAGCAAAAACGACCCAAATATGTAAATTGTGTTTGATGAAAAGGGGAAATTTGTTTTGATTTATTTATATGTAGATGATCTAATAATTACAAGAAATGCTGATGTGTTGATTAAAGAAATAAAAGTGCAAATGTTGCAAGTTTTTGAAATGAAAGACCTCGAAGAATTACACTGTGTTTGATGAAAAGGGGCGATTCGTTTTGATTTATTTATATGTAGATGATCTAATTATTACAAGAAATGCTCATGTGTTGATTAAAGAAATCAAAGTGCAGATGTTGCAAGTTTTTGAAATGAAAGACCTCAGAGAATTACACTATTGTTTGGGTCTGGAAATTTGGAGGGACTCTAGGCAGACTTTTCTCACTCAAGGGAAGTATGTTAGAGGGTTATTGAAAAAGTTCAGAATGGAGCAGTGAAAAGCTTCCTCAGTGCCTTACAACAGAATCTTAAACTTCGGATGGAGGATGATTCCAAAGAGGTGGATGCTACATTGTATAGGTAGCTACTTGGGAGTCTAATTTATTTGATTACAACTAGACCTAACTTAGCATTTTTAGTTAGCATGTTAAGTCAATTCATGTTAAAACCTCTTGAGAATCACTCGGTGGTAGCAAAATATGTCTTGAGATACCTTCAAGGAACCATTGATTTTGGTATTAAGTACACTGATCTTTCTGGTGTTAATTTGACAGGTTTTTCATTTTTTTTGGTCCGAGGTAATTGCTTGGAGCAGCAAGAAATAAAGTATTGTTTCCTTATCTTTAGTATAAGAGGAGTATCAAGCAATGTGTGCAGCCACGTGTAAGGCTATTTGGTTGAGGAGACTTCTCCATGATGCTAGAGAAGAGAAAAAACATGCAACAATAATAAGATGTGACAACCAAAGCTCCATCAAGATGGCAAATAATCCCATGTTTCACAAAATCACAAAGCATATTGATACTCAGTTTCACTTTGTTAGAGAGAAGATTTAGTCTAAAGAAATTCTTGTTGAATATTGTAATACTTGTGATAATGCAACAGATATTTTTACAAAGCCCCTTGGGAGGATTAAATTGAAATGTTTAGGGAGATATTAGGAGTACAATTGAACCCTTTCTCCATTAAGGGGGCGTGTTGAAATTAATGGAGAATATTGTATTATTGGAGAGAGTTTGTTTATTTGTTGTAAGAATGTCCCTAGATTGGGATTAGTTCCTATTTTCTAGGGGTTAGTTCTAATCTCCCTAAAATGATGTAACTTATATATTTATGATTTTATGATTAATGAGATAGAGGGTTCCCTGCTTTGGGAAGTCTCCAAGTGCAACTTTCTCACCTGTGAGCTACTAGTTTCAAATTATAAGTTTCAACTCTCATATTTTAACAATTGAGCCTCCTCAACCACAATAGACACAACAACAACCTCACGTCTAATAGGAAGATCCACACAATACTTTCTTTAAACAGTCAACAGTTCAACAACCCACACTCTCCTTCACTGTCTCATACCTCAATCTCCTCTTCTACTCTTGCAAGCTTCACCTAAGCTCTCCGGTGAAGTAGGCTCGCCTGTGAAGGAGGCTCTGATATCAAATTAAGACACACTCTCTTTCATTGTCTCATACCTCAATCTCCTCTTCTACTCTTGAAGGTTCTGATATCAAATTAAGCCACACTCTCTTTCAATGTCTCATACCTTAATCTCCTCTTCTACTCCTCTTCTACTCTTGCAATTTTCACCCAGACTCTCCAGTGAAACAAACTCTCATATCAAATTAAATTAAAATCATATTTTGATTAATCAAATAATATTATAAATATTAAAAAAAAAAAATTAATTTCAAAATATTAAAACTATCTCAAATCCAATCCTTTAATCCTTTAGTTGAAAAATATCCACACACTCCAAATTAGAAAGTTAATTAATTTTCTTAATTAATAATTAAAAAATATTTAATATACTCAACCGTAATGATTTCCCATAAAGTAAACTTAATAGTTACATATCACCCAAGCTCATACACCATCTCATATAAAAATAACTATTTACTATTTCAAAATATAAAAATCAATAATGAATGAAAAGTATGCTCCTGAAAAGCAACTATCTAATCTTCAAGATAATGTTGAGATATGTTTTTGTTTTTTTTCACTGGGGGGAATATTGGAAATAATAAATTATGACGAAGATGGTGGAGGGTGGCATCTATAATGTCCCTAAAGTAATCAAAAATCTAGAAGACGTAGACTTTTATTATGGTTTAATAAAGTATATTACTAAAGCAACACTTACACCATTATAAATAACCTCCCAAATTGAACAAAAATCCAGAAAATCACATACCCAAAGCCAAGTAAAACAAAGAATCTACCTAAAACCCATACTTCTCTTATAAGAAATGGCAAAGAAATACAACACTTTCATGTTTTAAACTTTATTCACTTTATAAAGTTTTTACTTTAATATTAGAATTGACCTCATCATGGGTATAGGGTGTCCTTGTAAGCTTTGTACTTTACCAATGGAATTGAATTTAATAGGTATAAAACACTTCTTTGGCCTAACACAGGTTGTTCAATAAAATTATGCTTTTATATTGTAAGATCTACCATACATAAATAAATAAATATATTATTTTTATATTTCTAAATATAAAATTTCCCATTAAAATAAATTGTATTGTTCATATAAACGAATAGTGCATCTTCATTTTGATATTTTTCATTTTTTAAAGATCGGAAGAATTTATAAAACTTTTAATAGAAAGCACCGACTCCGGATAATCCAATCCAAACTGGCTGGAGCACTCTATGTCTACGAATTACATGACACGGCACGGCATGTGATGAAATGAAACAATTGCCCGCGACCTTTATCTTTTCTGCAGACATCACGAGTGGCCACTCTCTAATAATGCGTACGCCCATGCGTGTCAATTCACGGCCACGTTACCGTAGAGATATAAGATCTCCGTTACTTTTGGCCTCACTCGGTAAATGGCAGGTTGCTTTTTGTGGTGGATAATTCTGTCAATATGGAAGAGTCGGTGGAATCTTTAATGGCGTTTACTTATATATATATATATTATTGGACCATAGCGTTTGAAGGCTCAAGCTGTTTGTGGATTAACGCGACCAGGGTTTTCATGAGCTGACGCAGACATTTCTGGTGAACATTATGCGTCCCCGTCAAACTTACCGTCGTGTGTCCGTCACATTTCTCTACTGGTAGACAGCTTTCTGCAGGGACCCATACTGGGCAGGTCTTCCTTTCAATCGATCTCACTGGCCGACGAGTTTCAGTCGTGCTGACGTAGCCGCAGGCTGAGATATATTGTAGCCGGCCCCACTGGCGAAAGGTGGGCAATTCCATGGATACAATTTGACAGGACAAATTGCTAGCCATGGGTGATTTCCTAGTCAAATACAGCTCCCAATTTTTATTATTATTAAAATAAGTATTAGTTGCATTAAAACATAAAATTTAAAAATTTCTTTATTAAAATAGGTATTAGAGTTACATTAAAACATAAAATTTAACATAATGTTATTTAAGATTCCATAAAACACTATGTATAATATATATATATTCCTCTACAAAGTCGTAATTACATTAAAACCTAAAATTTAACATAATGTTATTTAAGATTCCATAAAACACTATGTAAAATAAAAAAATATTCGTCTACAAAGTCGTAATTTATATTTAGGGTTTGATGCAAACCTTAAATATATTTAACAAAATGAGAAGTACACGAAAGATTCAACAGATTTTTTAAAATTATATTTATATATATACATATATAAAATATAAATGTTTAACCAAATGAAAAGTAGTCGAAAGAATTATCATATTTTTTTTTTAATTTTATATAAAATATAACAATATCAAATTTCATATTTGTCATTTTGTTAATCATATACTATTGAAAAAAATCAATATAAATTTTATTGTGCACAAATTCAATATATATATATATATATTTTTATTTTAATTGAATTGTTTTCATTATAAATTTTATCGTTAATTGAATTGTTTTTATTGTTTTGATGTTCATTAAAACATGTTCATCCTTGCATTGAAGAGACATTATTTTCCCAACAAAAGTTTTTAAATTTAAATTTTTAATTGTGGAATACAAATAATTATATTAAAGAATTTTAAATAAAAAAGTGAATATATATATAGATATTAATATTATAAAAAGATCAATTTTAATGTAAAAGATTAAAAATAGTTTATTTTAATTAGTTATAAAAAAATTAATATCATTAAAATAAAAATAAAACCAATTTTTAGTACGAAAAGTTGAGGATTGTGTGAAAAATTATGAATTTTTTAATCTCATCCGAATTAGTTCTCACTTTTATAAGTTTGATTTAATTAATATTAAAATTTAAAATATTATATTATTATAATTATTATATTTAATTTAGAAGACATAATATATTGTTTTTCTTGTAAGG
This sequence comes from Pinus tabuliformis, assembly GCA_031772625.1. Taxonomy (NCBI): domain Eukaryota; kingdom Viridiplantae; phylum Streptophyta; class Pinopsida; order Pinales; family Pinaceae; genus Pinus; species Pinus tabuliformis. The sequence goes on from CM062813.1 coordinate 728,649,999, forward strand.
TATCTATCTCATTTTAATAAACAACTTAGATTCCTTAAAGATTTCTGTTGTACCATGGGTATGACTCATCTTGATAAGCAACTTAGACTCCTTAAGGATTTCTTCTCTACCATGGGTATGACTGTTAACACTGAGAAAACAAAAGTTATGATTATCAAATCCAAGAAGGACACTTACACTAATTTTATGTATGACAATAGTAACTTGGAGGAAGTGTCTTCTTACAAGTACCAGGGAATTGATTATCATCACAAGCTCAATCATGACTAGGCTTTTGTTGTACAAGCACAAACTCAATAACATAAGAGACCATAGACTTCCTAAGCTAGCTTTAAATTCCAGCCAAACACAAGGGCCTCGTTAAATGTGATGACCCCGGGTAACTTGTAAATATGGAATGATTACTGTGGTAAGAAATTATTATGAGTGGTTACTTATTGTTTACTGAATGACATTATTTATTTATGAAATTTAATATATTGGATATATTTAGATCTTGAAATGCTGGCAGCCTCTTGATGGAGGATTTTCTTTTAAAAGAAAAGAATCAGTTATGAAACTAAAAGAACTACCTCTCACACAAGAAAAGTCCTGGGAAGGAAAACCCTTGGGCTATTGGGACAGACAGGGGAGGAAATTCCAAGAGAGAAGAGAGGAAGGAAAAAGGGTTACGTCTGGTAAGGACCAGATAACCAAGCACAGAAGTGCATGAGTCTTGTCGAGGGCTGCAGGCCTGCAAGACGGCTCGGGGGGAGAATCCAACGTGTTGTGGATCTCAAGGTTGGGAGGATAAGAGCAAGTATGATTGCAGGTGAACCTCTGGAGTAAGGACGCCTGTAGCAGATTGACCAGGTATGAGCTTTTTATAGAGCTAGACAATGGTAAACAGGATACTGAAAGTATATAGATAGAGTACAGTGGCACCTGTGTTTCTTTTCATTAGCTAAATGCAAAAAGAAACAACTGTAGTTGTCTGTAAAACAGAATAGCACGTACAGTTCAACAGACATCTGGGAATTAGTATTAAGACTGTAAATTACATAGTCGTCTGCTGTAAATAATTCAGGTTATTTAAATATATATAACAGTATGAAACCCTAGTGTGACCCTGAAAGACAGCAGAAGTGTACAAGACAGTTATGAATAGTATTAGTAAACAACACCTTACAGCTACGACATGGTGCCTAGTGGGACCAAGTAATAGAAACATTGTAACTACCAGAACAGTAGAGATTTACAATTAAAATTCCAGTGCTGTGAATATAGATGTCTGTGCAGTAAATAAACAAGAAACAATAGACCCCGGTGTCGAGGGTTGCATATATATTATAAAACTTTAAACCCGAAAGAACAGTCACGGCGTTTGCATATATCTTTATAAGTTAAAGTCTGAAGGAAAACAATTACCGGGGGTTATCTCGTTACATTACTAGCCGCAACCATAAAACCTCACACAGAATAGCCGGAGACCGAGTAATGTATCGACCCAGGGCAAAACACAGTCGTGGGTAACGGCCGTGTACCCTGAAGCTATACATTCAGTGTATCAATACAAATATTACTTATAAAACCTGTAATGAATCAAACATGAGAACGCATATTGAACTTTTACTGAATCATTTGCATACGAGTGCACAATAAACCCTATAATGATTCAAGGGTATAGATCGGTATAATATACCCTGTAACAGATTAATGCATCCGACTGTTTAGTAAACCCTATAGGGAACAACGCATTATTAAGCAGAGGAAGAGCATTAACCTAGTATTAACAAACTGAAAGGCATATTACTTCAAAGACAAAATCAATAGCATATAAGGCAATGTCGGCCTTTGAAACAGATCGACAGAGCATAAAACTGTAAACAGCGTATTCATTAAGGAATAACGGAAATGTCAAACATTTAGTTATATGATTAACCCTGATGAGTACAGTAAACAATACATATTGAAGGACTATAGAACCATCAGGCGTTCAAAATATCTGCATACCAAAACGGCGGAATAATGAATCTCTATTAAACCTTTAAAAGCTCAGAGAGCAATCTGATAAATATACAGACTTCGACTCAAAATTAGTCCAGGTCCGAGGACCGTAAATCTTATCCAAATGTACATGTAACAAGCGGCATATAAGCCAAGAGCACTTTCTATCTAAACCCAAGTAAATTAAACAAAATGCAGGTTCAGGCATGAAGTGGCCGACTGCAAATCGAACCTAGGGTTTGGACGATTACAGAACCTGAGACACATAAACGGAGAGCGCCATGAGACACTCCTCTGGCCAAGAGATTGATACTAACCCAATCCTTATGTATAAACCCTTGTTTAATAATGGGAAAATCATCTACCTTCAGTGAGGAAGCATACCTGTCCATGCATTGAGCCAGCATAACCTTTCCGCAGGCGGTAAGAGGCCATCGAGGAGAACCACCTGCACATTACCATTCTCACTGTAATTAGTCATGGACAGTCAATACAAACGAATGATTCGAAGAGATAGAACGCAATGCATTCACCTACACGAAAACTGAACAATAGACCCAGTGGGCATGGCAGTAAAAGGTTGAATAATACCTGAAGCAGCAAGGTAAACCGGATAGGCGTTGCAGAGGAGCCGCCGAGCTGGGTAAGTGTTCGGCCTCACCAGTCTTGCAAAAATGAACCAAACCACAAGACCCGGTGGTATATGAATCATCCACCAAACCCTTTGGCGAACCTGAACCCTCCGATGTAGGAAATGCATCTCCATCGTCCATTCAAGCGGGAGAGTCTGGCGCGAAAACCCACAGTGGGTCAACCGAGAATCACATGGCTTCACATGGATTTATGCCACCTGGCGAAAAGGTTGGTGAGATGGGTTAAGTCTCCGTCCACCACCTGGCCGGAGCTGGTTAAGTGTATAAACCGGTGATGTTCCGACCCGGAACTTAACATTAAACATCCAAAGTTATAACAATAAACCTTATAGAACTATGTTAGGTGAGTAATATGTGCATGATTAAGGTTTGGATATATCGTAGAGTGCATAATCTTGTTACAATGCCGTGAATACTTATGTCCTTAGTTGAATAGAGGGATGGGTTAAAGTAAATAACCCATTTAATTTTTTTTTTTTTTTTTATATATATAATCTCGATGGGATCGTGACATTAAACCATTGGGAGATCGATGAGAATGTTGCATTGCAAAACATTAATAAAATTAAAAATATTGTTACTTCTAAGTACAAAGAAAAAATGTGGTGTGAGAAAGATTTAACAACTAAAAGAAAATTAAGATATTATAAGGAGGTCATCAACCCCACCCTAGAAGATCAAAAGTATCTCTCTGTTTTAACTAGCTCAAAGAAGAAAATTAATATAGCCAAGATTAGAACAAACTCTCATGAGCTCTAAAGTGAAACGGGTCGTTATGAACATCGAGGATGAAAATCACTTCCTTTTAGAGTGCCTCGTGTATAACCACATTAGATCTCAGTTTCATAATCTTTGTTGCAACACTGATTTTCCTAGCCTTTTACGATGTCAAAATTATAGTGAGTTCGGGAGGCTTCTCTCCAAGATTTTTGAACATAGGAATAAAATCTTAAATCAAACTAAATAATTCGTTTCTTTAGGTTAGATAGACCAAAATTTAGTCTTAGTGAACGTTAACCACCACTACCACCATCATCTAAAATTATTACACAGTTAATTTTAAGAAATCTCTAACAATATGACTATTTATAGAAACTTTCAAAATTCGCATTTTAAATTTAAATAATTTTTTTTTAAATATATATTTTTAATAAATAACTCACTCAATCGTATTATATATAAGCTTTGTAATCTATTTATAAATATCCAAGCGAGATCTAATTTTTCTAATATTAATTGACATTATATATTACAATTTCCATATGAATATAACTTTAAAAACGCCCTTAAAGTAATACTTACCCTGAAAGGCCAAATTCCAACTTGGCCATAGTCAGCGTACAAATATTGTAAACTGCCCCATTAAATTGCTTGAGCGCACGCAAATATCGTAAACTGGGAAACGACTTTAAAATGGCGTTGTTTACGGAGGCAAAATTGTTAAATTTACTGAGCGCAGCGAGATATCGTAAAAGTGGAAATTACTTTATAATGGAGTTGTTTCTTAACCTGAAGCCAAAGGATCCAATCTGACACATGTCCAGAAAAAACAAAAACTGAAGATGCTGTTCAGTCCATTTTACGAAGTGGTTTTTTTTTGGTTTAAAATTTGATTATATTTACTTTATAATGGAGTTGTTTATTAAGGTTACAAATTTGTTTCTTACGAAGTGGTTTTCGGGTTAAAATTTGATTATATTTTTTTAATTATTTTTTTTCTTCTGAACATAGAAATGTTTGAATATTTTTTTAATTATTTTTTTTCTTCTGAACATAGAAATGTTTGAATATGTTTGAATATTTTTTTTCTTCTGAACATAGAAATGTTTGAATAGTTATTTTATAGTGGAAATAACTTCAGCATTGTCAAAAACTTTCTAAATACTCAAAATCTTAAACCTGGATACCTGTAACTTAAATGGCCCAAAATTACCAAATTTTTACTAAAATCATATAAAAATTTTCACTATTTTCTAAATAAATTTATAACCTAATTAAAATTATGTTTAAAATTTTATATATTTAATTAGCTAATTTACTTAAAAGAGTGACACCACCACACATGGGGGTGGTTTAATGAAACGATTATAGGAATGGAGAATATTAAAATTTTAAATTGAATTCGCATAACTTAAACGATCAATTTTTTTAATATTAAATTTATTTTATATAAAATTATTATTTAAATAATAAAATATTATAATAACATTATATTATTTTCATTTAATTTAGAAAAACAAGCTGCTACATAAAAAAATATTATATTATTCGACTTTAATTTTAAAAAATCGACAATAAAGATTTAAAAAACTGAACCAACCTCATAAAATGATACATTATTTATTAAATTTAAGTTTATATGTACCGACACCGCGATGACGAGTCATGATGGTCGAGACTCGAGTCGACAATTGATTGCCATTTACAAATTAAATATCCCGCGTCGACAGTGGCGTTCAATGAACCTGCCTTTTATATCTTACCGGCCTCCAAATGTTGAGGTGGGCCTTGGTTTGGATGTTTGGAATTCGAAATATTCGGTGCACATTGCGTTGCACGCATTTTTGATCCGGTTGATTGACAGGAAATTTTGGACTGTGTGAGCCAATCAAGCTTTCTTCACCATTAAAATGCAGGAAATTGCAAACCATAGGAGCCATACTTGCCCTCTGTAATTTCCAAGACCCCTTCCCATGCCAGACTGTTCAACTTCCGCGCAGCTCAAACATAGCTTTTGCATGTAACTTGTAAAATGATGTTATGCATAGATTTATATCGGTAATCCTTTAATCCGCTCCTATATTCGTATCCGCTCAGTTATCCATATCGGCTTCTATAGCAGTATAAACAATTATTCGCTAAAGCCGAACTATCATCCCCTTATAGTTCCTGCGCCACTTCTGCGTTCCCTCTGCGAATATCGAGGCCATCTTTCTATGATGATGACTCAGACGCTCAGAAAACGCGACCGAGAGCCGGAAGCTCTGCCGGTCTCCACTGACGTGCAGGAGGCGAAACGCTTCCACGGCGAAGAAACAGAGCGGTTTTGTCAATTAGACAAAACCCTGTCACAAGAAGAAGACGAATGGGCTGCCAGTGAGGAGGTCATAAATGAGGTCATGAAAAGCCTGGAGGAAGAGATTGGCTTGCCTCCTTTCACTTCTTGTCCATCAAATTCTGGGCAACATTTGGCGTCGTCCGATATTTCTAGCGGCCAAGAAGGTGGAACCCTAGCTTCGGACTTGGGGGATGATCTGTTTTATCTGTTGGGGGCTTCAGATGACCAGCTCGGCATTCCTTTGAGCCCTCTTACGAATATGATGGACGAAGCACGCCAGTCTCCTGAGGAGAAGGCTGATTTTAAATCCATTAGCGAAGTCTGGGACTTCGATGACGATTTTGGAAACTATCAACCGTTTGCATCGTATGACGATGCCCATCAAGCGAGCGAGCTACAAGGTTATATCCACACAGATTTTGTTGGTCAAAACACGATTTTTGACAGTGATTTTTCTGCGATCTGGACTCTAGAAGCGGCCGGCTGTTTGTATTCATAGGTTACTTCAGGTTGTCTAAGCCTGTGCTTAAATTTTGTGCATACAACGTCGAGGACATTTCATCTTTTACTCCGTTGGTAATTGTATACTAGAATTTTCACATAGGTGGGAGACGTAAGTTTTACAATCCCGGATGTGTAATTCTTATAATTCTTTTTAAATTTTCACATAGGTTGGAGACTTCATTTTTACAATCCAGGATGTGTAATTCTTATAATCCTTTTTGAATTTTTACAAATCTACTGTGTAATTTATTTGAGTTCTCATTCATATAAATTATTTTTCTTCTCGGGAAAATTTATTTATTTATAAATAAGTTTTATTATTTCCTATTAAATTATTATACAATTTTTAAAAAATATTAATAAAATATGATTCATGTTATCTCTATTAATCCATTTGATAATTATTCATAGTCAAATTAAAACTATGGAACCCTCAGATACAACAATAGATCATATTGGAGGGGCTCTAAAGGCTTTGATCAAGGAAGAAGGACAATTGATTAATAAACTTGAGCAACAACTCTAAAAGAAAAAATATCGAGTGCAATAGTGGGAAGAAGGAGAGTGTAACCTTATTTTTTTTTGTAAAGTGATGATTAAAAATCGTCATCATAAAAAAATTCTTCCTCTCCTCTAGTGATGGACAATTTTCTTCCTCTCCTCTAGTGATGGACAAAGACATGCAATATGAACTTGTCTCATATTATGACGGATTATTTAGAATCCAAAAAAATGTGTTGTTATCCATTGCATTATTGCACATATTCCTCTCCTCATTCGTTGAGATCAAAATGAGGCTTTCATGTGAGAAATCTCTTTCTTAGAAATAGAAGAGGTGGTAATGGAGATGCCCAAATATAAAGCCACAAATTTTGATGGATTTACAATAAAATTCTTCCAAGCATGTAGGTTGTTTATTAGACTTGGAGTGCATGCTCTGGTTGAAGAATCTCGATGCGTCCAATAGGTATGGCTAAGACTTAATTCTACTTTCATTACCTTGATTCCTAAAACTAGTAAAGTTGATAATCCCAATAAATTTCCCCATAGCCCTTTACAATGTTGTATATAAAATTATTTCCTCTGTTATTATGAATCAGATTAAACCCTTATTGAAAAACATCATTTCTCTTGAGAAATTAAGATTTGTGGGGGGTCACCAAATTCGTGATTGGATTGTTATAACCCATGAGGTATCCAATCTTTGAAGAGATCTAAACGAGATGGTATGATAATTAAATTAGACCTCTCTAAAGCTTATGATAGGTTAAACTAGGATTATCATCCCCAGATCCTTTGATCTTTTGGTTTTTCCCCTTAGTGGGTTGTCTGGATCAAGTCCCTCATTTCTACCCCCTTTTACTCCATTCTCTTGAATGGTTCTCCTACTATGACTTTTAGCTCTGTTAGGGAGATCCTATCTCTCATTTTTTATTTATCTTAGTAGCTGGGGGGTTCGGTGGATACCTCAAAGAAGAGGGCCACCACGGTATCATTAAGGGTTTTCGTCTATTTTGGAATAATATTACTATTACCCATCAACAATTTATTAATGATATTATTCTCTTTTACCAAGCCCTTTAATGCAAGAGACTTTGGCCTTGAAAACCATACTAAAAGACTATGGATGTCTCTGATATGGTGATAAGCAGGGGAAAATATAATGTCTATTTATTTAATACCAATGCACTGTCTAACGATATCTAACTTGACTCCTGGATTTTCATATCAGTGGCCTTCCTGCTAAACACCTGGGTGTCCCTTTGGTTGACAATTCCTTGATAGTAACATGTTGGCAAGGAATTCTATAAAAAGGTTTCCAACAAGCCTGGAAGTTGGGTGTTTCAGTCTCTAAATCTAACAACTCAACTTGTTCTACTCAAGTTAGTGCTCCAAGCTCTTCCTATGTACCAACTATCAACACTAATGGCCCCAAAAGTTGTCTTCGGGCCCATCACTTCCCTTTACAAAGACTTTCTCTAGAGAGGTCCAAAGAAAGCCAAGAAATTGTCACTTTTGGCTTGGAATAAGTTGTGTATTCCCAAGCTAGCTAGGGGATTAGTACCGAGGGATCTAAATATTGTAAATAAATAGATGGGCACCAAATTATGGTGGAGGTAGTTTCACGAGGGAGAGGTTCTTTGGAAACAAATATGGGATGAGAAATATGGTCATTCCTCCTCCCAGTAAAAAATGCTACAAGCTATGATGTACCCTTTTGGTTCCTCTATTTGAAATTTGGGCGACTAGGAATGGATGAACCCCTTTCTTCTAACAATATTCTTTGCAAAAATTGCCATGTTTAGGAAATCAGGTAGATCTTAGAGAGTTGGAAGCATTACTTCATACCACTAGGGAATCACAGTGGAGGATTTTTGGAAAGGCAATCTGGATTCTACACTATGACATAAATGGAAAACAAAGGATGATTTACTAGAGCACCATGCCCTGAATAGTTGGCCTACTTTATCTTAGGATATATGACATCATAAAATCCCCATCGACCAGGATCTAGATAAAATCCAATGGGGATATCAAACGAAAGGGATGTTAATGCCCAAGAAGGCCTACTCTTTGCTAGCTGGTGATCAGTCTCTCCATAGAGAATCTCTCTAGAAAAAAAATTGGATCAATATTTCTTGGCTTAAGGTCACCTAATTCCTCTAGTTGATAAGAAGACAAAATATATTCACATGGGAACAAATCTAGAAAAGAGGATTTCAGGACCCCTATTTGTGCCACCTATTTTGGAACCAGGAAGAGACTATGGAACACCTCTTGAATGTTTTTCCTTTCATTGATTTCATTTAGTGGCTTGTATTACTCCTCTTTGGCTATTTGGATCGTAACCGTAACAACATGGTGGAAACATTGGAGTAGTGTCAACCTAGTTTATTTAACAAGTTGATGGTGAATAAAGTCTCGACCCTGGTTCTTGGTTTTTTTTTTTGTAGGTATTATGGAAAGAATTGAATATAAGGATTTTTAAGTAAAAGAAAGAAAAATATGACATGGTTTGGAACATTATCAAGAAAAATATCTGCAAAACCATTCTCTTAGAAACATGGTTCTAGGATGATTGGAAAACAAATCACTAGGAGGTTGATATCTTAACTAAACTTTATCTCTCACATTCTATGATCTCATCCATTTCTCCTAAGCTCCCCGCACCCGACCACACCCCCCATAGACTATCCTCCACTTTTTGTTACACTACCCCTCCAACGGGTTTTGTAAGCTTAAATTTGATACCCTAGCCCACCTGGTTATGATAGGATCTTTTCGTGATTGGGAACCTAATATCGTGAAGGTGTATCCTACAAAATACAGGATCAAAAGTAACGACATAGCGGAATTCCTTGGTTTAGAAAGGGGTCTAAGTCTTGCCTTTGATGAAGGGTATTCCAAATTCCAAATAGACGGGGATTCCCATTTGGTTATTGCGACTACCCAGAAAAGCATCAATGGATTTCCTATAAAAAATTGTCCAAGATTTGGAGACTTGAACATATCATCTCCCGCATTTAGACGCTAATCCATTCCACTCATTATGTTGTTGCCTCACATTCTTGGAGATCATGTAACAAAGTAATAAATGTCCTCACTAAATTAAGCTATGAGGATAATGCCATTTGCTTAATTACAACTTTCCCTAAAGGGGGAATGTAAAGTTGGAAAAATATGCTACAATCCATTTTGGACAAGGATAGAAGACCCACAATTGGGGTGGATATTAAGGAAACATTGAAGGTTTGAGGGGGGGGGGGAACCTGCCACCTCACTACCATCAACTGCATTTAAGAGGGGAAGGTGGTTTCACCATCCCACCCTATGCGTTATGCATGTGATCAATCCTTTCCAAATTTAATAGTATGACAAGTCTCTGTTTGTTTCACAACTTTGTTTGGAAAGAATCTACTCCTCGGCCTTTATGGTATGATACAGTCCCTTCACCACAGTAGGTGGGATTACTCTCTTAGGTTACTGGAAATGAGGGTTCTTAGCATGGTAAAATATTTGTAAACACATGGACTACACTTCTACCTCTTCCTAAAGTGAGGCTACTTGACTCAAAGATTGGAAACAAGGTAATTTAGGTCTGCACGCACCTTAGATTGGTTATTGTATTTACAAAAAATTGTTTCTTACTGGAAAAGCAAAATGGTGTACTAGTGAATGACTCTAGCCAAGAAGGGATTTCAAACTAGATTATGTGGCTTTCTTTGAAGTTGGTGGTTATTGTGGCAATAGTTTCCACCCTCTCTCTAGTGCAGGTGAAATTAACAACTTAGGAAATGTGGGTTGCTACCATCTAGGTATTATCTATTACTCTTGGCTCATTCATATTTCTATGAGTTTTGAATCTACATGTTACAATTTAGATTGTTTCATTGTGTTTCTTGGTAGTCTGCATTGCAGCTTGTATTGTGTTGACCTTCGATCGAAGAGTGACCCTACCCAAAGGTTTTCATCTGCAACCCTGGTTCTTTGTATTGTTATCTTGTGTTTGCTTAGTTTTACCTTCCCTCCTAATTCCTTTCAATTGAGTCCTATTTTTGGTACTCCTAGTCTATGTACCTATTAGCTTGAATTATCAAGCTTTACATTATGTACCTGTTTTTATTCATACCAATGCATTATGCATAGGAAACGAATGCGCAGTCGTGTGGGGAGCGGGGGAGGCATGGTCATGGCCCATAGGGAAGGAGGTTCCATCGATATTGTATTCATCTGCCCCCCTTGAAATTCATGAAGAGATTCGCTAGCTTGAGATCCTCACCACCAATGGCGGTCAAGTTTTCTCAAATTTTGAAATCTTGGAGGAGGTATGCCTCTAGGTTCCCAACCATAGTCACACCAAGAGAAAAAGGAGTCAATATGTAAACTCCATAAACCTTCATTGGAAGATGAAAAGCTTTCTGGGAAGGACCTTGAAAGAGAAGCATGAGTACTAGAATGCCATAATTTATACCTTAAATGAAATCAAGAGGGTCTAACATTATCAATGTTTGTACCTAGTAAGAACAGATGCACGGATAGCCCACTAAGAGAGCCACCTCTATTGTGAACTTAAGCCCTCAGCTCCACCGAGGACTAGCGCCCAAGATCGATCTCCTATGATTTTTTTAGATTCCTGATCTTATGTTATTGCTTGTAGTAATTGCTATTCTTTTATATGTAGTTCAGTAGATGATATGATTGTTAGTACTTAGAAACTGGTATTATTTGGTTTGACTTACTCCTCCATAAACAGCCAATATATATGGTTTCCTGGTTTCCCTTGTGGAAAATTGAGACTGCTTATGGTGAACTTTGGAAAAAGAATTTCTCTTATTATTATATTTTTAAATTTTGAAGTAATGTCAAACTAAATTCACAATTTTTTTATGGAAACCTTATTCCAATTTACATATTCCTATCAACTTGAAAATGTCATATGAACATGTGCCATGGTTTTATTAGGGATATGGTATTATTAAGCCATGGTATTGACCCATGGTATTGTAGAAAAGCATATTTATAGGTTAAGAATCTCTATGGGAAAGTGGGGTTGAATCTCCATGGTTAAGAATATTGTTACATATTTTTATAAATATATATATATATATATATATATATATATATATATATATATATATGCTTTATTCACATATTAATTCTTTTAATAATAATAATAGTAATAATAAGAAATTTATAATTTAATTAAATTTTATGATTTTTTAAAATTTGGCAACGTGAGATGTATTATGAGATAAGTGTTTTGATGTCTATCCATGTTTACTATCTATTTAATTCACATGATTGTGCTAGTGTATTAGCATAATAAATGAGAAAAAAACATATTTAATAATGTTGATAGGAATGCCTATTATGGAATAGGGCTTAGATAATTTTAATTTAATAATCAATAATTATTAGGTGGATATTAGGGATTTAACATTCACGAAACATTTTTGAATATTCTTAGTAGTATAAAGAAATCAAATGTTGAGATTTATATCTAAAGTAGTTATGACTCTATTTCCATTTTAATTAAATTGATTAATTAAAAAAATACCATATGAACAATTATCATGTGAAGTGAGTTATGGTTTTTTGGGCATGTGGTATTGATAAGCCATGGTATTGGCCCAATGTATTGTCCCAAAGAATATTTACAGATTAAGAATTTCCATGGAAAAATATGAGTAAATTTCCATGGTTAAGAGTCTTCTTCCAAAGTTTCTAATTGTATATATGTTTAAATTATATATTAAATGGTTGATAAATGCATATAGGAATCAAAACATTCACCTCATGATACATTTCACATTGTAATAATCTAAAAAAAAAATTAAAAATTAACTAAATTATAACTTTATTTTAAATTATGATTATTATATTAATTATAAAAAGAATTATTATATGAGGAAACATATATATAGTAAAAAAAAACTTAAGAAGATTATTAACATGGTAGATTATTAACAACACACATGTTCATATGTCATTTCTTTTAATTAATCAATTTAATTAAAAAGACAAAAAGAGCATAATTACTTTGGAGATAAATCTCAACCTTTGATGTGTGTAATATTAAGAATATTTTAGAATATTCCAGAGAGATTAAATACATACCACCCACTTAATAATTATTGATAATTAAATTAAAATTCTAGAAATCATCTTTCAACATAGAGAGTATGTACTTAATAATAATAATAATTTAAAATACATTTATTAGGTTTTACAATTCTTTTAATTTGAACAACATTAAATGTATCATAGATATTTTTATATTTATTATGAATTGATCCCAAAGATATTACTAAACATTTAATTTATATAGTTTATTTAATTATCTATATATATATATATATATATATATATTAAAATTATATAATATCATAATAAATAATATTATACTGATAAACATATAAAATATAAGTTCTAATCCTAAACAACTGTGCTCGACTAAAAAATCTATAAATATTAATTTCTTATATTTATTCCTGAATCTATATAATAATTATATATATATATAGTTAAGCTTATCCATGTATAACAAACGAGCACAAAAAGTATGCGAATGGTATTAAAAACTAAAATTGCACAAAGACCAAAATAAAATAAAATATTAAAGCATATCAAAATAAACAATTGCAAGCTTATCAAAATCTATATCTACCAGCATATGCATGTTTATCATATTTCTTATCTTTGTGGATTTATTTTTGTGGTGTGTCAAGTTCCACTTGAGTGCTTTCTTCTCTTTAATGGTTCTTTGTGCGTCATTTGGGAATTATTTTAAATTTAGATTTGTCGCTTTACTAATATGTTCTTATTCAATTTGTTCAAAACCATATAAAATGATGTTAACTATAAAATTGATTGATTGATCATACATAATGAAATATCGCAAATCAAGCACCAAAAATCTGTGCAAGTGAATAGATTTACAAACTCAAACATATTTCATGTGTTATGTTATTTCCTGTTATTGATAGTTCATAGAATCTATGAAGGGCCTACTTATCATCAAATCATAAATTTTGGAATCTTATTCCAATGTTGTTATGGGAACTTTGATTACTATTAGCACCTATTTTCTGTCATTTTTAATGGTATTCTTTCAATCATTTTTTTTCAAAATTTTGATTATGGATATTGTATCATTCCAAAATTAGTAATTTGTATATCACCATAATTGATTGCACTTTTTCTATATTTTCCTCATAAAATAGACATTAATCTCTCTTCAAACTCATCTTTGTGCTCTATGCTAAAACATTAACATACCTGCATGCCATGGAATGAATAAGTGCTGTGAAAACATTAATATGCCTGCATGCCCTGGAATGAATAAGTGTTATTAAAAAAAGTAGTATATTAAATTCAATAACATTCTGAATTTCTCTAGACAATGTAAGATAAATTGTACCATGCTAATATGCTTAGATCTATGGCAACTAATACTTCTAGGATTTTCTCCCCATTGTATGGAATACAATTAATTTTTATGGGTGTTGTCTCCCCTTTTTTTATATGGTATAAATTCAATTTTTAAACTAAATTTTCATACAACATACAAAAATTACAAGACTCGAATTATAAATGCATTCTTCCCAAAATAAATATATATTTCAATATCACATAATGTAACTATAAAATATGTAATTTGATCTTAATTTGACAAGGGAACAAAATGAAGTAAAGATTAAAAAAAAAAATCACAAATATATAATGAAACTTGATTTAATTAATAATTCAAAAATGATGAAACTATATACATGCAAAATGAAAGCAAACTAGCTTGAACGGTGGTAGTTTATCTCTAAGAAGAGATGTGATGGCTACACACTTTACTAAACTATGTTACAACAAGGCTTGGAGGCATATTTATTATGAAGAAGTAATAAAAAACCCTAAACATCCAAAAACCTAACCCTAAGAGATGAAGTGCCAAAGGGTTATGGGCCTTGATAGGGTAAGTTGGAATGTCAACTTCCTCGGGTCGTAAATTGGGCATAAAATTTTTGTTTTGTATGCACAATATCCTATTGGAAAGGTTTATCCAAGGGGTATATTTTTTTTACTATTGGCCCATTTCCCCCAAAAATGTCATTTAGGTTCTCAAAACAACTCTCGGAATTTAGGACATGAAAACTGCCAAAAATAGAAAATTGTCAAAATAGGAAAATTATGTTGTGAGGCAGTGGTATAGGTGGATGACAACATATATCCACCTAGATCATAATTACAACTCAACAAGATCTCATTATTAGTACCTTCATCTATTGGAATTTTTTAACAAATTCTTCTCCTAGTTTTCTTTCTTTTCCCACCTCTAGCCATGGAAAATTTTAGGGGCTAATACTTGTAGGTGGACTAATTTTCCATGAATTTTCCAAAAAATAGATTAGCCAATTTCCATTTTATATAAAAATGATTCGCCCAAATTTTACAATATAAAATTCTTTTACTTTAAAAATCGGCATCATTATATAAAGAGTATATATAAAATCATTATAAATTTGAATAATTTTACAAATATTCATAATTTGCATATTAAAGACTAGTGAAAATCGCCAATATTTTTAAACTTCAAAATAAATTTCCATCCTTAAACTTTTTTCTCATACTTTAAAAATTCTCCATAAAAATATATAGTATATACATTTATTAGACTAACACAAGTTACTAGATTAAACTCAACTCACACTAAAACAAAGAAAATAACGCTCCTACTAAAAAATTGATGAAACCGCCCCACTCCCCAACCCACTCATAAATAAAGACTGATTACGTTACCATAGATTAAGTGATAACCCACTCATAAATAAAGACTGATTACGTTACCATAGATTAAGTGATAATTATATTTTGGTATGTGGAATTCACTTTGTGGAGTATTTATATTGGGTATTAATTATGAGTGATATGCTTTGTGACGAATAAGAGAAATGTAGAAATTATATAAATTTCATTTTTGAAATGTTTTGATTGTATATCATTTCAATTACATTCAATGAAGACCGCTTAACATGATTTTATTTATTTATCACTTACCTAAGTTGACTAAGTGAAATAGATTGTGCATATATTAAAGGAGGAGGAGAGGAAACACAAGGATAACCATTAATTTTTTTTATTAAAAATGTTGTATGTTGACATGGTAAAGAGAGTGTTCTATAATGTGTTTTAGTTGAATTTTAAATGTGAGGTCAAGGAAATTTTAAAGCTCATTTCTACTTGCACCATTCTATTAGACTTGGTTACTGTTAAATTTTACATATAAATAACAATTTTTTGACTTCACACCATTCTATTACATTTGGTTATTGTTAAATTTTACATATAAATACAAATAAAATTGTTGATATTTGACTTCACAAGCTGGTAAAATTGTTATTATTTAATATATATCTTGTTCTATATGAATTCCCAAATTATCTTATACAGACAAAACCAACCTTTAACCTTTATTTCCTCGAAAACTACACTACAACATCTTTCCATTCATTATTTTGGGTTGGTTTCAGTGAGGCCTTTTAGTCCTAATTGATTTCTCATGTGCATTTAATTTATATAAAAGTAATGACGTTAACCAAAATCATGTATTATGATAAAATTATCCAATATCTTAGGTAACTATGAATCCGATAGTTTTGAAATTCAATATAGTTAGGGAATATAAAATGTCATTTTCATTATCTCTTTATAATAAATAGTATAAGATTAGTATATTTAGGTATTTAACTTTTAATTTACAAAAAATATAATTTACTCTTCTAACGCTTGATGAAATGACAAGACCCCATCTTTTTTAGTTTATATTTAACATTGATAATGAAAATGATGCAGAAATTATCGTTGCATTTTTTTTAAGGTAATTATGTCAACTTTGCGTCAAAATTATGTCTAAATGTTATTACACTAATATATAGAATGCATTGACCCATATCATCTTAATATCACTAATTTTTCAATACTATGTCATGTCACATTCTTTTAGCATTGTTACGCATCATAAAAAAATATTAACATAAAAGAAAAAACCATAGCATTCATGTTATAGAAAATTTGTATTTGTAATATTAATATAAAAAATAGTAGTAGAAGTTGTTGTTGTTGTAAATTTCATGGGTCATAAGACATTCTCTTTGTATGGAATCTCTATTTTATGATTAGGGCATGGCATCAAACAATGGTTTAACACATAAAAGGTGGGTCTCATTTCTAAATGTATTATTGAAGATTGGAAATTAATGTCTTAGAAACTATGCACTAATTTTTAAGATATGGTGTGTAGTAGCAACGTAATGTCTTAGGCTTTACACACTATTTTTATGGCCCATTAGCCCCAAGAAAGCTCCAATCTACAACATATACATTCTAGTAGAAATATTTCACCAAAAACTAAAATATGACCTTTGATTCTAAGGTTTGGCCCACTGAGCATGCCTCCTAGATCATGAGATTATTTAAAGAAAAAAAACTAAGGGCTTAGACTCTAACAATGCATGTATGGCTAATGGTACATAGATATATTCCTAAGCTATAATGTACGTCTTCTATAAAGTATCTTTTCCCATGATTATTATTTTCTCCACTAGGATGTAAGCTTGATTCTCTAATTTAAGACTCTAAAAATAAGGTTTAAAGTTTAATAAATATTTAGTTGTTAAAATAAACAAGCTCAACCCTTAAATTCTCAATCTAAGGCCCATAAACCATAGAAATTCTCAATCTAAGGCACATAAACCATAAATCCTACCTAAGAACTTAAGAAATATGAGAATTCCTCTAAACATAGTCATTTACTCACATAATTTTTCTTAAAATTAAATTAAATACTATTTCAAAATTTTAATACACGATTAGTCAATCAAAGTACCAAGAACACGGTTCATGTATCAGATTACATTATCGTAAACATTTCGAAAACCTATGGATAATCTCAATAGAGTTCTTCTAAAGAGATTAGTAATTTCTTAGATTGACATATGTTGATGTGTCTCGTCATCCAAGCACTCTAGTTGATGATATGATATGGTAAGAAATTTTGAAAACACTAGGAGAAATGAAAGAACTGACTTTTTGGATTGACATAAGGTAGATGTGTCTCGTCATCCCAGCACTTTTGAAATCAAAGCACTCTAGTGGATGATATGATAGCGCAATAAATTTTGAAAACACCGAGAAAAATAAAAATAAGTGAGGGCTATATTATTTGTGATGGCATAACTTAAAAAGACAATAACAAGTTACCAATTTACGTGCCAGTAAAGTGAAAGGATATATAAATCTTTAATTTAAGAAAGTGTTGGAAAGTCCTTGCTGGCTACCATTCATAATTAACGGCCCATTATATGAATGAGAGGGACCCTTAGAGACTCGGTGCAATGAAGATAAGGGAGAATCCAATTTGGAAATATCAACCAAGGAGGCTTCACAGTTATGTCAAATCCATTCAATCAGTTATTATCTCTTTGTACAACTATGTGAAAGAGGCTTCCAAATTGGATGCGTATGCTTTCCGTATCGTTGTAGAATGATTTCCACTTTCAATGCAATGGTTATCATTATCCCAACTCGAATCGAGATGCCCGAATCCAAGTGGGCCTCTGCATATTATTAAGTTATGTGGAAATATCATGAATATTTAAGTCTACAATTGATCTTTACAAACACGAACTCATAACAAGACCAATATAAATGCAACTGTGACATAGTGACATAATTGATTAGCAGGTTACTAAAACTACTAACGGTTACATCACATATTGATTATTAAGATGCAAAGTTATTTTTTTCCTTAAATATATAATTTTCAATTATATTATTAGGATTATTGAGATGCTTGTTTAATTTTTTTACCCTTTTCATTTGCATCATCTTAACTCTAATTTTAATTATTAATGCTTGTTTTGTCTCATCTATATTTTGCATCATCTTAACTCTAATCTTAATTATTAATGCTTGTTTTGTCTCATCTATATTTTTATTATTCTTGACGTTTGTTTTGCCTCATCTTTATTCTTAATGTTATTGGTCTTTCAAAGACAAATTTTAAAGAACCTTATTTTCTAATCAATTCTAATAAATTTATTATTTTATTTCATCTATTATTCTAAATCAATTCCCATAAACATAGAAGTGGTAGATAGCAATTTCTATAGATATAAAGAGACCCTAGATAATAAGAGATCAACAAATATGTTAGTTATTATTTATTTATCATCCTTCAAAAATTTATTTAGATAAACTATTTCTCAAAAAAATTGTATGGGTAATTGTGATTTAATTATTATGAAATCTCTTTTTTTTTTTTTACAATGATTTACATGACACAATTTAAGTGAACATATTTTTATGGACACCATTACTCCATATCAATTCCCAGAGACATAAAGGTAGTAAATAACAATTATCATGGACATAAAGAGAAAATGGATGGTAAGAGACATCAATAGATATGTTGGTTGCTATTTGTTCTTCATCCTTTAAAAACTTACTTAAATAAACCATTTCCCAAAAAATTATTTTCTAAATTGTAACTCAATTACTTGGAAATCTCTATTTCAAAATGATTCACATGGCATCATTTATGTGGACATATGTTTATGGACAAGATTGGTAAGATACAAAATCATCCATAAACCATACTTAAGACTAGGAAATAAATTTTCATTTCACTAACTAATATGAGTTATGTGGGGTGAACTTTATGAACATGATTGGTAAGAGAACGATCTATAAGCCATATTTAAGACTAGAAAATAAATTTTTATAGCAATAGCTAATTTCAGTGTATATTCATTTTAATCACAAATTTAGTAAGAGCCTACAAGGATGAAATATCATAGGTGAAAATCTGTTTTAAAGTATAAAAATTGAATAAAAAATTTGCACCTTGACCAATTTTATCCCACTTGAAGCTTGATAGATCTGTAATTAAGATTGTTCTACACTTCTATCTCTCTAACACACACCCTATGTGTAATTTTTGTTTCAAACATATTGCTTTGTAAAATGCTTATATAGTTTTTTTTAATTACTTTATCTCTCTATAAAGTTGATATAAGATTATTTTAATTCATATGAAGATAACATATATATTAATTTTTGTGTTTTTATTATAGTTGATATTGGAAAAAAAGATAGACATGTCAACTAGAGATTGAGCACGAAAGGAATTACACATCTCCATCATACTAGGTGATACTTTTAATTACTTTATCTCTCTATAAAGTAGATATAAGATTATTGTAAAAAATATGGACACTTGTCAACTCACAATTGAAGACAAAAAGAATTACACATCTCCAACATATTGAGATATAGTGGGCTAAAAAAACTGGAGGTATTTTTGTCTTCTAATATAATGTATATCCTCCAAAACTAATTATTTATATGAAAAATCTCATAAAAAATAACACTTCATTATCAAAACCATTACCAATTGAACTATCTCATTTTATGTGCAAATATGATTATTTTTATTTTTAAAATTGTTTTCATAAATAAATTAATTTTAATTATAAATTATCAATAATATAATAAGAAAAATAAATATTTTTTATTTTTAAAAATTATTATATTTATTTTTAAAATTTATTTATTTCAATTAGATAATTAATTAGAATTTTATTCTCTCAACAGGTGTCAAATTCCTAAATTCCCACTGTAATCTTCGCTTTTTGCGCACATCCCATAAGTATACACCATGGTTAATTCAGCGAATTGAATAGAGGTGGGTAATATATTTAAAGATTATTTATTAATCATTAGAAAAAATACAATTTAGCAGACATTTTTATAAAACCTTCAAAAAAATGTTAGTGAAGGTTGTAGCCAAAGGTTTTAGGTAATATGAAATATTGATTTCTTCCTATTCAGGACACACTAATAGTTTTTATTATTATAATGACTATTGATTTAATAAAATTCTCATCATATTTTTGCAATGTATCTTTAAATAGTAAGTACATGAATCTGTCATTATATAAGATTTATTTTATAAAATTTACCATTTTTAAATTTTATTTTATTTTAAAAATTATGAAATTTTATCAATGTTTTTTTTTTTTTTAAACACAATAAGGCATTATCACTATTTACTAATATACTACCAATTTTATCAATCCTAGACATGCTCTAATTGTTGTATTTTTAAACCATAAATAAATATATGATATGTCATTATATAAGACGTATATAATGAGCATTAATAAATTTTTTAATGCAATATTACTTTTCTTGAAAAATATTTATACATACACTCTTATATGAGGCATGTTAGTGTAAATATACCAAATAAGGTTTATACATTTCGTTATGAATTATTGGTTTTATTAAAAATAAGAGTTAGTTCATATTTCAATTTCTATTAATAAATGACATGTTGATTTAAAAAAAAAATCTAAAAATAATTAAAAATTGAAAATTTTAGTTCCATATTAATGAAAGTCATAATTTTTTTTGCAGGCGAGTGCATGATATAGCGGTGGGTGCAGCTCCCGGCCGCATTCGAATCCTGCGGATGCTGCAGGATATGTTCTATTCTGGTGATGGCGATCGATGTGATGGCTATCAGTCTGTACATATATGTAAAAATATATGTAAAAAAGAAAGCCCATAATACTTCTAAAAATAACTAGTCCCTCCCATTCTAAAAAAGAAAGTCATAATTTTTTTAAGATATTCTGATTATCTCAGAATTTGTAACATAGACAAAATTCCAGAGGCCTTTTTTGGACAATCTTAAATTGTAAAAAATATCGTAATGTGGGTTTCATTTGACTAGACGATGGTAAATATTTTATATAATTGCATAATGTATTTTTTACAAAATTATCCGCATTAACCCTACCGTTTAATGTAGTAGGCCATCAAATAATAACTCAAATTGTATAAAGTATCTACAAGTCAATTTTAAAATATACCCAGGAAAAAAAAAAAATTATATATAGAAGCATGAAAATATTTCCTTATCAATTTCAAAGGATTGTTAGATTGAAATTTAGTTAAATCGATGTTAAATGAGGATTGTTAGATTGAAATTTAGTTAAATCGATGTTAAATGAAATATCTACAAGTTATTCTAATTACCAAAGTTCGCATTATTTTAAGTTTTGAATTGCGGTAGGTCAGTGGGAAGCGTACGTCGGAGGGAAGCGTTGCAGACAGAACAGGTGGTTTGAATCATCAGTGGAAATCTGAAACTACCTAAAAGGATTCAAATCCATACAGTTAACGCGTCTTGATCGTCGTTGGTGTTTAAAAGGATTCAAATCCATACAGTTCACTCGTCTTGATCGTCGTTGGTGTTCAAAGGGTTTGCTTATTCCTTATTACCACGCTGAAATTTTGTTCTCATCAATTTTTTTTTTTTAAGGAATACAGGCTTTTTAAGAAATTATTCTCAAGGTGGAGGGGCATCCCCTACTTCTGTAATATTCTTGCAGGAAAATCGAAGGAAGAAGAGCAGAAAACGGGAGCCGAGTTTGGTCCTTCAGGTTCCGAGTATATTCTTTTAATGGGTGATTTATGGAAAAAAAAGGGTTACAGGGTAAATGTGTTCCCAAAGTCCCACAAAACCCAAAATTCACACTCTCGGCTAAATGTCTTGATGATTACAGAAAAAGAATACAAGATCATGTTTTCATTTGCAAGTTTATTGGAATCTCGTGTACAGAGAGTCGGAATCTCGCGGAAAGAGAAGGAGATTGAACGCTCGATACAAACAAATTGGCAGTCAAAAGGTGAAGTGGAATTATGATTAGGCCCCAAAGCTTTTTTTTTACAATCATCTTCTCTCATCTAGAAGACAAAGATCATATTTATGATGGAGGCCCCTATTTCATAAATAATGTAGGGCTTTATATAAAAAACTGGGAAGCATGTTTTAACCCAGATAAGGAGGAGTTTACAACAATATCAATATCGGTACGGTTATATTCTTTACCAGCTAATTTTGGATGTCGATTTTTTTTTAAGGAATTGGTGAAGTCCTAGGTGGTTTTGTAAAAGCCTTTGAGGTTACCAAAAGAGGAATGAATACATCACATGCACGGTTATGTGTGTATATGAACATCTCACCCAAATAAGGAGGAATTTATAGTAGCACCAATATGGGTAAGGTTATATTCTTTACCTATTGAATTTTGGATGTCAATTTTTTTTGAAGGAATAGGTCAAGTCCTGCGTCGCTTTGTAAAAGTCTCTGAGGTTACCAAAAGAGGAAGGAATACATCACATGCACGGTTATGTGTGTATATGAACATCTCCCAATCATTGTCAGGCTCCATAGAATTTGACTATCATGGAGAGATATGGAAACAACTCTTGGATTATGAACATGTGTCACTCTGGTGTAGACAATGTCATGAATATGGGCACCTAATTCGAGAATATCCTTTGAAGAAAAAGGACCAAACGATGATTTCACAAGAGTCTCTAACCGACATCGTAATCAAAGGTTTCAACCCCTAGTTACCAAAGGCTCTGATGAAAATAATTCATTCGATGTACTCGAAGCTATGGAGGAGGACCTTCAAGATCTTGAGGCTACCTAAATGGAAATTTCTCGACCTGAGCAAATTCGAGAGAACACGACCCACAAATGTAAAATGGGGGATGAAGAGAACCTACAAGATGACTCTGATCTATTAACACTTCTGAGTTTTGAGGAAGTAGTTCCTCTTCTGGAACATAATATATCGAATCTCTCGGAAGGAGAACAAATATTAGTCTCAATGGTAAATGAATGGGCTGTGAAGGATCTCAGTGATCTTCCTAAAGAGGAGAAAGAAAGGTATTCCAAAGGATATCTCCAATGGAAATAAATGAAAACATGTCATCCCAAGGGACCCAATAGCTCAATCCTTTAAGGTGTTCAAAGATAGAGGTAAATAAAATTTATCACAAGAGCTAATTAAGGAGCCAAAGAATAAAGTATTCAAACCAAAGCAACAAGTAAGACGACACATGGGGACAACCCAAAGCACCCCAGAACAAGCCTTCGTCAATCCTGAAAGGGCTTTGCTGATTCCCACCTCTTTATAGATGAAAATCCTTTCATGGAATATAAGTTGCCTCAATAGCAGAGGTAAAAAATGATACCTTATCGATCAAATCAAAAAGGAAAACTCAACAATTGAAATTCTCCAAGTAACTAAATTGGTAGAGTTGAAAATGAGTAGCATAGCCAGTTTTTGTTGGAGAGATTGTGAGTTTATGTCCATTGATGCCATTGGGAATGATGGTAGAATCGCAATTTTGTGGAATTGACCTTTCCATTTTGAAAGTTTTTCGTTTCAATAAGATGGTTTTGTAGATTTATTAAAGGAATGGTGGGCAGGATTATCTATTGAAGCTCACACCAAGATGAGAGTTTTTCAACTATAATTGAAGCTTTTGAAATCCTGAACTAAAAATTGGAAAATGGAGGTTTTTGGAAACACTTTTAAATAAAAGAGAGATTTAGAATATAAAATGGAAACCACACAACAAAGGATTATATGTGAAGGTAGAACCACAGAGTTGGCATTGGAGGAGGCCAACATCCTTGTAAAGTTAGAAGAAAGACGGAAGCAAGAAGAGATTCTATGGAAGAAAAAGTCGAAGATCCAATGGTTGAAGGAGGGGAACCTAAATACTAAGTTTTTTCACAGTACAGTGATACAATGTCGTCTTCATAATAAATTTTTCTCCAATATGGATAAGGATGGTGGGAGAAATCTCTCCCAATCTGGCATATAAGGGGAACTGGTTCGTTACTTCACTGACTTATGGAGTCGGAATGCCCCAGATTCATTTACTTTTAGTACTACAATCCTTATCTAGATTCTAAGAATGATTAGTAAGGAACAAAATAAAACTCTTATGAGACCGATCTCTTTTGCGGAAGTTGAATAATTTGTGATGAATATGCCCAAAAATAAGGTGTCCAGCTCCTGATGGTTATAAAATTGATTTCTACCACGCTTGCTGGAGTTTTCTAGGAAACGATATTCATGAGGTTGTGGGAGAATCTTGGCAGTCTAGGAGCATAGTCCCAACATTAAATGCAACATTGATATATTTGGTTCCAAAAATAAGCAAAACAAAGAGCCGATAAGGCTTTAGACATATATCACTATGTAATCTACAAGATTATCTCCATAGTGATAGTGAATAGACTGAAACCGTCGCTCCCAACTTTGATTTCTCCATCTCAAATGGGTTTTGTTGAAGGTCGACAGACGATGGATGGAATCATAGTAGTACAATAAATAATCCACTCATTAAAATAGTATAAGCGCCCAAGTATGCTCTTAAAATTTGAATTATTTAAATCTTATGATAGGATTCACTGGTCTTTTCTGTTCCAAGTTCTACGAGCTTTCAGATTTTATGAGCATTGGTTGGGTTGGGTGGGCTCCCTTATCTACACAATTTTTCATGGCATCTTGGTTAACGACTCCCCCTCATAGACCATTCATCCTTCCAGAGGTATCAGGCAGGGTGATTCTTTGTCTCCCTTTATTTTATTTTAGTTATGGAAGGTCTTGGGAGAATGTTTCAAAAAGAAGGCGAAGTTGCCTACATATATGGTCTTCGATTGTATGGGAAGGAACTCCCAATCACCCACCTTCAGTTTATTTATGATGTAATATTGTTCGGCTTACCTACAAGGCGAGAGATCGCAAGGATGGCGAGGCTTCTCCAAATCTTCATATCCGCCTCAGGGATTGAAGTGAACAAAGACAAAACAAAAATATATATTTCCTCAATTTCCTGGAACTTAGTAGTGCAACAAAATCTGTGTCATGAAGTAGGATACACTAGAGGAATGCTACCAACTAAATATTTAGGAGTACCGATAGTAGTGAATTATCATAGAACTTCCACATGGTTAGAGATACTGGAGAATACGCGTCATAGAGTGAATAGTTGGGTGTTTAGATCTTTAAATTTTCGTAGTCCTATTGTTATGACAAAAGCAATTATCCAAGCACTCTTGAGCTATCAACTTTCACTAATACCAATCCTAGATAGTATTTTCTAATCATTGAGAACTCTTTGGACCAATTTCTTATGGAGAGGCTTAGATAAAACACATAAGTGAGCCTTGATCGATTGGGATAAATTGATCCTACCGAAATTGTATGGAGGTTTAGGTCTTAGAGATTCCTCTCTTATAATAAAAGATTATGCAATAAATTTGTGGTGGTTATGGGTGCAAGGAAGTAATCAGGTTTGGAAGAATATTTGGGAACGCAAATACTTGTCTCTCAATCTACAGGTGGACATGTTGCAATCATATGTATAGATAAAAGGTTCAACAATATGGAACTGGGCTTATGGGGAAAAATCCTTGGTGAAGGAATTTTCTCTTTGGGAGATTAGAGACTGTAAAACTACATCCTTTTGGGAGAATTCATGGCAATAATATCCCCCTCTCCATCAGAAAATAATTCTTCATGAAATACAAGAGTGGACACAATCTCAAGGACACTTAAAGGTAGCATATTTATGGGACCCCATGAATTCACCTCATGACTGGAGACAATGGAAAACTCAAATAGATTGGGAAAACACAAATAAATCTTTACCATGGGAAAAACTCAATAATCACCTTCAAAATATAAGGATAATAAGCTCTTCCAAAAATGATATATTGCGCTAGGGAAAACGAAAATCAGGGACCTTTTCTTTAGAAGAAGTGTATTATCTATTACTTCGCTTGCAACCTAAGATGGATAATTGTACATGGGGTTATATCTAGAATCTTGGTGGATGGCCTAAAGTCTCTACTTTTCTTTGGATGATAGCATGGGGAAGTGTTAGAAAATTATATATTACATAGCAATGGAACACATAAAATATTGCAGAAATATAAACATAGAAAACACATAAAACAAGAGAGACACAGATATAAGTGGTTCACCCAGTTTGGGCTACATCCACGGAGAAACATCCAGCCCTTCTTTTATATTATATTATCCAGAAAATTGAAGAGATACAACCTACAACAGATCCGCTGTAACACCCTCTTCACTCTCAATATCCTCTCTCTTCCTCACTTAGAATACAGATATGCATAGATGCAATACAATTCCCTCATATATAGTGAGGGGTTGCCTTATATGGAAAAAAACCCTAAATTAAACATAACTTCTACCATCAGATCATCCGCCTAATGAACGGCCCAGATTGACTAGAAATTACTATATTTTTACAAGGCAATTTTACATATATTTTTAGCTTCGGGGGCGCTACCCCCGAACCCCCGCCGGGGGACCGCTGGCCCCTAGACCCCCGCGTGGAGGGGTGTACAGTCTTACTGGGGTATACATCCGACTGAAACCTTTGAATGCAGAAGATAATCGGGCTCCACACCAAACAATCTCCCACTTGGAGACTGATTATAGGAACTCCACCACTGCTTCATTTGCTAGACAATGACTCCACTTTGGACCTGACTGTTTCTCATCTTCTTCATAATACTTGAAGACAAATTGAAACTGAGCAGATTTTCAGTTTCTCCCTGATTACAACTTTTGTTAACATATCTGCAGGATTCTGGCTAGTCTGTATCTTTTCCAGCTTCAACTGTCCATCTTCTAATGCTGACGGTACGAAATGGTACTTGAGCTGTATATATTTAGTCTTGGAATGAAATGCAGAGTTCTTTTCAAGATGTATGGCACTCTGACTGTCACTGTATAACCTGCCCAACTCCTGCTTCTTACCCAATTCATCCAGAAACCTTTGTAACCAAATCATTTCTTTACTAGCCTTTGTAGCAGCAACATATTCTGCTTCTATTGTTGAGAGTGAAAAACACTTTGTAGTTTTGAGATCCAACTGACAAGTGTTCCACCTACAGTAAACACATATCCTATAGTGCTCCTCCTGTTATCTCTGTCACCTGCCATATCTGCATCAACATATCCCTGTAGAGCAATGTTTGAACCACCAAAGTATAATGCTTGATTTATGGTACCTCTCAAATACTTGAGAATCCACTTCACTGCCATCCAATGTTCTTTTCTTGGATTGTTCATGTACCTGCTTACAACTCCCACTGCATGTGAAATATCAGGCCTTGTGCAGACCATTGCATACATTAAGCTTCCAACTGCTGATGCATATGGAACTTTAGACATATAAGCCATTTCTTCCTGAGTCTTGGGACACGCCTCCTTACTTAATTTGAAATGGCTAGCCAAAGGTATACTAACTGGTTTTACGTTCTGCATATTAAACCCTTTCAACACCTTTTCTATGTACTCACTTTGAGACAATGTTAATTTGCGATTCTTCCTGTCTCTAGTTATTCTCATACCAAGGATTTGTTTTGCAGCACCCAAATCCTTCATTGCAAATGAGTTTGCCAATTTCCTTTTGAGCACATTTATTTCCTGCATGTTAGAACTTGCAACATGCATGTCATCTACATACAATAACAATATAATATAGTTGCCATCATTTTGCCTTTTGAGATAAACACAATGATCAGAGTGACATCTAGTATAACCTTTTTCAGACATAAACCTGTCAAATTTTAGATACCATTGTCTTAGAGCCTGTTTTAAGCCATACAAGCTCTTCTTCAACCTGCACACTAGTTTCTCCTTCCCTTTTACCTCATATCCTTGTGGCTGCTGCATATATATCTCTTCCTCGAAATCCCCATGGAGAAAGGTTGTCTTTACATCTAACTTCTCAAGATGCAAATCTTCAACTGCTACTAGACTTAAAATAGTTCTGATTGAAGTCATTTTAACAACATGAGAAAATATTTCATCAAAATCAATACCTTTCTTCTGTGCAAACCCCTTCGCCACAAGTCTAGCTTTGTACCTCTGTTTTCCTCCATCTTCTTCCTTCAACCTGTAAACCCATTTATTCTGCAATGTTGTTTTACCTACAGGTCACCTAACTAAGTCCCAAGTTTGGTTATGTGCTAAGGAATCCATCTCTTCTTTCATGGCTTGCTCCCACTTCTTCTTGGTTTCTACTTGCACTTCTTCTTCATAACATTCTAGTTCACTAGAATCAATCAATAATACATAATATAATGAAGGAGAGCATCACTCATGGGGTCTACTTATCCTGGTATATCTTCTAACACCACTTTCAGGTGTTTGAAGTGGTTGTTGCTGTTGTGGTTGTTGTTCTGACTGTTGATCATTATGATTTTCAGGCACCATCACTTTTCCTGTGATATCGTCAAGCACTGTGTATTCTCTGTTTTCTTTTTCTTGTTTCTTTTCCTGCAACTGATTCTTATACAAGACCTTTTCATTGAATATTACATCTCTGCTCCTAATGATTTTCTGATTTTCATAATCATATAAGCGATAACCAAAATCATTAACACCATATCCAATAAAAGTACATTTCTTTGATTTTGCCTCAAGCTTTGTTCTATTTTCTTTGTTAATGTGCACAAAATCTTCACAAACAAAAGTATTTAAAAATGAGTGGTTTACCTTTTTACTTGTCCATGCCTCCTCTGGAATACCACCATCTAAGGAACTTGAAGGCCCTCTATTTATTAGATAAACAACATTTGCCCAAAATTGTAAAGGCAATCCAGCATGCAATCTCATGCACCTTGCACGCTCCATGATTGTCTTGTTCATCCTTTCTGACACACCATTTTCTTGTGGTGTTCCTAGAACTGTCTTCTCTATGCGAATTCCATTCTCTGAACAGTACCTATCAAACTCTTCGCTGCAATATTCACCTCCATTATCTGATCTGAGACACTTAAACCTTTTCCCTGTATCATTTTCAATCAAAGCTTTCCATTTCTTGAAAGTATCAAATACATCAGATTTATTTCGAATACAATAAATCCAAGTTTTTCTGGTTGCATCATCAATAAAGGTAACATAATAACGAGAGCCACCAAGAGATGATACCTGAGCAGGTCCCCATACATCTGTATGCACAAGCTCTAATCTTTCGCTCTTCTTTTCCTTCCCAACTCTAAGGAATATGACTCTCTTCTGTTTTCCATAAACACAATTCTCACATAATTTTAAATCAACATGCTTCAAAGCTGGCAACAAATTTCTTGAGTGAAGAATCTGCATCCCCTTTTCACTCATGTGCCCGAGCCTATGATGCCACAATGTCGTATCTTCTCCTGTAGAGGTTAAAGCATTAACATAATTAGAAATACCATTGCATAAATACAATGTACCAACCTTTTCGCCTTTTGTTATTACCAGGGCTCCTTTGGTGACCTTCCAGGTTTTATCTGTGAAAGTACTTACGCAACCTTCACCTCACAACTGCCCTGTTGAAATCAGATTTTTCTTCAGATCTGGAACATGCCTGACCTCCTTCAATAGCCACTGATTTCCATTTTGCTATTTTATGAAAATTGTACCCATTCCAACGATTTTACAGGGTTTATCATCACCCAATCAAACCTGTCCAAAATCTCCTTGAACATAATCATGAAAATGTTTCCTATCAGGTGTGGCATGGAATGAGGCCCATGAATCTACCACCCAGGCATCAATAATATTTTCTAATGAAAGAATCAAAGCATCTTGCAACACATCACCTGTTACATTCGCTTCATGATTGTTTTCTTGCTGCGCATCTCCTTCTTTTCCCTTCTGAGACTTGCAATATTTCTTCAGGTGTCCTTTCTTCCCGCATTTCCAACACGCTATCCCTGATCTGGACTTGGATCTACCTTTTCTTGACTTACTACGATATCCTGAGCTCTTTCCTCTTTCCATTTTTCTTCCCCTAGTCTCTGCAGTCAAAGAATTACCTGATGTCTCACCGGAGCTTTTCCGTCGCATTTCCTCGCTAAGGATGCACCAACAACATCATAAAACTTTAAAGTACTAGATCCAGAGACAGAGCTACTAACGGCCATAACTAAACCATTCCAAATTTCTGGCATTGAGCACATAAATAACAGAGCCCTAACTTCATCATCAAAATTTACCCCTACAAAACTTAAGTAACTTGTAACTGTATTAAAATCATTTAAATGGTCTGCAATAGATCCACCTTCTGACATCTTCATATTAAACAAATGCTTCATAAGAAATACCTTATTTGAGGCTGAGGGTTTTTCATATAGTTTGGCCAATGCTGACATTAAACCCTGTGTTGTCGTTTCCTTTGAAATATTAAACACTCCCGACACCGCTAAGCACAGTCGTATTGTTCCAAGTGCCTTTCTGTCGAGAATATCCCATTCTGTGTCTGTCATACTTGTCGGCTTCTTTGACTTTCCACTCAATTATAGGTACAGATCTCTCTGATACAGATAATCTTCCATCTGCATCTTCCACAGCTGATAGTTTTGGCCGTTGAATTTTTCAACCCTAAACCTACCATCTTCCGCCATTGCTCCCACTTGAACGAGGAACCCTTCTCTCCTATGAGTTTATTAGTCAAATAGACGTTCGGTCTGATACCAGTTGTTAGAAAACTATATATTACAGAGCAATGGAACACATAAAATATTGCAGAAATATAAACACAGAAAACACATAAAACAAGAGAGACACAGATATACGTGGGTCACCCAGTTTGGGCTACATCCACGGAGAAACAGACAGCCCTTCTTTTATATTATATTATCCAACAAACTGAAGAGATACAACCTACAACAGATCCGTTGTGACACCCTCTTCACTCTCAATCTCCTCTCTCTTCCTCACTCAGAATACAGATTTGCATAGATGCAATACAATTCCCTCATATATAGTGAGGGGTTGCCTTCTAGGGAAAAAAACCCTAAATTAAACATAACTTCTACCGTCAGATCATCCACCTAATGAATGGCCCATATTGACTAGAAATTACTAGACTTTTACAAGGCAATTTTACATCTATTTTTAGCTTCGGAGGCACTGCCCCGGAATCCCCACCGGGGGATCGCTGGCCCCCGGACCCCCACGTGGAGGGGTGTACAGTCTTCCTGGGGTATACATCTAGCTGAAACCTTTGAATACAGAAGATAATCAGGCTCCACACCCAACAGGAAGAGCACTAAATTTGGATTAGGTGGAAAAAAGTAGGTTTTGAAGGCTCGTTGAGATGCTCGTTATGCCTGCCGAAGGAAGATAAAATAAGTAATCTACTCATTGCCTACACTTTTTTGCAAACAAAATGGAAGTTCGTTTACGACCTATTCAACCGAAATTTTCCCGATTCAATAGAAATCAAGTGTCTTTTTATGGAATGGTTTGAGGTTAAGTTTAAGCACCCATGGATAATGAAAGCATGGAATCTAATTATAGGTCTCTCCTTTTGGAAGTTGTGGAAAGAGAGAAATATGGGGGTTTTTGAAGATAAATGCAGACCTTATGATGTGGCGCAAGATCTCATTTATAGGAATGTTATAGGAACCCTACTAGTGCATTTACCAGATACAGGAAATGGATCTGTAGTTGAAGACGAAGCGATTATTTTACAAAAATTACAACTCGAATTGGACAAAGTCTCTTCTACACATATATGTCACAGTATAGGTCATAATGGGGCGAGCTTCGTCACACATCTACTGTAATCATTTATCTCTTTGAGCTTTGATGGCGCCTCAAGGGGTAACCCTAGAGATGTTGGCTTCGAAGGAATCCTGTGAAATGAAAAATTAAATCCTATCCATGTTTATGCTTTTTCAAGTGAGGAGGCTACCAACGATGTAGCCAAATTCTGGGCATTAGAGAAAGGTTTACAAATAGCATATCATAAGGGGATAAGGTTGTTAAATCTCCATGGGGATTCTAAAATAGATATTAACATGGTGCATAAATTCCAACTAGGTCATCTACTAGAGAAGGTTATCAATAGTTGGCATCTTCGAGAAGCTTCCAATAACATAAGGGAGTTATTGTTAACTTTTGACTACATAGTCCCAGTGCACACTAAGAGGGTAGGAAACAAGGTTGTTGACTATCTAGCCAACTTGGGAGGTTGTGAGAAAGAATTAACAATGGATGAGGAATGGTTGGAATGGTTGCAACATGACTTGATCCAAGACATGAAACAATGGTTTGACTAGGAGAGGAAACACGTACACAAGTTGATCCCCGATGAGGGTCACACACTGGATAAATCTCACCAGCTAAATGAAAGTACATGTTCTCTGACGACCACTCTCTCTACTTCGCAATGAGCACCATGCAACAAAACTATTAGGTTAATTGAGAGGAGTTCCTTGGAGAGTGAGCCATTGCCTCCACTTGGATCACGATGTCATATGCGTGGCAAGGAATTATTTTATGTGATTCCTCTGTAGGGAGGAAGGATTTTCATAATAAATTCACATGGATGAGCACAAGCGAATTCAAGATTTTCAACCAGTTGAGACATTCTATCTGCTCATTCAAAGCAGGCATGAAGGTGCAATTATTGGAGGGTTTTGATATTATGTTGATACCTTCTGACAGTTGATCATGGTACATTAATGATACCCCCATTATGGAGGTCCTTGGGATGGCATAAAATTGGGAGAAACAACCCACCTAGCGTTTGTTTGGTGCATCGCTTTAACCATGCTCTATGTCTGGTAAAGGCAACATCAGGCTTGTTGGTATATAATGGTTTGTATGATGTCTCAAGGTGGCAATTATCATTGATATTCCCAGGGTGGCGGATATCAATTTTAGTGCATGTAGGTTATGCATTGGAGCATCGTTCATGTTCCCTTAGTGATTTGTCACCTTTTTTCTTCAGTTTAAGTAGTAACTCATTTACATTGGTGCCGTTCTCAAACCTCTGAGGGTCCGCCCGAACACCATAACAGGTCCTTGCTATATACTCACTTTGTTTCAAGATGTCAAGGTATCTAGTTGGTCATAGTTACGAATGTGTTATTTATGTGTTTTTCATACCCGCGTAGGGATCCTGTAGTTCATCAATTTACAATGGTCTTTGCAATTTCAAGTGGAAGTAACCAATGTTTTTCATTTTATTCTTTCATAATTCATTGTCGGGTCCTTTGTTCGAATTGGTCATTGTGCTCTCCTCTATAGAACTTCAATCCATTGAACTCTCTCGAATATCGTTCAATTGTCCAGTCTTGGCCGCGAGAGTTTGGTACAGTGGGTCTTTTTCCGTTTGGTTCTAGTTGCGTCTACAATAGAATTTCCCATGACACATTATTGAAGTTAGAAGGGTTTAAACATTTTTATGTCGTGCGCCTCATCATTCTTGGTGTTCATCTTCCTCTAAAGCCACTTTCTCGATGGTAACTTGATGACATCTATGTTGCGTTTCTAGTAACGCACACATCTTTTCGCTGAAAATAATTTTTTATTTTGGCCAATAGACGCAAGATCTCCCCCTGTCATGCACTATAGTCAACTCTATGGGTTGTTTAAAGTTAATCTCAAATTTTCTTGTAGTCACTAATTTAGTACGGCCCCATATCAACAATGAGTCAGTCTAAGGGGTGGCACAATAGGAGCATCCTCCTCTAGAAATTGACGACTCTTTGGTTGGGAGTCGGTTGCGAACCTTTTTTATGTTGTTCCAATGGAGGTGCGTAACGAAATCCACACCCTTGAGGCTAAATAATTTGGTGATCGTTTGTACTACTCTGACTCTGAAGTTTGCACTACTAAAACCAAATGGGTACCAAACCCAGGAAAAATTCGTAAGAGAAGACTGTACTTCATGCACTCCATTTCAACACACATGGAGATGGAAACTCTGCTTTACATGGTGTCGGGTTAAAAAAAGGTAGATAACTATAAAATCTTCGTGAGTCAGGAAGAGATAAAGAGGATAATCAGGGATATTCGTTATGATATGGACAACATTGTTGTTCGCCTGAACAAAATGGAATAATACATATCTCAGATTTAGAAACTCACTTCACTGCACTACAGAACAAAGACCTTGTGATAAACACTCATCTTGCTATCATGATCAGTGCAACCTCCTCACCAGATATTTACGTGATCCTTTTGGATGATTGAAATTTCAACCATTATCAGTTTTTATCATGCTAGGAGCTACTTTTATGTTTTACAGTTTCATAGTCGATAGTTGTCTTATGTTTATTCTTGGTCATCTTTTTCTATGTATGGTACATGTAACTAGTGAGCAAATCATTTTTGGTTCGTGTTTACAGTTCTTTTTTCTCTGGGTATGGTCTACAACCACCATGCTAGAACAATGCTTCATCAAGTGGTTGCTATTCAACTCTATAAACAATAACATTTTGGTTTCTTAACCAGTTCAACTTTGTGCTTCACTGAACGTCAATTGTATTTTTGTTCTATTTTGGAAATTAATAAAAATCAAAAATCGAATATTATAACAAAAAAAAAGTGCAGTATTTTCAGTTTGCTAATTAATAAAGTCATTTTTTTCCATTAATACTAGCTTGTTATAAGATGTCTAGTGAAATAAATTATGTTAAAATGAAATCTTATTGTTGTTTGCATAATCATGGATATGGATATGATGCCAACGAAATTACAATTAATTAATTCGAAAATCAATATTATTATTTAATATTTTAAGTATGCGGACGTATCACCAAACATTATAACAAACGAGTTTTGTCCATTGGAAGATGATGCGCAACCTTTGTGAACTATTCAAAAATCATGAGAAATTAGTCAGTTACGACTACCTCTCATGGAAATGGTCATACGTGAATGACCTACTTAACGCAGTTGAATCCCAAAATGATATCTAACCTTTACATTGTTGGACCTTAATGCTAAGGCCCCCACCTCATCTCAGTCCAACATTTACTTGAAGTATTGAACTTCTTTTGAATTGTCGTAGATGTGTCAGCTTAATTCTGAAAGGTTTACCATTTAATCCATATACCATTTTGTTCATGTTTATACCCATAAATTTCTAATACACAAAATTTACAAAAGTACTTTTTAATACCCAAAATTTACAAAATACTTTTGTTTATATTGACACCAATAAACGATTATTTTAATATACAAACTTTACGAAAGTATTTTTAATTCACTTGATTAATTTCTTCTTATTCCTCCTTTCAAATCCGGATCCAAATATTCATGTCAAAGATGTGGAAGTGTGCACCATGTGCGGTAAACCTTAGCTCCGTGCCAGATTCATCCATTATTTGTCAAAAATAAGACCAGGTAATCCGGATTAAATCGCCCTTCACCAATATCTCGACGAGGTTTGGCATCAGTGTTGAAAAAATAAATTAAACAGAATTTACGCGGAGAGTCACAGTAGAATTATTTGGCGAAGATATTTTCGCGGGGTCGCTAGATTTCGCGCAGCTACACAGAGACTTAAAAACACAGTCACTTACAACTACACAGAGACTTAAAAACATAGTGTTCACTTACGACAAAAAAAAATGAAGTAAAAGAGTCTAAATTTTAGAATAACACAATAAAAAAATCTAGAATTGAATTTTAAAACATGAAAATATATTCACATGACACTGCCGCTCATTCACCAAGTAAAAATAAGGTTTAGAGAGATTTTTAATTCACCAAGAATAACACACGAAACATAGTAACTGTTGTTGAGTGTGATCAGAATCCGGCAGAGGCTTGTGGAGTGTGAACTATAGTTGAAAAATGAATGCAAGCCCATGTTTATTTACCAAAATACATTAAATGCCTTAAATTCTTTGTTGTTTTTCGAAATGGTTCGCCCAGTACTTCTATTGTGGTTTCAGTCCTTCCATCTTCACACAGATATGAAGAATATGGTTGCTCTCAAGATGTTTAACGCGGTAATTGAAATTAATATTTCCAACCATCAGTTCATCCGCACTAGCAAAAAAGTTCGGGGTTCGGTGATCCGGGTTACTCAGGGAATTTGACGTTCCGTTGAAGGGTTTTTCCATTTTTAATGTCATTGTTGATGCGTCAAATAAATTTGAAATGGTAAATTTAACTTGAAGAATGTAAACTGTCCGCCATAAATTAAATTATAGTGATTGTCAGTAGATGTGATAAACTATAATGGCTGCTAGTAATTGGATTGGACTACAACACTGGAAAATTGTAATAAAATTTGTAATCCCAAATAGCATTCTTCCATTTTCCTAGTGTGTGATTATTCTAAATTAACACTAACTGCTGAGTTGAAGATTGGAGGGCTGAGGACTAAAATCTCCAGATCTCTTACCGCCCTCTAGCTATGTGGTGAAGAATGTCCTTCCAAAGATGATTGAAAATGCGATACGTTCGATGTAAATTAAAAATGGTATGCATACCGTAATAATATACTAAATATTATATCAATAATCCACATACACATATAAATACTATATATAAATAATCGAGATACACATATTTTCGGTATATATGGGTAGTAATTTAATAAATAGTATAATTATGGGTAGCTTAAATAGTTTTTTTCAAGGACATATAATTTTAATAAGAATGTGATTTTTTTTGTTTAAAATATAGTTTTAAATGAATAGATAGATTTAATATCTTGAAAAATTATTGGGACACTAGAATTATACAAATTAAACTATTTAAACTTGAGTTTTTTTAAATTTTTAAGTGATTTTGATTAAATTTAACTAAATAAATGCCATGAAAAAAACCATTATATATATTGAAATATACCTAATATATTAAATATTTGAGAAATACATCATTGGATGCATATTGTTTTTCCTTGTAAAATGGGCATCCTTCATATTGTTTGCTTGGTAAAATGGATCCTCCAATCACATTTGCACTAAAAATTTGACATCCACGAATTTAGCTATAGTTTCCTAATATTTAAATTTGGGAAATGGCCAACCAAAAGAATCATACACACCGTTAACAATTTTACAAGACTCATTTCGCCAACTCAGACAGAGCTCCTGTAGCTAGCTTCGTGTTTGATGATATACACAGCCTCATTTGTTGGAAAGTCAAAGGAGACAAAATACAAATTGACACACAAAACACACGAGTTGCGGCTCTTTTATTGATCACACAAAACTTGATTCTTACAATCAACCCGATGAAGGGTATTTAACCTTTTCGACTAGCGATTCGTCTAAAATATTGATCACACAAAGCTTGATTCTTACAATCAACCCGATGAAGGGTATTTAACCTTTTCGACTAGCGATTCGTCTAAAATATCTTGACATGCACCCACACAGTAAGAGTCGTCTATCACTTAACTCGACTTGACTCGACACTCACCACTCAACACTCAACACTCAGTTAACCAACTCTCTAATTTTAGCCAACTCCTCATGCAGGAGTAATTAGCTTATTTTAACACTCCCCCTTAATTACGACTACTAAATTAAAACATGACTCATGAAAGCTCAAACATGCCTATTGGTCTATGTCTCAGCTAGGCTTACAACACCCAAGTTTCTTTTATGAAACTCAAACACATCTTTTGCTAATGACTTAGTAAATATATCAGCTAATTGATCAGTAGATTTATAAGGCTTCAAGTGAACTTCTACATTGCTCACAAATTCTCTAATAAAGTGATATCTAGTATCAATATGCTTGTTGTTCTGATGAAACACACTATTCTTGGATAGTGTAATCGTTGAAGTGTTGTCACAATATATATTTTTTATCCTTGTTGTTTCTGCTTGAGTCCATCAAATACTCTTCTTAACCAAACTTCTTGACATGTTGTTGATGTTGCTGCTACATATCCTGCTTCTGCTGATGAAAGTGTCACAATGGTCTGCTTCTTAGATGCCCATGAAATCACACTTGAACCAATATGGAACAAAAATTCATAAGTTCTCTTCCTATCATCCAAACCTCCTGTAAAATCACTATCTATGTATCCAATCAAATCCTTCTTTTCTGTGCTTGCATACATTATGCCACAATCTCTAGTTCCTGCTATGTATCTCAGAATTCATTTCCCTGCACTCCAATGTGTGTCTTTTGGAAACTCCATAAATATGGAAATAAAACTCACTCCTTGCATGATATCCAGTCTTGTAGCTGTCAGATACATTAGGCTACCAACCAATCTTTTGATTAGAGTTGGATTGACATCTGATCTTTCATTATCCTTGCTTAACTTTGTACCTATTTCAATTGGTACAAGGACAAGTTGGCAATTTTCCATCCTGAATCTTTTCAAAAAATCTTTGGCATATTTATTTTGACAAAAAAATTCCTTTTTCAAATTGCTCAACTTCTATGCCAAGAAAATATTTCATGAGACCAAGATCTGTCATCTCAAATTCTTTCATCATGGCTGCGTTAAATTCATCTAACTCAAAATCATCTGTAAAAATCATGTCATCAACGCATAAGCAAAAAATCAAAATCTTTCCATGCTCATTTACCTTTGTGTACATGATAGGTTCAATATTAATTCTGCAAAATCCACTCTTGATCATGTAGCTGTCAATTTTGCTATACCAAGCTCTTGGTTCTTGTTTCAGTCCATAGAGCGTTTTCTTCAACCTGTAAACTTTCTCTTCATTACCTTCAACTTCATACCCTGGAGGTTGTTGCACATAAATTTCTTCTTCTAGAATTCCATTCAAGAAAGATGATTTCACATCCATCTGATACACTTTCCACTTGTTTTGAGCTGTTGTTGCTAGAACTACTCTTACAGTATCTAATCTAGTTACCAGAGGAAAGGTTTCTCCAAAATCTATTCCCGATTGCTGGAAAAATATTTTTGCTACAAGTCTTGATTTAAATCTATCAATTTCATCTTTCTCGTTCAACTTTGTCTTGTACACCCACTTTACACCAATGAGATTTTTGTCCTTTGACAAATCAACCAAATCCCATGTATCATTCTTTTCAATAGCTTCAATTTCTTTATCCATGGCTTGCACCCAATTCTCATCTCTAATTGATTCTTCAAACGAAGAAGGTTGGAATGAAAACAATGAAAAATTTGAATTAATATCCAAATCATCATAAATATCTTCCAGACTTTTCATCTTTCTCTTACCATTGCTTGATTCATCACCTGATTGATTGCTGAGAGAATCTCAATATGTTGATCTGCTTGATTGATTGCTGAGAGAATCTCGATATGTTGATCTGCTTGATTGATTGCTGAGAGAATCTCGATATGTTGATTTGCTTGATTGATTGCTGAGAGAATCTCGATATGTTGATCTACTTGAAGATCCATGCTACTATGGAAATCTTGGAGTCCTTGTTGGTGTGTCTGTGTTTGGTGTCTTCACCTGTGATTCTTGTTGTTCCTTTTCTGCTACATCATCTTCTTCCATAAATGGCACTTGTGTATCAACTATTTTGTCTACAGTTCCATTCCATGACTCTTTTTCTTTGAACACAACATCTCTGCTAATTATGGTCTTCTTTGTGACATGGTTATACAATTTGTAAGCTTTTGATTGCTCATTATAACCAGTAAATATGCATTTTTCACTTTTATCATCCAATTTGCCTCTTCGCTCCTTAGGCACATGTGCAGAAGCTACACATCCAAACACTCTGAGATGAGATATGCTACAAGATATACCTGACCATGTTTGTTTTGATACTTTGTTCATCACACTCTTTGTAGGAGATATGTTGATCACATAAATTGCACATGCAACTGCTTTTTCCCAATAATCATTAGACAAGTTTCTGCCTTTCAAAATGCTTGTTACCATGCTCATAATTTTCCTATTTTTTCTCTCTGCTACACCATTCTACTGTTGTGTATATCTAGTTGCAAACTATCTTCTGATTCCATGTTGTTTGCAGTAATCATGGAATGCCTTTGAATCATATTCTCCACCATGATCTGACCTCAATACCTTGATCTGTCGATCACTTTGATTCTTTGCTAAGGTTTTGAATTCTTTGAACTTTGAAAAAGTTTCAAACTTCTACTTCAAGAAGTAAACCCAAGTCTTTCTGCTATAGTCATCAATGAACGTGAAGAAGTAACAACTTCCAGCAATCGACTGTGTCCTCATAGGTCCACACAAGTATGTATGCACTAGCTCAAGATGTTGTTTTGCTCGGTATGCAACACCCTTTGGAAAAATTTCACGGTGTTGCTTTCCCAAGATGAAACACTCACAAGTATTAGCAGGTTCTTTGATGGGAGGTAATCCTTTGACCATCTGTTTTTGCTGCAACAATCTTAAACCAGAAAAGTGAAAGTGTCCAAATTGAAAGTGCCATAACTAATAGTCATTAGATAAAGCAACTATAAAAGAACTGACCTGATCAATGTAATTCATAATTAAAGGAAAGAGTTTGTTCCTCGTCATCTTCACCGTCGCTATCAACTGGTTGCTTGGGGGTTTGTCATATATGACACATTCTTGACCTTGCAAGATAACTTGTATCCTTTTTGTGTAATTAACCAACATTATGTTTGCGACTATGGGCATAATATACCTCTCGAATTGTCTTCGGATCCCCCAGCTTGGTTAGAATGTTGACCACTCCTTTGCCATTTTCATCCATAGTCTTGTCAGTCCCCAACTTTACCTCTGTATTCACAAATTGATCCAAATTTGCAACCAAATTCTTGTTTCCTGGCATGTGGTTACTGCAACCACTGTCCAATAGCCACAAATTATAAGAAGGTTCTTGTATCGTATGACAAGCTAGGAACATGGAGTTATTAATCTCTATAGTGACATTAGCTCTTTGGTTCTCTTCATCAGTAATATTCCTCCTACAATCATGAGCATAGTGACCAAATTTATTGCAATAATAACATCTTACTTTTGATTTTTCAAATCATTGATTATTATTTAAGCTTCTACAATTTCATCCACATTCATGTTCATGCTCTTTTCGACCATAACTTTGACCGCCATATCTTTTGCCTCGTCCTCTACCTTTCGATCTACTTCTGCCTTGACCTCTGTCTCTTGAAATAGAAACCTGATTTTTGAAGGCGATCTCTAAAGTGGAATCCTTATTTTCTATCCTTGCCTCATGTGATAGAAGTGATCCCATCAACTCATCCACTGTCAATGACGCCAAATCCTTGGCTTCTTCTATGGCTGTTACCACAACATCAAATTGGTAGACAAAGATTTGAGGACCTTCTCAACCACTCTTTGATCTTTAATTTCTTCACCATATTTTTTAACTAATTTACAACAGTTATGACCTGATTCATGAAAGAATCGATGTCCTATGTTTCCTTCATCTACAGACTTTCAAAATCTTTCCTAGTATTATGCAACTTAACAATATTGACTTTGGCTATACCTTTATAGTTTGTCGCCAAAGTATCTCATGCTTCCTTTGCTAAAGACGTGATCATAATCTTCTGGAACACTTCTCGGCCCACTCCCTACCAGATACGCTGCAACGCTCGTGAATTCCTCATTTTGTCCTTCTTCTATTATTCCC
Source organism: Pinus tabuliformis (assembly GCA_031772625.1). Classification (NCBI taxonomy): domain Eukaryota; kingdom Viridiplantae; phylum Streptophyta; class Pinopsida; order Pinales; family Pinaceae; genus Pinus; species Pinus tabuliformis. Next base: position 728,691,971 of record CM062813.1, read on the forward strand.
TCTCTGCATTACTAAGAGCTCATTCTTCTGCGTCATTCTTAGGTTCTAAAAACCCAAACTAGACATAATGCCAAACATCATGTGCCTAGAACGTAGCCGTCATCTCAATGACCCATACATCATAATCTTTCCCTCTAAACAGTCGGAACACTAAGACTAAAAATTTAAGAAAGTCATATTTCCTCAAAAAAGGGCTCTTTTTTAAAAATAAAACCCTTATATATTTATTTTATATATAAAAACAAAATTTATAAAAACACTTTATATATATAAATTATAACAAAATCATAACAAGCCCTTTTAAAAACTTATTATAATATATTCACTCTTTTTTTATATATATATATATATAATTATTATTTTTTTAATGAAATTGTACGGAAAGGATTTTTTTTATTTTATTTTTTATAATATTAAGTGCCTTTCTAAAAGAGTCACTCTCATAAACAAACTTATATAAGCCTCCTCTCACACGCTCGTTATATGAACGTCTTATAAACAAAAAACTTGACGTATAAAGGGGCCTATCATCTGTTGGAACTACTACACACCTACATGTAGACTCTTAGTTAGAGCATGTGACTGCATGCAAGATTCCTTTTGCATGTTGGAACTACTACACATCTACATGCGGACTTTTAGTTAGAGCATGGGATTGCATGCAAAATTCCTTTTGCATGATTTACTCCTTGATTTACTCCTTGATTTGCTCCTTCTTTAACTCCGCAACTGACTAGTTATCTCCGGAACTTGTTGTAGGTGTTGAGTCTTCTCATTGATCACCACTATAGTCATTACCTTGGGATCTTCACCCAGTAATGCTATATCATGAGCATTGTAACATAATTTTCAATAGAATCATTATTTTCTTCTTTCGATTTTCTTTTAGTGCTTTTGCTCTGCAAAGCTGTGTGTTCAACCTTTACTAGCTAGATTCATCTGTGCAGGTTTTCTAACACATTTACATGGTATCAGAGCCCACAGGTTGCTAGATAAAAGGCGCATCAGTACTTTATTTTGCAAGTATTACAGCTTGGAGATCGAAGATTGACAGAAAAATGGAGTTTCCCAAAGCATCGATCCTAACACCGTACAACTATCATGAATGGAAGGATCAAATGGCTCGATACCTTCGTCATAAAGGGTTGTACAGGATTACCATGGCTACAGAAGTGGAACCCATTTCAGCCATAGAGAAATCCAAGTACCTCAACCGTATGGATGAGGCCCACGGATCCATATGCATGTGCATCTCTCCAGAGTTGCAATTTCATCTATCTGCCTGCAATACTCCCAATGAGATTTGGAAAAAGGTTGAAGAGCTCTACGGGAAACAGGATGAGATGAAAGGACATCTGCTCGAAGTGGAGCTGCTATCATTGGATCCACGGAACTATAACAGAATTCAAGATTTCTTCACCAAATATAATGATTTATTGCTGCAACTCAAGGGTTGTGGAATTGACAAATCCAAGGAGGAGAGTCGCCAAGTTCTCTCTATTATGTCAAAGCTCGGACCGAATACTCCGTCTTTGTGTCTACATTTCATTCAGTAAGGCTCGCAACAGGTAAATCCTACACTATGCCTTCTCTCAAAGAATTTATGGAGTCTCTTATTTTTGAGCAAGATAAACTCATTGGCATGGGGAAAATCAAACCTCCAAAAGCACATGCACTTGCTGTGCATGATGGTAGCCACAATAAAAATCACAGATCTGATTCAAATCAGAAAAATCAGCAGCAGAAAGACAAAGGAAAAGCACATTCCCATCCAAAGAAGGAAGGGTACACCAAGCCCTTCAATGACTCCTCCGGCTCGAGAAATGAGAAAGGGAAGAAAGGAAACAGATGCACCTATTGTCAAAGAGGATTCCATCCAGAATCCTCTTGCATGAAGAAACAAATTGACCAAATGGCAGAAATCCTTCAGAAGCATAACCTTGGGGACCACATCCCTCAGGGCGCCAAGAAGAAAACTGAGGATCCGCCACACGGAAAAGGTAACAATTTTCATGCTTTAGTTGCAATTAATTCTTCTCCTGATGCATGGATTATAGATTCTGGTGCATCACATCATATGGCTGCTGCAAAGGAAGTATATTCCTCTTTGGATGCATGCAAAGGACCTCCCATCCTCATGGGAGATGACTCACCTATTGAGGTCACCGGAAAAGGTAGAGTGGAACTTTTACACGGAAGCTTTGAAGATGTGCTTCATGTTCCAAAACTTTCGGTAAACCTGCTTTCAGTTTATCAAATCACTCATTCCGGCACCGGAAAGAGAGTGGAATTCACTCCAGATGCAGTGAACATATATGATCTACATAGCAATGCCAAAATTGCAACTGGTGAGGTAAACAATGGAGCCAGACTGTATACATTTTCTGAATTTATTGAATCTGAATCCTCCTTATTGCTTACACATGCTGATGATAGTAGTAGGCTTTGGCACGAGAGGTTTGGTCACTTAAATTACAGGTATATGCAGCAGCTAAGCAAGAATGAGATGGTGGAAGGCTTGCCAAATATCAGTTTCTCCAAAGGAGTTGGTGAAGGGTGTGTTCTTGGCAAACATCCTAGAGAAAAGTTTGACACCGGCAAGACTCACAGAGCATCCTCTCCTCTAGATCTGATCCATAGTGATCTCATGGGGCCTTTTCCTCATCCTTCCATCAACAAAGCAAGGTATGTGCTTACATTTATTGATGATTTCTCACGGTATACTTGGGTGTATCTTCTCAGGAACAAATCTGAAGTTTTTGAGCACTTTGAAGATTTCAAAGCACTAGTTGAGACACAGTCAGAGAGAAAGATCAAAGCCCTCCGTACAGACAATGGGGGGGAATATGTTAACACAGCACTTCAAAACCTTTGCCTTCAGTCCGGCATACAGTTGCAGTACACAGTTCCATACACTCCGCAGCAGAACGGAGTTGCTGAGAGAAAGAACCGATCTCTCAAAGAGATGGCTTCCTGCATGTTGCATGCCAAGTCACTGCCTCATAAGCTTTGGGCCGAAGCACTTAATTGTGCTAACTACATCCAGAACAGATCTCCTCATAGGTCTGTCAAGGATCAGACCCCCTTTGAGGCTTGGAGCGGCACTAAACCAGAGGTCACTCACCTCCGTGTTTTCGGCTCTCGAGCATGGGCCCGGATCCCCTCTGAAAAGAGGAAAGCTCTTGATCCACAGAGCATTGAGTGCATCTTTGTTGGATACCCTGATGGTGTGAAGGGATATCGACTCTTGATTCCCTCTACGGACAAGCTCATCATTGAGCGAAGTGTCAAATTTGAGGAAAGTATCTCGCATGCACCTCAAGCGCCGCATGCAGACACTTTTTATCTACCTCATGTCCGAGATGATGACTCAGTACATTCAGATGCCGATACAGATCATGCAGATGCCGAGGAAGAGCATGCAGATGCAAAGACAGAGTCTTCAGATACAAATCTAATGCATGCAAATGATGATCCACATCCAAGCCCAAATCGGGCTTCCAGCAGTGAATCATATTCCCCTGTCATAAATCAGAGAACAAGGAGCTTACGTGAGATATATGCACAAGACCAACCAGCTGCTAGAAATGGTCTTGTGGGGGACAATTCTGATCTACAGAGGACTAGCTCAGAGTTTATTGATCCTCCTCTTGTCCTCACTGCCGCTGAACCATCGCCCTCCTGGCATTGTCATTTGGTTCAATCTTCTGATCCACAGTCTTATGCTGAGGCTGCTGGGCATCCATCTTGGGAGTCCGCCATGGAGGAGGAGTATAACTCCCTCCTCGAGAACCAGACTTGGGATCTGGTTCCCCTTCCTTCAGGAAGGAAACTTGTCCGATGCAAATGGGTCTACAGGACCAAGAGTGCTGCAGATGGGCAAATCACCAGACGGAAAGCAAGGCTAGTAGCCAAAGGCTTCCAACAAGTGCATGGCATTGATTATGACGAGACCTTTGCTCCAGTAGCAAAGATGGATTCCATACGCCTTACACTTGCCATTGCGGCTGCCCAGCGGTGGGAAGTACATCAGATGGATGTGAAGAATGCCTTTCTTCATGGAGACCTATCTGAGGAGATCTACATGGAGTAGCCACATGGTTTCATTCAGGATTCATCTTTGGTCTGCAGACTGAAGAAATCTCTCTACGGCCTTAAGCAAGCCTCGAGAGCTTGGTACGCGAAGATGGATTCTTTTCTCTTATCACAAAACTTTGAAAGATGTAAGTCTGATCCGAATGTTTACATGCTTAGGACACATGATTCTCTTCTTATCTTAGTTTTGTATGTAGATGATCTCCTAATCACTGGCAGCTCAGCTTCAGCCATTGCTATAGTCAAGAGGGCCTTGCATGATAGGTTCTTGATGACGGACATGGGTCCATTACACTTCTTTCTTGGTCTTGAGATCAGCCAGAATGCCACAGGCATCAAACTCTCTCAGGCTAAGTATGCACGGGATCTCCTCGAGAGATTTCGCATGACTGACTGCAAGCCAGCACCGACTCCTTTTTTGTCTGGGGTCCGCCTTGAGGATGGAGGTGACACTCCATTAGTTGACAGCACTCTCTACCGACAGCTAGTGGGGAGCTTATTGTACCTCACCCACTCCAGACCAGATCTCTCATACGCAGTAGGGGCAGTTTCCAGATACATGCAGGAGCCGCATGAGCTACACTGGAATGCTGCCAAGCGCATCCTCCGATATGTGCAGGGCACCATCACCTTCGGGATTCACTATGCAGCAGGCACTGCATTGAATCTCCTTGGCTTCACAGATTCTGATTGGGCGGGAGACAGCATTGATCGCAAGTCCACCTCCGGATATTCACTCAGTCTAGGATCTGGCCCTATCTGTTGGTCGAGCAAGAAGCAGGCTGCGATTGCTCTCTCTTCAGCTGAGGCTGAGTACCGAGGAGTAGTCAATATCACCATTCAGGCTCTGTGGCTACAACACTTCCTCACTGAGTTGGGCGTCCAGTTCCACCAGCCCATTGTCATCTGGTGTGACAACCAGAGCACTCTCAAATTTTGCAGGGATCCAGTACAGCGGCAGCGGACGAAGCACATAGAGATCCATATGCACTACATCAGAGACTTAGTACATGATCGGGTCATTGATTTGCAGTTCTGTCCTTCAGCAGAACAGACTGCAGACATCTTCACCAAGACATTCGCTGAGCAGAAGTTTCGCTCTTTGCGTGATCGTCTTGGAGTGAAGGACACGATTGCTTAGCAATTGTATTTTTCTTCCTCTTCTCTTTTTATTACATTGTATTTTGAGGGGGGGTTTTTCCCACGAGGTTTTCCCTCTTTCCTCCATTTTAGTACAAGTTGCATTGTATTTTGGGTGACCTTTTGCCTTAGTTGCCAGGGCCCATTTTCTATTTTTCCCCATAGTGGTGTTCAGGGGGGGTGTTGGAACTACTACACACCTACATGTAGACTCTTAGTTAGAGCATGTGACTGCATGCAAGATTCCTTTTGCATGTTGGAACTACTACACATCTACATGCGGACTTTTAGTTAGAGCATGGGATTGCATGCAAAATTCCTTTTGCATGATTTACTCCTTGATTTACTCCTTGATTTGCTCCTTCTTTAACTCCGCAACTGACTAGTTATCTCCGGAACTTGTTGTAGGTGTTGAGTCTTCTCATTGATCACCACTATAGTCATTACCTTGGGATCTTCACCCAGTAATGCTATATCATGAGCATTGTAACATAATTTTCAATAGAATCATTATTTTCTTCTTTCGATTTTCTTTTAGTGCTTTTGCTCTGCAAAGCTGTGTGTTCAACCTTTACTAGCTAGATTCATCTGTGCAGGTTTTCTAACACATTTACATCATCAGCGTGCGTGCTAACGTCCTGACGATCGGGAGATCAACGTTAGTGTTTAAAGTGTTAAAATTTCACGGTGCTTATTGACATCGGCGTGTGTTATAACGCCCTGTCATGTGTATAGTTTACAAGGTGTGTTATAGCATTAACCACCACCAAAATAAATAATTTTTTTTCCCATATAAATTATTGTTAATAATTTTTATTTTTATTTTTATTTTATTTATTTATTTATTTTTTTTCGCTCTCATATTAATTTGTTGAAAAGAGAGTAGATAAAACACAAAAAACACGAGTTGTGGTTCTTCTATTGATCACACAAAACTTGATTCTTACAATGAATCTAATGAAAAGTATTTAACCTTTTCGACTAGCAAATTGCTTAAAATATTTTGATATGCAACCACACACTAAAAGTAGTCTATCATTATTGATCACACAAAACTTGATTATCTTAATATGCAACCATACACTAAAAGTCTTCTATCACTGTTGATCACACAAAAGTTGATTCTTACAATGAATCTGGTGAAAAGTATTTAACCATTTGAATAGCGTAAAATATCTTGATATGCAACCACACACTAAAAATCGTCTATCACTTAATTCGACTCTACTCCGCTCAACACTCATTAACTATCTAATTTTAGCCATTTCCTCATGCTAAAATAATTAGCTTTTTTTAACTATTATATATATATATATATATATTGGAATATAATTAAAATATTAAATATTAGAAAATTATATCAATTACATCATTGGATGCATATTGTTTTGCCTATAAAATGAGTATCCTTGATATTGTTTGCATGGTAAAATATATCCTCCAATGACATTTTCACTCATTGACTAAAACTTTGACATACACGAATTTAGCTACGGTTTCCAAGTATTTAAATTTGGGAGATGGCCAACCAAAAGAATCATACCCACCGTCAGCAATTTTAGCTAGCTTCCGGTCTGATGCTATACATAGCCTTATTTCTGCTCCTATCATATTCTATACTTTATACCCTAGCTACCAAATTCGGTCGAATTGATGAAAAATACGGCAGTTCGGTTCGGTTTGCGAACTAATTCGTTAATTCGAAGTTCGGTACGTCATGCTCAGTTTACAAGAGAGCACAACAGTTTTCCGCACAGCCGATTCAGTTTACAGAGTTTTCCACGTCGCCCATCTGCTCCTGAAAAACCCTTTTCCACAGCAGATTCAGTTTACAGGAGATAACAGCTAACAACAGTTTTCCAGGTCCCCCATCTGCTCTTCAAAAACCCTTTCGCCTCCATAAAACTGCATACAACTAACTGTTAAAATCGCATCCATAAAACTGCATACAACTAACCGTTAAAATCAGATTCAACTTTCCATTAACGAACTTAGATTTGATGGACATCAGAGCAACTTTCCAAGAGCGGTGAGATGGCAGGTTAAGTCTTAATGAATGGTAAATTTCATCGATGAGATTTTAGGGATTTTAAAAATAGTTAAGAATGGCAAGATCAAAGAAGAAAGTGTCCAAATCCCCTAAGGTTGTGTCTCCTTCTTCTATTAAAATAGAAGACAATCTATTTGAAAGAATTCTAGTTGAGGCTTCAAAGTTTAATGGAGATTTTGATATGTGGGAAATAAAACTGTTGGGTATTTTTCAATGGGAAAATACCAAAAACCAAACAAATTTAACACCACAGAGGCAATGCTCTGTTTCCACTGTTCCAGGATCTTTTGCACAGGGAAGCTTTAAAAACAAATATACTCATAACAGTCCATTACACAGCCATAAAAACATTCCTATTGCTTAAAAATATAAAGCCTGAAACAACATTCATCCTCTTTCATTCTGTTGTGTATTTACCAAAAAAACATTCATCCAACAAACTATTTACTCTGTCTCCTCCTGAGAATTTACACTACTGGGTTTACTGCTGTAAAACCCTTTTTTTTACATTTACTGTGTAAAACTATTTTTACACATCCTGCTGTAAAAATATTTTACACATACTACTTGTAAAACAAACTTTTACATATGTAGCTCCAAAAAAAACGTTATGTGCTTCTGCACATTACAACATCTCACAAAATATTTTCAAATACAATACCAAAGACTTGGCTTCATCTTACGCTGCTGCTTTTCTGGTTTTTAAAAAAAATCAACACTGATTTCTTTATACCCTCCTTGCTTCACACTACGCACTGCTGTGCGATGTTCTACACATACCTCACTCAAACATATTCGCTCCACTTCTGCTCTTTTTCATGCACTGTTGTGCACTCTTTTTTTTCGCTCCCCCAAGCTCTCATATTACAAAATGGTCAATACATATTACAACTCACCGAGCCCCTTTTTTTTTACTCGTTCCATGTGTTAATAAAATACAATACAGCCACCCGCTTTTTTTTTGTTTCATTCATTATATTCATGAACCAAAAAAAATACATTTCAAAACAAAAATAATTCATGCCGTAAAACTTAAGAGTTTTACCAACCCTCTGCAAATCCCATTTAATTCTCAGCATGGCGTTTAATTGATTTAATCGGCGGTCAACCAGAATTCCTTTTACTCCACGCAATCCTTGATTTGATGCGGGCCCGTATGCAGCTTCGGGCGATCGACGACGGAGAGCGCGCGAGCAGATCGGACGGTGGACGGAGATATCGGAAGGCATTACATAACTGAACAATACGTTCCGAAATTTTACGTTGGCTTACGTCAGGCGAGTGACACGCGTCTGCACCAAGTTTTATTGGGCCCTTGTGTACGGAAACTGCCTGCTGCTGGAAAGCGGTCCGATACGCATCGAGGTGGTTTGATGGTTTGGCTCCGGTGGTTTTGGGTGCTGTCGTATTGTCCACGTCCGCCTGCACGGTGTTGCGACCTGCAGTTGGAATTAACATTCCAACACTCCCCTTTAATTTCAACTGCTGGGCATTCAAACATACCCAAACACTTCCTCACATAGAGGGATTCACCAACTGCTTCTGATGCAGTTCCACACACAACAAAATAGTCTTCCTCTTAATAGAGGGATTAACCTGAAACTGTGCTTAAGAGCACCTTCCTCATGACAGAGGGATTCACCATAACAATGTGCTAAAGAGCACCTTCCTCTTGACAAAGGGATTCACCTGTGACTATGCTGAAAAGAATCATCCTCTTGATAGAGGGATTTACCATGTGTATGCTAAAAAGCATCTTCCTCTTGACAGAGGGATTCACCATGACACTGTGCTGAAAAGCACCTTCCTCTTTAACAGAGGGATTCACTAAGAACTTCACTTCCTCTCACGGAGGGATTACTGCCAAACACTGCTTTAGATGCAGTTTCAAAACAAAACATTCATTGCACTGCTGTGCATACTCATTACATTGTTCTTTTATGCTGCTGCATATTCTCTGTTGCACTGTTGTGCCATCTTCTTTGCTGCGTCTACCCCACACTGCTGTGTCTACACTTGCTGTTGTGTTGCTGCACTTCACTTACATTTCTTTGCAAACTCTGCATTGATGTGCATTCTTCAAAGACATAATACTCTGTCTTTTCTGGAACAATTACTCTGTCCCACCTTACAAATTTACACTGTTGTGTGTAAACATTTCTTACATTCACTGTTGTTGCATATGTTGCATTTCAATTCAATGAACAACACATTCATTACACATACATTTACTGCTGTAAAGAAAAAATTCTTTTACCTGTGCCGTCGTCCATAACTTCTTGCTGCTGCATTTTTCATATTCACTGCTGTCCATACCCATAACCATAGACTGTCATCCCTAGGTTTTTGTTTGCTGCTGCGTTGCCTCTGCAATTTGCACTGTGGCTGCCTTTTGTTTCATCATACTGATGTGTGCCCATACACTAACTCTTTACTCTCCATTACTTGCACATAGAGAGAAATCATCCTCACACCGTTTTGCGCTGCATTCTCCACACAACAAAAAAGATTAACACGGGCTGCTACATTTTCTTTTTACACCCTTTCATTTTTCTGCCGCCACACATTATCATTCACCCATGTGCATTAAAAATCTGCTGTCCCTGTTTTTCTTTATGCATTTCTTTGCATGCTGCATTGCATATGAAGAAAAACATTACATTTTTTTTACTGCTGTGTATTGTACTCACTCTGCTGTGAGTATGTTCTCTCACATTTCATAAAAGAAAACTACATTCCATTGCTATGCATTTCAATGCATGTGCTCCATAAAAAAATTCAAGCTGCTGTTTTATGTTCTGTCTTCCCACTGCTGTGAGGGTCTCCATGCTTTGCATACTTCTTATTGCGCCGCTGCACTTTACATTTGAGCGCTGTCCCCTTTTCTTCTCTGCTCTTATGGCAGATTTGATTTCATGTCTTTCCTTTATAAAAAGAAGTCTTCATTAAAGAATGACTGTTAAGACAGTTCAGCAACAAAAATTACAAGCTCCCCTTTAATGTGTGCTTGTCTTCTTTTGGCAGACTCTTCTCAAAACAAATTTAGATCCACTGGGGAGTTCAAGGGGTTTTCAGATTGCCTTTCCTTCCTTCTCCATACTTGTGTAACTTTCTTCTTTTGCATGGGTCTAGCTTGTGTAAGAGCCCATGTCAAGTTACAATCTCGCGCCATATGCCCAATGTTATTTCACTTGAAACATTCAACTTTATTCATGAATAAGAATTCATGATTTCTTCTTGTGAAATTATTTCTTGGAGATTGTCGGGGACCACAACATCTATCTCCATGAAATGCTCTACAGTCTTTTGCCATATGACCAAAGTTTGAACAAGCATAACAATAACCATAAAATGAACTTTGGTACCTTGGAGATGGAGGTTTCCTTGATGTGCTTCTGAAGCCTTGCTGCCTTGAGATCCTTTGATGATAACCATTGCATCTTGCCTCTTTGACATCAGCTACATTTCTTCTTGGAGCAGGATTTCTTCTATTGCAGCCTTAATTTTTCTCCTTGCCTTTGCTGGAACTAGGAGCTTCACAACTTCTTTCTGGCTTCTTCACATCTCCTTTGCTTAGAGCATTTTCATTCTTGTTTGAGGGTTCACCTACATACCCAAGTCCTGATTTATCAAATGGAGATCTGTGATAGCTGAGCATGTCATCCAAAGCTTGAGAGCTCTTCATGATCTTGTTCATCCCTTCAACCTTCTTCCTGAGGAGGACAATCTCTTCTTCCAACTTTTCACATACATTATTTTTCTTTGCTAGTTGTCCCTCAGTTTCTTCTTTGCTACGAGTAGCTTCAGCTGCTGCTATTTTAAGGGAGATAATATCAGACTTCATTTTGGAGATTTCTGCTTGACTGCTCTCCATTTTCTTTTCAGCTTCTTGTGCCTGCTTCCTGGCTTCTTGTAGTTCGGACTTAAGGGAGGAGACCTCTACCTTGTACTGTCCAATCTCTTCTACAAGCTTGTTCACTCTCTTGTGCCTTTGTTCAAGTTGACTTGACAAGGCGTCTTCCTGCTTCTTTGCTTCATTCAGCTGATTTGCCATGGATATGACTTCTTCATGATGTTTCCTCTTGCATTGATCAAGCTCCTTCTTGAGCTTGGCAAGTTCTTCATTCCTTTCTTTTACTTGAAGCTTGATGAGGTCAAGCTTTTCATTCTCAGCTTCTATGATGGGTTCATAAGTTTCTTCTTGACTCATTGTCATGGTTAGTGCTCCCTTTGCATGAAGGTCATGCAGTCTGTCCCATATATCCTTTGCTGATGTATATTTTCCTAGATTCCTCTTCACAGAATCAGGGAGTCCATCCAAGATAGTCTTTGCTGCTTGTGCATCATACTCCATGGATTCTTTATCCTTCTTGCTATCATCAATCACTGATTCCCAGATTTCACTCCCTTGAAACTGTAAGAAAGCCCTCATTTTTATTTCCCATATATCAAGGTTCCCATCGAACCTTGGAACCTCAAATACAATGCTTTCAAATAGATTGCCTTCTAGTTTAGTAGAGGAGGGAGACACATTTTTAGCAGGCTTGGAGGCTTTCTTCTTTGACCTTGCCATTCTTAACTAGGCTTCAAATACTTGACTGTGTTTTTAAAATGCTGACTGTTTCTTCAACAATAACTCAAAAAATTGAGAAATACCTGAAACCCTTTGGCTGAAACTTCACACTGCTGGAGAAGCTTTACTGCCGCTGCAACAAGAGTCTTTCCTTCAACTTCTTTGACACCTCCAAAGAGCCTGGATTAGCTCCGATACCACTGTTGGGTATTTTTCAATGGGAAAATACCAAAAACCAAACAAATTTAACACCACAGAGGCAATGCTCTGTTTCCAATGTTCCAGGATCTTTTGCACAGGGAAGCTTTAAAAACAAATATACTCATAACAGTCCATTACACAACCATAAAAACATTCCTATTGCTTAAAAATATAAAGCCTGAAACAACATTCATCCTCTTTCATTCTGTTGGGTATTTACCAAAAAAAACATTCATCCAACAAACTATTTACTCTGTCTCCTCCTGAGAATTTACACTGCTAGGTTTACTGCTGTAAAACCCTTTTTTTTACATTTACTGTGTAAAACTATTTTTACACATACTGCTGTAAAAATATTTTACACATACTACTTGTAAAACAAACTTTTACATATGTAGCTCCAAAAAAAACTTTATGTGCTTCTGCACATTACAACATCTCACAAAATATTTTCAAATACAATACCAAAGACTTGGCTTCATCTTACGCTGCTGCTTTTCTAGTTTTTAAAAAAAATCAACACTGATTTCTTTATACCCTCCTTGCTTCACACTTCGCACTGCTGTGCGATGTTCTACACATACCTCACTCAAACATATTCGCTCCACTTCTGCTCTTTTTCATGCACTGCTGTGCACTCTTTTTTTTCGCTCCCCCAAGCTCTCATATTACAAAATGGTCAATACATATTACAACTCACCGAGCCCCTTTTTTTTACTCGTTCCATGTGTTAATAAAATACAATACAGCCACCCGCATTTTTTTGTTTCATTCATTATATTCATGAACCAAAAAAAATATATTTCAAAACAAAAATAATTCATGCCGTAAAACTTAAGAGTTTTACCAACCCTCTGCAAATCCCATTTAATTCTCAGCATGGCGTTTAATTGATTTAATCGGCGGTCAACCAGAATTCCTTTTACTCCACGCAATCCTTGATTTGATGTGGGCCCGTATGCAGCTTCAGGCGATCGACGGCGGAGAGCGCGCGAGCAGATCGGACGGTGGACGGAGATATCGAAAGGCATTACATAACTGAACAATACGTTCCGAAATTTTACGTTGGCTTACGTCAGGCGAGTGACACGCGTCTGCACCAAGTTTTATCGGGCCCTTGTGTACGGAAAATGCCTGCTGCTGGAAAGCGGTCCGATACGCATCGAGGTGGTTTGCTGGTTTGGCTCCGACGGTTTTGGGTGCTGCCGTATTGTCCACGTCCGCCTGCACGGTGTTGCGACCTGCAGTTGGAATTAACATTCCAACAGTTAGTGGTTGGTTTTTTAATTTTTATGTTTTCAAGCCCTGTGAGATGACACGTTAATATAAGTCTTAATGAATGGTTCGCTTTTTAATCGACGAGATTTTAGGAAGTATGTTTTTTTCAGCAAGGTTGTTAATGCAAAGTTGTTAATAGTTGGTTTTTTATTTGATGAGATTTTAGGAAATAATTTTTTTTAAGGTTGTTAATAAAATTTGTTAAAAGTTAAGGAAACTGATAAATAGATTATTTAGGACACTTAATATAACAAAAATATGTCTTACAAAAAAATTTGAGTAAAGATTAAATTATAATATTTCAAGTTTGTATTGTATAGAGTAATAAATGTTGTTGTTAATAGTTATAGTAAAGAATTTGATTTGATTACATTAATGTTATTAGAAAATAATAGACATTTGTATACTTTAAAATTTCAAAATATTAGAAAAATAATATATTTAAATAGTTGTAAATGTCTACTTAGGTATTAAATTTTAAGCAATCGAATATTTTTCGTTTCGAATCGAATTCGAACTCGAATTCAAATTCGAACTTGGTAACTATGCTTTATACATATCGGCTTTTCCAGCAGTAAGAGCATTTCTTCCCTGCAACCGAACTGTCATTCGTCTAGTCTATGCACCACCTCTATCGTTCGTTTTCAAATCCCCAAGCCCTCTTTGACTCCTAAAAGATGCGGCCGAGAGCCTGAATCTCTGCCGGTCTCCGCGAACGTCCATGGCAAAGAAACGCTTCCACGGTGAACAAACGGAACTGTCATTCGTTTAGTTTGTGCACTACCTCTATCTTTAGTTTTCAAATCCCCAAGCCCTCTTTCAATTATGTCTGAGACTCCTAAAAGACGCGGCCGAGAGCCTGAATCTCTGCCGGTCTCCGCGGACGTCCACGGCGAAGAAACGCTTCCACGGTGAACAAACGGACCGGTTTTGTTGTCTGCGGCAATTAGAGAAAACCCTATCACAAAAAGTAGAGGTATACGCTACCGTGAGGAGGTCATAAATGGAGTCATCAGAAGCGTGGAGGAAGAATTTGGCACAACTTCTTTCACTTTTTATTCCTCGTCAAACATTGGGCATAATTTGGCTTCTTCGAATACTTCTAGCCGAAGCCTGGAGGAAGATTTTGGCACGACTTCTTTCACTTTTTATTCCTTCTCAAACTTTTGGCATAATTCGGCTTCTTCGAATACTTCTAGCCGCCAAGAAGGGGAAACCCTTGCTTCTGACTCGGGGCTTGAGATATCATTTCTGCTGGGGACAATGAGCTCAGCATTCCCCTGAGCCCCATTCTGGACTTTGAGGATGAAATCTGCCAATCTACCAAGGAGCCATCCAAGGTTTTGTTGGAAAATTTGGATCTTAAATAGATTAGTGAAAACTAGCACTTGAAGGATGACTTCAAAATTTATCAACAATTTGCGTTATATGAAGATGACCATGAAGCGAGGGAGCTGAAGGATTATATGAACATATATTTTGTCAGTGAAGACTTCTTTCTCCACGGTGACGTTTCTGCAGCATGGACTTTGGAAACTGAGGGTTGCTTGTGTAGACAGGATATGGGTACAACTTATATTTTTTTCACGTAACGTGGAAAAAATATCATTATTGGAATCGGTTGGAAAACTGTGGAGGGGAATTTCCCTTATTGTTACAGACTTCATACGTTGATTGAACCATAGATTTTAACAACGTCGTTTCCTTAATTCACGCTGCCATAAACCCGCTGTGATGGGGAGAATATCAATTTATGACATTGTGCGTATCAAGGCAGCGAGAAGAGTAACGCTGTAAATTCTGCCAAACTTCCATCTTTTCAAGTTCAACACCATAGAAATTCAAGTTTTTCCATGTGGCAATGGAACACGCCTAAATCTTCCCAAATCTGGGGCCATACAATTCCAAAAATGAAATCGATGTCCAAAACTTCGGTGCTAGAAATGCCATCATCATCTACATAAAGTGCTCGCCTATATAACATCTTAAATAATTCAATTTGGATTCCCTTATAAAAGTTCGATTTAATGAGCATATCTATTTTTTATCTCTTAGTAGTCCCTGCCCCAGTGGGGCAGTAGGACTATTGTAATCGATTTTTAACATTTTCATTAATAGCACAAAAACCAAGCAACAAACGAAGCTCATTAACCTAAGTTTCAAGTTTATATTCCCTAAATCACTTTTTTTTTTAACCAATAAGAAATTTCTAGTCACTATTTCGACCATTAAGAATTTTAGAGATCTTATTTGGCCTCAAGGCAAAATCTGGGCAAACTTAGGATAAATCTTCATTGAACTTGTGGATTCAATGAATTTTTTAAAATGAAAACTAATACTAGCATTAATTAATAAACATTAAATATTTGTTATGTGATATATCACACGACACATAAACATTAAATATTTGCTATGTGGGTATTTCGTAATGTTTGCTTAGTTAATATATCACACGGCACACCACATCAAATGCACAGATGGCTGTGTGCATGTATTGGTGTGGTGTCAACCGAACCTCTGTCAGAGAGATGAAATCTCGGTGGGCATGACTATGATCTCATTCTATTTCTTCTCCTCAGAGAAATAAACCAGACCTCTGTTTCTTCTCCTCGAAGAAATAAACCAGACCTCTGTTAGAGAGTCGAAATCAGGCACAACTGAAATCTCTAGTAACCAACCACACTTCTGTCAGAGAGCTGAAATCACGCACAGCTGAAATCTCCCGGTGTGCATGACTATGATCAAATAGTGCGGAAGATGGATGGGATTACAAGGAGGGACGAATCTCTCGCAAGTGCAAAATTAGATGACCGCCATTTCTGAAAAGATTCAAGGGTTTATCTCACCTGCAATAGCCCTCATGCTCATCTCGTTTATTCAGGTAGAGCCTGCTTCTTTATTCAAGCTTAGCTAGGCTCACCCATTCCGGATCACCCATTCAAGTAGAGCTTGCTTCTTCATTCAAGCTTAGACATAATCATTTTATATAGATATTAATTATCTTTTGGAGAAATGCATTCATCAACAAAGTCTCCTACTTCCTTTTAGTATATGAGAAGCTACTGATAACTATGGTCATGCTATAATTAGTATGTAGGTATAGGTTATTATTCGTCGGTTTTCTTAACAGATCTCATTGGTGTGGGAGATGGATTCAATTTGATCTTGATTGGCCTCTACTGATGCATGAACTACGCTTAGTGTATGCTTGAAATTCATGGAAGCTGGCTTATATAAGAAGCGATCTCGTACCTTATTTCTGATAGTGTGAAGAAAGTGAAAATCATTGCACATAGAAACCAGTCCTTCATATCCGTAAATAGGTAACTTGCACCTGCGTTACCTACTACTGATGAAGCTGTGGGATCTACTACGGGCCTATTCTACTCAAATGTACATCCAGCAACTTATATTTATTATAAACTAATTACTAGTTCAAGAAGACACAATACAGGGAACCATGGAGCATGGGATTAGATAACACAGTAAGCTTTTCAATTGATTCAATATCGATAACAAGACAGACACTGAATTATCCTCTCCGCTGATCACTCCACTACACCGACTAAGTGGAATTTCCAATGCTTTACAACTAATTGGAAAGGCAAAACTGAAGGTTGATTTTCTACATTGGGGATACTTTCTTCGTGTGCAATACCCTAATTTACTACTGGAATTTGAAATTCCCCTACTAACCTTGCTTGCTACTAGAATGGGTTAGCTGGCCTTGCTTTCCAAGTGTGTTGGTCCTATCCAAGCTTAGTTGGGGGGTGAACCCTGTAAATTGTAGAAAATATATAGGTTTTTTCTCGCTTGTTCGTCAAGCTTTCGAGCAAGCATCTCTGCTATAGCAGCATCAAAATCGCCCTGTTTATTTTTGTCTCTCCCAGTATTGCTCACACCACTTTGTATTCCCCATTGTCGCGGCTCTGCATCAGTTAACTCTGTGCTCTCGGGTATCAAGAATGCTACTAATTAATCGAACTCGAGTAACCTAAATTGTGTAACCAAGCCCTTTCACTAGGGATTTTTTCTTTAACCAGGGATTTCCTTTAACCAGAGCTCTTTTGTAGGGTGCCTTCCTTTTTTACCAGGGCTCTTACTCACTAAGCTTCTACAATGTTTTCAGGTTTGTGCCTCGAGCTCCTCCTAGTCTGATCATTTCTTAGGAATAAGAGTAGCTCATGTGACGAGGCTAACATGCATGGTGGATCATAAATCAATGTGGGCAAGTGAGGAACATGCATGGTGGATCATAAGTCAGTGAGGGCAAGCGGCCAAGAAATGGACCTACTTTTTCATGTGCTTCTACATATGTCCCTACTCATTAAAGTTCATGGAATTTTGTCCACACCTTGGACAGTGTTCTTTGACATTGTGAATACGTGTCTATGTTTATAAATATTTGTTGTTTTTTTCTATTTCATGTACTCCTCAAATATTAGAGTTGGTCTCTTGCAATTTGAGGTTAAAAAATTGTTTTCGTGGAACTATCATAATCGTGTCCACCAAGTTCAGACTCCTGATACAAACATGTACAACGGTTACTCTAACCCTATAAAATACTAAATGGTTAGTTCACATGGAATTTTTTAGACATATAACCATAAATGTTTGAGTTAAAAATATAAAATCTACTTAAACCACATCCTTCTCTCGCAGAATTTGTAGCTTTCACAACGAGCTGCCTGGAGCTAACTCGCCTTCACCCATCTTAAACCAAAAAAAAAAGGCAAGTCTTCCAAACTGTTTCTGCAGTAGTGGTGTAATTTCTGAGGAATTTTTCTTAGAAACGCATCAGGAAATTTGATAACTATTATTGTATTTACGACATCCATGAAATCCCCATCCCATTCAAGTCAATCTATATGAAATCCCCCATCCCATTCGAGTCAGTCTATATAAAACGGTGTCAAATCTATATGAAATCCCCATCCCATTATAGTCAATCTATATGAAATGCCCATCCCATTCGAGTCAATCTATATAAAATGGTGTCAAATCTATATTTAGAAGCTTTTGTTTCCCATTTCAAAATGTTAAATTCAAAATGAATTAGTTAAATATATATTTCAAAATAATATTTTAGAGTCTCCTGTCACACCTAGTCTAGAAATTCAAGTGAGTCTAATATTTCTTGCTTTTTTGCTCATAACCATGTTTCCAAAACACTTAGTTATTTTTCTCTTATCAATCATTTTTCCCGTATTCTGATTTTGTCTCGTTTAACTTACCCATGTGTAGGTTGGTCCTTTCTCTGCCTTCATACCAAAAATAAAACCCAGTTGTTCCCAATAAAACGATGTCAAATCTATATTTAGAAGCTTTTATTTCCCAGGTCAAAAAGTTAAATTCAAAAGGAGCTAGTTAAATATATATTTCAAAATAATATTTTAGAGTCTCCCGCCACAGCTAGTCTAGAAATTCAAGTGAGTCTAATATTTCTAGCTTAGTTGCTCGTAACCCTATTCCCAAAACACAATCAGTCTAATATTTCTTGCTTTGTTGCTCATAACCATGTTTCCAAAACACTGTCGTTCTTTTGCTTTTATCAATCCTTTTTCCCGTATTCTGATTTTGTCTCGTTTAACTTACGCATGTGTAGGTTGGTTCTTTCTCTGCCTTCATACCAAAAATAAAACCCAGTTGTTCCCGATAAACACTCAGTCCCAATAGCCTAATCAGTTAATGAATCAGTTGTTCACAATAAGCTCCCAATAGCCTTGCCTTAGCCTTGCTCAAGGCAGGGACTTGCTGCCTTGCAGCCATTCTTGTTTGATATAATCTTTGGGTTCCATAATTATTTAAGTGTGTTTTTATATACTTAGTATCCCATGCTTTGTATTTCATATTCAATTTCATTTAGATGAAATAAAATTAATTTATCATATGTTTTATATTTAGATGGAGTATCAATTTTTTACAAGTGTTTTAAATATTAATTAGCATTATATTAATAAGTATCGAGTAAATTTAAGATAATGTTGTTTATGTCTACGGAGTTTTGGATAGACGATGATCGGGTGCTTTCTTAAAGCTCTCATTAATGTCTCCACATTGAAATACTAGCATTTCCACCAAATGTTGCAAAAGAAACGCCGTAAGGCATAAATTGAGGAACAATCACTACATGGGAATGGGCAAATCTAAATGAGATGCAAATATGTAGCAGAAATGAAATGCATAAATTGAGGAACAATCACTACATGGGAATGGGCAAATCTAAATGAGATGCAAATATGTAGCAGAAATGAAATTCTAACGTTGTATAAACAGAAGTTGATTTAGGGTGCCTCACACTATTTTTTATTAATTATTGAATTAATATTGCATATAAATCTCATAAAATTCAACCAACTTATAATTTAAGGCTCTGATCTAAATTTGACTTTGGGTCATTAACATGGTGATTTGACTTTGGGTCATTAACATGGTGATGCCGTGTCTCAACTACTTAACCACTAAACCACATGCCAACAAAGAAAAGACTGCAAAATGTTACAAGCATTACCATAGTAAACCCAATGACTCTACACACAAGAATTTTTGGGGGAAGGTGTTATTGGAATTAATAAATGGCATAACAGGAGCAGAACCCTTGTCTTGCTTCCAATCCTCGTTTACAAAAGAAATCTCATTCTGAATGATATATCTTAGGTTTGGATCAGAAGGCAGATCTGAAGCCTCTGATAAAAAAGAGCGACATTTTTCCTTCACTTCATTAAACCGACTGTAAGTGGGAGTGGGAATACAATTTTTGTTAGTTTTGAAGGTAGATGGAGCATCGAATTCCAATAATTTGTAAGGGGATGAACTGGCCTCATTGCAATTGTTGTGGTCTAAAGTGGTTTTTAGCTATTTTTGTGGTTGATGTGAGTAGTTTTGTGAGCGTGGCCTCAATGCAGAGTGTTCTTTGTCTTTTGTTCTTCTATTGCATTGTCTACAAACTCATTCTAGTGAAAATTGGGCTTGCTATGAATTTAATGCAGGACCTGCTCTACCAATGAGCTACCTGCCATTTTGATGAGGGGCATCTTTACCGGTTTGATATCAAGGTGTGAATTGGTACCTCCAGCATTCCACTGGGTTAATGTGAAATGGTGTAGTAGCACATAGGTAATTTTTGCAGTGACGTTTCGGGGGAGTAGTTAAAGTTCTGCTAATATTCACCTTCTTCTGCTAGCTAAAAAAGTGTTTTGAAGAACTTGGCCCAAAACCTAGGCCTTGATCTTTCTCGTTATCATAACTTCAACTTTGATTAACCCTTCTTTGAAAGTGACTTCAACTTTTTTGAATATAATGGAGTATTTTGATAAGCACCAGGATAATCAACCTGAAAATAATGGTCGAGAGCTCTCCGAAAGTGTTGGTATATCAGATATTCCAAGGTTCAAGTCTGAGGCTGTTTTGGGTATGGTCCCTGACAACATTGACATGAAAACACAGGATAATCTACAAAATGCACTTCAATCAAGAACTAAGAAGGTCTCTTTATTGTTCAACTCTATGTTTGTATCCAGTGATCTGTCATTTTACTTGAATGTGAAAAGAAGTTCTGTAAGATGTGGAGATCCTCCAGCAAAAGAAACAAGTAGCATGGAAAATTCTTTGCATACCGATCTCAATGAATTCTCAAATACTATTTCATCCGAATTTTATTGTCAAAAGAACATGATACAACTTCATCATATTCAGATGTCCAAATCTTTCATAGACATTATTGATTGCATTCGAATGGATTCTGAAATGGTTTATGAGTTAGATAATGAGCTAAGAAGAATATGAGATACATTTCCAAACGTGAAAAAGCTTTGTGTTCTACATGTTAATCAGGTAGATCTAATGAGTTTGATCAAGGACAGGGTTTCCCAAATAGGTTCCTTGAAATATGATACAACTTTGAGAGGACTAGGCACTATGCATATATTATAGAAGACAACTTTTGATGTTTGTTTCTAAGTGTTCAGGTAGCATATCTGTATTTGATAGAGTTGGTTCAAAGCATAGAGTTTTTGGAAGATTCTATAAAACTGCCCTATTCTTTGCTTAAATATGCCTTTCTTGACCATCAATAAGCACTTTGGATGTAACAGCACCAAAACAGAGAACTTTTGGAGGAGAGTCTACCATGGACTTCATTTCCATTTTCTTATACATTTGGTTAGATGTACCTAATTTGTTTAATGCATATATAATTTTTTCTTTGTTCCAATATGATGCTCACTAAGAACAAACAGATAAATCTGATGCAGCCTTGCGCCAATAAGTATCTGATGCAGCCTTGCACCAATAAGTAAACAGTGTAACGTTTCAATTTAAAACAGCATCATTGGTCCACAGTAAAAAAGCCTTCAAGAGCCATCCATTTCCTCCAACTGGCTACCTCAAACATCTTATCAAGTGATATGATACAACCTTTTCTTTTACACCAACAGGTATAACGATGTAATCATTCAGTTAAAACAACAGAACTTGTGCACAGTAAGAAAATAATGAAGGGTTATCTACTTTCTCGAATTGGCTACACCATTTTTTTAGCTGTTGAAAATGCATCATATACCACATTAAAAATCAAAGAGATCTGGTGATTGAAAAAATATTTTGTAAAAAAAATACTTGTTTATATTATAACAAGCAAATCATTATTTACACAATGGATCACAAAAAGTCCATTTGTAAGGGAATAATAATCCGTTAACTTGATCAAACAAGGGAAAGGGTATAGGGTCGTATAAAATGTGGATTCAAGCTGCTGCTGTAACGTTTTTGAGTAACCCACTTATTTTGATGATGTTTTTTGGTTTTGTCCAGATATTTTTCCATGAATAGGATAAAAAGTTGCTATAGTATTTTTTTTAAACATTTGTTAAATAAAATGCTATAGTACTCCATGCACCTCAGTTTTTTAAAACTAACTTGTACTTGGATGTAACAGGCTGTAAATCAGAATTGTAAGACAAAAGGATAGTGTGTGAAAAAGTTGAAATTTAGAAAACAAAAATAGAAGTAAATCAATTTTTCACATCATATGTAAAAGAACTTATATTCAGATCTAAATGAAACATCTAGCTCCCCCATAAACTTTATGTAATGGATGAGCTCGTATACTCCCTGTCATTAAAGGACAAGTAATGATTCCTGTCATGGATTCCCCCCCTATATAATTTAAAGGTTCTCCCATTGAGATTTCCGCAAATGGATGGGCTCTCAAACACTCTGCCATTAAAAGATAAGCAAACCATTTATACTAAAAATAAGATTATATGATTCAAAAACATACTTATTAGGATAACAGTGATGTGGTACTTATTAGGATAAAAGCCAGGAAAACCATTTATATTAAAAATAATGTCGTATTGAAGAGACTATATCGAAGCGAGCTCTGCTCTGGCTCTTGCTTGTTATTCCAGATGAAGCAGCCTTCAACAGGATGAATCATCTGCTTTAGCATCCAACATGAATTGTTTATAGGTATTGACTAGACAACTTTCCTTCCTTCACAATATAATTCTGTGAAGGGAAATATCTATGAGCCAACTTCATGCATCAATAGCCACAAAGGACTAAAGCTCTGAATTCACTCTATTTTATATTTTGTTTATTTCAAAACTACTAACCTATAAAATCAATAAGATGGAATGAGCTTCATGCTAATCTTTTATCATTCATTCTTGCATAATGCTTTGAACTATCATTGGTCTCAGGAATGTATTTAAGAGTCCAATTTTTGATGCATTGTTTTATTTGAGAGAACCGAGC
Source organism: Pinus tabuliformis (assembly GCA_031772625.1). Lineage (NCBI taxonomy): Eukaryota > Viridiplantae > Streptophyta > Pinopsida > Pinales > Pinaceae > Pinus > Pinus tabuliformis. Next base: position 728,715,067 of record CM062813.1, read on the forward strand.
TCTTCTCTGGCTCTTGCTTGTTATTCCAGATAAAGCAACCTTCAACAGGATGAATCATCTGCTTTAGCATCCAACATGAATTGTTTATAGGTATTGACTGGCTAGCTTTCTTTCCTTCACAATATAATTCTGTGAAGGAGAATCTTCTCCCTTGAAGTATCTCTCTAGAATATCCTGCGTTCCAGCTACATACATTATCTGAAGTAGAGATTTTATAAACAATTAGTCAGAAAAATCTCAAGAATATCTCTGTACTTTTTATGATTCCTATTTTATGCTTCCAAAGATGACAAAAATGATGAATTAATGACATCATTAAATCTTTGTGCAATGGACCATGATGCAATATAATTGACTTTTTGAATTATTTATGAGGTACGTTTGTCAATCAAAGAAATTGCTAGAAACAAAGGGGTGAAATTGGATGAAATCAGACACCTGGCCATCTATTGTAGTCCCAGAGATATGGGGAGTCATAGCATGGTTTGGCATGGAGCACCATGGATGATATTTTGGAGCAGGTTGAGCAAACCAAGAGTTAGCAATGTACCTATTTCCATCACTGCAATTGGCAGTTAGCAATGTGGTTGTTTCCATCACTGCAATTGGCAAGCTAACTTGTTATAACAAACAGGAACATAGTTTAGAAATTTAAAACATAGAAGAACGATTCATTGTCTTTTAATTGCCTCCAAGAATGACAAAAAGACTACCAAAGCAGAAAAATACAGTTACATTGTTTTATTAGCAACATATCATCATGCTCTTTCTGAATCTGAGATAAATGTTTGATGATGGGACTTGTATGTCCATTATTGACATTGGGAAGTAAGAATTACTTGGTGTTCTACCTCCTTTCACATGGTCTAATACAGAACCTAGAAGTCCAGAAATGAAGTGGAAGCCCATTTACCAGAGATTTACCCAAATACTATATATTCACCAAATCAGACAAACAATGACTTGAGTATGGCTATAATAAAGTGAAACTTCAATAATGCTATCCCAAATAATGCTTTCCTCAATAATGCTTTGTCTTCAGAAAATCTTTTTCCATGACTCTAGTCATTAATTATGATTTTCAATTCATGTATATTCAAATTGGAGCCAACTTTAATCAACCATCTAAGCATGCAAACATTGGCATAAAAAAGAAGACGAGCTTCTGCCAGAGAAAAGGAGATCTCGAAGCATACAAGTCATTATTATCTCAAAGCTGCTTGTGACTCAACAATAGCAGACTTCTGGGCCCCAGGGGTTAGACTGAGAGGACAAGGCTCAGGGGGTTAATGCTCCCGCCTCAATTTGAATTCACAGACTTAACTGTTCTGTGTGGCTGGGCCTCTCCATGGGACCTAGGGTTTATAGTGGCAGCCCAATGGACTCAAACCCATGCCTAGCGGGTATGAATCCACTCAGTTATTGATTCCCTTAATAGAAATAAAAACAACAGACTTTCCTGCAAGCCTCGTACCATGCCACAGAATGGGCCTTACTGCAAATGGCCAAAGCCTCTAAGTCTGTGTTTCAGCGCATTGGACATTGGGATTTTTCTCTCCCCTTGCACGCAGTTATGATATATAAGGGGGCTTCTATCTTTATTCCGATTAACATGTTGACTCTATTCCATCTGCATCTATGTTCCAGATTTATTTGCTTTTTAATCAGGCCATCAATAGGGGCTTATAAATTTTCATGCATTGTTGCCAGCAGGACAATTGCTATTGCAGTATAATTCTCATGCTAGATGGCCTACTTTCTTCTTTATCTATCCATATATAGTTATAAAAAACACGGATTGCGAGTGCCTACTTTAATGAAGTCTCCACAAGTGGATGAGTCACACTGTCTGTACAACATTCTTGAAGGAAATCGGATGAGAAATGGAAAGAGGACCTTAAGTAGTGCAAGATCAATGCAATGGTATTTTGTAATCCTAAGCCTATTCAGATAATGAATAATGCAGTGTGGAGAATGTGATTCCAACCTTCCCGATGATCTTTTGTATAGAATTCCTAATTATTGTGAATTGCAAGTGTTTTCCAGACAGGAATAGCTTGTAAAAGATAAAATTCCATCACACAGTGAAGGAAACTCATCTGGTAGTGGTCCAAAGTACCTTCACAAAGGCCTTGGTACTTCATGAATTCATAGGATGCATCTGGGTTTGCATGTGATCATGTTCTAGCGAAATGTTACAATTTGTTTTAAAATTTTAAACCAAAACAAAATCCTTGCATTGCATTCAGAAGTACAACTCACTTGGCCAAGGGAAGCAGTTAGAAAGTTTAAGGAGGTTAGCTTCCAGTATGTAAAGAGATAAGGAAATATGGTAGCAGACCTATTGGCTAATATTGCAATAGAGGAGGAATAGAAGGATCGGACCTAAACACAAATTTACTGAACTTAGCTGAAGGGGAATGGATGTCAAGCTTCAAAAATTAGTCCAATCAAATTGCAATGATATATAGGAAGTCTTTTATCTAAAGTTCATTTGTCTTGTTTCAATCCTCTAATTTCAGAGGCCCAGTATTTCCCAACATTACTATGGGTTACAGTCCAATCATGTAAGCTTTTTTAGAAGGACCTGTTTTAATTTGAGAATTTATGAGAGAGATACCACATAGAATTCCAAGGTTGAAAGTAGATCAACTTAATAATTTCAAAGGGTGGAAAAAGCTATGCAAGGCTATAAATTTAATAAGAATACTCCTGGCCAGCTCAAAGAGGTAGAAATCTTGTTGCGCAAGAATTGTAAAGCCATGAGGAGGAATTTAGAAGGACCTGTTTTAATTTGAGAATTTATGAGAGAGATACCACATAGAATTCCAAGGTTGAAAGTAGATCAACTTAATAATTTCAAAGGGTGGAAAAAGCCATGCAAGGCTATAAATTTAATAAGAATACTCATGGCCAGCTCAAAGAGGGAGAAATCTTGTTGCACAGGAGTTGTAAAGCCATGAGGAGGAATTGTCATGAGAGACAAGGAATTTGCTGAGAAGTGCAAATTGGTGGGGAGAAGAAATGCATATGTAAATGCCTAAATAATAGTAAAGCACAGAAGACACCAAAGGTAGGAAGGAACCCAAGAGAAGGATCAAACAGGGGACAAAGAGGAAGCACCAAAGGAACAATCTATCTTACCCAATTTTGGAGTATCAACGCAACATGGCCCATCAAGAGAGGCTTGTGGAATAAACTTCCATGTTCCAGGAGGAGAGATTCTCTAGAAAAATTAAGGAGGCGAGGAAAGTTGTTTAGGCAGCCTGGAGCTGTAAGACCTGGGACAGTCCAGGCCACAAAAAAATACCTTCTTGATGGTGCAGGATGAAACAGGAGGTGCACTCTTTGGCTGGAAAGGAATTTGACCTGGAAGACAAGGAGAAAAGGAATGTGAATAAGTATTGTTCACCCTGTTCAGTTCTTCATGGATTGTTGAACCAGTCGATTAAGCCATACCTTTAAACAAAGTCGATATTGCAAGGAGATGAGACTCCACTCTGCCCCGGCGTCCACAACCTGCCACCCTCCGTTGCCAAGCTGTGCTGAGCTGTGCGGCCGGGGTCACCAGATTGAAAGTAGGCAAGGAAGGCCTCGCTCAAGGGAACACCATCATCCAAATACAACCCATCCTACCTCTATGCGCTCCGTTGGTTTGCATCCCTGCACAAACAAGAAAACCAGTCAAAAAAAAAGATAACCCTAAAAACAGAACAAAAGCAAAAGCAAGAAACCTGGCCTGGTGCTCCTCCTCCTGCAGAAAAATCCACCGTGCGCGGCCCTCCTCATCCTGTTGGCCCTCCTCCGGTAGAAAACGCTTGTGCAGCAAAGGCATTCGCCCTCGGCCCTAGTCTGCAGCAAACAGGCTATCTGTGTGCGCATGACGGACGAGCTGGGTAGACGGACAGGCTGGGCCAGGTTTAATTAATTATTTAAATAATAACTGGTTTTTAATGTTTTCTTTGGATGACAGATAATTGTTGAATCATCTAACAATAGATCTAACGATTAAGATTATAACAAAAAGGCATTTAGAGGAGTTCATTTCAGAGGGAAACACCTTACGACATAAATATATTGGACATGATGAAAATGTGGTCCTGCAAAACTTAAAAAAAAAAAACAAAAAATAATTCTATTTATGAATTTGAATTTTTTTTAAAATAGTAAAAATATTTTAAATTTAAATTTAAATTATTAATTGAATCAAATATTTTTAATTTTAAAATTATATGTTTTTCTCTTATAAGTATTTATGAATAAGTGAGGTATTGAAAAATATCATAATGTCATCCCTTGACATTTTTTTAATTAATTTTTTTATATTTAATTAGTGATAACTTTAAATAGATTCCTTTCATTAGTAATACCACATCAAATTTCCAATTTACAAATCATTTATTCCATTAACCTTTATACACTTACTATTTACTGTATCTTATGGAATTTGTGGCAGCCTTTGGTAGATTCCTCTGATTTATAATACAACTACACACGAACCTTCACATGATTCTTTACCATCGGCTTCTATCTTCCTTACGCTCCCTCTATAGAATGGGTTCTCGATATTTTTAGCCTACATTGCCACCTCATTTCCCTCCTAAAGCTATAGGGAAAAAAGCAAAAAGCAAAAAATATTATTCTGGATTCTGGATTATTATCCATTGTTGTTCAATCAGATTGTCTGTCTCATTTTCTCACCTTGTAATCCACCGAGCATAAGAGATAACACTCTTAAAAGCTTCTTTCGTAGATGTTGTAGGTATTCAGATATACTTAAAAAGCTTACTATGAGGCCTCTAATTTTAGAAGAGTATCTTTGCCTTGTTCTGATGTATGCTTATTATTGAAACAAATAAATTTCATAATTTCAATGGAATTTATACGTGAGGACTTCTGGACTGGTAAGAATACAAAGATCAATCCCATTCATTCACATTGCACTAAACACCACTCACCAAGCATATCTGACATAAATTTGAAGTCTTAATGCCAAGATTTATGAGAGAAAAATAAAATAAATTAAAAATACTCCAAACATTTCATGTAATTGCAAGATATGTAAGAATCTAAATCATGTAATTGCAAGAGATGTAAGAATCAATGTTTTAAATAACGTGATTTGAAAACATTGTTTATTCATTAAATTAGCTAATGAGAATGAAGTTAAAGTTTGAAGTTAAAGTTTTGAAAGGATGCCAAAATGAAAAACCAAAATTAATAATTTTCTAATAAAAAAATATTAAACCGAAAATTAATAATTTCTCAATAAAAAAATAATTTTTTTAAAAGTTTCAACTAATTTCCTAATAAAATACTACTTTCTAAAAGCTTCAAATAATTGCAAGAAATAGGTCACTTTAAAGATTTAAAAAATGTGATATAAATTAATTAGTTAAATTACCCAATAACCACTCTCCTTAAAAAATAGAATTAATTAAATTAACCAATGACCACTCTCCAAGAAAAAATAGAACCCCACACAAGAGCATATGGCCCCTTAATCACAATAAATGGATTTAAATAGCTGAGAAATGGTTTTCGAAGGTTTATAAAGTTGCATATTTACTCTCATTAAGTTATGCCAACCAAATAAAACTCAGGTGAAGCGTAAGATGGAAAATCATAATGATAGGTTTTCCTCCCCTCTAACAATAAAAATATATTTTAAAACTCGGAATAATGTAAAAAAATAATAATAATGCACATAGATTTTCAATCTCAAAAAAAAACTATGATAAAGGGTTGTGGGTTATAGATTTATTTTTAAACTATTGTAAATATGGAGGAAGTTTCTAATAATTTATTTGTGAATGAAATCCTAATAAGTAAACACACTAACTATTAAAACTATAAAATGGTTATTTGAAAATAAAAAGAAACTATTTAAGAAAGAAAAATTTAAGAAAAAAAATCAAAATATTAGAGAGATTCGTTAAAGAGAAAACTAAATAATTACTCTAAAACCCAGATAAAAAATCAATATTCAATTAGCTTCGAACATGATATATTATTATTAGATATACATGTTCTTTGATTCATTCTCACCTTTGACATAGAAATCTACACAACATTTTCTTCATTTTTCATCAAAAAAACCTAGGCTCTTTCTTAGTGGGAAATTGATATATAAGAATATGTCTTACTGGAGAGATACAACGAAATTCAAGTTGTCCCCTAGACTTTAACTTCTCGAAACTCATTGTTCCTTTCTTATCTTTTCTCTTATTAAATGTCCCCTAAACTTTAACTTCTCCAAACTCATTGTTCCTCTCTTATCTTTTCTTTTCTCTTATTAAATGTGAGAAAATTAGTCTCATATTTTTATTATTTTGTGAGAAAATTAGTCTCATATTTTTATTATTTTTTTATGAATCAGATTATGGAGAGTGACCTTTACAACTTCGCATAAAAATTGTTAAATGAACACATTATGAACGAGATTATGGAGAGTGACCTTTACAACCTCGCATAAAAATTGTTAAATGAACACATTATGAACATGATTATGGAAAGTGGCATTTACAACATCGCTTAAAAATTGTTAAATCTAGATGATGTCGTGTGGCTTTTACAATATTGCTTAAAAAAATGTTAAATCCAGATGATGTCGATTTTTATTATGTGCTTATTGTTATATGAAACATTTAAGAAAGGTGCTTGAAGCTATATATCTGTCATAATGAAATGAAGAAGAATCTAATAATGGAAGTCGCATATATCCGAACAAAATGAAGCATAGAATCTCATGGTAATGAAAGTCATCTAATACTACTTGCAGGATAAGAAATGAAAGGGAAAGGAAAAAATGTTTTAATAATGTATAAATGAAATAATTTTAGTATGTGTGAAATGATTGTTTGGCATAATATGGTTGGTCAAGCTAATTATGTTAAGATCGTGTTAACGTAGATTGCAATCTTATTGTGTTTGCATTAAGAGGTATCAAAAAGCTGAGGCCCACGGAACTATCATTAATTTATTTGAAAATTTAAATGTCACTAGTTAATATTTTAAATATCACGAAGTATTCGGGAATTTATAAAAGCACCATGACCAAAATTATTATAAAACAAAAAGTAAAAAGTATTGTCGGGATCTCATCAGACGAGGTACATGGTTTCTATGCATCCATAACTAGAAAATCGTGCATTTTGATTTTTAAAAATAATTTTAGGGACATTTGCATAGAAAAAACATCACAAAACTTAAAAAAGAAAAAAACACCGATACCATCCTTGCTACTACAATCTTATGCAAACCGGCTGGTACACTGTGCATATGCGAATTATATGACACGGCACGCCATGTGATGAAATATGTGCGAGTTTATCTTTTCCGAATAATGTGTAACGTGTACATGTAACAAAATTTGGTAGGGATTTTGGGAGATCTGGATTACAGCTTTCATTATTGTCAGTACCTGGTTTGGTTTTTTTAAAAGTGCTGAATCTATTTTTACTTTAAAAATCATGATTCCAGCGAAAAATGACCCTCCCGAAAAAAAATATGGCCTCTGTAGACCAGCCGTAGTGCCTCTTTTACCGTAGATCCAGTATCGATGTGCCTGGCCGTACACAAAATTCAAGGGTTCGAAATTATTATTAAATGGCATAGTGACTTTGAAAAGTAATTAATAAATTAACATCAAAGATATGGAAGTCTGGACTCTGCACCATGCATGACAAACCTTCATTCCAAGCCAAATTCATCCATTATTTATCAAATCGAAGTTTAGATATGCCAACCAAATCACCTTTCACCAATGACTCGCATAGGACAACGCTTTGGTATCATTCTAGATGCCGACCAGCGAAAAAGTTCACGGGTCAAGCCAGAGTTCGGTGATTCGGGTTTACTACTCTCTTACCGCCCTCCAGCCGTGAGGGGGAGAATATCATTTTAAAGGAAAATGGGCTTCCTGCAGACACGTCTGCACTAATTGACTGCAAATTTGGCATTTAAGGAGTTGTTTGGACGGTCAAAAGTGGTCAGAATCTTGGTAAAAGAATTTCAAAAAATCTTGTAGAGGGAGTGTTTGAATCGTATTTTTGATGGTAGAAATGGATTCAGCACCATCAAAAACGTCTAAGACAGCTAAAATTTTAAAGTTTAACAATTGTTATTTGGATTTACAAAAATGTTTTCCAAATTTTCTCTAAATATGACCAAAATTTTGACCCGTTAAACTACGCGATTAAGGGATACAGTTCCCCGGTATTTAAATACGAGAAAGGACAAACCCGAGGAGTCATACCTGCCGTTACCAAACATCCAAGACCCCTTCCCATGTCAGAATGTTCAGGAATAAGATGCAAGATACAATAATAAACTACCTTGGTTGCTGGGTCTCTAATGATTTTGCAATGCAAAGTAATTCAAGTCAATGGCAACTCATTGGTTTGGGGATGATTGCCCTTACAAGTTATCTATCCTCATGGCCAAATTGTAATTCATTCAATGTCCGTTATTAGCATATAATAGATGGACCATTTTTGACATATACAAGGGATAGTTCCATGAGATAGTGTTAAGAATAAAATAAACGACACAATGCCCTACACATTGGTCAAAATACCATTTACAAAGTACACCTGAGTTAAAGTCAAAGTTTAGAAAGGAAACCAAAATTAATGAGAGAAAAGAAAATAAACTAAAGGTTAATGGTTTCCTAATGAAGAGAACACTCTAAAGATTTCAAATAATTGCAAGAAAGGTGTGATTCCAAAGTCTTAAAGGAAGTCCAAAGAAAACATTGTTAATTCATTAATCTATCCAATGACTACTCTCCTAAGCAAGGTAATCATCGCACAAAAGAATATAGCCTCTCAATCAATAAGAAAATTGTTGTGTGGTTTGTAGCTGTTGAACTATGGGTTTAAATAGCCTCGATGGTTTCTCTAGGTTCGTAACGTTGCATATTGTCCTGATTATAACCTTAACTAAATACAAAAATACATTTAGCAACTCCTTGTAACATTGTTACATCAAAATAATGATGTTTATAAATTTCTAATTTTAAAAGGAATTATTTATCGAGGTGGAGGAATTGCCCAGACGATCGAAAGTGGTTGGAATTCGGGAAAAAAAATTCAAAAAATCTTATAGAGGCAATGTTTGAATGGTGTTTTTGATGGTAGAAATGGATTCTTATAGAGGCAATGTTTGAATGGTGTTTTTGATGGTGGAAATGGATTCAACACCATCAAAAACATTTAGGACACATAAAATTTTGAAGTTTAACAACTATAACTTGGATTTAGAAAAATCCTTGCCAGATTTTCTCTAAATATGATCAGAATTTCCATAACTTTCCGGGTAATTCCTTGAGCTTGTTAAACTAAAATATTTCAAAATATAATTTTATATGGAAAAAGAGATTTTTTGAGTTATGCATTTACTCTTAAACTATTAAACTATTGTAAATAGGAATGAAACACCAAACATTATACTTGTGAATAAAATATTATCTTAATAAGTAAACACAATAATTATTAAAAATTACAGGGTGGTTATTCAAAACATAGAGAAACTCTTTTAGTAAAAAATCTTAAAAGAAAGCACAAAGCATTAGAGAAATTCCTCAAAGAGAAAACTTGGTAATTACCCTAACCCATATTTGAAAACCAAAATTCAATTGGCTTAAGCCAAGATATGTTATTATTAAGCAATGTGCAAGGAATAAGTTCTTTGGTTCATTTTCATGCTTCACATGGAAATCTAGGCAACATTTTCTTCATTTTCAACCAAAAAACCCTGATTCTTTGTGGGGAATTGGTATATAGGAAGATGACATAGTGCTTGATATCTAGAAGTTCAAGTGCCCCTATCTTTTAGCTTTTTCATGTTAGTTGTTCCTCTCTTGTCTTTTCTCTTATCACATTTAAGGAGAAATCTCAATCATATATATAATTTTTTGCAACTTTATATTTCATATATTAATTTTACTATTGGATATTAATGCAAAAATAAAAAATAATTTTCCATTGTGATGGTTTAAAGCCCTTCACACTAATAATTTAATTTTCTTTCTTATCTACAATTTCAAACTTTATCATTCATATATATATATATATATATATATCTAAGTAACTTTATATTTCCTATATTACTTTTATGATTTCATACTAATGTAAAATAAGAAGAAAGACGTGAATGCCCATTAAAATAGTTTAAAACCCTCCACACTAATAATTCAATCTTTTTTCTTATTCATAATCTCAAAGTTTGTCCTAATTTATTGATAGCCAATTATGGAAAATTTTAAGGATGGAAATTTATCTTAAAGTTTATAAACTCTAGCGAATCTTATTAGTCCTTAATATTCAAAGTGTAAAATGTTTAAAAATATTTGTGTAAAAATGTTTATATTTATAATTTATATTAGTCTATATAAAATGTTGGCGATTTTTAAGATAAGACAATTTTAGACTATAATTTTTTGGCGAATTACTTTTAGAAAAAATAGAAGTTGGACAATCTTTTTTTTTTGAAAAAAACATGGAAAATTAGCCCAATTACGAATATTAGCCCTTAAAACTTCCCCTGTAGCCAATTATCCAATTATGTAATATAAATCTCATTTAAATCAACATATCTACCTATACCATTCATTCAAACAAAATATTCTCTTTTTCAACAACAACAACAACAACAACAACAACAACAACAACAACAACAACAACAACACATATAATAAGAAATCATTATTATGAAATATTATGCTCAAATTAAATTTTAAAATAATGTTAAAATATATTTGTGTTTTCTCTTAAATGAGTAATTTTTTAATGAAATAATAAGAAAAATAAATAAACTTAATTGAACAATAAAAAATATAAATATTTTTTCCCTTTGGAGAATTACTTTACACCCTCTTAAGAATTACATATTAAGATTATGGAAAGTGGCCTAGATTAAGAAATGCTCATTACACCCTCTTAAGCTCATTATTATATGAAACGTCTTTTAAAAAATGCTTCAATAACATTATCCGTTATAATGAAATGAAAATGAATTAAATTTTGCAGCATTGTCATGTTGAAATGTAAAAGAATCTAAGAATGGAAAGTTCATATACCTAAAACTTAGGCAAACTCATTGTTAAAATGCTTAGGCAACATTATTTTTAATAATTTCATATACCTAAAAATATATAACATATAGAATTACATGGTCATGAAAGTAAAAAAAATACAACAAAACATAAAGTCCCATACTACTTACCAAATGAGAAATGCCAAAATCGCATACTACTTACCAAATAAGTAATTCTAAAAGAAATACAACATTTTCATGTTTTAAATAATGTATAAGATGTGTTGGCTCGATGGGCCCTGGCCCAAGTTCAACATTAAGCAACCAAGAAAATCCCTACACTACTGACCCTTTCAGCATCAATTTGTAGAGGGCAGATTGAAGTCTCACCTGAAGCAGTATGGGGGGATGCATGAACCAAGTTTCCGCACCCTGAGATAGTCGTAATTTCGGTTTTATACCCTTACTCCTATCTTCGAACATATCGATAAGCCTTCAGGGCTTATCAATGTACTTCCTCTTCTGTCTTTCAGAACCTTCGCGAAGATACCCAATTTCCTTCGCGCAACCCTATACGATGATTCAGGCACTTACGTGCCTCTATAACTAGGTTACTGACTTGGTTCCCAAATTATCTTAGGAATTAGCCAAATTTACCATACAATTAAGATTATCCTCACGTAAACATATATTATTACTTGCGTTCATGCAACAGATGGAAGCATATATTTTCGCGCATCAACTTAACATAATCACAACATTTATAACAGAAGTAAAATAACGCTAAACAGATGGAAAGTACACAGTAAGTTTAGAACACTTCTCTTTATTGATGATTCATATTTTCAATACAAACTCTAACCACTCTGCGCACACAACTGCAGGGGTCTGCGCACTCATCTGCGGACTTCTACCCTAGGCCTCTGCACACTTAGCTGAAGAGCCTCTTCCTCCGCTAAGACTCTCGCTCTTAGCTCTCACAAACCCATTACAACAATGAATCCTCACTACTGAACTGCCTTAGACTCTCTAAGACTCTCCTTTTTATATAATCCCATGGTTTGCGGACCAAGGGCGGATCTCCAAAACTGACACAACCTATCTAGACAAAGGGTGTAGAAGCCTTTTTAACTTTATGTACCTTCAAGCTACGACCATAAAATGCGGAGACTTTACATTATTCATACAAAATTCGGGCCTTCTGCCCCAAAACTTGGGTTTGTAACCCCAAAATTGACCCCCAGGGGACCTGTTCCCAACAGGCCCCCAACACAAACATGGTGACTCGCCCTCGAGTCACTCGGCTGGCACGGAGATCTTGTCACAAAGACCTCCCAACTCGACTTGGACAACTGCTACCTCGGCAGCACACTGTGTTGCCCCCTACTTCATCTCTTCGACCAACATCTCTGTTAATAGCCCTGCATTATCATCCTGTAGCTTTTGCTGAGTCTCCTGCAGACTAGCCAACTTGCCTTCAATGGTGGTCGTGATCGCGTAGGCCTCATCAAACCAAGGCTTCAAGTGAGCCTTCAGCATGACTTCCTTGTGCTAAGCTGCGTCTACATGTCCTTTCAATGCCTTGGCCTCCTGCAACTTCGCTAGTCTCTGCATGATGGCGATAGTGCGCGCTATCGCTTTAACCTTGTCGTAGCATTGTTGTAGTTCCTGTGCTTCTGTCTCTAGCCTCTGCACATTGGGATCTTATTGTAGGCTGGTGAGTAGCTCGAGTGACTATTCAAAAAGGGTCGTGTAGTTCGTCACTGCACTCGCTACTGTTGCGATCACATCTGTCATGGCAGTCACGCACTGCAGCAGAGTCGAAGGTTGGGCCTTCAATTGTAACTCTACAACTTTGAGGTTTAGCTCCAGCTGAACCTTTGCTAACTCTGTGCATGCATCGCGCACTCCCGCAACGAGTTTCCAAACGCGCACATCTACTGGCTCAACCTCCGGAATGGCTAGCTCTGGGACAGTTCGGCACGCCTCATCCACAACCTTGATTATTCATTGATTCTTATCTGTCAGGTCTGTCACAAGCTGAACAACGGAGTCTCTTTTCACATCCAACTGATCATTGTTGACCTTTTGCACATCGATCACCTATAAAGCGCACTGTTCGCGGGCCTGAAGTTCCACAATTACTCCATCATGTAGAAGATGAAGCGCCTCGCTAGGAAGCACGGCAAGTTAAGTCCCACTCCCTTGAGGGCACTAACAGCAGGCATGTTAGCTTCGGTCGTCGTCATTAATGCTCCATCTGGCATCACTATGGCTCGGGGGTCTCGTGTGCACAGCATCCCTACAACTTCTAAGGTGCCAAAGGCCAAACTAGTGGTCGTCGCACTGGTCTGAGTCTGTGACGCATAGATCTGTAGCTCCCGCAGACTCGTTTGAATGACCCCCAACACCTGTTGCTGCTGCTGCTCGAACTATTGCAGCATTTCTGCGGTGGCATCCTGCACTGCATCCCCTATATCATTCAGATCCCCTTCTGTCAGGGTGATTGGATCTAGAGACGTCTTGTTAGCCTTGGAATTCTTTCATGGCCCTACCTTTTCTAGTCCTTGGGTGTGTTTGATACGGAACAGAGTCATCTTCGGGTCTGCTCCTCCCTATTCGGTTTATTCGTCCTCTCCTTCCTCTATCTTTGGTGAAGGCAACTTCCGACCTCCATCAGCGTTGCACTCCTCTTCTTCTGCCTGCCCACTTGACTGTTGTGCGACAGCGTGCTCTGCCTTAGCCTTTTCGTCAACCTCTGTTTTCCTCTTCACAACCGGTTGTTCCATCTTTAGATTGCCTCTTCCTTCTTGCGTTGTGCAGCGGACTTTCTCGATCCCGCAATCAAGTTGGAGGTAGTGCGCCACTCTGTCGGCCAACGGTCAAGGATCATGTTGATCACGTCATATGTTGCTAAATAGGGCAAGTCATACCACTTCTGTGTAGGGTCCTTTCATGCCCATATTGAGACGTGGTGGAAGTCGGCCTTTAATTCCACGTACTCCTGCAATATGTCAAAATTAGTAGGCGATAACTGCGGCTTGCTGTTGATGGCCATATGCACGTTCATCTCCATTAAGGTCCAAAAGGTCTTGCTATCTTTTATCCTCTAAGGATCCTTAGTCACCCACAGTGAAGCGTACTTCGCTGCCTCTGGTAGGTTCGACGCAACCAGAGGAAATTGACTGTCTTCGGGTAGCTCCCATGCTACCAGCACTATGGACAACAAGAGCCATGCATAGTGAAATGTCTTGCTGAGATCCTGTGCCTCGCAGCAGTTTGCAAGGAACTCACCACAGAGGTAGCGCACCCAATTAAATTGAACTCCCTCCACGCATTGGGCCACCAAAGCTACGACTGGTGTCAGCACTTCGTTTGCGCGACACTTCCACATGACCTTCCCTGCTAAGAATTGCGTTGCCAATTTGACCGCAGGGTCACAGATGCTTGAAATGGTGTAACCGTGTGACTTCTTTACCTACTTAAACTTTTCCTTCATGGCCTCCGCGAGGGCATGCTCACCAGCCTTCCCACCAAACGCCATTACCGGATTTTCCCCTATGTACGGCAGCTGCGTGATCCTATGGATCAACATATCAGTGATGGGTATTGGCTCCTCTAGCCACAAACACCCATCGTGTACCAAGCACAACAGCTGCTTGATTACCACCATTGTGATGGGCACGCGGTTCTAATGCGGCACCCATAGTAGGTTGAGCAGTCTTGCCTTATCCACACCTCTCAGCCACTTACGCGGCTCCAACGCAGTTACTCCAGTGGTTTTGTGGAATACGCGGTGCATGAGTTGGTCCATTGCTAAATGAGGAAACCGCTCTATGTCCACTAAATCCCAGTCTTCTAATTTCAAAAGGGGGACACCCCCCAAGCGCGTTCCTTTGAACACAATTTGGTCCGGCAAGAGGGGTGTGTGTAGGGTGACCTTACTTTCATCAATGTTTTTGGGCACCTTGGTCTTTCCCCTACGCGGAGGAACATACTCATACAACTTAGTAATGGGGTTAGACCCCTCAATTTCAACATCTTTCGTTTCCACCCCAACATCCTTATCATCATGGGGATATCCTTAATCTCTTCTTCTTCCGGCTCCAGGTTAATCATCTTGCCCTTTTCCTGTGTGGTGGGTTTTTTCTGGGAGATGTGTGCACCGGCTGCGGTGGCACAGCGTGCTTGCCCTTCTTGTTCTTGGGACCCTCCTTGGTCGAGGTAGGCCTTGGTCTAGGCAACCGTGGCGACTTTGGTACTTCAGTTGGGATCTCTGTAGGCATAACCTCCGGGACAACTCCTTCTGCTGCCATAGCAACCTCTGGAACAGCTCCCTCGGCTGTCATTGATTCAACATCCATGGCTGTTGTTCTTAGAATAATATCATGGGTGATTTTTCAGATAATTTCCAGAAATCAATCGAACACTGGGCAATCAAGTAGGTCTTCGAAAAATGCACAGTTTATGCACAACACACAGCACAACTCACAATTTCTCAATATGCAAAGTTTTTCCCGTTGGGCGACCATATGTAATTTATAGGCTATTTTGAATTCAAATCTGACCGTTCCCCCCAAAATTGATTCACTAATGCTAGATTGGCGGCAGATTTTCAAAGATCTTTCCCATAAACTCTGACTTAAATGTCGTCCCCCCGTTCCATTTGGCCATTTTTTCATCATCAAATCATGAACAATGACTTTAACGGTCACTTTCTAGCTGCTCTGCATGGTTTCTCCCCTGGTAGCGCAACTCCCTATGCATTGTTATGGACTATGTGACACTCCATTATTTTGCGCAGTTCTCTCCTCGCGCAGCTCTCCAACCCAGGCAGTGTAGTTTATAGTCCCGTGCCTCTTTTCAACTGCCTAGAGCGCTAAGACTGTGCTTCCCTCATATAGTCACCTATCTAGATCACTGGTGTATGGCTTCAATTGGTTTCCAATCACCTTCCCTGGGAAGGGTTCTCCATTGAATTTAACTAGCTAAACTTCTCCACCATCGGTAATCTCCTTAATGACGTATGGCCCTAGCCAGTACATCCAAAATTTCTCTCGCAATTTATCAACTTTACTGTCATATAACAAGACTAGATCATTTACCTTGAAGGTGTGTAGTTTGATGTGCCGATTGTGCCATGCCTTTTCACACTCCTTTTGAACTTGTTGATGAAATCCAGCTAGAAATTGGTCCTCCTCAAGCTCCACTAGCTGCACGAGCCTCTCTTTCAGGGCTCCGCAATCTGCCATTCCTGTGAGTGCCACTATGCGCATACCAACTACAATATTTTCCATTGGCATCACAACTTCTACACCATACACGAGTCTAAAAGGCGTTTGCCCAGTCATCTTCTTGCAAGTCGTTTTGTAGGCCCATAGCACCATGGGTACGTACACATCCCAATCATTTCTCTGAGCATTGCAGACCTTCGTCAGTGCATTTTCCAATATCTTATTGAATTCTTCCACCGTCCCATTGGCCTGCGGATGATAAGGTGTAATTTTTTGATGATACACCTTAAATTCTTGTGTCAACGCGCTAATTGTTTATTTAAAAAGTGTATACCACGATCGCTTATCAAGATCTTTGGACAGGCAAATCTTGTCAATATGTATTCAAAAATAAACTTTACTGTTGTCGTGCCTGTACAGTCCTTCACAGGCTGCGCCTCTGCCCACCTGGTCAAGTACTCAGTCACAGTGATGATGTACTGTGAACCTGTCTTCTTTCCTTGAGGTTGAATCAGACTCACAAAGTCAATCGCCCATTTCTCGAATGGTTGTAACGTCACCTGCGACATCGAAAGAAGTTCATCTTTCCGCGATGGCCTCCCACTCCTTTGACATGCATCACATGCCCTACAATATGTTTTCGCATCCTTATGCAAGGTTGGTCACCACAACCCAACACATAGAACCTTCTACGCTACTACTTTCCCTACATAATGTCCTCTTGCAGCTCCTCCATGAGCCCCCGCGAGAATGCTGCTCCATTCAAAGTCAGGTACATAACATCGCAATATTTCATCTAACCCCATTTTGTACAAGTTTCATACAATGCTGAAGAAGTCTGCTATGCGCACCACTAACTCTTTCTTCGGCTGGCTTGTATACCCTTCTGGAGCACTTCATGTCGTTAGGAAATGTATGGTATCTTCAAAGTGACTGTCCATGATGCGCACTACAAAGAGTTGCGCGTTAGGCAGCCCCTCCTCCAAATTGGTAGGTTCCTCTCCCGTTTCAATGCGTGATAGATGATCAGGTTCTGCGTTCAGTCGTCTTGGCTTCACAATAACTTCAAAGTCATACTCTTGGAACAACAACAACCATCTACAGATATTCTCCCCAACACAGGCTTATTGACCTGATATTTCAATGCAGAATGATCCGTATACATCTTAAAATGTCCACCCAACAAATAGTGCCTGAACGTTTGCAGTGTGTACACCATGGCTAGTCCTTCATGCTCTATAGTGGAATAGTTCTTCTCAGCCTTGGACAATTTCCTGCTTGCGAATGCTATAAGATGGTCCAATTACCCCCTCGCCAGCGTGTGTTAGCATACCCCCCAGTGCAATACATGAGGCGTCCATGTGCACAGGAAATTCCTTTTTCCAGTATGGGAAGACTAGGATGGGCGCAGTGACCATTTTCTCTTTCAGCACATCCAAGATCTTCTGGAATTCATCATTCCAACAGAACGTAGCATCATTTTCCAACAATTTATCCATGGCCGCGGTGATCTGGGCATAGCTCTTGATGAACTTCCTATAGTATCCGGTATGCCCTAGAGTTGCGAGTAGTTGTTTCACATTCCTTAGCGCCTCCAAGTTGATTATCACCGCGATCTTCGCAGGGTCTACCATCAATCCTTGTATGCATACCACATGACCCAACAAGATCCCAAAAGGGACACAAAATAAACACTTCTTTAGATTGAGCGCGATCTAGTATCTCTGACATGTATCTAGCATCAAGCGTAGACTTGCCACATGGTGCTTGACTAATCCAAACACTGTCCAATCGTCAAAGTATACCTCTAGAAACTTATGAATGAAGTCCTTGAATGTTGTAATGACTACGTGCAAAAATATTGTCGGTGCATTCTTTAGCCCAAAAGGCATTACAGTGTACTGGAAACATCCCCATTTAGTCATGAAGGTCATCTTGCTTCTATCCTCAAGTGTGATTTTGATCTAATGGTACCCAAAGAACCCATAAGTGAAAGAGTATGTTTCTTGGCCATCTACATTATCCAGGATCTCATCAGTGAACGGGGTCGGGAAAGGATCATGCACACAAGCATCATTCAGCTTCTGGAGATCCACGCATATCCTTATTTCTTATTTCTGTTTATTTTCCTGAACCACTATTGGGCTTACCCAATTAGATTCTTCCACTTGTTCAATAATTCTTGCCACGAGCATATTATCTAACTTAGCGTGGACCCTTTCCTTATACTTCGGATTAAGGCAGTAAGGTCTTTGTTTTACAGGTTTCACGTCCGGTTTTAAGGTGATCTTCATGACACCTAGGTCTCCTATTATCCCCTTTTAAATCAGAAATCTTTGTGGAAAACAAATCCTGATATTCGCGGAGGAGCTCAACGACCTTGTCTACTATCGCATCATCCCAATAGTCCCCAATCTTTGCAAATTTTGGTTCCGCCTCTGTGCTAATGTTGACTTGTCTAGTTTTCATTAGCGTGGTTATGTCCATTTCATATTGCCCTATCTTCTCGGTGTCTCATCTCAAGCCCGATTCTTGCCTTGTGCTTGCCAATCTTCCTGACTACAGGCGGTTCACCAGTAGCGCCATCCTTACCAACGCACCGATTGATCAGTTCTTGCAGGTCATTAACAGCCTTAATATCACGGAGCAGTGTCATGCAGGTCTCCAAGAATGTGGTAATCATGATGAGTCCATTTCTTCAACTAGTTTCTCTTGACTTGCTCAGGTAGAGGCCTTAGCGAAGCTTTTCTTTGCTTCCATAAATGTTTCTTTTGCGCACCCCAAATCAAACACTGTTGGGCATGGGATCCCCCCAAGGCAAGTTTTGGGGTTTAAAGCCCAAGTTTTGACTAAGTCAATTATAAAGACTCCATGATTTGTGGGCGCGGAGCGCAAATTTGTAATAAAGTCATAGGGTCGTTTGCCCTCGTATTTGTAATATAATGTCAGTTTGAGAGATCTACTCATGGTCCGTGGACCATGGGATTGTATAAATAGAGCGAGGCTCTAAGTGTAAAGATATGGAAAAGAGATGGAATGATGATCACGGAATAGAAGCATAGTAGATTATCCGAAGCGTAAAGTCTAGTTTTGGGTCATAGAGTAGGAGAAGGCTCTGCAGCTGAATGCGCAAAGGCCTAGTAGTCCACAGCTGAGTGCACGGACCCCTGCAGCTAAGTGCACATGGCAGGTTGAGTCTGTAACTGTTGGAAACATTAATAAAGAGAAGTTTTACCATATTTCTGTGTATCTTTTCCTATTTTATGCATTGAAGTATATTGGGTATGAATGACAAGTTTACTGTTTATTTACTTCACGAACTTATGTAAATGTGATGAGTAAGCAAATATAATATAAGGTATCGGTTGTAAGAAGATAACTAAGAACCACGGTGTGACTTGAGGGAAATAGTGCAGATTGTTGCTCTAACAATGTGAAAGCCCCATAGCCCTTGGTTAGGGTTGCACAAGGCCCCACAGGTCAGGGAAGTGCGCGAAGTAACATGCATGAAGGTATTCGCAGTTGGACTAAATCAACCCCTCAGACATCTCAAGGGTGCAAAAATATGGTTCCAGTATCCCCCCATACTTTTTCGAATGAGACCTCAGTCCGCGCTCTGCGAACTGTTGCCGAAAGGGCCAGTGGTATAGGGATTTGTTTGGCTAATTAAATCCGAACCTGGGTTAGGCCCCAACAAGCCAACAAATGGTTCCGTTGTCGGGACCAGAATCTGCATAGAGATGTCCGATGTCATATCATTGGAATCCAACTAAGAAAGAAATTGAAGGGTGGTTGGACAAGAGAATTCATGAGTTCGCGGCGCAGGAGAATAGGAATCCACAATTATCAAAATAAGAGTGGTTAGACTGCTACCTGTACACAGAGATCTACGAAATTTTCTTCGCATCTTTCCCTATTGAGCTGTACGAGTGGATCGCAAAGTTAGTAGATAGCCAAGAAAGGTGTAATATCGACAGTCCTACTGTGTTGACCCCAGAGTTGGTGCGCAGATTGGAAGCATCGGAGGATAATATCACGCGCGTTGTTGATCACTGGCTCGATCAAATTATAGGAGGATTCATTATTGAGTTCGCGGTAGATACTTCAGTCAGCTATAGCGAGGCGAAGCGACACTTCTTCAGAGGGCCGCATGGTAAGTACGTTAAGTCTCTGAACTCTTGGATTAAAATTCTATTATGTAACAAGCGGATTACGCGAATACATTGATGTTTGGGGCTACGCAAAGTCGAAGAATTTACAGAAACGAAAGTAGTGCAAAACTAGAAACTAGCCCCTTGATTTCACCTCTGTGAGGGAACGAGGAGGAGCTCACAAAGGTCTCACCAAGAAGTGCGATCAATTTGATAAGGCAGAGGATTCCGCGCATACCACCCCTACCCACACCACCACTAGTTTCACTACCTTCACACCCATCTTTTCCGTACCACCTCCGCCACCACCTGGAAGCAATATGGCAAGCATGATAAAGTGGTTGGTGTTTAAGGGAGTAGGAAATGAAGATCTGGACCAGTTTTGGTTCGTGATAAGAGATGTATGGGAAGCACATGGAGTTATAGATGACAATATAAAGAAAATGACGTTGGTCAACGCTCTGCAGGATCGCACGCTGACCTGGTATATTAAGCATTCCAATGCGGGGATCCCAGATATCCAAATTGCGCTGAACAGAGAATTTAGCAGGTTGAATTCAGAGGTGTAGTCGATCATTGGTTTCAAGGAGATCACGATGCTACCAGGCGAGACACCCTGGGAATTAGATCAAAGACTGAAGTGCATAATTCGCGAAGCTATTATGACTTTGACAGATGGAAAACACTGCGAATGGTTTGTAGCATCGCTAATGTTGCATTTATTGAACGCACTGTCACAACAAAGGTTAACGACTCAGGAAGAGGCCTTGGAGATCGCGATGAGGCTGCATGAGACTCTGATATAGGATCCTAACCTAGGAGTTCAACAGATCCACATGCAGTTGAAAATCTTATGCCTTGAAATGCAGACTCTAAAATAGGGTAGGACAGCTCGCCCGAAAGTACCCGAAGAGGTATGGTGTGTTAAGTGTAAAGGTCAGGGTCATGACAAGGACCACTGCCCAGTGTTTGTGAATTACCTCGTGAGAGGAGGACCAGTGCCGTTAAGACCAGAGGCACAAGCAGGACCTAGTGCGCCGTTTGCTTTGTGGTGCGAGATTTTTCAAATAGAAGGAAAGTATGCTACGAACAAGTGCCATTTGTTGTAGAAGTACACGCAGAATTCGCAACAATTGTTCTGTAATTTTTGTAGATCGGTTGGACACGATGAGTGAACCTGTAGAAGCTATGAGCTAATGATGGATAGGACTACCACCTTCAGAGTTTAGGCTGAAACACGTCCCCTTGACTAGAATGCAGGAGTGGCACGAACCAGATTTCTTGGGCGCAGACGAAGCTGAGGTGGGGGAGGATCTGGAAGAGGTCGCAGACAACTAATATGTTACAATTACTGCGGGCCATGACATTATGCCCGTGGTTGTACGAATCCTACGTGTCCATCATGTCTGTATTGTACCTTGTTTGATCATGAGATGGAGGATTGTCCCACACTTATAGCAAGGCTGCACGATAAGGGAGCGCTCCAACCTCCCCTGACTCAGAACCTGCAAATGATGAGGTTTGAGCCGCGCAGACCCTAACGTGAACATTGTGCTCCGAAATGGAATTACAATAGGGGATGATAAAGGCAAGCAACCGGAAGATAGTACTTGGGCTTGCAAGGCTCCGATGAAAGAACCAGAGTTTGATTTGGATCACACTAAGGAAACCTTCATGGAAGCTAGGAAGAGCTTCGCTGATGCCTGCACTTCAGGAAGAAAGGACAGACCAGAGCCAGAAATTGACCCATCAATGCTCATGGCATTCCTAGAAACGTGCATGAAGCTACTACGCGACAGCAAGACTGTAAAGGGATTGCAAGAACTCATAAATAGATGCGATGGGACCGCGCCATGAGAACCGCATGTAGTTCGGAAGATTGGAAAGCATGCGACGAAGACGGGAATAGAAATGAGATTGACTACACAGATTGGAGAAAATGAGATGGCCTAAGTGATTTTAGATTTAGGATCGGACGTGAATGTTCTGCCAAAGAAGACATGGGAGCGCATGGGAAGGCCTACGCTACAATGGTCTCTTATCCAGCTGTGAATGGTGAACCAACAAAAGATCATACCTCTGGGGAGATTGCAGGGAATCACTGTGGATATTGAAGGAGCAAGTGTGCTAGCAAACTTTGAAGTGATAGAGATTGTTGATGACAAC
Organism: Pinus tabuliformis; assembly: GCA_031772625.1. NCBI lineage: Eukaryota > Viridiplantae > Streptophyta > Pinopsida > Pinales > Pinaceae > Pinus > Pinus tabuliformis. The sequence goes on from CM062813.1 coordinate 728,737,655, forward strand.
AATCCCTACCCCATGCTATTAGGAATAGATTGGGCCACTAACATGAATGAGGTGATAAATCTGAAGAATCGCAAGATGATTTTTCAGAAAAAGTCTTTGCGTGTAGTCGTACCTTTGGACCTCTTTAAGCCCCGAAAATCTGGTCTACAACAAGGGGGATAGCCACCCGGTCCGAACCTTGGTTAGCAGCTCATTTTCCGTTTGGTATAGTGGGTCCAACTGGGGATATGGGACCAGTTTCCCAATTTATGTGTGTGTGTGAAGGATTGATATTTCTCTTTCTAAAAGTTCCTAAATGAGATGCTCTAATTCTAACTCTAATCTAATAACATGCAAATTGTATTCTAATAAGCAGAAATATCTAAGTCTACACTAACCCGAGGTGTAATCCTTCTGTTATGCGATCTAAAATTATTTTAGATAACAATTGGTAATAAAGATCATTCAACTATTATGAGAAAAGAATTCAATAAAGATGAACCACTACATATAAAAAGTTAGATGAAACAGTTGCGAGAAACATATCTAAGCTATTTATACATTAAGCACAAATAAATAGCTATCACCGTACAAAAGTGTCAAATGATAACTCAAGCATTCACACATCAATATATAAACAACTAAACATGAATATAACTTTAACACAAAGGCAGAAATAGTTAAGAGATAGAAGTACCATTTATAACTAGTCCTACTCATGAGCTTCAAGTGATAATGATTTATCTCTTCTTAATCCAACATCCACTAAGAGTACAGAAGTGCAACATCAGTAGCAGATATTAAATGCAGATATCAATAAATCATGTTCCTTTCATTCATCAAAACCTCCTCAGAGGGTACAAAAGTGCATGTTTTGGGGATAAGTTTTTGACAAATTTCAGGACCCTTCTCTAAATGCATGAGAAGGGTTTAAATACTACTAACTAAATCTAAAAATAACTTATTACAAAAATGTAGGATGCGGTTTAAATGGTCGTCCTCACTTTGGGCAAAAATAAAACTAAATTAAAACTAAAACTAATTCTAAAATTAAAATTACTAACTATTTCGGACTCTGCTCCCTGAAGTCGCACACGTGCAGCATCTGTTTGAGAAGAGTCGACTGGCCGACTTCCGATTTTAGCTGTGCTGCGAAAACAAAATCGGCAAGAGTTGGCGCCATCTTTTCAGCAGAATTGATGATACACTTGAGAATCATCCACTGGCTGTAGTTGTTGTGCCCTTGGTAAATACCCTTTTGAAGATATTTTTGACAAAACCACTGTTTTAGGATTCAAGTTTTACTTTTTAACTCTATCGTTGCTTTCTTACAAATTTTTGGGCTTATAGGTGACTGAGCAATTAGAATCTTTCCTTTTCGAGAAGTTTTTCTTAGCGAAACTGCCTCCGTTTCTTGATCCGGGCTTCCTTGATGCGTTTTTACCTTTTGCGCATTTTCTTATAGCGCGTATAAATCTCAAAATTTGTGAAAATAATGATTCCATAAGCTCTTGACCTTGAGTCTTAAACTGTCTGTTTCTGATATCAACACTGCCCAGTATCCATTTAACCATGTTTGTATATGGAAGAATTTTGGGCCTCACTGCTATTCGGTGTAAGAATGAACAAGCCAGTTCTCTAAGGGATGCTTCGGAGGAACTATGTGGGCCAGGAGTAGCCTCGACCTCCATTACTTTGGAATTCTCTTCCTCAAGTAGATTGTACATGCCTTCCCAGGTAGCAATACCAGCATCTCAGTTGCAGGCGGTGTCTGTATACAAGGGCACCATTTCCTTCTCTTCAGAGCTCAGGGCTTTGCCTTTCTTTCCCATAGTATCCTGTGTACTGCTTTGTATTGTTCTTTGTACTTCGTTCCTGCAATTTACAAATGAGGTGAGAATAATGATATGGAAAAGGTGACGGGAAAGATTTAAATGCGGAAGACATATAAAATACACCACCTTACGTGAAATGATTTTTTGATCAGCACGAAACCCTATTCCATTAATTACTGGCAACTAACTCATTAATTGGCATTAAAGCACATAACCAGGTCTTGGTTTATGGAAAATACTTTTTCAAACCACGAGCCCGCAAGATCTGCGATGAAGCGATTTCCTTCGCAATATCGCAGATCTCAACATCGCAGAATCACGCCATCGCTTGCTTGCTATATCACAAACTCACTTTATCGCATTGTCACATAATCGTTCTATCACATTGCCGCTTTTCTTGCAATATCACATAATTACTCTATCGCAATATCGCAAAATCACAATATCGTAGGAACGTGATGTATGACAATTGTCGTTAATCTGTTTTCTGTGAAATTCGATTTGCGATATGCACCATCGCATATCGGCAATTTAAAGTTTTTCTCAATGTAACTGGTCTTTGATGGATGCGATGCGATATATGTCCGTTGTCCCATATCGCGATCTCACAATCTTAGAATTCGGCTTGCAAGAAGGTATCCATGATCCTTTCGCGATGCGATATTTCCTGAGGAATAATCCTACATTATCATAAAACTTAGGCTTTTTTAATTTTTAAGGGTATTATCCTAAGCTTATGACGGTAAGTTTTATTGAAAAAGGAAATATAAGCACTAATTGTTTTTTTTAAATTTTGACTAAGGGTCCCCACTTATTTAGTATTATTAATAACACTAAATAAGAAGGGGGTTGTTGCTGGCCACAACAATTGGCGATTCTCTTGGATGAACCAATTATCTCTGCTTTTCTTTTGAATTTTCTAAACTTCCAAAACAGAAAATTTTCCAGAAAATTAAACTTTATTATAGAAAGACAAAGTACATTATGCTTTTACCTATCAATGATATTTTGTTTCTTCTATTTTCAAGTTTGATTATTTACTCCCTCAAGCTAGTCCTTGTATCTACATTAATCATTACTTGGTTTATACTGATAAAAATAAAGCCTTCTCTGAAATCAGTTTTGAATATGGTCATTTGTTGTAGGTAGAGCCTCTGCTGCCAGCAAGAGTTTATAGCCTCGAGAGGGTTACTTGTTACCCAACAATGATCCTGTATCCTACTTAAAGAAATTTACAATTTTCAAAGAGAAATCCATATCCACACTTATTGCTTTCATTTTTTTTTATCCTTAAAGAACAATGTCTTGGTTTGGTAGCCAATTTATGACATAGTCATTCACTGATTTATAACTTCGCTGAACAAGCTGGCTCGTGATGAGACCCCTTGTCTTTTGATTGCAACAATCTTGAGTCATTGCCCTGTTGTGGTATGCAGTATTGGCAAAGTCAGCAAGCTATAACATCTATGATCATGATAAGTCAGCTCGTGATGAGACCTCTTACTCTTTAAGTTAAAGTGTATCATTGGATCATTCCTTGAACGTTGAAGTTTCCTAAGTGGGGAGGAAATCATTATTTCCTTAAGATGGCTCTGGACGACAATAATAGAGTTTTTGGAAAGAGCTTTTCTACAGAGAATCTTCATTCTGTTATTGATACCTTTTATTGGACTGATATAAAACAATTCCTTACTAAAAGTCGTTTTTTGTCAAAGTTTATACAGTTGAAACTAGTATCATTTCTAGGCCTAGAGTCTTTAACTATATCTTTCAATAATAATGATCAATTTCCTAAAAGAATTCTATTTATACAAGTGAAAAAACAAAATCTAAAAGAGAATTTGTCTTTTTCATAAATCTCAAATGTAACCATTTACAACCGGTTTTATTATGAAATTAGAACAACTAGTCTACAAAATAGAAGAATGATCTCCTATGGAAAATATTTTTTGAGGATCTGTCCGTTAACCGGTAAAGAATCTCTTTTTCCCGTTAAATCCTGTAACATAAAAGAAGACGGACCTATGACTTCTATGATTTGAAAAGGTCCAAGCCACATTGTTTGAAATTTTGTATGTTTCCCTTTTTCCTCATGAGCCTTGCCCCATTTTAAAACTAGACCTCCCATCTGAAAATCTTTTCTGGATATCATGTTGGAATCAAAAGAGGATTTTACTAATGCTTGATGATGAGTGTCAGTTATCTTGGCCTATTCTCGTTGTTCTTCTAACTTAATTATTTCCAGTTGCCTTAGTTGTAAGGAAGAAGTTGGTGCTTCATCGATATATTGAACTAAGGCTAAAGAGGGAATTGCCAAATGAGTTGGAAGAACCACTTCTTTCCCATAAACTAAATTGAAGGGGGAAGTGTCGATGGAAGCTTTCTGAGTTATCCGGTCTGCCCATAAAGCATATATTAAAGCCTTATGCCAATTTTTATGATTTTGGTCAATGGTTCGCTTAATGATCCTGATTAAGTTCTTATTTGTAGATTCAGCTAATCCGTTCCCCTATGGGTAATAATTGGCAGAGTATTTAAGCTTGAAACCCCTTTTGAGTGCAAATTCAATCATTGCATTACCAGAAAAATATGATGCATTATCAAACATTAAAGCAAAAGGCAACCCAAACCTGGTGATTATGAACTGACCTATGAACTCGATGATATTTTCAGCATTAGTCGTCATGAGTGGAACTGCTTCTACCCATTTAGTAAAATAATATGTTGTTGTAAGGATATAGCTATGCTGTTTTGAAGAGTGAGGAACGATCTCACCTATTATGTCAAATCCCCACTGATCGAAAGGCTGATCAATGTTAACTGGTTGCAGCGGCAATGATGGTTTCTTTTGTCTCCTAGCAACGGTTTGACAGACTTGACATTTCCTCACATAGTTATGTGAGTCTTTGAATAATGTGGGCCAGTAATAGCCTGTGCGTAAGATTTTATAAGCAGTAGCGTCTCCAGCGTAGTGTCTGCCTGCTGGCCCATCGTGGAGTTCCTGCAAGAATTTTTCAGCTTCAGATTTCTCAAGACATCTAAGGAGAACAGAATCATAATTTATTTTAAAAAGAACATCATCCACGAGCTGATATTGTTTGGCTTTTAAACTTAGAGCTCTTTTCTTAGTATGATCGAGGTTTGAAGGGGCATATCCATTCTTTAGATAATAAATAATATCAGCATATAATGACTCAACATCTTTTAGGCTTACCTCGTACATTTGTATCTCTGCAGATGGAATTTCGGACATCAGTGATGCTCTGGCCAACATTTTGCAAAAGCCTTGACCTTTTACAATACTTGCTAGTTTGAAGTCTACATCATATTCCTGTAAGGCAGTAACCCAATTGGCTCTTTTCTCACCCACATCTTTCTGTACTAGAAGATTTCTTACCGCTGGAAATGGTACTATGATTTTACTATGTGTTTTGAGTAAAAAAGGTATGAAATATTTAATTGCTTTGAAAACAGCATAAGCTTGTTTCTCCACATCTGAATAATTCAACTCAGCTCCTTGTAAATTGGAACTGAAAAAAGAAATTGGGACTTCTGCTTTTGCTTGATTTGCTTGAGTGAGTATCGCAGCATATGATTTATCAAAGGAAAATGTATACAAAACAAAAGGGTCGGAAAAATTTGGAGTTGCTAAGGATGGAGCATTAATAATTGCTTGTTTGATTAGATTGAATGCCTCATTTTCATATTGGCCCCATTTAAAGTTTGAGTTCTTTTTAATCATTGCTTGTAAATGAGACACAATTCTTGAAAAGTCTGGAACAAATCTCTTTACAAAGTTAATCTGGCCAAGAAAAGATTGCATGGCTTTCTTGTTATGAGAAAGAGGGACTACGGAATTCTCGGGATGTACCAACACTTGATTGTATCCTGAGAATCCATCCAAGAATGACATCTATTCTGAGCCCGCGACCGCCTACAGTATTTGTTCCATGGGAGGCAAAGGAAAATTGTCCTTTTGGCAGGCTTTGTTAAGATTTCGAAAGTCAATGCAGATTCTAGTGTCTCCGTTTTTATTTCTAACAGGGACCATATTGGAAACCCATTTGGAATGTTGAACGGGAAAAATTATTTTGGCTTTCAATAACTTATTAAGTTCATATTTGATCTGGTTTTCTAGATTGGGATGGATCTTTCTCAAATTTTTTTGGACAGGTTTTTCATTGTCGATCATTGGAATAGTGTGTTGGACGATGGATGTGTCGTACATTTTGAGTTCATCATAATTCCAAGCAAAGACACTTTTGTGTTGTCTTAAGAGATGAATATACGCTAATTTTTCTTTAGGAGCTAGACCAAGGCCTAGATTGATATTCTGTGGTTTGGTATCAGTTCCTAGATTTACTAATTCATAATTCAAAGTTGAACTTTGGAGTTTTGAATTGGTAGATATTTTAAACTAATTTTTCAAATCATAATAATCTTCTAACTTGACTACTGACTTAGGTATGGCATTTTTAATGCTATCCTATTGCAATTGTTGATCATGTTGGTCTTCATCAATTATTTGATTGGTATAGGATCCTTCAGATGTGAGGAAACTCACGATATCAAGATCGTCATTGAAAATCCTCCAATTGGTAATGTTATCAGGAATAGATGGTCTAAAAATTAATTCAATTGAAAATCGATCAGGGCTAAAATCTTCTGAAGGGATGAGATTAGAAGCTACGTTAGCTAAGAGATCTGCACTAGCATTGTGGAGTCTGGGAATTGATGAAATATTAAATGCTATAAAGTGTTCAGTCAGATCTTGAACTAAAGATTGGTAATGTTTTAAATGACCTGATAAACAATGTATAGTATTACGTACCTGTCTGATTACAATTTCAGAATCTCCGAAAAATTGAAGGTATTTGACGTCTAATCCGACTGCTTTGTATAACCCTTGTACTAAGGCTTCGTATTCTGCGGTATTGTTGGTGCAATCAAATTTGAGTTTGCAAGTTAGCATAGTTTTATCTCCCTCTAGGCTTATTAACATGCATCCTGCTCTTGCTCCTTCGTTAGACTTAAAATGGTCAAAAAATAATTTCCAAAATAAATATTTGTTTACAGGACTATCTATAAAATTAATACATCTAGAACTATCTGTTTGAGAGAAATTTTCTACTTGAGATAAAACAGAATTTTATAAGTAAGGTGAAGTATGAGCATTAAAATTTCCTAGGAAAGAATCTACTGAGTAGTTGCCAATGATGTTAGAACTATATGCTACTGGTTCATTTTCTCCCTCCAACTCCATTTCTATGTATTTTTGATGTCTTTCCCGCTCAACTTTTATTTGATTTGGTTTACCATTGTAATGGAGCCACATGTGCGACTAGTCAGTTGCAAAATACCCGTGAAGTTTTTCTGACTAATATCTGCTAAGAATTAAGCCATAAAATTCCGGAATATCAGCAACTAAAAATGTCGATTACTTGACATACCTTTGGGTTGGATGATAGCCTTATGGTAACAGGATTTAATTCACCAATCACTTCGACTTGCGATCAATCTAGTTGAACTATGCGCACAACGGATTTTTGGGTTTGAACGTTCAATATTGACTTTGGTAAGATATTCGATGAAGCTCCAGAATCCACTAAGCAATTATGCAATTTTTTATTGAAAATTTCATAAGTAAGAAGAAACGGGGGAGTAGGAGATCTCGATCTTCCTCCATTTAAAGCGATATCATTTGGATCAATTTTATTCATCGCATTAGTTGGAGGTCTTCCCATGTCATGGGAAGCTTGAGAGATTACAGCGGCCGGTAAAGGTGCAACTGGTACAGCATGTAATTCTTTCAAAAGTACCTTTTGCTGGTGTTTTAATTTGCTCAATTCGTAAAAAGTGATATTGGCCCTAGTCTTTTTCATGGCTTCTATGATATTATACTCCATTTCATCTGAAACGATCAACGTTTTAAATGTAGTTGATGGATATGTTTGGACTGGGCTAGTTTGAGTCGCTTTAGGTGACGTTTTCTTGACTGTGACTTTATCCTTAGTCATCGAGCTTTTGGCTTAGGTGTAGGTTGAGGAGGATCAAGTTGATTTCTATTGCGAGTACTAACCGGGAATGCCTCTTGATCTTCTTCATCTGGGAGGATGAAATCCCACATACCTTGTAACTCTACAACTTCTTCTTCATTGGTATGTTCTTCAGTAGTGATTTCCTCTTCTTCTTCTTCGGATTCAGCACTTGTAATAGCGTGAGGGGGTTTGGAATTAGTCGAAGGGTTTCTTTTAAAAGGTCTGTATGGGTTCTAAATCAAATGGATCTTTGGATTGTTTTTTCTTGGGATCTTCCTTGAAAGAAACCTTCTTGGATTTCCATTCTTCTATCGCGTTTTTCTTTTCTAGGGCCATAATACGTTTCTATACTACTATTGCTTTTGCTTCTTTCATATTTTCAACTAAAGTTGTTTTGTTAGCCCTATTAACAAAGATTGCTATGTTTGATGGTAAAGCAGTGATGTACCATTCACTTCGCACTTCTTCACTAGGCTGGGAAGCAGCAGGAATTTTATTTAAGATTTTATTGAAACGTAAATTGAAATCTTTGATAGGTTATTTTGACTCGGCCCTAAGGTTAGACAGGTCGTTTATAAGTGTCGTCGTGGACCTGTCATCACCGAACTTGGTCAGGAATTGTTCTTGGAAAATTTCCCAACTAGTAATAGATCTAGACAGTAATGAGAAATACCATGATCGGGTTGTTCCTTGCAGAGTATAAGGAAAAAGTCGAACAACAACATCTTCATTGGTTACTCCATTGAGATTTATGGATAGCATAAAGTTATTTATATGTTCTTCCGGTAGCATGCCTGCCTCAAGATTAAACTTAGGCAGCCATTTTTCAGGATGGGCCGGTAACTGACTTAAGGGTGCCGGCATTAAGACTGCCCTTGGGTTATTCCATGGATATTGGGCCATCGCTGAACTACTAACAGAGGAAAGTGTAGAAGATGATCCCTGCGGTTGAGAAGATGAGGATATTACGACTCCAGATAATTGAGAAGGAGTTGTGGGAATTGTAGTGGACTGATGGACAATGATCTGAAGTGGAGGAGTGGATGGTTGACTTCGCGGTGAAGAGGTTGAGATGGATGATGATCAAAGAGTCTCGCTATCGGACCCTTTAGGAGACTTCCTTGCTCTCTTTCTTGTAGGTAAAGGTAACTCGGTTGGCTGAACACCAAAATTTTCACTTTTTAATATGGTAAAAGGATGAGCAGGGTTATATTGCAAAATCACGTTGCCTTGATATTTATCAGATTTATGAGGACATATAGAAAATCGCTGAAGTTTGTGAATCAAAGATTCAACTTCAGGAGGTTCAATAGTAGATTGTTCTGAAATGTCAGGGTTCGTAGCAGCGGTTGTTGCTCCAGCGACTTCTGGCTCTGGATTTAAAGATTCTAAATGCAATGGAGAAGTCGGGGGAGACGGTGAGGGCGATTTACTCTTAGAATGGTATTTAGATTTAGACTTGCTTGCCATTCACAGTTCGAGCCCCTCCTTCTAGCGCCAAATATGTTGAAGCCTCTAAAATCAGGTCTACAACAAGGGGGATACCCACCCGGTCCGGACCTTGGTTAGCAGCTCCTTTTCTGTTTGGTATAGTGGGTCCGACTGGGGATATGGGACCAGTTTCCCAATTTATGTGTGTGTCTGAGAAGAATTAATATTTCTCTTTCTAAAAGTTCCTAAATGAGATGCTCTAATTCTAACTCTAATTTAATAACATGCAAATTATATTTTAATAAGCAGAAATATCTAAGTCTACACTAACCCGGGTGTAATCCTTTTGCTATGTGATCTAAAATGATTTCTGATAACAATTGGTAATAAATATCATTCAACTGTTATGAGAAAATAATTCAATAAAGATGAACCACTTCATATAAAAAGTTAGACGAAACAGTTGTGAGAAACATATCGCATAATAAGCTATTCATACATTAAGCACAAATAGATAGCTATCACCGTACAAAAGTGCCAAATGATAACTCAAGCATTCACACATCAATATATAAACAACTAAACATGAATATCACTTTAACACAAAGGCAAAAATAGTTAAGAGATAGAAGTACCATTTATAACTAGTCCTACTCATGAGCTTCAAGTGATAATGATTTATCTCTTCTTAATCCAACATCCACTAAGAGTAAAGAAGTGCAACATCAGTGGCAGATATTAAATGCAGATATGAATAAATCTTGTTCCTTTCATTCATCTAAACCTCCTCAAAGGGTACAAAAGTCATGTTCTGGGGATAAGTTTTTGACAAATTTCAGGACCCTTCTTTAAATGCATGAGAAGGGTGTAAATACTACTAACTAAATCTAAAACTAACTTATTACAAAAATGTAGGATGCGGTTTAAATGTCCGTCCTCACTTTGGGCAAAAATAAAACTAAAACTGAATCTCAAATTAAAATTACTAACTATTTCTGAATCTACTCCCTAAATTCGCACGCGTGCAGCATCTGTTTGAGAAGAGTCGATTGGTCGACTTCCGATTTTAGCTATGCTACGAAAACAAAATCGGCAAGAGCTGGCGCAATCTTTGCGATAGAATTGATGATACATTTGAGAGTCATCCACTAGCTGTAGTTGTTGTGCCCTTGGTAAATACCCTTTCAAAGATATTTCTGACAAATACCACTGGTTTAGGATTCAAGTTTTACTTTTTAACTCTATCGTTGCTTTCTTACAAATTTTTGGGCTTATAGGTGACTGAGCAATTAGAAGCTTTCCTTTTCGAGAAGTTCTGCTCAGCGATGGTGCTAGGAAAACTACGTCCATTTTTTGATCCGGGCTTCCTTGATGTGGTTTTACCTTTTGCGCCTTTTCTTCTAGCGGGTATAAAGCTCAAAATTTGTGAAATAATGATTCCGCAAGCTCTTGACCTTGAGTCTTAAACTGCCTGTTTCTGATATCAACACTATCCAATATCCATTTAACCATGTTTGTATATGGAAGAATTTTGGGTCTCACCGCTATTCGGTGTAAGAATGAACAAGCCAGTTCTGTAAGGGATGCTTCAGAGGAACTATGTGAGCTAACAGTAGCCTTGACCTCCATTACTCCGGGATTCTCTTCCTCAAGTAGATTGTACATGCCTTCCTAGGTAGCAATACCAGCGTCTCGATTGCAGGTGGTGTCTGTATACAAGGGCGTTATTTCCTTCTCTTCAGAGCTCGAGGCTTTGCCTTTCTTTCCCATAGTATCCTGCGTACTGCTTTGTATTGTTCTCTGTACTTCGTTCCTGCAATTTACAAATGAAGTGAGAATAATGATATGGAAAAGGTGACGGGAAAGCTTTAAGTGCGAAAGACATATAAAATACAGCACCTTACGTGAAATGATTTTTTGATAAGCACGAAACCCTATTCCATTAATAACTGGAAACTAACTCATTAATTGACATTAAAGCGCATAATCAAGTCTTGGTTTATGGAAAATACTTTTTCGAACCACGAGCCCGCAAGATTTTCAATGAAGCGATTTGCGATTTGCTTCGCAATGTCGCAGAATCACGACATCGCTTGCTTGCTATATCGCAAACTCACTTTATCGCATTGTCGCATAATCGTTCTATCGCATTGCCGCTTTTCCCCAATATCGCATAATTGCTCTATCACAATATCGCAAAATCGCAATATCGCAGGAATGTGACGTATGACAATTGTTGTTAATCTGTTTTCTGCGAAATGCGATTTGCGATATGCGCCTTCGCATATCGGCAATTTAAAGTTTTTCTCAATGTAAGCGGTCTTTGATGGATGCAATGCGATATATGTCTGTTGTCCCATATCGCGATCTCGCAGTCTTAGAATTCGGCTTGCAAGGAGGTATCCATGATCCTTTCGCGATGCGATATTTCCTAAGGAATAATCCTACTTTATCATGAAACTTAGGCTTTTTTAATTTTTTAAGGGTATTCTCCTAAGCTTATGACGGTAAGTTTTATTGAAAAAGGAAATATAGGCACTAATTGATTTTTTTTAATTTTGACTAAGGGTCCCCACTTATTTAGTATTAGTAATAACACTAAATAAGAAGGGGGGTTCTTGCTGGCCACAACAATTGGTGATTCAATTGGAAGAACCAGTTATCTCTACTATTCTTTTGAATTTTCTAAACCTCCAAAACAGAAAATTTTCCAGAAAATTAAACTTTGTTATAGAAGGACAAAATACATTATTCTTTTACCTATCAATGATATTTTGTTTCTTCTATTTTCAGCTTTGATTATTTACTCCCTCAAGCTAATCCTTGTATCTACATCAGTCATTACTTGGTTTATACTAATAAAAATAAAGCCTTCTCTGAAATCAGTTTTGAATATGCTCATTTGTCGTAGGTAGAGCCTCTGCTGCCAGCAAGCATTTATAGCCTCAACAGGGTTACGTATTACCCAACAATGATCCTGTATCCTACTTAGAGAAATTTATAATTTTCAAAGAGAAATCCATATCCACACTTATTGCTTTCATTTTCTTTTTTATCCTTAAAGAACAATGTCTTGGTTTGGTAGCCAATTTATGACATAGTCATTCACTGATTTATAACTTTGCTAAACAAGCTGGCTCGTGATGAGACCCCTTATCTTCTGATTGCAACAATCTTGAGTCATTGACCTATTGTGGTATGCAGTATTGGCAAAGTCAGCAAGCTATAACATCTATGATCATGATAAGTCGGCTCATGATGAGACCTCTTACTCTTTAAGTTAAAGTGTATCATTGGATCATTCCCTGAACATTGAAGTTTCCTAAGTGGGGAGGAAATCATTGTTTCCTTAACATGGCTCTGGACGACAATAATAGAGTTTTTTGGAAAGATTTTCTACAGAGAATCTTCGTTTTGTTATTGATACCTTTTGTTGGACTGATATAAAACAATTCCTTACTAAAATGCGTTTTTTTGTCCAAGTTTATATAGTTGAAACTAGTACCATTTCTAGGCCTAGAGTCTTTAACTGTATCTTTCAATAATAATGATCAATTTCCTAAAAGAATTCTATTTATACAAGTGAAAAAACAAAATCTAAAAGAGAATTTGTGTCTTTTTCATAAATCTCAAATGTAACCGTTTACAACCGGTTTTATTATGAAATTAAAACAACTACTCTACAAAATAGAAGAATGATCTCCTATGGAAAATATTTTTTGAGGATCTGTCCGTTAACAAGTAAAGAATATCTTTTTCCCGTTAAATCCTGTAACATAAAAGTAGACGGACCTATGACTTCTATGATTTGAAAAAAGTCAAGCCACATTCTTTGAAATTTTGTATGTTTCCCTTTTTCCTCATGAGCCTTGTCCCATTTTAAAACTAGATCTCCCATCTGAAAATCTTTTCTGGATATCATGTTGGAATCAAAATAGGCTTTTACTAAGGCTTGATGATGAGCATGAGTTATCTTAGCCTGTTCTCGTTGTTCTTCTAACTTAATTATTTCTAGCTACCTTAGTTGTAAGGAAGAAGTTGGTGCTTCATCGATATATTGAACTAAGGCTAAATAGGGAATTGCCAAATGAGTTGGAAGAACCACTTATTTCCCATAAACTAAATTGAAGGGGGAAGTGCCGATGGAGGCTTTCTGAGTTATCCGGTTTGCCCATAAAGCATATATTAAAGCCTTATGCCAATTTTTATGATTTTGGTCAATGGTTCGCTTAATGATCCTGATTAAGTTTTTATTTGTAGATTCAGCTAATCCGTTCCCCTGTGGGTAATAATTGGCAGAGTATTTAAGCTTGAAACCATTTTGAGTGCAAATCCGGTCATTGCATTACTAGAAAAATATGATGCATTATCAAACATTAAAGCAGAAGGCAACCCAAACCTGGTGATTATGAACTGATCTATGAACTCGATGATATTTTCAGCATTAGCCGTCTTGAGTGGAACTGCTTCTACCCATTTAGTAAAGTAATCTGCTGTTGTAAGGATATATCTATGCTATTTAGAAGAGTGAGGAACGATCTCACCTATTATGTCCAATCCCCACTGATCGAAAGGCTGATCAATGTTAACTGGTTGCAGCGGCAATGATGGTTTCTTTTGTCTCCCAACAGCGGTTTGACAGACTTGACATTTCCTCAAGTAGTTATGTGAGTCTTTGAATAATGTGGGCCAGTAATAGCCTGTGCGTAAGATTTTATGAGCAGTAGAGTCTCCAGTGTAGTGTCCGCCTGCTGGCCCATCGTGGAGTTCCTGCAAGAATTTTTCAGCTTCAGATTTCTCAAGACATCTAAGGAGAACAAAATCATAATTTATTTTAAAAAGAACATCATCCACGAGCTGATATTGTTTGGCTTTTAACCTTAGAGCTCTTTTCTTTTGATCGAGGTTTGAAGGGGCATATCCATTCTTTAGATAATAAATAATATCAGCGTATAATGACTCAACATCGTTTAGGCTTACCTCGTACATTTGTATCTCTGCAGATGGAATTTCAGACATCAATGATGCTCCGGCCAACATTTTGCAAAAGCCTTGACCTTTTACAATACTTGCTGGTTTGATTTCTACGTCATATTCCTGTAAGGGAGTAACCCAATTGACTCTTTTCTCACCCACATCTTTCTGTACTAGAATATTTCTTACCGCTAGAAATGGTACTATGATTTTAGTATGTGTTTTGAGTAAAAAAGGTCTGAAATATTTAATTGCTTTGAAAACAGCATAAGCTTGTTTCTCCACATCTGAATAATTCAACTCAGCCCCTTGTAAATTGGAACTGAAAAAATCAATTGGGACTTCTGCCTTTGCTTGATTTTCTTGAGTGAGTATCGCAACATATGATTTATTAGAGGCAAATGTATACAAAACAAAAGGATCGGAAAAATTTGGAGTTGCTAAAGATGGAGCATTAATAATTGCTTGTTTGATTAGATTGAATGTCTCATGTTCATTTTGGCCCCATTTTAAGTTTGAGTTCTTTTTAATCATTGCTTGTAAAGGAGACACAATTCTTGAAAAAGTTGAAACAAATCTCTTTACAAAGTTAATCTGGCCAAGAAAAGATTGCATGGCTTTCTTGTTGTGAGGAAGAGGGACTGCGGAATCTCCTTGATTCTGTCAGTATCAATGTGAATCCCAAATTTTGACACTGTGAATCCAAGAAGTTTTCCTTCACTTAATGCGAAAAAGGACTTTTTCGGATTAAGTGAAATTCCATACCTGTGACAACGTTAGAAGATTTGTTTGAAATCTCTAAGATGATTGCTTCGTTCCTTGGAATATACAGTTATATCATCCAAATAGATTACCACTGATTTATTAACTAACCCTTTGAATGCGATGTCCATAGCTCTCTGAAATGTGACACCCACATTAATCAGACCAAATGGCATATTTTGATATGCGTATGTGCCCCATTTAGTTCTAAATGTGGTTTTTAATTGGTCATCAGGATGTACCAACACTTGATTGTATCTTGAGAATCCATCAAAGAATGACATCAATTCTGAGCTCGCGACCGCCTGCAGTATTTATTCCATGGGAAGCAAAGGAAAAGTGTTTTTTTGGCAAGCTTTGTTAAGATTTCGAAAGTCAATGTAGATTGTAATGTCTCCGTTTTTATTTCTAACAGGGACCATATTGGAAACCCATTTGGAATGTCAAATGGGAAAAATTATTTTGGTTTTCAATAACTTATTAAGTTCAGATTTGATTTGGTTTTCTAGATTAGGATGGATCTTTCTCAACTTTTGTTGGACAGGTTTTTCATTGTCGATCATTGGAATAGTATGTTGGATGATGGATGTGTCATACATTTTGAGTTCATCATAATTCCAAGCAAAGACACTTTTGTGTTGTCTTAAGAGACGAATATACACTAATTTTTCTTCAGGAGCTAGACAAAAATTATGGACGAGATGATCCGCGCACGCATTTGTCCAGGTGGGTACATGCATATGGTAAACAACCCGCGTGGATGCACATGGAATTCGTGTTCCGGAACATGGTTAATAAGCAGGGGTTGGCGAGGAAATTGTGCAAACGGTCCCTCCAGTTTGGACGACGAACTGTGGAAAGAATGAGTGTGTAGAAGGTTACCCACGTAGAAGCCTTTAACGAAGTGTGTGAAGTATTGAACAGGGTATATAATGCACAATTAAGTGATTGGGACCTGTGCGTACCAGCAGTTCTATGGGTCTATAGGACAACGTGAAAGAAACTGATGGGGCAGATGCCTTCTAGGGTGGCCTATGGAGCAACCAATATGTCTAGTCTGTGCATAGCAGTGCCAGTAGATATGATAGTTTGCAGAGCCTTGGAAGAAGGAATAGCACAGTTGAATGAAGAAGAATGCTTGGGAACTGAGGAAGAGATCCGATAAGGTGCTCTTAGGCTCCAAGAACTCATGTAAGAAAGGGTGCGGCTAAGGGAGAAAAGCGCTCTGGTAGAAGCAGGAGTCAAGAAGCTTGAGAAAGAAATAAAGAAGGATTTTCTCAATAAGAAAATTAGGGTGATAAAACAGGGTGAGCATGACTACGGTGACAAAATTGGGGACTACCACCGAGATATGATCAGCTTGATACCTTGGATTGGACCATATATTACTAAAATGATCGCTCATGGTGGCGTGATGCAGATGGTAAAGTTCGCAACACAGACAATAAAAATAAAAGGCGAATTTTTTCCAGGAAAAGTGATGGATGACTAGTTGAAACCCTATACAGGGGGCGCAACCACCTGACTAGCCATGGGAAGCACAGTGTTAACACTCCAAGCAGTTGAAAGGAGGTGTGGGACTATAAACTACTAAGCCCGAGAGTTGCGTGATGTCGGGGTTGCGCGCAAGAGCAAAGTGTCACAAGGTTCACGACGATGGTCTCAGAACAACGCGTAAAAGAGATACAGCAAGTAGCCACTCAGTGCGTTGTCGTCCTTGCAGTCGTCTGAGTAGAGTTTGGAGGTCTCCAAGCGAAGATCTTTGCACCGAAATAAATACTCGAGGGCGAGTCACGATGTTTGTGTTAGGAACCTGTTGGGCGTGGTATCCCCCCAAAACAAGTTTTGGGGCTTAAAGCCCAAGTTTTGACTAAGTCCATTATAAAGACTCCGCAACTTGTGGGCTTAGAGCGCAAAGTTATAATAAAGTCATAGGGTTTTCCGCCCTCATAATTGTAATGTAATGTCAGTTTGAGAGATTAATCCATGGTCCGCAGACCATGGAATTCTACAAATAGAGCGAGGCTCTAAGTGTAAAGATATGGAAAAAGGATGGAATGATGATCAAAGAAT
The DNA here is from genome assembly GCA_031772625.1 of Pinus tabuliformis. NCBI lineage: Eukaryota > Viridiplantae > Streptophyta > Pinopsida > Pinales > Pinaceae > Pinus > Pinus tabuliformis. Next base: position 728,754,747 of record CM062813.1, read on the forward strand.
AGAAGCATAGCAGAGTATCTAAAGTGTAAAGTCTAGTTTTGGGTCGTAGACTAGGAGAAGGCTCTGTAGCTGAGTGCACCGAGGCCAAGTAGTCCGCAGCTGAGTGCGCAGACCCTTGCAGCTGAGTGCACATGGTAGGTTTAGGGTGTAACCGTTGAAAGCATTAGTAAATAGGAGTTTTACCATATTTCTATGTATCTTTTCTTGTTTTATGCATTGAAGTATATAGGGTATGAATTGCAAGTTTATTTTTTATTTACTGTGCGAACTTATATAAATGTGTTGAGTAAGCGAATATAAGGTATATACTATAAGAAGATAAGTAAGATCTATGGTGTGACTTGGGGGAAATAGTGCAGATCGCTGCTCCAGCAACGGATAAGCCACACAACCCCTGGTTAGGGCTGAGTGAAGGTGAATATAACAGGGCGCGAAGGCCCTGCAGGTCAGGGAAGTGTGCGAAGGTATTCACAGTTGGACTAAATCAACCCCTCAGACATCTCAAGGGTGTGGAAATCTGGTTCCAGCATCCCTCCATACTGCTTCGGGTGAGACCTCAGTCTGCACTCCACGGACTGTTGTCGAAAGGGCCAGTAGTACAGGGATTTGTTTGGCTAATTAACTCCGAACCTGGGTTAGGATCCAACAAGCCAACAAATCCAGTCTCTTTTTCTCGTGCTTTGCGTACCCGTTCGCCTTGTGATGGCTGTTTTCCTTTATCCTCCCCAGTCGTAGTTCTGCTTTGTAGCATAATGCTTACCTTAGGATCTTCCTTGTGAGGCTCAGCCCTCATCATCTCTAGGTTCTACATCGACTGCGGAGGGTGCGCCCCCTTCTCGCGAATCTTATCCAATAATATTAGGCAATCCTCAGTCGCATTGTTAAACTGAGTACCGTAGCGGCATGAAAATCTCGTCAAATTCAGACAGTCTCTCACGTAGTGTCCTGGGCCTTCACAATTGTAGAAAATCATCTCTCCTTGCCCTCTACGAGGCCCTCCTCCACCTCGACCTCGGCCGCGCCCCTGATACTTACCTCACATTCCCCCAATGCCTTGGTTCGGAGGCCGCATCTTTGGCTACACCTTATATGTAGGTGTTCTATCCATCATTAATTCATAACTACGACAATTACACTCATCACGACCTACTGATTGACATAAATTGCAAAAGAGCTGTTGTGGTGTTTGTACAAATTTCTACAGCAAATGGCAATTATCGGTCGCATGTTTCTCAGCCACCTCGCATATAGCACACCATAGCGCGGACTCTATACTTGGCCTTGCTGCAGCCTCTGGCCGTAGAGGCATTGGTCCTCCTACTGCAACATAGTTCGCGAAGACTGGGCAGTGATCCTTGTCATGCCCTTGACCTTTGAATTTTGGGCACCAAACTTCTTTGCGCGCCTCTGTCCGAGCTATTCTGTCCTTCTTCAGACTTTGCATTTCCAGACAGAGGTTTTGCAACTGTGCATGAATCTGTTGAAACCCCAGATTAGCATCCTACATTGGTGTCTCACGCAGCCTTATCGCAATTTCCATAGCTTCTGCCTGGGTCCCAATCTTCTGTTGTGATAACGCAACCCTTAGGTGCGGCAGGAGCGAGGCCACAAACCATTCACGGTGTTGCCCATCAGTGAGGTTCATGTTCACTTCATGGATCATACACTTCAATCTTTGATCCAAACCCGAGGGTGTATCCCCCAGCTTCATCATGATCTCCTTGAATCCCACAATCGATTGTGCTTGAGACTTAGGTCTACCGAATTCTCTATTCAACGTGGCCTGAATTATTTATTCAGTGCAGCCTATATATCTGCCAATTCGGAAGTTGGGTTATCAATACTGTACTTAATGTATCATGTTAGTGCATGGTTCTGGAAAACACTAACCAGCGTGGCTTTCTTCATCTGGTTGTCCGTGATACCCTGAGCTTGCCATACAGTCTTTGCGGTGAACCAAAACTGGTTTGTATTTTTATTTCCTACGCCCTTGAATATAGGTAACCTTACGGAGTTCGCCATGTTAAACAATGGTGGAGGTGGGAGTGTGTGGGTGATGGGGTGAGAGGTGGGGGTGAGGATGGAGGTGGTGTGGATGGATGGGACAAGGATGCGGGTGGCGTAGGTATTTGTGGGAACCCTTGTCTTATCAAATGAACAACGCTCAGTGGAGAAGACTGCACTGCTCTTTCGTTGTCACTCAAAAGAGGCCCGATTAGTGGGCTATACTCACGACCTTTTCTTTTTTCGTTCCTGAAAAACTTTCCGCTTCGCGTAGCTCCAAACATCAAAGTAGTCGAATGACCCGCTATTCACATAAGAGTATATTAACCCAAGTATTTGGTGACTTCAAATACTTACCTCGCAGTCCTTTAAATAAGCGAAGCTCTGATTCTTTGTAACTGATAGAGGTATTGGCCGCAAACTCTATCACAAATCCTCTTATGATGTGGTCGAGCCAATGGTCAACAGCGCACACGATCTTATCTTCAGAAGCTTCCAATCTCCTTACTAACTTCGGAATCCAAATAATCGGATTGTCAAGCCTCCACCTTCCTTAGCCGTCTGCCAACTTTGCAATCCACTCGTATAACTCAATCGGGAAAGGAAAAAAGAATATTTCGTGTATTTCTGTGTACATGTATCTATTCAGTCATTGCTCTTTCATCAATTGCGGATTCTTGTTTTCTTGCGCTGTGAATTCATGGATCTTTCTATCCAACTAGTTTTCGATCTCTTTCTTAGTTGGATTCCAATGATACAACATCACACATCTTGTTATGCAGATCCCGGTCACAGCAGCGGAACCATTTGTTGGCTTGATAGGCCCTAACCCAGGTTCAGTGTTAAGCAGCCAAGAAAATCTCTATACCACTGGCCCTTTTGGCATCAATTCGCGGAGCGCGGACTGAAGTCTCATCCGAAGCAGTATGGGGGGATGCAGGAACCAAGTTTCCACACCCTGAGATAGTTGTGATGAAGGTTTTATACCCTTAATCTTATCTTCGTTCAGATCCTCTTTCGTCTTTCAAAACCTCGAGGAAGGTACCCGATTGCCCTTCACGCAACCCTATACGATGATTCAGGAACTTACGCACCTCTGTAACTAGGTTACTGACTTGGTTCCCAAATTATCTTAGGTATTAGCCAACTTTACCATACAATTAAGATTATCCTCGTGTAAACATATATTATTACTTGCTTTCATGCAACAGATGGGAACATATTTCCGCGCATCAACTTAACATGATATCTAAAACTTAACATTCAACATAGCATAATCACAACATTTATAACAAAAACAAAATAAAGCTAAACAGATGGAAAGTACATAGTAAGTTCAGAACAATTCTCTTTATTGATGATTCAAATTTTCAATACAGACTTTAACCGCCATGCGGCCATAGCTACAGGGATTCGCGCACTCAGCTGCGGACTTCTACCCTATGCCTTTGCGCACTCAGCTGCAGAGTCTCTTCCTCCGCTAAGACTCTCGCTCTTAGCTCTCAAAAACCATTACATCAACGATTCCTCACCACTGAACTGCCTTAGACTCTCTAAGACTCTCCCTTTTATACAATCCCATGGTCTATGGACCAAGGGCAGATCTCCAAAACCGACACAATCTATATAGACTAAGGGCGGAAAACCTTTTTTGACTTTAGGTATCTTCGTGTTCCGCGACCACAAAATGCAGAAATTTTACATTCTGCATACAAAATTTAGGCCTTCTGCTCCAAAATTGACTCAGGGTACCTGTTCCCATTAAAATGACTAATAATCTATCAAAGTTAATATTTAGAATTGACCTCCTAGTGGTGTAGGGTAACCTTGTTAGCGGTTGCAATCCCCAAATTAACTTTAAATAATCATGAAACAATAATTTGGCGTTAGATGTTTGGTCAAAGTGATTATATGGATAGCATATCTATTTCAGCCTCTCGATGTGGCTTTGCAGAATGTTTGAAATAAACTAAATAACAATTTGGATTTCATTTAAATAGAATATTCATAGTCGTATAACACCATAAACTACTGAGATTAATTTCTCTCTTCATCTTTTCCGTTACTCAGCGAATAATAAAATAAAAATTCGAATTAAATTTCGGTTCATTTCAATTGTTTGACCAGTAGCATAAGGATGCAGTGTTTGTTTCCAGTCGTTTCAATTAGTTGACACGTGGCATCAAGATGCGCCCCCTTCGTTTCTGCCCTACAAGGTAAAGTGGCATCGGTTTGTGGCCATTTATTTATGCCATGTAAGATTAATTCGAATTGGCTGCTGCAAAGTTATGAACATGCAAAATGTTACCGCAGCTCCCAAGAATACGAACGTGAAACTAAATACATAATTTTCGACGTTGAGGATATTTAGGTACCTTCACTCCTATAGTTAAAGTCGTGGAGAGTCCCCCAGGCTTACTGTCTTACCCTAACAAATTAAAAGTCAATTAAAATAGTAAATTAAAATGAATTTAGTTAAAAAACATTTTGATTTAATTAAATTTATTGAAAGCATTTGATAGGACCATTAGACTGATATTCCATTCCACATACACAAGGCTTGGACTGTTACGGCACTGTAGAAGGTTCATCACAACTCTAAAAGCGATACGTTATCGACTTGGAGCGAATATGCTTCTGTGTTGGGTTTGGAATATCTTAAATTGTTACTACTTCCACATTAAAATTGCCTTAGCATATAAGGTCTTGGTATGTGTCACGATTAACTGGTTGAAAGCGAGATTGTCAGTGCAAATATGTCTGGAAGTTTAGCTGTGAAATAGAAGCAGTTCATGTAATTTAATCAACGTAGCTATTTAGTTTTTAAAAAGAGTTTTGATTGTATAAATTTACTATGCTTATATTTATCGTGTAATCAGACTTACTTGTTATGCTCACTATGGATATTTTGGAATAAGAACTTTAAAATTGTAATTTAATTAGGGTGGCCGTGTATAGTTTGAAATAAGAATTTTAGAATGTTAAGTTAATTATTTATTCGAAATAAATATTTTGAAATATTAATAAATAAATAAATTTTATTTAATTAATAAATTTAATTGATAAATATTTTGAAATATTTTTATATAATATAAAAAATGTAATAATTTGAAAAAACTTTAATTTATTGTGAACATTACAACTTACAATTCTATATTTATGTCTATTTTAAAATAAGGTATTTTAATTTAGTATTTGAAATAAATAAACTTAATTTAATTAATGCATATTTTAAAATGTGTTTTTTATTATATAGAAAAAATTAATACCGTAAAAAAACTTTAGTTATATTTTGAATATTACAAATTACCATTCTATATTATGTATGTCTATTATATAATAGGATATTTAGATCATTATACTCAATTTAATATTTAATAAATTTAATTTAGTTAATAAATATTTTGAAGTGGTCTAAAGTGAATCATGGTAGATGGTACTCCAGTATTTTCAGAAAATTACTGAGGAAACCTTGGAAAATAGATACCAGTTTACAGAAAAATTCACTCAATACATTCCTAAACTGGTCACCAGAGAAGATAATTTCAATCTCAATAGACCAGTAACAGTGGAAGAAATTGAGGAACCCGTGAAAGAGATGCAAAATTGAAAAGCACTAGGCCCGAATGGCTTTAATGTGGAAATTTTCAAAGCTTGTTGGAGGATAGTGAAACAGGACATCCTGGAGGTAGTGGAAGACTCTCGAAGCTTTAAGACAGTCTTAAAGGCGCTCAATGAATCTTTCATTGCCTTAATCCCCAAACAGTAGAAGGCCACCTCTCCAGACAGATTTCAACCTATAGCATTATGCAATGTGATCTACAAAATTATATCCAAAGTCATTGCCAACCGTCTCAAACCTCTCCTCCCAACCCTAGTATCAGAGGAACAAACAGGTTATGTGGAAGGAAGACAAATTCTAGATAATATAATTCAAGCACATGAAACAGTTCATTCACTCATAACCAACAAACAGGCAGGAATGATAATGCAGCTGGACATAGCAAAGGTCTATGACAAGCTTAGTTGGTCGTACATAAGAGCAATTTTAAAAGCCTGTGGCTTTGATCACAATTGAATTAAATAGGTTATGGTGCTAGTTACCACAGCCAGTTGTTCAATTCTTCTCAATGGCACTCTTTCCAAAACCTTCAAGCCTTCTAGAGGTATTAGGCAAGGAGATCCTCTTTCTCCTTTCCTCTTCATTCTAATGATGGAAGGGTTAGGAAGAGCTACCGGAGCTGCTAAGGAGGAAGGGAGAATTCAGGGTTTGAGACTCACTCAGGGTGGGGACACGATAACACGTCAGCAATTTATAGATGACACTATGATTCAAGGTACACCCACTGTTAAGGAAGCCAAAGCATTCAAACATATTTTGAGTGAGTTTGTTAAGGCACCAGACACTAAGGTAAGTCTAACTAAATCAAAGATCTTCTTTTTCAATACTGATATTTCAATTCAAAGAAATCTTTCCAAAATTATGGGCTTTCAAAGGGAGTCACTGCCTGTGAAGTACCTAGGAGTTCCTCTCACTAACAAACTGCTTCACAAGGATATCTGGGAGCTTGTCCTTAATAAGATAAAAGATAAGATCAACAAATGGACAAACAGAGCACTAAATCTAGTAGGGAGACTTGTTCTCACTAAGGTTGTCCTCCAAAGCATCCCTATCTATATGCTATCTGCCATTCCAGCACCAGCCGGTATAATGACTGATATAAGAAATATTCAAAGAGACTTTCTCTAGGGGAAAGGAGAAGAAAAGAAGAAATGGACCCTGGTGGCATGGGACAGAGTATGCAAACCTAAGTCCCATGGAGGCTTGGGTCTTCATGACCCAGGAATTCTAAATAGAGTTCTTGGCGCCAAAATCTGTTGGAGATGGCTGAAAGAAATTCAAGCCCCTTGGGAAAAACTCTGGAAGCACAAATATGCTAGTGAATGGCAAGAGGATAATCTAATCAAAATGATAGGACAAGTAAAAGGTTCTGCAATTTGGAATATGGCATGGGAGAATAGGGCCCTAGTCCAAAACCATAGTTTTTGGGAGATCAGAAATGGGAACCTGGCTTGGTTCTAGGAGGACAATAGGAAGCAGGAGGACAATCTCCGAAGAGAAGAATTAGCAAGCATTCACACCGATACCATCAACAAAGGACTAAGGTGGGTAAGTGACTATTGGGACCCAGCAAGGAATGATAAGAAATGGAGAACTTGGAAACTTCCAAATTACAGTGGAATGGGCATGTTGCATACTCAAGCTGCAGCCCTTCAAGGTATTTTAGACAAGAGACAAGTCTTGTACTCAAACTTGAATGATAAACTAATATGGGGAAAGGACAAGACATGTCTCTTCAACCTTAAGGAAGCCAAAAGAATAGAAGCATGGCTAAACCTTCCAAACACTGATAAGACGTGGAAAGAAATCTGGGAAAATCCTCACTGGATGAAAGTAAAATTGTTCAAGTGGCTAGCTTAACAGGGCAAGATTCTAACATGGGATAACCTAAGAAAAAGAGGCTTTAATGGCCCCTCAAGATGTCATTTATGTAAACAACAAGAAGAAACTACAAATCATCTACTGAATAGATGCACTTTCACCACAATACTGTGGAATTGGGTTGGAAAAGTCTTTGAGTAGACAGACATAAATGTTGATGATATCACTACTACGTTAAAGAATTGGTGGAAAATTTTCTCGGACAATGAGATCATTAACTCCGCCTAGATGCTCACCCCGGGATTCATAATCTGGAATGTCTGGAAGGAGCGCAACAACAGGATTTTCAAGGAGAAAACGAGTCCGGTGAGCAACATCCTTAAGCTAATCCTTAAACAACTAAAAGAGACTATTGATCCAGGTGGATATTGGTGGCCACCTGCCAAGTCCACCTGGACCCCCACCATTGTCTTTCTCAGCATTTTCAGTTTCCTTAATTGTAGCACAACTTACTATTTTTAGCAGTTTTTCGGGTCCTGAACTTCCGGAGCCGTTTTGAGGCCCTAAACGACATTTTTTGGGGAATCCGGGGGCAACAATGATAGTGCTCGGATAGATCTTTCTAATGAGCTATTGTACGCGTCAAACGGAGATCATATGCCAAAGTTACGACCCCGGGAAGTTGATGTACCAACTTACCCCCAAACGGGGCCCACAGTTTGGCGTTTCATCTCCTAGGGTTAGGTTTTGGAATGTTAAGGGTTTTCCATTGTTTCTCAACAATAAATAGGCCTTCGAGCCTCATTGTAACACAGTTCAGAGGCATGTAGCCATCACATCTCTTCTCAGAGATAAGCTACCATCGCCCTAGCTGGTTTATTTCCATTTCTGGTTGTAAGCATATTTCAGTATTTTCCATTAATGAAATGAAGTATTATTTCCGCTACATCTTTATATGGTTATCTCTGTAATTTGTTGCGTTCTTGTTTAAATCCGGATCAACTATTCATATCCTGGGAGATGCAACCACTAACAAACCCATCGGTCGAAGGGAGGCTAGAATTTTGGCGAAGTTAGAGCTCAAGGTTCATCCCCCTCAAGGTTCTATGCAGATTAACAGGAAGACCTTAACAGACAATTCTTCTTAGCAACCCCCTTCTCATGGTTTTTTAAAATTCAACATAGACGGGGCTTCAAATGGGAATCCGGGAGAAGCTGGTTATGGAGGGGTCTTGAGAGATGAGGAAGGAAACATACAAATCATCTTCCACAATTATCTAGGAGTAGCAACCAACAATATGGCGGAGCTCATGGCGATGGAATCATTCCTGGAAACACTGCTCAACCACAACATTCACAATGTCATCATTGAAGCTGACTCAGAGCTAGTCATCAACTCAGTGAAGAGGATGAATGCTGGCACTACTCCAGAGAAAATCTCAGAACACTGGTAGCTTCTGCAAGTCTACCAACGAATTCGAGTGCACCTACGAAGGCTGAGAACTCTTAGGTTGGTGCATTTTCGCAGCGAAGCCAACATAGTTGCAGACTGACTTGCAAATGAGGGAGTTTGAAACAAGCATACCGACTTGTGCTGCTGGTGGGAGGAGATTACGGATGACAGGCTGAAGGAGGGATGCTCTTCCAGGGCCATCAGTGACCGACAGCAGCATCAAGAAAAATCAAGAGACAGAATTTCCGAAGCAGGGCCACACAGTAGGGGTCTTGTTGATCTGGTTTTATTATGAATTGTTATGACATATGTGCGGTCCTTTTCAAAATGCAGGTCCATGTCGATCTCCTTAACCAAGGTAACATCAAACCAGCAGTCTCAGAGGGATGGACGAAAGGCGGGATCTGCATCTTCCTTGGGCCCTTGCGCCGGAATCCTGACTTTCTCGGTAGGTGCAAAACCCCTGTTTGTTTTCTGGTGATCGCTTTTACTACCCTATGGGTGGTTTCTGGTTTATTGCAAGCTCTTTAGGCTGGAAGCGGTTTTTCACAATCGGGAGCGATTCCACTCACCACGCGACACGTGGCTTTGGGTGGGGAGGAGTTACCGCCCTCATCGCATGCTAACTATCGGTGCTTTTAGTCTGCCCGATATGATCCCGAACCATTGGATCAAGTAGGGGCATTCAACAGCCATGATTGAACGTGCATGTTGGTGGGACTGATACAACGGTTATGTTTCGAGCTTTTTGCATTACTCCATGGGAATCGCGCATAATCGGTGGATTTCGGGCGGTAAAAGTGATCGCTAGTTATGCCAAAACTGGACCCAATATGGTTATAAATTATGGTTTATAGGGCGTATCAGGTTTGATGTGGTGGTTAAAAGGTGTGCTTTTTGGCCACCCAATATGGTTTACATTGGTTAGATCTTTAGCTTCTGATCCAATGATCAGTTTGGGACGGTTGGTTTGTTTTGTTGGGCCGTGTCCCTGGGTTCATTTTGCCCTCTTGCACCCGTGGATTGGGGTGGGCCTGTCCTTTTGGTGAGCCCCACTACTGTGGTTGCTAATTGTACATTATTTTACTTTTTTAATTGAATAAGAAGGATCCGCTCTTGCCTTAGCAAAAAAGAGAATCGTAGTAGATGGCTATAGACCATAGAAGTTTCTAGTGGATGACTAGGGTTAATAATATTAATTTTGTGGTTTATTATATTAATCCTAGGGTTTAATATAATATTAATCTTTTTAGTTTATTAATCCTCCGAGTTTATTATATTGAGTTTTATAATGTTAAGGTTTTGTATTAGTGTTTAATATTGTGACATTGAAATGGTATAAAAATCTATATAACATCACATTGTGGCAAACATTGTCTCAATGTGAAAATCAATCTCAGAATCATTGTCACAATGTTACATTACATTTCACTTTATTCAACACCGCATTGTGGCATTACAAAATTGAGGTTTAATGTTACTGTTTATAAAATTGGGGATTATAATAATAGGGTTTATAATATTAATCTTGGGGTTTATTATATAGGGTTTTATATTAGGATTTAATACTCTGACATTGGAATGGTACACAAATCTATCGAGCGTCACACTGCAACAAACATTGTCTCGATATGACAATCAATGTCACAATGTTACATTACATTGCAATTTTTCAACATCGAATTGTCACGTAGGAAAGCTAGGGTAATATTAGAATTCCAATATTACAATTTTTTAATACTGGGTTTATAATATTAATCCTAGGGGTTATAATCCTTTGGGTTTATAATAAGAATCCCTGGGGTTTAATATATCACATTTTTATAATGATAACGTTTTATATTAGGGTTCTCAATGTGACAATCAATCTCATAATCATTGTCGCAATGTTACATTACATTACAATTTATTCAACGTCACATTGCAATCTTGTAAAATTGGGGTTTATACTAGGGTTTAGAATATTCGAGTTTTTAATATTGGGTTTATAATAGTATGGTGTTATGTTAGGTTTATAGTTTATAATAGTGAGGTTTAATATTAGGGTTTATGATATTAATCTTGGGTTTTATAATGTTAGGGTTTTATATTAGGATTTAATATTGTGACATTGGAATTGTACAAAAATATATTGAATGTCACCTTGCAACAAATATTATCTCAATACGACAATCAATTTGACAATCATTTTCGTAATGTTACATTACATTTCAATTTTTTCAACGTCACATTGTTATATTAGAAAATTGGGGTTTAATATTAGGTTTATAATATTAGAGTTGTTTAATATTGGGTTTATAATATTAATGTTTATTATTAAGTTTATAATTTATAATATTAGAGTTTAATATTAGGATTTATAATATTAACAACCCCTTGAGTTTATTAATTCTTTGGGTTTATATTATTAATTTGAAGAGCTTATAATACTAATCCCTTGGGCTTATTAATCATTTGGCTTTATAATATTAATCCCTAGGGTTAATAGTATTAATCCCTAGGGTTCATAATATTAATCCCTTGGGTTTATAATATTAATAATCCCTTAAGTTTATTAATCCCATGCGTTTATCATATTAATCCCTTAGGTTTACAAAAATCTATCTAACATCGAATTGTGACAACATTGTCTCAATATGACAATCAATTTAACAATCATTGTCACAATGCTACATTACATTGCAACTTATTCAACGTCGCATTGTTACATTACGAAACTAGGGTTTAATATTAGGTTTGTAATTTATAATATTAGGGTTTATAATATTAATTCCTTGGGATTATAATATAAATAATTTCTTGGGTTTTTTCAATCCTTTTATTTTATAATATTAATAATCCTTTGGGTTTATTAATTCCCCAGGATTATAATATTAATCACTTGGGTTTATTAATTGTTTGAGTTTATAATATTAATCCCTTGCATTTATTATTTCCTTCGGATTATAATATTAATCCGCTGGGTTTACAAAAATATATCCAACGTCACATTGTGACAAACATTGTCTTATTACAACAAACAATCTCACAGTCATTGTTGCAATGTTACATTACATTGCAATTTATCCAACGTCACATTGTTAGATTATGAACTTAGGGTTTAATATTATTAGGGATTTTTAGTATTGTGTTTAATTTATAATATTAGAGTTTATGATATTAATCTTAGTGTTCATAATATTAATGTTATGGTTTTATATTAATCCCTTTGGTTTATAATATTAAAATTCTCTTGGGTTTATTAATCCCTTGGTTTTATAATATTAATCTCAAGGGTTTATAATATTAATTCTTCAGGTTTATTGATCCCTTAGGTTTATAATAATAATAATCTCATGGGTTACTAAATCCTTGCATTTATAATATTAATATTAGGGTTTATAATTATAGGGTTTATAATATTAATCATAGGGTTTATAATCCATTGAGTTTATAATATCAATACTTCTCATGCGTTTATTAATACATTGAGTTTATAATATTATTAACCCCTTGGGTTTATAATATTAATCCCTAATATATATATATATATATATATATATATATATATATATATAATAATATATTAGGGTTTAAAATCTTAGGGTTTATAATAGTAATATTAGGGTTTATATTGATAGGATTTAATATTAATCCTCGGGTTTGATATTAATCCATTGAGTTTATAATATTAATGTGGTATAATATTAATCCCTTGTGTTTATAATTTTAATCCCTCGGGTTCATTAATGCCTTGGGTTTATAATATTAATACATTGGGTTTATAATATTAATCCTTTAGGTTTTTAATATATATTTTTTGTAAGTTTAGTAGGACTACATCTTCATCATGTCCAACTTCTCACCCCATTCGGGGGGATAAGACAAGATTCGAACCCAGACTTCTCGTTCGGTGAGACTTCATTTCCACAACCATTACCAATTGCGCTACCCTAAGTAGACTTTCGGGTTTTTAGTATTAACACCTTAGAGTTTCAATATTAATTCCTTGGGGGGCTTAATATTAATCCCTTTGGTTTATAATATTAAATCCTTGGGTTTATTAAACCCTTCAATTTAATGTTATTCTCTTGAGTTTATAATCCCTTGCATTTACAAAAATACATCCAACATCTCATTGTGGCAAATATTGTCTCAATATGACAATCATTGTCGCGATTTTCCATTACATTGCAATTTATTCAACATCACATTTTTACTTTACAAAGTTATTGTTTAATATTACGTTTATAATATTAGAGACTTATAATATTAGTTTATAATATAAATCCTTAATATGGGTTTATAGTTTATAATATTAGGGTTTATGATTCACTGGAGGTATATGTAGTTGTTCTAGGTTGTATCCCATCGAAATGATGTCAGGTCATATTCGGAGCTCATTTCCAACTGCAATTTTCAAGGTAAACCCTACTTCATGCATTTATTGAACTATTCAGGATGGTTTCAGTTAGAATTTTTTTCCCCGTTGACATTGAGCTAATTGCATCATTCTTTTTTTTCTTCTATGTAGGGCAAACAAGGTCTTAAATCTAGCATCCACCCTCAGAACCTAGTACTCTTCCTTTCTCAACAATCTAGTTTTTGGGTAAGTTCTTTTCTTTTGGGTTTCGGCTACAGTTAAAAGCGTCTCTTTATTTTTTATTATGACGTGACTGTTATGCGATGAATTCAACCCTTCCCCCTTTTTTTTCCCTCCTTCGTAGGTGAGTCAGATGAAGCACCGAGAGTCCCAGAATGCTCAAAATCATTAGCGTGTGACCATAAAAACTATTTGCTTAAGTTTTAAGGTGTGGTTAATAATACAACTTGAATATGAGTTTGCTCACTACTCAAGCATGTTCCCGGGTCACAGGGTTTTCATACTTAGTGCTCACTCAGTGTAATTTGTTTTTGGGACCAGGCCATCGTTATTTGTTTTCTGGGGTTACAATTTAATTGTTTGTCTTCTGAGCAAAAGAGGATAACAACTATAATGTTAGTTTTGTGGATTTGAATAGTAATGGATACCCTTATAGGGTATCTCCCTTTTGGACTTATTTTCTTTGTATATAAAATTTTAAACACGGGTTTTATCATGTACCCAACAGTTCTTGAATTTATCAAAGTTAGCATGTACAATTTTACTACTTTGAATATTTTTATTCTCATACTTTATGTTAGGTTTCGTGTTTACTAGTTCTAGTGATTTCCCGCAATAGTTTTATTGATTTTTGTATCACATAATGCGAGTCATACATATGGGACTATCCAGATTCCAGATAGTAGGCCCTGCGGGGCCACTATAGGACTAACTCCTTCTTCAACTATTTTCATACTTATAGGTCATGCAATGTTTAAGTTTCTCTAGTATAAAAACAATATATGCATGTTCTTTATTTCCATATTTCTGTTTCGTAATATTCTTGATGCAATGTACAATTGTTTTATTGTGTTAATCATAGGGTCATGGCATTTACAATACTGGCCATATATCTATTTTATTCTCGTGTATACTTAATATTTTCAACCAACACAACATTCCAGAAATTTGTACTCAAAATGTATAAAATTCAGAATTATACTCTACTTCAATGCTCATTATTTTCCTATCTAGACTCATAAAAGACAATGGTTTGTTTAATAGATAAAACCACACAAGCTCAAACTCTTTTTTTCACATAACTCTTACTGAGTATATTTCTATGATTCATATAAATTCCTATGAGCAGTTCTTAGCAGTATCATATTTAGATACTTATCTCTAATCCCAGAGAATCAAGTATAGACTACAGGATAAGTTAGGATACTCCACCCAACATGCTAGTACTAGGTTCTCTCTAGGTACTCTCCCCGAGCCAATCTCACACTCAGGAATAGGAAAGAAAAACATTTTTCCTTAAAGACCACTTTGTTATAACCATCTCTAGTCATATGCATTCAATGACTCTCACTGGCGAGCCAACTCGATATCTCTAATGAATGATTTGCCCATCACCTTTTTCAGTGCCTGTCGAGCTTGTTCGTCTTCTTTTCTCCAATTTTTTCCTCAGGTTCACCAAACCCTTTTGGCTTCCTCCTAACCAGAAGGTTGGCTGCTAACCGTCAGCCTTAATTACTTTTTTTTTTTAATTCTTTGAGTGTGAGATCTTTTCTTCCATCCTATATTTCCTGTAACATGTAACTGATTCTTTTCTTTTACAAAATCTACAAATAAATATTTTTTTTTCATATATAAAATGTGTCTATACTTATTTAATTAAGTCTCCATTATATATTTACTTTAGTAAAACAAAGTAAATTCTAAAGGTTACCCCAGTGACTAAGGGGCATTACATCTCCTAACCCTAGGGAATAACACCGCTCTTGGTGTTTCCTTGCATCCGGAACATGATTTGATATGTTTCTTGCATGACTCTCGCATCCTCCCAGGTAGCCTCCTCCAAGATAAAGTTCTACCATTGCACTTTAACCTGGGGGATAACTTGTTTCCGCAACATTGTTTCTATCTAATCGAGAATATGTAGGGGCTTGACGAGGAATGCCCTCTCCGATTCGACCTTCAACCAAAATACCAATCATTATTATCACTCAAAATTATTGGTTAATTATTCCCCCAACAATATTTAATTGCATCACATGTACATTTTGACATTGTATTATATGTCTAGGGTCATGTATATATTTTTTTAATAAAGAGACGAGAAACACATTGTGCACACGTATATGACCAGATAAAGCTAGTTGCTAGGCTACTGGACGAATCAGAGCAATAATTTGGAAGGGGCCAGAGAACTGAGGGCCTAACTTAGAGCCACCATTCCATCTCAACATACTTCACTTGGGTTTTATTCTTACATACACATGATCTCCTACTTGGAATTATCAATATCTTGATCTTCATTAATCAACATAATTCTTTTTTCGATCCTAAGCAGCCTTTAAATTAGCTGAAACCTTTTCCATTGTAGCCTCCATGTCCCTGAGCATGTCTGGTCGTAGTAACAACTTGTCTTCTAGGCTATTCTAGTTAATCGGTGTTCTACATTTCCTCCCGTATAACACTTCAAAGGGGCTCATTTCTAATGATGCATGATAACCATTATTGTAAGAGAATTCCACCAAGTGTATGTACTCTTGCCACCTTGTAGGTTGTTGCATCACATACATGATAAGCATATCCTTTGGCACTTGGTTTTCTCGTTCGATTTTACCATTCGTCTATGGATGGTAGCCATTACTAAATTTCACTTGAGTGCTTAAACTAGTAAGTAGGGATTTCCAAAAGGAGGAGGTAAACTTTACATCTCTATATGAAATAACCATCTCTTGTATTCTGTGTAATCTAAAAACTTTTGTCATGAAAATATCAACAATTTGTATAACCTTATAGGTTGATTGAATTGGTATAAAGTGATTTGCTTTACTTAGCTTATCTACTACCACTATTATGATATCATTCTATTTTTTTGACTTCGGTAGCCTAGTAATAAAATCTAATGTCACAATCTCCCATTTCCATTTAGGAATGGGCAAGGGATGGAGTAGGCCAGTTGGATGCTGATGTTCGTCTTTCACTTGCTGGCATTCCAAACATTGTGGCAAGTTCTCGGTTGTCTCTACCTTCATAGCTGGCCAAAAATAGTCTTTCCTTAACGTTGTGATCAATTTTTGGTATCCTTGGTGTGCAGTATATGGATTTCTATGATACTCATCCAAAATAAATCACTTAACAACTCGCCAATTTGGTACGTAAATGAGGTTCCTATATATCAGTATACCTTCATTGTTAATATCATAGCCTAATTTTCTTTCAGAGTTGTCTTCTTTCTTTGCTTGCTACCATAAGAAATGATATTCATGATATTTTAGGACTGCTTCTTTAATTTGATTTGAAAAGTCAAATCTTATTTTACTAAAAGAAATCTCATAAATACAGTTCAATATTCGACTTAAAGCATCGGCTACCCGATTTTGCTTTCCCTTCAAATGCTTAATTTCAAAATCGAATTCGCTTAAAAACACAGTCCATCATGCTTGACGAGCATTCAAGTTTAGTTGATGAAAGAAATTGGTGAGGCTATTGTGTTCTATCATAAGAATGAAATTCTTCCCCAATAGATAGTGTCGTCAAATTCTCAAGGCAAGAACTATTATTGTAAGTTCTAAGTCATAGGCCAAGTAGCGTTGTTCATGTTCCTTCATTTTTCGTGACTCATATGCCACCACTCAACCATCCTGCATGAGTACACCCCTAATTCCAGTTTGGCACACATTTGTATAGGCTATAAATTTGTTATTCGGGTCTTCTATCTTTAGAATTGGCGTTGTAGTCAGAAAATTCCTTAGTCGCTCAAAGATTTTTTGGCATTCCTCAGTGCACTTAAATGCTTTCCCTTTCCTTTGCAAAGATGATAAGGGGTAGGCAATTTTAGAAAACCGCTATATGAAGCAACAATAATATCCAACCAAATCCAATAAAGAATGAATATCTGCCAAATTCTTGGGGATAGGCCACTCCATGATTGTTTTAATTTTCTCTAGATCTACCACTATACCCTCCTTTGTGATGATATTTGTTCCTTATAAAATTTGTGATGAGATAGCTCTTTTATTGGATAGAAGAATGATTCTGACTAAAATGTTATCATCAATAGAGTTTATATATATATATATATATATAATAATTTAATTCCCCAAAATGTCTTTTATCATCACCCTCTTGTACAATTTAAACAACTTTCATCTTCAACCCTTCCCATACGATTTAAACAAAATATCTAAATGAACTAAATCCACTAACAAAACTTCAGAAATAATAATAAAACTTACCAAACTTCAGAAATAATAATAAAACTACCCTCCTCTACATCATGAGTGTTTTTATCTAATAATAATAATAATAAAACTTCTGTACCCCTATAAACCATCTCTAATAAAACTTCTTTGCCCACTATAAACAATGTGATTTTCAGAAATTAAAAAAATCCATACTTGAAAGTCAAGCCAAACTTTAATATCCCAGCGAACACTCTAGCCGTGCGAGTTTCTTACCAGTTTCCAATTTCATAATCAGTGACGGTCAGTAAAATATCATAGCAATAAAATTATCTGCCACTATAAACAATGTGATTTCAGAATTTAAGAAGTCTATATTAGAAAGTAAAGACTCACTTTTAATATCACAAACTCGCACCCTAGTCGTGCAAGTTGCTTACGAATTTCCAATTTCATAGTCACTCACGGTCAAACTAAACTAGTTTAAACACCACAATCTAATTCTAATAATATAAGCTCTTTGCCACTATAAACGATGCGATTTTAAGACTCACTTTAAAATCACAAATACTTCCCTAGCGGTGCAAGTTTCTTAGGAATTTCCAATTTCATAATTAGTCGCAGTCAAACTAAAGTGATTTAAACATCATAATCACAACCATGCCAGTTTTTCACACTGAATTTTCTTTCTCACGGTTCAATGTAAGAGCCCATTCCAGCAAGTTTCTCTCGCTTGAATTTTCTCTGTGTGGTCAATGGTAGAGTCACTCCACGCCCTTGAAAAATCAGCGGACATCTTCATCAGAAGTGCAGATTCAGTGTGTCTACGTAAGCTGGAACAAAGGGTAAGAAAAATAATAAATCACGCTCCCCTTATCAAATTAGAAAAGAAAAGTTCGAGAGGAGAGCGTCGAGCTCTGTCTTGAGACGCCGATGGAGATGAAAACAGTAAACGTCCGCATGTTACTTATCGTCACTGTATGGACGTGCCTGCACCTATTACTAGCTCAACTTCTCTGTGATCCTCTCTGGAGTGGTTGTGGGCAAACCGAATATATAAATGGTAGAAATTTCGTACCAGCAAAATAATTTACCATTTTCAATATCGATTTTTAGTACTTAAATATCTATATATGCAATATTCTACTAGCAAAATAATTTATTATTTTAATTTTTTTAATGAACAATAAGTTAATACGTTTATGTTATTTTGATGGGTAACTCTGAATATTTCTCCTCCTTTAAAAAATTACTTTAAGCATTCTTAAAAATTACTTTTATTGAACACATTATGAACCAAATTATGGAGAGTGACCTTTACAACCTCGCATAAAAATTGTTAAATGAACACATTATGAACAAGATTATGGAAAGTGGCATTTACAACATCTCTTAAAAATTGTTAAATCTAGATGATGTCGTGTGGATTTTGCAATATTACTTAAAAAAATGTTAAATCAAAATGATGTCGATTTTTATTATGCGCTCATTGTTATACGAGACATTTAAGAAAGGTGCTTGACGCAACATATTTGTCCTCATGAAATGAAGAAGAATCTAATAATGGAAGTCGCATATACCCGAACAAAATGAAGAATAGAATCTCATGGTAATGAAAATCATCTCATACTACTTGGCCGTATAAGAAATGAAAGGGAAAGGAAAAAATGTTTTAATAATGCATAAATGAAATAATTTTAGTATGTGTGAAATGATTGTTTGCATCATATGGTTGGTCAAACTAATTATGTTAAGATCATGTTAACGTAGATTGCAATCTTATTGTGTTTGCATTATGAGGTATACAAAAGGTGAGGCGCACTGAACTATCATTAATTTATCTGAAAATTTAAATATCACTAGTTAATATTTTAAATATCACGAAGTATTCGGGAATTTATAATGGCACCATCACCAAAATGATTATAAAACAAAAACTAAAAAGTATTGTCGGGACCTCATCAGACGAGGTACATGGTTTCTATGCGTCCATAGCTAGAAAATCGTGCATTTTGATTTTTTAAAATAATTTTAGGAACATTTCCATAGAAAGAACTCACAAAACTTAAAAAAGAAAAAGGCACCGATAGCATCCTTGCTACTACAATCTGATCCAAACCGGCTGGTCCACTGTACTTATGCGAATTATATGACACGGCACGCCATGTGATGAAATCTCTGCGAGTTTATCTTTTCCGAATTATACATGCGAGTAGCGACTCGCCACTATCGAATAATGGGTACATGTGACAAAATTTGGTAGGGATTTTGGGAGATCTGGATTCCAGCTTTCTTTATTTTGAGAGCCTGGGTTTTCAAAAAGTGCTGAATCTACTTTTACTTTATAAAACCATTCGCACTCCCATGATGAGATCTAAAAATCATGATTCCAGAGAAAAATGACCCTCCCAAAAAAAATTCTGGCCTCTGTAGACCAGACGTAGTGCCTTTTTTTTAACCATAGATCCAATATCTATGTGCCTGGCCGTACACAAATATTCGAGGCTTCGAAATTATTAAATGGCATAGTGACTTTGAAAGGTATAGATTTTCAATTAATAAATTAACATCAAAGATGTGGAAGTCTGCACCATGCATGGTAAACCTTCATTCCAAGCCAAATTCATCCATTATTTATCAAATCGAAGTTTAGATATGCCAACCAAATCACCTTTCACCAATGACTCGCAGAGGACAACGCTATTGGTATCATTCTGTATGCCGACCAGCTAAAAAGTTCTCCGGTCAAGTCAGAGTTCGGTGATTCGGGTTTACTCTCTTACCGCCCTCCAGCTGTGAGGTGGAGAATATTATTTTAAAGGTATTCTAGGACGGATATTAAAAGTTCGAGATGTTTGGTGGAAAATGGGCATCCGACAGATACGTCTGCGCTAATTGACTACAAATTTGGCATCCGCGAATTAAGAAACCCGAAAGGACAAACCCGAGTGGTCATACCTGCCGTTAGCAAATATCGAACCAGTTGTCTTTAAAGAGATTTTTTGGAAGTTTTTCCGGTGGGTTTTTCGGATCAAAATTCGGCAGTAATTTATTGGAATTGCAAGTTCGATAGCTAATTTCTGCACAATCAAAACGTCCAAGGGTTTTTCAGGGTGCTGAATCCAAATATGCAGTTAAAAAACCATTTTAAATAATACAAATCAAGATTTAACCTCAATTTTTCCTGTCAAATTCCGTCACCAAAATCTCCAAAAAAATCGCACAAGACAACTCCAATATCTAAAACCCCTTCCCATATCCAAATGTGACCATATCCAAATGTGACTAAGATGCAAGATACAATAATAAACTACCTTGGTTGCTGGGTCTCTAATGATTTTGCAATGCAAAGTAACTCAAGTCAATGACAACTCATTGGTTTGGGGATGATTGCCCTTACAAGTTATCTATGCTCATAGCCAAATTGTAATTCGTTCAATGCCCGTTATTAGCATATAATAGATGGACAATTGTTAACATATACAAGGGATAGTTTCATGAGATAGTTTTAAGAACAAAAGAAACAACACAATGCCCTACACGTTGGTCAAAATACCATTCACAAAGTACACCTGAGTTAAAGTCGAAGTCCAGAAAGGAAACCAAAATTAATAAGAGATAAAAAAAAAAAAAAAAAACTAAAGGTTAATGGTTTCCTAATGAAGAGAAGACTCTAAAGATTTCAAATAATGGCAAGAAAGGTGGCAATCCAAAGTCGTAAAGGAAGTGCAAAGAAAACGTTGTTAAGTCATTAAACTATCCAAAGACTACTTCCCTGACCAAGATAATCATCGCACAAAAGATTATAGCCTCTGAATCAATAAGAAAATTGTTGTGTGGCTTGTAAATGTTGAACTATGGGTTTAAATAGTGTGGGATGGTTTCCTTAGGTTTGTAACGTTGCATATTGGTCTCATGATAGGATAACTCTAAATATAAAAATATATTTAGAAACTCATTGGGACATTGTTACATCAAAATAATGATGTTCATAGATTTCTAATTTTAAAATATATTTTTATATTAAAAAATAGAGTTTTTGAGTTATGCATTTAAATAGGAAGGAAACCTCTAACACTATACTTGTAAATAAAATATTAGCTTAATAAGTAAGCACAATCACTATTAAAAATTATAGGGTGGTTATTCAAAATATAGAGTAACTATTTTAGTAAAAAAATTTTTTAAAAAAGCACAAAGCATTAGAGAGATTTATCAAAAGAAAACTCGGTAATTAACTTAACTCAGATTAGAAAACTGAAATTCAGCCAAGATATGTTATTATTAGGAGCTCTTTGGTTCATTTTCATGCTTCACATGGAAATCTAGAGAACATTTTCTTCATTGTCAACCAAAAAACCCTGATTCCTTTGACGGGAATTCATCTATAGGAGGATAACATAGTGCTTGATAGCTAGAAGTTCAAGTGCCCCTACCCTTTAGCTTCTTCAGCTTAGTTGTTCCTCTCTTGTCTTTCCTCTTATCACATTTAAGGAGAAATCTCATAATCATATATATAATTTCTTACAACTTTATATTTCATATTTTAATCTTATGATTGGATATTAATGCAAAAATAAAAATTAAATTTCCATTGCAATGGTTTAAAGCCATTCGCACTAATAATTCAATTTTCTTTCTTATCTACAATTTCAAACTTTATCATTCATATATCTATATATATATATATATATATATATTTCTCAGTAACTTTATATTTCATATATTACTTTTATGATTTCATACTAATGTAAAATAAGAAGAAAGACGTGAATGCCCATTAAAATGGTTTAAAACCCTTCACACCAATAATTAAATATTTTTTCTTATCCATAATCTCAAACTTTGTCCTAATTTACTGATAGCCAATTATGTATATGTAATTCTCATCTAAATCAACATATCTACCTATACCATTTATCCAATCAATATATATATATTTTTAATAATAATAATAATAAAACATATTTAATGAGAAATCAATTATTATGAAATATTATGCTCAAAATAAATTTTAAAATAATTTTAATTTATATTTGTGTTTTCTCTTAAATGTGTAATTTTTTAATGAAATAATAAGAAAAATAAATAAACTTAATGAAACAACAAGAAAAGTAAATATTTTTTACTTTTGAAGAATTGCTTTACAACCTCCTAAAAATTATATATTGAGATTATGGAAAGTGGCATTTACAATATAGACTAAGAAATGTGAAACCTATATGACATAGAATTTTATAGTAAGCTCATTTATATGAAACATCTTTAAAAATGCTTGTATGACATTATCTCTTATAATAAAGTGAAAATGAATTAGATTTTGCAGCATTGTTATTTTGAAATGTAAAATTTTTTATTAATAGAAGTTTCATATACCTAAAACTTAAGCAATGTGAAACTTAGATGATGTAGACTTACATCATTATGGATATATTGTTATACAAAACACTTAAAATAAATATTTAGACAACATTATTTATCATAATTTCATATAGCCAAAAAAATATGTGATATATAGAATCACATGGTAATGAAAATAAAAAAAATACAACAAAACATGAAATCCCATACTACCTACAAAATGAAAAATACCAAAATCACATATTACTTGCCAAATAAGAAATTCCAAAAGAAATACAACATTTTCATGTTTGAAATAATGTATAAGATGAATAATGATTCATATAAAGTTAATATTTAGAATTGACCTCCCGGTGGAGTAGGGTGACCTTGCTAGCGTTGCAATCCCCAAATTAACTTTAAATGAAATTATTAATATGCATGAAACAATAGTTTGGTATAAGATGATTGGTCAAAGTAATTATATGGATAGCATATCTATTTCAACCTCTGGACGTGGCTTTGCAAAATGTTTGAAAAAAATTAAATGAATGGTTTTGGATTTCATTTAAATAGAATATTCATAGTCGTATAACACCATAAACTACTCAGATTAATTTCTCTCTTTTCAAATTTTCCGTTACTGATTAAATAATGAAATTAAATTTAGAATTAAATTTCTGGTCATTTCAATTGTTTGACAAGTAGCATAGGGCTGCAGTTTTTGTTTCCAGTTGCTTCAATCACTTGACACGTGGCACCAAGATGCGCCCCTTTGTTTCTGCCGTGCAAGGAAAAGTGGCATCGGGTTGTGGCCATTTTTTTATGCCGTGCAAGATTAATTCGAATTGGGTTGTTGCGGTTTCTTTCCAGCATGCAAAGTTAATTCGAATGGGCTACTGCAAAGTTATGAACATGGAAAATGTTACCACAGTGTCTTTTGTCTCTTGTATGGCCATAATAGTGGCATGAAATCTGGTTGGAAATTTTCTTAACTATTCTCTTTTTTCTCAAGTGTTTGACCATGAGTCTTAATTTGAGTAACCAACCCAATTACATGTGTAAAAAACAAGTCTACATTCTCAGACTCTTTCATATAAAGTGTTTCAAAGTCGCTCTTTAACATTTGCAGTGTTGTTGTCTTGACTTTTTCCATGCCTTGGTAGGCTATCTGGAGGGTGTCTCATGCGTGTTTGGACATCGTTGTTGCTGTAACCTTTGGGAAAATGCTTTCATGAATTGCTTGGAAAATATTGAACCGGGCTTTTGAATTTTTCTTCTTCTTGTCCCTTAACAAATCTCTTTCTTCCTGAGACAAGGCATTGTATGTCGCTACATTTGTTGGTTCTTGAAAACCATTCTCTACCAAATCCCAAATGTCTTGAGATGAAAACAAGGCTTTCATTGTAATAGCCCAATAGTCATAATTTTTTTTCAATAAACTGAGGTATCTGAGGATTAGTCAAGCTTGTGCTTGATGTTCTTCTGAGTGAAAGAAAAAAAAAATCTACCTGCTGGTAAATACACTTAAAAAGTTCTACCCTCAAAACAATTTAAAAAAACTTGCTTTTACACTAACAATATTTAATCTGCTCCGATACTATGTTAGAAAAATTTTATGGGGGCAGAGGAGAGGAGTCTCACTCAGAATTCAGTTGCAACAAGGTAATTCTTATGAGAATTCAGTTGCGTCGAGGTACATGGAAATTGCAACTACACAAAGGCTTAATAAAACACATGAAGTAACTCACGACAAAACACAGTAAAAGCAAAAGGTTGCAGTAAATCTACTTGTGAAAGATTAATACCATAAGGGGGAAAGCCACACTTTATATTATATGTTAAAACATAAGGAAATATATTCGCATGATAAATGGATGTTGCAACTCCAAGTGAAAAACAAAAAAAACTTACTGCGATTTAGGCATCACTGGGTTGTAGAGTAAATGTCTGTAAAACTCTGTAAAATTGATTTTCACGCGCCCACCAATATTTCCTCCTCGATTGTCTCCTCACTACCTCAAAAATTCTCACTCTCTAACTTGCCCAACATTACAAATGAGTTTACATCCATATTTATCTCAACATACAAATTTGACATTAATACATGACACAACAAATAATTAATAGGCAACATGGGCGATTTTACATAGTAATTGCTTTTCTGAACTTCCAGGTGTTGTGGAGTGTGGGAAACAGTTGCGTAGTGGATGATTGCCCATATTTTTTTTACCAAACTTCATTAAATTTCTTAAAGTCTTTGTTGGGTTGTGGAATGGTCAATTCTGTAGTTTTGCTCTGACTTCAATCCTTTCTCCTCCAAACAAAATCGCAACCGTGCAGTATTTGACCAGGCAAGCATGGTGTTTATCAGTGTGTTTAAGACGGTGGTTGGGATTATTATTTTGAACACTCCTCCTTAATCACAAATTCCACCATTGACAATTCCCAAACAATCTCTGTGATAGAAAAAACTTTCACGTGCCAATGGCTTTGTAAAAATATCAGCGAATTGTTCCTGTGACCTGTAGTGCTGCAACATAATTTCATCATTGTTAATCAACTCTCTGTTAAAATGATATTTAGCATCAATATGATTTGTCCTCTTGTAAAAAACATAATTCTTTGACAATGTGATTACTGATGTGTTGTCGCAGAAAATACTTGTCACTCCCTCTTGGTCATGGCAAAGATCCCTCAACATCCTTCTCATCCAAACTTCTTCACATGTTACTGCTATTGTGACAACATATTCAGTTTCTGCTGTTGATAGTGACACTATTGGCTGCTTCTTAGATGCCCATCAAATGGCTCCGGAACCCAAATGAAAAACATATCCTCACGTGCTCTTTCTGTCATCGACACTTCCTACCAATCACTGTCAGTGTAACCAACCAACCTGAGATCATTTGTTGCAGTGTACAAAATGCCATACTATTTTGTCCCATTGACATATCTTAGAATCCTTTTCGTTGCTTGCCAATGTGTTTCCTTGGGTGTCTCCATGAACCTCGACACCAAGCTCACTGCATACATTATATCCGCCCTGGTGGTGATCAAATACATCAGCTGCATATCATGCTTTTGTATAACGTCGGATTGACATTGTTGCTACAATCTTCTTTTTTCAAATTCAACCCCATGATAGTTGGAGTTGGTGTGGGCTCGCTGTTTTTCATATTAAACCTCTCCAATATGTCTGCTACATATTTTGCTTGAGAAATAAAAATGCCATTTTATGTTTTCTTCACTTTTATGCCCAAAAATTATCCTAACAACCCCAAGTCAATGATTTCAAATTCATTCTTCATGACTTGTTTGAAATCAACAATGAGGAAATCATCACTACTAGTAAAAATCAAATTATCTACATATAAGACGACAATAAGAATCTTACCATTGTTCTCTTTGATGTAGAGAGTAGGCTCACCGTCACATTTGTCGAAACCATTGTCCAACAAGTAAGCATCTATCCTGCTATACCACACACATGGTGCTTGCTTCAACTCATAAAGATCTTTCCTTAACCGATACACCTTGTCTTCTTGGCCTTCTACCTCATAACCAGGTGGTTGCACAACATACACTTGCTCTTTCAGCACTCCATTTAAGAAAGTTGCTTTTACGTCCATTTGATACACTTTCCATTTATGTTGCGCAACGATCGCCACAACTGTATGGACTGTCTCCATCCTTGCAACTGGTGCAAACATCTTCGAATAATCCCTTCCATGCTGCTGCTTGTATCCTTTGAAAACTAGCCTTGCTTTGTGCCTTTCAATCCTTCTCTCAACATTTATCTTGGTCTTGTAGACCCACTTCACTCCAATGATTTGTTTTCCTTGTGGCAAGTCCACTAACTCCCATGTGTCATTCTTTTCTATTGCTTCTATTTCTTCCTCCATTGTCGCAACCCATTTTTATTCTTTGACTGCTTCTTCAAAATGGATTGGGTCATCTACATGACAAAATAATGCAAATAAGGAATTCATATCAACGCTTCTATCAACCTCATCTTTCTCATAAATTTCATTTAAATTTCTAAATTTTTGTCTTTTTGTGTTTACTAAAGATGGGCTTGACATGTCACTTGGTGTTGTGCTTTGTGGCGTGCTTGGAGAAGAACTTTCTTGACAGCGTGACATTGTCCAATTATTTGTTGATGGTGTTCCTCGCTGCTTGCTTTGTTGCGCTTGAATAGGTGTAGATGGAGTCAGTGTTGAGGAATTTCTTGCTGCTGCCAATTCCTCTTTGTCCTCATGTGGTATATATGCTTTGACATTACCTGTTTTCTCTAAAATTCCATCCCATGCTTCCTCTTCTATGAACTGCACATCTCTGTTGATTATGACCTTCTTGGTTAATTGATTATAGAGTTTGTATGCCTTGGATTCATCACTATATCCAAAAAATACACATTTCTCCCCCTTATTTTCCAACTTCTTCGTCAACTCATCTGGGGCATGTGCATATGCCACACATCCAAAAAATCTCATGTGAGTGACATTATGCTTTCTTCCACTCCATTCCTCTTCAGGAACTATGTTCTAGACGTTTTTGGTTGGCCATCTATTCAAGATATATGCTACACATGCGACAACTTCAGCCCAATAATCATTTGGCAAATGCTTTGCCTTCAACATATTCCTTGCCATCTCCATAATGGTCATATTCTTCCTTTATTCTACACCATTTTGTTGAGGTGTATATCTTGTAAATTGCTTATGAATTCCATGCTCCCTGCAAAATCAAAGGAAATCATTTGAGATGTATTCACCACCTCTGTCAGTCTTGAGGACTTTGATGTAGTGTCTGCTTTGTTTCTCAATAAGAGATTTGTATTGGCGAAAGCGCTAAAACACTTCACTTTTCTGTTTTAGGAGATAGACCCATGTCTTCCTTCTGTAGTCATATATGAAGGTCAATAGATAGTGGCTGCCACCAATTGATGGTGTCTGCATTGGTCCACATAAATCTGAATGGACAATCTCCAAAGGTGCCTTTGCCCTTATTGAACTTCTTGGTGGAAATATCTCTCTATGTTGCTTGCCTAAGATACATCATTCACATTGGCTACCGGATTTTTCTATGAGTGGTAATCCCTCCACCATACCTTTCTAATGCAGCGAATTCAAACCTCCAAAGTTGAGATGTCCAAATCTCAAACGCCATGACCAATTTTCATCTTTGACCTCTACTTGATAGTTCACTTGTGTGATAGCTGCCTCTTTTCTTCCATCCTCTTGTGAGTTCATTGATATTTGTGCTTATGCACCTTCTTCCTTCAGATTTGATCTTATATTTAGGGAAAACATTCTATTTTTTGTCATGTGAACCTTTGCAATCAGGCGTCTGCTTGGAGGCCTATCCAAAATTATGCATACATCATTCTTGAAAAAAAATTGTAGCCCTTTTGCATGAGTTGTCCAATGCTTATGAGGTTACGCTTCAGACCGGGGACAAAGTAATCATCTGAGATGTACTTCTTCTCCCCCTTCTTTATAAGGATATTAACTTTTTCTTTTCCCATGACATATAATTTTCTATCAGTCCTTAATGTCACTTCAGATTTCACACTTCCATCTAGATTGGAAAACATTTCTATGTTCCGTGACATGTGGTTGCTGCACCCTGAATCTAGATACCATATATCACTTTGCTTTTCTTGTGCTACATTACAAGCTGAAAACATGCTCTCATGGTTCTGATTTTCTTTTGTGAAATTTACACTTGGTTTGTTACTAATGTCATATTTCTTCTTTCTACATTCATTTGCATAATGACCATACCTTTTGCCGTAATGACATTGAACTTGAGATTTATCATACCTCTGACCTTATGCTTGATTTTGGCTTGGGCCTTGACTTGGATTTTGATTGTTGCCCCTTCCACTTGAGCTTGAGGGGTTGCTTCTTCCACCTCTGTGTGGCCTTCTTCCTCTTCCTCAAGTATATGATCTTGCTCTACCTTGACCTTGACCAAAAGAAACTTGTGTCATAAGGGCATGCTCCAATGAGGAGCTTGTTGCTCAATTCAGTGTATGTTCATGAGAAATCAGTGATGCATGAATCTCATCCACTGATAAATGTGAGAGATCATTTCACTTTTCTATGGCAACAACAATGGCATCAAACATTGTTAGAAAACTTCTTAAAACTTTCACAACTATTCTTCTTTCTTCAAGTGTCTCGCCATGAGACCTAATTTGAGTAACCAACCCAATTAAATGTGTAAAAAACGAGTCTACATTCTCAGACACTTTCATACAAACTGTTTCAAAGTCTCTCCTTAACATTTGCAGCTTTGTTTTCTTGACTTTTGCCATGCCTTGGTAGGTTATCTGGAGGGTGTCCCATGCTTGATTAGACTTCATTGCCACTACAACCCTTGGGAAAATACTTTCATGAACTGATTGGAAAATATAGAACATGACTTTTGAATCCATCTTCCTGTTGTCCCTTAACAAACCTCTTTCTGCTTGAGACAAGGCATTCTATGTTGCTGCATCCGCTGGTTCTTGAAAACCATTCTCCACCAAATCCCAAATGTCTTGAAACGAAAACATGGTCTTCATTGTAATAGCCAAATAGCCATAATTTTTGCCATTAAACTGAGGTATCTGAGGATTAGTCAAGCTTGTGCTTGATGTTGCAATTTCTGAGTGAAAGAAAAATCATTTCTACCTACTAGTAAATACACTTAAAAAATTCTGCCCTCAAAACAATTTTTAGTTGCTAGTAAAAACACTTGTTTTTACACTAACAATATTTAACCTCCTCAGATACCATGCTAGAAAAATTTTACCGGGGTAGAGGAGAGGAGTCTCACTCAGAATTAGTTTGCGGCAAGGTAAGTCTTATGAGCACTCAGTTGCGTCAAGGTAAGTCTTATGTTGTGGCATGGAAATCACAACTACATAGAGGCTTAATAAAACAAATGAAATAACTCGCGACAAAATAGAGTAAAAGAAAAAGGTTGTGGTAAATCTACTTGTGAAAGATTAATACCATAACGCAACAAGCCACACTTTATATTATATGTATAACATAAGGAAATACATTCGCGTGATAAATGGACTCCAATTGAAAAACACAAAAACTCACTACGATTTACGCATCATTGGGGTTGTGGAGTAAATTCTATAAAACTCCGTAAAATTGGTTGCCCAGTAATATGTCCTCCATGATTTTCTTCTCACCACCTTACAGACTCTCGCTTTCTAACTTTCCCCACATTACAAATGAGTTTTACATCCATATTTATCTCAACATACAAATTTGACTTTAATACA
Organism: Pinus tabuliformis; assembly: GCA_031772625.1. Lineage (NCBI taxonomy): Eukaryota > Viridiplantae > Streptophyta > Pinopsida > Pinales > Pinaceae > Pinus > Pinus tabuliformis. Next base: position 728,785,035 of record CM062813.1, read on the forward strand.
TGACACACCAAATATTAATACATAACATGAGCAATTTTACATAGTAATTGGTTTTTGAACTTGCAGGTGTTGTGAGTGTGGCTGATTTTACATAATAATTGGTTTTCTGAACTTGCAGGTGCTATGGAGTGTGGGAAACAGTTGCGGAGTGAATGCTTGCCCATATTTATTTACCAAACTTCATTAAATACTTTAAACTTTTTGTTGTGTTGCGGAATTATCGGCGATATAGTTCCGCTTTGACGTCAAACCTTTCGCCTGCAAACATAATTGTAACCGTGCAATAATTGACCAGACAAACATGGTATTTATCCATGGGTTGAAGACGATGGTTGACATTATTATTTCCAACATTGTAGCAGTTTCTTTCCATCATAGAAAGTTAATTCGAATTGGCCACTGCAAAGTTATGAACCTGCAAAATGTTACCGCAGCTTCCAAGAATACGAATGTGAAGCTAAATGCATAATTTTCGATGTTGAAGATATTTAGATACCTTCACTCCTATAGTTAAAGTCGTGGAGAGTCCGCCAGGGTTACTGTCTTACCCTAACAAATTAAAACTCAATTAAAATAGTAAACTAAAACTGAATTTAGTTAAAGAACATTTTGTTTTAATCAAATTTATTGAAAGCATTTGATACAACCATTAGATTGATATTCCATTCCACATACACTTACGGGACTGTAACAGAAAGCTCATCACAACTTTAAAAGTGATACGTTAGCGAATATGCTTCCGTGTTGGGTTTGGAATATCTTAAATGGTTACTACTTCCACATTAAAATTGCCTTTGCTTAGAAGGTCTTGGTATATGTCACGATTTACTTGTTCAAAGCGAGATTGACAGTGCAAATATGTCTGCAAGTTTAGCTGTGAAATAGAAGCAGTTCATGTAATTTAATCAACGTAGCTATTTACTTTTTAAAAAGAGTTTTGATTGTGTAAATTTACTTTGCTTATACTTATCGTGTAATCAAACTTACTAGTGATGGTCACTGTGGATATTTTGGAATAAGAACTTTACATTGTAATTTGGTTAGGGTCACCGTGTATATTTTGTAATAAGAATTTTAAAACGGTAATTTAATTCTTTATTTGAAATAAATATTAATAAATAAATAAATTTTATTTAATTAATCAATATTAATAAATTTAATTTAAAACTTAATTTAATATTTATAAACTTAACTTAATTGATAAATATTTTGAAATCATTTCTATAATATAGAAAAATGTAATATTTGGAATTTTTTTTTTTAATTATATTGTAAACATTACACCTTACAATTCTATATTATTTATATCTATTTTAGAATCAGGTATTTCAATTTAGTATTTGATATAAATAAACTCGATTTAATTAATAAATATTTTGAAATGTTTTTTTATTATATAAAAAATGAATATCCTAAAAAAATATTAAAATATTAGTAATATTTTGAATATCACAATTTATCATTCTATATTATCTATGTCTATATTATAATAGGATATTTAGATTATTATAATCAATTTGGTATTTAATAAATTCATTTTAGTTAATAAATATTTTGAAGTGGTCTATGGTTATGGTTAACTATAGAGGTTTCTAGTGGATGACTAGGGTTAACAATATTAATTTTGTGGTTTAATATAATATTAATTTGAGGGTTTAATATAATATTAATCTCTTTAGTTTATTAATCTTTTGCGTTTATTATATTGGGTTTTATAATGTTAAGGTTTTGTATTAGTGTTTAATATTGTGACATTGAAATGGTATACAAATCTATACAACATCGCATTGTGACAAACACTGTTTCAATAAGAAAATCAATTTGAGAATCATTGTCGCAATGTTACATTACATTTCAATTTATTGAACATCGCATTGCGACATTACAAAATTGGGGTTTAATGTTAGGGTTTATAATATTAGGTTCAATATTGTGTTTATAATATTAGGGTGTATAATATTAATCTTATGGTTTATGATATTATGTTTTATAAAGTTAGGGTTTTATATTAGGATTTAATACTCTAACATTGGAATGGTACAAAAATGTATTGAGCATCACACTACGACAAACAATTTCTTGATATGACAATCATTATTACAATGTTACATTACATTGCAATTTTTGAACATCACATTGTCACGTAGGAAAGCTAGGGTTTAATATTAGGATTCCAATATTATGGATTTTTAATATTGGGTTTATAATATTAATCCTAGGGTTTATAAACCCTTGCGTTTAATATATCATGTTTTACAATGATAACATTTTGTATTAGGGTTCTCAATGCGACAATCAATCTCATAATAATTATCATATTGTTACATTACTTTGCAATTTATTCAACGTCACATTGCAATATTGTAAATTTGGGGTTTAATATTAGGATTTATAATATTCGAGTTTTTAATATTGGGTTTATAATAGTATGGTGTTATATTAGGTTTATGATTTATAATAGTGAGGTTTAATATTAAGGTTTATGATATTAATCTTGGGTTTTATAATGTTAGGGTTTTATATTAGGATTTCATATTTTGACATTGAAATTGTACAAAAATCTATTGAATGTAACATTGCAACAAATATTATCTCAATACGACAATCAATTTGACAATCATTTTCATAATGTTACATTACATTGCAATTTATTCAACGTCACATTATTACATTAGAAAAGTGGGATTTAATATTATGTTTATAATATTAGAGCTTTTTAATATTGGGCTTATAATATTAAGGTTTAATATTAATTTTTTCATTTATAAAATTAGGGTTTAATATTAGGATTTATAATATTAACAATCCCTTGGGTTTATTAATTCCTTGGATCTATATTGTTAATTTGAAGGGTTTATAATATTAATCCCTTAGGTTTATTAATCCTTTGGCTTTATAATATTAATCCTTTAGGCTTACTAATCCCTTGCATTTATCATATTAATCCCTTAGGTTTACAAAACTCTATCCAACATCGCATTGTGACAACATTGTCTCAATATGAAAATCAATATAACAATCATTATCATAATGCTATATTACATTGTAGCTTATTCAACGCTGCATTGTTACATTACGAAACTAGGGTTTAATATTAGGGATTTTAATACTGGGTTTGTAATTTATAATATTATCCTAGGGTTTATAATATTAATTCCTTGGGTTCGTAATATTAATAATTGCTTGGGCTTATCAATCCTTTTATTTTATAAAATTAACAATCCCTTGGTTTTATTAAAATAACCATTATTATAAGAGAATTCCACCAAGTGTATGTACTTTTCCCACCTTGTACATTGTTGCATCACATACATTATAAGCATATCCTTTAGCACTTGGTTTTCTCATTTGTCTACAGATGGTAGGCAGTACTAAATTGCACTTGAGTGCCTAACAAGGAAAATTTTAAGGATGGAAAATTTTCTTGAAGTTTAAAACATTGGCGAATCTCACTAATCCCTAATATGCAAATTATAAATGTTTATTGATATATTTGTAAAATTATTCAAATTTATAATTATTTTATATATAGTCTCTATATAATGTTGGCGATTTTTAAGGTAAAATAATTTTATATTCTAAAATTTGGGCGAATCGTCTTTTATAAAATTGGAAATTGGCGAATCTTTTTTGTGGAAAAATCATGGAAAATTAGCCCACTAGGCGAACATTAGCCCCTAAAATTTTCCATACTGCCTAAACCAGTAAATAGGGCTTTCCAAAAGGCGAAGGTAAAATTTACATCTCTATCCGAAATAACCATCTTGGGTATTCTATGTAATCTAAAAACTTATAGGTTGGTTGAATTGGTATAAAGTGAGCTGCTTTACTCAGCTTATCCACTACCACCATTATGGAATCATTTTATTTTTTTGACTTCAGTAACCCAGTAATAAAATCTAATGTCACAATCTCCCATTTCCATTTAGGAATGGGAAAGGGATGGAGCAGGCTAGTTGGATGTTGATGCTCTTCTTTCACTTGCTGGCATTCCAAACACTGTGCCAAGTACTCGATTGTCTATGCCTTCATACTTGGCAAAAAATAGTCTTTCCTTAACATTGTGATCAATTTTTGGTATCCTGGGTACGTCGTACATGTATTTCTATGATACTCATCCAAAATAAATCACTTAACAACTTGCTAATTTGGTATGTAAATGAGGTTCCTATATATCAGTATACCTTCATTGTTAATATCATAGCCTAATTTTCTTCCAGAGTTGTCTTCTATTTTTGTTTGCTACCATAAGAAATGATATTCAGGATATTTTAGGACAACTTCTTGAATTTGATTTGAAAAGTCAAATTTTATTTTACTAAAAGAAATCTCATAAATACAGTTCAATATTTGACTTAAAGCATCAGCTACCCGATTTTCATTTCCCTTCAAATGCTTAATTTCAAAATCGAATTTTCTTAAAAACACAATCCATCATGCTTGACGGGAATTCAAGTTTGGTTGATGAAAGAAATTGGTGAGGCTATTGTGTTATGTCATAGGAATGAAATTCTTACCCAAGAGATAGTGTCGTCAAATTCTCAAGGCATGAACTATTGTTGTAAGTTTTAAGTCATAGGCCGAGTAGCGTTGTTCATGTTTCTTCATTTTTCATGATTCATATGCCACCACTCAACCATCTTGCATGAGTACACCCCTAATTCAAGTTTGGCACACATTTGTATAGGCTATAAATTCGTTATTCGGGTCTTCTATCTTTAGAATTCGTGTTGTAGTCAGAAAATTCCTTAGTCGCTCAAAGATTTGTTAGCATTCCTCAGTGCACTTAAACGCTTTCCCTTTCCTTTGAAAAGATGATAAGGGGTAGGGAACTTTAGAAAACCCCTATATGAAGCAACAATAATATCCAGCCAAATCCAAGAAAGAACGAATATCCGCCAAATTCTTGGGGACATGCCATTCCATGATTGTTTTAATTTTCTCTTGATCTACCACTATACCCTCTTTTGTGATGATATTCCCCAGAAACTGTATTTGTTCCTTATAAAATTTGTGATGAGCTAACACTTTATTTGGATAGAAGAATGATTCTAACTAAAATGTTATCATCAATAGAATTTATATATATATTTTTAGAATAATTTAATTCCCCAAAATGACTTTTATCATCAAGCCTCTTGTACAATTTAAACAACTTTCATCTTCAACCCCTCTCATACAATTTAAACAAAATATCTAAATCCACTAATAAAACTTTAGAAATAATAATAAAACTAACCCAACTTCAGAAATAATAATAAAACTACCCTCCTCTACATCATGAGTGTTTTTATCTAATAATAATAATAGAACTTCTTTACCCCTATAAACCATCTCTAATAAAACTTCTTTGCCACTATAAACAATGCGATTTTCGGAAATTAAAAAAATCCATACTTGAAAGTGAAGCCTCACTTTAATATCCCAGCGAACACCCTAGCCGTGCGAGTTTCTTAAGAGTTTCCAATTTCATAATCAGTGACCGTCAATAAAAAAATTATAGCAATAAAAATTATCTGCCACTATAAACAATGTGATTCAGAATTTAAGAAGTCCATATTAGAAAGTAAAGACTCACTTTTAATATCACAAAATCACACCCTAGTCGTGCAAGTTGCTTACGAATTTCCAATTTCATACGGTAATACTAAACTAGTTTAAACACCACAATCTAATTCTAATCATATAAGCTCGTTGCCACTCTAAACGATGTGATTTTCAGAAATTAAAAATTCCCTAGCGGTGAAAGTTTCTTACGAATTTCCAATTTCATAATCAGTTACAGTCAAACTTATGTGATCTAAAGTTCCATAGTTACCAAGTTCGTCCATACCGCCGAAAAAAATTCGATAAGGTGATTAATTCAGAAAATTCCAATTCGGTTGGCTGTCTCCAACATTCACTCTGCTTCGTCCCTTAGCTTGAATGTGTTTCGCTCGTGTCCAACATTCACTCTGCTTCGTCCCTTAGCTTGAATGTGTTTCGCTCCCAACATGACTCTGTTTCGTCCCTTAACTTGAATGTGTTTCGCTCCCAAAAAGAATACGTGATGTGCTTGGTTACACTGAACAGTGGCCATGTAAGCAAAGTAACATATAAGGTAAATAGATGTGAAGTTTGATATATACCAATCTATATGGTTGACTAAATATATAAGAATTTTTCAAATTACAGATTTTTAAACCTTGTTTAAATATATTTTATAAATTCAGAAAATGGTGTTGTATGTAAATTGAAAAGTATTGATTTTTTTTTTTTAATAAAACTTATAGTTACCTCCATAATTTAGGAACTTACTTTTCAATCGTTGAATTGGTGGAAATAGGTTATTGAACTTACTCTTCAATTGTTGAATAGGAATCGTCCTCGCAAGGTAAAATTTTTAATCCAGCTTTGCTTTGTTCATGCATTAGAAGAATACAAATTCGGACCTGCGCAACCCGGGTGGAAATAATAATAATAGAGGAAGGGCAAAACAAGTTTAGAACTAGGCAACTTTGGTGGAAAATTGAAATAATATAGAGAAAGGTAAAGCTAATACTAAGATCAATTAGCTTTTATATATTTTGTTATAAGAATTAGCAAGTTCATATTTCTTATTGGAAAAAAAATAAAAAGAAAAGATGATTTTTATAGAAAAAAAAACGGTAATTTCTATCTTAGCAAATTGGTAATTCTTATTGGAAAAAAGAAAAAGACTATAATTTAAAAAATAAATAAATAGTAATTTCTATATTAGAAAATTTTATAAAATGACAATTGCAATTAAAAAAAAGGATAATTCCTACTTAATTATAAAATAGAAAATTGGAAATTATAAAATAGTAAATTGGTTGCAAATCAATAACTCTGATATAAAACATAAAAAACAATAACTTCTATTTTGGAAAAAATTAACATATACAACTTTTATATTTTCATTAAAATTTTGAATATAAGGATTGTTTATTTAATTTTATAAACAAAATAAAAAAAATAATATATTTAAATATTTATAAAATATATAGTGTCGAATTTTTTCGGCATTCAATTTTATAGAGTCGAATTTTTCCATATCATATCCAATTCAAATCCAAATCCGAATTCGAATTTGGTAACTATAATTTAAACATCATAATCATAACCATGCCAGTTTTCCACACTTTGAATTTTCTTTCTCACGGTTCAATGTAGGAGCCCGTTCCATCAAGTTTCTCTCGCTTTAATTTTCTTTGTGTGTAGTCAATGGTAGAGTCATTCCACGCCCTCAGACTTGAAAAATAAACGGACATCTTTATCAGAGGGGCAGATTCAATGTGTCTACGTACGCTGGAACAAAGGATAAGAAAAATGAAAACAGTAAACGGCCGCATGTTACTTATCGTCAATGTATGGACGCGCGCAAACCGAATATATAAATGGTGGCGATTTCGTACCAGCAAAATAATTTAGCATTTTCAATATCGATTTTTAGTACTTAAATATCTATATATGCAATATTCTACTAGCAAAATAATTTATCATTATTATTTTTTAATGAACAATAAGTTAATACGTTTATGTTATTGTAATGGGTAACTTTGAATATTTCTCCTCCTTTAAAACATTACTTTAAGCATTCTTAAAAATTACTTTTAATGAACACATTATGAACCAGATTATCGAGAGTGACCTTTAAAACCTCGCATAAAAATTGTTAAATGAACACATTATGAACAAGATTATGAGAGGTGGCATTTACAACATCTCCTAAAAGTTGTTAAATCTAGATGATGTCGTGTGGATTTTACAATATTGCTTAAAAAAATGTTAAATCAAAATGATGACCATTTTTATTATGCGCTCATTGTTATATGAAACATTTAAGAAAGGTGCTTGAAGCAACATATCTGTCATAATGAAATGAAGAAGAATCTAATAATGGAAGTGGCATATACCCGAACAAAATGAAGCATAGAATCTGATGGTAATGAAAGTCATTTCATACTACTTGCATGATAAGAAACAAAAGGGAAAGGAAAAAATGTTTTAATAGTGTATAAAGGAAATAATTTTAGTATTTGTGAAATGCTTGTTTGGTATAATATGGTTGGTCAAACTAATTATGTTAAGATCATGTTAAAGTAGATTGCAATCTTATTGTGTTTGCATTATGAGGTATGAAAAAGGTGAGGCCCACTGAACTATCATTAATTTATTTGAAAATTTAAAAATCACTATGTTAATATTTTAAATATCACGAAGTATTCGGGAATTTATCATGGCACCGTCACCAAAATTATTATAAAACAAAAACTAAAAAGTATTGTCGGGATCTACATGGTTTCCATGCATCCATAGCTAGAAAATCATGCATTTTGATTTTTTTAAATAATTTTAGGAACATTTCCATAGAAAGAACTCACAAAACTTAAAAAAGAGAAGAGCACCGATAGCATCCTTGCTACTACAATCTGCTCCAAACCGGCTGGTCCACTGTACGTATGCGAATTATATGACACGGCACGCCATGTGATGAAATATCTGCGAGTTTATCTTTTTCGAATTATACACGCGAGTATCCACTCGCCACTATCGAATAATCGGTACATGTGACAAAATCTGGATTACAGTTTTTTGAGTGCCTAGGGTTTTTAAACACAACAATGCCTTCAGAGCAGTTTTCAGAGCAGCACACAACTTAGCTCGATAACACGGAAGCGGGCAAATATTATTTAATGCCGAATTTGCCTGCTCCCGTGTTATCGCGTGCTGCTCTAAAAGCATTAAATACCCAATATATAACTGGTTAACTCTTTCCTTCCAAAAAACATTCTGGCCTCTGTAGCCCAGCCGTAGTGCCCTTTTTAACAGTAGATCCAGTGTCGATGTGTCTGGCCGTACACAGATATTCGAGTCATAGTGCCTTTGAAAAGTATACATTTTCAATTAATAAATTAACATCAAAGATATGGAAGTCTGTACCATCCATGGTAAACCTTCATTCCAAGCCAAATTCATCCATTATTTATCAAATCGAAGTTTAGATATGCCAACCAAATCACCTTTCACCAATGACTCGCATAGGACAACGCTATTGGTATCATTCTAGACGCGGACCAGCCAAACAGTTCGCGGGTCAAGTCAGAGTTCGGTGATTCGGGTTTACTTCTCTTACCGCGCTCCAGCTGTGAGGTGGAGAATATCGTTTTAAAGGTATTCTAGGACGGATATTAAAAGTTCGAGATGTTTGGTGGAAAATGGGCATCCGACAGACACGTCTGCACTAATTGACTGCAAATTTGGCATCTGCGAATTAAGATACAGTTCCCCGGTATTTAAATACGCGAAAGGACAAACCCGAGGAGTCTTAACTGCCGTTAGCAAATATCCAAGACCCATTCCCATGTCATAATGTTCAGGACTAAGATGCAAGATACAATAATAAACTACCTTGGTTGCTGGGTCCCTAATGGTTTTGCAATGCAAAGTAACTCAAGTGAATGTCAACTCAATGGTTTGGGGACGATTGCCTTACAAGTTATCTATGCTCATAGCCAAATCGTAATTCGTTCAATGTCCGTTATTAACATATAATAGATGGACAATTGTTGACATATACCAGCGATAGTTTTAAGAGCAAAAGAAGCAACACAATGCCCTACACATTGGTCAAAATACCATTCACAAATTACACCTCAGTTAAAGTCAAAGTCTAGAAAGGAAATCAACATTAATGAGAGAAAAAAAAATAAACTAAAGGTTAATGGTTTCCTAATGAAGAGAACGCTCTAACGATTTCAAATAATTGCAAGAAAGGTGGCAAAAACACATTGTTAATTCATTAAAGTATCCAAGTGAGCAAGATAATCATCGCACACAAGAATATAGCCTCTGAATCAATAAGAAAAATTTTGTGTGGCTTGTAGATGTTGAACTATGGGTTTAAATAGGCCTAATTATAAGATAACTTTAATTAAATACAAAAACAGAGTTGCAGTATCCAATGACTACTCTCGGTAGCAAGATAATCATGGCACACGAGAATATAGCCTCTGAATCAATAAGAAAATTGTTGTGTGGCTTGTAGATGTTGAACTATCGGTTTAAATAGCCTGGGATGGTTTCCTTAGGTTTGTAACGTTGCATATTAGCCTAATTATAAGATTACTTTAATTAAATAAAAACAGATTTAGAAACCCATTGCAACATTGTTACATCAAAATAATGATGTTCATAGATTTCCAATTTTGCTGTTCATGGATTTCCAATTTCAAAATATAATTTATATTAAAAAAGATAGTTTTTGAGTTATGCATTTACTCTTAAATTATTGTAAATAGGAAGGAAATCTCAAACATTATACTTGTGAATAAAATATTAGTTTAATAAATAAACACAACAATTATTAAAAATTATAGGGTTGTTATTCAAAACACAAAGCACAAAATCATTTTAGTAAAAAATCTTAAAAAAAGCACAAAACATTTGAGAGATTCATTAAAGAGAAAACTTGGTAATTACCCTAGCCCCGATTAGAAAACCAAAATTCAATTGGAACAAGCTCTTTGAGTCATTTTCATGCTTCACATGGAAATCTAGGGAACATTTTCTTCATTGTCAACCAAAGAACCATGATTCCTTTGTGGGGAATTTGTATATAGGAGGATGACTTAGTGCTTGATAGCTAGAAGGTCAAGCGCCTCTACCCTTTAGCTTCTTCAGGTTAATTGTTCCTCTCTTGTCTTTTCTCTTACCACATTAAAGGAGAAATCTCATAATCATATATATAATTTCTTACAACTTTATATTTCATATATTAATCTTATGATTGGATATTAATGCAAAAATAAAAAATAAATTTCCATTGCGATGGTTTAAAGCCCTTCACACTAATAATTCAATTTTCTTTCTTATCTACAATTTCAAACTTTATCATTCATATATATATAACTTTACATTTCATGTATTACTTTTATGATTTCATACTAATGTAGGAATTTACAGGGTAAGCTCCTTAAATAGAACACCAAAGGACACCATTCAAAAACAGATCACAGATCAGTACACCAATATTCTTGACGTGGTTAAAACCCTCAAAAGGGGAAATAGTCCATGGCCTAAGCCAATACGGCCACTTCAGGCAATTTATTAATGCAAAAGAAAGAAAATTTACATAAGCTTCTCTCATGAACGGTCACCTAAAAAATGACCCCCCATTCTCTTTAACTAGATATCATGGACCAATTGGTTGTTAAGCCATAGATCAAGTGTCGGTAATACCGAGGAGATAATGAACCATCGGATCACTTCATGTCTAGAACATATCGTGACCGTTAGATTGTAAGTTACAAAAAGTGCATACTAAAGAAACACACTTTACCTAACTATAAAATAGGCCAAGTTGTACTTAATTATTTCCTATGTGTCGGAATATCCTAACATCCCCCTTAAGAAGAACTTGGGATAGGATTGAAGTATGTATAAAGATGAAACAATAGGAGAAGGAAGGGGGCACTAGAGCCTATCCCCCCTTAGTGACAACTTCCTAAAATCCAACCTTAAATCAAAGTTTAGTAAACTTCGCCTCTGTGAGAGTCTTTATAAAGATGTTTGTAGCTTGGTCATCGATTGAACAATATTGCACTTCAAGAACATGGTCATGAATGAACTTTTTGATGAAGTGCATGTGTAGTTCAATGTGTTTGCTATGCTGATGTTGGACTGGATCTTTGCATAGTTGAATGGTAGTTTGATTATCACACCAAAGTGTAGTCGGATGTTGCTACTGAAAACCGAAATTTGACAGGATTTGACGAAGCCATAGGGCTTCCCTACTAGCTTCAACGGCACCACAATACTCTGATTCTGCTGAAGAAAGAGAAATGGAACTTTGTTTCCTGCAAGCCCATGTAATAGGTCCAGAACCAAGAGTGAAGACATAACTCGCAGTAGACTTCTGATCATTAGGATCACTGGCCCAATCAGAATCAGTGAAACCAACCAATAGAGGAGATGCTTCTGCACTGTAATGAATCCTAAACTGAATAGTACCTCGAACATAACGAAGTATTATTTTAGTTGCTTTCCAATTACTTTCATGTGGGTTTTGCATAAACCGAGCAACAAGGCCAATAACAAAAGAAAGGTCGGGATAGGTATGGGTCATATTATACAAAAGTTTTCCAACAAGCTGACAGTATAAGGTAGCATTAACTTCAGGAGAAGTACAAGTGATTGAAAGTTTATCTCCAGACTGAAAGGGAGAAGGGGCTAGCTTACAGTCTTCCATGTGAAAGTGGCGTAGAAGATCACATGCATACTTGGATTGGGATAGGGAAATACCTTCTTTGGATTACAAGACTTGAAGACCAAGAAAATAATGCAAGTGTCCTAAGTCTGTCATTTGAAACTACTTTTTAAGGCTGGAATTCACATGGTTTATAAGGTTGGCATCACTACTAGTGAGGATAAGATCATCAACATAAAGAACAAGAATGATAAGAGACATACCCCCTTTCTTAGTGTAGACAATATTGTCAGAATGACACCTAGAAAACCGAGTATCTAAAAGAAAGCTATCTATTTTGGCATACCAAGGCTAAGTGGCTTGCTTGAGACCATAAAGGGATTTCCTAAGCCGACATACAAACCTAGATTCTATTTTTATAAATTCAGGAGGTTGTTCCATATAGATTTCTTCATGCAAGTCCCCATGCGAGAAGGCAGATTTAACATCCATCTGATGGACTTCCCATTTGAAAGGGGCAGCAACGGAAAGAACAAGGTGGATAGAGTTCAGTTTGGAAACAAGGGAGAAGGTTTTAGTATAGTCAATGCCTTCAAATTGTGAAAAACCTTTAGCAACAAGACGAGCTTTATATTTATCAACTTTTCCATTTGGTCCAAACTTGGTTCTCTAAACCCATTTGCATCTAACAAGTTTTTGTCCCTTTGGAAGAGGAACAAAATCCCATGTATCATTTACCAATAATGAGCGATATTCTTCATTCATAGTTGCATCCCAATATGGATGGCATGAAGCTTCTGCAAAGGTGTCAGGATCAAAACTCATTGAAGCTTGAGCCAATAAAGAAGAGGCTCTATCAAACTGAGAACATGTTCGACGTTGATATGTAAGATCACCTGGTGCATCCCGAGTAGCGCGAACCCATTTTGGAAGTTGAGTAGCTAAAGGAGGATCCCGAGAAGGTGGGGGAGGATTGTCATCTTTGCTTTCATCATTTGAAGAAGGAATATTTTCAGAAGTAGAAGGGATAGAGAGAGGTGGCACATTTTCCGAACTAGGCTCGTAGGTCGATATATTTTCAGCAAACTTTACATATCTTCTAATGATAACATTTTTGATTTTAGGTTGAACAAGCCTATATCCTTTGACGACTTCAGAATATCCAACAAAAATACATTTTTCACCCTTAGGTTCTAAGGATTTATGTTTCTCATTTGGAGTATGGGTCCATGCTTCACTTCCAAAAACACGAAAGTGACTTACATCTGGTTTAATTGAGCTCCACGCTTCTTTTGGAGTGATATTCTTTAGAACCTTAGTAGGAGTGTGATTTATTATGTGATTTTCACAGCTAATTGCTTCTACCCAAAAATTAAGACTAAGTCCTTTAGATTGAAGCATACAATTAGCCATTTCCTTTAAGGTGCGATTCTTCCTTTCAGCTACACCATTTTGGTGTGGAGTATATGGAACACTGTGTTGCGATTGAATTCCATGCTCAATGCAAAAGTTGATGAATTTGTTGTTAGCTTATTCTCAACCATTATCAGATCTTAGATTAAGAATTTGATGTCCAAATTGTTTCTCAACAAAGGCCTTTAAGGCCAAGAACACGTTAACAAATTCACTCTTGAGTTTTAAGAAGTATACCCAAGTGCGTATGGAGAAATCATAAATGAAAGTTAAGAAATACTTGTAGGGAGAGAATGAAACAACTCCAAGTGGACCACATAAATCAATATGAACAAGCTGTAAAGGGGTTGAGGCATGCTAAGAGACACTTTTTTCAAAATTATCTCGATGTATTTTCCAAGTACACATCTGGAACAAACACCATCTCTGCAAGATACCATAGGAAGACCTGTCACATTATTTTCTTTACATAGATTTTGAAGGGAGCAATAGTTTAAGTGAACAAATCGCTCATGCCAAAGTTTGCTCACTTCATCATTATGAGCAACAAATAACGAGGGGAGAGTTGATGACCCAAAGTTTTTAAACTTATACAACCTTGTAGAATCATCAATAATGCGAGTAGCTAAAATCTATCTAGGATCTCTTAGGTCCTTAATTACAACATCATGAGGTGAAAATTCAATAGTTTTACCTTCACCTGAATGAGTTATCTGATATATAGAGAGAAGGTTGCAGGATAAGGTAAGAACACATAATACATCATTAAATTGACCATTGTCTAGATGAATAGTTTCAGTCCTTACAACACTAAGAGATCTATCATCACGAACATATATATTTTTGGTTTTACAATCATTTAAAGAAGACAACTTGGCTTTGTTTTTTACCATGTGATAAGAATATATAGAATCAATTAGCCACTCATGAAAATGAGAAGAAGAATATACATTTGGTGCATAACCAAACCAATATGCTTGACAGCCACATGCAGAAAGTGTTATTCCTAAAGTAGAAGTTGAAGAGTACTCTAAATGGATGTTATGCTTCTTCATTGATGCTTCCAAGTATTCCATCTTCTTAAAGAATTTGGATTCTAAGTGGCCATCATGATTACAAATGTTGCAATGTCTATCTGTCTTCTTCCCTTTGTTTTTAATTGCCTTATCATGTTTGTAAGTTGATTTTTTATTTTGAGACCAAAATTGCGTAGGACCCTTGCTTGGTTCACGGGGGATTCATTCACTGAACCTCTGACATGGCATGTGCGTTCGTGGCATACTAAAAAATACCCTTAATTTGACTACATATTGGAAAATAACTCTAAAATTCACATTATTTAACCCCCTGCCAATATAAATCCAATACACCTTCCCAATTTATAAAAACCCTATTTTCACTAAATATTTTATGTATCCATTTTTTTATTCACATTTTTTATATCCCTAGTATAGTGACATGATGCCTATCTTATGACTCCACATGCATTCTACAATGCACCTTTCTTCTTTCGATATACATTGTAAATGCATATTAGTTGCACCTTTATTATTTTGATATACACTATAAATGCATATTAGTTCTCCCACAATGCAATTACTTAACCCACACTCAAGCACATCTCACTATGATTTGTGGCATTTAATGGTCTAAGGCACACAAAGATAAACCATGTTTTAGGAAGATTGATTATGTCCATGTATATAAAATAACATATAAATTGATCTATATGATGATGAAAAAATAATTGATGAATCTTTATG
Source organism: Pinus tabuliformis (assembly GCA_031772625.1). Taxonomy (NCBI): domain Eukaryota; kingdom Viridiplantae; phylum Streptophyta; class Pinopsida; order Pinales; family Pinaceae; genus Pinus; species Pinus tabuliformis. The sequence goes on from CM062813.1 coordinate 728,800,419, forward strand.
AATAGGTTTGCAAAAAATAAGGTGTTCAAGCACAAGTATAGACCCTTTGGATGCAATAAAACTATATACAACCAAGGTTGGGGCCCCAAATCTCAAATCAAGGGTGCAATCCCAACCTACACATGCTTAGAAGAACAGGATGGACAAGTCCCAACACATGCGCTCTTATGGGAGTAACGTGAAAGCATGAAATCACCTTTTGATTCACTGTCATCTCACCAATGAGATATGGGCTATCACTCATAGACTATGTAAAATGCAACAATGGTTTGGAGATAACACAAAGGAATTAAATGAATGGACTACAACTAGAACATAAGACAAAATTCTGGTTGTAGAGGTGATATGCTCCATTTGGTGTATTCCAAAATAAACCTCCAAATGTCTACAAGATTTTATACACATTGAAGGAAAGCATTACCTTATCATACAGCTCACTAAAGGCAAGACTTCCTTGCACTCTCATACCTTTGAAATAAAATTCTAAAATTTCTAGCGGATATTTTAATTATCCAATTTTAAGGTCACAACCAAGCTAGACACCACATTGGTGTATGGGACCCCCTTACTTGTGGGACAAGGGACCCACCTCCGCACAATGATTTGACCACTAAGCCAATGAAGACATACAGATTCTACCCCTCTAGTTTTGAAATTGTGACCTCTTAGGAGGAAACACATCCTCTTAACCATTAGGCCCACTCAAGCTAGATATATTGGATTTCTCCTTAAGGTCTCTTTTACATAATGAACAATTACATTGGAAGTAACATCATATAGGAAATAGAAATGACCCTAGAAACAATGTTAAGAACTAAGATCACTTCCTTGAAATAGGAATGACCCTGGCATTTCTATAATCAGAGAATCACTTGAAAAGTTAGGCTAAACAATATTAAAGTAATGCCTTGAACACCAAGAACCAAGAGCCTTATCGCCCTATAACAAAGCGACCTATGCAAGATCAAATTTACAAAAAAGATCTTCCAGAGAACATCCATGTACACAATTCTACCAGAGAAAACATCTATAATACCAAAATCAGTTGAAAAGCATGATATGGGACTTTCAAATTCGAAAACCAGTTGAGAAGCATGGGATCAGACTTCCAAGATTTTATATAATGATTATCTAAACGAAGGTTCTCACAAGATGGGCTTAAATGTCCAAGGATGAAATGATAGGAGAAAAGCTTTGCCAGAAATTGAAAATAATCCTTTCACTATTCTTTCCCAAGGGATTAAGCCAGTTGTTTATATAAACACTTTAGTTAATATTGTTGTATAGCACTTCAATTAATATTGTCTTCTCAGTGTCAATATTAAAATAGAGAACAACCATTTTCGCTATATACAACCATGATTACAAATATCCCAAAGCTTCTATGGAAAACCCACAAACCAGATGTTATAAAAGGCCAATGAGGTTTGGGCACTTCTAAAATCACAAATATTGGAAACCGATTATTACCTTGGAAGCTCAAGTTGGGCAGGACCAGTAGGATTCACATCACCTTCCACAACATATATTATAGAATCTTAAAAGCTAAACAAGTTGTCCTTTATTTTTCTACATGAAACTATTAAACTACTGACATGTCCAAAGATAATTTCGCAGCAGCTAGAAATTCTAAAAACACAACTTCTTTATTAGAAAAATGGTAATTTTACCAATATGTCACAATAAATTTCAATAAATAGCTATTGCAGAATCAGTTGAAGAGAAGGCACACAGTTTTCTTTCAGTGCAACTTACTCTGAAACAACAAAAATATGCAGCATTTGATCAAACTTTGTTGTATCTAATAAAACAGAAGTTGGAAACAAAATTCCATGCTTAAAAGGTTTTTATCAACTCTAGTCTAACTTAGTTTCCTATAAAACGCAGGATTTAGTCCAACTTAGTTGCCTATAATTCAAATAGAAGTTGAAAACATAATTCTGAGCTAATGGATTATGACAACTCTAATTTAATTTCGTTGTAACTATAAAATAAAACCCTAGAGCATGGGAGAATAAGCATGGACCTCTTGATGTATTCTTAAGCCGTAGGTGACTGGCCATAATACATTGTCTACATTCTTTGAACAAGAAAGAGAGTTCAAAGCCTAAAGAGACTGATCCAGGTGGATGTTGGTGGCCACCCACCTATCCCATTTGGACCCCCACAACTCTCTCTTTTAGTTTTTCAATTTTCGTAATTGTAGCACAATTCACTATTTTTAGCATTTTTTCAGGTCCTAAACTTCTGGAACCATTTTGAGGCCCTAAACGACATTTTTTGGGAAATTTGGGAGCAACATGGGTCCATGGACTGATTTTGCTATTCCCAAAGTTATAGTTCTCAGATAGATCTTTCTAATGAGCTATTTTACGCGTCAAACGGAGATCGGGTGCCAAAGTTACGACCCCGGGAAATTGATGTACCAATTTACCCAAATAGGGCCCACAATTTGGCGTTTCATCTTCTAGGGTTAGGTTTTTGGATGTTAAGGGTTTTCTATTGTTTCTCAACAATAAATAGGCCTTCGAGCCTCATTGTAACACAGTTCATAGGCATGTAGCCACCACATCTCTTCTGAGAGATAAGCTACCAGCCCCTAGTTAGTTTATTTCCATTACTGTTTGTAAGCATATTTCAGTATTTTGCATTAATGAAATGAATTATTATTTCCGCTGCATATTTGTGTTTATGATTATCTCTGTAATTTGTTGCGTTCCTGTTTAAATCCGGATAAGAGACAAGCCTGTCTGTATCAATATTCCATCTTACTAGCCTTGGTCCAAAAGCTAGCTTTAAGAAAGTATCCATTGGAGTGAATATTGTCTTAAGAATCTGTAGAGTTCAAGTCCTATGAATTGACTTCCTTAAGAGCTCTGAGCTTAGTATGTACTGTAAGCCCTATCACACTTGCATTTTCCAATGTGGGCTCCATTGAAAAACGTAACGATCTTTGTAAGAGGATTTTTGTTATGTTTGCAGAAGAACTTAAGGATGTTTTCTATAATAAGCTTAAATTTCTTAGGAACACTGATCCATGTGTTGAAAGAATGGATTTCCTTACTGAGGTAATGGTTTCTACTTTTGAGAAACGACAGTCTCAAAAGGAAGCGATAAATGCTCTCCCTCTTTATCCAAATGAACAAGTCATGTGGGCTGAAAGTGTTGTATCCAACATTATTTACATTAGTGAAGGATGCTTGGCTCTTCCAAAACTTAATCTACAGTTTCTAACTTTCCATGACTACCTCCTGAGGAATTTAAATCTTTTTCTCTTGGAATTGACATAGGAAATTGAGAATATATCCAAGATGTGTTGCCTCGACAGGAAGCATATATTAATAATGAGGGAGAAACTCACTTTTGAGGATGGTATAGGTTGGCTGTTCCAATCAAGGAGTTCAAAATCACCGAAGTAAAGCAACCAAACATTGGAGAGGTGAAACCATCTACTGTTACTGCAGAGGTTACATATAGTGTTTCAAAATACACATCACATATATGGTATGAATGGAACGGGCTCAAGGAACATGATGTTCTCTTTTTTTTATCTATGCTTCCTTTTTTTAGATCCACTTAGTGGTTAAGAAGCATCAAAATTAAGTGTCCCAGAAAGGTTTGGGCTCTAGTCTATACGTGGATGTGAAGTCATTGAGATTTGGGATGAGGATGGAAACCTTATCAATGAATTTATAGGAAGGATAGAAAAATCCAAATGCATGAATTGAAGAACTATGAAAAAACATGACAGAGAATTTGGAGGCAGGGGGAAACAGATTTTTCATCAAACTCTACAGATTTTTGAATGGGAGAAAGAGCGAGTCTATCGCAAATTTGTACCAGTTTGAAATAGTATAATAAGTCACAAGGAAATAGATTTCAAAATTCTAAGGAAGCATATTTTTGAGGCATAAAATCTGTAGCTCCAGATTTCAAATCAACAGATCATGCACCACTAAATTAAAAGAATTCAAGGTTAAACACAAAAAATAGCTTTAGGACCCACTCTAATAGTAAAAAAGATATAAAAAATGCGGAAACTATTTATTTTTAATTTCTAAGATGCTTTATGGGTTTCCAAAAAAATGCCTATAAATCGGATATCTCATTAAAATAAAGAACATGATCCAACAACTTAAAACTGATACTAAAACAAATATAACGAAGCCTATCTATGTAGAATAAGAAAGACAAATGAACCATAATCAAGAAGTTATTAGCAACACATAATTCCTAGAAAGACTCACCCCAAACAGATTCTACATCGGTGTTACATTTGAGATTTTCCCCGGAATACTGCTCTGTTTAGGTCTCAAGATTCATGAGATGCAACCAGATAGAGACCTCGTCTAGGTTAAAAGGCTAAAATCAACAAAATCTTGAACAATAAAATTAGAATATTGGGGGTACACCAAAACACCTCTAGGCTTTCAAAGCTACATATATAATGGACTTTGAGAAATAACATTTTGCATCTCCTTGCTTCAGAGAATGCATAACAGGCAATAAGAACTATAAAGCATCTAAAACTAACCATTTTCCATACTACTGATAAATTGAATATATTGAGAACTAAATATCGCTACATAACAATTCATGGATAATTTGTTACGTCATAAAGAAAAGAATAATAAAATCATATGCAAGAAGCTAAAAACTGTAGTGAACATTTATAAAAGGAACTAGAAAAGTTAAATTTACAAAAATTAAATTGATAAGAAATTCAATTTAAGGAACCAAAACCATGGAAACTAATCGATGACTATGCAGCTGTAGTAAGAGTCGCTGCAAAAGCCAGGTTCCATTTTAGCTATGATATGTAGGATAGCAGTAATCTATCATTGCAATATTAAAGAAACACTCCTATAGTTTTCCTCCTCTCTTCAAACTCTAAACCTGGGGTAGAACTCCTAATGAATAATGTGTAAATTAAGAACCTAACCTCCAACAATGCCCAAATTTAAACTATAGAAGTTTAGCTGGATGCATTAAGTGAGGGATCAGGGATCTGTTTTACTGCAGTGTGGTTGTAAAGTGAACCAATCTCATCTTCCATTTTTCCTACTTGACCTTCAAATATTTTTTCCCTCAGTTCATGCACTTCCTTCACTCGCTCTACATGTTTGACCTGGGCATGGTTCTCCAGTGTACCTGTACCATCAAAACCATTCTCCTTTGTTACATAAATTGAATCTTGCTTGGGTTCCTAAGGCTCTCCCTTACTCTCCAAATCCCTGTGCTTTTCTTCATCCTCCAAGACTGGATCTTTCTTTCTGGCACCTTCTACCCCTCATGGTGCCATCTCTTCTTCCTTCTCATCCATTTTATTTATTTCTTCAGTTTTGGACCCATGTATTTTTTCTTTGTTTTCTATTTTCCTTTTTTCATTACTCTCTTCTTCTACTTCCTTCTTCTTATCAAGCTCATCTTCTCCCTTCCCTTCTTCCTTTTTGTGATCAAAATCTTCCCCTGTTTCAGCCATATCTTCCCCATGATGGTTATCATGCATTTCCTCTTCCTTACTAGATTCTATTTGTGATTCTTGTTTCTTTACATCTTTTGAATCTCCTTTTGATTTTCTGGATCTCTTTGGTTTTTTCTTTGATTCACTTTCTGGAGTTTTGACTGGTGATTCCTTTACTTTTTCACTTATCCTTGAAGATCTCCTTGTTGGTGTTACCTCACCTCTAGTACAAAGAAAATGTCAAATTATATTTTCTAAAAGATACATGCTAATATCCTCACATGCCAATATACATGTCAATTCCCTCTTCTGCATTCTTATGGAATCCTACAATCATATTAGCACATTCCCTGCACAAATAAAAGCAAACGTTCAAACCCTCTTTCATATACGAGAGAATCAAATCATATAAAAAACAAATGACAAGAAATTCAAAAACTTTCTGCATAAAAAGAAAGCATGTAATTCTAGCGTGTTTGCATGCACCATAAACTATTATAGACCCTGTACTTGAATAAAATCAAGTAGGAAATACTAGGATGTAAAAGACAATGGGTATTCAAGATTTACTTGAGTTCTGATTCTCTATAGTGTGCATGTTTCTGAAGCAGTCTTGTCCAAGATGGCATCCTTTGCAGGATGTGTTGTGCCATGTATATAGCTAAGGCTGCCAGCATAGATGGTTTCCATTTCAATGCTTCATACTCAACCAGGCATAGTTCAAGAAGATAGAATGCCATCTTCTCAAGCTGATCCATGGAAACAAACCCAAAAGAGAATTAAATTTATAAAGATCCCATTTATGGAAGCTTACAGTTAGAACAAAATAGTGCATGATGCCTCTCATGCAACACATCGAAAATACAATGCATTTCATAACATAAGTGAGGCTCAATGCCATTTGAATATTCATCAAAATTTCAAGCAAAGTAGAATACCTGTTTATCAGCCTGAGCAGCCTTTAGAAACCTTTTCATGAAAACAAAGGGAGTTGGTACAACCAAATTGAATCTTAATTTGTTGAGCATCAATTTCTCCTGAAGAAAATGAAACATACCATAAACATGAGCAAAGATAACAATTCCAAATATGAATTATTTAAACAATTAGAAATATAAAGCTCGAAATATGGGAGACAAGTATGACATAATAATGTGAGAAAACAAAATCTCACCATGGAGAGAAATTCACCACGTGTGTAAACATTGTTTGAGATTGTAATCAGTTCCTTAACCTGTAAAGCCCTTAAGGAAAATGAGTTAGAATGTGAAGCCTTATTCTAGATGCCAAATCAAGGGCACAGGAAACAAGTTTTTAGTCAAAACAAATCAATACAAAATTTCAGCTTAACAACGAACTTTCCCTCCTGTCATTGTTTACCACCTTGGGAGCCCAAATTTCTTCATATTTGGTAGCAACTAGCATGGCAGTCAACCCCACTAGTTGAATATCCTTTCTCGTAATAGTGTACACCACAGAAAGAAATCTATCAATCAGGTTAATCATGAGAAAAAGTGTCTCATCCATTAAGTCAAATTTTAGATGCACCTGTAAGTGCAAATTGTTTATGTTAGAAAATTATCAACAGAAAGGTACAAAAAAAAAATATTATTATAGAAACAGATAGATATCGATATGTATTAATCAAGTACATCAATTAGCCAGTCAATAAGTATTTCCTGCATCTTCTGGTTGATATCAACTTGGCTTGACATGTAGTTTGATGAGAGATTGTTGCATGCCTGCAATACAACAAACACAACAGACCAAAATAGAAACAAATTAGACATACAACTATTTATTCAGAGTTGAATCTAAACTATAGACATGGATCAAGGCTCGCATCAATGCTTGACCTAATGTCCTCATTCATAAATTATAACCTTCCATGATGCTTAAGTGGGCACTTTAATTCTCCAGTGGAGATATTCATGTATGGCACAAACACACGCTACTCACATGTAATCACTGCATACTATATGTAGTGAAAAGCTAGTGTCTGATTAAATTGTTTAAATGAAGTGTATTCTTCCAAGACAAGATGTTGTTATTTCGAATAGAACAAAAACAGTTTGCAAGGCTCCCATGACAAAAGGGACATACCTCTGTATACCAATAGAAATGGTAAATGTCTTGAACATATTCAACTACAGCAAGTTGATTTTCATTATCTGCTTCGTCAATGTTGGGCAAGTCCCCTTCCTCTTCCATGACATCCTGATCAATGGCTCCAGATGCAAGATGTTTAATAGAAACCATTGGATGGAAATTGAAGCTATGGATTAGATAAACTGTGTTAATAAAAATCACCATCTACACATGCTAAAATAAGGGTTGTGGACCAAATTCTCCTAACCTCACTTCTAGTTGTCAGTGTTGATGTAAAAGCCCTCAGAAGCCTTGTCTTCCCTTTTGATGCATTAGACATTGGAATTCTTCTTGAGACACCTTTAGCTACAAGTGGGCATAACCAAGACTTGTATGCATTTGAAGCAGCTTTGCCTGAGATGTCAACATTTGAAGGCCTTGGTGGTATCGTTGAAGCTGAAGTACATTTGCTAGAGAGGCCAGTAGTAAAAGGCCTCCCTGAAGCTGAAGTTTTTTTACCTGAGAGGCCAGTAGTAGAAGACCCTCCCTAAAGCTGAAATGTTTTTACCAGTGAGACTAGTAGTAGAAGGTCTATGTTGTATCCTTGAACTCGATGGATCATTACTTGAGGCCTCAACATTTGAAACCCTAGGCATTTTTCCTAAAACTGATTCACATGTCTGTAACGGTACAACATTGGAAATCCCGGGTGGTTTTCTGCTACATGCTTGGATTTTGAAACCAAAGTTGATCTAATGCTTCCCTTATCATCTTTGTTCCTCTGTGGCCCCATTGGGTGAATGGTAGCAAAACAAAACCAATGGATGTAAAATAAATACATGTAAACCATCCCAACTAAACAGCCAAGCAAAGAGCCATGTTATTGACCTCAATATATCCACACGCAGTTACCGATTTGAAACAAAGGCCAACATATAAATCCCAGTAGTAATGAACTCAAATCATTTACCTCATGTTGCATACTAACATCTATGGATTGATATATGATAAATAAATCAAACAACTATTTAATCACACACAATTTATACAACCATGGATGATGTACTTACCATGGACGATGACTTTGTTGTAGCACTCGTATTCTTGACATTGGCACCAAACCTCCTACACACCCAATTCTAATTGTTAACTCTAATTGGTAAAAACCCTAAAATATCTACAAAATACCAATGCATCATATTGGGAAGCTAAATCTACCTTGGTAGATTTCCTATGGACATAGAATTACACACCCAAAGCGTCACATACAACATTCTTCTTCATCAAGCCTCGCCAGAAGAGGGTTTAAAATGCTTGAATAAGAATATGGCTAAAGAAAAATGCTTGACTAGAGAGGCTAAGCTCACAATCAAAACTTCTTTATAAAACTGAAGTTTCTACTATGTGCTGATAAAACAGGAGTACTACATAAGGGTTTTGAAAATAAATAAAAAAATACATATGTTCTAGGAATGAGAAAGCCTTCTTACTCTAGCTTGATCTCATCACCCCCATTGGGTTTTGAATCATGGAATCCTATGTTCCCAATGTCTGATAAAACCCTTCTAGGCCTCGTTTCGGCCCGCGTCACCACTACATCACAGAGCATCCATATAAACTCTATCAAATAGATCTCTATTTTGCACTAGTCATATAGAGCCATTAATATTCATATAAACACTAATAAATATGTACTACATATTTGTTGATAGTAGGTTTTGGTGTGGGGTTTGGAAAACAAAATACTATAAAATACCTTTGCTAGCCATGGGCCTGTTGGGCTTTGCCACCCTATTTTCAATTCCAATTTTGGTTTGCTGAAAAGACAAACACAAAGCATTCAGTAACTATTGAACAATCAAATAGGTCCCAAATAAATAAATCAGACAGTTGTTTAATCGCACACAATTTATACCACCATGGATGATGTACATCCCATGGACAATGACTTTGTTGTAGCACTCGTACTCTTGAAATCGGCACCAAACCTCCTACATACCCAATTCTAATTGTTAAATCTAATTGGTAGAAACCCCAAAATATCTGCAAAAGACTAGACCATCATATTGGGAAGCTGAATCTACCTTGGCATTTACTTATCAACAAGTTGATTCTACTTCCTAGATTTCATATGGACATAGAATTACACACCCAAAGTGTCACATACAACATTTTTCTTCATCAGCCCCTGCCAGAAGAGGGTTTAAAATGCCTAAATAAGCATATGGCTAGAGAAAAATGCTTGACCAGAGAGGTTAAGCTCACAATCAAAACTTCTTTATAAAATTGAAGTTTCCACTATGTGTTGATAAAACATGAGTACTACATAAGGGTTTTGCAAATTAAAAAAAAAAATACATATGTTCTAGGAATGAAAAATCCTGCTTACTCTAGCTTGATCTCATCACCCCCATTGGGTTTTGAAGCATGGCACCCTAGGTTCCCAATGTATGATAAAACCCTTCTAGGCCTCATTTCGGCCTGCATCACCACTACATCATAGAGCACACATATAACCTCTATCAAATCGATCTTTGTTTTACACTATTCATATAGAGCCATTGATATTCATATAAACACTAATAAAGATGTACTACATATTTGATGATATTAGGTTTTTTATGGGGTTTGGACAATATAATACTATAAAATACCTTTGCTAGCCATGGGCCTATTGGGCTTCACCATCCTATTTTTTATTCCAGTTTTGATTGGCTAAAAAGAAAAAACCAAAGCATTCACTAACTATTGAACAATCAAATAGGTCCCAAAGAAGAGGGCCGAAATAGGTCCCAGAACAAGCCTGAAATTAATACAAAAATGCCTCAAATGGGGGGCTCTCAGAAAGGTCGACAAGGGCCTTAGGAAAGGGCTAGTTTATGCCTTGAATGAGCCAAAATGAAATGAAAGATAGATACGAATTAGCCTCATAAAATAAATCATTTCATAATGACCCAATATCATTGAAAATTGATTCAGAAGTGCCCAGTAACAAGGGTATGAACTACATGATAATCAAAGTGTGATATTCAAATTGATTTAGAAGTGCCCTTTCAAAGTTCTTATGTAGTTAATAGAATTTATTGCAATAATTCAAGAATTCTAAAATCTTACCAGCTATCTTGAAGATTATGGGATAATGGAGAGACCAATAAGCAACAGAAAACTGGGAACTAGCTCTACATCACCTCCCATTAACAACCTGCCTCGCTCAACAACGCACATTTTTTTCTTCTAGTTGTGTTCTCGAGAGAGATCATAGGTATATTCTGTATGAAAGTTTGTGAAAAGAGGCCACCAAGTGGCCTTATTTTCCTTCTTGGAGGTGATATTTCATGCTATAAGCACTTTGCTATGTATTTTCCTTTTCCAAACCATGAAATAAAAACGTATGCATTCTTTCTTTGGAAAAATAAAATCAATTAAATTTTGCATACCATTCACCCTATCAAATTCTTGTCAATCCAAAAGTTGCAAAAAATCAGATACCATTCACCTTAAAATAGCCCTTGGATCATAAGCACACATTGTAAGGCCCATCAAACACATATATATCAATGTAGGCAAAAATAAGAAAGAAAAGTACCATCACCCAAACAATCTACTAGAAGCACATATCTTAATAAAGTTGCAAACAATTTAAAAACAAACTACCATCACATGTCCAAAAGCCTTTACAGATAGTAATTAATGTTAATGTTGTTTAGTGAAAGAACTGAAAGGAAATTCCAAAAATATGATTAAGGACTCAATTGACAATAATAACCAACTGCAATTTAACTTTTGTAGACCCCATGCGTATGGACAAAACATAAATACTGCCAAAAAGACTCTGATGGCACATTTGAACTACAGACTCTGATTTATATGTTCAATTTTAAAAAAATAGGAATTCTAGCTACTACATAAACATTCAAAATCACTTCATGTGATAGACGTTGCTCTCGTGTAAATCTATTGACTTGAGTGAGAAGAAACCATCCTGACTGAAGCTCATTCCATTAGATCCTTGATATCCTTTCTAGCAAGCAAACCATAAATCTAAAAATTCAAGGAAAATGTTAACATTAGTGAGAAGAACCACATACTTATCCACAAAACATATTCATGAAGAGGAATCACCTCTTCTTGTTTTTCATGACTAAATGGACCAATTTTAGAGGGACCAAATTAACATTTGAATGAAACACAACTCAAAAAGGATGAATGGCTAGTGAAAGAAACATGCACCAAAAAGTAGAAAAAAAAGGTTGAGTTATGCTGAACATTCACCATTTGAACTATTCACTAGACCTAAAACCAAAAAGTACAAAATTAACATCAGATTCATACAAACAAATCAACAAAAAAAACGATAATTATTTATAAATGATCCAACATATGGAAATACATAAGGAAAGATAAAGTAGAATGTTTTGAAAATCTACCTTGTTCAATTTTTTCACAAAATCTAAAAAAACTTTGTACTCACATTCTTCTAATTTTTATGTATCATTCCTAGCATTGTATGATAAGTTTGTAATTGCTATAACATATTCAAATTGTACAAAATCATGATCTGTCAAACCATACTTATACATGCGTTTCCCATTTATTCTACTATACCAACATAATTGAAGCTCGATGCCTTCTAATCTATCCAAAAGGTCAATGTCATTATGGTAATCAAACACCCTATTACTATCCTTCTTCATTATTCTTTGAACCCTTCCAATGTACCTTGTTCCACAAGAAACACCTTGTTTTTTACTTCTAGGAACACCTTTTCTTACAGTATGTTCAGTGGGGGGAATTGAGTTGCTTTCAAACACCACCCCATAATCTGATCCAATTCCAAAGCCAATTGAGACACCTTTTCGTGGAGCCTTCCCATCTCACCTAAAGTAGACCCCATTTCTCACTTTTTTCAACCTATATTTGGATAATGTTGGATTTCCATTCAACTAACTAACCAAACATGCTTTAAACATATCCTTACCATCAAGATCCACAACTAGATTTATCGTTTTATTTCCATTTTCATCAATGGAGTCTAAAATTTCATCCAACTTGTGTCTCCACTCACTTTCCATTATTTGTAATTCACTTTCATTGTGTACCAACGATGATGAATATTGGAATATAGAGTTGGAATAACTCGGTGGGGAAGCATCAACTACTTCATCCACAATGTGGAATGTTGGATAATTTTGATCCTCTGTCCATGGTTTAACCCACCAAGAGGATTGAGTGTAATTTTCTGGTTGCATTCCAAGAGTTGATAAAATGTCTTGCGCATCCTTCAATCCAATCTTAAGGGCTTCTACAATTTTAGTGTCTGTGGATATTGAATCATATTGCTATAATATTCCAATTTTTGTATTGTTCTTGGTGCAATCTATTCCAAATTATTTCTTGCTTCTTATGAGATTTATTAAAATGAAGCCCTTGGGGATCTGATTCTTCTTTAGCAACTCTAATAAGGGTTCCAACAACATAAAGTAAGTCAGTGAAATCATAGGCCCTCTCCACTCCAACCATCCCACCAAATTTAATAAATAAGTTCTCACATACATCTGACCCAGTCAGGTGCAAAACACATGGAAAGTTAGAGTAATGATCTCGAAACAATCTCATCAACAAAACTGCAAAATGGAAAGAAATTTTCACATCTTGATATGCTTCTCTGCTGATAAAACTTATGTTTAAATTAGTATGAGATTGTTTATGTACCCAACATAGCCATAATGTGAAGAAATGATGAACTGGTGAAGCATTTTGCACCCTTTCCCAAAGGCTCAAACTATGAGACATAAAGATGTCAATGTATTCAACAACAATCATTAGATAAGTCTATGTAGCTAGTGTTCTCTCTAACTTTCCACTTGGTGTACTTCTCAACTCTTTCAAACACCTTTGAACGTGCCTTGAAGCAATGCGTTGTGTGGATCCCCAATTTTGTCAATCCATCCTCTCTATATTTTAACCCTTAAGCTTGTTGTCATCCACTTTAAAAGTGTGATAAACCATTCTGACATGAACAAAACTTATGTACTCATTTCCTAAGACCAATTCTTGTCGATCGCTAAACAAAGGATTCACTAGCTTTTTGCTGTTGTGGATGTAATCTTGGTCATGCAATCTTGTTACATTGCAACCATTGTACAACCTAGTTAGCCTCCAACCTTCCCAAGGAATTTGATATCGAAGACCTGATGTTGAAGAATAATCCTTCAACATAAGTTGTCTTCTTCTGCTATTCCCATTCGAGGAATGACCAACAATAGGTCCCAAATTATTTTCCACGTGTTTCTTTGACGCAGATTCTACCTTTTCCCATTGTTGATAAACAAAATGTGCATTGAACCTATTGCATGTTGGATGAAAAACCACAACCGAGCGAGGAAGATTTTCATGTAAAGGGTTTGCAATATTAACACGTGCATAATGGACAATAACATTGTTCTTAAAGGAATATGTTATAATCTCATAGCCTACAACTCTGTCACCAACTATCACCAAGAAATGTGATTGGAATTGATGTTCTTATTTCGTACCACAAAACCACACCAGTGTACCACTTTTTCCTACCCACCTAACATATTTTTTCACAACTGTTTCATTTTCAGCGAGCAATATAGGAATTGGGCCATCTATACCATGCTTGGGTTTATAAGAAGCATAACCATTTTCGACTGCCTCAAAAATATGCTCATGCTCCCCTGGGATATATGTTAATGACTTTCTAACTTTCCTTAAATTCATAGATATTGAAGGGCCATCCAGATTCAAGCTAATAAAGCTATGTAATCTAGGACCACCCCATAACTTGATCATCTCATAAAGTGATTTTGTGGATGTACTATACCTTCTCATTGGTTTTGTATGCATCAAGTTATGAAACATATCCTTGACAAATTCCCAAACTGCATCTTTACCTTGTAATTTTCCTTCCTTATGTGCCTCACACACATCTTTGCAAAACCTAAAGACATCTTTCTTTTCTATCAATTCAAACAAATTTTCCTTTAGGGATCTCATTCTAATAGAGTGTAGCAACCTTTGTCCTCTCCCACCAAAGAGATTGCATTGTTGATCTATGGTTAGCATTTGTAACTCTTGCAACATTCTTTGGTTCATTTTGTGTTAGGTCCCTATACTACTAGTGTAACCCCTATTGTTATTAGTACAACCCCCTTATTATATTATTGTGCCCATGTAGTCACCATATTGTTATTATTGTGCCCTTACATTATTATTGTTATGTCAGCTCTGATTATATTATGACCCCTTAGACTCCTATATATAGAAAGGAGGTCTTGTAATTTGTATCGTCGAATAATTTTTCATTTGTGTAATGTAAAGGAGGTTTCCCCCTCAAAGAGGCTGAATTCTAATGTGTTAATATATCTTTTCTATCTTTTTGTGAGCTAGTTTCATAACATTTGGTATCAGAGCTATGGGTTCTAGGGTTTCGCTGCCCCAAACAGGTCATCGTGGAATTTTCACTATAAATTTTTCTCTACGAAGTTTCAGAAGCTAAACCAAAAAACCATTTAATAAGAAATTGGTCTAAACCTCGTGTCTGAATTTGAGATCCTGTGTCGCTATATTTTCAGGGATATGATCTGAGGAAGTTAGGGTTTTTTCAAGCTCCAAAATTTCATCTCAAACAGGTCATCGTGGAATTTTCACTATAATATTTGTTCTACGAAGGTTCAGACTCTTAATTAAAACCCATTTGAACCAAAATCTTGATGAAGCTCTGTCCAAATTTTAGATCTTGATGCGCTATATTTTCAGACATATGATTTGAGGAAGTTAGGGATTTTGTAGACTCTCGAATTACATCCTAAATAGGTCACCTTGGGAAAATCGTCATAACTTTCTCTCTATACATCAGATTGAAATTTCATCAGAATTTACAAAAAGAGGATGGAATTTATTTTATTTGGGTATAATTTTTAGAATCTAAGGTTGAAAGAGTGATACGTGGTACTCCGTACAATTTCGCTATACTGAACTAGTTTATAGTTAGGTCATCGCGAGAGATTGGGAATAAATCTTTCTTCGGGAAACCAATTGTGATCAAACTTGCGGAGCTAGAAAGAGGACTCATAGGGATATTATAATCCAAAACTTTAGAGCTTAAAGATCCAAAATTACAGAGTTACATTCGTTTCAAGATCAAGTTCCTAAAATCAGGAAAAAGCGAGATGAGGAAGTTTGATGCCAAGGATCCAGTGAATTGGATATTACAGATAAAGAAATATTTTGATCTACATGATGTACCACTATTACAAAAGGTACGTATTGCATCTAATTATTTAGAACCGGATCAATTTTTATGGTATAAAGGGCTTTGTTCTCATAAACCACTTGTTACATGGTCAATTTTCACAGAGGAAATGATAGCACATTATGAGGATACAAAGAGAAACACCTTCTTTAGCCAATTGATAATTCTCAAACAAAAGTGTTAAATGGCAGAGCACATTGAGGACTTTCAAAAATTGAATATAAGGGAAAATGATACTCCAGAAAAGCAGAGGATTGATGTCTCCATAGGGACTTTAAAGGATAACATTCAACATGAGGTTCGTCTTTGGGAACCTGATTCATTGGAGAAGGCATTCAGGTTGGCAAGAAAAGTGGAAAGCAAAATTATGGAAACAAGGAAATCTACTGCTCACAACTATAAATATGGAAGTGTTGTTTCTCTTAGCCTTCCATAGCCTACAAGGTTGACACTGCAACAATTGGAAGAAAAACAAGCAAAAGAGCTTTATTACAATTGTGATAAAAAATACACTAAAGGTCATAAGTGTGTTGAGAAGAAATTATTTTACATAGATTATGAAGAGGAGGAAGAAAAGCATCAAGAAACATAAAAAGAGGAGGATATACATGAGGAACCAACCCCAAAGAAAGAAGAAATAAACCCAACCTTATCTTGTATTGCAATGGCAAGAATTACCACTCCTCAAACTCTCAAGATAGAAGGACATATCAAGAAGAAGAAGGTTGAAGAAATGAAATATCAGGAAGAAAAGTATCAAGAAACATCAAAAGAAAAGGATACTCACCAGGAACCAACCCCATAGAAAGAAGAAATGAATCCAACCATATCTTGTAATGGATTGGATGGAACTACCACTCCTCAAACTATAAAGATAGAAGGACATATCAAGAATAAAAAGGTAATAATGTTGATTGATTCGAGTAGTACCCATAATTTTATTCATTGTAAGATAGCTAAGGAATTGAATTACTTCCTATATCCAGCACGAGAGTTTGAAGTGACGGTTGTAAGTGGAGGAACCATAAATTTCTCTAGAAAGTGCCATAATATCAAGCAATCCATGGGACAATATGTATTGAATATCCCAATGATTTCCGTTCCAATGGGTGGTACTGATGTTGTACTAGGAGTCCAATGGCTACAATCCTTGGGTACAATACCTTTTAATTTTCAAGAACTTTTCATGAAATTTTCTTTAGAAGGAAAGGAAGTTGAATTAAGGGGTATCACAGGGAAACCAGGAAAGATAATAAGCTCTAACGGAATGATAAAGCTTCTAAAGAAAGAACAATGAGGCGTAATTGCACAATTATGTTCGCTAATGGTTCCCACATTGAAACCATCTATTTCTCTAGATCTCCAAAAAGTCTTGGATAATCATTCCAAGGTATTTGAGACTCCCAAAGGTCTCCCACGTATTCATGATCATGATCATGCTATTCATTTGATTCCAGGGAGTGTTCCTCCAAACATCAGGCCTTGTAGATATCCTTATGGCCAAAGGAGTGAAGTTGAACATATGGTTGTAGAAATGGTAGAGTTTGGTATAATTATCCAACAAAATTTGATAAACAAAGCAAGGAATGAATGGAAGAATGGCGAAGAAAGGTGGGAACTCATTCAAAATTTGCCGAAGATCTCAGTTCCAACAATATTTCCAGAACTTGACAAAGAGGGAAAAATCATATTGGAACCTGAAGCATTCACAGAACCGAGAAGTCGACAACTATGAAATCGATCAATTTCAGAGTATCTCATCAAATGGAAGAACTTACTCGGTGAAGATTCTACATGGAAGGATCAAAATTTTATACTGGAGCATCAAGAACTACTCAAGCATTAAGGACAACAATTTTTGAAGGAGAGGGGAATGTTAGGTCCCTATACTACTAGTGTAACCCCTTATTGTTATTAGTACAGCCTCCTCATTATATTGTTGTGCCCATGTAGTCCCCATATTGTTATTATTGTGCCCCATAGAAGCCCACTGTTGTTATTATTGTGCCCCTACATTATTATTGTTATGTCGGCTCTGATTATATTATGACCCCTTAGACTCCTATATATAGAAAGGAGGTATTGTCATTTGTATCATCGAAGAATTGTTCATTAGTGTAATGTAAAGGAGGTTTCTGCCTCGAAGAGGCTAAATTCTAAGGCGTTGATATATCTTTTCTATCTTTTTGTGAGTCGATTTCATAACATTTTGAGTCAAATAGTCAAGTCTTCTACCTTTTCCTGTATCTCATTCACTTCTTTTATTTGTGCACATTGATTCACGATATAATCACATCCTAAAGTCATAACATTTTGGAACCAACTTACAAAAGTTGCATGTTAATGAATCAAATGGGATCCCTGTTTCAGAAGCCCTCCGGCAATGAATATGTCTATATGTACCATCAATACGACATGTAATGCCCTCATAACATAACATGATCTTGTTATGCTTCTCTATGGCCCATAATTTTCCACCTCTTTGATCATCCATTAGGACCTTTGTTTCCAATCTCTACCCATTTCTATCTATATAAGGATACCAATACCCCCAACATTGTAGTAACAAGGGAGATAATTGGGCTATAATAAGATGACAACAAACAAATAAATTAGAAGTAAGATAAATAAAATAATATACAAATGCATATTCAAGTTTAGTCTAAGCTGTTAATTAACACACATGAAGTAGAAGGATCTGCACTTGTAGAACCCCTATGTAATACTGATGGTGATAATGGGACCAAGAACCTAGTCAAACTTTATTGGGACTTATCATTGGTAGGCTTCTTGGGTCTCCCAACTGTGCCACTCCTTAGCCCAATCTCCTCATGTGAACCCTCATTTGTAGTAGTAGTAGTGTGCTTCTTTGATTTCATGTGTTCATTTAGAGAACTGACAATATTACCACTTGTTAGAACTAAGAAAAACCATTTATTGCATCGTGTATATTCCACTCTCACATTTTTCATGTCCTTATAGTCTGCAAGTGTTGCTTCCACCACCTTGAACAAATTAGGCTCTTGTGTCTTGTTGAAATCATCTAGAAGTTTGATTTCTTGATCAATATGAAATTTATATCTAACCATCACTGTTTGTTTACTTTGTTACATGAAGGAATTTCACTACCAATTGGCATTGATAGGTGTTGTTGATGGGCCCCTATTTTCATATGATGGTTTTTGAAGTTACATGTTGTTCGTGCTACCAAGGATACATCACCTGTTCCATAATCAATGCCACAAATTTCACAATGGATCTTTATTTTAGATTCTCCCTTTTCTGAATATACTTTGAGAGTAATTTGCTCATTGACAAACTCTTCCATTAAACTTTTAACTTTTTTTTTTTCCCTAGATGCCAATACACTAGGATCAACAACTATGGCTTGTTCCACTGACAAAGACATATTTTCAACTCTTGGTTGTTTATGCATAGGTCCATCCACATTCACTTCATTGTTTTCAAAGATTGGTGTTGTTTCCACTACATTGGAACCCTCTTCTTCCACTTCAAATGTGCATAGTTTCCTCTTGATGCCTACAAGTGTTTTACAAACTTTCCATTTTTTCTCTCGCTTTGGATTTAAACCTGTACCATCCTTGATAAAATCAAAAGGGTATCCAACAATTTCATCATGACTTTCAGCAAATGTACAACCTTCTCGACACTTGACTACGCCAATGATAGAATTCTCTTCATCTGTAGAAATTTTATAAAACAACTCCATATGTTTTTGCACATAAATAAATGAAAAAGTAAGTAAAATTCCACAAGCATATCTGTTATTATAAAATAAAGAGCAAGGAAGCAAGGTATGAAATTTCAATTCAAAGCTCCAAAAAACATAAAGAAATATTACTATTTGGATGAAACAACTTGATTCAAAATGTACTATTGGTGGATTCCTCAAATGGAACTCAAACCAGAAATAAAACATATTACTAAAACAGATTTGAGAGTTGGTTTATTGCTACACCAGAACTCTTTTCAGCCTCTTGGGTGGGTGTGAGAATACATGTTCTCCACCATTTAAAGCATCTGAATTGAACAACGACAATGTGGGTTGTAATTCTTTAACTCTGATAATTTATTCTTTTGAAGCACATTATGAAGTTTGGGGCAAAGAGACTTCAAAGGACATGACATTTGAGTTCTATAATATCAAGTACACTCCATGTCGAGATCTAGTGAGATCGCATAAGTTTGATAGAACTAGGTTGATAAATGGGTCACTGTCTAGACAAGGAGGAGGCCTTGAAATGCCCAGGTTATTGAGCATTTCAGTATAAAAAGCACCATCATAATTTGATGGAGTTTTGATGGTGTTTTCGTAAAAAAGGGTTTTCAATTTTGTTAGGACCATGGAGAGTGGAGACTATGTGCTTTGGTTTATTTCTGTTAGAGACTCTGCCTCCGGTTTATGGTCCCTAGACCATTTTATCCTCTAAAAATGATGGTTCATTTTCTAGGAGTCCTAATGAAGGAAGATTCACCCATCATTCTTGTCAACTCTCTCAGCACATCGCATATCATAGTGTCCCTATGGATGTAGATGGAGGTACATAAAAGGTTGCATGAAACCACTAGAGTTAAGCACTATAATTCGTTTCTTGGCTTTCATTCATTGTACATCACTCATCTATGCTACAACAAATTCTGAACTTAAAATGTCACATTTATTGTGTGCCTCACTTTTGTGTAGGCCCAAAGGCACTTGCAACTACATAAGGAAGCACAAAGACATTACTTGCAGTAAATTCAAGAGAAAGCAAAGGAAACTCTTGCAAGATACAACCTGGGGTTAGTTGGAATGGATGTTACTTGTTCAAAAATTTCTGAGTTTGTGTCAGGAGTGAAAAGTGAATTTTTTAAGTCTACATTTTTTGATTTGACATTCTCTACTGCCTAAAATATCTTGTCTATTTCAAGAATCTGAAATTTCCCTTCAGTAATCCTAGCCTAAAAAATGTTTTGGATATGGTTTCCTCACTTCAAATGGCAGAAGTTGCATATGATATAATAGTGCAGTTTTAGCAGGAAGAAATAGAAAAACATATGAGGTTGCAAGAATTTCCAACAGAAGAAAAAATTTCGTCTCCTTTCTTTAGGGCCAAGGACTCTTCAATATTTTTTTGCATTAGAAGGCTACTAGTGACATAGCACAAGCAGAAGAAAATGGCAATCGTTTAATTGGTGAAAATGGAAGTGTGTGAATCAATGGAGTACTTGTTGTTCGACCCATCGCAACAACATTAGGATTTTCTAGTGTTGTATCTTTCCACAAAAATAACCAACATTTTCTTGTTTTCACTTTAAGTTTTAGCCTAGATAGGATTGTCAATCTGTCCGAAATCCCTTTATTTTGGTTAAATTTTGTAGTTGTGTGGCAACGGATTTGACTATTAGGAACTTTTGCAGTGCGCCTATTTAATTCTCTGGATGGTAGTTTTTTTGGAAGTGAACATTGTTGGATTCCAGGCAAGTTGGGCATTCTGAATGCTTTGAAGAAAAAAATATTGACATGTGAATTCATTGCACATGCTCACACTATGTTTCATTGAATGGTAATCTGTTATGAAGTAGGTTCATTGGGACCAAGATAATTGAAATCATAATATGCTAGATTGTGATGAGGCCACTGTAGACCTCTTGAGCAGGCAGGGGTGTGAAGCTGCTAGAATGCCTATGTTTTATTTTCTTTACCCGTAATGCCCCCTACCATTTTTTTTAAAACATTGTCACATCCATGGACCTGACTTCTAGAACATTTTGAATCCTTCCTAAGCTGGTGTGAATGCTAGGATTACTACCAATTTGGGATTGTGTGTTTTGATGGCCTTAATTTCATGCAATTCTGAATTTAGCACATATTTTCTATGATTTCTTCCCTCGGAAAAGGATTTCATAAAATTTCTGCCACTTGCTAATGACATGCTATAACTTATTGTATAAAATCTCACAAACCAAACTACCCTCCGATACTTAGACTACACTTTGGGTACTAGCGGTTTGTTTCCCTTTTGGGGGATATTTTTCCTTCAGAAGAAAAAAAACTAATATATCATTCAAATAAGAGAAAGGTTTACTCTTTTGGGGACTTTTTTCCTTCATAAGAAAAAAACTAAGCTTTCGTTCAAATAAGAGAAAGGTTTACAATATCTCAATCCTGTAGCATTCATCTTTTCTGATTGGATCCAATCCAGAATACATCACATAAATAGACAGAAAATAGAAGGAAAAAAGAATCTAAGTGAGGGTTTGAACCCCTCTCCAAAGGACGTGTGAATAGACATATAACAAAGGAAAATGAAGAGCAAATTTTTAATCGAAGGATGCCCGAGAGAGAAAAAAAAAACAGTAGCTGGAAAGAAATTATAACTCACGAACCCATAACACTGCCACTACCATCTAGAAACATTTCAAAAAATTAAAAAAAAGGACATAGAGAGATCATGTTTGGAAAGCATATCTGCTTCCCTATTTTACTCACTGTAAACGTGTTGAAATAAACCTCCAAAAAATTGCACTTGAAGCTCAACTTCCAATTGCACAGATAAGGACCTCAAGAGAACACTTTCCCTGTATCCAGTTCATCATGGTGAGAGAGTCCTTGATGATGAGAATGGAGTTTGTAGGGAATTACTCATGAAACATCCCTAGAGAGGCTATCTGAGGAATCGCTAGTACTTACTCATAAAAAATCCCCAAAGAGGTTGTCTAACGAATTGCCAATATTGCCCAGGGGTATTCAGGTTCACAATGTCCACCAGGATGTCGCCCACCCTTCGCAGCTTTTGGATTATTGTGGGGGAGCTTCCTACAAATTTTCTAGACCTCCTAGCCGAACCCCAGTAATTTCCACTGAGTGGAGCATCATGAATGTCGACATAGTTTGCCACACAGACCTCCCAAGCCTCTTAAGTCATAGTTCCTATCAGATAGTTTCAGAGTAGAGAAGACAGAGTCGGAGGCTACTTTACAAGAATGTTACTAGGAAAACTATGTTGGTTAACTGTTGGTTAAGTGAGGAGGTGGAAGCATGGTCACTCAAATGATTGGCTGGCATTTGAAGAGCAGAGGCGCGAAGGCTCTGTTGAGGTAAGGTCTTGCATCGGGCGACCGATTCAAGTGCTGAGAAACTCGACAACTAAATTCATGTTAGGGTTCAAACGAGTAGAACGGCTTAGGGTTGTAGGTGAGTTACAGAGGCTCGACTCCAAAATTAAACTCTTTCCCTCCACCATGATGTCTAGCCTAATTTTTCCTTCCGCTTGATGTATTTTTCCCTCCTCTTGGCCAAAAAAATGTATAAAAAATACCTTAGTTTATATATATTATTGCATGGCATATTAAAACCCTTTAGGACCTCATTATAACCCCAATATTTTTTTTTAAATTTTTCCATTTTTAATGCCCCAATATGAACACACGTGATATAATATTGGTTTGTCAGTGACGCCCTAGTGGTTTGGTTTAGGAACATTATTTTTAGGATGCTTCTTCTTAGGATTCTTTGAATTTGGTTCCTGATGGGATGTTAAGGCTTTCTTAGAAGAGTTTCCAGTATTAAGAAGACCAAGATGTAAGAGTTTTTTTTGTTCTCTTATTAAAGAATCACAAAAGACATCAAAAGAGGGGGACTTGTAGGTTTTTCCTTGAGAAATAAAGGCTTCTCTAGTAGAATGGAAGGTGGAAAAAAACATAGAGTAGGCTAGTCCTTAGTTAGTAAGAATGGAATAGATAAGGCTACCATCTTGTTTCTTAACCTTAACACCTTCCAAGAGAAGTGTAAGGGTTTTGAACTTGGACAAAAAATCTTCAATGGAAGAAAAATTAATGGGGTTCAATGTAAGCAACTCATTTTCGAGTTGGTGGGTTCTAATTTCAGTTTTAATTCCAAAAAATTTATTGAGTTGTTTCATTGCTTCATCAGGGGTATCAATTTCTGCGATATCAAATCTAAGGTATGGAGAAATACACATCCCCATCAACCCACATTCTTTATTTTTCTTATTTTCCCATTTGGCTTGGTTATATTCATCTTTATATTTAGACTCTTGGTCTGAGGGTATTCTATAAAGACCTTTACTTCGAAGTAAATCCACAATGTAGGATAGCCATTAGAAGTAGTTGGTGCTATAAAGAATAACTAGGCATGGACTTCCAATTTTAAAAGAAACTGAAGATAAAGATGTTGAAACTAAGTGTTCTAATGGAAATATCTTGAAAAATTAGGTCGATTAAAAAAACGACTTCCGAATGAAGAAGTTATGGTTTTTTGAAGAAACATTGTTGAAGATGTCAACGAATTACGTGAATGTTGGGAAGTGAATGATAATGTTATATTTAAAAAAAATCCCCCGCCTTTCCAAACTTAATCTATTTAGCTCACTTTTAAAAAAATATTAATTTATGTGACCCAATTTTATAAATAAGTGAAAATCACTTTTACAATTGTACTTTATGAATTATCCACTAAATTGTAACTTAAATAAAAGATAAAGTGACTTTAGAATTAAAGTGACTCACTTTTTATAATGGGTGAGAACACTTAAATAAAGTAAATTTAAAACATAAGCTACATGTGCTTTTTGAAAAAAATAACTCAACAAAAATAAAGATTTGAACTCAAGACCTCTATTCTCATAAAGTAACTTTGGACCAACTGAGCTAGTTTAAAAGGTTAATAATTTTTGAAAAAGAGGAAGCACTTTTTTCTTTTTTGCTCACTGAAGTTTTGGAGTGTGTGCTTACTTGAAAAACCCATTTTTTCCTACAAAAAAAAAACCACACAAACCAAAACAAACACACAAAAGTTATCCAAGCCTTACATCTTAAAATTAGATTTGGCTAGAAACTATGCAGTTTCCTCAATGTTTCTTGTTTTTTGAGATCACACTAAGGCACGGTGGAAAAGGGCATACGCATGAGAAAATACCATTCTTTCTATTTCTGGTTTGTCCATATCGCATAGAGTTTCGGGGCAAAGAGCATATGCAAAAATGAAAGGTATAATCCGGTAATAAAAAAACAGAGATAAATAAACTGAAATAAACAGAGAGATAAATAACTAAAACTGAAAATAAAGATTGTATACCTCCAGATCTTAAAAATGTCGTAGATAGGAATACCAGAAACTTTTTTGCTTGAAACTAAAGGGGTTCATGGCTGGAACATATGATCCTAACAAAATAGAGCAGTCCTCTAAGCCCGAAAGTGGTGAGAAACAATAGATCTAGGAAACAATAGTCAGATGCAGTTGTACTGACTTCAGATTTGGATCAACTACGGAGGTGACCCTTGAATAACTTTGATACCATGTAAGAATTTATAGGGTAAGTTCCTTAGATAGAACACCAAAAGACACCACTCATAAACAGATCACAGATCAGTACACTAGTATTCTTGATGTGGTTAAGACCCTCAAAGAGGAAAACAATTCATGGTCTAAGCCAATGCAACCACTTCAGTAAATTTATTAAAGTAAAATAAAGAAAATTTACATAAGCTTCTCTCATGAATGACCACCTAACAAATGAACCTCCATGCTCTTTAAATAGAGATCATGGACCAATCGGGTATCAAGCCATGGATCAAGTGTCGTAATACCGAGGAGAGAATGAACTGTCAGATCACTTCATGTCTAGAACATATCGTGGCCGTCTGATTGTAAGTTACAAAAAATACATACTAAAGAAACACACTTTACCTAACTATACACTAGACCAAGTTGTGCTTAATTATTTCCTATGTGTTAGAATATCCTAACATCCCCCTTAAGAACAACTTGGGATAATATTGAAGGATGTACAAAGATGACATAATAGGAGAAGGAAGGAGGCATTAGAGCGTAATATAAAATAATAAGAAAGATGTGAATTCCCATTAAAATTGTTTAAAACCCTTCACACTAATAATTCAATCTTTTTCCTTATCCATAATATCAAACTCTGTCCTAAACCTTTTGCTGATAGCCAATTATGTATATATACATCTCATCTAAATCAACATATCTACCTATACTATTTATCCAATCAATTTTTTTTTTAATAATAATAATAAAAAAACATATGTAATGAGATATCAATTATTATGAAGTATTATGCTCAAACTAAATTTTAAAATAATATTGAAATATATTTGTGTTTTCTCTCAAATGGATATTTTTTTAATGAAATAATATGAAAATTAAATAATATTTTAATGAAACGACAAGAAAAATAAATATTTTTTTCCCTTTGAAGAATTACTTCACAACCTCTTAAAAATTACATATTAAGATTATGGAAAGTGGAATTTACAAAATAGACTAAGAAATGTGAAACCTGATGCTGACTTTTACAGTAAGCTCATTGTTATAATGAAATGAAAATTAATTAAATTGTGAATTAGATTTTGCAGCATTGTCATACAGAAATGTAAAAGAATCTAATAATGGAAGTTTCATATACCTAAAACCTAGGCAATGTGAAACCTAGATGATGTACACTTTATCATGGGCTCATTGTTATTCGAAACATTTAAAAGAAATGCTTAGGCAACATTATTTGTCATAATGAAATGAAAATGAACTAAACTAGCAATTACACCAAATGTTGTAAAGGAAACGCCATAACTCGATAGCATATGGAAAAAGAGTGTAGATGAAGCGATGCGATATGCAATCTAAATGTAGATGAATTTGAGTAAAAGAGAAATAGGATAACCATTCTATCTCCTCAATGTGCTACCAAATTTGAGACATTAGGGATTGAAGCCACACATTCTACATAAAAAGCTTTCATTAGCACGGTCAATAACTATTTGAAATTCCCATAACTTGCAACCTCTTCAAACTACAAGCACTTAAATAAAGAACAACAAACAATGTTGAGAACTCGACCTTTGAATTGGAACCAGGACCCAGAATGAATTGAAATGCATTTATATAGAAAACACCACCAATCCCATACCTAGGTGGATGCCATTGGTTGGCCCCATCAAAGAAACCCCATGGGGTATCACAATCTAGAGTAGGCATAATCAACATATAAGGAGCAACATACTTTTTTAATGAGATCACCTGAAGATTCCCTGATAATTCGTCTGTGGTTTCCTTCAAAATTCCTGCAAGATAAATTCCAGCTAACATGGAAATAGGTATAAGAAACTCTTTATTTATGCATCCACAATAAAAAATCTCACTTAGAGATGACACAAACAAGACAAGAATGAACAACCACTTTTCCACCTCAAATGTGAGCCTAAATATGTGGTGCAGAAAAGAAGAAAAAATAAAAATAAAAAAAAAAAATTGTAGGATTTGTCCCATGGAAAGACCTTGGTCCTATATTGGTTTAGGACATTTGTCCCAAAGAATTTTCACTTTCTCCAAATATAGATGGCTAAATTTTTCTGGGCCACCTCATTGCACTCTAGTAATATTCATTTCATGAGGAATTAATCACTTAAAGTTTCGGTATTCAATAGCCTCTAAAGGACTTGAAACTAATGAGGCCTTACATAGGTAAGAAAGTTGCTTTTTGAGAGAAATAAAATAGAATTATATTAAAGTCCAGAACAACATAAAGGCATAAGAGTATGAAAAAAAGTTAGCCATTAACTTGGAAGCAACTAACTTTTGTCATGACTATCTAAAAATTCAATCTACATTTGCCCCAAACCCAAGCTCAAAGGAAAGTCTAAACTAAGAAGAAGAAAAGCATGCCACTAGGCTTGGACGATGAAAAACCAATATTACCTGTATCCATTCATAAGTTGGGGTCTCGCTATTACTTAGTACAAAATTAATCTGAAATTTCATTCCAGTATATTTCTTTATAATTAAACTCAATGAAGAGATAACTATAACCCAGTGTTGATTTAGGGCTTATGACATGATTTTTTAAATGTGGGCAATATAATGCTTAAAATGGAAAACACTAGTTCTAGCCTGCGAGTCTTGCTTTTTCTTTGAAAGGGTTTAGAATAGAAAGAAACTAATGCTCTGTGTGTGATTGTAATTATGAAAAGATTGAAGATCTTGTATCAAATGTTTATGTTGATCTGATTATCAATGTTGCAAGCAAAATTAAGACTTAAAGTAGAAATTCCATGCATTCAGATTCTTAGCCATCAACAAATTTATATAAAGCAAAAGAGCCACTGGGATACTTGAATTCCTCCTTGGAGAGTTTATCTTCTAGTTTATTGAGATCATGATAAATGTGGGTGATGGATGACCATTCTAGCTCCTGAATGTGTTGCAATTTGAGACATCAAGGATTGAAGCCACACATTCTATATAGAAAACGTATATTACTATGGTCAACAACTATTTGAGAATCCCCATCACTTACAACCTCTTCAAACCACAAGCACTTGTCAAATAAAGAACAACAAACCATGTTGAGAACTCGACCTTTCAATTTGAACCAGTACCTAGAGTATATCTGATATGAATGAATTGAAATGCATTTATATACAAAACACCTCCAATCCCACACCTAGGTGGATGCCCTTGGCTGGACACATCAAAGAAACCATATGGGATATCATAGTCCAGAGTTGGCATAATCAACATACCATATTTATTCAGTTTAGGATTGCATTTGAAGTTATTCATGAGCTTAAGCATAAGACTGGCCACCAGTTCTGTTGGAAGTTGCTTATCTTGAACATACTGATATTGTGAGCCCACCATACAAATAAACAAAATGAAAATGCATCGAATCATAATTAAAGACATATGCATCCAATACCCAACCTTGGACACATAACTCTAAGCTCTCCTTATTCCAATATACCTTCAAATGATTTTCGTGCTCTAGGTAGGACCTATCCACCCACATTTGAGTCTAATGTTCCAATGTAAGTAAATTGTAAGTAAGTCAGCCATTGTACCTTGCAAATTTTATATTGAAAAATAAAGTTGGAAAACATTAGTAACTTTTGAAAATATGAAAACCCTGTGCAGTTATTTCATGGTCAAAGATCCATTTGACATAGATGGAAATATGAATCTAAGTTCAATTTTGCTAGATTTGAGACAAAATTTTCACCAAAAGAGAAAATACCTAATGTAAGCAAGGGAAATGTACTATTTTTTTCTCTTTGAACCATAAGAAAACTATACAACACAAATGGAAATCGTAAAAATCCATAAATCATCACAATATCAGTTATTGAGAGAGAAACCATCAATTGAATCTCAAAATATTGCAGCGAGTATTTGGTACCATCAACAAGAAACACTTTCAGATGTTCACCAAGTAATATGAGAAAAGTGAATACTCATCCAAGCATGATATATTATAACATGGATAAAGTTCCAAATCACTAAAAACAACATCCAAGTCTGAATATCTAATAGATTAAGGTCATAAAATAGAATTCCATAAAATTATTACATGCAAAACTAAAAGATGGTAAAGTCGGAAATGAAAATAATGCCCATCTCTTAACATAATGGAACAAGTAAGAGCACGAATAGTTGATTGTCATCTTAAAAGATGTAGATCCACTTCCAAAAAGGAATATAACACCTAATACTTGTCCTGTGTAACATCAGGAGATCTGGTGCTTTAGGCCTGAAACAACAGGACCCAACATGATGATCGACATGTGCAAGGGAGTCCAGTACTTGAATGAGATTAAGGATTCTGTGGTGGGTGCATTCTAATGGGCATCCATGGAAGGAGCACTTACAGAGAAGAACATGCGCAAGAAGGGTATTCTATTTTGCTTAGCTTACTACCAAGTTGAGACTTCTGGAGCCCATATATCTAGTTGATATTTAAACACCTGAGGAGCATTTGCATGGAATTTACAATGTGTTGAATCAAAGGAGTGGCCATGTGTTTGAGGAGTTTTAGATACCCGAGACTCCATTGTATAACATTAAAGCCTATTTTTGAGTTATAATTTTTTTCAAATTTGCAGATACTCTTTGACTTGCAATTGGTGGGTAGGCTTTTCCTTAGACTATAATTGATCACTTGGATTTGATGGGGTATGATCCAATTGACTCTTGTTCAGAGATTGGTTAGCTTGTGATTAATATCAGAAGGAGAAAGGGACTCAAGGAGAATGTCACTTCCCTCTCAGAGTATGAGGATAAGGTGTGAGGACTGAATGTTTTTAGTGTTTTTGTCATGACACTTTTGAAGAAGAGGTTGTGAACCCACATCATTTTCTGCAAATCTTGTCAGTTTTTGTCAGTTGTGCATAAGTATTAAGAAGCTTGAATGTTTTTAAATTTCAGTTTTCATGGGTGATATTGACATAGGGAAAATTGGTAAAAAAATTTAGAAATGGGTTCAATCCACATCTTCAAAAAAAGTGAAACAAATCTCTCTCAGCAATATTTTGACTAGCAGTTTCGTGGATGTTCCAACTTCTCTTTTTTCTTGCAAATCCCTAACATCATTGAAGCTCCAATGGTTTTTCTTCACATGAATGCCTCTCTACTTCAATGGTTTTAGATGCCTTGTAACTTGTTCTCTCTCATTCATCTATACAAACAATGATATACTTTAACACCTTGTAGAAAATTTCCCTCTTCTTGAAAATTTGAGAGTTCAACACGCAAATTTTTGTGGCCAATCTCTAGTGAATGGATTTCACTGGAGTTGAGTGTGAAAGCTCAATGATAATGATCGGCCCAAAGATGGTAAAGTTTATAGTGCATAATTGTCCTAGGATGTCAACATTGGAGCTCAAGTCTTGTGGGACTCTGCATCTGTGCATGATGAAGATTAATGTATTTAAATGATTTTCTATTACAAACTCTTTGAAGAAAGTTTCCCTTCATGGGCTTGGTAGACAAGCACCTTCTCTCCCAATTCTGGAAAGTTTAATCTCTCTTGAAGAACTCTCAATAGAAAGTAAATGTTTTAAGGTTAGTAATTGTCTTACCTTTAGCATCATGTTAATATTGTTTTGAACACCATAATTTTATTATATAGGGAGATTTATCATACCAAGTTTGGATTGCAGAACCATGCAGTAAGCCTGGAGGCATTAAGTTTAACCCTTTCACTCAATAGTTTGAAAGTGGTTTGCATGAAAGTTTCAAAATTTGATAAGAAGAAAATTGGTCTGATAGGTTTCCTGTTGAGAAGTTTTCCTTTTCTGCAAAAAATGACACTTACCCTGCCAAGATGCTCCTTATTTACTAATGAGAAGAGCTTCTTAAAAAAACTTCTGGGTTTGAAAACACCTAGTGAAGCAGGCATGTATATATCAAAAGAACATGAAGACTGCTGCCAGAGATGTATTGGAAATGCTTTACAACTGATGGATGCTTGACTTTGTATTTGATTGAAACATGCCATACAAAGAATGAATTGATTTTTGAGGTCAAGATACATTCTCCTATTTTGCTAAAAATTCATGGAAAATACATTCTCATGTTTTGTTAAAATTTCATGGCAAATGCATTCTCCCATTTTGTCCTTCACCTGCATATACCATATCGACATTTTGTGGCCAGTGTTGTTAATTGTTGGGGCTAGTTTATTTTTTCATTCTGGGGATGGTTTCAAATTTTCTATCCAATATTTTGTTGATGGAGTAGAAACAACAAAATGGGCAATTAATATTGTTCTGTTTTTTCACTCTGCTCAGCGTGAAATTTTCCAGTCATTGCAATTTTCATTCCATTAAGATAACGTGTAATCATTTTCATGGCAATAAGTAGATACTCTTTGACTAGCAATTGATTAATATCATAAGGAGAAAGGGACTCAAGGAGCATATCATTGTCCTCTTAGAGTATGAGGATAAGGTGTAAGGTTTGAATCTTTTTAGTGTTTTTGTCATTCTAGATTAACAAATATTTGAGATTCCCATCACTTTCAACATCTTCAAACCATAAGCACTTGCCAAATAAAGAACAACAAACAATGTTGAGAACTCGACCTTTGCATTGGAACTAGGACACAAAATATATATGATATGAATGAATTTAAATGCATTTATATACAAAACACCACCAATTACATACCTAGGTGGATGCCCTTGGTTGGCCCCATCAAAGAAATCCCATGGGGTATCACAATATAGAGTAGGCATCATCAACATATAACGAGCAACATACTTTTTTAATGAGATCACTTGAAGACTCCCTAATAATTCTTCTGTGGTTTCCTTAAAAAAGCCTGCAAGATAAATGCCAACTAACATGCCAATAGGTATAAGAAACTCTTTATTTATTCATCCAGAGTAAATTATCTCACTTAGAGATGACACAAACAGGACAAGAATGAACAACCACTTTTCCATGTGAGCCTAAATAGCCACTTTTCCACCTCAAATGTGAGCCTAAATATGTGGTGCAATTTTTTTTTTGTAGGCTTTGTCACATGGAAAGACCTTTATTGAACCCTAATTTTTTTCTCAACTACAGAGAACCAGAGTTAGAATAAATATGGCATTGAAGTGGCCCCTTAATTCTGTTTACAGATTACCAGTGCACCCATTTTCTTTGATCTAGTGGGCCAATATGAATGACTACCCGATATTTAGGTGACAGGGAGATCCGAGGATGAGCTCGGTGCTACGAAAATTCATGACGGATTCCCCCATTCATAGATTCCAAAATAGCGGTTGAGGATTAACACCTGCCGAAGTCGATATGGCCATGAGAAAAATTTAAAAATACATCTACTGGCCTTCCAGAAAAACCAAGGAAAAGGGCTCCTACGACGATAAAGATTGCGATCACACCTTATGCCCCATTTTCCTGGATGAGTTTGTGGCCAAGCAAAATCTCCTATGGCTGCCTTGTAGTGACATATTTCATTCGGATTGCTTGATGTTGTGGATCAAATCTCATGTCCTCTGCCCTACTTGCAGATTTGGTCTCTCAAGAATACCCCTCAAAACTCAGATGTTTTTGTTATTTCTGCTGCTGTAACACCCATAGATTGCATGCTTATTATAGAAATGGAAGAAGCCTTTGATGAGAAAACTTTAAAACGAGATGTATTGGCCTTCCAGAAAACCAAGGAAAAGGGCTCCTGTGACGATAAAGATTGTGATCACACCAGCTGCCCCATTTTCGTGGACGTGTTTGTGGCCAAGCAGCAGCTCCTCCGTCTGCCTTGCAATCACAGATTTCATTCGGATTACTTGATGTCGTGGATCAAATCTCATGCCCTCTGCCCTATCTGCAGATTTGATCTCTCAGGAAGACCCCCTGAAAACTCAGATGTTTCTGTTGCTGCTGCTGTAACGCCCACAGATGACATGCTTATCAAAGCAATGGAAGAGGCCTTTGATTGGATCAACTCACATCGGCGTTAACTCTGCACTGGATGCTTCCATGGAGTTCAGAGATATAAATCTAAAATATTATGGACCATCTTCCTATTTCTATCTCCATAACTAACTATAGCATTGTATATTTGATATCATCATCTCAGATGAAGAGGGCTTGTGCCTTACATGAATGCCAAAGATACATCCATGAGAATAGAACACAACTTGGACTTGTAACTTGGATTTGACCTTGGCTGCTTGAAGGAAAAGGAATTAAGTACAAATGGGGAACAGTGGCAATAGAAAGCGATCAGAGAAATTATCACTAACTTGTACATATTGTCACCATGAACATTCACAGGTACTTTCTTGCAATAGCCAATATGGGGTAAAATATGACCATTGGAATAATATAACCTTTTTCTTTTTCTGTATCAGAACAAAAAGACACTAAAATAAAGAATTTCTCAGAAAATGCTTAAAAAACCATCTTTCTTGCAATAGCCAAGATGGGGTAAAATAAGGCCATTGAAATAACATAACTTTTTTCTTTTTATGTATCAGAACAAAAAAACACTAAAATCAAGAATTTCTCAGACAACGCTTTAAAAACTATTTTGCAAATTGTATCATTTCTGTCACATCTTTACTGCTCTTTGTTGTTTAAAAATCCATCTTGCAAATTGTATCATTTGTCACATCTTTACTGCTCTTTATTGTTTTCAAGCTTTTCAATAGATTCAACTAAACTTATGCACGAAATTTCTTGCAAATAAACTTATCTACCAAATTTACTGCAACTTTTATAGATATGTGGGGGGCGGAGGGGATGACAAATGTGAGAACCTTGAAGTGGCTGTGTGGGCACTTCGCAGGACGAGCTAGTTTACATGTGTTATATGATCTTCTATTCTCTTTTTCTTTCTTTTAACAGTGTTAAAGTGAATTTTCATTCCCTGCAAATACATCCGAGATGATTGAACAATTTTGTAAAGAGAACTACTTCGCTTCACAGAAGGTAAGAAATGAAAACCAACAACATGATGAGCTAAATCCAGAATCCTGAAACTCTGACTGGGAGCTCAAGAAATATATTTAACTGAAGTCAAGAACTTAACTTTGCTATGTGAAGCGCAGAAGGAGTTGAAGCTGCCAACAATCCAACATGCAACCAGAAAAAAACATTGAAGTTACATCACTAAAAATAAATTCATGATTAACCACAACAGGGTTTTCTAGTTATACCTGCAAAATTTCCAGGTAGGGAAGGACCCTCATCCACTTCTTTGAAGAAAATTCCAAAAATTTCTAGGTAGGGTAGTGTCCTCATCCATTCCTATGACGAAAAGTTCAAAACGTTCTAGGTAACGCAAACCTTCGTGCATTCTTCTAAGTGCTTTATTAGGGCAAGTTTTCTTAGAATAATGAAATATAGGTGCTCTATGAGGGCAAGGATAATGAAATATAGTCTTCAGACAACTTTTACAAATGACCATATTTTCATTTACCAGGATCTCTCAGCTTCATTCAGTGATCGGTTGTACTTTGTTAATTGTAATGAATCATTTAGGTATCGTTTGGGATCTCTCAGCTTCATTCAACCATGAGCTATACTTTGTTCATTGTAACGAATCGTTCATGTATCCTTTGGGATCTCTTGGATTCATTTAGCCATGAGTTGTATTTTTTTCATTGTAATGAATCATTCAGCTATCCTTTTCATAATAAAATATTGTCCTTCAAGAATTCTCTTTGGTAAGAGGATACACAATGCCCTAATAGGGAAAACATTTTTGAATAATGAATTAAATATGCCAGTGATATACTGAAAACTATATTGTTTCTTCATTTCCTCTGTATTGCTTCATGAACAAATAAATTTTGAGCCTGATTTGCCTAATCGTTTTGTAAATCCAAATTTGAAAAATCAATTTGGCATCACTAATCAAATCAAACTGAAGAAAAGTTCAGGTAGGGCGGGACCCTCTTCTATTCCTGTGAAGAAAAGTCTAGATATTTCCAGGTAGGGCAGGACCCTCATCCACTACTATGAAGAAAAGTCGAAAAAGAAGTAAGACTGCAGACATTTATATCTAAAGAAAATCCCAGAAACAAGATTTAAGAAGAGTCCAATTTAAACCAAATATGCCCTTTCTTAGCAAGAGCGTAGACCCTAAAGGATGAAGCTGAAGACCTAAAGCTTTCTGGACTAAAATGAGAATAGCATCAACCATTCCATCCATGCTGAGAACGAAATCTGTCCCTGTCATTATGAACAAGGCGGAAAGGGATTAAAAGGAAGTAGGTATAAACCCGGAAAGTGGTAGTCCTGCATAACAGAATTCGCATCAGATGGAATAATCGTAAATTAAAGAGTTGGGTTGATAGTTAAGAGTCGGTGGTGAAATCGAATGGCTCAAAATGGTTCAATCATCTAAAATTTGATCTAATGGCACATATTGATACATAGTGGCAGTTTGGGGAGCATTTTTCAAAGGGAAACGCCTTACAATGTAATTATGAATTAGATTTTTCAACATTATCTTAATGAAATGTAAAAATATATAATATTGAAAGTTTCATATACCCAAAAATATATAATATATAGAATCACATGATAATGAAATTCAAAGAAATACAACAAAACATGAAATCCCATACTACCTACCAGATGAGAAATGCCAAAAATGCATACTACTTGCCAAATAAGAAATTCCAAAAGAAATACAACATTTTCAATGTTTTAAATAATGTATAAGATGACTAATGATTCATCTAAAGTTAATATTTAGAATTGACCTCCCAGTGGAGTAGGTTTACTTTGCTAGTGTTGCAATCCCCAAGTTAACTTTAAATGAAATTATTTAATATTCATGAAACAATAGTTTGGCATAAGATGGTTGGTTAAAGTAATATATGGATAGAATATCTATTTCAACCTCTGGATATGGCTTTACATAATGTTTGAAAAAAACTAAATGAATGGTTTTGGATTTCATTAAATAGAATATTCATAGTCGTATAACACCATAAACGACTGAGATTAATTTCTCTCTCTTCATCTTTTTCGTTACTGATTGAATAATGAAATAAAAATTCAAATTGAACTTCCGGTCATTTCAATTGTTTGACAAGTAAATTCAAGTGCATGATTTTGTAATGTGATTTGGTCATCCTCAATAGTATGTCCTAGGAATTTGATCTTTGTCTGAAACAATTCCATTTTCTTCTTGCTTAGTAGGAGCCCACTTCTCTTGACTATTTGTGTAAAAATCTATACATGTTTGAAATGTTCTTCTACAAATTGAGAGAAGATTAACACATCATCAATATATACAATGAGGCAATCAAAGTATGGCTTGAAAACCTGGTCCATGACCTTTTGAAATTTGGATGGTGCATGTTTTAGGCCAAAGGGAATAACATTCCACTCATAATGACCTGCAGGAATGCTGAAGGCGGTTTTGAATCTATCTTCTTCTTTTACCGCAACCTCCAAAAACCCAGATTTCATATCAAATTTGTAGAAAACTTTTGCTCCTGCGATTCGGATTATTAGGCTTTCTTTCTCGGGAATAGGATATGTATCATATGCTAGTACATAAGTTAGAGGTTTGTAATTTATGACTAATCTGGGAACACCTCTAATATGTTATGAGTGCTTATTTACATAGAACCCGTAGCAGTTCCAAGGATTGCTAGATTCTCTGATCAATCCTCTTTTTAAGAGATATGAGATTTATTTTTGGCACAGAGTTCTGTACTTGCTATTCATAGGTATGACTCGGCTCTTGCATGATTTTCCATCATATTCTTGTTTGAACGGTAATGAGACTCTGTGTTTCTTTCTATGCCAGAAAGCATCTCGTTTTTAGAACAACAATCTTTTTCTAATTGCTCTTTGAGCTCTCAAATTTTTTGTTGTACCTTTAGGGACTGTAGCTATTCTTTTATTCTAAGAGAGGACTTGAACTCTTTTAATTCTCCCAATTTTCTTTCTGTGAGATTAACTTCCTGCATAGTCTAAACCATGGTGGATATTCTTGGTGTTCAAATAAAAGGAAATGTGATGGTTTGTAAGAAATCTTTGTTATCAAGGGAAGATATAAAATAACCAGCTTTGCCATCTTGTAATCTGGCTGATCCATCTGGTTCAACAACAACAAGAAAAATATTGCCTAAAATACAGTCAATTGGAATATTTCTGACTGCAAACTTCGTTTTCATACAATATCTTCAAAAACTAAGAGTTTCACTGGATACTTCATATTGAAAATCCTGTGTACCTACCCAAGTGACTTGCCTATATGTAGGTGTCTAGCATTTGGCTAGGATCACTTTTTTGTTTAAAACATTTATGTCTGCACCTGAATCTATTAATGTTTAGAGAGTGAATTTTTCTCCTTGTATATTAAAATTTAATAGTACATTGTGCTACTCATACTGAATGGTCATGATATTCATATTGCCAAACCCTATGCCTCTAGTTTTCATATCTTCAAAAATATCGACATTAGGAATTTCTGCTGGTTCTTGCCATTTTCAACTATTTCCTTTTTTAAATCATGAATCTCAAGACTAACTTCTCGTAGAGTTAAAGACCTTGGTTCTGTATGCTGTTCGTTTCTTTGAAAAGATTTTGTGTTTTTCTCATAATAATCATCAATAAACATTGCTTTAGAAATATTACCTTTTGAGGTATTACCAAGATCTCTGTGTTTGATTTGTAAAAAAATTTCTAAAATTTTTTCTTTCATTTCTCCTACAGCACGCATTTTGATGCCTGCGAGATGTTTTGATTCATCATCATCAATAGAGGCCATTGAAGAGAATTATTGCATGAAGATCCAGAGGTTCGTGTACGGGTTCATATAAGACTTCGGGTATTCATCACAGAAGATATATAAATTGCACAACAAGCTTCATTTTCTCCTTCGAAGGAAGCCCCTGCTTCAAATTGTTATCAGAGCCAATAATGTCTCATTCATACATGTATTTATCTTGTAAACTCTCTCAAAATACAACAACAAACCAGGAAGAAGATATGTTTCATTCAGAGAACTTCACAAAGAAGAAACACAAGAAAATAATTTTGATATGGGAAATTTGTTTCA
Organism: Pinus tabuliformis; assembly: GCA_031772625.1. Taxonomy (NCBI): domain Eukaryota; kingdom Viridiplantae; phylum Streptophyta; class Pinopsida; order Pinales; family Pinaceae; genus Pinus; species Pinus tabuliformis. The sequence continues at coordinate 728,838,607 of CM062813.1, forward strand.
TAATGCATCATCTTCAATGATTAACTCTACAGAAATAGAGTTAATAAAAAGTAAACCATCAACTCGATGAGCTCTCCCTTCCATAAGCTCATTAGAGTTTTATGGTGATTTATCTACGTTTCATTTGAAAGCTATAACTAGAGTCAATGTTAAAGAATATGTCTCTAAGATCCAATAAAATGCCCAGGGAGACACATTCTTTAACAGTAACTCTAGTTATAGCTTTCAAATGAAACACAGATAAATAACCATAAACTTCTGATGGGCTTATGGAAGGGAGAGCCCATCGGGCTGATGGCTGACTTTCTATTAACTCTATTTCTGCAAAGTTAATCATTGAAGATGATTCACTATGAAACAGATTTTCCATATCAAAATTATTTTCTTGTGCTTCTTCTTTCTGAAGTTCTCTAAATGAAACAGATCATCTTCTTGGTTCCATGTTATCTTTTGAGAGAGTTTAAAATATAAATACCCTTATGAACTAGACGTTACTAACTCCGATACTAATTTGAAGCAGGGGCTTCCTCCGAAGGAGAAAATGAAGCTTTATGTGCAACTTCTATGTCTTCTGTGATGAATACCTGAACTCTTACACGAACCTGTACATGAAACTCTGGATATTTACACAATAATACTCTTCAACGGCTTCTATTGATGATGATGAATCAAAAGTTCTGACACGCATCAAGATGCTTGTAAAAGGAGAAATGAAAGAAAAACTTCTAAAAACGTTTTTACAAATTAAACACAGAGATCTTGGTAATACCTCAAAAGGTAATATTTCTAAAGCGTTATTTGTTGATGCTTCTTATGAGAAAAACACAAAATATTTTCAAAGAAACCAACATCATACAAAACTGAGGTCTTTGACTCTAGGAGAAGTCAATCATGAGATTCATCATTTAAAAAAGGAAATAGTTGAGCTGAAAGCAAAAATCTCTCTGGTAGAAAAGGGAAAATGGCAAGAACCAGTAGAAAATCCTAATGTCAAGATTTTTGAAGATATGCAAAATAATCGCATATGGTTTGACAATATGAAGATCATGACCATTCAGTATCAGGAGCACCATGTACTATTAAATGTTAATATACAAGGAGAAAACTTCTCTCTTGGAACATTAATAGATTCAAGTGCAAACATAAATGTTTTAGACAAAAAAGTGATCCCAACCAAATATTGGACACCTGCATATAGGAAAGTCACTTGTGTAGGTACTTAGGATTTTCAATATGAAGTCTTGAGTGCAACTCTTTGTTTTTCATGATAGTGTATGAAAATGAATATTGTAGTAGGAAATATTTCAATTGACTGTATTTTAGGCAATATTTTTCTTGCTTCTATTGAACCACATGGATCAGCCAAATTACACGATCGAAAAGCTGGTTATTTTATATCTGTCTGTGATAACAAAGGTTTCTTACAAACCATCACATTGCCTTTTATTTCAAGGCCAAAAATATCCACCATGGTTCAGACAGTGCAGAAAGTTAATCCGACAGAAAGAAAACTGGAGAATTAAATGACTTCAAGTCCTCTCTCATAATAAAAGAATAGTTACAGTCCCCAAAGGTACAACAAAAAATCTCAGAGCTCAGAGAGTAATTAGAAAAATATTGTTGTTCTGAAAACCAAATGCTTTCTGGCATAGAAAGAAACACAGAGTTTCATTACTGTTCAAGCAATAATATGATGGAAAATCATGCAAGAGCTGAGAAATACCTATGAATAGCGAGTACAAAACTCTGTGCCAAAAAGAAATCTGAGATCTCTTAAAAAGAGGATTAATTAGAGAATCTAACAGTTTTTAGTACTACTACGAGTTCTATGTAAATAAACACTCAAAACAGATGAGAGGTGTTCCCAGATTAGTCATAAATTACAAACCTCTAAATTCTGTACTAGCAGATGATACATATCCCATTCCCCACAAAGGAAGCCTAATAAGCCGAATAACATGAGCTAAAGTTTTCTCCAAATTTGATATAAAATATGGGTTTTGGCAGGTTGCGGTAAAATAAAAGATAGATTCAAAACCACCTTCAGTGTTCATGTTGGTCATTATGAGTGGAATGTTATGCCTTTGGCCTAAAACATGTACCATCCAAATTCAAAAGGTCATGGACCAAGTTTTCAGGCCATACTTTGATTGGCTCATTGTATATATTGATGATGTGTTAATCTCCTCTAAATATGTAAAATAACATTTCAAACATGTACATATTTTTACATAGGTAGTCAAGAGAAGCGCACTCATACTAAGGAAGAAGAAAATGGAATTATTTCAGACAAATATCAAATTCCTAGGACATACTATTGAGGATGGCCAAATCACATTACAAAAGCATGCACTTGAATTTGCTGATAAATTTCTAGATATGATCACAGATAAAAAACAATTGCATAGATTCCTAGGTTGTTTGAACTACGTCAGAAATTTCTATGAAGGATGTGCCCATGATAGAAAATTGTTAAATCAAATATTGAAAAAAGATCCAACACCTTGGACTTTAGAACATACCAATGCCATCAGAAAAATAAAATCTAAGGTAAAAACTTTACCTATTCTCTACCTTGCAGATGAGGATTTGCAAAAAATTGTAGAAAGTGACGCCAACAACATTGGATGGGGAGGTATTCTCAAGCAAACTAAAGAAGGAGAAGAACAAGTTATACATTTTTCTTTAGGCATATGGAACCAAGCAGAACAAAACTATTCTACAATTGAAAAAGAGGTAAACGTTACATGGAATGTATAGACAAATTTGGCATCAACCTCATACATAAAAGGTTTCTTCTCATAGCTGATGCTTCTTCTTTAAAGAAAGTGTTAAAAAAAGAAAACAAAAATCTCAGAGAATCAAAGTTTGCCAGATGGCAAGCTTTGTTTGCAAATTTTGATTTTGATGTTGAACATATAAAGGGAGAAAGAAAATGTATATTATATTTTTTGAGTCGGGGGTATCTGAAAAAAAAGAAAAGAAAATCATCTAATGGTTATGGTCACTGAATGGGACCCTAAAACACAAAAATAAGAACTTGGAAATATCCTAGACAACACCTCATGGCCAATCTATGCTGAAAAATGGAAACCCACTTGGCAATTAAGAAACACCAAAGTTATGGATGAAAATTTACAGCCTCATGAGGACATACAACACCTTGTACCAGAAATAAAGATTTACCCTAAGTCCCGCACCTAGATACATGATATGGTGTATAAGAATACAATGATGTATTTTGATCTTGCAGACGAAGCATTAAGGGAAAGTTTTCATGATATCACTCTGATACGGAATGAGGGAAGCAATAGAACCAAAATATTTCATAAATATTATACTAATCAATAGAACTAGATATCCTGAACATCCTGCCAGAATAATGCGGCCACAAAAGGATCCGAGCCTTGTATTTCTTGACACTTTCTATAATTTCCAGGGTTATACAAATCTCTGGTGGGATCTCTTATGCAAAGAAGAAAGAACAAAAATACAATATACATTATGAAAATTTGGGTCTATATTTATTACACAGTCACTGTTACAACCAACTTGGTTACGAGAATGGTGGAGATGGTATGGGATAAACAAGACTGCTATGGATCCAAGGTACTTTGAAAGAGAATTTCAAAGTGATCGCCAGAAGTGCATGGAGTGTAATGGCATGGAGTGTTTTCACCTTCCCTATAAGACTATTGCAGATCTAGAAATTTTTTTGATAATTGCATATTAGGCTACTTCATGAGAAGACATCATCGTTGGTTAGTCTTAACCAAATTAAACCATCAAATTATCCTCGAGAAACCAATGATTGTTCGAAGGATTTATACAAAAGCATGGGAGACTAGTGGAGCATACCATCATAATAATGGTTGATTCCATCGAACAAATCAATTGAGAACATAAAGTAAGAGATTCCAAGGGTTCTCGTGGGCTTCTCCTAAAAAAAATCCACAATGTACAATAATGTATTGGCACTTGACTTTAATAGTGACCAATTTTAGTGGGATTTTACAACGAAAATCTCCACATTGTAAATATCTTTTCCGTAGGATTTGGAATAATCTCTACTTTGTAAAAAATTTAATTTTTCGAGATTTAGATTACTTCTGCGACTTTTGGTGTGATTTCATCCACATCTCGGAATCTTAGTACAATTTTCTTTTTGTGTGATTTGATCCATATCTCGGAATCTCTGTACGATTTTATGATGTTTGTCCCCTTCTCATCTTATAAAAAGAGAGAAGTAAGGCTCATTGGGACATTCGGAGTTGGAGAGTCTGAGAGTTAGAGTCTTGTTGTTTGAGGTCTGAGATAATCTTCTTGCTCTGCATACGCGAACCTTTGTGTTCGATTTGCTTGCATCACGAAGAAAGTCTCTTTTAGAGTTGAGTTTGAAAATCCTATGTATTAGGGCCTAACAACTTTGGTAAGAACCTAAAGTGGTTGAACTCATTAAGTTTGAGTTTGTGTTTGTTTCAGAAAGTTCAAAGACATAGTTTGTGAAGGGCCAGGTAGCCTCTGGAGTGCATCTTAATTTGGGGTGTAGTGTCTCGTAAATTCCCAAGCAGTCTATCTCTCATTGAAGTTTCTCTAAGTCTTCAAGCATTGTAATTCATCTTTTGAAATTAATAAAAGAGAGAAATTTTTCAAAATGTTCTGCATCTGTTTATGTTATGTTATGCTATTCTAAATACTCTGGGCAAGGAGAGGTTCATTTCAAGTTCATTGGAGGTTCACCGAGGATCGATGGACGTTTTTCTCATGTTGGCAAGAGGTCGTTGAAGAGCATTACTGCGTGAAGATCCATAAATTCATGTAAAAGTTTCAGGAATTCATCACAAAAGACAAAAATTGCATAGCAAGCTTCATTTTCTCCTTCGGAAAAATCCCCCTAGCTTCATATAAGAGTTCAAGCATTCATCGCAAAAGACAAAAATTGCATAGCAAGCTTCATTTTCTCCTTCGGAAGAAGCCCTTGCTATAGGGATGCAGTTTTTGTTTCGAGTCGTTTCAATTACTTGACCTGTGGCATCAAGATGCTCCCCTTTGTTTCTGCCACGCGAGGAAAAGTGGAATCGGGTTGCGGCCGTTTGTTTATGCCATGCAAGATTAATTCGAGCTGTTTCTTTCCAGCATGCAAAGTTATTTCGAATTGGCTGCTGCAAAGTTATGAACATGCAAAATGTTACGGCAACTTCCAAGAATACAAACGTAAAGCTAAATGCACAATATTCGATGTTGAGGATATTTAGATACCTTCACTTGTATAGTTAAAGTCGTGGAGAGTCCCCAAGGCTTGCTGTCTTACCCTAACAAATTAAAACTCAATTAAAATAGTAAATTAAAACTGAATTTAGTTAAAAAACATTTTGATTTAATTAAATTTATTGAAAGCATTTGATACAACCATGAGATTGATATTCCATTCCACATACACAAGGCTTGCACTGTAGAAGTGATAAGAAATGCATAAGACAGAAGTTTGGACCAAACACACGGGAGCTCACAGGTGCAGATCACCAGGAGCTCCCACCGGCAAATGCATTCGCCCCGAGCTTATTCATTAATCATCAGGAATTAAATAGATACATAGGCAAAAACAGATTCCTAATTAATAGGAACTGAATGTCAAATAAAGAGAAAATCATAACTACGTAACATATTCTCCATTAATTTCTAACATCCCCCCTTAATGGAGAAAGGGATTTTTAAACACACCTAAAGTGTCCCTAAACAAATCAAACTTCACTCTTCCTAGTGGCTTAGTGAATATGTCAGCCATATTATCACAAGAATTACAATAGTCTACAGAAATCTCTTTGGACTGCACTTTCTCCCTAACAAAATGAAATTGAGTGTCTATGTGCTTAGTGTTTTTATGAAACACAGGATTGTAAGCCAGTTTGATGGAACTTTGATTGTCACAATTGATGATTGTAGCTTCTGTCTGTTCTTCCCCTGCATCTTGGAGAAGTCTACGCAACCAAACTGCCTCACATGTCGCTGCACACATAGCTTGATATTCAGCTTCTGCCGAGGATAAAGCAACAGTATGCTGCTTCTTGCTGCACCAAGAGATGACCCCGGAACCAATGTTGAAGGCGTAACCTGTAATTGATCTTCTGTCATCTATATTTCCCGCCCAATCAGAGTCTGTATAACCTGTCAACTTGACATCAAATGAGTCAGAATACAAAATACCAAAATCTGATGTTCCTTGCAGATACCTTAATACTCCTTTCGCTGCACTCCAGTGACTGTCATGAGGTTGAGTCATAAAATGACTCTGAACAAAAGCTGCATAGGCCATGTCAGGTCTTGTTGTAGTCAAATAAATAAGACTACCAACTAACTGTCTGTACAATGTTGTATCTGCAAATTTCGAACCATCATCCATCTGAAGTTTGCTATTCTGCTGTAAAGGTATACATGAAGGCTTACACTCATCCATCTTAAACCTAGATAACAGACTCTTTGCATACTTACCCTGGGACAAGAAAGTTTGACTTGAATCTCTCCAAACTTATAGACCCAAACAATATTGCATTTCTCCAAGGTCCTTCATCTCAAAGTTCTGTGATAATTGCTGCTTGAATTCTTCAATGAGATTATCTACACTTCCTGTTATTATCAAATCATCTACATACAAAGAAATCACCACTATCTGCCCTTCATTATTAAACATGGTATATAAATTGGGATCATTTTTGCTCCTTTTATAACCATTCATGAGGAAAAAAGAATCAATTTTTTCATACCAGGATCTAGGTGCCTGCTTTAAACCATATAAAGCTTTCTTTAATCTACACACTAGATGTTCTTCTCCCTTCTTAACAAATCCTTCAGGCTGTACTAAGTATACTTCTTCTTTTAAATCACCGTTTAAGAAAGCAGACTTAACATCTAATTGATGTATTTTCCAATGATGTTTAGTGGCTAAAGCAATGATCATTCTGATGGTGTTTAATTTTGCAACAGGGGAAAATGTCTCTTCAAAATCAATACCTTCTATCTGGGAATATCCCTTTGCCACCAACCTTGCTTTATGTTTATCAATAGACCCGTCTGCTCTAAATTTCAACTTAAATAACCATTTGCAACCTATAGGTTGTTTATCATCAGGAAGTTTTACTAGATCCCACGTATTGTTCTTAATGATGGATTCATATTCCTCATTCATTGCTTTCTTCCATTCAAGACTTTTACTAGCTTCATAAAAGTTAGAAGGTTCTGCAATGTTTAACATACCAGTCATAAGCGCATAATCCCTATATCGAGCTGGTAACTGTCTTGGCCTGTTTGATCTTCTGAGTGGTGGGGGTTCAATTATTCTGCTTATTTCTTCCCTTTGTGGACTGAACTCCACATTATCCTGCTGCTGCTGTACCTGCTGCTGTTCCTGCTTCTGTTCCTGCTGCTGACTGACTCCTGTTTCAGTATCCTCTTCTGAGAGTAAGGGCACATGCCATTCTTCATTGTTTTGGACAGGATTTTCATCATCAATCTGTTCATGGAATAATACATCTCTACTGACAAACACCTTGTGAGTAGCAGGGTCAAACAATTTATAAGCCTTATACTCACTGCAGTATCCAATGAACGTGCATTTAATGGCCTTTGAATCTAACTTCTTCCTATTTTCTTTAGGAACATGTGCAAAAGCTTTACAGCCAAATACTCTAAGATGACTTACTGCAGGCTTGAAGCCAAACAATGCTTCAAAAGGAGTTTTATACTCAAGACTTTTAGTAGGACTCCTATTCTTTAAATACACTGCAGTATTAACAGCTTCTGCCCAAAAACCATTGGTTAGATTCTTACCTTTCAACATACTGCGAGCACACTCCACCAGTGTTCTGTTTTTCCTCTCAGCAACTCCATTCTGCTAAGGAGTGTAAGGTGTTGTGAATTGTTGTTGTATCCCATGCTTGTTGCAATATTTGGTGAAGACTTCTTTCTTGAATTCCCCCCCTTGATCTGATCGAAGAATCCTGATGAATTTTCCTGTTTGCTTCTCAATCATGTTTCTGAATTGCTTGAAATATTCAAAATCATGACTCTTCTATTTAAGAAAATACACCCATTTGAATCTTGTACATTCATCAACACAGATTAAAAAATAATAGGCCCCCCCTAACGACCTTGTCTGCATCGGGCCACATAAGTCAGTGTGTACAAGTTCAAGTATATCCCTCTGTTTTCTATCTTTAATGACAGGAAATTCATCTCTATGTTGTTTACCGAACGCACATGCCTCACAATCAATATGCAACTTTTTCAAAACAGGAAGACCCTCTACCATACCTTTGTTTTGCAGCAGAAAGAGATCACCAAAGTTAATATGCCCAAGTCGCTGATGCCACAAATTTTCAGCAGACTTATTTGACGCCATCAAGGCTTGCTGAGGCGTACTTTTCACATCCAACTTGTAGAGTCCTCCTATGCGAATACCTGTAGCAATGGGCTTCATCTGATCCAACAAATCTTTAATAATGCAATAAGATTTAAAAAATTCTACCTTGAGGTCCTGATCTGTAATCTTGGACACAGAAATCAGGTTCTTCTTAATGCCAGGAACATACCACACATCAGATATATTCCTGATCTTACCATCAGGCAGAGTAACAAGGAAATCTCCATGTCCCTTGATCTCGTACCCACTATTATCTCCAAGATAGACTTTTGCTCCACTGTTGGATTCTTTAAAATTTCTGAACCATTGCTTTTTACCTGACATATGCGAGGAGGCTCCAGAATCCATGAACCAAATATCTGATTCATCCTCCTTAGTAGCAGTGTCAGCCTCGGCCATAAAGAGTCTAACATCCAGATTCTGATCTGGGTCTGTATCTGCATCTGCCATCTGAGAATTCATCTTGAAAAAAAAAAAACAGGCTACCCAGCAACTTAAAAAAACGAACAACTCTCGATTATCACAACAAATTGAATACGGTTGAATTACAACAGTTGTGAAATACAAATTATGAATAAAAAATCTGACTAACGCAAATGATTATTGCTTTTTTTTTTATTCAACGCAGCAACAATCATGGATTCAACGGCCTCAACCACGGCTTTCCCGGTCTCTCGTGACCTCCTCCACGCGGTCTTCTAACAAATGGGAGCAAATTTCACAGCGATCCACGCCAATCCACGGCCTCCCATGAAGAATAGGTGGAGTTTCTCTGCGCGCATTCCTCCGTGCCCACGCCTCTTGCGACCTCCACGGCAGTTTCAACACTCGAATCACCAAAGAGCAATTCGAATCACACAGGCACCTTTTCTCCAATTTCTTCTTCCCTGCCACCGGTCTCACGCAGCCTGCGGCCTCCTCCTCAATCGACAGTCCCGACCTGCAATCCAAAGAACTGGATTCAACTCCAATTCACAGAGATCTCCTCCACAGCGATCCGGCAGCGAAACACCTCACCGCAACAGCAGCTTACTCCTCCAGGGATTCAATTTCGCAGCGATCAAGCCTTACTCGCGCCGTTCTGGCTAACAAAAACTGCGTTGATCGCCCTCCAAACGCGTCGGTTAAATTTCTGCTCCACTCAGCGTAGCGCCCATCCGATGAGCTGGAGAATCCTCAGCACCCTTGCAGGCACAATCAATCCAACCGCTTGACCTCTGTTGTCGATATGCTGCCACGATCTGCTGGGCAGTCCAAACCTCGACCTCCGATGCAAAAATACGCAGATCCAACCTAAGCACCTCACTTCCACGCACGATCCATCCGGCCACGTCTTTGCAGCCTTCCAAAGTCACGCACAGCTTCAGCTTATAGGATTCCCAACACTAAGCTCTGATACCATGATAAGAAATGCAGAAGATAGAAGTTTGGACCAAACACACGGGAGTTCACAGGTGCAGATCACCAGGAGCTCCCACCGACAAATGCATTTGCCCCGAGCTTATTCATTAATCATCAGGAATTAAATAGATACATAGGCAAAAACAGATTCCTAATTAATAGGCACTGAATGTCAAATAAAGAGAAACTCATAACTACGTAACCTATTCTCCATTAATTTCTAACAAGAAGAAGGTTCATCACAACTTTAAAAGTGATACATTATCGACCTGGAGCGAATATGCTTCTGTGTTGGGTTTGGAATATCTGAAATTGTTACTACTTCCACATTAAAATTGCCTTCGCTTAGAAGGTCTTGGTATATGTCACGATTTACTTGTTGAAAGCGAGATTGACAGTGCAAATATGTTTGGAAGTTTAGCTGTGAAATAGAAGCAGTTAATGTAATTTAATCAACGTAGCTATTTGCTTTTTAAAAAGAGTTTTGATTGTATAAATTTACTTTGCTTATACTTATCGTGTAATCAAACTTGCTATGGTCAATGTGGATATTTTCGAATAAGAACTTTAAAATTGTAATTTAATTAGGGTCACCGCGTATATTTTGAAATAAGAATTTTAAAATGGTAATTTAATTATTTATTTGAAATAAATATTTTGAAATATTAATAAATAAATAAATTTGATTTAATTAAACTTAATTTAATTGATAAATATTTTGAAATATTTTTGTATAATATAAAAAAATTGTAATATTTAAAAAAAAAATTAATTATAGTGTTAACATACAACTTACAATTCTATATTATTTATGTCTATTTTAAAATAATACATTTCAATTTAGTATTTGAAATAAACAAACTTAATTTAATTAATAAATATTTTGGAATGTTTTTTTATTATATAAAAAAATTAATACCGTAAAAAAAAATTAGTTATATTTTGAATATTACACCTTACCCTTTTATATTAGCTATGTCTATTATAGAATAGGATATTTAGATTATTATACTCAATTTAATATTAAATAAAATTAATTGAGTCAATAAATATTTTGAAGTGGTACAGTATGGTAGATGGTTATGGTTGACCATAGAGGTTTCTGGTGGATGGATAGTGTTAACCATATTGATTGTGTAGTTTATTATATTAATATTCAGGTTTAATATAATATTAATTGTTTTAGTTTATTAATTTTATGAGTTTATTATATTGGGTTTTATAATTTTAAGGTTTTGTATTAGTGTTTAATATTGTGACATTGAAATGGTATAAAAATCTATACAACATTGCATTGTGACAAACATTGTCTCAATGCGAAAATCAATATGAGAATCATTGTTGCAATGTTACATTACATTTCAATTTATTCAACATTGCATTGTGACATTACAAAATTGAGGTTTAATGTTAGGGTTTATAATATTAGGGTTTATAATATTAGGTTCAATATTGGGTTTAATATTAGAGTTTATAATATTAATCTTAGGGCTTATTATATTGAGTTTTGTAAAGTTAGGTTTTTATATTAGGATTTAGTACTGTAACATTTGAATGGTACAAAAATCTATCGAGTGTCACACTACGACAAACATTGTCTTGATATGACAATCATAATCACAATGTTACATTACATTGCAATTTTCCAACATCATATTATCACGTAAGAAAGTTAGGGTTTAATATTAAGATTTCAATATTATGGATTTTTAATATTGGGTTTATAATATTAATCCTAAGGGTTATAATCCCTTGGGTTTAATATATCGCATTTTATAATGATAAAGTTTTGTATTAGGGTTCTCAATGTCACAATCAATCTCATAATCATTGTCACAGTGTTACATTACATTGCAATATTGTAAAATTGGGGTTTAATATTAGGGTTTAGAATATTCAATTTTTTAATATTGGGTTTATAATAGTATGCTCTTATATTAAGTTTACAAGTTATAATAGTGAGGTTTCATATTAGGGTTTATGATATTAATCTTGGGTTTTATAATGTTAGGGTTCTATATTAGGATTTAATACTGTGACATTGGAATTGTACAAAAATCTATTGAATGTCACATTGCAACAAATATTATCTCAATGCAACAATAATTTGACAATCATTTTGTAACGTTACATTAGTTTGCATTTTTTTCAACGTCACATTGTTAAATTAGAAGGGGTTTAACATCAGGTTTATAATATTAGAGTTGTTTAATATTGGGTTTATAATATTAAGGTTTAATATTAAGTTTATAAGTTATAATATTACGGTTTAATATTAGGATTTATAATATTAACAATCCCTTGGGTTTATTAATTCCTTCAATTTATATTATTAATTTGAAGGGTTTATAATATTAATCACTTGGGTTTATTAATCCTTTGGATTTATAATATTAATCCATGGGTTCATAGTGTTAATCCCTAGGGTTCATAATATTAATCCCTAGGGATTATAATATTAACAAACTCTTGGGTTTATTAATCCCTTGGGTTTAAAATATTAATCTCAAGGATTTATAATATTAATCCTTTAGGTTTATTGATCCCTTGGGTTTATAATAATAATAATCTCATTGGTTATTAATTCCTTCCATTTATAATACTAATATTAGGGTTTATAATCTTAAGGTTTATAATTATAAGGTTTATAATATTACTCATAGGGTTTATAGTCCATTGAGCTTATAATATAAATAATTATCATGTGTTTATTAATACATTGAGTTTATAATATTATTAATCCCTTGGGTTTATAATATTAATCCCTAAAATATATAATAATATATTAGGGTTTACAATCTTAGGGTTTAAAATAGTAATATCAGGGTTTATATTCATAGGATTTAATATTAATCCTAGGTTTTGATATTAATCCATTGAGTTTATAATATTAATGTGGTATAATATTAATCCTTTGTGTTTATAATTTTAATCCCTTGGGTTCCTTAATGCCTTGGGTTTATAATATTAAGACATTGGGTTTATAATATTAATCCTTTGGGTTTATTTATCTTTTGGGTTTTTTAAATATTTTTTTTGTAAGTTTGGTAGGACTACATCTTCATCATGTCCAGCTTCTCACCCCAATCAGGGAGATAACACAAGATTTGAACCTTAGACTTTTGGTTCAGTGAGACTTCAGTCCACAACCATTGTCAATTGAGCTACCCCTAGAAGACTTTTGGATTTTTAGTAATAATCCCTTAGAGTTTTAGTATTAATTCCTTGGGGGGCTTAATATTTTTTTTTCTAAGTAAGGATAATCTATTAAAAAAGAAAGGGGTAAAAGTACAGTGAGGCTCTGGCCTTTGCAGTGCTGAACAAAGTTATATCAGTATGAAATCAAAAATAAAAAAGCATGACTGCCCACCGAGGGGAAACCAGTCCAAAAGTAGCCATAATCAATGCCCACGCAGGGGTCCCAGATCTTAAACAAAAACATAAAAAGCCCATGCAGGGGACATAAGTGTAACTCAGCCAAAATGAAACAAGTGGAATGAAAGTCATCGGAAAAACAACAAGTCAGAACCTGGATAGCACAACTGTCAAGCAGGGCCCACTAGGCATCTGGTGGAGGCTCCTCCACGATATGATAGTCATAGTCCACCCTTTCCACCGACTCTTCCTCGATATGACAGTTTTAGTCATTCCCCTCCACCACCACTGTGGACGTGCCTCCTTGGCTGCCAACTACCACCTGCGTGCCACTCGAGCATCCAACAACTGCATGCTGACTATCAACCAAATCCTCGCCATGCAGGGTGCTACCATGTCCAGCTTTCCGCCTGAGCAAGGCTATCTTCACCTTTTCACTTGCTCCCATGTTTTTGTCAGCTCCCATGTCACACGTCGTCTCTGCCTTCCCTCTGGTGCAGATCTTTCCTTCCTCTGGTTCAGTACCCTAAGTCCGAGTAGCTTGCACCTCTTGCTGTCTCAAATCTTCGCTGAAAACCACAGTGACGGTAGCGATAATGGCGGGACGACTTAAAGTGCTCTAAAAAAGGAACTGGGTAGTGTGGCAAGAGGGGTCAAGAGGGCCAGTCATTTAGAAGGCAGCATTTGTTCTTCTGGCCTCAGAGTTCTGTACCTGTCCTCTGCCACTGCGGGTATGTGGGTAATGGCTAGTGAGATGACCATTGGACTGATCAGAAGAGGGGGTGGATGAGGGGACCCCCGTTTTAGGGATGGACGGGCAAATGCTATGGCCTCGACTGCTGTCGCGTCTGCTCCTCATCCTATGGCGAGTTCACGTCATGGCGTGGCTAGCAGAATGGCGGTTATAGTCTTGGGCTGGGAAGACAAAGGTAAAATCAGAATGAAGGCCTGGTGAGGAGTGATTCACTCTGGGATTATTGCTATTGTTAAGCCTGGAAGCAGAATTCAGGATGCATTGTGTGGTTTGGGTGAAATGGAACCCATTTCCCAAATCCACACAACTAAGAAGCCAATAGCGATGCCCAGTGACTGTGCGTGAGTTCGGCTCCTCTGCTTGGGGGGGGCAAGAGCATCTAAGCAGAGAGGGGGAGAAAGTGTTCTGGTCCACGTTCTCCATGATTTTAAGCCCGCTGCAGCTGTCTCGATCTGAGTCCCAGCGTAAATGAGCCTGCATGTTGACAGTGCTGTGCCATAAATTGGCATGAGAGGAGACGCAGGTGGCCATATGGCTCTGCCGCCTGTCGTTCGCCTGTCTCGTCTGCATTAATGACCTTCTAATCACCCACATCCGGGTGTTGGGGGCTTGATATTAATCCCTTTGGTTTATAATATTAAATACTTGGGTTTATTAAACCCTTCAATTTAATTTTATTCTCTTGATTTTGTAATCCCTTAAGTTTAAAAAAATATATCCAACATCTCATTATGACAAACATTGTCTCAATATGACAATCATTGTCGCGATTTTCCATTACATTGCAATTTATTCAACATCACATTTTCACATTACAAAGCTATTGTTTAATATTGTGTTTATAATATTAGGGATTTTTAATATTGGTTTATAATATAAATGCTTAATATGGGGTTTATAATTTATAATATTAGGGTTTATGATTCACAGGAGGTATATGCAGTTTTTCTAGGTTTTATGCCATCCAAATAATGTCAGGTCATCTTTGGACCTCATTTCCAGCTGTAATTTTCAAGGTAAACCCTACTTCATGCGTTTATTGAGCTATTCAGGATTGTTTCAGTTAGAGTTTTTTTTCCTGTTGACACTGAGCTAACTGCATCATTATTTTTTTCTTTTATGTAGGGGAAACGAGGGATTAAATCTAGCATCCACCCTCGGAACCTAGGACTCTTCCTCTCTCAGCAATCAAGTTTTTGGGTAAGTTGTTTTCTTTTGGGTTTCAGCTACAGTTAAAGCCTCTCTTTATTTTTTATTATGACATGGATCTATGTGATGAATTCAGCCCTTCCCCATTTCTTTTCCCTCCTCCTTTATAGGTGAGTCAGATGAAGCACCCGGAGTCCCAGAATGCTCAAAATCATTAGCATGTGACCAACAAAGCTATTTTCTTAATTTTTAAGGTGTGGTTAACACTGCAACTCAAATATGAGTTTGCTCGCAACTCAAGCATGTTTCCGTGTCACAGGGTTTTCATACTTGTGCTCATTGAGCATAATTTGTTTTTGGGCCAAGGCCACCATTGCTTGTTTTCTGGGGTTACAGTTTAATTGTTTGTCTTCCGAGAAAAAGAGGATAACAATTATAATATTGGTTTTGCGGATTTGAATGAGTAGTGGATACCCTAACTCGGTATCTCCCTTTTGGAATTATTTTTCTTTGCATATAAAATGTTAAACATGGGTTTTACCATGTACCCAACAGTTCTTAAATTTATCAAAGTTAGCATGTACAATTTTACTACTTTGAATATTTGTGTTCTCATACATTAAGTTAGGTTTTCTGTTTACAAGTTCTAGTGATTACCTGCAATAGTTTTATTGATTTTTGTATCACGTCCTGTGAAACATACATATGGAACTATATAGATTCCATATAGTAGGGCCCCAGGGCCCAATACAGGACTAAACCATTCTTCAACCATTTTCATACTTATAGGTCATGCATGTATACGTTTCTCTAGTATAAAAAGAATATATTCATGTTCTCTATTTCCATACTTCTGTTTCGTAATTTTCTTGACACAATGTACAATTTTTTTATTGTGTTAATCGTAGGGCCATGGCATTTACATTAATGGTCATATATATGTTTTATTCCAAGAATTTGTACTCAAATGTATAAAATTCAGAATTATACTCTACTTCAATGCTCATTATTTGTCTATCTAGACTCATAAAACACAATGGCTTGTTTAATAAATAGAACCACATAGGCTCAAACCATTTTTTTCACATAACTCTTACTAAGTATATTTCAATGATTCATATAAATTGCTATGAACAATTCTTAGTAGTATCATATTTATAGATATTTATCTCTAACCCCAAACAATCAATTATAGACCACAGGATAAGTTAGGATACTCCACCCAACATGTTAGTACTAGGGTCGCTCCAGGTACTCTCCCTGAGCCAATCTCACACTCAGGAATAGGAAAGAAAAAAGTTTTTCCTTAAAGACCACTTGGTCATAACTAGCTCCAGTCACATGCGTTCAATGAGTCTCACTGGTGAGCCAACTCGATATCTATAATGAATTATTTACCCATCACCTTTTTCAGTGTCTGCCAAGCTTGTTCATCTTCTTTTCTCCCTTCTTTTCCTCAGGTTCCCCAAACCCTTTTGGCTTCCTCCTAACGAAAAGGTTGGCTGCTAATCGCTAGCCTTCAATTTTTATTTTTATTTTTAATTTTTTAATGTGAGATATTTTCTTGCATCCTATATTTCCCATAACCTGTAACTTATTATTTTCTTTTACAAAATATACAAATATTTTTTTTTTCATATATACAATGTGTCCATACTTATTTAATTAAGTATCCATTCTACATTTACTTTAGTAAAACAGAGTAAATTCTAAAGGTTACCCCAGTGACTGAGGGGCATTACATCTCCTACCCATCGGGAATAACACTGGCCTCGGTGTTTCCTTGCATCCGGAACATGCTTTGATCTGTTTCTTGCATGACTCTCTCATCCTCCTAGGTAGCCTCCTTCGAGCTAAAGTGCTTGCCATTGCACTTTAACCTGGGGGATAAATTGTTTCTGCAACACTGTTTCTCTTTTATCGAGAATACATAGGGGCTCGACGAGGAATGCCCCTTCGGTTCGACCTTCAACCAAAATACCAAACATTATTATCACTCAAAATTATTGGTTAATTCTCCCCCCCAACAGAATTTAATTGCATTACATGTACATTTTTCCATTGTATTATATGTCTAGGGTCATGTATATATTTTTTTAATAAGGAGACGAGAAACACATTGTGCACACGTATATGACCAGGTAGAGCTAGTTTCTAGGCTACTGGACCAATTCGAGCAATAATTTAGAAGGGTCCACAAAACTGAGGGCCTAACTTAGAGCCACTATTCCATATCAAAGTGCTTCGCCTAGGTTTTATTCTTACATACACATGATCTCCTACTTGGAATTATCGATAGGATCTTCATTGATGGGCATAATTCTTTTTCCAATCCTAAACAGTGTTTATATTAGCTGAAACCCTTTTCACTCTAGCCTCCATGTCCCTGAGCATGTTAGGTCGTAGTAACAACTTGTCTTCCAGGCTATTCCACTTAATTGATGTTCTACATTTCCTTCCATACAACACTTCAAAGGGGCTCTTTTTAACGATGCATGATAACCATTATTATAAGAAAATTCCACCAAGTGTATGTACTCTTCCCACCTTGTAGGTTGTTGCATCACATACATTCTAAGCATATCCTTTAGCACTTGGTTTTCTCGTTCGGTTTGACCATCCATCTATGGATGGTAGGTAGTACAAAATTGCACTTGAGTGCCTAAACCAGTAAATAGGGCTTTCCAAAAGGCGGAGGTAAACTTTACATCTCTATCTGAAATAACCATCTTGGGTATTCTGTGTAATCTAAAAACTTTTCTCATGAAGATATCAACAATTTGTATAACCTTATAGGTTGATTGAACTAGTATAAAGTGAGTTTCTTTACTCAACTTATCCACAACCACCATTATGGAATCATTCTTTCTTTTTTTTACTTTGGTAGCCTCGTAATAAAATATAATGTCACAATATCCCATTCCCATTCAGGAATGGTCAAGGGATGGAACAGGCTAGTTGGATGCTGGTGTTCTTCTTTAACTTTCTAGAATTCCAAACACTATTCCAAGTACTAGGTTGTCTCTGCCTTCATACTTGGCCAAAAATAGTCTTCCTTAACATTGTGATCAATTTTTGGTATCCTAGGTGCACAATATATGGATTTCTGTGATACTCATTCAAAATAAATAACTAAAAAACTTGTTGATTTGGTACGTAAATGAGGTTCCTATATATCAGTACACCTTCATTATTAATTTCATAGCCTAATTTTCTTTCAGAGTTGTCTTCTTGCTTTGCTTGCTGCCATAAGGAATGATATTCAGGATATTTTAGGACAACTTCTTTAATCTGATTTGAAAAGTCAATTTTTATTTTACTAAAAGAAATCTCATAAATACAGTTCAATATTCGACTTAAAGCATCAACTACCTAATTTTCCTTTCCCTTCAAATGCTTAATTTCAAAATAAAATTCACTTAAAACCAAAGTCCATCATGCTTGACGGGCATTCAAGTTTGGTTGATAAAAGAAATTGGTGAGGCTACTATGTTCTGTCATAAGAATGAAATTCTTCCCCAACAGATAATGTTGTCAAATTCTCAAGGTATTAATTAGCGTTGTTCATGTTCCTTCATTTTTTGTGATTCATATGGCACCACTCAACCATCCTGCATGAGTACACCCCTAATTCCAGTTTGGCACACATATGTATAGACTATAAATTCGTTATTTGTATCTTCTATCTTTAGAATTGGTGTTGTAGTCACCAAATTCCTTCGTCGCTCAAAGATTTGTTGGCATTCATCAGTCCACTTAAACAATTTCCCTTTCCTTTGCAAAGATGATAAGGGTTAGGAAACTTTAGAAAACCCCTTAGATGAAGTAGCAATAATATCCAGCCAAATCCAAGAAAGAACTAATATCCACCAAATTCTTGGGGACAGGCCACTCCATGATTGTTTTAATTTTCTCTAGGTTTATCACTATACCATCCCTTGTGATGATATTCCACAGATACTATATTTGTTCCATATAAAATTGCACTAGTTGTATTTTTCATACAGTTGATGTTCTCTCAAGGTCTGTAACACAATTTTTAAGTGCTTATGATGTTCCTCCAGACTTTTATAATAAATTAAAATTTCATCGATAAAAATAAGTACAAATTTATTAAGATACGGGTGAAATATCCCATTCATAAGACACATGAATGTAGTTGAGGGATTAGTCAACCCAAAGGGTAGGACTACAAACTCATAATGCCCATAGTGGGTGTTGAATGTAGTTTTACATATATCTTCCTCTTTTATTCTAATTTGATGGTATCTTGATCGTAAATCAATTTTTGAGAATACCTTGGCACCCTTGACTTGGTCGAACAGATCGAACAGATCGCCAGTTCTTGGTAGCATATATTTATTTTTGACATTCAATTTATTTAGCTATCGATAATCGATGCACAACCTTAGGGTGTCATATTTCTTTTAAAAAAACAACACCGAAGCTCCCCACGGTGATACACTGGGGCGTATATAGTTTTTATCCAACAATTCTTGTAGCTAAATTTTTAGTTCATTGAGCTTTGGTATACTCATCCTATAGGGTGCTCTTGACATAGTGGTAACCCATGGAATTAATTCGATAGTAAAATATATATCTCTTTTTGGTGGCAGCCCTAGAATTTCTTCAGGAAATACATCTACAAACTCTTGAACTATTGGTAGATTCATCAGTTCAACTGTTATCTCTTTAGATTTAGCGTAACCCACTTTCACCGAATAAATATCACAACCCTTTTGCAAACATTTCCTTCATTGAGAGGCAGTAATCGAACTCAATTGTAGAAACCTCTTAATACCTTGAACTTCACATCTAATACCTACCTCATTTAAATAACTTACAATATTTTCTTTATAATTTACCAAAGACCAGTGAGCTTGCATCCAACCCATTCCAATTAGGATGTCATAGGATCCCAAAGGCAATACATTGAGGTTCACCTTAATGGTTTGGTCTACTTATTCAAGTGAGGAGTTTTCTATTTTAGCCACTACTCGTTTCTTGGATCCTATGTCTAGTTGGACTAGCCATATGTTTCTAAACTTAAGAGTTTGTAATGAACAAATTTCTACCACCATGATCTACCAAAATTGAAACAGTATGTTTAAAAATTTAACCTTCAATTTCGATCATGCTAAGTTGATAATCTGCTTGACTATCCTCCAAAGCTTCATTAATTTTTGTTATGCTTCTTACCACTTTTCCCACTGTTAAAGCCTCTTGTATGTTAGTTATTCACTCCAATCGCCCTCGGTGAGGAAAATTTTTAATGTAGTCTGATTCTCCATAGCCCTGACACTACACGGGTGGTTTCTATCCCTGATTACCCTAAGAAATAGTAGATTGTTCGACTATTCTAGCTTCATTTTGTGATCAAAATTTTTGTTGGTTCTTCTCCATGGTTCTCCCTTGTTGCCCCTTAAAGGTATTCCTGGGATTAGAAATCCTATTATTTCTATTGTTTTGCGCATTTCTTTTCCCCTTCTCGTTTGTCCAACTTTTACTGCTATCCTTTTTTTGCATCTGTTGATAGAAAATTCCTGCTTTTCTTACAGTGTCATCCATAGTTTTGGGGTAGTCAAACTTGAGTCGTTCCTCCATGTTCCTTCATATGAATTGGTAAGCTGTTAATAAACCTTTTCACTTGAGCTTTCTCCTCACATATGTATGATACATATCGTAACAAAGAGGTAAACTTGAGCACATATTCATCCATAGTCAACTAGTCTAACTGCAGATCATGGAACTCTTTAGCCTTATCATCATAAAACCATTTTGTTAAATATTTATTTCTAAAATGTGAGTCTAGAATGCTTCCAAGTAATTAATTTCTTATCCACACCATGCACTAGTTTTAGCTCTTCCGACCACAAGGTTGCCTTTCCCTGCAACTGGTAAATGGCTAGCTAGGCTTTTAACTTTACATCGTACTTATAGATTTAGAAGTAATTTGTCAATTTTATCAACCAAGACTATGATATCTCCTCAACTTCACCATCATAACTTGGGGGATTCACCTTCTTGAATTCACATTATAATTCAACTTTTTGTTTCTTCGCCATTTTGCACACACCACTATCTGAGGTGTCTCCAGTATCATTTTCTTGTGTGTTCTAGTTTTCTTTTGACTCTTGTGTTTGACTTCCTTATGGTATGCTATCTTCTCTCCTTTTGTGAGACTCTGACTTATTTCCATTGTTAGAGATAGCTTTAGAGTTTCGATGATTATGTCTAGCTGTTAATCTCTTCATAATACACTCTTGTTCATGTACCAAACATTCATTTTTAGTTTGGAGGCTCACTATTTCAGCCTAGAGTTGCCATATTTTTTCCATCATCGCGACATTTCTTGTTGTGAGATTCATTCTCAAGTTGAATCCATAGTTCAGGATTGGTCCCATCTAAAGGCATTACTTTATACTCAATAATAAGACTTTTTGGTTGTGTAAACGTTGGGCCACCTCTTCTCCTCATAGCGCTCTTTCAATGTGAATTCACAACACAAATTTTCTTCACCTAATGAGACCTTTAGTGTAGAAACTGGGCTCTGATACCACCTGTAACACTCCCTCATCAATCTATTTTTTTTTTTACATGTACATGGTAAAAGGTGAAACTTAAACTATAGTTTGAATGCAAGGATTAGTATTTATATATACATATTGATTAGCTTTATTTAACGTTACTATAAAAACATTGGCTAATATTATTTAGTCATCTGGTCCCATGGTAAAGAAAAGTTGGAATTGTTTTTCCTCCATCTTAACAATCAATCTAGTTCTATAATGTTCACCATGGAATTTGAATGTAGTGGTAGTCTTCCCTTCCTTGATGTCCTCCTTTCAAGGAATGATCATGGCTCTTTCTCTCATCAAGTATATCGTAAGAAAAATCATACAGAATAATATCTCCATGCTAATTCTCATCATTTCCCAGCTCAAAAGCTTGGTGTTCTCAACACATTAGCGACTAGAG
The DNA here is from genome assembly GCA_031772625.1 of Pinus tabuliformis. Lineage (NCBI taxonomy): Eukaryota > Viridiplantae > Streptophyta > Pinopsida > Pinales > Pinaceae > Pinus > Pinus tabuliformis. Next base: position 728,860,680 of record CM062813.1, read on the forward strand.
ATTTAAGATTTTCTGATGAGAACCATCTCAAGGAAGAGAAAGCACATCTCCTAAGTGTTTTCTTTAATAATGGGTATAGTAGACACCAATGTACTAAGGCTTTCCTCAGAGCTGAAAAAGGTCCTAGTGCTAAGAAATATACCAAGGATCGATTTTTTGGTGTTCATCTTCTTTTTATCCAAGGGACCACTGACAAGATTGCAAAGGATCCTAAGGAAGCATAAGGTGGCTTCAACCTTTCGGCCTTTAAATACCATCTAGAGCTCCCTTAGATTTGTAAAAGACCTAGTGGATCCCAAGAATATGAAGGGTGCTTACGTTATCCCATGCTCTTGTGGGACTCCCTACATTGGTGAGACTGGTCACTTGATTAATCAAAGGATTTGTGAGCATCCTGCTAGCATCAAGCATGGCAGAACCCACTCCTCTGCTTTGGAAGAGCATGCAAATAAATATAAGCATCACATTTGCATTGAGGAGGCCCAAGTCGTTGCTAAGGTTAGTCATTTCCATCATCGTAAATTGAGGGAGGTCCTAGAAATTGAAAAAAGACCCAATAATTTGAATAGAGATGATGGTTGGAATATTAGTAGAAGTTGGATCCCTGGCTTCTTTTTGGGATTTATTTTGTTTGTTTGTTTATCTATGTAGGTATTGATATCCTTTTTATAGTATTTGTTGTTGATTTATTCTTCATTAGAGTCTATTTTCTTGATCCTAATTGATTTTTATGTATTTTATCATCCTATTCGTTCTTAACTCCTTTTAGTATTTTTGTTATTTGTTTAATGGGCCTGAACCCCATATTTTATTATTGACTCTGTTTTATTTATTGATTATTTTTTCTATATATATATATATATATATATATATATCTGATCAAATGATCTTGTCTCGATTAGGGTCTTCCCTCGTTTTTTTAATTTTTGACTCCCCACCTTTAAAGTTTGACTTTGATTATTTATTTGTTTTCAATATTATTTCTCAAAAACTAGCTGTTTAATATAACAGTTACTTATTAATATTTGTTTTTAATAAATTAATTTAAATATTATTTTTCAAAAACTAGCTGTTTAATATAGTTGTTACTTAATAATATTTGTTTTTAATATGTTAATAAATTAATCTTATAATTTAAACATTATTGTTCAAATATAAACGTTACTTAAAATTATGTCTCTACATTGCTCTCTATTTAAGCCTTTGCCATGGTCTGCGTCTTCATCTGGTCGTGATGATGAACCACACTTGGTTTGAAAAGCATTGGCTAAAAAATTCTCTTATGTAATTTCTACCAAAAAACTTTGTTTAATTCATTATGGATCATAGAAAATTGAATATAGAAATTATTTAGTCTCATTACTTGTTCATTCCGTAATCTCGTGATTTTATTTAATGTTGCATTTAACTTAAATTGATGATATTAATTCCCTGCTCACCTAAATAAACTTGTTCACGCGTTATTATTGCCCAACCCCTCTGAATCATATAGAGTCTTGCCACCTGCTCCACGTGGCAGTTTGTGCATTGGGATTCGAATTTGATCGATGGTGGATCAACCTCTTGGGATTCCCACCTCACTGACAACCACCACAGATTGAATCAATGGTCGTAGTTGATGGCTGGGCATTAGAGGGTAACCATCGTCTCCTCTCTCGCAACCCATATCACTCATTTTGTTTGGCGCTTGCTTCTTCGTTCCTCTCTGTATCTAAGCTAGGGTTTTCTTTAAGCCACTTGTTTTATGATTCGCCAAAGGTCTATCCAGCTGTTCCAAATCGTATTCCATTTAAACGATGTCAGGGAACCTTCAGAGCCCGTTTCCAGTTGCAATTTCTAAGGTAAATCCCATGAGTTTATTAAGCTATTCAGGATTGTTTCAGTTAGAGTTTTTTTCCCTTATGACACTGAGCTAACTACATCATTTTTTGTCTTATGTGTAGCGAAAGCGATGACTTTAGTCCATCATTCACATGTGGAACCCAGGACTGTTCCTTTCTGAGAAATCAAGTGTTTGGGCAAGTTTTTTTATTTCAGGTTCTCACTACAGTTAAAAGCCTCTCTTTATTTTTTGTTACGTCGTGGTTGTTATGCGATGAACTCAACCCTTCCCCTTCTTTTTCCCTCCTCCTCTGTAGGTGAACCAGATGAAGCACCCTAAGTCCCTAAATGCTCATCATCATTAGCGCGTGACCAACAGATTTTTTTTCTTAAGTTTTTAGTTGTGGTTAATACTACAACTCGAATCTGAGTTTTCTCCCCACTTAGGCATGATTCCGGGGCATAGGGTTTTCATACTTAGTGCTCACTAAGCGTAATTTGTTTTTGGGCCAAGGCCATCGTTGCTTATTTTTATGGGTTACGGTTTAATTATTTGGCTTCCGAGCCAGAGGGGATAACAGTTATAATTTTGTTTTTAGGGATTTGAATGAGTAATGGATACCCAAACTGGGTATCTCCCTTTTCGACTTATTTTTCTTTGTATATAAAATGTTAAACCTAGTTTTTACCATGTACACAACAATTCTTGAATTTATCAAAGTTAGCATGTACAATTTTACTACTTTGAATAGTTTTCTTCTTATACTTTAGGTTAGGTTCTGTGTTTACTGGTTCTGGCGATTTCCCACAATAGTTTTACTGATTTTTGTAGCACGTATTGCGAGCCATACATATGAGATTGTCTAGAGAGTAGGGCTTTTGGCCATGCTATATGACTAACCCATTATTTAACCATTTCATACTTATAGTTCATGCAATGTTTAAGTTTCTCTCATATAAAAGGAATATATGCATGATCTTTCTTTCCATACTTTTGTTTTATAATATTCTCGATGCAATGTACAATTGTTATATTGTGTTAATCATAGGGCCATGGCATTTATAGTAATAATCATATATCTATTTTATTATCGTGCATACTTAATATTTTCAACCAACATAACATTCCAAAAATTTGTACTCAAATGTATAAAATTCATAATTATACCCTACTTCAATGCTCATTATTTCTCTATCTAGACTCACAAAACACAATGTCTTGTTTTTCAAATAAAACCACATAGGCTCAAAACATTTTTTTCACATAACTGTTACTCAATATTTGTCTCTGATTCATATAAATTCCTATGAATAATTATTAGCAGTATCAAGTTTATAGATACTTATGTTCAATCCCATACAATCAGTTACATAACACAAGATAAGTTAGGATGCTCCACCCAACCTGCAAGTACTAGGTTCTCTCCTGGTGCTCCCCTCGAGCCAACCTCACACTTAGGAACATGAAAGAAAACAATTTTTCCTTAAATACAACCTGGTCATAACCAGCGCAAATCAGAGGATTTCAATGAGTCTCACTAGCCAACCATCTCGAGATATCTCATGAATGATGTGCCCATCAGCTTTTTCAGTGCCTTCCGAGCTTGTTCATCTTCTTTTCTCCCTTTTTTTCCTTAGGTTCCCCAATCCCTTTTAGATTCCTCCTAACCAGAAGGTTGGCTACTAACTGTTAGCCTTAACTATTTCTTTTTTTTTTAATTGCTTTGGTTGTGAGATATTTTCTTGCATCCTATCTTTCCCATAACCTATATCTGATTCTTTTCTTTTAAAAAATCTACAAATAAATGAATTTTTTCATATATGCAATTTGTGCATAATTATTTAATTAAGTCTCCACTCTATATTTACTTTAGTAAAACAAAGTAAATTCTAACATTTACCCAAGTGGCTGAGGGGCGTTACAGTCATGTTCACCCGTAATTTATTTTTTTTACTCATGTTCACCTGTAAACAATTTTTTAAATATATAAAATTTATAAAAATATTTTATTACGTTGATAGGATTGCTCTATATTGGAATTAGGGTTTATGAATTTCAATTCTTTATAAATAAAAAATTGTATGGACAGTTGAGATTTTGTAAGCCATAAATATTCTTCATATGGTCTGGGAAATGAAACATCACAAATTTCCATTTTATTAATAAGAATAAGCAATTAAATTGAATTAATATTTTTTTCACCACCTATGAAGTCGTCGTTCCCATTATTTTTTGTAGGCTTTTCAATTTAACTCATTATCACTCCATGATCACCTTGATCGACAAGTAATGTTGATAGGAATGAGAGGTAACCCATGATCATGTTTATTGTCACATCGCCTAAAAAAAATTGTTCGACTTGGTGGAAGGAAGGGAAGAGAAAAGAAGTTGGGTGTCTCCAAGATCCACAAAAGTTGGTCTTCAATTTCTGTCTGGAAGAACCATAATATACCTCAAGAACTAGAGGTATTCCTATAAAGTCAGTTGTAACATCCCTGGTGAAAATTCCATGTAATAAAAGTTAAAAACAATAACCACAGTCAATGGGAGACTTATTACAAGTTGAATGTTGGGAATGACATCCTAGGGGGTGTTCATTTGGTTGTTTTTGGACAAGAAAATTGGCAAAGGAAATGGCTAAGGCTGTGGAAAAGAAAAATGAAATTTTTTGGCACAATTATTTATGAAACTAATGGAAATTAGGAGAAAATGGAGGTGAAAGGCCACAAGTTGCATGTGAGGAGTAAAATGAAGGAAAATAATGGAAAATGAAGAAAATAGAGGCCCTATTCATAAAAAGGCTTCTAAGGATCAGTTGGTAAACTTTTTTCACTTCAGTTTTCAAGTTCTCTCATTATTTTTTATCTCTCTCTCACTCTTGGAAACTTATAGTTTCTTGGAGCACTTTGGAATTAGAACAAGAAAGGTAAGAAGGCAAGAGGAAGCAAAGATCAAGCAGGAAACTCGAGGATTGAGAAACTACATCAGGCTTCATTGTAGGTATCAACTTGCGTGCGTATTTTCCTTGCTAGATTTTGCATGTATGGGATTGCATATTGTTCTTTTCCATCATGGAATGGGTTTTTCCAGTTGTGACGGTGTTCTTCAACCTAGACTTTCCATTTCCTGATAGATTTGATGAGATGGGTTTCTCATATTCATTTAATTGTGGATGGCCGAATGGATTCAAAGCCGAGTGGGGTGGATCTCCTTACTCACAAACATGTGACCTGGTGGGCCCTGAACAAGACTATGGATCATGGTAGATCCACTGGCCTATTAAGCCTTAAACTGGACTGTCGGTTGCGGTGAAGACCGATTGTGTGCCTCGATGGGCCTAGGAGTCCTTTTCGGTGAGTGGTGGGACATATGGTAAATCCAAGAGGTGGATTTTCTCTCCGTTGGGCCTAGTAGTCCCAAGATGGTATGTATGGTAAAGCCTGGAGAGTATGTATTGGTGTAAGGACTAGTGATCCCTAGATCAGACTGTGGATTGCGGTAGAGCCTGAGAGACTAAGAGGCACTCAAATTTCTCATGATGTACGCGGAGAACTTCGGTGGCATCCATTCTTGTTGGTGTTTTTTTGTGTGTTTTATGAGTCCCAAATTCATTTTTGGAATATGGCATGGGGGTGATTGGCTGAAGCTAGACTTGAATCAGCCAATCTATGGTTGGGTGTAACATTGTAGTCCCATCTCTAGTTGGTCTATTGCATTCATTGATGAGAAATTCATTCCCTTGGTTTTCATGTGTAAATGTACAAATGTATATATGGATTTTATAGTTGATATTCCTATGATATTTTTGTCCCTATTATGTTGGTTATATGTATGTTTTATAACAACAACTATGTATGACTTTTAACATGTTTTAACTTGTATATGAAAGGATAATGTGTCTATGACCTAATAGATGATAATGCAACAAATGACATGAGGGAACAATGATTCAGTGATTCTTAGATAAGTATGAGATCCCTACACTTAATTATGTTGTTTACACCTATAGGTTACATTTTGATGATATGTTTAATGAAATACCTTTCATGGGTAGTAGGGTTTTGGTTAAGGTCTTGTTTAACTTATTTTTATTGCATCATTGTTTCCCTGTAATTTTACTGATTTTAAGTTGTCACTCCATTCTGGACAGTGGCCTGGAATATGGGCCTAAAATGTGGCTTAAATCCCAGGGTCACTGGCACAAAACTCGCAATTTTAGTCTCTAGCCATTGGCAAGAAAGCCTATGAGAGTGACTTTGGGTTTTTGGTCTCTCCCTTGCCTATAACATGAGAGCTATTGAGGCCTAAGATGTCTAGAACATCAGCGGGAGATAGGGACAGGTTGTCTAAATGGTTGACATGTCTCCTGAGGATTCTGACGCTGATGTTGGATGACTTTGTGTGATGTTTTCATTGATTCCACTTCCTTAAGGTCACATATGAGGTCGAATCCAATCATAGTGGCCTCTCGTCTCATGTTTACCCCGGTTGGCTAGTTACTTGGGTAGATGTGGGAGGAGGGTGTTACAGATTGGTATTAGAGCATGGTTCAACCCTCCGGCTAGATAGGAAGTGTGTGTTAGTCATGCATGCATGTCAGTTTCATGTGTATCTCTTACACTTGCATTTCATGTGCTTGTTTCATTTTCTTGATGATTGATTATGGTTGTAGAAATGTTTCCATGGAGAATTTGATGTTGATTTTTTGGAATGCATTTGTCATGAGTATGTGATTGGTTTCATATGGTTATATGTCGCTTACATGTTGATTTTAAGTCACCTACTTACATCCTTGTATGTTAGGCTACACCAATGTATATTTTGATTTCATGTATTAGTCTTGAAGATTGATTACATGAATTGATTGTTTATGTTTTACTACATGCATTTTTGTGTATGTGTAGTTGGTTAGTTATTTATTATGCATATTATTGGTTGCATGTGGAAATGTGTACAATGGAGTAATGGTTGTTGTCATGCATGAGGTCATAGCATGAATTGTTGATATGGTCTTGCATTAATGACTGGACCTTAGTTAGAATGATGTTTATGCATTGATGCACTTACTTGCTATATGTCTATATGCTATTATGTCTATGTTTTACATGTATCACGCTGATTTGGTAATGTTGTAGATAAGGTATCCTCCTAGAGCTATACTAAGGTATGTTGATTTATTGTGACTTGGTTTATCTGACATATTATTCATTGCAGGAAAGAGATCAAATGGCTAGAAAAATGGTTGACTACAAAGAATCTCCCTATGAATCTGAAGACCATTATAGTGTTGGGAAATCCTTTGATTTGGCAGTTACATTGAGAAGTTTGAAGGAAGAGATAAGGAGTTGTAAGGCAGATAATGACTGATTCATATAAAAAGAAGAGAAGAAATTCAAGGTTAATGTTATACTTCTTCGGATTTTGTCAGGCTTGCAATGACAGGAGCCATTTCAGATTATCCATGGACATGGGGATGGAACTAATGGGGCATATGGTGGTAGGTCTCCTGGTAGACACAGGTCGGATAGATCTGACATAGTGAGAGATGGCAGGTTGTTGGACACTTCGGATATGAGGGGCGATGAGTACATGTACTATTCTAGTTCTAGTTCTGATAGACATCATGATCATCATGGCTATCATCCTTATAGGAGGAATGATAAAGGATACTATTCGAATGAATTCAAGAAAGAAAAACCACCTTCTTTTGATGGAGTCATGAAGAAGCCAGAAGAGGCAGAGGCTTGGATACATGGGGTGAAAAAAACTATTTGAGTTGCATGAGTACACAGATAACATGAAGCCCATAATAGGTATCTTTAGCTTGAAAGGTAAAACAAGCATCTAGTGGGAAGACGTTAAGCGGTTCAAAGACATTAGGACAGATGACTTGAGTTGGCGGGAGTTCAAGAGGATTTTTAGGAAGAAATACTTGTCATAGAGGTACTATGATAGTAAGGCTACATAATTATATGAGCTAAAGATGGGATCAATGATGAATGAAGAGTACATGACCAAGTTTCTGGAGCTGTTGAGGTATGTATCATATCTTATTGATGAGAAGTCTAAAGTTCATAGATTTGTCAGTGGTTTTCCATTAGCATTTAGAGATCGGATTGAGTATGACAAGACTCGATCACTTGAGGAAGTTATTGGGAAATTGAAGCATTTCTATGACCACTCAAAGAGTAAGATTGAAACTCAGCATGGATGGAATGGAAAAGAAAAAAGTATAGGTAAATGGAAGCCTAAGAGAAAAAGGCCTCAGAATGCAGATGGGAAAGAAAATATGGAACCACAAAAGAGATTTAATGTAGCTAGACAGGGACGTGGGTCACAACAACAACAACAACACAGAGGTGAGGGCACCGGTCAATTGGAATGTTGGACATGTTGTGAAGAGCACCATAGGAGAGATTGTCTGCAACATCAAGGTGGTAGGACTAAGATATACAGTGCACAGGAGGCACAAAGTATTGGGGATGTTGGTTGGAGTATTCTGCATATATATGCAACGTTAGATAACAAACAGGTAGAACACCAGGCATCTATCATTGAGATGGACAGTAAGCTTTGTGATCAAGCTATTATTTTGATTGACCTTGGATCTAATTATAGCTATGTTAGTCCTCACTTGGAGGATAAGTGTGGTTTGAGAAAGGAATTTCATGCAGAATCTTGGTTAGTGAAGTTGGCTATAGGTACAAAGAAGAGAGTTCATCATTGGGTAAGAGATTCTGCATTTTATTTAAATGGTATGCCTACAAAAACACATTTGAATGCATTACTGTTGTGATCATACAATATGTTGTTGGGCATGGATTTGTTGTATCTTCTTAGAACCAAGGTAGATTGCTATGATAAATTCATTGAGTGTGTTGATGACAATGGAGAACCAAGAGTTTTACAGAGTAAGAAGAAAGCCACATCATTTAGGATGGTGACAGCTATGCAAGAAAAGTGTAGCCACAAGAAAGGGTGTATTTTATTTGCAGTACACATTTCTAGTGATAAGGGTAAGGATGTTGAGGTTATAGATGTGTTAAGCAGGTGCCTAGTTTTACAGCAGTTGAAGGATGTATTTCCTGAGGACATTACATAGTTCCCACTTCACAGGGAGGTAGACTTTTCTATTGAGTTAGTGCCAAGGGTAGCTCCAACATCAAAAACACCTTACAAGATGAGCAAACCTGAGTTGGTTGGGTTAAAGTTGCAGTTGAAGGAAATGTTGGAAAAAGGATACATTAGGCCAAGTGTATCACCTTGGGGCACACCAGTATTATTCGTGAAGAAGAAAGATGGTACTTTCAAATTATGCATTGACTACAGACAGTTGAACAAAGTGACTATCAAGAATAGGTACCATTTGCCGAGGATTGATGACTTGTTAGATTAGCTGAAGGGAGCAACAATTTTCTCAAAGATTGACTTGAGATTTGGATACCATCATGTACGCATCAAAGAGGAGGAAAATTAGAAGACTGCGTTCAGAACTAGGTATGAGAATTATGAGTTTGTTGTTCTTCCATTTGGCTTAACTAATGCTCCAGCTACATTCATGTGCTTAATGAATACTATGTTGCATCCATATTTGGATAAGTTTGTTATTGTGTTGTTTGATGACAGTAACAATGTTGAGGTTGTTGAGAGAGCATCAGTTGCATTCAAAACTCAACAAGTGTAGTTTCTTTCATACTGAGGTACACTACTTGGGACATGTTGTCTCCAAGGAGGGCATTGCAGTAGATCGAGAAAAGATAAGAGCCACCATGGAGTGGGTAGCTCCTAAGAATGTAGATGATGTGAGATCTTTCATGGGTTTGGCAGGATATTATAGGAGGTTCATCAGGAACTTCTTGCAGATTGCTTATCCCATCACATCATTGCAAAGGAAAGGGAAGAAGTTTGAATGGATAGAGGAGTGCGAGGCTAGCTTTGAGAAGCTCAAGAAGTTGTTGACATATGCATCGGTGTTACAGATTAGAGATCCGCACAAAGAGTTTGTGGAATGCACAGATGCTTGCAAGAGAGGACTTGGTGGAGTCCTCATGCAGGAAAAACATGTTGTATGTTATGAGTCCTAGAAACTAAATGAGCACGAGCAAAACTACCCGACACATGATCCTGAGTTAGCAGCAACCATATAGGCATTGAAGATGTGGAGACACTATCTTTTTTGGAGGAGGTTTGTACTTATGAGTGATCACATTGGGTTGAGGTATTTGTTTGACCAGCCAAATCTGAACGCCAAGCAAGCTAGATGTTTGGCCACGATTAGTCAGTTTGATTTCGAGACTAGGTACATCAAAGGTAAATAGAATAGGGTGGCAGATGCTCTCAGTAGATGGGTACATGTACATCACTTGGAACCTATGATCTCATGTGGGACAGACTTACAGGATAGGATCTTGCAAGCAAGTTAGCATGATGTTAGGTATATGGAAATTGCGCACAGGTTGCAACAGGGTTTTGGTACACGTACAGCTGAAGGTATAGGTATAGGAGAATATATAGGTACAAGTAGTGGTATAGATACAGGTGGTAATACAAGTACAGGTATAGGTGCATGTGCACAACGTATGAATTATTGTCTTAGAGCAGATGGTTTGGTCAGGTTCTGACACATGATATATGTACTGGGAAACAGTGAGCTCAAGAAGGTGATATTGAGGGAATTTCATGCGTAACATTATTTAGGTCACCCAGGTTATCAGAAGACACTGAAAATAGTGAAGAAATTATACTATTGGTTGAAATTGAAGAGGGATGTAGAAGAGTTTGTGGCAAGGTGTTTTGATTGTTAGTGAGTGAAAGAAAAGTGTAAACATCCAGGTCGACTATTACAGCCGATCACAATTCCAAATTGGAAATGGGAGGTTATTTCCATAGTTTTCATCACAATGTTACCTAAGACAATGAAACAACATGATTTCATCATGGTCATTGTGGACAGGTTGACAAAGGGTGCACATTTTATTCCAGTGAAGTCTACATTCTCAGCTAGCGATGTGGCACAAGTATTCATCAAAGATGTGGTTAGATTGCACAGTGTTCCAAATAACATTGTGTCAGATAGGGATGTGAAGTTCACTTCCAAGTTTTGGAAGGATTTATTTGCAAGTTTGGGCACAGAGTTGGCCTTCAACACAACTTATCATTCGCAGACATATGGACAGACAAAGAGGGTCAGCAAGGTATTGGAGGACATGTCGAGGATGTGTGTGATGCATCAACAATGGAAGTTGGAAGAGTATCCTCCTTTGCTAGAGTTCACATACAACAACCAATCCAGAGTCATTGAGGATGAGTCATTTTGAGGAATTTTATGGGCGAAGTTGTGTTATGCTCTTGACCTGCGAGAAGATATCACAATACCAAGTATGTGAAGAAATATACCTAGAACATAGAACAATAAGAAATAACAACATGAATTTTATTATTTAGAAAGGAAAGCAATGTTCACTTGCCTCTTCGAGGGGGCAGCCTCCAATAGAGCTGGTCTCAATTACAAAATAAGACACGAGACTCCTCAAGTGGAGTCTCTATCCTTTATATAGGATTCATACATGCAATAGCATGGGACAGTACCATGGTTCTTATTAATACCATTTATCTAATACCATGGCCCATTTGCAACTAACTGTGGTCCCTTGTTTAAATGTAGGTTAGCCACTTACAATTATTAATATGGGCTTTATTGACTCTTTAACTAACTATAACTATGACTCGACCCTATTACATAAATAAGGGGGTTAGGGTTGGAACCTAACATGCCCTCCCCCATAAAAATAACCTTGTCCTCAAGGTTGAAGCTGCGGAAACTTCTGAAGAACAGTGGCTGGTTTCCAGGTCGCATCTTCTAGAGAGATGTCTTTCCACTTGATGAGGACTTCCTTGATCATGCGGCCGCGCAGGTGCCATTCTCGCGTGTCAAGGACCTGTTCAGGTTGGAGCTAGATTGAACCTTCTTCATCCAATTCCAGTAGACTAGTTTGAATTCTGCAATGGTTCCCAACCACTTTGTTGAGGCATGAGACATGGAAGATGGGATGGATTTTTGCAGTGGGTGGCAAGGCTAGCTTGTAGGCTACTTCACCGATGCACTGAAGTATTTGATACGGTCTGTAGAATTTTGGAGATAATTTCTGACAACCCTTGTCTTTGAGTGATGTTTTCTTATATGGTTGCAGCCTCAAAATACCTGATCCCCTTCTTAAAATTTGCACTCAAAACGATGATTGCGATTTTGAGCTTGATGGAGATTCTCTTTGAAGTGGGCCAACATGGTTGCACGGTTCTGTAGGAGTTGATCCACTGCTTGTACCCTCGAGCATCCCTGGATATAAGAAGTAGGTGAAGGAGGGAGTTGACCATAAACTGCTTCATATGGACTCATTTTGGTGGTGGCATGATAGTTAGTATTATACCACCATTTGGCTAGAGGCAACCACTATACCCATAGATGTTGCCTTCCTGAAGTGAAACACCTGAGGTAGGTCTCCATACATTTGTTGACGGCTTCAGTTTGACCATCAACTTGGGGATGATAGGAAGTACTGAGTTGTAGTTGGGTACCTTGTAGCCTGAAGAGTTCCTTCCAAAAGTTACTGGTGAGGATCGGGTCACGATCAGACACAATGGAAGTGGTCATGCCATGCAATTTGAAGATCTGGTCCATGAAAGATTGAGCCACCAAAGCTGGTGTAAAAGGGTGGGGTAGGGCACAAAAATAAGCATACTTAGAAAGTTTGTCCATAACCACCATGATGACTGACTTGTTGTCTGACTTCAGAAGACCTTTAATGAAATCCATAGAAACCTCCATCCAGATTGCGGTAGGGATGGGAAATGGCTGTAATGTGCCTGGGAATTTGACTGTTTCTCCTTTGTGGTGTTGACACACATCACACTTAGCTACAAAAGCAATAATTTCCTTTTTCATGCCTATCCAAAAGAGTGAACGTCGAGTGCAAGCATAAGTCTTCTGAAAGCCGGAATGGCTTGCAATGGGAGATAAGTGCAACTCTGACAAAATGTGACTTTTGAGGGTGGATGTTGGTGATATCACTACTTTTTCCTTGTAGCGAAGAATCTCATCATGCAAAGAGTAGCCCGCTGTGGAATTTGGATCCGCATGCAATTTATTAATGATTTGGGAGAGAAAAGGATGTGAAAACGATTCCATGTTAGACACTTCAATCCACTCTAGAATGGGAAGAGATATTGCTAGCAGGGTGCTTTCCTCCTCGAATTGGCATGATAGAGCATCCGCTACGACATTTTCTCACCCTTTCTTGTAAATTATCTCATAATCATATGCCAACATTTTGGCTAGCCATTTATTTTATTGTGGCGAGGATAGGCGTTGCTCCAAAAAATATTTAAGGCTTTGATAGTCTGTGTGGATTTGGGAACGCCGTCCCAATAAGTATAGTCGCCAAGTATCCACTGCATGTAAGATGGCCATCATCTCCTTCTCATCGGTAGATTGTCCCAGATTTGTCCCACTTAGTTGTTGGCTAGTGAAGGCCAAGGGTCGACCTTCCTACATTAAGATAGCCCCAATACCTGTACCTGAAGCGTCACATTCAATCAAAAAATATTTGGTGAAGTCGGGTAGTGCAAATATGGGAGTGGAACACATGGCATGTTTGAGAGCTATAAATGCCTGTTGCGCTTCATCATTCCAGATGAATGATTTTTTCTTGAGAAAGTGAGAGAGGGGTCTAGCAATGCGACCATAATTGCGGACAAATTTGGAATAGTAGCCAGTGAGACCCAAAAATCCTCTCAAGCTCTTCAAGGTCTTTTGTTGAGGCCAATCCATTATTGCCTAGATCTTTTTGGGATCCACCCTAACACCTTCACACCCCACAATGTGGCCCAAATACTAAACTTCTTCCATGCCAAAAGAGCACTTCGACAATTTGAAAAATAATTTATGCTTCCGGATCAGTTGCAAGAGCAGATCTACATGCTGAAGATGTTTTTCACAGGTGAGGCTATAGATGAGGATGTCATCAAAGAAAACAAGGACAAATTTTCTGAGATATGGATTGAGCAAGTGATTCATGAGGCTCTGAAAATTGGATGGAGCATTACAGAGACCAAATGGCATGACCAGGAATTCATAATGGCCTTCATGAGTTCGGAAAGCAGTCTTTGGAATGTCTACTTCTTTCATGCAAATTTGGTGATAGCCCAAGCGAAGGTTGAGCTTAGTAAAGAATTGAGCCCCATTTAGTTCATCCAGCAAATCATCAACAACTGGGATGGGAAATTTATCTTTGACCGTCAACTTGTTGAGGGTGCTGATGTCTAAACTCATACGCCATTCCCCGTCTTTCTTGAGCACCATGACCACAGGCGATGAATAAGGACTAATGCTAGGACGAATGACACCGACTTCTAGGAGTTCCTTGATGATTTTTTCAATTTAATTCTTTTGGGCGAAAGGATATCTATATGGGCACACATTTGGTGGTTGTGCCCTTGGGACCAAAGTAATTTTATGATCATGTTCCCCTCTTGAGGGTGGAAGCTCATGAGGCTTGTCAAAGACCTGCAGATGGTTGTTTAAGACCTATTGCATCTCCGGATGAATATGAAGAGAAGTGGGTTTGAAGACCTGGATGGAATTAAATTGGGCTATAACTCCATGGTGGCCCTTTTTTAACAATTTTTCCATCCTATGCGAGCTGATGATAGAAGAAGCACCTGCCTAGAGTTCGCGGAGGGTATGTGTGTGGTTATTTTGCTTGAAGCTCATATATAACTCTTGGAAATCCATTGTGATTGGGCCAAGTGTGCAGATCCATTTAGCACCCAAGATAATGTCACACCCACCATGTTGATGGCAAACATGTGGGTCTTTAGGTGATAATCCCCCATTTGAAGTTTGACATTTTCACAACGGCCTTCACATTTCATTATCCCCCCATCAACAATCTAGACCTGGAAATTAGCGACTTCTCTGACAAAACAATGCACTGCTTCAGCGACTCTTTGATGGATAAGGTTATGCGTACTACCACTATCAATCAAGACTACTACAGGGCGATGCTTAGCAAAACCTCTGATTTTGAGAGTTTGGGGAGAAGAAATTCCTGCCAAAGCATGAAGCGAAATAACTGGTTCTTCAGGTGTAGATGGGAGATCATTGCCCGACTGGTTGTCCTCATCTTCTTGCTTTGGTCCCTCAAATGGTGGTGCTTCCTCAGATGAAATGTGATCAATAGCATCAATTTAAAAGAATTTTGGTTCCTTGCATTTATGCCCCGAGGAGTATTTCTCATCACAGTAGTAACACAATCCTTTCTTTCTTCTTTTTGCCATTTCCACTGGTGACAACTTTTGAACCTTAAGTGTTTAGGTAGTGCTTGGAGCCTAGGTGGGGTGTCCCTTGGTTATGAAATTTGGACAAGTCGACTGGGCCGCTAATGCGCGTTCTACTTCACGAGCTATCTTGCAAGTTGCCAGCCATGAGACTAGGTGTTGTAGTTGGACGCGGGCTTGCATGGTGTCTTTGAGACCACTAATAAAGCATTCCAAGTAGAATTCATTTGTTAGAACTCCTGTGCGGAAAGCTAATGCTTCAAAGGCTTTAATATATTCTTACATTGTGCCTATTTGTCGGAGCTTAGTAAGACAACCCAAAAAGTTAGATTCACGGTCAAAGTGATTTGAAAGGGCTTTTGAGAATATCTGGCAAGTCAGTGGCGTTGCATAGCAGCGTTGATGCCACTGCCACCATTACCATCTTTCTTGGTCCAAGTACAGGCTTCTCCACACTTAGCTTAGTCGCATCATCTCTGATGTGATTCAATGTGAAATATTGCTCCATTTGTGATAGCCATATTGTTATAGACATTTTTGGGCACTGCAACCCCAAGCATAAAATGTCCATAATCCAAGGGCTCCTAAGTTCCTAAAAGTGTTGTTCCAACCCCTAAAGAAACAAGGTCAACTGATTACAGCTTCTCCCAGAAGTTCTCCATGAAAAACTACTCATAAATGGTCAAACCAGGATCATTTCACCTACTCCATAGGCAAAGTGCGTTGCATCTCACCTAAGTACACTCAGTGGGTACATTGCATTTCAAAAAGAACTTCTATGGGGTGCGATGGGCGAGAAGAGACAAATGGCAGTGTCAATCTACGAGGTGGAGAAGCATGGAATCTTCCAGAAACTTCTCTTGTGCCACTTGCCTCTCTGAATTCGACCAAGGATGAGTAAGAGATCATCAATCTCCAAGTGGAAGCAAGAACTATCAGAGGGAAGACACTAATCAAATCACAAGCTGACTCATCTCCCTTACAGACATCTATATATGGATCCCTCTTCCTAGAGATCCAGAGGCTGGAATTTTGCATTTTGTAAGCAATTGTTGTTAGTTTCTTGAGGCAACATCATAGTGTTGGGTGATCTCAGCTTTGCATGAGGTGAAGAAAGGCTTACTTACTGAGAAGATGATGCTAGGTCATAACAACTGGTTGTAACTCTCTTAGCTCTTTCTTGATTATCAATAAAGCTATTCATGTTTTCCTCCATACTCTTGTGTAATTTATGTTTTGTGCATTTGTATGGTCAATTTACATCTGATCCTAGATTGTTTATGATAATAAATCCATGTTCTTGTGTAGTGTTATGCTGCTTTGATTCTACAAGTACTCCGTGAAGCCGGGTATACGAGAATGCAAGTAGCAAAAGACTATCAGAAGAGAGAGGAATCGAGCAAGGAACCAAGCGCAAGACAAACGTTGGTCTCCTGTATTCTTCTCCCATCTATATTTCATAAAGGAAAACGAAAGTAGTTTTACTTTGTTTGTTTCTAAGGAAGCTACCGCCTTAGTGGGATTAGCAGTTCTGCATAGACACTTTTCCCTGTAACAAAATGGCGACTCCGTTGGGGAGCGACTAGGTTGTTTGTCTATCTACATTTGTTTACTTTATAAATTTACAGATGGAGCCTAAAGTTGAGCCAGGTAGCTTTCGAACTGCATTTTCTATGCAAATGCAATGTAGATAAATGCCGCTTCAGTCAATCTCCAGGTTTTGTTTATGAATTAAACAATTGATTTACAAACTATCTAATTTCCCTTGTGGTGGCTCTAGTAACCTCCTTAGATCTACCCCTGTTGTTGATTTACTGATTACCACTTGCTCGGCCAAAATCCCTGAACTGAACTGCAAACTGTGACCCAGAACCCAAGCAAAGTCTCGTCCCTGGCCCAGCGCACTCTCTGTTCTGTGAATCTCAAATTCAGTGCACTTCCCGAGTGTAGTAGGTGCACTGCATTTCAAATTCACTGTATTATAGGTGCGCTGATCAGACTAGGCATTGTTCCTAAATTTTGGTTTCTGTATTCACTCTTTTCAGATCTGTTCAAGAGTTTTGCTACCTGTAGTCAGTACACCTCTGTTTGAAACCCCTTTCCTTGCTGTTATTCCGCCTCCATTGTGCAAAGAACTAAAAATGTTTTTGTGTATTTGTTGAGTCATTTTCAGTTCTCCTTTGCAAAAAAGTAACATAATTGTACTGTCGTTTCTTGATTTGAAAGTGTCGCAAGTGTCGTTTTCAGTCATAGAAGAGAGTCTGATTGCTCTTGATAGTTGATTACCCTCTTACTATTGTATTTGATCTGAATTAGTAGTTTTTCTAGTGTCGAAAGCAAGTTTTCATTTCCAAATCGCAAAGTGATGTCATTATCTTCATTTTGATTTTGAAAAGAAACTTGTTAGTAATTGTCGCTTTGAAAAATAATTCAGATTTGTGCATTAGCTTTCTTTTTATCATTCACATATTAAGAAGGCTGACAACAAATACATGCATGTGCATTTGCATTTAGACTGTTTGATTGGTTTGATTTAGGATAGTGCATATAGTGTGTGCTCTTTGCTCTTTGTTGAAAGAATTTTGTCTTTCTTTCCTTAGTAGCTAGGATTTTCATTGAACAAAGAAGATAAAACGACTGTTTATCATCTTAGATTGCATTTTAGGAATTGTACATCTACTTCACGCGGTGAACCTGAAAGGCAAATTTCTTAAGCAAGATCAACTATAAAATAAATTTAATGAATCTAACAATGCTTTGGAACCTAACGCACAACATCTAGAAGTCTAGGCTAGAGACATATTCTGGCGTCTTAAAGCCTGGTAACTGTTGTTCTCACTGTTGGTTGGGTGATTCCTCCACTTTGAGACGATAAGTGCCAGTACGGACTTGTGCTCCCACGTACCGTCGAGTATATTTTGGGAGACCACAATAGGCTTAATCCTTTATCCATAGGAAGCTGTGTCTGCCGCCCTATCGATCACAATGCACTGAACACATCATTCGGGAAGATTGACTGTCGTACCGTAAAAAGTATTCTGCAGTTTTGCGATTGGTTTGGTAATCCCTCTGCCTAGATTTCCAGAGCAGTCCCTTTCATTCCTTTTCAGACTCCTTAACGGAAAAGGTCCATCTGAGCACTTGTCACTTCAGGCTCATTAAAAATCAAAGGCGACTAGAGTCATCTTTTGTTTTTTTTCGACTCTTTAAAATTGAAAAAACAAGTTGTGTCAAAGTGTTTAAAATTTATTTTAAACGGAATAATCACCACCTTTCCTACGTTGATCTTAGGTTGAGAGAATGGAGTCCACCAACCAAGGAGTTCCCCTTGGAGGAAATCCTAGTCCCTTCTCCTCTTGGGGAGATGTTGGTGCACCCCACATGGCCACATTGTCACTTTCAAGATTGACGATTGGCTTGCCTGTATGGCTTTTCTCAACCTCCGTCGTTCAGAACACCGCAATTCTTGAACAATCGAATTAGCAACTAGACAATTCCAGAGTTACCCCCCAACCCTCTACTTCGTCCAATTCTTCCTCTCCTCCTTCCTCTTCGCTTGATGAGGCTGATAAAGCCAAAAATCAAGTACCAGAGAAGAAGAAGGAAAAGAAGAAGAAAGAGAAGAAGAAGGAGGAGAAAAAGGCGAAAAGGGGCAACCAAGCGTCGTCTAGCGAAAATCCACACACTGTACCAACCAGGCCTAAATCGCCATGTGTCATTTGCAAAGGAGACCACTATCATAGAGATTGTCCTTACATCCCCTGGATCTTAAAGGACTGGTCTCCTCGTTTGCACAAACCGGTGTCGTCAACCTCTAATGATCATGTTGAAAGCACACCGTCGACTTGTGAAAGTGAAGCCCCTGGACAAAAAGGAAAGTGCAAATTTCCTTGTAAGCTGTGTGAAGGAAATCACGCCGTCCACTGTTGTCCCTTCTTAGACGAGGCTAAAAGAGTTTTGGACGATCATCCGGTTTCACCGTTACGACTTCCTCCTGGATATAAGAAACTCTTGCTGAGTCCGTCACTAGTTGAGAATCCGGCTGACCCGCCCAGGTGGTCGGCCGAAGCATCTATCATTGAAGATAAACCATCTGAACCCATACCAAACAAAAGTCAAAAGGTTGAGGCGGCAGTTGACCCGGTCTTGCCTTCAGAGGTTCCATCTTCAGATGATACAGTCACCGAAGAGAACAAGGATGACACCGTCCAAATTCCTTTCGTAAACACAGACTCCGCTGAACACGGGGGAAATTTACCCATTCCTTTACCGCAGGAAGGAAGTTCGTCAGAGTCGTACCCGGCCGTCTATTCGGTCCCACCTCCAAGCAACTTGGTTGTCTCCTTCGATTGGAATCAACTAGGCAGACCCCGTTTATCGGCTAGTATACCATTCCGAATCATTGCTCAAGTATATAGAATGGTTATGGCCGGTACCATCATAGATGAAGGGGCTTCTGTGAGTATCCTTTCCTTGACTGCTTGGAAAGCGCTTGGTTCGCAATTGATTTTGCCTGAGATGAGAAATCTAACAGGCTTTAACAAAGGAACCAGTCGACCGTTAGGGATCCTTCCCAATGTGCCCATAACATTGAGAAGGAAAACCGTTCACATGAATGTAATGGTAGTCCAAGGACCCCTCGATTATAATCTATTCCTTGGATGAGACTATATTTATTGCATGGGAGCCATTGTCTCATCACTCTTTATGTTAATTTGTTTTCTGCACGAAGGAAGAGTGGTCAAGCTCGTAGACCAGCTTTCATTCCCCAGTTCACGCATAGCAAATAGTCATATACCATCCCTGAATGGTATTTTCATGCAAGGAATGTCTCATCAATCCCCAGTCCGTCCACCTGATGAGCGCGAGTAATTCGGGGGACATGACTGAAACCTAGGGGGCATGCACCCTGGTCTGCTTCGGCAGGAAAACTTCAGGTATAGGATAGGTTTCCACGAGAGATATATGACTAGTCGTACACTCCCGTCTGTGATTGGAAAAGGGGGTTGGATTGGAACAAGATTCTCTTGTCAAAGTTATGTGAGTGGAGGCGTCTGCGCCATTCACCTTTGTCTATTTCTGTAGACATCGCCAAAGAAGTGTTTTTTTTGCACTGTGAATAGAACAATCTTTGGTAACCTGAAAGAGGTAGGCCTTTTTGGCAAAACAAATGTTTTGTCTGCAAAATTGTGGGGTAACCTTGAAACTCTATGTCTCTATACCTGGGGGCATGCAAACCTTTTGGCATGCAAGCGAAGAGCGACCATTTATTTTTTTAAATTTGTAGGTCCTCTAACCCTTTAAACTCGTAGGATTGGTCGTTTCCTAACTTGCATAAAGAAAGGATGTGGGGCAAAGACAAAATTGTCGTTTTTATATATAAGACATCCTTATTATACGATTGGATTAATCGAGTAGTTTAATTGCGGACTTCATGCTCGTTAAAAAATAAACATAAGCAATGAGCAAATGTTTCCCCCAGCGTTTAAGATCAATAAAAATGGAACCAATTTCTGGTAAAAAACCATCGTGAATGTAGTACTTCAACCTTTAAAGCCTTGGTCGTGTTCTCATCATCACCTCCACTCTATATTGGCCGATCATTCACCTCCATTTGATTGTTTACCCCTTTTGAGGAACAGCTATGAAGAGTGATCCTATTAGCCATCCTTGTAACACTGCTGTGATTGGGAAATTCCAAACCTTACCTGCAATTAGCTGCTACCCAAATTTATCACTCGTTCCTCAAAGACGAGTCTCCTTTAAGCTCTTTGCAACTGACTCGTAAAATATGAAAAGATTGCCGAGCCATTGGCCTCTCCAGCTCGTTAAAGGGACCGGAAGTGCTATCCCTCCTTTAGATTTTAATCTTTTTGGACTTGAGGGATTATTACACAAAAAGATCGAGAGCTTGTTTTGTTCGGCTCATTAAAAGTATCGAAAATTCATCCCTTCTGTATTGTTTTATACTTTTTCAGACTTAAGGGATTAGATGACGAAAAAGGATTTTTGGAATTTCCTTTACGTTCCTTTTTAGACTCTCTAAAATTGAAAAGGACCGAGTTGTCTTTGTCGTTAAACTCGTTAAAACCTAATAGCGACAAACTTGTCCATAGCAGACAAGAACGAGTTTCACTATCGCTAGGCTCGTTAAAACATAGCGATGGGTTTGCCCGAAGGGAAAATTATAGAACAAGCATATGTTATCCTCCTCAAGCTTGACAAAAATAAAGAGGTACTGGTTAGCAATGATTGGGGAAAAATTGGGAAGAAAACTTGAAGAAACTTTGTTGGTAGCAAGTCGCTCTTGAACATGACACTTTCACTCCGCATCCAAGTCGGGTTGGGTTGTTTCATTCACTGGTCACATCACCATGGTCACACCACACCATCCACATTTGGGGTTAATGCTACCAATCCATCATGTCAGTGTCGCCGATATGTTCAAGAGAAGTCACTCAGAGAATTCACCCGTGTCTCACCCATTGCAATACATTTACGCTCCATTCTTTCATGACCGCCACCCTGAACCTTATATCACCAGACCTTTTTCACCTCCATTAAAATCATTTGCTCCATTCCGTGTCATTTATGTGGGATTCATTAAGGCCCTCCTATTACGGATCACTTCTTGTCGACATCAGCTCATTATCCAAGAAGTAAATCTAGGAACACCCCTTTCAGTACTTTGAAACTTGCATGCCTTAATGGCAAGTTTCTCACTTCCGGCGACAGGTTTACATCAATGGCCTTCGACCGAAATATTTTGCGTGGTGTTCAACGCCAAGTCCCTTATTCACACCACGTGAATTGTACTGTAGTACCTTGAGGATCATTATCATTATCGGTGATTCATCTCGCGCCTGTTAACAGCTTACATTATTGGTTGGTAATCAGGCGACGTATTTCCATGTTCGACTTCAGAACATCTCTCACATGGATCGACTTGTACTTTGAGTGAAGATCGAACGAGATTGAAGACCCCGGATTTAGTTTCATCCATCCGGGCTGCGATATATATTCAGGAAAATAAAGACATCAAATTTACATCATTGCTGCACAGATAATCATCCAATCAAAGGGCTGATGGCTCTACCAGAATCATCAGTCTACACTTAGACGATTGTCTGTCCTATGCACATGAAAATGAATTTAAAAAGCTGAGCATGGGAATGCTCGCCTCAGCTAGATCGTGAAAATATTATGAAGATAATGTATATTGTTGTATCTTATTACATGTCTCCTTCCAGCTTGAAAGAACTTTGGATCCTCATGATAAAACATTTCACCCGACATCAAAAAAGATTAACGACCTCACGCTTTAGGGGGAAAATGTTATAGACATTTTTGGGCACTACAACCCCAAGTATAAAATGTCCATAAACCAAGGGCTCCTAAGTCCCTAAAAGTGTTGTTCCAACCCCTAAAGGAACAAGGTCAACTGATTACAGCTTCTCCCAGAAGTTCTCCATGAAAAACTACTCAGAACTGGTCAAAACAAGATCATTTCACCTGCTCCATAGGCAAAGTGCGTTGCATCTCACCTAAGTACACTCAGTGGGTGCGTTTCATTTCAAAAAGCCCTTCTATGCGGTGTGATGGGCGCGAAGAGACAAATGGCAGTGTCAATCCGCGAGGTGGAGAAGCATGGTATCTTCCAGAAACTTCTCCTGTGACACTTGCCTCTCTGAATTCACCAAGGATGAGTAAGAGATCATCAATCTCCAAGTGGAAGCAAGAACTATCAGAGGGAAGACACTAATCAAATCACAAGCTGACTCATCTCCCTTACAGACATCTATATATGGATCCCTCCTCCCAAAGATCCAGAGGCTGGAATTTTGCATCTTGTAAGGAATTGCTATTGGTTTCTTGAGGCAACATCATAGTGTTGGGTGATCTAAGCTTTGCATGAGGTGAAGAAGGGCTTACTTGCTGAGAGTATGATGCTGGGTCAGAACAACTGGTTGTAACTCTCTTGGCTCTTTCTTGATTATCAATAAAGCTATTCAAGTTTTCCTCCATACTCTTGTGTAATTTATGTTTTGTGCATTTGTATGGTCAATTTACATCTGATCCTAAATTGTTTATGATAGTAGATCCATGTTCTTGTGTAGTGTTATGCTGCTTTGATTCTATAGGTACTCCGTGAAGCCAGGTATACGAGAAAGCAAGTAGTAAAAAACTATCAGAAGAGAGAGGAATCAAGCAAGGAACCAAGCGCAAGACAGAGGTTGGTCTCCTGTATTCTTCTCCCATCTATCTTTCATAAAGGAAAACGAAAGTAGTTTTACTTTGTTTGTTTCTAAGGTAGCTACCCGCCTTAGTGGGATTAGCAGTTCTGCATAAACACTTTTCCCTGTAACACATATGGCCAGATGAGAGCCATCAAATTTATACATGTCCAGCTTGGCTGGTTGAAGCTGGGATTGTTGGTGGTTTCCATAGAAGTGAAGAGAATGGCTAGACCCGCCCTCAAGGTTTTCATTAAAATCATATGCCTCCGATTGTGCCCCGAACTTGCCCTTTGTGATTGTGTCAGTTAAGGTATGGATCTGTTTTGTTAATGCCTCCAAATTTTGTTCAAGGGTGTCGATCTTCTCATTGGCCATAGCTTGAGCTCTGGTTTGTGCCATGCATCGATTCGGTGCACTTGTTGTTACTATGAAAAAAAAAATTGGGACCACCCAAAATTTTGACGCTGACAAGTGAATGTTACCACCTTGCTCAGCCCGTCGACCTGATTATTATGGGCTAAGTCTCCTATAAGCGTCCCAGAAGGGTCTCAGGCTATTTTTCTTTTTCTCCTTTTTACTCCGAAAGGAGTTTTACTCCTCGCTTAGGAATATTGCAACCGATTCCCAGAAAAGTTAATTCTGCTCAATGTCCTGCAAGAATCATGCCCAGGTATAGGAGCCACACAAATAGTCAGATCTGACAGAAAAACCCTCAACTACAGAGTATAAGTAGGAATGTGGCAGTGATCAAACCCCTGCTGCTAGATCTGAATGGTGAATCTGATTGTTGCGACTGCTACAGAACCCAAACTTATAGATCTAAATGGCAGTTCCGATAGATTTGATTGGCGGATCTGATAGATATGAGAGATCTGAATGGTAGAACCGATTGTTGCAGCTGCGACAGAACCCAACCTGCTAGATCTGATCTGGCAATGATGATGCGTGATCTAGAGAGAGACAAGGGAACTATGGTCTTAAGGAATGTCAGGTGCTACAGATCGCAATATACATAAGGGTCCGACAATAGTAATTGGCCCAATATTTTAGGGCACTAACCAAGGAGGATCAATCGTACCCTTAGTCATACAACCCGACTACCCTATCGTACGCGTGAGTAATCTCCCTGAGTGTTGTTCTCGGTGTACTGTAGCAGCAAGACGACCGACGATCTATCTACGGCGAGGTTTCAAGAGAGCCTAGGGGCTTCCAATATACCCAGATAGGGTGCATGGTTCTATCTAATGCGCTACTACTCGAACAGGTGCCCACAGGGGTTACAAGGGAGTGCAACAAGCGTGACCACCTCTTGCAAGGATAATTTTAGGGGCGAATGTTCGCCCTTTGGCGAAATTAAGGGGTTTTAAATTTTTAGTGGGCGAATATTTTGTATCATAGTACATTTTTACAAATCACCTCAAATAGCCCACCTTATTTTAAGGGAGAGGGTAAAAAAGGTAAATTTAGCCCTTGAAATTAGGACTTACAACCTTCCATTCGCCCATTTTCAAGAATAGGTTTTATTTAAGTGAATCCTATGAGCCAAATACCATATTTATAAAAAAGGTATGGTAAATTAATAAAAATATAAATAAATGAGAGGTATGGTAAATAAATAAAACATTTTTTATATTTACTCCATAAGTCGCCTTATATACATGTAAGGGTGTAAACAAATAAAAATATAAGTAAAGTGGAGGTATGGTAAATAAATAAAACGTTTTTTATATTTACTCCATAAGTCACCTTATATACATGTAAGGGTGTAAACAAATAAAAATATAAGTAAAGTGGAGGTATGATAAATAAATAAAACTTCTTTTTATACTTACTCAAAAGGTATGGTAAATAAATAAAAATATAAATAAACTAGACGTATCGTAAATAAATAAAACCTCTTTTTATATTTAGTCCATAACCCTCGTTCTATTTATGAAGGCTCAAGAAAGAGGTTTTATTTAAGTCAATCCTATGGGACAAATACCATATTTGTAAAAAAAGTATGGTAAATTAATAAAAATATAAATAAACGAGAGGTATGGTAAACAAATAAAACGTTTTTTTATATTTACTCCATAAGTCACCTTATATTTACGAACACTCAAAAAATGGGTTATATTTAGGTGAAACCTATGGCCAAAATACTATGGGACAAATACCATGGACTAGATTGTTATTAATACCACGTAAAAAACCATTATTAACCCTAATATTAGAATTAATAAAAACAAAAACGGCACATGGTATTGACCCACGGTATTCACCTGGAATGTAGCCTATTTAAATGGGGGAATTAAACCAACATGTAGCCTATGCTAAGATTCACTGGGAATTTACAAAGTTTTATTATTTAGTGAAAGACTCGCCAAGATCTTACAAGATTTTATAATTGAGTAAAATATTCGCCATGCCTGGTGAGAGATTCGCCAAAAAATTATATATACATATTATATTATTGATAAAATCGCCTTCCATTTTTCCTATATACCATGGAGATTCGCCCATTTATTATATTTATAAATTTAGGGGGGGTTCTTAAAATTTTCCCTGACCTCTTGTATTTCTTGCGTGCATGACTCCCCAAATCCACAGGTTTATACGTTCAATGACAATTCCCATGGTTTAAAGACACCGAAACATGTCTCTAGCCAAAAAAAATCTGCTAAAAATGGAGATCCCACTGGCCTTGGAAAGTGCTCTAATACCACTTGTTATGCTCTTGACCTGCGAGAAGATACTAGAATACCAAGTATGCGAAGAAATATACCCAGAACACAGAACAATAAGAAATAACAACATGTAATTTATTATTCATAAAGGAAAGTAATGTTCACATGCCTCTTCGAGGGGAAAACCTCCAATAGAGCTGGGCTCAATTACAAAAAAGACACGATGCTCCTCAAGGGGAGTCTCTATCCTTTATATAGGATTCATACTGCAATACCATCGGCCAGTACCATGGTTCTTATTAATACCATATATCTAATACCATGGCCCATTTGCAACTAATTGTGGTCCTTTCTTTAAATGCGGGTCAACCATTTACAATTATTAATATGGGCTTTATTGACTTTTTAACTAACTATAACTATGACATGACCCTATTACATAAATAAGGGGGTTAGGGTTGGACCCTAACAGTTGTAATACTCCTATCAATTGGAGTGGTCCAGTTAGTAGGGTATTGATTGGACTAGATATGTTGGTAGGCATGGAATAAGAAATGCATGCGATAAAGAAGAAATTAAAGGAAACACATGATAGGCATAAGAGTTATGAAGATATGAACAAGTTGTTAAAGGAGTTTAAGGTTGGCGAACAAGTGTACTTGCGCATCAAACTGAAGAAGAGCTCCTTGCGGATTGGATCATGGTCCAGTATGGCACCACGGTTTTGTGGACCCTTTAGTATCATTAAGAGGATTGGTCCAATAGTCTATCGACTTTCACTGCCTCCGGCGGTGAAATTCCATGATGTTTTCCATGTATCTTTGCTTAAGAAGTATGTCAAGGATGTTGATCATGTGATTGACTAGTCTGTAGTGCAGGTGGAACCAGATAGAGAATTCCATCCAGAGCCTTAGGGTATATTGCAAAAAAAGGTGATCATGCTCCAAAATTGAGCCATCGAGCAAGTTAATGTGCAATGGAAGCACATTGGTCCCAATAAAGCTACATGGGATATTACAGATCAGATGTGGGCTATGTATGCTTCCTTGTTTTCCAGTTGAGGAAAGCAACTTCGATATGGTGGTTTGGTATACGCTTTGATATGTTGATTTGGTATATGCTTCGATATCGTGATTTGGTATATGCTTGATATGGTGGTTTGGAATATGATTTGATATGGTGTTTTGGTATATTCTTTGATATGGTGTTTTGGTATATGTTTTGATATATATGATTTGGTATAAGTTTTTGGTATGTATTTTTGGTGATGTTAATATATGTACATATGTATGTGGATGTAAATACCACCATGAGCTATGTTATAAAGATCCACTATGTGGTATGGGTGTCATGTCATTATGATTATGTTGTCATGTTACTATGCTATCATGTGGTTATTTTATCATGAGGTTATGACGTCATGTGGGTTGGAACTCAGCAAAATTATCATTGTAAATATTGTATTGAGTTATGTTATAAAGCTCCAGTATGTGGTATGTTGTCTTGATGTTTTTTTTAAGCAGGTCTTTCATTGTAAATACTGCATCGAGCTACGTTATAAAGCTCCATGAGGAGTATGTCTTCTTCCAGTAGGTTTCTGACATATATGTGTGATTGAATACCGAGGACGGTGTCTCCCAAGGGGGAGGGTTCTGTAATAACCTTAGTGAAAATTCCATGTAATAAAAGTTAAAAACAATAACCATAGTTGATGGGACACTTATTCCAAGCTAAATGTTGGGCAAGACATCCTAGCGGATGTTCATTTGGTTGTTTATGGCTAAGGAAATTAGCAAAGGCAATGAATAAGGCTTTGGAAAGATAAAGTGGCATTTTTGGCACAATTATTTATGAAAATAATGGAAATTAGGAGAAAAAAGAGGTGAAAGGTCATATATTGCATGTGAGGAGGAAAATGAAGAAAATAGAGGCATCATTCATAAAAAAGATTCTAAGGATCAGTTGATAACCTTTTATTAGTTCAGTTTTGGAGTTCTCTTATTATTCTCTCTCTCTTTCTCTTTCTTAGAAACTTAAAGTTTCTTGGAGCACTTTGGCATTAGAGCAAATAAGGAAAGAAAGCAAGAGGAAGAAAAGATCAAGCAGGGAAAAGAAGGATCAAGCAACTACAATAGGCTTCATTGCATGTATCGACTTACATGTGTATTTTCCTTACTATATTTGGCATGCATGGGATTTCCTGTGGTTATTTTCCATCATGGCATGGTTTTTTCCAGGTGTGTTAGTGGATCACCGTAAAACCATTGGCCTAATAACCCCTAAACCAGACTGTTGGTTACGGTAAAGCCAAATTGTGTGCCTTGGCGGGCCTAGGAATCCTTGTCAGTGAGTGGTGGGGTATATGGTAAAGCTAAGAGGTGGATTTTCTCTCCATTGGGCCTAATAGTCACGGGATGGGATGTACGGTAAAGCCTGGAGAGTATGTTTCAGTGTAGGGCCTAGTGATCCCTGGATCAGCCTGTGAATTGAGGTAAATCTTGAGAGACTAGGAGGCACTCAAATTACTCACAGTGTAGGTGAAGAACTCGAGTGGCATCCATGCTTGTTGGTGTTTTTTGTGTTTTGTGTGAGTCATACATTCATGTTTGGAATATGGCACGGGGGTGATTGGCTGAAGAGAGACTTGGCTCAACTAATATATGGTCGAGTAGAGCGTGGTAGTCCCATCTCCATTTGGTTTATTGCATTCATTAATGAGAAATTCATTCCCTTGATTTTCATGTGTAAATATATTGATGTATATATGAATTTTATGGCTGATATTTTTATGATATTTTTGTCTCTATTATGTTGGTTATATGAATGTTTTATAACAATAGCTATGTATGTCTTTCAGCATGTTTTTACTTGTATATGAATGGATAATGTGTCTATGACGTAATAGATGATAATGCAACAAATGACATGAGGGAAGAATGGTTCATAGTGATTCCCAGATAAGAATGATATTCTTACACTTAATTCTGTTGTTTACACCTGTAGGTTACATGTTGGTGATATTTTTGATGAAATGCCAATCATGGCTAGTAGGGGTTTGATTAAGGTTTAGTTCAACCTATAGCTCTTGCATCATTGTTTCCTTGTACTTTTACTGATTTTAAGTTGTCACTCCATTCTAGGCAGTGACCTGAGCTCTGGGCCTAAAAAAA
Source organism: Pinus tabuliformis (assembly GCA_031772625.1). NCBI lineage: Eukaryota > Viridiplantae > Streptophyta > Pinopsida > Pinales > Pinaceae > Pinus > Pinus tabuliformis. The sequence continues at coordinate 728,889,913 of CM062813.1, forward strand.
GGGCTTAAATTCTGAGGTCGCTGGCACATAACTAACAATTTTAGTCTTGGGTCACTAGTAGGAAAGCTTGTAAGAGAGAATTTGGGTTTCTGGTCGCTCCCTTGCCTATAACATGACAGTGACTCAGGCCTAAGATGTCTAGAACATTAGTGGGAGCTAGGGCCAAGCTGTCTGAGTGGATGACATGTCTCCTAAGGATTCTGAAGATGACGCTGAATGACTTTGTGTGATGTTTCCGTTGATTCCACTTCCTTGAGGTCACATAGGAGGTTGAATCTAATCTTAGTGGCCTCTCGTCTCATGTTTACCTCGGTTGGCTAGTTACTTGGGTAGATGTGGAAAGAGGGTGTTACATCAGTACTGGAGCTCTTGTGTATCTTATAACAATTGTGGAATATCTCACAGGAGTGGTATGTAATTACTTGCTTAGTTGTATTGTATGCCTTTGTTGTGTGATCTCAAGTTGTCGAAAGTTGAATTGTTAGAGTTTGTGTATCACGGTTTCTATTATGAGATCCCATATTGGTTTTTTTGGTGGAGGACTTTGAGGCAGTTTCTTGAATTAGCTAGAAATGCGACAAAGGATAATAAAAAGAATAAAATTATGCCAAGGCATATTCTTTTGGTGGTAAGGAATGATGACAAGCTCGGGTAGTTATTGATGGGCGTAATAATTGCTCATGGAGGGGTGCTGCCTCACATTCACTTATTTTTCCTAAGAATACTGCAAAGAAGGCTTTCAAGAGCCCAGGTAGCCCCAGAAATGAGTTTTGCAATTTCTTTTATTTATTTCCTTATTATTGTGTTCTTAAGCACCACCTTTAGCTGGAAGCGTTAATTGCTTCAGGGTCCAACGTGGTTGTGTCTATGTCGCTAAATTTGTGTTAATTGAAGTTATCTATTCCTGTCATGGAAATTCATTTCATATTTTTTTGGCACTTGGAATGATCATTTTTTAGGGTTTTTCTGTTTATAGCATTGCGTTTCTTGCTTATAGGGGTTTCGACTGGAGCAATGCATTTTTATCATCCCATTCCTCGGTTATATGTTGGGTAGAAGTAATGGACATCAGTTGTTCTCTCTGCTATGTTTTTTATATGGTTTTTCGATATGAAATATCATATTCCAAGGCTAACGAAATTTCTTCGAGCTTTTAAATATTTTAAAAGCTCCTTAAAATATACAGTAGATCCTTGAATTATCTAGTTTTATTGATGGATATTGATGGAGTTTTAGAGTTTCATTTCTCTATTTAAAAAATAGCTTTAGAGTTGTGTGGAAGAACATAGATGAATATGTCATTCCATAAGATTATTTGCAAAGAGAATATATGAAAGTCTAATGTCTCGTCGATGTAATATGTATTGTTCACGTTTATTTGATACGAATACTTCTCATCCGTTTAGTATTATAAATTCACATTTATTACCACATTTAATCTATTAAAATAATTATATTAATCATTAGATTTAGTGAATTTTTCCCATCAAAATAAAGTAACTATAACATATATCTAATTTATAAATTATTTTTTTGGTTTATTATGAAATAATAATATTTCACTAAAAAGAATAGAAAACATTTAATTATTAAATTAATTTCAATACAAATAGAGTTAGTCATACATATATATACAAAAGGATATAATCTTTTAAAGAAAATTATTTTCTTAATTAGTAGATCAAAATTTACTCAACAAATTAATTATGACATATATTTGGTTTAAAGTATATTTGAAAAAAATTAATTATTAAAATAATTTTAATAGTGTGATCAATTTTAATGAAACAAATGTTTATATAAACCTTGAAAAGAAAAATTGGAAAAGAAAAGAGAAAATTGTTAATTGACAAAAAAAACAAATATTATCAAAGTATTCTAATATCACATTGCCAATATTAAAATATGTTTAAAAAATTAACTAAATTATAACTTTATTTTAAAATATTGAAATTAAAATATACATTTTACTTTTATAAAATTTCTCTAATTTTTTTATTATTTATTTTTATGCAATATAATGAATATAAATATTAAATTAAAAATTTAATATTTAAACAATAAATTTGAATTATTCAAAGATTAATAAATAAAGAGTAATATTTTAAATTACAATATACATAAATTCAATTCTAGGGAAAAAATATGAGGAATTTTTTTTTATAATGAAATTTAGATAATATTATTCTACTTATGTTAAAGTTTATACAGCAACATATTAGAATTCTATATTCTTCTTTCATTAAATATATTTCTCCAATACTAATAAAATTTAAAGGAATTGCAATAACATTGGTATAAATATCTATATCAAAATTATTTATATGAGTAGTATATATCACTACCATCTATCTTAATACATTATGATTTACAATAATATATTGATGGAAGAATAAAATATTTTTCCAAGTTATATTTGTGTTGTAAACATATTCTATGTATTAGGTATAAATAATCATTTATTGCATTCAATCTATCATAAAAGTTATATTGATGGAAAAATAAAAATATTTTTCCAAGTTATATTTGTGTTAAAAACATATTCTATGTATTAGGTATACATAATCATTTATTGCATTCAATGTATCATAAAAGTTATATTCAATATTAGATAATTTGTGTATAAATTTTAAATCATTTTCGCTTATTATTTAAGAACTAAGAAGTTTATATGTATATCTAAGTTTTCTAAATTCATTCAAGCTATTCAATCTATCATCTCACAACAAATTATATATATATATATATATATATATATATATATATATAAAAAAGAGGTTTATGATACACCATATACTATTCAATATAATAATATTGAGATTTATATTAATATGACAGTATGTAGGATTTAAAATATTAATATTAGCATATAATATTAAAATATTAATTTTAGGACTTTGTTTAAGGGTTTAATTGTAGGATTTATTATATTGGGTTTTATGTTGTTAGAGTTTTATATTAGGGTTTAATACTGTGACTTTGCAATAGTATAAAAACCTATCTAACTTCACATTGTAATATTACAAAATTAACCTTAGGCTTTAATTTGATCGTAAAATTTAATATTAATCCTAGAGTTTATAATATTAATCTTAAGGTTTATAATATTATTCATAAATATTATGATCCTAGAGACTATAATATTAGTATTGAAGAATGGAATATCTTTGCCAATTTATACTTGTTTTAAAAACACATTCTATCTCTTAAGTATACATAATCATTTATTACATTCAATCTATCAACATATTGTAGTTATATTCAATTTCAAATAATTTGTGTATTAATTTTAAGTCGTTTAAGAAGTAAAAACTTTGATATGAACATCTAAGTTGTTTAAATTCATTCAAACTATTCAATCCCTTATCTAACAACAAATTTTATATATTATAAGATAATTGGAGTGACTAAAGTTTCAAAGAGGAACTTCTTTCTATCTAACAACAAATTATGTGTGTGTGTGTGTGTGTTTTAAATTATTATACAAAATATATTGTTAAATATAATAATATTAAGATTTATATTATTAATCTTACGCTGAGATTTATATTATTAATATAACAGTCGATATACATTATTAAAATATAACATTTATCTTAATTTATATAATATTAATCTTATCATTTATAATCCTTTGTTTATAATATTAATACTAGAATTTATAATATTAATCATATGGTTTATAATCATGGTGAGCTCTACTGACCATAAGTATGACATACTTAGTAAAACCTCAAGTCTAAAAGGAACGAGAATATTTATAAATGAAGATCTCATTCCAGAAGATCAAGCAAAATTGAGAAAGGAGGTTCAAAAGGTAAAGGAAGCTAGGAAGGAAGGAAAATGGGCAATAATTAGAAATAGAAAAGTCGTTATTCGAGATAGAAACCAAAAATATAATAATAAATAGCAATTCAACATGCTCCAGATTCTTTCTTGGAACTGTTGGGGCTTTCCATGGAACAAAGGCCCCAAGCTAAGTTGGATCTCGAATGATGTTGATATTATTTTTCTTGTTGAAACTTGGGAGCACGAAGAATCTAAGGTCCCTAACATAGATGGCTTTACATTATGGTCTACCTGGAATAAGCGATTCTCCCATAAAGGCATTGGGAGTATAGCTTGTTACATTAAGAAGAACATCTCTCCCCATGTTAGGATTTATAAAAACGACCCTTACAACTAGTATAGTTGGATAGAAATTACTGACATTTATGATAAAAAGTCCTACATAGCAATCTATTATTCCTCCCCCCATCAATTCTAACTTCTATAACAAAAAGAATCTAGATAAAAATAGTCCTTACAATGGTTTAGAGAATGATATTTCTAGCCTAAGGAATGAAGGCAATTTCCTTTTAATGGGTGACTTTAATGCTCGAACTTCAAGTAACCAAGCTATTCTTCTAAGCAATCATTCTAACCCTAATCCTCTTTGGTTAGACGAAGACCTCCCTCTGGCTAGCCGGTACAAAAGGAGCTCTGAAGACCTCAGGGATAATTTGTTTGGGTCGAAGCTAGTCAAGCTCTGTAGTGCTCAGGATCTCATAATTTGCAATGGTCTAAAGAAGTGGCCCAATTCTAGCCAGATGAATTGCATCCATGGGCTTGGCAGCAACGTGGTAGACTATGTTATCTCCAATCTCCCTCTATACAACGAAATAACAAATTTTGACATCTTAAATGACCACGAGCCTGACTTTGATCATAGGCCTTTACTTATAAGTCTCAATTTTGTCATGCATAAAGATCCCATAGAAGATAATCCTTATAGCCAAAACAAGGTAATCTTTGATAGAAATAAAAAAGATTTATTTCTAAATGAATTAAAAACTAATTTTCTCCCTTTATCTAGTATAGAAAACATAGAAGATCTTTATCATAATTTTACTACAAACCTCTCATATTCTATTAACAAGTTCTCAATTGAAGTTTCAAGTAATAAAAGAAATAGCAAAACCAACCCATGGTATGACAAAGATTGTAAAAGTGTGAGGAGAGCAATTAAGGAAGTTGTTGATGAATCTCTTAAAATTGGCAAGACAAAATATACAAAGCTCTAACTAAAAGGAAAAAAAGACAGTATATTCGTAAAATACAAGAAAATCTCTTACACCTCTCTAAGGTAGCTCCTAAGAAATTCTAGAGGCAGATTCTAACTAGGAAAACTAAAGATAATAATAAAATTGATTTACACGACTGGAATTCCTATCTTAAAAAGCTTTATGAATCTCCAAATGTCATGGATAACTTTGAAAACCTACTCACAACGAAAGAAGTTTTCTCATTAGAAGACATTGATTTTGGGGTTAATCGCTTGGCTAATGGGAAATCTAAGGACATTGAAGGTTACCAGGTGGAAATCTTAAAAATTGGAGGTCATGTCCTCATCCCCCACATTCACAAGCTTTTCAATCAAGTGATCAAGCAAGTATTCCCTAAACCATGGACTCAAAGCCTCATTATCCCTATTTTTAAAAGTGGGGATAGAAATAAACCCTCTAATTATCGGAAAATTATGATCATCCCTCTCCTAGCCAAGTTATATGGTATTATTTTGGAAAGGAAGTTGACCATATGGCTTGAAAGTGAAGGTAAGCGGGCTAAAGGCCAAGCGGTTTTTAGAAAGTAACACTCAACAACAGACCACCTCGTTACACTTAGGATCATTGTGGAGGAATGTCACAATGATAAATCCAATATCTTTTGTTGCTTTGTGGACTTTAGAAAGGCTTTCGATACGATTCCTAGAAGAAACCTTTGGAACATATTAGAAGAGCTAAAGGTTCTTATTGAGTTGAGAGCTGCCGCTATAAGGTTACACGAGAATGTAATTGCTAATTTAAAGAGAAATGAGGGGTGGTCGAAAGATATTAAGTGTAATATTGAAGTTAAACAAGGTTGCCCCCTCTCCCCTACCCTATTTGGCATTTACATCGACAAACTAGAAGGTTGTTTAGAGGAAGCAGGATGTATTGGCATGATCTTAGCTGGGATAATCATCAAACTTCTTCTCTACGATGACGATATTGTTGTTCTTCTCGCAAGGTGCCCATCTGATCTTGATAAGAAACTTATAATTCTTAAGGATTTCTGCTCTACCATGGGTACGATTGTTAACACTGAAAAAACAAAAGTTATGATTATCAAATCCAAGAAGGACACTTACGCTAATTTTATGTATGACAATAGTAACTTGGAGGAAGTGTCTTCCTACAAGTACCTAGGAATTGATATTCATCACAAGCTCAACTAGAACTATAACATTGAGAAAAAGATTAATGGGGGATGGAAAGCTTATTTTGGTCTTGAAAATAATTGTAAAATGGAAAACCTTGTAATGTGGGATAGAAAGAAGTTCCTCTTTGAAACTTTAGTCACATTGGTTATCTTATATGGATGTGAGGTTTGGGGTTGTAGCATCTCTAGAGAATCCTGGAGAAAGATTGAGCAAATCAAGAAGCGTTTTATAACATATAACCTCAAAATTAAAAGCAACACACCATATCCTATTCTCCTTATAGAAGTGGGTCTTTCCCCTATCGAGAGCCTAGCTATGACTAGGCTTTTGTTGTACAAGCACAAACTCAACAATGTAGCAGACCATAGACTTCCTAAGCTAGCTTTAAATTCCAGCCAAAACCATCTAAGGCTCAAACAAAGGTTGGTATAAAGACACCAGGGCTGGTTAAACCATTAGGAGATCAACGAGAATGTTGCATTGCAAAACATTAATAACAATAAAAAGTTGTTACTTCTAAGTTCAAAGAAAAAATGTGGTGTGAGAAAGATTCAACAGCTAAAAGAATATTAAGATATTATAAGGAGGTCATCAACCCCACCCTAGAAGATCAAAAGTATCTCTCTGTTTTAACTAGCTCAAAGAAGAAAATTAATATAGCCAAGATTAGAACGAACTCTCATGAGCTCCATAGTGAAACATATCGTTGGGCAGCTCCTAAAATACCATGGATGGAAATGTTCTGCGATCTCTGTGAGAATACAAACATCGAGGATGAAAATCACTTCCTCTTAGAGTGCCCCGCGTACAACCACATTAGATCTCAGTTTCAAAATCTTTGTTGCAATACTGACCTTCCTAGCCTTTTATGTTGTCAAAATTACAGTGAGCTCGGGAGGCTTCTCTCCAAACTTTTTGAGCATAGGAATAAAATCTTAATTCAAACTAAATAATTTGTTCCTTTAGGTCGGATAGACCAAGGTCTCAGTGGACGTTAACCACCACCACCATCATCAATATATTAATCACAAGGTGTCTAATATTAATCTTGAGATTTACAATATTGATTTTAGTGTTTATAATCTTAAAGTTTAATAGATTAAACTAGTTTATAATATTAATTTTTGAATTTATTATATTAAGTTTTATAATATTAATATATTGATTTTAGGGTTTAACTTTACGTTTAAAATTGTTAATGTGATAAATGTATATGCATTTAGATGGTCAAATCAATTATATTAAAATCATTTTAATACAGATATCAATATTATTGTTTGCATTATAAAATATATTAGACATGAGGTCCAACACAAGTACAAGTAATTTATTTGAAATTAAATATCACATAGTTAATATTTTAAATATTACGAAGTGTCCAAGAATTTAGAAAAGAAACAGTACCTAGTAAACGGTATATTGTTTATTTATGGCGGAGAGGTTTGTCGATTGGGAGATTATGTAAGCAAATTTTACACAATGTTAAAAATTTTATTCATTAAAAGTTTTATTATTATTATTGTTATTGTTATTGTTATTGTTATTGTTGTAGTAGTATATCTTTAATTTATAAATAAATTTTATTATAAAATTATTATTTTTCTATATTATATTTTTTAAAATTATAATTTATTTTATATGATATTTGTTTATATAATTTTATTTATATAATTTTTTATTAATTAATTTAATTAAAAAAATAAAAAATAAATTTAATTTAAAAATAAATTTTAAATTTAAATTTATATCTATTAATAAAATAAAATTTTATATTATATATTAAATAATTATTAATAATGAAATTAAATTTTTTAAAACTTCCACTATAATTATCAAATCTTAATATTTAAAAACGGTTTAGATTCTTAAGATCTCACTCATATGTTTACACTAGTAAACGATACTAGTTGCTCGGGTCAAAAGTCAAAAATTTTGGACTCATAAAATTTTCCCTTCTAAATATGTAAATCTGGTAGTAATGTTGAAGCTTACTGGTACAGAAAAGACTTCATCTTATAAACCTTCGACTTAGTTCATGTTGATACTCATTAAAAAAATTATATTTGAAAACAAAATTATATTGGACCTTGTTCATGTTGAATAAAAAGCTATTTGACCTTGTTCAGGTTGAATAAAATTATTTATAATGTAGTTGATTAATTCCTTTCTATCCCTTATTTTCGGATACGATATTTCTGTGGACAATCGTGGAGCTTCGTACCTCACATCTCTCTACCGGTCACCCGTCGCCGAACATGACTTATCACTGCGTGTCCCTCACATCTCTCTACCGGTCACCCGCATGTTACACGACCCCGAGGGAACAGGTCTTTTTGTTTCACTCAATTGGACTGGCGGACGAGAATCGATGGGGCTGACCGATCCATGGAATGGTTATTGTAGCCAGCTGCCCAAATGGTATTAGGCTATTAGCCGATCCATCGAGAAAGGCGGTATCATCGCTCGGGCTCTCGGTCATGGTCAATGAGTGCTTTTCCGTCAACCAACCCCAATTACACTTATTACGGAACCTTATGACGAAATGGTCGCCATGTATGGTTGGAGGATGTGCCTTGCCGGTAGGTAACGCCATTCTTATACCTAATGTTAATGTTGATTTCAATAATATTTTGGATTTTGGAAGTTGATAGATATGGGTGAGGTAAAAAAGGAAAGACATGAAGAGGTCAAATTTTATTCAAAATCTGTAATCTACTTAAAAACTAGCTAACGTTCGGTAATGTTTTTCTATTATTATTATTATTATTGAATTGCTTCAACGTAGACAAATATAAAAAGCAAAGTGATTTTGAAAAGTATAAATTTTTAATTAATAAATTCACGTCAAAGATGTGAAGCCTATGCAGGATATGCGGTAAACTTCATTCCAAACTAAATTCATCCATTATTTTATAACAAGTAGAAGTTAGGTATCCCAACCAAATCACCGGTCACTAATGACTCGCTGAAGCGCTGTTGTGAAGGGATCACTCCATCCACCTACCAACGAAAAGGTACGCAGGCCAAGTCGTAGGTCAGTGATTCTGGCTTACTCTCTTACGGCCCTCTAGCTGTGAGGTGGAGAATAATATTCGAAAGGTATTCTTGGACTGTTGGACACCTTGAAAATTCGAGAGGTTGGGTCCAAATGGGCATCCTACACGCACGTTTGCACTAATTGTCTGAAAATTTAACATCGGCGAATTAAGACACGGCTTCAGCAGTGTTTAAACTTTAAATACGGGGAATGGCGAACCCGAGGAGTCATACCTGCCTTCACCAATTTTGCAAGGCCCCTTCCCATGCCAGACTGTTCAATTTCTGCCAACTCGTACAGAGATTTTGTATATAGCTTCCCGTCTGATGCTATACATACCCATATCTCCGCTCATATTGTATTCGCTCCGTTATCGATATCGGCTTTTATAGCAGTAAGAGCATTTCTTCGCTGCAGCCGAACTACCATCCTCCTCTAGTCTTTGCACCACCTTTGGGTTCCGTGCTCGAATCTCCGGGCCGTCTTTTACTCATGTCTCAGGAACTCAAAAAGCGCGGCCGAGAGCCGGAAGCTCTGCCGGCCTCAACTTACATCCGGGAGGCCAAACGCTTCTACGGGGAAGAGAAAGACCTGTTTTCTTCTCTGATGGTATTAGACAAAATCCTATTACAGGAAGAAGAGGAATATGCTCCCAGTGAGGAGGTCGTAAATGGAGTCATGAAAAGCCTGGAGGAAGAGATTGGCATGACTTGTTTCACTTATAATCCCTCGTCAAACTCTGGGAGTAACTCGGTGTCTTCCGATATTTCTAGTGGCCAAGAAGGGGAAACCCTAGCTTTGGACGAGCACGGAACAAAGTCTACATTTGCCATAAGCTCAGCTGCTTCTGCCTCGGCGGCTGAGATGGTTTATCTTCGGGACGCGTCAGACGATGAGCTCGGCATTCCGCCGAACCCTGTTCTCGACTTTAAGGCTGAAATCCGGCAATCTCCCAAGGAAACGTCCGAGGGTTTGCCGGAAAGTCCGGCTCTTAAATCAATTAGTGAAAACTGGCACTTCGAGGACGACTTCGAAAATCATCAACAGTTCGAGCTGTATGAAGATGCGTGTGAAACGAGCGAGCTGCAATACTATATGAATAGATATTTTGTGAGCCAAGACATGGCCTTTGACGGCGATTTTTCTGCGGCATGGAATTTGGAAACAACTGGGTTCTTGTAATCAACCAAGGCATTAAGGCTGTATAAGGTTTCAATTTTGTGCCCCAAAATCTAGGTGCGTCATAGATTTTCTTCACATTTCAACATGGGTAAAATTTCATTCTTTGAATCAGTCGAAAAACTGTACAGCGGAATTTCCAGAATTGTTGCAGGCTTCCATCATATATTGATCGCTTAACAACGCCGCCGCTCACGGGGGAGATATCAGTTTATCACACTATGCCATGTATCAATTGTTCAAAAATTTCCATTGTTTCAACGCAGTAATTAAGCACTTTTCAGAGGCAATCGACCGCAAGTGCCAAATATTCATCATCCGATACAACGACTTTGTCAATATCCACTGAAATACAAATTTAAATTATTTAGAACCATTCTCCACGTTTCAACATTTCAACGTGGTTGTGTATCTGCTATGCTGAGTGATTCAGTTCAGATCCTCTTTACACTAAAGTTCGATTTAATGACAATAAATGATAATTTGATTTAGTTTTAGGGTTGCACCATTTACAATTCGTAGCTTATATTTTTTTAATTGAAGTGTTTTGTATAAACATTTTAATTTATACGGGAAAATTTATAAACATAAGTTATTAAAAAAAATCATTTGATTTATGCATAAAACACTTTATGACGGTTAAAAATTTCTCAACTTATTAAAAAAAATCATTTGATTTATTCATAACACACTTTACGATGGTTATAAATTAGTCATATTGCTGGTTTAATTATAAAATCTGCAATAGAAAACACCAAAATTGTACTAAGGTATTTTCTATTGTGTGGTACTACATAGTATTTTGAAGGTTTTAAAATTGCTTTGGAAGACGGTTGGTTGGTTTTAGCACGACTTGCCTAAAATATATTGACATGCAACCACATACAACCACACACTAAAAGTCGTCTATCATTTAACTCACTTGACTCAACACTTAATCACTCACTTAACTAACTTTATGTTTAGCCAACTCCTCATGCAAGAGTAATTATCTTATTTTAACACTCCCTCTTAATTACGACTTCTAAACTAAAACATGACTCATGAAAACTCAAACATGTATGCTGGTCTGTGTCTCAGCTAGGCTTACAACACCCAAGTTTCTTCTATGAAACTCAAACACATCTTGTGCTAATGACTTAGCAAATATATCAGCGAATTGATCACTAGATTTATAAGGCTTCAAGTGAACTTCTCCATTGCTCATAAGTTCTCTAATAAAGTGATAACTATTATCAATATTCTTGCTCTTTTGATGAAACACACTATTCTTGGATAGTGCAATTGCTAAAGTGTTGTCATAGTAAATCGTTATTGATCCTTGTTGTTTTTTCTTGAGTCCATCAAATACTCTTCTTAACCACACCGCTTGACATGTTTCTCATGATGCTGCTACATATTCTGCTTCTAAGTGTCACAATGGGTTGCTTCTTAGATGCCCATGAAATCATACCTGAACCAAGGTGGAACACAAAACCCAAAGTGCTCTTCATATCATCCAAACTGCCTGCAAAAGCACTATCTGTCTATCCAATCAAATCCTTCTCTTTTGTGCATGCATACATTATGCCACAATCTCTAGTTCCTATTATGTATCTCATAATTCTTTTTCGTGCACTCCAATTCGTGTCTTTTGGAGTCTCCATAAATTTGAAAACCAAACTCACTCCTTGCATGATATCCGGTCTTGTAGTTGTGAGATACATGAGGTTGCCAACCAATCTTTTGAATAGAGTTGGATTGACATATGATCCATCATCATCCTTGCTTAACTTTGTACTTATTGCAACTGGTGTAGGGATAGGTTTTCAATTTTCCATCGTGAATCTTTTCAACAAATCTTTGGCATATTTATTTTGACAAATAATAATTCCTTTTTTAGATTTCTGAACTTTTATGCCAAGAAAATATTTCATGAGACGAAGATTTGTCATCTCAAATTCTTTCATCATGGTTTCTTTAAATTCATCTATCTCAAAATCACCTGTAAAGATCATGTCATCAACATATAAGCAAACAATCAAAATATGTCCATGCTCATTTACCTTTGTGTATAAGGTAGGCTCAATGTTTCTTCTGCAAAATCCATTCTTAATCATTTAGATGTCAATTCTTTTATACCAAGCTCTAGGCGCTTACTTAAGTCCATAGAGCACTTTCTTCAAACTGTAAATTTTATCTTCGTTACCTTCAACTTCATAACCTGGAGGCTGCTGCACATAAATTTCTTCTTCTAGAATTCCATTCAAGAAGGCTGATTTCATATCCATCTGATACACTTTCCACTTGTTCTGAGCTACTGTGGCTATAAATACTCTTACGGTATCCAATCTAGCTACCGGAGCAAACGTTTCTCCAAAGTCCATTCCTGGTTACTACAAGAATCCTTTTGCTACAAGTCTAGCTTTCAATCTATCAATTTCACCTTTCTCATTCAACTTTGTCTTTTACACCCACTTCACACCAATGAGATTTTCATCCTCAGATAAATCAACCAAATCCCATTTATCATTTTTTCAATAGCTTCAATTTCTTCATCCATGGCCTGCACCCAATTTTCATCTCTGGTTGCTTCTTCAAAGGAAGAAGGTTGGAAAGACAAGAATGCAAAATTTGAACTAACATCTGAATCATCATAAATATCTTTCAAACTTCTAATCTTTCTCTTTCCATTGCTTGATTCATCACTTGATTGATTGCTAGGAGAATCTTCATTTGTTGATTTGCTTAAAGATCCATGCTACTCTGAAAATCTTGGAGTCCTTGTTGGTGTGTTTCTGTTTGGTGTCCTCACCTATGATTCTTGATGCTCCCTTTCTATTAAATCATCTTCTTCCGTTAGTGGCACTTGTGCATCAACTGTTTTGTCTACAGTTCCATTCCAAGACTCTTGTTCCTTGAACACAACATCTATGCTAATTATGGTCTTCTTTGTGATAGGGTTATACATTTTGTAAGCTTTTGATTGCTTACTATAACCAATGAATATGGATTTTTCACTTTTATCATCCAATTTTCCACTTCGCTCCTTAGACACATGTGCATAAGTTACACATCCAAGTACTCTGAGATGAGATATGTTGCAAGACATACCTGACCATGCTTGTTCTGATACCCTGTTCATCACACTCTTTGTAGGATATTTGTTGATCACATAAATAGCACATGCAATTGTGTTTTCCCAATACTCATTAGACAAGTTTCTGCCTCTCAACATGCTTCTTACCATGTTCATAATTGTCCTGTTGTTTCTCTTTGCTACACCATTATGTTGCGGTGTGTACCTGTAAATTGTCTTCTGATTCCATGTTGTTTGCAATAATCATGGAATGCCTTTGAATCATATTATCCACCACAGTCTGACCTAATACCTTGATTTGTCGTTGACTTTGGTTCTCTGCTAAGGCTTTGAATTCTTTGAACTTTACAAAAGTTTCAGTTCTGCTTCAAAAATAAACCCCAGTCTTTCTATTGTAGTCATCAATGAAGGTGAGGAAGTAACAACTTCCACCAATCGATTGTGTCCTCATAGGTCCACACAAGTCTGTATTCACTAGCTCAAGAGGTTGCTTTGATCTGTATGTAACTCCCTTTGGAAAACTTTCACGGTGTAGCTTTCCCAAGATGAAACACTCATAAGTACAAGCAGGTTCTTTGATGGGAGGTAATCCTCTGACCATCTATTTCTGCTGCAACCATCTTAAACCAGAAAAGTGTAAGTGTCCAAATCGAAAGTGCCATAACCAATAATCAGCAGAACATGCAACTATAAAAGAACTCACCTGACCACTTATTGATGGTGCTGGACCCACCAACATGTCAGGGGATCTCCCCGGTAAGAAGTCCCAATTAGACCTCAGACCGTTTGGTGTAGGAGTCCCAACAGTGGGTCGAACGGTAATGCCTTGACCATGGTTTCACATAGAGGCAAGTAAGATGTCCCTGTTGGTAGCAAGAGTGTGACATATGCAGTAAGTCAAGGAAGGCGAGTGAGCGGTTCTAACACATGGCAGGTGAGGTGAGTGCACCCCTTGGAAACCTATGAAAGCATGTAGTTAAGAAGGAAACACAAAAGCAAAGATGCATCACAACATGGAAGACAAGTAAGCTAGCAATCCAAAGTGATGGTTAAACCAACAACACATTTAAGAAAGATTCATACATACATATACAGAAAATAGCTACACATGCATGCGTAAGAAAATAGATACATATATCATTTAGAGTAAACAAGATAGCTGAAATACAATACGACATATGCATGAAACGTGTTGGCTCTGTTATATTAAGAAGTGTAAGTTCCAGTCATACAATACATCCATGTCCAACCACTAGTTCGGACAACAAAACATTACAGTCACTGCTTCATGCTCCTCCAAAGAGATATACTAGCTCTGCGCAGTGGAGAAGCCAAGGCTCGTTACAATTTGTCCAATATTTCTCTAAGATACTCCTATCGGAAGCTTGGCTAACCAAAATCCCATACAATGGGTTATGAGGGTCTATATATAGCAAAGGGTGGGGTGGCCCTTGACATTCCCCTTTGTGACAGTTCATCTACCCTCTTGACTCTTCATCTACTCTATGACTGTTACATCCAACTATCGACACTTGAACATACACTTGACAAGGCGTTCCATTACAATGCGCATGTACCCATGTGAGACAAAATGGCTTGAACAAGCCATGCAAGACATCACTATGACTCAGACAGCTGTTGGAAGACTAGGTCTTCAACATCCTCATGATGGTCGATAGTAGCGAACTGATGCCAAGCTCAGTACTCCGCAATGGTGTCTGTGTACTCTATGGTGACATATTTCTGGAAACAAACTCTTGCCTCCATAGCATCTAGACACACTACTCAGGCTCCTCTGTCTAACTCGTCTCATAACATGCGAATAATTTTCTTGAGTGTGGTTGAACCAACAAAATACTTGTGCATGGTGTCTGCACTGTTTGACAAGTCTGGGCTAGTGGCTATGCACATCAACTCGTCAAAGTACAAGTCAAGCTCAAGTCGGACCCGTGCCTTTGACTTCGCCTGGGTGAGTGTACCAATAGATGGGATCGCATGTGCACACACAATAACTTCCATACTCGTGCATTCAAGTACATGGGAAGTCTATAGACTAGTGATGAGTTGTGGGAGATCTTCATAGTTCCACATCTGACTTTGGATTCATGCCTTCAACTCGACCGCTCTGGGCTTCATCATCTTAGGCAAGTGTAACGGGGCTCCCTTGTATCTCATCTCCAATGTTTGCATGTAATCAACAACATGCCTGTTCAACAAGATACGTGCTCTCCTAGCACATCGTTGCTGCCAACAGTTGAGATGGATGACTGCCTTATGCACGATACCAAACTTGGAATACAACGTCGGCATGACTGTGTCAAGGGACAACACTTCATTCAGTATTTCCTTCTTCAATTCTGCTCAGGTGGATGTTGTAACAAATTTTCCTCCCTGCTTGGTCATTTGTAGCTCCTTAGCCATTCGCTTGTTCTCATCTATCAAGAAGCAAACACTCGAACTAGTGGCTTCGTCATATGCTCTGGTAGCCTCAGCCAATGCTGCTAGATTTTTGTGCATGTTAGACACGATCACTCATTCCTCAAACTGCACAAGAGATGTATGATCCTTCGAAGCCGACACTCTGCCAGATTGTACAACTCTATGTTGAGACTCATCGAATGAGATGTTGTGCATCACTCCTTTCGACTGATCTCCAAGGATCTCAGTGTCTCCTTGGTCGCCTAGGACTCGCTCCTCTTCTGGATACGGTGAAGCTGGTGGGTCGACCTCTTGATGGTGAGGCATGAAATCGATATATTTCACTAACTCTTGTTGCTCCATATCCGTATCCATCTATTCAAGTGCTTGCTCTATCTCCTAAGCTAAGTCATGCTCCTATCATGGTTCACCATGTTTGCATGATGCCAACTATTCTAATGAGTCTACTATATGTATCGGTGCAGTCTCATCTGTCTATACAAGTTGCACCCCCTACTATACATGTTACTATTGCACTTCCTTCTCCTGTTTGTGGAACTCTAATTCCTTCTAGAGTTTCTCCTTCAACTCATGCAACTCCTTCTTTGTTTCCTCCATTATCCATTTCTCTCTCTGCCTTTGTGCATTTCTCGTCATGTTGTTACCTCTTTTCCTCTATTTCCAAAGATTCTTTATGCACAAGTGGGTCTTCTGAGAACTTGCAACTTTTCTCTTCCTCCATTTTGTCGACAATATTCCTCTTGCCCTTGTCGCGCACTAGTATGTTTTCCTCTGCTGCTGCTACTTCTGGTGCTCTCTAGGATGCTGCTTCACTACCTATTCCACAACGAGGCCGATCGGTTCATTGGGTCTGGAGAAGCTATAACAATATCTTCGTGGGTCTTCCTCCACCCAATGACATGCCCTGTGGATCCAGTTAAACTATACTCTCATGTAGTGGTCTTTCACAAGATAATGTGGGTCATACAGATTGTAACTTCGGGTGTCGAATTCGGAAACCACATGCTTGAGAGTCTGTATCTCATAAAACCTGATCCGCAATGAAGAGTGGGCCAAGGTGCCTTCTTCTTCTGGTGCAGCCTAGCTGATAACCCTACCGAGATGTGGTATGCTACTTTCTGCATGACGAGTTTGTCCAAGGCAAACTTCGGTAGAACATGCGAAGGCTTCTCTGTGCTGTACATTCGTATAAAGGTGTCGGACGGTGAGGCATACCAATCAGCTATTTCAATCAGTGCCTCCATTGCTGCCTTCAACATGCAGGGTGGATCCTGTTCGAATATCATCTTGTAAACTGAGGTGACAAAATGAGGGGACAACTGTGTGATAACTACTCTTAAGATGCCTTCAGACAATGTCTTATAATAAGTGTTCACAGAGGTCTCCACTAGTGTTTGTGCCCACTCCAAGCCCAGGAACTCCTGACGGGCACAGATTGCATCCAAGATGTAAGTGGACAGGTATATTTGTACTTACATACCTTTGGGTGGTCGTCGGGCCCTTGTTACCTATTCCTTTAGTTGATGAGCGAACATGTCAGACCAATTGCATTCTTGGCCATATAGACAACATTCAATGATGACTAAGTATTGATATGCCTTCTGTAGTATCTTCGTCGTGTAGACCTGGTTGGGTGTTATCCTGAATTTAGCTGAATACTTCACCCTGTTCTTCCATATCTCTCTGGAATTGGCATTGTTGCTGGGTAAGTTGAATGGTGTCTCCATGGTGATCACCAACCTCAAAATCTGATACATGTCATCAAAATCCTGTGCCCTGAAGGTACAAGCCAAACTTGTGGATGTTCACATAGACTTGGTTGTATTTGAGGTCTTCCCCAAATGTTCCTGCAAATGCATCATTGACCTCTTGCCATTTCATCTTGATTTCCTTGTCTACAATCAGCTTGGTGTCTTCATAGATTAGCAGACTTGTAGACACTCGCTCAATTGCTGCTCTAGTTGCACTTATGTCAGTGTCCTTTGATCTTGCTCTCTTGGTGGCCACTGATCCTGAACTAATAAGAGGAAGATGAGCACTCGCTAGATCTGGGGACATAGCAACATGCATGGAAAGAAATATGTCGGCTAACATCAAAGCCAACTTAAGGAATGACAAGTAACATACTTAGGGATTGACTGGCAAGGATTGCACAATTTTTCCTAGGAGGCTAGGAGACTAGCTTCCATAACTACGCAAAAGGCAGTTTGGGTTGTCTGGGAGGCTGGTTGGCTGTTGGAATTACGCAATGTGCAATCCAGGCTGGCTTGCTAGCTGCTTGAATTACATAATGTGCAATTTTAGTTGGCAATGGTTGCAGGCCCAGTGACTGCATTACGCAATTTTATGGGCCACCAGTCATTGTCCCACAAAATTGCACAATGCAAGATTGGAGGACAGTCACTAGGCAGAAATGCACATTTTCTAAGAGGAAGACAGAGCCTTCCCTCTCAAGATTGTGCAATGTTGTCCTGGTGAGGCAAATTTCGGGCCAAGGCTGCCCAAACCCGCCGACGGGCAACTGAAAGAAAATGTGAATGTGAATGCAAGGCGATACTAAGTGTAAGAGGAGTGAATGATCGTGCATGAAAAAATTGAACGAAATATTCAAAAA
Source organism: Pinus tabuliformis (assembly GCA_031772625.1). Taxonomy (NCBI): domain Eukaryota; kingdom Viridiplantae; phylum Streptophyta; class Pinopsida; order Pinales; family Pinaceae; genus Pinus; species Pinus tabuliformis. The sequence continues at coordinate 728,908,502 of CM062813.1, forward strand.
ATGGAACAACATGCATGTGGGTGAAGTGAGTCGCTGAATCGACGATTGTTCATGCAAAACAATTTCATGCATGTGATAGAATTGAGATGCTAACGAAAGATGAAACAATGCTATTACAAGCTAGTATGCATGTAAACGACAGTAGGCATTCACAGAAATTAACAAAAAAAAAAAACAACAACATCACACAAGCCAAAACACAAAAAGTGACAGAAATGCTGCAAAAGACAAGTTAAGAGGACTTACCCATGAATAGCTAAGCTGGATGTGTCGAAGACTCCTGGATGTGCTGTGGGATGCCAGAACTCCAAGATCGATGTGAGGAAATGAGCTCTCAAGTGTTGAATAAATAAGTTTGAGGCTCATGATGTGCATGCCACAAATCTAGGAAAAAGCGTCACTTGGAGGAAAGATTCTAAAACGATCTTTGCATGTAACCTCCAGGTGCTAAAAATAGATCCCCAAAATCTAGGGATGATTTTTGCATGTTTCTTTTTTATATTCTAGGAAAAAGCAGCCCATGCATGCAAGTCAAGTTTTCTCAGTCTTGGGTGGAACTGGTCAACTCAATGGCACATGCAACAGCTTGCTCAACTAAGGGGAAAATTTGGGCATTTATGGGAGGGATCTAGACTGACTGCCCAGAAGGACTGCACAATCTCTGGGCTGAGCAACTAACTACTGCCCAAAATTGTACAATTCCTTGGCCGAGTAGTCCTACTGGGACGAATTGCGCAATTTTTCAGTGAAGGGTGACAAGCAGATTTGCGCAATTCTAGGGCCCAGTAGGCTGCCAGAAAGAATTGCGCAATTTTTGGAGGGAAGGCTAGTTCCCCTCCATAATTCCACAATCTATTAAGGGAGTTGTTTAGCCTACAGCTAGACCAAGTCCGGAGAAACAACCTGTGAGAGGGGTGCAAGAAGATCTTATGCACATGTTGGCAGTCTGCTAGAAAATCACTGAAACTTGTGTACTTGACAAGGCAAGACAAGTTGTTGAGGAAGGTTGGTAGGGAGGCTCCAAAATGAAGCTAGGGCAAAATTTTGGAGGGTGGTTGTAGCTGCTACAACACTTGGTGACACACTGGTAGAATCTAGCTCCCTGAAAGGATCTTGTTCATGAAAAGCAAGTCTAACACCTCCGGAAGTATTGTTCAGTTCTGAATTCGTCTTGGCTTTCACACTTGCTTAATTGTAAGATGTAGCATCTGCCAACCTCTTAGTCAACTGGCACATTCCAAGCCAAGGAAACACAGTTGTTTCGGTTGGGATTGAGGGGTATATGGGTGCACAAGCAGTATAGTCATCAAAGTCTTAGTTTCATCTTTGGTGTTGCTTCATTGTGAGCAGGTCTGGACAATACCCCGGCGTAGTCACGCAGGAACAGAAGCATCTCTCTACTTTGAGAGAGCCTGGTCAGTACCCCGACAGAGTTACTTGCATCACCTCTATGCAAAAAGCCTTTCTCTTCTTTCACCTTATTCATTATTCATTTTTCATAACTATGCATATAAATTATTCATTTCAGAGGCGGAAGATGGATCCTGACTTATTGAGAGCAGAAGACATTGTTCCTTTAGAGGAGTAGTCTATTATATACCTCTAATGTGCCTATTAATGTTTTCCCCCTCACCTTACTCTACTTGACTGAGCTGACAAGGGTTAACCCAAAAACAACCGACTAGACTAGGTGACACTAGTTAGCGCGCAAGCGTTGTGCTTTCACCAAGGTTCACTTTGAATAGTACATATTTTCCATCGACGTATCATGGACCAAAAGAAACAAGTTCTTCACACAGAGGCAGGATGATAGATAACCAAGTAGTGATAACTGCAGAAGGCCTCTTGTACTTTATCTAGCTTGTTTCAAGAGTCACATATGATTTCAGGTGAAACTAACCTACCAACAAGAACAAACAAACAAACAACAAAGCAAAGCAGGACCATAAATAAATGCGAAAACAAAGTGAGTAAGAAAACAAGCAAACAAACAAACAAACATGCAAAGCAAGAAAGAAAACAGGCATGCAAGCAAACAACTGAAATCAAACACTACTCCTACTCCTATGCTAACGATGTATGGGTCTAATCATGTGAAGTGATATTTCTAATGTAGCCATCGGTGCATTGGTTGACCCATGTTGGTGAAGGCTTGGTTCGTGAGAAACTCGGTTGTGTGAACCAGCAAACAAGAAAGATATAACAATATAGACAAACACACCTTATGTTTAAATGTGTCCATAGGGCATAAGTGAGTGCAAGTACATCACATGCAGTCTGTGGAATTTTCATGGTGTTGTGCGACACTACATCAAGCTGTGAAGTAGACACATACTCTTGACTGTGACATGCAAGCAAATGAAAGAAACAAAGACAGCTTGTGTCATACATGTGTGCTTGCAGTGTAAGATTCCTCCAATGCATGAGCGATGGGATCGTGTAGTTCTAGTGGAGGAAGCATGAGATTACTCTTTAATGCATACAGATGAGTGATGAGGAACCTCGGGTGATTGAACAATTTCCTGATTGAAAGCGAAACCAACCTTAGGACAACAAGGGCATGACATAACCATCAGCTCGGGCTAAAGAGCCTCAACAGTCTGGGGTGTTTCAACTTCATCGTCAAATAGATCATCATAGATAGGTGGCTTTGAAAATCAGTTGCGATAGAATCATCATCATCATCGAATACACGAGTAAATGGATCACAATAGCTACGATCATAAAGATCAATAATTTCATCGACATCCTCATGATTTGATAAATCAAACAGAGGGGTAGATGAAAAGAAGACAAATTCATCGTCTGTGTTTCCAGAAAAGGTAGATGAAAGGTCAAGTGGATTTTCAATTAATAATTTCTCCTCTCCATTGTCGAATGATGGACTGACATTCTATGTGTCCAACGAGTGATCAACAATGGGTGTATCTGTAGATGAAGATACATATGGGAAATCATGGATGGAAGGTTCACCAAAGATGTCAGGAAAGAATGGAGGAGGCTCAGACAGGAGGGATTCATCCTTCATCGAGTGTTGATGCTGAAGCTCCCAGTCATACTCTTTATGAATGACAATGCATGTTGGTTATGTAACACCAACTTCGACGATGACCTGATCCTCATTCACAACAAGTGTAGAGTTTGGAATGGAAGAACACAAGACAGTATCATTCGAAGGATCATCTGTGTACGAAGATGGAGGTTGTGGTACAAAATGCATATGACAAATCGATGGACTCACAACCAAATCTGCGTGAAAATTAAGCGAAGTGATGTTGGGAGGATGTGCCAGATGAACAGATCTGTGTGCCTGATCTCCACATCACTTTGTAGTGGTGGAGCTGTTTCATGAGAGGATGGCGGACAGTCACTTGTGACACTGACCGTATCCGTTTATGATTGCGCAACTACATAACTGAAGTATGTTGAGTGAGGCTTGGACTCAAGCTTCTTCTTGGGATTTACTGATTTGTTAAGACAGTACTAGAATCTATTCCAAAGACAAGGAAATTTCATATGGATTTTTGGAGCTTGAAACTATAAATCACGGAAGCCTTGGAAACAATCCATAGGTGATTCATGTAGAGCCTTCCATTGTTGTAATAGTTTTTTGTCAAGATGTTCTGGATCAAAATGATAGAAAGTATCTTCAATGAGATCACAGAAGTGCTCAACTAAGTGTAGGCTGTCAGCTGGTAGGCTGTCAGCTGGTAGGCTGCATAGCCACCGATGTGGGGATTCGTGAAGCGTTTATGCAAGCAGCAGACTAGCTTGTTCGTTAGAACATCCATCTTCCTCGTCAAGCATGGCAAGGAATTAATGTAAGAACACAAGCTAGGCCACTTCGCCTTCACCACTTGTATTTATACAAGATATAAAAGAACTCCCTCATGATTTGGACAGGTTCGACATGCGAAAAACATCGTGGAGGGTTGAGAGTGCAAGACTCCATGAAAGATATGAAAAGGTTCAAAACAGGATGAGAGGACATAACTTGTCATCTGGCCCTCCTTCTAATGCCAGAAATGTTGACGATGTTGTACCTGCCAACATGTCAGGGGATCTCCCTAATAAGAAGTCCCAATTAGACCTCAAACCATTTAGTTTAGGAGTCCCAGTAGTGGGTTGTATAGTAATGCCTTGACCACGGTTTCGAACAGAGGCAAGTACGATGTCCTTGTTGGTAGCAAGGGTGTGACATATGCAATAAATCAAGGAAGGTGCATGAGCGGTTCTAACACACGGAGGGTGAGGTGAGTGTGCCCCTTGGAAACCTATGAAAGATTCATTTCAGAAAGATTAAACCAACAACACATTTCAGAAATATTCATACATACAGATACATAAAATATCTACACATGCATGCGTAAGAAGACAGATACATATATCATTTACAGTAAACAAGATTGCTGAAATGCAATACGACATATGCATGAAACGTGTTGGCTTTATTATATTAAGAAGTGTAAGTTCCAGTCATATAATACATCCATGTCCAACCACTAGTTCCGATAGCGGAATGTTACATCCACTGTCGCCTACTCCTCCAAAGAGATATACTAGCTTTGCGGAGTGGAGAAGCCAAGGCTCGTTACAATATTGTCCAAGCTTTCTCTAAGATACTCCTCAGAAGCTTGGCTGACCAAAAGCCCATACAATGAGTTATGAGGGACTATATATAGGAAAGGGTGGGGTGGCCCTTGACATTCCCCTTTGTGACAGTTCATCTACCCTCATAACTCTTCATCTACTCTATGAATGTTACATCCAACTATTGACACTTGAATTTACACTTGAGAAGAAGTTACATTACTATGCACATGTACCCATGTGAGACAAAATGGCTTGAGAAAGCCATGCAAGACATCACTATGAATCAGACAATTGTTAGAAGACCAACTCTTCGACATCCTCATGGTGGTGGATAGTAGTGGACTTGTGCCAAGCCCGATAGTCTGCAATGGTGTCTGTGTACTCTAAGGTGACATCTTTCTAGAAATGAAATATTGCCTCCATAGCATTTAGGTAAATTTCTTGGGCTCCTCTCTCCAACTCGTCTGATAGAATTTGCATCATTGTCTTAAGTGTGGCCAGACCAGCAATGTGCTTGCGCATGGTGTCTACACTGATTGACAAGTCTAGTCTGGTGGCTATGTGCATCGACTCATCAAAGCACGAGTCAAGCTCTAGTCAGACCTCTACCTTTGTATCCGCTTGGGTGAGTGTCCCAATAGATGGGATCGCATGTGTGCACACAATAATATCCATACTCTTGAATACACGTGCATGGAAAGCTTGTAGACTGGTGATGAGCTATAAGAGATCTTCATAGTTCCAGATCTAACTCTCGATGCATGCCTTCAGCTCGACCGCTCTGGGCTTCATCATCTTAGGCAAATGTAATGGGGCTCCCTTGTATCTCATTGTCCATGTTTGCATGTAATCAATAGCAGCATGCATGTTCGACAAGATACGTGCTCTCCTAGCACATCGTTGCTACCAACCATTGAGATGGACGACTGCCTTATGCATAGTACCAAACTTGGAATACAATGGCCGCATGACTGTGTCAAGGGACAATAATTCATTCAATATTGCCTTCTTCAATTATGCTCGGGCATATTCTGTAACCAATTCTCCTCCTTGCTTGGCTGTCTATAGCTCCTTGGCCATTCGCTCATTCTCAGCTATCAGGAAGTCAACACTCGAGCTAGTGGCTTCGGCATATTCTCTAGTAGCCTCGGCCAATGTTGTTGGATGTTTTCTCACGTCAAACATAATCACTCATTCCTCAAACTGTGGAGGAAATGTATGATCCTCCAGAGTTGACACTCTGCGAGATTGCAAAAATCTATGTTGGGACTCGTCGAATGAGATGTTGTGCATCTCTCCTTCCAATTGATCTCCAAGGATCTCAGTGTCTCCTTGGTCGCTTGCGACTTGCTCCTCTTTTGGATGCGGTGAAGCTAGTGAGTCAACCTCTTGATGGTGAGGCATGAGGTCGATATATTTCTTTAACTCCTGTTGCTCTATATCTGTATCCATCATTTCAAGTTCTTGCTTTATCTCCTAAGCAAAGTCCTGCTCCTGCGATGGTTCACCGTGTCTGCCTGATGCCAGCTATTTTGATGAGACTACAATTTGTAAGGGCGTAGTTTCACCTATCTATACAATTTACACCCCCTGTTGTACATGTTCTTGTTGTTCTTCCTTCTCTTGTCTGCATAGCTCTTGTTCCTTCTGGAGTTTGTCCTTCAAATCATGCAACTCCTTCTCTATTTCCTCCATTCTCCATTTCTCTCTCTCCCTTTACATGTTTCTCTTGTCATGTTGTTGCCTCTTTGCCTCTATTGCCAAAGTTGCTTTCTGCAAAAGTGGGTCTACTTGGAACTTGTAGCTTTTCTCTTCCTCCATGTTGTCGAAAATATTCCTGTTACCCTTGTCACACACTGGTATGTTTACCTTTGTTGTTGCTCCTTTGGTGCTCTCCTGGATGTTGCTTCATGCTGCTTCACTACCCATTCCATAGCGAGGCCGATTTCTTCATTGGGTCTGGAGAAGCTATAACAATATATCCATGGGTCTTCCTCCGCCCAATGACATGCCCCATGGATCCAGTTAAACTATACTCTCGTGAAGTGGTCTTTCACGAGACAATGTGGGTCATACGAATTGTAACATGAAAGTTTGTATCTCGTAAAACCTGTTTCGCAAGAGAAGAGTGGGTCGAGGTGTCGTCTTCTTCCATTGTAGCCTAGTTGATAACCTTGCTGAGATGAATGTGTCAAATGGTGAGGCATACCAATAAGCTATGTCGATCAGTGCCTCCATTTCTGCCTTCAACATGTAAGGTGGATCATGTTCGAATATCATCTTGTAAACCGGGGTGACAAAATGATTAGAAAACTATGTGATAACTCCTCTGAAGCTGCATTCAGACAACATCTTACAATAAGTGTTCATAGAGGTCTCCATCGGTGTCCATGCCCACTTCAAGCCCAAGAACTCTTGACGGCAACAGATTGCATCCAAGATGTAATCAGACATGTAGATTTATGATTGCATACCTTTGGGCAGTTGTTGAGACCTTATTACCTATTCCTTCAGCTGATGAGCCAACATGTCAGACCACTTGCATGCTTTTCCTTCTCTAGCCAGTTGGTCCAACGTGATCACTCAACTCTATGGGAAGGTTTAAGTGCTTTCTTGGCCATACAGATGACATGCAAAGATGACCAAGTATTAATACGACTTCTACAGTATCTTCTTCTTGTAGACCTGTTTGGGTGTCATCCTGAATTTAGCCAGCTCCTTCACCCAGTTCTTCAAGATATCTCTGGAGTTGGAATTACTACTGGGTAAGCTGAAGGGTGTCTCCATAGTGATCACAGGCCTCGAAATATGATACATCTCATCATAATCTCATGCCCTAAAGGTAGCAATCATCGTTCCACTGACACTGCGAAATGTCATTGTCACAGGATCAGTGTGCGAGACGATCCAATGTATCATGTCCGCGCATGGGAGCACGGGATACCTGCATGCAATCTCGTACAAGCCAGACTTGTGGATGTTCACATAGACTTGGTGGTCTTCGAGGTATTCCCCAAATTTTATTGCAAATGCATCATTGACCTCTTACCATTTCAACTTGATGTCCTTGTCTACAATGAACTTGGTGTCTTCATAGATCAGCATACTTGTAGACACTCGCTCAACTGCTGCTCCAATTTCATTTCCATTAGTGTCCTTTGATATTGCTCTCTTGGAGGAAATTCATCCTGAACTGCTAAGAGGCGGACAAACACCTTCTATATTTAGAGACAGAGCACCATGCATGGCAAGATATCTGTCAGCTAAAACTAAAGCAAACTTGACGAACGACATGCAACATACCTGGGGATTTTCTGGAAAGGATTGCACAATTTTTCCTAGGAGGTTAGCTGCCATAACTGCACAAAATTCAGTGTGGGCTGTCTGGGAGGCTAGATGGCTGTTGGAGCTGTGCAATGCACAATCTTGGCTGGCTTGCTGGCTGCTTGAATTACACAATCCACAATTTCAGCTGGAAATAGTTGCAGGTCCAGTGACTGCTTTGCGTAATTTTCTGGGCCAGCAGTCACTGTCCCTTAGAATTGCACAATTCAAGACTGGAGAATAGTCACTGGGAAGAAATGCTCATTTTCTAAGAGGAAGACAAAGCCTTCCCTCTCAATATTGCACATTGTTGTCATGGTGAGGCAGAATCTGGGCCAAGGATGTCCGCACAGTGCTTTCTTGGTGAGGCAGAGTCTGGGCCAAGGCTATCCAGACCCGCCGACGGGAAACTAATAGAAAATGTGAATGTGAATGCATGGGGATAGTGAGTGATCATGCATGCAAACAGTGAACGAAAGATTTATGAAATGGAACAACATTCATGTGGGTGAAGTGAGTTGTCGAATCGACAATTGTTCGTGCAAAAAAGTATTATGCATGCGACAACAGTGAGATGCTAACGAAAACTAAAATGGTGCTAGTACAAGCTAGTATGCATGTAAACAACAACAAGCGTTCATAGAAATCAAGAAAACAACACTCACACAAGCCAAAACACAAAAAGTGACAGAAATATTGTAAAAGACAAGTTAAGAGGACTTACCGTGAATAGCTAAGTTGGATGTGTCTAAGACTCTTGGATGTGTTGTGGGATATTAGAGCTCTAAGATTGATGTGAAGAAATGAGCTCTAAAGTGTCGAATAAATAAGTTTAAGGCCCATGACGCGCATGCCACAAATCTAGGAAAAAGCGACACTTGGAGGAAATATTCTAAAACGATCTTTGCATGTAACCTCTAGGTGCTAAGAATAGCTCCCTAAAATCTAGGGATGCCTTTTTCATGTTGCTTTTTGCTATTCTGTGGAAAAGTAGCCCATGCATGCAAGTCAAGTTTTCTCAGTCCCCGGTGGAACTAGTCAACTCAATGGCACATGCAACAACCTGCTTAGCTGAGGGGAAAATTTGCGCATTTTTGGGAGAGAGCTGGGTTGAATGCCTAGAAGGATTGCACAATTTATGAGCTGAGTAGCTAACTGCTGCCCAGAATGGTGCAACTCCTTGGATGAGCAGTCCTACTGTGAGGAATTGTGCAGTTTTTCAGTGAAAGGTGACAGGAAGATTTTCCCAATTCTAGAGCCTAACAGGTTGCCAAACATAATTGCGCAATTTCTGGAGGGAAGGTTGGTTCCCCTCCAGAATTGCACAATTTCTTGAGGGAGTTGTTCAGCCTGCAGCTAGACCAATTTCGGAGAAACAACCTACTAGGGGGTGCAACAAGCTCTCATGCATAGGGTGGCAGTCTTCTATAAAATCATTGAAGCTTGTGTACTTGACAAGGCAAGACATGCTGCTGAGAAAGTTTGGTAAGGAGGCTCCAAAACGAAGGTAAGGAAAAATTTTGGAGGGTGGTTGTAGCCTCTACAACACCACTATAATTCATAATTAGAGGAAAGAGTGTGTTCCTCATCATCTGCACCTTTGTTATTAGCTGCTTACTTGGGGGATTGTTATATATAACACATTCTTGACCTTGAATGATAACTTTGTATCCTTTTTGTGTCAATTGACCAACACTTATCAAATTATGTTTGAGACTAGGAACATAATATACCTCTAATATTGTCTTCAGCTCCCCCTTCTTGGTCATAATGTTGACCACTCCTTTGCCATCTACTTCCACAGTGTTGTTAGTCCCAAACTTTACCTCTGTTTTCACAAATTGATCGAAATTTGCAACCAAATCCTTGTTGCTTATCATGTGGTTACTTCAACCACTATCTAACAACCACACACTAGCAAAAGGTTCATGCATGGTATGGAAAGCTAGGAACATGGATTTAGTACTCTCTATAGTAACATTACCTCTCTGGTTCCCTTGATCAACTATTTTCTTCCTGCAATCACGAGCATAGTGACCAAATTTATTGCAATAATAACATCTCACCTTTGATTTGTCAACTCTTTGATTATTGTTGAAGCTTTTGTAGTTTCTTCCACTTTCATGTTCATGCTCTTCTCGGCCATCTCTCTGACCACCATATCTTCCGCTTCGTCCTCTACCTCTCGATCTACTTCTTCCTCGACTTCTGTCTCTTGAAATAGAAACATGAATTTTGAAAACGGTCTCTAAAGTGGAATCCTTAATTTTGTCTATCCTTACCTCATGTGATAGAATTGATCCCATCAACTCATCAATTGACAATGGTGCCAAATCCTTGGTTTCTTCTATGGCTGCTACCACAACACCAAATCTGGTAGAAAAATATCTCAAGACCTTGTCAACTATTGTTTGGTCTTTGTCTTCAACATAAATCTTTAACAGATTTACAACAATTATGACCTGATTCATTAAAGAGTTCATGTTTTCTGTCTCCTTCATCTACAGACTTTCAAAATCTCTCTTAGTAGTATGCAACTTAACAATATTGACTTTTTCCATACCTGTATAGTTTGTCGCCAAATTATTCCATACTACTTTTGCTGAAGACATGATTATAATCTTTTGTAACCCTACTTGGTCCAATCCCTGCTGGATAAGATGCAACTCTTATGCATTCTTATTCTTGTCTTTCTTCCGTTGTTCCCTCTATGTATTACTCATATCTTTTTCTTCTGCTTCATTCTTAGGTCCTGAAAACTCAAATTGCACATAATCCCAAACATCATGTGCCTGCAAAGTGGTCATCATATTAATGGCACACACATCAAAATCTTTCCCTGTAAGGGGGCTAGAAATTTGAGAAAGCCATCGTTTTTCAAAAATTTATTTTCAAGAAAAACATTTTCCTCTAATAATTTTTTTCAAAAATACCCCTTTCAATAAAACCCTATTTTTTTATTTTATATATTAAAAAAAAAACCTTTTCAAAAAAATTCCTTTTCTAAAGTTTCCAAATCCTTTATATATAAAAAACGTTTAATAAAAAACCTTGTGTTTTTAATAAGCACTCTTTTTAATAAAAAACTTCCCACTCAATATATATAAATTCAATGTCTTCGTACTTAAAAAGAATATATATCATCTTAAAAAGTTGACTTCCTATTTTAAAACTTTCACCTCTAGTGAGGATTGAATGCAATAAATGTCATGCACGATTGGGAGAAAAGTGCTAATCCTTTAACGTTTCAAAAAGTCACGGAACTCGCGTGCATGCAATTTGGGGCAAGTTAAAAACTATTAACGTGGTTCGCTGCTGAGATTTAACACGTTATAACGCCCTGTATACCTCTATAGGATGCGTTAATGTTTAAACACAACGAGAAAAAATATGTTTCTCCTCTCACACTGATTGTTTCTAATCCGTTCACCCTCGCTCTTTGTAATCTCGCTCTAATACCAAATTTGTTGGAAAGGTAGAAGAGAGAAAGCATAAATAATTGACACATAAAACATGAGCTGCGACTCTTCTATTGATCACATCGAACATGACGCTTACAATGAACCCCATGAAGGGTACTTAACCTTTTCCAACTAGCGACTTGCCTAAAGTATCTTGACATGCAACCACACACTAAAAGTCGTCTATCACTTAAATCGACTTGACTCAACATTCAATCACTCAATTAACTAACTCTATGTTTAGCCAACTCCTCATGCGGGAGTAATTATCTTATTTTAATAGTCCATACACATTTAAAAAAACCTCTTAAGAAAAGGGGATTTTTAGATGGAGATATTAGTGAAGATATATCTCATAGAAAACTGGTATATTCATTAAATGTAGAAATTTTCTATGTTCTCTTAATACATAAATTATTTGGTATATTCTTCAAATGCAAAAATTTGTTATCTTCTCTTAATGCAAAATTTTATATAGGACTTTTTGAAAGATTTTTTTGTTAATAACATTTATGGAAAAACTATCTCTATGTTTGAAAATTAAAGGCTTTTTCATTATCGCATAATGACTAGCACAACCACATTAATAAATGTGTTTGAAGTAAGTCGATATACCATAGACGTTAATGGAATACATTTAATATTAATATTAATATTAACATACATTAATAAGTATAGTAATTTATATTAATATTAATGTATTTTATTCATATTTTATATATAAATTAATGTATATTAATGTATTTCAATATCGATATCAATATAAATATAATAAAGTATATTAATGTATATAAATAATAAAATTCATATTGAAAAATACATCACAATAACCACAATAATGTGTACAAGCCCAAATAAATTCCACAATGAAAGAGAACAATGAAAGAACATCGTATTAATGATAAAATCACTTATTTATACATGTGCAATCTAGGTACGAGACAATTGTGTCTCGGTAACTTATTAACTGTAAAAACGGAATGTAAAACTAATAAGATATATTACAATAACAATCCCGATGGATTAGTTAACATTGCTCCTTATTTTGAAGGGACATCTAACATGCTGAGTAACATTATGAACTTTTCAAACTTTTCACATCCCAGTGGCTTTGTAAATATGCCTGCGATCTACGTTGAAGTAGGATAATGCGTCAAATGAATAACTTTGGCCTCTACGTAATGTCGAATCAAGTGATATTTGGTGTTAATATGCTTGCTTCCATCATGAAAATTAGGATTCTTGGCCAACTAAAATACAGAAGAGTTATCAATGAGTATTGGAGTTGAAGCCTTTTGTTCTCCTGCAAGTCTTCAAGTATTTTGTGAATCCAAATGATTTATTTTGTAGCTTGAGTTGCTGCAACATATTCAGCTTCGGTGGTAGAATCCACAGGAACAGATTGCTTATGTGATCTCCAACTGATGGCTACTAATCCAAGACTCATAAAATAACTAGAAATAGAGGCTCCATTCTCCTTATCTCCATCAAAATCTGAATCTGAATAGCCAGTGAGATGGAAACATATAAATTTGGAATATTTGATTCCATGTGTTTGAGTGTCTTTCAAATACTTGAACACTCGCTTTGCTAAATTCCAATGACCTTCACATAGGTGATGCATGAACCTGGAGAGTATCCCTACAACAAAAGTTATGTCAGCTCAAGTAGTAGTTAGAAGATCCAAACTTCCAACAAGTTGCATGTACTTTGTTGGATCTTCAAACATACTTCCTTCAATACAAGTAAGTTTCAAAATTTTCTCCCTAGGAGTAGTGACATGATTACAATCCTGCATCCCAAATATGTCCAATAGTTGTCCAATATACTTTTCTCTGAGAAATGAAAATGTATTTGGGTTTCTAATCAACTTCAATCCCTAAATAATAACGTAATAAACCATAATTTTTCATATCAAAAACTTTCAATAATTATCTTTTAATGGATGCTATATAGTCATCGTTGCTTCCCTTGATCATTAAACCGTCTACATACACAACCAAATATACAACTTAATTTCCAATTTTCTTAACAAAAAGAGTTGCATCATCTAGATCAAATAACTTATAATTCAACTTGAGAAGGTGTTCAATTAGTTTTTCATACCATACACGAGATTATTGTTTCAGTCCATATAAAGTATTAACCAACTTACATACTTTTTCTCTTTTCCTTTAACAACAAAAAGTTCGGGGTGAAACATATCAACACCCTCCTTCAAATTGCCATTCAAAAAGATGTTTTAACATCCATATTGTGTATCTTCCAGCTATTCTAAGTTGCAAGAGAAAACAAAGTTCTAATCATGCCCCATTTTGTTGTAGGAGCAAATGTCTCTATGTATTCAACACCTTCCTTCTGAGTGTAACCTTTTTCTACAATCCTTGCCTTGTATTTATCAAGTTCCATCTGCTTTGTATTTGATCTTACACACCCATTTGCAGCCAATAGGTTTGACACCTGCAGGAGGATCCACTAACATCCAAGTTCCATTATCAATAAGTGCATCATATTCGTTTTCTTTGCATTCTTCCATTCATCGTAATTAGCATCTTCTTCAAAACAACTAGGTTCGCTAATTGTACAATGATTGAATTCACAATCATGAGAAGCATTACCTGAATCACCTTTATAAGACTTTCCTATTTCAAAATCATCATACTTTCTTGGAACGTTTTGAGCATGTGTAGATCTTCATAAAGGTTGATGAAGTGGTCGTGATGATTGTTCATCCTGAAGTATAGGTTCTTCAGGAACACTTTCTGACCCTACAGAAACAACACTATCCTCCAAGTTTTCTCTAGTAGAGACATCCTCATGAGCCAAAGATGAAAAAACCATACATTGGTCTAGAATGGGAACCCCCGTTTTAGTGCATGGAACATCATTATCAAATTCAAAATAGAACTTCTCTGATGCAAGTTTCTCCGAATGAGCCAGTTGCCTATCAACAGTGGAATTATCTTTATCTGAGTAAAGGAAACTAACATATATGGAAACTTCTTATTTTCTTCCTCATACATCCTGTATGCTTTGGAAGTATTAGAATAACCCAAAAATATACATTTTCGACTTCTTACTCCTAATTTATTTTGTTGTTGCATAGGAATCAACACATAACTTTTTGATCCAAAAACTCTGAAATGTTGAATAGTTGAGAGTCGATCATACCAACATTCATAAGGAGTTCATTTGTTAATAACAAAAGAAGGACAATGATTTCTAATATAAGATGCACAAATAATTGATTCTCCCCAAAACATTAAATTCACATTCTTAAAGAACATCATAGATCTAATCATATTAAGAAAATTTCTATTCATACATTCTGCAATGACATTCTGTTGTGGATTATAAGGTATATTAGTTTGATGTTTTTATTCCATTTTCCTTCAAATATTGTTCAAAGGCATGATAAGTATACTCGCCACCATTATCAGTTATGAGAATTCCTATATTCTATTGAGTTTCATTTTTAATCATCAAATGAAAAGTTTTAAAAAGTTCAAACACTTGTGACTTATCTTTCAACAAATATACCCAACACATTCTTGTGTAATCATCAATAAATGTCACCGCATATTTATTTCCATTGGCAGTAGCAACAAGCATCGGTTCACATAAATATGAATGTATGAGACCTAATTTTTGTGAAGCTCTAAAAGAAGAAATATGAAAAGGTTGTTTACAATGTTTTCCCAAAATACAAGCATTACAAGGAGTAACATTTCTTGGAAGCATCTTTCTTCCCAAAGGCCTTTTCTCTCTCATCTATTTTGTTCACAAGTTTGCCAAATGTAATGTATTTTAATTGCTTCCTAGTTTTGAGAGTTTCCAAATAGTGTGAATAGACAGGTTGAAGGAATTTTATAAACTTTGTAAGTTGTAAATCTACTTCAATTCCAGTGGCTTTATATCATGAAAAATGGATTTTATTTTAGAAGCACTCTTCAATGGATCATATCTTTCATCTCCAAATTGAACAACTTCAATAACAACTGAATAATTTCGAGTTCCGAGTGTGAATAATATAGTTCTTTCAACTTATTTAATGCTTCAAATGAAGTATCACACGAAGAGATATATCGTCTTACCTCTTATTTCACTCATGCAATTATTAATGCATATGCCGTGCTGTTCTTTTTCTCTGAAATTGCACGCTACTTCTCATTATCAAGCGGCTCTGGTGTAATTTCTTTTCCGTCACTATCCTTCTTTCCTTGAAAAACTTCCAAAAAATTGTTAAAAACAAGGGCACTTTTAAGCTTTCTAAACCACTCTTGATAATTTTCCTTTCCATTAAGAACAACTCCAACTATGGAGACTATTGAAGTCATAATTATTTTTGAAGCCAAATAAATTCTTCAAATCCTTTTCAAGTTTTCAAATATGTGAAATACCCTTTAAGTAAAATATAAGTCCCTTTATCCTTTTATTTAAATAAGTAATTGTTGTGGTGTGATGGTAGGCTTAAAAAATAACCTAGTTGAGAACTAGGTTCAAATCTTGTTATTTCCTCCTTCGAAAAAAACTTAATGACTAAAAACTTCAAGAATTATTTTTTGAAACACTTTATGGTCAAAAATAATTTCCCCTTCACATTTATTCGTATTCTTTTCACTTCAAGAATTCCTTTTTGTTTGAAAAAAAATTATGAAAATTTTTAATAAAAAACTTAAATAAAACTCTTCATTCTTTAAACTTCAAATTTTAGGACGATAAAAAATGATTATTCTTCTTCGGTGCTTTTTTTTACACTGTTTTTAACCACAGTAAAAAAACTCACCATTACAAATTGCAATTCCGCATAATTGTCATGTCTTACCAAATGAATTTTATGTAGGAAACCATAAAAATAAATCATGCCCTTTCTTATATAAGGAAGTTAGGCTGAATGTTGTTCTTCCAACATACCAACCAAGGATATTCAACTTAAAAGAAAATACTTTGATGCATATTATTAAAACGCCACACATTCAGGCCGGCTATGAACAACGCAAAACCCCATACCTTTATTTACTTCAAAAACCGTCGAATATTAGTCAACCAAATATCCTTCCACCAAAATCCTTTCAGCGAAAATTCTAGGAAACGACCCTTTCAGATTTCAAATATTTAGCCAGTTTCATTGTTTTTCCTTTTCACTATCTTCACGAGGTTCTTCAGCAAGAAACTTCACATATGGAAACAAAAAACCAATTACAAATAAGGAAATTTATCACATCAAACAACAACCTTTTCCACAAAAAAATTCCCACTCATAATTCCGTACAGTCATCACAACATAATTCAACAAATATCTCGGTTATCTGTGGGTCACTTCCTCAACAACACATTCTGATCAAACAAATCACAGAAGCTTCACCACCCTCTCAGCCTTCACATATAACTCATGGAGTTTAGAAACAACTTGATCGAGGCTCTGATACCACTGTACAAGTCCAAATAAACTCAACAATGAAAGAGCATCATATTAATGATAAAAACAATTATATATACATGTGCATTTGAGGTACGAGATAGTTGTGTCTTGATAACTTATTAACTATAAAAACAGAATGTAAAACTGATTACATATTCTACAATAAAAGTCCCTAAGGATTAGTTAACGTAATGGATTAAAAAATCATTGTATGAAAAAGTAATACTATAAAATAAAAATCTACAAGAAATAATATTACTGTAATATAATTATAAAAATATTGTATATTAAAAAAATCATATTTCAATACAATAATTTTAAAATCATTTGGGTCCATCTAGAGCGAAAAAATCATGGCTTTTTTATGGATGGAGTCTCAATTTGCTGATGGAGTGTGAAGATAGGGTTTCACTGCTCTTTGAAGAAAAATGGTACACGAAGAGGGTCAAACTTGCCATGGCCTCTATGGGAACCCTCGCAAAAATCCAGAATTTGAGCTAGACTGGCAGATGCACCCATTTTTTTCTCCTGAACAGATCGGTCCTCTCCATTGTGCGAGTACTAATCAACAGTCTCATAATTCTTTAGGAATCTTCCATAGGCCCTCACAACAAAGCTTCGATATGTATCTGAAGTATTTGACAGGGCAAATATGGGCTTTTGGAAATCAGACACAGAGTGGCCTCTAGATTTGTTTGCCTTTGCAGGATGTTATGTCATGCAACATGCATACCGATCACTGCTCACGGAAGTGGGTTCGACCAATAGATTATTGACGGAACCGTAGGATCTCTTCAACCCATCCATGCAGCAAATCATCTCCACTTTCGATGAGATTTGGTTGCACTCTTCGCATGGCTCTGTCGCGTAGGTGAGTGGCCTCTAATCCAATTAAATGGAAGATTTTCATGACAGCGAAGGACATATCTACTTTTAATAAGTCTCGATTCAAGGAAAAAGAACTCACTAGATCCAAGGGTGATAGCCATATGCTAGATATGGCATTAACAACAGAATCACAGTCCTCAATATAACTTTCAATCTTGCACATAGAAGCAATAAGCACAATCAATCGAGGGTTTTCTCGATAGGCTCTTAGGAATGTCTGGGTCTCGATGAATCCTCCTACACAACAGAAAGCATATCATATCTAGATCCAGAACTTGTATATATTCAACCATCAAATTTGGAACTACAGAACCCTATACAAAATTTTGTCAAGCCTCCAAATGGGAAAAAAACATTAATTTGGGTTTGTGCTTCCCAAAATGTAACCCACTTGAAGCTAAATATTTGGGATAAGCTAGAAATTCCCATGAAACAACATAATTTGATCTATGGTGGCAGGTTAATACATATTGAAGGGTTTCTTCAAGAATACAATGTCTCTCCATCATCCACCGTCATCCTAAACCTGAGACTGCAAAGAAAATCTGCTAGATGAAGAAAAACAAAGAGCATGGCAGGAATGACATGATCAAGTCTTCCAAAAGATACAACACCAAATCAAAGGCATAATAATGAAGGTCTTTATTTTAAAGAAATACTTAAAGGAAAACAGGCAGCAACAATTACTCCAGACCAGACACATAATACCCCTAGGATCCATATTGTGGAACAGTTGAATCAAGTGCCATAACTGAATATAGACTTATTAGAAACAAAAGATATGTGTTCCAGCTATGAAACCCTAGTGGTTATATGTAGATTCAACAACTTTTGGCAAAAACCAATGGATTTATTCTAGTGGATCCTCACAAATTGGGATCTAAATTGTGAGATTTGTATATGTTCAAAAGGATTTTTCATAGTAAATTTTGCATCATTAGAAATACGAGATTATGTATTACATGAAGGACCATGCTTTTGGGGATCTGCAGGACTGTTTGTAACCCCATGGTTTCCAGAATTTGATGCAAACACAATGATAGTATCAAGAATGTTGGTTTGGGTTAGGCTACACAATCTCCCCCTTCACTTTTGGCATCAAAAAGTCCTAGAAGGTATTGGTAATCTCTTAGAGAGATACATCAAGATATATACACAAAGAATTGAAGAAAGAATCTACACTTTTGTCCAAATATGTGTGGAGGTGGACCTCAGCAAAGGCTTACTGGATCATATACAATTGACACATAACAAGCAGAGTTGGACGCAGTATCTATATTTTGAAAACACGACATTTAGATGCTGAATATGAAGAAAAATATGTGTCCAAATGAAAAGAGAGAGACACGAAGGAAGAAGAAACCAGGAAATCATCCCAAAGGTTTGCAATTTCCTCCACCAAAGAGGAAGAGGAAGAAGAAGAACTGCAACCCCCTTCAAATGTATGAAATTAGAGTATACCATAAAATATAGAAAATGAGGATACAAATAATGCTAGGACATGCAATCCTATTCCCATAGTGTAGCGAGAAAAGTTTCCTGAAACAGTAGATTTGAGGGGTACCAAGTGCCATCATGCTTAAGAAAGCTCGGATTCAGAAAAAGAAAATCCAAGAATGGAAGAAGACAATCAAATAGCTATCATATCTTCCATGCCATCACATGGTGAATGGCGGAAAGTTGAAAATAAGAAGTGGAGAAAAGTACGACTTTTCCTCCTTTTACTAGTTTGTTCATGGCTTTATGATTACTAGTCAGTAACTGGCTTGATGGAATGCTTCTACATCTACAACATGTAAAAAAAATTCATTAATAAAATTATGAGTTTTTTCCTGGGAAAAAAAATTAAAATCATTAATAAAATTGTAAATTTTATAATTAATAATCACTATTATTACAAAACTTATTTTATTACATTATAACAATGTTTATATAAAACCAAAGAAAAGATTATTTAAAACAAAGAGAACAATATTAAGTCCTTGCAATGTGAACCTTTTATAATTACATTAATTATATTATAATAGTTATATTATAACATTATAATGTTGTTTATATTAAACCCAAGCAAAGAATATTTAAATCCAACGAAACAATACTAAACCCAAGTGAATAATAAACCCAAGAAAAGAGAAAATCCAAGGAGTCAATACTAAAACCCAAAGCCATAATGAACCCAACGAAACAATAAACCCAAGAGAACAATATTAGACCCTTGATTTATAAACCCTTCCATAAAGAAACCCAAGGGATTAATATTACCAACATAAATGAATAACAAAGTGAAAAAAACAATATCTAACCTTGCAAATATTAACCCTAACATTAATAAACCCCAAGGAATTGATATTATAAACCAAAGGAAACATTGAACCTTAGGGAATAATATAGAAAGGAATAGGAAAAAAAATAGAACAATAATTAACCCTACAAATATAAACCCTTACATAATAAACCCAAAGATTTGATATCATAAACCCAAGGAAATAATAAACCTAAGGGAAAAATATGAACCCTTCCATTAACAAACCCAAGGGATTGAAATTATAAACCGAAGGGAATAAGAAGCCCAACACATTAATACTAAATCCCAGGGCATTGTGAACAGAATGGAACAATACCAAGCCTAAGGGATAAATATTATAAATGAAAGTATACAAACCGTAACAAAAGTACCTAATCCAAAAAGGATACTAAAAACCCTCTAAGTCTTCGAATACTTAAACTCTATCACATGGGAAAAACCTTCACAAAAGGCAGAAAACACTATCACACAGGACAATTATGAAGAAATGGAAAAAACAGAGGCTATCAGAGGCCAAAGCAATGTTTCACAGGTGCTGTCGAATCTGGCCGATTAGCGGTCCAGATCTAATCGGCATATCGCAATCGGAGGCAGCAAGTGAAGTCAATCGAAGGAGGCCCTATGAGAATCACGGTAGCGATCAATGCAATTAAACGAGAGCCGTTGATCAAGCACGCAGATCAATGGCCCTGATTTACCTGCACTATCGCATCACTAATATACATACAAAAGGACTTACCCATGGTTTGAAGGATTGGCGATATGCGATTGCGATATATCGCATCGCAGTTATGTAAGGGGTGACGCCATAGGCCAACAACCATGCGATACGCTGATAGCCGATAAGGCCGATCGGAGTAATTGGCGATCGGAAGTCAAAAGGGATATGCAATATCCGATATGGCCGGACCCGAAGGGGTTTATGAATGTGATACGAAAATATTTGAAGTCTGCTATGAAGCCATTTTGTCAGGTTTTCTATGTATTTGGGTTTTTTTGCTATAAACCCAAGTACGAAGGAAACCATGACTAGCGACTTGCGATAGCAATTTTTAGGTGGACCCGATGGAATTTAGGGTGGAATTAATGATATTTGAAGTCTGCTAAATGATAGTTTGGCAGATTTTACAACGTTTTCTGTGTATTTCTCTATGTAAATAGAGAAATGATATTTTTGGGATTTCAATGCGCCGATGGTCCCTTCTATTGCAAAACAGGTGGCCACCATACTTGGAGAAGTTTAACAATGATTATTTAACACTCAAAGGGGATTTGAGCGGATAAAGGGTGGGAGCCAGAGAGCCCGAAAGTTTAAATGAACAGACAAGTGTTGATTGGCTTAAAAGCCACTGAATGACAGAGATAGGAGCAGGAAGTGTTGAGATAGAGAGAAAACAAAGACAGAGAGCGAGAGGGAGAGTCTGTGTACTCAGAAAGACTTAAGGGAGTCAAGCGAAACCCTGTTGTTTGTTCCTGTTGTGTTGAGACTCAATTTGAGCTCACATCTATAAAAAATCTACTCTTGAAGAAATAATAGAGAGGCCACCACTAAAAGCTGGACCAGGAGATGTAACCCAAGAGTTTTGGGTGAACTCCTTGATTAATTGTTGTGTTGATGTGTGTTTGTCTATTATGTTTCTCTAACTTCTCATTGTCTATATTATTCATAATCTTTTCGATCCGTTGCACTAAGTAATATAGGTAAATCCTACACATGAGTCTGTAATACCTTATTATTCATCTAAGATCTCATTTTCGGATCAAGTGGTATTAGAGCTTTAGTTTTTGTTAAGGTTAGACAAGCTTGTGCTAGATTTTTGTATGCTAACTTGGTCAAATCTTAAACTAGGAGAAGGAGAACTTGTTGAGGCTAAACCAGAAATTGGAAGAGTCTATTCTCAGAGGAGAATGGCAGAAGGAACTCCATTGAAATCAGAATCTCAGTTCATGGACAATTTTATGGCCATGCGAAGCATGGTTGAAGAGATGTATCAAGAATTAAAGAAGGGTCAAGGTGAAGGCACTTCAACACCCAAGAAAGACAAAGGAGCAAACAAACCTTTTCTAGTTGACCCTCTAGAGGGCAAAGGGAAAGGGGAAAATCCTCCTCCATCATCTCCTCCACTATCACCTTCTTCATCCTTATCTCCTAGCCCTGATAAGAAAAAGAAGAAAACTTCTTTTATTAAATTAGATGTAAAGTATTATTTGCCAATTTATGATGGAGAACTAAATGCAGAAAAGCTATATAACTAGATTAGACAAATTGATGTATATTGAAGGGTGCAGAACATTGATTCATAAAGGAGGAATATTCAGCTAGCTAACCTTCGCCTTGGAGGAACTTCCTAGTGTGGTGAGAAGGCAAGACATAAGTTGATCTAAAGAGACATGGTAAAATTCTTTCTACCTGGAATGAATTTGTTTCTGCCATCAAGAAAAAATTCTATTCTCTAGCTTATTTGCAACAAGCAATGATGAGTTGGCAAACTCTTTGCCAATTAAAGGGCCAAAGTGTACAAAGTTATACCTAGGAATTTAGAAAAAGAGCTTTAACTCTAAGAATATCTCTAGACTCACCTAAAACTTTGTTGAAGTATATCAGTGGTCTGCATAGCTATTTGAAGCACACCATTCTCATGTTTAATCCCACTAGCCTAGATCATGTATCAGTTTAGGCTACACATCTAGAAGCTAGAGGCAAGAATGTGAACCCAGAGGTTGGGGGATCATCAAAACCCTCTGCAAGAAAGAACAAGGAAAAGAAGACGTTGAAATGGAAGGAGAGGAAGACAAACATTGTATAGAAGGACAAACCTTCATGCACTCATTGCAAGAAGGATGGACACGATGATGAACACTACTGGTCTTTGCATCCGGAGCTGAAACCTAAGAGGTTTTTGGTGGTAAGAAGAAGAAGATTGATTCTGCTATTCAAAAAGACTTGGGGTCAAACTCAGGTGATGAAACAACAGTGACAGCCACAGGTATAAAAGGTAAAAATTCTTAAGCATCTACAAGTAATTCTGCGCAATGTATTATAATGAAGATAATGAGAGGAAAAGACATGTGATTTTTCATATTATAGTTATTTCCAAGCACCAAAAGATTGATACTTTATTTGATAGTGGATCACAAGTAAACTTGATTTCTAAAACAATTGTAAAGAAGTTGAGATTACTAACAACACCTCACAAGAAACCATATCCATTAGGTTGGGTATGTGATAAAGCAAAGCTACAAGTGACAAGGCAATGTAAACTTAGGTTTGCTATTGGGTCAACATTTGTAAATGAGGTTGAGTTAGATATAGTTCCCTTGGATATATGTGTTATTGTTTTAGGAAGTCCTTACTTGTATGGTAGAAAAGCCATTTTCTATAGAGCTGAAAATATGTATCAACCCACTAAATATGGAATAGAATACATTGTAAGAGCTCATAAACTCAAAAATAAGTATTCTCTCATAAACTCAGGGTAGATGAAAAGAATTGTAAATTCATGCAAGCAATTTTTACTAATGGTTGTAAAGGAAAAGAACCCTCATAAAACAAATGTATTTGAAGGCTGTGATGCTAAACAAAAAGTTGATTTAGTTAAAGTTGTTTCAGAATATGATATCCTATTTGAAGAACCTAAAGGTCTGACACCCAAAAGGGAAATAATACATGATATTCATTTACAGCAAGATGCTCCATTACCTAACATCGGAATGTATAGGTTATCCGCTTTAGAGAATGCAGAGATCAAGAAGCAGGTACAAGAGCTGCTCGATAAAGGGTTCATAAGACCAAGCACATCACCATGTGGATCTCCAATCGTATTGGTGAGAAAGAAATATTGTTCGTAGAGGATGTGCATTGATTATAGAGCACTGAATAAGATAATGATCAAGAATCATTATCCTCTTCCTCACATTGATGATCTATTAGATAAGTTGAAAGAAGCAGTTTACTTTTCCAATTTAGACTTGCATAGTGGCTATCATCAGGTCAGAGTAGCAGAACAAGATGCATGTAACACTGCTTTCAAAACAAAGCAAGGGTTGTATGAATGGTTGGTTATGCATTTTGGCTTAACTAATGCTCTTGCCACTTTCATGAGAGTTATGAATGATGTACTTAGACCTTTTATTGATGATTTTGTAATTTTATATTTAGATGACACTCTTGTTTTCAGTAAGACATGGGAGGAACATTTGAAGCATGTAAAGCAGACTTTAGATGTTTTGAAAAGAGAAAATCTCTATGTGAAGTTATCAAAATGTGAATTTGGCAAAACATCATTCAATTATTTGGGTCATATTGTAGGGGATGGTGAATTGAAGATAGATCCCTCAAAGGTTGAAGTCATTGTGAACTGGCCTAAACCAAATTTGCTACAGAAGTTAGGAGTTTCCTAGGAGAAGCACAATATTGGAGAAAGTTTATTGCTAACTTTTCCTTGATTGCAACTCCCTTGCATGCTTTAACAGGATTGAACAAGGTGTTTTAGTGGGGAGGCAAACAGAAGAAAGTCTTCGACACCTTAAAAGAAAAAATTAGTACAACACCAATACTAGCACTGCGAAAGCTTCAATGGCCATTTGAGATTGAAATAGATGCCAATGACTATGCCATGGGAGCAGTGTTGATGCAACACGGTAAACCCATATACTATCATTGTGAGACATTTAATTCTGAAGTAGTTAATTATCCCACATATGATAAAGAATTTTATGCATTAGTATAGACTGAAAAAGTGGCAACATTACCTAATGGGCAAGGGAAGAATCATACAAACAGGTCATCAACCACTTCAATATTTTCACTCACAAACTAAACTACAGCAATCAAGACATTATAGGTGGATGGGTTTCCTACAAAAATTTCACATTTTCATAAGATATAAGAAGGGAATACACAATAAGGTTGCAGATATGCTATCAAGACCAACATAATTGCATCTACTATACTTAAGCATAACTCAGTGATGCATGAAATTTACATTGAATAGTATGCTGAAGATGTAGATTTTAAAGATATATATGCAACTTTAAGTCATGGCAAGCAAGTAGAAGAATTAGATTATTATGTTAAGGACCAACTCTTATATCATTTGGGAAAGTTATGCATTCCACAAACTGAAAGAGTTAACATAATCCGAGAAGCACATACTTCTCTCATATCAGGTCATTTTGGTGTAAGTAAAATAGTTGCACAATTGCAAAGGTTCTGTTATTGGCCAAGAATGCATGAAAAAATTTCTAGATATATTAAAGGGTGTACTATGTGTGCTAAAAGAAAGCCCAGTAATAGAAAATTAGGCTTGTACACCCCACTTCCAGTTCCTTCTCATCCTTGGGAAAGTGTTTCCATGGACTTTGTTGGGGGATTACCAAAATCTAGAAAAGGTCATGATTATTTGTATGTTATTATGGATAGGTTTAGTAAGATGTGTATTTTGATACCTTGTAACAAGCAGGTTACAACTGAAAAGATAGAGAAGTTGTTCTTTCAGCACGTATGGGTTCATTTTGGGTTACCCACTTTTATTATATCTTATCGCGATTCCTGATTTGTTGGGATTTTTTGGTCAAGTCTATGGGAGTTGATGGACACTAGATTGACGAAGAGCACAACATTTCATCCACAAACAGATGGTCAAACATAGGTGGTCAACAGGACAGTGATCCAATTTCTCAGAGGCTATTGCAGCAAGCATCCCAAGCTTTGGGATGAACATTTGTGTTATGTGCAACATGCTTACAACCAT
The DNA here is from genome assembly GCA_031772625.1 of Pinus tabuliformis. NCBI lineage: Eukaryota > Viridiplantae > Streptophyta > Pinopsida > Pinales > Pinaceae > Pinus > Pinus tabuliformis. The sequence continues at coordinate 728,934,248 of CM062813.1, forward strand.
GTCAAACACTATTATACTCAAAGATCTGCTTTTGAGACTTGTTTTGGTTTTATACCAAAGTCTCCCTTAGATTTTGCCTTTAGTAAAGACATAGCAATTAATGGACACAATGATGTGGACAAAGCAACAAAGTTCATTGAAAAGATCCAAGAAATCCACCAAGAAATTCAGGAACAGCTGGAAAGAAGCCATGCCAAGTACAAGGCAAGGCATGGCAAGCATCTAATTGAGCATAGCTTCCAGGTTGGTGATTAAGTCTACATGTACATCAATAAAGACAGAATGCAAGGTGAAGGTAAGAAGTTGAAGCCAATAAGATATGGGCCTTTCAAGATACTTGAGAAAATTGGTGAAAACAGTTTTTTCCTTGATTTGCTAGCTTATATGCATATCTATTCAGTTGTTAATCAAGATAAATTGAGATTGTATGAACCTCCATTGATTGAAGATCCCGAAGAGCAAAGTCAGTTGCCTTATATTAATGATCTGTTGCGTGAATATCTCAATGAGTTGCAAGAAGACACAATTCTGGACAAAAAGGTTAAAACTACGCGTAGGGGGGATGTTGAGTACTTGAGAATTGGAATCAAAGGTTCAAAACCAAGTAGTGCATGATGGATAGAAATTGGGCAAGTGAGAAAGTTGTATCCTCACTTGATCGATGCTTAAAAACCAACTTTTGGTGGTCCAAAATCTTTTCAGTGTGAAGGCATGATCCAAAAAGGATATTAAAAACCCTCTAAGTCTTCGAATACTTAAACTCTATCACATGGGAAAAACCTTCACAAAAGGTGGAAAACACTATCGCACGAGAAAATTATGAAGAAATGGCGAAAACAGAGGCTATCGGAGGCCAAAGCAATGTTGCATAGGAGCCATCGAATCTGGCTCATCAATGATCCAGATCTAATCGGCATATCGCAATCAAAGGCAGCAAGCGGATTCAATCGGAGGAGGTCTTATGAGAATCGCGATTAAACGAGAGTCGTTGATCAAGTGCGCAGATCAACGACCCAGATTTACCCATGCTATCGCATCACTAATATACATATAGAAGGACTTACCCACAGTTTGAAGGATTGGCGATATGAAACTGTGATATATCGCATTGTAATATCGCATCGCAGTTATGTAAGGGGTGATGCCACAAGCCAACAACCATGTGATACGTCGATGCACCGATATCCGATAAGGCCGATCAGAGCAATCGGTTATTGGAAGTCAAAAGGGATATGCAACATGCGATATGGCTGAACCCGAAAGCATTTATGAATGCGATATGATAATATTTCAAGTCCGATATGAAGCCATTTTGTTGGGTTTTCTGTGTATTTGGGGTTTTTCACTATAAACCCAAATACGAAGGAAACCATGACTAGCGACTTGCGATAGCAATTTAAAGGCGGACCTGATGGAATTTAGGGCGGAATTGATGATATTTGAAGTCCGATAAACGACAGTTTGGCGGATTTTATAGCATTTTTTGTGTATTTCTCTGTGTAAATAGAGAAACAATATTTTTGGGATTTCAATGCATCGATGGTCCCTTCCGTTGCAAAACAGGTGGCCACCATACCTAGAGACGTTTAACAATGATTGTTTAAGCTAAGGGGGGATTTGAGCGCACAGAAGCTGGGAGCCAAAGAGCTCGAAAGGGAAAACAAACAGACAAGTGCCGATTGGCTTAAAAGCCACTGAATGACAGAGACAGGAGCATGCAGTGCTAAGATAGAGAGAAAATAGTGATAGAGAGCGAGAGGAGAATCTGTGTACTCAAAAATACTTGAGGGATTCAAGAAAAACCCTGTTGCTTTGAGACTCAATTTGAGCTCACATCTGAAAAAACTCTGCTCTTGAAGACATAATAGAGAGGCCACCATTGAAAGCTGGACCAAGAGACGCATCCCAAGAGTTTTGGGTGAACTCCTTGATTAATTGCTGTGCTGATGTGTGTTTGTCTATTATGTTTCTGTAACTGCTCATTGCCTATATTATTCACAATCTTTTCGATCCGTTGCACTAAGTAATATAGGAAAATCCTGCACATGATTTTATAATACCTTAATATTCATCTAAGATCTCATTTTCCGATCAGTATCATAAACCCTAAAACAAGAATGAATGGCCATTATAGACCATGGCACATTTTCATATTGAAAAAATATTTGTCACAATGCAATATGCATCCATAGTAGGCAATGTTTTACCGTCATTCATTTCCGTATCGAGATAATATTTATGAGATACAATGTATGACCATGGTTTATCTTCATGTTCAAACAACCTATTTCTCTAACCAACGTTGAAGGATGGTTCAACATGAATGACCATTGTTCACCACAATCAAATTCAAACAACATGGCTAACTATAGGTGACCATTTACTATTGATATTACTAGCACATTAATATCAACCACATTTACGAATGAATAAATTTAATAATTGTAACCAAGAGATACACCCAAGGGAATCATAAACCCAAGAGATTGATATTATAAACCCAAGGTATTAATACTAAAAGCCCAAGGGAATAATATTAAACCCAAGTGACTAATATTATAAACCCAAAGATAAATATTATAAACATTAAAATAAAAATGGCTGGCCATGGTTGACCATGGTTGATTTTCATATTGAGGCAATCCTTGTCACAATGTGACATTGGACCATGGTTGACCATGATTTATTTTTATATCGACACAATGTTTGTCATAATGCGATGTTAGACCATGGTTGTTTTTCATTTTGAGACAATTATTGTGACCATGGTTGACCATGATTGATATTATAAACCTAAGGGAAAAATAAACCATAGGGATTAATCCTAAAAACCCAACTAATTATAACCTTAGGGGAATAATATTAAACCCTAGGAATATGAACCCTTAGATTAATAAACCCAATGGATTGATATTATGAACCCAAGGGATAAAAATTATAAAACCAAGGTGTATAAACCCTAATATAGATACTATAAACCGTAAAATAAACATGGTTGACCATAGTTGACCATGTGCGTTTTCCATATTGAGACAATCCTTGTCACAATGTGACATTTGGCCATGGTTAATCATGCTTGACTATGATTGATTTTCATATCGAGAAAATATTTTTCATAATGCAATGTTGGACCATGATTTATTTTCATATTGATGCAATCATTGTCACAAGGCAACATTCGACCATGGTTGACCATAGTTTGCTATGATTGACCATGGTTGACCACGATGGATATTATAAACTCAAGGGAATAATAAACCCAAGGGATTGATATTATAAACCCAAGGGAATAATAAACCCAGTGGATTAATACTAAAACCGTAAGGGATTATGAACATAAGGAAATAATATTAAACCCAAGGGACTAATATTACAAACTCAAGGTATATAAACCCAAAGATAAATATTATAAATAGTAAAATAAACATGGTTCACCATGGTTCATTTTAATATTGAGACAATTCTTGTAACAATGTGCTTATAATATTATTAGTGTAAGACCCAAGGGAATAATAAACCCAAGATATTGATCTAATAAACCCAAGAGATTAATACTAAAACCCCAAGGAATTATGAACTCAAGGCAATAATATTGAACTTAAGTGACTAATATTACAAACCCAAGATATATAAACCCTAAGATAAATATTACAAACACTAAAATAAAAATGGTCAACCATGGTTGACCATGGTTGATTTTCATATTAATACAATCCTTGTAACAATGTGATGTTGGACCATGATTGACCATGATTTATTTTCATATCAACACAATATTTGTGACAATGTGACGTTGGATCATGGTTTACCATGATTGATTTTCATGTTGAGACAAACATTGTGACAATGCGACATTTGACCATGGTTGAACATGATGGATATCATAAACCCAAGGGAAGAATAAACCCTATGGATCAATACTAAAAACCCAAGGATTTATAAACCTAAGGGAAAAATATTAAACCCTACGAATATGAACCCTTATTTTAATAAACCCAAGGGATTGATATTATACACCCAAGGGAATAATAAACCCAAGGGATAAAAATTACAAACCCAAGGTATATAAACCCTAAGATAAATATTATAAAGGCTAAAATAAACATGGTTGACTATGGTTGATCATGCTTGATTTCCATATTGAGGCAATCCTTGTCACAATGTGGCGTTGGAACATGGTTGACCATGATTTATTTTCATATCGAGACAATATTTATCATAATGCGACATTGGACCATGGTTAACCATGTCTTGGAGCTTTATAACACAACTCATTGTGGTATTTACATCCATATACATATGTACATATACCAAAATTGCTTTGCCTCAAACAGAAAACAATGAAGGATACATAGCCCACATCTGATCAACCATATCCCATGTAGCTTCATTGGGCCCCAAGTGCTTCGACTAAAATTTAACCTGCACGATTTCTCAATTCAAGAGCATGATCATCTTTCTCTGGAAAATATATTAAGGTTTCAGCTGGAATTCGCCTTTTGGCTCCACCTAGAATAAGGACAGATCAATAACATGATCAACATCATTTACATATCTTTTAATCAATGAAACGTGGAAAACATCGTGGAATTTCACTGCCGGAGGAAGTGAAAGTTTGTAGGCCACTGGTAAAATCCTCTCAATGATATTGAAAAGCCTGCAATATCGAGGTTCCAACTTTGCACATGACGTAATCCTTAAGGAGCTCTTCTTGGGTTTAATGTGCAAATACACATGTTCCCCAACCTAAAACTCCTTAAATACCATATGCTGACCTAGATAACTTTTCTGCCTCTCTTTTGCTACCTTTAGATTCTTCTTGATAACATACATTTCCTATTCCAATTTTGATGACATGTCTAGTCCAATCAACAACCTGTTCACTGGATCACTCCAACTGATCTGAGTATTACAACTCCATTGACAAAATGGCTCAAATGAACTCATCCTCAGTGAATCTTATACCCATGGTTGTAAGAAAACTCAACCAATGGGATATACTCTTCTTACTTTCACTACTGATGCATAACATACATCCTCATCATGTCCTACAAAATATTGTTGACCATATCTGTCTTTCCATCTGTCAGAGAATGATAAGTTGTGCTGAAGGCCAAATCTATCCCCAAACCTGCAAACAATTCTTTCCAGAACCTGGAAGTGAACTTGACATCTCTGTCTGATATAGTATTCTATGGAACACCATGCAATTTCACTATATCTTTGATGAATATATGTGATACATCACTAGATGAATAGGTAGACTTCACTAGAATGAAGTGTGTTACCTTTGCTAACAAGTCAACCACAACCATAATAGAATCATGTTTTCTAGATGTCCTTGGAAATCTTGTAATGAAATCCATGGAAATGACCTCCCATTTCCACTCTTGAATCATAATCAACTATAGTAGAAAACCTGGATGCTTACACTCTACTTTCACCTATTGATAATCCAAACATCTAGCCACAAACTCTACCTCTTCCTTTTTTAGATTCGACCAATAGTAGAACTTCTTCATTGGTGTCAATGTCTTCTGGTATTCTGGGTCACCTAAATATGGATTAGCATGAAATTCTCTCAACATAAGATTCTTGAGTTCACTGTTGCATGACACATAGATCTTGTCTCTAAATTTGGCCAAACCATCCACTGTGAGACAATAGTCCACATCTTGATCACTTGTAGCTTGCTGTTGTAACATGTTCCTAATCTCCCTATACCTGTCATCCTTTTTTCCTTCCTATAAGATCTAATCCTATAAATATGTCTCATATGAACTTATAGCTTCTATGTGATTTAATTGCACTCTTTTGCTAAGAGCATTTACAACCTTTGCTATCCTTTCCCTTAATGTATCTGATCTCAAAGTCAAACTCACTAATTGTGGCCAACCATATAGCTTGCCTAGCATTCAAATTGGGTTGGTCAAATAAGTATCTCAATCCACTGTGATCAATCATTAGGATGAACATCCTACCAAGAAGATAGCGTCTTCACATATTCAAAGCATAGATGACAGCGGCCAACTCAATATCATGTGTCACATAGTTATGCTCGTGATCATTCAATTTCCTTGATGCATAACATACCACCTGCCCCGCATCAAGACTCCACCAAGTATTATCTTGCAAGAATTTTTACACACCACAAACTCTTTCTCCAGATCTACAATCTTTAGAACTAGAGAATTTGTCAACAACTATTTCAACTGCTCAAAACTTGTTGCACATTCCTCTATCCATTCAAATTTCTTCCCTTTGCACTGCAATGTTGTGATAGGATATGAAATCTGTGAGGAGTTCCTAATGAACCTCATGTAGTAACCTGCTAACCCCATAAATGAATTTACCTTGTCCTCATTCCTAAGAGCTGCCCATTCCATGATAGCCCTTATCTTTTTTGGATCCACTATTATTCCTTCCTTGGAAACAATGTGCCCCAAGTAATGTACCTTTGTGTGAAAGAAACTACATTTCCTAATATTGTCATACAATTGATGCTCTCTTAGCAATCTCAATATTGTTTCTAAGTGTTCATCATGCTCTTCCTCATTCCTAGAATATATTAATATATCATCAATGAACACAATAACAAAATTTTCCAGATAAGGACACAACACACTATTCATCAAGAATATAAAAGCAGTTGGAGCATTAGTCAAACCAAATGGAACTACAAAAAACTCATAATGCCCATACCTGGTCAAGGAAGGAGTCTTGTAGATGTCATCTTTTGTAATGCATATCTTATCATATCTTGACCTCAAATCAATCTTCGAGAACATTGTTTCTCCATTCAACTAGTCAAACAAGTCATCAATCCTCGACACCATATACCTGTTCTTAATGATTACCTTCTTTAGCTGCATGTAATCAATGTACAATCTAAGAGTACCATCTTTCTACTTCACAAACAAAACTGGTGCACCCCACGATGATACACTTGGCCTAATGTATCCCTTATCAAGCATTTCCTTCAATTGCAACTTCAATTCCACTAACTCTGGAGTTCTCATCCTGTACGATGCCTTTGACGTTGGTGTTGCCCCTGGTACTAACTCAATAAAAAAGTCCACTTCCCTATGAGGTGGCAACTTCGGAATATTTATTGGGAATACATCCTGAAACTGATGTAAGATCGAGTGCCTCTTCAAAACATCCACATTCTCAACATCCTTACCTTTATCACTAGAAATATGTAATGAAAATAACACACACCCTTTCTTGCAACTATGCTTTGCTTGCATAGTTGTAACCATTATGACTGATGTTGCCTTCTTCTTACCCTACAAAATTATCTATTCTCCATTTTCATGAAAACACTCAATGGACTTTTCATAACAATCCATCTTAGTCCTGTGAAGATACAACCAATCCATACCTAGAAGCATATTATATGATCCCAATGGAAGTACATTCAGATGCGTTGATGTAGGCATATCATTCAACTCAAATGCACAAGCTCTTACCCAATGATGAACTCCCTTCTTAGTACATGCAACTAACTGCACTAACCAAGACTCTACATGCCCTTCTTTCAAACCACACTTATTCACTAGGTCAGGATTAACATAAATATAATTAGATCCAGGTTCAATCAAAATAGAAACAACTTGATGACAAAGCTCACCATCCATCTCAATAATAGTTGCCTAGTGATGCGCCTGCTTGCTATCCAATGTTGCATAGATCTAAGGAATGCTCTACCCAACATCCCCAAATGTTTTCGCCCCCTGTGCACTATATATCTAAGGCCTACCATCTTGGTACTCCAATAATCCTTCTTGAGATGCTCCCTCTTTTTCTCTCCAGGTTGTGACCCATGTCCCTTCTCAATTACCTTAAACTTCTTGTACGGAACAACATTCTCTTTCTCACCTACATCATGAGGTCTTGTTTGCTTTGATGGCCATTTACCTTTAGTTTTGTCTTTCCTTTTCCAACCCTGTTGCAAATCTATCTTATGCTTCGATTGCTCATAAAAGTTTTTGAACTTTCAGATGGATTCCTTCAACGATTTAGGCTCATCAAACTTAATCATGTCTTTGAATGCTATCATAAACCCATTGATGAATCTCTAAATCTTCGCTTTCTACTCCTTAAGGTAAGGCACATACCTCAACAAGTCCAAGAATCTTCTAGTATACTCCTCATCAGTCATAGATCCCATCTTCAACTCATAGATCTCCTTCACCTCGCCATCTTAGTATCTCTCAGATAGATACTTCTTCCTGAAAAGTCTTTCAAACTCCCTCTAAGTCAACTCTTCTTCCAGAATTCCTCTCACATTTTTCACTTCTTCCCACCAAATGTCTGCTTTACCTTTAAGACTGAAGTTAGTTATCCTGGATTTCATGTTCTCCGAATAGTAATTCAATATAAAGAACTTATTGATCCCAAGCAACCAAGCTTCTGCATCTGGTGACCTATTCACTTCTCCATCAAATGTAGATTACTTGGCTTTCTCGAACTCATCAGAAAAATACCCTGTCACTCCTCTTGTACAGATGATAAAAATGATGACCATGGTACATGTTTGAACCATAACTCGAATAATTCCCATGTCAATTGCCTCTCCTATCAGGTGTCTGACGTATGTCCATCATGAGATATGCTACCACAGGGTCCATTAGTCCTGTCCTCCTATCAATGACTGATCCTAAGTGGTCCCTTTCTCTGCAAGTATGACAAGCCCCGAAAGATGAATTAATTAAATTCTACTTGTTTCTTCCATGCCCTTGTAAGTCTCCCTTGTGACTGAATGATCCTATCATTATCTGCTTTGCAACTTCTTATTTCTGCCTTCAAACTTCTCAAAGTGTCTACTATGTGAGGGGAGTACTCATCACCATGTTGTTCATCTAATCTAGAGGGATAATCTCGTGAACTATAGTCTACCATATTTCTAGTCATCTTCGATCTTCTTCCTACAAGCATACCATGTCACCTAAACCAAAATATAAACATAATCAACATACCTCAGTATAGTTCAGGGGAGGATATCTCATCTACAAGATCAACTATATTAGAACGATACATGTATAATAATAATCATAACAATATATAAAATCATCTCAGTCATTATCCAATTACCATGCGTGATGCCACAAACTATAACACCCACTAGACACAATGCATGAATAACAATGTATAAACATTGACATGCATTCATGACAAACACATCTTAACAACAACACTTTCAACTTCTACATGATAACAAAAATGCAACAATGACCATCACCATGCATACACATCAAGAACATATACAACCTACTTGCATGCATGACAACCACATTGCTCCAAACCAGTCTAGGGGGTGAATGATGCTCTTATACCAATTTGTAATACCCTCCTCCCACACTTACCCAAGCTTATTGGTTCACTAGGGTAAACATGTGATGAAGAGTTACTATGATATGATTTGACCTCCTAAACAACCTTAAGGAAGTGGAACTGATGAACCAACACTTTATATAGCTCCCTCATGTGCCACAGGACCCCCAAGAACCAACCAACCACTCAAGGTGCCCAATCCTTGAGTTAACTTAGCCTTTGATTGAACCAAACTCCTAGTCACTCCCATGACAAGGCCTCCATGCGACTGCAACCCTCCAATCACTCCCATAGGCATACTTCCCCGTGACTGCAAAGTTTTCCAACCAGTTCTATGTGAGTGACCGTGAGGTTTAAGCCACTTTTTCAGGGCTAGGACCCAAAACTCTTCCTAGAACTTAATGGAACACACAGATTATAAATAATAAGGAAACAAGGCCTCTAATGCAAAACTTTAATAATTACCTAGCCTGACTCATCCGAACCATGACATGCATTTCGTCAAACACATCATGAACATGTAATATACAGGTCATAAAAATACATCTTATCATAGGATCCCTCATACTTATCTGAGATTTGTGAAGAGGGTGTAATTCCCTCTCACAATAGTTGCATTGTCATCTATTAGGTCATACATTAATTTACATTTCATTTACTAAAAAAAACATGATAAGAGCCATAACCAATGTATGTCATAAAACCATGCTTATAACCAACATATAACGAACAAATTAACAATGATAGAACAACCATCAAAGCCACATAATAGCAAGTACAATTATTCATGAAATACAAGGGAAAAAAACTCTTATTAACATATGCAAAAGCTAACTAAGTTAGGGACTTGCACATACCACCTGATGATAGATTAAGCTAATCCAAATATTTCTTTCAGCCAGTCACCCCCATGCGATATTTCAAGCATGAATGTGGGACTCACAACAAAACCAGCTAGGTCTTCCTCAGGCTTTACCATGTATCCCGCCATTACCGGTCAAGGGATTTCTAGGCCTGAAACCCTCATTTATACAATCATGCTTTTGTGTATCTTGCCATTACCAATTAAGGGATTCGTAGGCCCAAACAAAGAGACATACCCTAAATGCTTTACCACAATCCCGTCATTTACTGGTCAAGGGATCACTAGGCCCTAAAAAAGCATGGATGCCTCTAGACCTCTCCACCTAAACCGTGAGGAATTTTCCTATCTCCACCCTCAAGATTTACCATGTATACCACCATTACTAGTCAAAGGATTCCTAGGCCTTTGGGAATTTTCCTGAGACCACCCAACTTTGAAACCATTCAAAATTCTAGCTCAACCAAGTAAAAGAACCCCATCACACCATAGCTATCTAGAAATGGCAAGGCATGGTTGAAACCATTGTCACACCTAGAAAAAACCATGCCAATGACAACAAGAGAACTAAATACACACATGCATGTACCATGCATGCAAAAACTAATAAGGAAATCATACATGCAACAAGATTCCTGCAAGTAATCTTGTTGTAGCCACTTGATCCAACTCTTCATTGCTTGATCTTTTCTTCCCTTTTGTCTCCTTGTCCTTCCTTTTCCTTCATTTCTCCACTGCTAGAGTGCTTCAAGGATTCTCTAAGTGTGAAAGACTATGAGCGAGTAGAGAATAGAGAGAGAGAGCTCCAAGCTAAAATTGACAAAAGGTTGTAAAATGATCCTTATAATCCTTTTTATTATTGAGTATTATATTTAATTCAATTTCCATTATTTTCCTTCATTTTCCTCCTCACATGCAACTTGTAACCTTTCACCTTCCTTTTCTCCTAATTTCTTTATTATCATAAACAAAATTCCAATTAATGCCTCTTGGCTTTCCAAAGCCTTTGTCATTGCCTTTTCCAATTTCCCCTTAGTCTTATAAACCAAACGAATGCCCACTAGGATGTTTTTCCCAACATTCAACTTGAAATAAGTGTTTCACGACCTTGGTCTTATTTTGCCTTTATTAACTTTATTACATGAACTTTTAATCTGTGGCTATTGCAAGAAAAGGAAGAAGGAGAAGGTGTGGAAGGATAAAAGGAGAAGAAGAGATAAAATGGGAGAGAATTGGATGAAGAGAATGAAAACCCAAAACCTAAAACCCATCTTCAAAAGTTGCATCACTTTTTATTTTAAATTTTAAAATTTTTTAAAAAATGGGGAAAATAACAAGAAATATACCTATGGATAAAAAAATATGATGACACCAGAAAAATATCTCTTTCTTTCTCCTTTTGAGTGCTCCAACAATTCAATTTCATTGTTAAGAAGTTGTACCTTGCACCATCATGTGAGATGAAATGACGAGACCCCACCTTTTTTAGCATATATTTAACATTGATAGTTAAAATGATGCAAAAATTATTGTTTCTTCTTTTTTTAAGGTAATTATGTCAACTTTGCATCAAAATTATGTCTAAGTGTTATGACACTAATATATAGCATGCGTTGGACCATATCATCCTGACATCACTAATGCATCAATACCATGTCATGTCACATTCCTTTAACATTGTTGTGCATCATAAAACACAACATTAACAAAAAAAAAAGCCTTCATGTTGTATAAATTTCATAATTTTTTGATGAATATAAAAAATTAAAATTGTTTTTTTTTTTTTTTTTATTATGAAAAAATTCATAGGCCATAAGACATGCACTTTTTATGGAATCTCTATTTTACGATTAGGGCATGTTATGAAACCATCTCACAAAAAGATAGAAAAGATAGATAAACACATTCAAAATAAGCCTCTTCGAGGGGGCAACCTCCTTTACATTACACAAATGAACAATTCTTGGATGATACAAATGAAAATACCTCCTTTCTATATATAGGAGTCTAAGGGGTCATAATGTAATCAGAGCCGACATAATAATAATGTAAGGGCACAACAATAACAATAAAGGGATTCTATGGGGCATAATAATAAAAATATGGGGACTACATGGGCACAAAAATATAATAAGCGGGTTTCACTAATAACAATAAGGGGTTACACTAGTAGTATAGGGACCTAACATGCCCCTCTCCTTAAAAAAGTGTTGTCCTCAATGCTTGAGTAGTTTTGGATGATTCCGTATAAAATTTTCATCCTCCCATGTGGAATCTTCAGAAGGTAAGTTATTCTAGTTGATGAGATACTCTGAAATTGATCAATTTCGTAGTTGTCGATTTCTTGTTTCTATGAATTCTTCAGTTTCCAATATGTTTTTTCCTTCCTCGTCAAGTTTTGGCAATATTATTTGGACTGGGATCTTCTACAACTTTTTATTGAGTGACCACACTTCTTTGTCATTCTTTCATCCATCCCTTTCTTTGTTTATCCAATCTAGTTGGAGAATAGAAATGGCATAAAACAGTCCTTCCACATCCTCCTATTTTCTTGAGAGTGCATCTTCAACAAAATTTTGCTTCCCTTTTTTATAGATGATTTCAAAGTGATAACCCAACATATTTGTGACCCACGTTTTCTGTTTCTCTAAAGATAATATTTGTTCTAAAAAGTATTTAAGGCTATCATGATCCGTTTTTACATTGAAGTGTCTTCCCATTAGGTAAGGTCGTCATTTCTTCAGTGCATGTAGTATCGCCAACATTTCCTTCTCATAAATAGATTGCTTGAGGGACATTTGTTTGTATGGATTTAGCCGTAAGCATAACCAACTTCTTACATCAAAACTTCTTTCATTACGATGTTGATCTGCCTGTTGTTTCATTCGATTCTACACCAAAGTGGCATTATCCTTTAAAAGTTGGAGAACTTGTTGTTGATGCCCGATTTGATCTTTCACTACTTGAACCTTTTTCTTCTTGATATGTCCTTCTATCTTAAGAGTTTAAGGAGTGGTAATTTATGCCAATGCATTACAAGATATGGTCAGATTCATTTCATGATTCTCGATGTGATCTTTCACTTCTTAAACAATTTTCTTCTTGATATGTCCTTCTATCTTGAGAGTTTGAGGAGTGGTAATTCTTCCCAATGCTTTACAATATATGGTTGGATTCATTTCTTCTTTCTCTAGGGGTGGTTCCTGGTGTATATCCTCTTCTTTTCATATTTCTTGATCATTTTCTTCCTCCTTTTCATAATCTATTTAAAATAATTTCTTCTCAACACACTTATGACCTTTAGTGTATTTTCTATCACAATTGTAACAAAGACCTTTTTCTATTTTTTCTTCCAATTGTTGTGTTGTAAACCTTGTAGATTGTGGAAGGCTAGGAGCAAAAACAATTCCATATTTATAGATGTGAGTGGTAGGATTCCTTGTTTCCATAATTTTGCTTTCAATTTTTCTTTCCAACCTGAATGCCTTCTCCAATGAATCAGGTTCCCAAAGACAAACCTCATGTTGAACGTTATCCTTTAAAGTCCCTATGAAGACATCAATCCTTTGCTTCTCTAGAATATCATTTACCCTTATATTCAATTTTTGGAAGTCTTCAATGTTATTTGCCATTGAACCCTTTTGTTTGAGATTTATCAATTAGCTAAAGAAGGTGTTTCACTTTGTATCCTCATAATGTGCTATCATTTCCTCCGTGAAAATTGACCATGTGACAAGTGGTTTACTAGAAGAAAGCCCTTCATACCATAAAAATTGATTTGGTTCTAAATATAAAGATGCAATACGTACCTTTTGTAACAATTTCACCTCATGTAGATCAAAATATTACTCCATCTATAGTATCCAATTTATAGATCCTTGCCATCAAACTTCCTCATTTCACTTTCTCTTGATTTTAGGAGATCGATCTTGAGACGACAGTAAATCTGTACTTTCGGATCTTTAAGTTTATAAATTTCAGCATGTGATAGCGCTCTGCATCCTCTTTCTAAGCCAGCAAGTTTGATCATAATTGGATTCCTGAAGAAAGAGTTATACCCAATCTCCTGTGATGATCTAATTATAAAATGGTTTAGTAGAGTGAAATTGTACGACGTACCACGTGTCACTGTTTCAACCTTAGGTTCTGAAACTAATACCTAAGAAACTATAGTCCATCTTCTTTCTATCAACTTTACAAAATTTGAATCAAATGTTCAGAGAGAGAGTTATGATGCTTTTCCCAAGGTCACCTGTTTGGGATGTAATTTAGGATTCTGTAGAAACCATAAATGTCTTGGACTATATCTTCGAAAATATAGTGAACCAATATCGAAAATTTGGGACAGTGTTTCACCAGTTTTTCGGATCAAATGGCTTTTAATTTCAAAGTCTGAAACTTCGTAGAAAACAAATTACAGCAAAAATGTTAGGATGACCTGTTTGAGATGGAATTCTGGAGCTTGCAAAAACACTAACTTCCTTAGATCACATCTCTGAAAATATAGCGACACAGGATCTAAAATTCTGACCCAAGGTTTAGAATGATTTCGGCTCAAATGGATTTTTGTTTTAGCTTTTGAAAATTATAAAAAAAAAATCCACAATAGCTTGTTTGGAGCAGTGAAACCCTAGAATCCAAAGCTCTGATACCAAATGTTATGAACCCAGCTCACAAAAAAATAGAAAAGAAAGATCAACATCTTAGAAATCAGCCTCTTCGAGAGGAAACCTCCTTTACATTACACAAATGAACAATTCTTGGATGATACAAATGATAAGACCTCATTTCTATATATAGGAGTCTAAGGGGTCATAATATAATCAGAGACGACATAACAATCATAATGTAATGACACATCAATAACAATAGTGGGCTTCTATGACACAATAATATAATAAAGAGGTTTCACTAATAACAATAAGGGGTTACACTAGTAGTATATGAACCTAACAGGGCATGGCCTCAAACAATGGTTTAACACATAAAGGGTGGATCTCCTTTCTGAATATTCAAGGTGGGATATCAATGTCTTAAAAACTATGCGCTACTTTTTAAGATATGGTGTGTAGTAGAAATATAATGTCTTAGGCTCTACACACTATTTTTATAGCCCATTAGCCTTGCGAAAGCCTCAATGTACAACATATGCACTCTAGTAGGAATATTTCACCAAAATCTAGAATGTGGGCTTGATTCTAAGGTTTGGCACACTAAGCATGCCTCCTAAATTATGAGATTGTTTGAGAAAAAAAACTAGGAATATAGACTCCAACAATGAATGTATGATTAATAGTACATGGATATATTCTTAAGCTCTAATGTATGTCTTCTATAAGGCATCTTTTCCTGTGAGTAATATTTTCTCCAAACATGGAATGTAAGTTTGATTCTCTAATTTGACACTCTAAAAATAAGGTTTAAAGCTTAATAATACTTTGTTGTTAAAAAAAATGGATTTGGACCTTAAATTCTCAATCTAAAACATATCATGAAAACTTAAGACATATGAAAATTCCTTAGAACAAAATCATTTACTCACATAATTTTTCACAAAATTAAATTAAATACTAATTCAAAGTACCAAGAACATGGTTCATGTATCAGATTCCATTATCGTAAACACTTCGAAGACCTATGGATGATACATACCCCTTAATCTCACTAAAGTACTTCAAAAGAGATTAGTAATTTCTTGGATTGATATAATGTAAATGTGTCTCGTCATCAAAGCACTCTAGTTGATGATATGATATGGCAAGAAATTTTGAAAACACTAGGAAAAATAAATTAAGTGAGGGTTATATTATTTGTGAGGGCATAACTTAAAAAGTCAATAAAAAGTTACCAATTTACGTGTAGTGAAGTGAAAGGAGATATAAATGTTTGAATCAAGAAAGAAGTGTTGGAAAGTCCTTGCTAGCTACCATTCATGATTAATGTCCCATTATAAATGACATGAGATGAAATAATAAAAAAACGCAATGCATGGTTAACCGCCTTCTTGGTTACGAAATAGAATTGAAAATGAGGATGAGAGGGACCTTTAGAGACTTGGTGCAATGAATATAAGGGAGAATCCAATTTGGAAATACCAACCAAGGAGGAGGCTTCACAATTATGTCAAATCCATTCAATGAGTTATTATCTCTGTGTACAACTATGTGAAAGAGGCTTCCAAATTGGATGCATATGTTTTCCGTATCGTTGTAGAATGATTTCCACTTTCGATGTAATGTTTATCATTATCCCAACTCGGATGGAGATGCCCGAATCCAATTGGGCCTTTGCATACTATTAAATTTTTTGGAAATATCACGAATATTTAAGCCTAGAATGATGTTAAAGGAACGAACCCTGTCTAATTAGCTGAGCTTCCTGTTTATCATGCACGATGTAACTGATTGGATTGAGGTCCTGTAATATGGACTGAGGTTACTAAATCCGAATGATAATCATATTAGTTAGTTAGTGGATTTGCCTATAATGATGTTAGGTTACTAATGAAACTGATTGATATTTATCATTATTTATCATCCTATAATGAATGATAAAACTAGTTGGATTGATCTCTACAAGGACCAGCGACACCAACTCATAACAAAACCAATATAAATGCAACGTGACATAATTGATTAGCAGGTTGTTTAATCTAATCACGTTTACATCACATATTGATAGACTCTACATCATCTCATTATATTTATAGAATCCACCTCCTCTGCTGTCTTTACGTTTCTACAAATATATACTACCTCATTAAATCATAAACGGTTACGAAAAAGTTATTGTACTACATAAGAGGTTATCAGAGGATTAGAAAGATGCAGAGTTATTTTTTTTCTTAAATATAAAATTTTCAATAATATTATTAGAGTATTATTGAGATGTCTGGTATTTTTTTTATAGGTAATTTTTTCAATTATATCAGAACAATATTCATTAATTCTTAATATTGGTTTTGCCTCATCTATATTTTTGTTGTTTCATATTGTTTGTTGTTCCCCATTTTTATTCTTAATGTCAGTGGTCTTTTAAACTTTGTCCATAAAGTGCTTTATTTTTTCACCAATTTTAATAAATTTACTATTCTATTTCATTCATTGTTCTGGATCAATTCCCATAAACAGAGAGGTGGTAAATAGAAAATTTCGTAGATATAAAGAGACAATAGATAATAAGAGTCATCAACAAACATCATGTTATTTTTTCGTCAACATTCAAAATTTTATTTAGATAAACCACTTCTCATAAAAATTGTATTTGTGTTTTTTTTCGTCGACATTCAAAATTTTATTTAGATAAACCACTTCTCATAAAAATTGTATTTGTAATTGTGATTCAATTGCTAAGAAATCTCTCTTACAATAATTTACATGACATAATTTAAGTGAACATATATTTATGGATACCATTACTCCATAAAAATTCCCTTGGACATAGAAGTAGGATAACAATTACCATAGACATAGAGGGAAAATGGATAGTAAGAGTCATCAATAAATATGTTAATTGCTACTTGTTCATCATCCTTCTAAAACTTATCTAAATAAACCACTTCCCAAAAATTTATCTTCTAAATTATGACTCAATTACTTGAAAATCTTTATTTCGCAATGATTCACATGACATAATTTAAGTGGACATATGTTTATGGACAAGATTGTTAAGAAAAAAATCCATCCATAAGTCATAATTAAGACTATGAAAAAAATTGTTACGGCACTAACGAATATGAGTTATGTAGGGGCCAGCTGTATGAAAAAGAATGGTAAGAGACAAAACTATCCATATTCCATATTTAAAATTAGAAGATAAATTGTTATGAAAATAGCTAATACCAATATATATCTAGTTTAACCAGAGATCCAGTAAGAACGGAGAAGGATCAAATCTTTTATATGGAAACGTATTTTAAAGTGTAAAACTTGAATAAAAAAATTATACCTTTATAATGTTTTTACTTAAGATATATATATATATATATATATATATATCAATGGATGTAAATTGAAAGTTTATGTTTTACAGGTGTCCATTTTTTTTTTTAAGATGTTGAATTCATTTTAAATATTAAAAAATGCAACTTACACAATGATATATATAATTATCTATCTATCTATCTATATAGATAGATAGATAAATAGATAATTATATATATCATTGTGTAAGTTGCATTTTTTAATATTTAAAATGAATTTAACATCTTCAAAAAAAAATTGGACACCTGTATTCATTTTTGTTTTTTATTATAGTTACTATATAAAGAAAAGTAACGCTTTTCACATCTCGGTCATACTGTGGTGAGGGTGAGAAAGTTAGAAGCACTTTTCTCTTCTAATACAATGTATATAGTGCAAAATAAATATTTATGATTTTTTTTGGCTAACCCATGAGTGGGTTTGAGCTTAAATGTTATGGAACGTAACTCTTCATTATAAAAGCCATTATCAATGAACTACCCCATAAACTTATTTGAAATTATGATTATTTTTATTTTTAAATTTCTTTTTAATAAAATAATTTTAAATAATGTAATATGAAATTTTTTTTTTATTTATTATATTTAAAAATTATTTATTTATTTCCATTAGATAATTAATTAAAATTATATCCTCGCAACATGGGTCAAATTCCTAAACTCCCACAGTAATTTTAACTTTCCGGACACACATCATAAGTATGCACATGTAAATCCAGGGACTTGAATAGAGGTGGGTAATATATTTAAAAATGATTTATTAAGAAAACACAATTTTACATACATTTTATAAAGCCTCATTTTTTATAAAACCTCAAAAAAATGTGAGTGAAGGTGGGTCGCCAAAGGTTCTAGGTGATATGAAACATTGATTTCTTCTTATTCTAAACATATATTTTTATGGTATATCTTTAAATGGTAAGTTTACCCATGCATTATTATATAAATTTATTTAATAAAATTTAACTATTTTTAAAATTTTATTATGAATTTTTATTTATATCTTTTTTATGTGATACAATTGTACATTATCACTATAACTACAAAATTTAATCAATTCTAATCCTGCGCTAATTGTTGTATTTTTAAAGCATAAATATATGATATGTAATTACATAAAAGAAATATAATAAGTGTTAAGATTTTTTTTATTAATGATGATGATGGTTAACATCCATGAAGACTAAATTTTTGTCTATTATACCTAAAGAAATGAATTATTTAGTTTGATTTAAGATTTTATTCCTATACTCAAAAAGCTTGGAGAGAAGCCCCCGAGCTCATTGTAATTTTGACAAAGTAAAAGACTAAAAAGGAACAAAGATTTTGAAACATATTAATTTTAATTGAAAAATATTGATACATCACGTGTAGATATACTAAATAAAGTTTATACATTTTGTTATGAAATATTGGTTTTACTAAAAATAAGAATTGGTTCATACTTTAATACATGTTAATAAATAATACATTGATTAAAAAAATAAAAAATTAAATTGCGTTTAAAAACATTAAGTTTTCTATATTAATGAAACTCATAAAATTTTAAATATATTTCTTATTTCAAAAAATTTACTTAATTCTTTTTTTAAAGTAAGTTTGAAAAATTTTGATGTTCCATATTAATACAACTCATAAAATTTTAAATATATTTCTTATCTCAAAATTTGTAACCTAGACAAAATGCCATATGCCTCTTTTCGACGATCTTAAAATTGTAAAAAAATATCGTAATGTGGGTTTCATATGAGTAGAAGATGGTGAAGATTTTATATAGTTGCATACGTGTAAAGACGGTGTATTTCTTACAAAATTATCCGTATTAGCCCTTTAAACGTCTTAATTTGCTAGGCCTTTAAATAATAACTCAATTAATTAGGCCGTATATTTTTTTTAATGTATTTACACGTCAATTTTAAAAGATACCCAAATCTGTTTTTTTAAAGCATTAAATGATTTCCTTCTTACTTTCAAAGGATGGTTAGATTGAAATTTAGTTCAGTTGATGTTAATGCAATATCTACAAGTTATTCTGATTACTAAAGTTGCCTTTATTTTACGTTATGTGAATTAATAAAGTCATTTTTATTCCCATTAATACTAGTTTGTTATAAGATGGTCAAAAAAATTATGTTAAAAGGCAATCTTATTGCTGTTTGCATAATCATAGATCATAAATATGGATATGATGCCCAACGAAATTACGATCAATTAATCCCAAAATAAATATTATTTTTTTAATATTTTAAGTATGCGGACGTATCACCACACTTTAAAACAAATGCATGATATTTTTATTTTTCCCGAACGATACGCTCTCCACCGCCTAATAATTCGTAGTGTATGCTTATCAAGTTCACCACCACGTCAGCGCAGTGATGTGAAATCTCCGTCTGTTTTCACCTATCTCAGTAAACAGTATATCCGGTCTTGATAGTAATCATAGTTATGGCCTTAAAAAGATAAACCATAGTTATGGGTTTGGCTAAAAAATTTTCTCATATAATTTCTGCTCAAAGATTTTGTTTAAAGCATATTGTTTATTTGTGGCTGATTCTGCTCAAAGATTTTGTTTAAAGCATATTGTTTATTTGTGGCTGATTGTTTTGTCAATTGGAGGATTTATTTATTTTTATTTTTTTTCTTTTTTCGGAGAGAAAAATCTTCATAGAATTATATTTTTTTTTTTTGTAAACTGAGGCAGTACTCTATTAATAAAAGTAGAAGAAATTACATATTGCGGCAAGTCTCAACCCGCCCATAAGGGAAACCGGGTGACCATCGAAGGTTTTTAACAGCCATCCAAAAAAAGTAGATAACCAGTCTATCTAACCAAGCAAAAATCCCATCTATTCTTACTACTAACAAACTGATTTTTCCTTGTAACATTAACATCTAATATAACATAGTCCAAAAAGAAATTGATAAACACCTCTTTGCAGCATTTCCATATCCTACTGGTTCACTGTCTTTGGCTGGGGCTCACTCTCCGTCTTGACCTCCATTCCACAAGCTTTAAACAGCTGCAGAAATTTGTCCAACTCCCTGTCTTGCATTATAAGAGTAATCTGTATATTCTTCAGCTCCCTTTTGAGGGTGGGGATCCCTTGAGCCAATTCCACCATTTCCAGGGCCACTCGTTCCATAGCTTTGGCCATTAATCTATTCATGCCCCAATATACATGTAGTGACTGCTTATATAAAGACATCCTACCTCTTGTGTGGCCCGGGTCAGGGATAAAGCACTCCCAATCATCCATTTCAGGCTCAGAGATTTCCTACATGGCCTCTTCCTCTAATTGAGAATTATATTGATACAATATAAAGAGTACATAATATCTGACAAGGATCAGAAACCTTGCAAGCATCTGAATCAAAATCTTATAGCCATAGGATATTCCAAAGGGGATCATTATATCATACTAAAATCAGTGCAAAAAGGTATCCAAGACAAGATCAGCAGCTGTCTTAAACATATATAACACAAGGAACTATCTACAATACAGGTAAACAGAGGGATGAAAAGAAAAAAGTCATATTCCCGGGATGAAGAAGTCCTGGATGAAACAGGAAGAATCATCATCAGAGACCATCAAAGACCAAGAACCCGACGCCATAGACAAACCCTTCTTCGACAGATGGTCAGCTTGATCATTTAGGGAGCGAAGAATGGGATGAATTGAACGCTGTTTCATATTTCTCCAGAAATACATAATCCTATTTAACCACCCAGACAAATGAGAACGGTTGATGTGGCAAGCTCCCCTAACATGGTCCATCATTACATTATGTGCAGCGTTTACATTATTGGAGCGTTTACATTATTGGACCTTGCCGGTAAGGCGCCCCGGCCCACCTCAGCTGAATCCGACGTTTACGCTGAAATATTGAAGTTATTTCGTTGGAACTGTTGTAAATGTGTTAGCTTAGTTCGGAAAGGTGTACAATTTAATCTATATACCACTTTGTTCATGTTTACACCCATACATTTTTAATACACAAAATTTACAAAAGCATTTTTATTACGCAATTTACAAAATACTTTTATTCATGTTGACACCAATAAACAAGTTTTTTAACATTAAAAAAGAAAAATCTTTACAAAACAACTTTTAATGTGGTTGATTAATTCCTTCTTATTTCTCCTTTCAACTCCGGATCCAAATATTTCTCAGAGAGACATTCATCGCCATTAGTCACTGCATATCACTTTGTCACCGGGCATAACTTCTCACTGCGTGCCAGTCACATCTCCCTATGGTTGGACCGCGTTCTACGCGGGTGCGAGGGGCGGGACCTTTTCTTTCACTCAATTGGACAGACGGCCGAGATTGGATCGTGTTTTTCAGCCCATCGGTAACGGTGGGTTGTTTATTGTAGTGGGCCATGAGAATGGTATTAGCTTTTCCTTCGAGGTTACCTGGTTAGGGGGCCATGATCGGACTCTTGGTCATGGCCGGTAAGTGCTTTTCTGTAAGCCAACACTAATTACACTAATTCCGAAACTAGTTGGACGTTGTAGTCACAACTCGAGTTATGACGAATTGCTAGCTACTAGCCAAGTTTTATCGGAGGGTTTGTGCGTAGCGACAAAGATTAGAGACTTCGAAATTTTTAAATAAAAGGCGAGTGACTTTAAAAAGTATTCGCATTGAATTAATAAATTCTGGTCAAAGATGTGGAAGTCTGCACCATGTGCGGTAAACCTTTGTTCCAAGCCAAATTCAACCATCATTGGTCAAAAATAACCCTAGGTTATCCTGATCAAATCACCCTTCACCAATATCTCAACGACGTTTGGCATCAGTCCATCCACTAGCTCGCGAAAAACTTCGTGGGTCAGGTCAAGGTTTGGTGAATGTAGATTGTCCATCATAAATTATAGATATCGTAATTTCAATGGTTGCTAGCAATTGGAATACAACACTGGAAATTTGTAGGAAAGTTTGGAGTCCCAAACATTATTCTTCCATTTTCCTAGTGTGTGATTCCACGTCAACACTAACTGTTCGGTAAAGAGTGAAGGGCGTAGGACTCTGGTCTACGAGTCAAAGGCTTGTTTGAAAGACAGAGGATACTAAACATAATTTTTACACGCAAAATTTACTATTTGCGGTTTTTTTATTGATCACACAAAACTTTATTATTACAATGAACCCGGTAACTAGCGAGTCGCCTAAAATAAGTTGACATGTAGCCACAAAATAAATTAAACTATGAATTAACTAGACTTGACTCAACACTCACTTAACCGACTCTCTAATTTAAGTCAACTCTTCATGCGGGAGTAATTAGCTTATTTTAACATTCCCTTTTAATTACGACCGCTAAACTAAGACATGACTTATGGCAACTCAAACGTGCTTGTTGGTCTATGTCTCAACTAGGCTTACAACATCTAAGTTTGTTTTATGAAACTCAAAGACATCTTTTGCTAATGGCTTGGTAAATATATCATCCAATTGATCACTCGATTTACAAGGCTTCAAGTGAACTTCTCCATTGCTCACAAGTTCTATAATAAAGTGATATCTAGTATCAATACACTTTCTCTTTTGATGAAACACACTATTCTTGGATAATGCAATCATTGAGGTGTTGTCACAATATATTGTTGTTGATCCTTGTTGTTTCTGCTTGAGTCCATCAAATACTCTTCTTAACCACACTGTTTGACATGCTATTGATGTTGCTACTACATATTTTGCTTTTGCTATTGATAGTGTTACAATAGGTTGCTTCGTAGATGTCCATGCTATCACCCTTGACCAAGATGGAACACATAACGAGAAGTTCTTTTCCTATCATCCAAACTATCTGCAAAATCACTATGAGTGTATCCAATCAAATCCTTATTTTTTGTGCTTGCATACATTATGTCAGAATCTCTAGTTCCTACTATGTATCTAGGAATTCTTTTTCCTGCACTCCAATGTGTGTCTTTTGGAGTCTCCATAAATCTAGAAATCAAACTCACTCTTTGCATAATATCTGGTCTTGTAGTTGCGAGATACATGAGATTCCCAACCAATATTTTGAAAAATAGAGTTGGATTGACATTTGATCTTTCATCACCCTTGCTTAACTTTGTATCTGTTGCAACTGGTGTAGGGACAGATTTGCAATTATCCATCTTGAATCTTTTCAGCAAATCTCTAGCATATTTATTCAGCAAATAAAAATTCATTTTCTTAGATTGTTCAACATCTATGCCAAGAAAATATTTCATAAGTCCATGATCTTTCATCTCAAATTCTTTCATCATGGTTGTTTTAAATTCATCTAACTCAAGGTCACCTGTAAAAATAATGTCATCAACATATAAGTAAACTATCAAAATCTTTCCATGCTTATTTACCTTTGTGTACAAAGTAGGGTCAATGTTGCTTCTGAAAAATCCATTCTTGATCATGTAGTTGTCGATTTTGTTATACCAAGCTCTAGGCATTTTCTTCAGTCCATATCGACATTCTCTTCATTACCTTCAACTTCATAACCTAGAGGCTACTGCACATAAATTTCTTCTTCTAGAATTCTATTCAAGAAGGATGATTTGACATCCATCTGATATACTTTCCACTTGTTATGAATTGTTGTGGCTAGAACTGCTCTTATAGTATCCAATCTGGCTAGCGGAGCAAATGTTTCTCCAAAATCTATTTCGGGTTGCAGCGAAAATCGTTTTTCCACAAGTCTTTCTTTAAATTGTCAATTTCACCTTTCTCATTCAATTTTGTCTTGTACACCCATTTTAGACCAATGAGATTTTTTTCCTTTGACAAATCAACCAAGTCTATGTATCATTATTTCCAATAGCTTCAATTTCTTCATCCATGGCTACACCCAATTTTCATCTATGATTGCTTCTTCAAACGAAGAAGGTTGGAATGAAAACAATCCAAAATTTGAACTAACATTCAAATCATCATAAATATCTTTCAGACTTCTCATCTTTCTTTTACCATTGTTTGATTCATCACCGGATTGGTTGTAGGGAGAATCTTGATCTGTTGATCTGCTTGAGGATCCATGCTGCTAAAAAAATCTTGGAGTCCTAGTTGATGTTTCTTTGTTTGGTGTCTTCACCTATGATTCTTATTGCTGCTTTTTTTCTACATCATCTTCTATCATCAATGGCACTTGTGCATCAACTATTTTGTTTATAATACCATTCCATGAATCTTGTTCTTTGAACACAACATTTATGCTAATTATAATCTTCTTGGTGACAGGGTTATACAATTTGTAAGGTTTGATTGCTCACTATCACTAGTAAATACGGATTTTTCAATTTTATCATCTAGTTTTTCTCTTAGTTGTTTAGGCACATGTGCATAAGCTACACATCCAAATACTCTGAGATGAAATACGCTGCGAGACATACTTGACCATTCTTGTTCTGGTACTTTGTTCATCACAGTCTTTATAGGAGATTTGTTGATCACATAAATAGCACATGCAACTTCTTCTGCCCAATACTCATTAGATATGTTTCTACCTTTAGACATGCTTCTTGCCACGTTCATAATCGTCATGCTCTTTCTCTATGCTACATTGTTTTGCTGAAGTGTGTACCTGGTTGTAAACTGTCTTCCGATTCCATGTTGTTTGCAGTACTCATGGAATGCCTTTGAGTCATATTCGCCACCACGATATGACCTCAATACCTTCATATGTCGATCACTTTGGTCTCTTCTAAGGCTTTGAAGTCTTTGAACTTGGCAAAAGTTTCAGACTTTTGCTTTAAGAAGTAAACCCAAGTCTTTTTACTATAATCGTTAATGAAAGTGAGGAAGCAACAACTTCCAGCGATCCACACAAGTTTGTATGCACTAGCTCAAGAGGTTGCTTTGCTCTGTATGCAACTCCCTTTGGAAAACTTTCATGGTGTTTCTTTCCCAAGATGTAACACTCACAAGTACTAACAGGTTCTTTAATGGGAGGTAATCTTGTGACCATGTGTTTCTACTGCAATAATCTTAAACCAGAAAAGTACAAGTGTCCAAATTGAAAGTATCATAACAAATAATCATTAGAACATGAAACTATAAAAGAACTGACCTGATCACTGTAATTCATGACTAGAGGAAAGAGTATGTTCCTCGTCATCTTCACCTTTGCTATCAGTTGCTTGCTTGGGGCCTTGTAATATAGAACACATTCTTGTTCTTGAAAGATAACTTTGTATCCCATTTGCATCAATTGACCAGCACTTATTAAATTATGTTTAAGATCAGGAACATAATATACCTCTGAGATTGTCATCGGTTCCCCCTAGTTGGTCATAATGTCGACCACTATTTTTCCATCTACATCCACAATTTTGTCAGTGCCCAACTTTTACCTTTGTCTACACAGATTGATCCAAATTTGCAACCAAATTCTTGTTTCCTGTCATGTGGTTACTGCAACCATTATCTAATAACCACACATTATCAAAAGTTCATGCATGGTATGGAAAGCTGGGAACATGGAGTTAGTACTCTTTGTAGTGACATTAGCTCTCTGGTTCCCTTGATCAACTATCCTCTTCCTGCAATCACGAGCATAGTGACCAAATTATTGCAATAATAACATCTCACATATGATTTTTCAACTCTTTGATTATTGTTGAAGCTTCCACTGGTGTTTCCACTTTCATGTTCATGCTCTTCTCGGTCATCTCTCTGACCACCATGTCTTTCGCCTCGTCCTCTTCCTTTCGATCTACTTCTTCCTTAACCTTTGTCTCTTGAAATAGAAATCTAACTTTTGAAAGCAGTTTCTAAAGTGGAATCCTTATTTCTGTCTATCCTTGCCTCATGAGATAGAAGTGATCCCATCAACTCGTCAATTGTTAATGATGCCAAATCCTTGGCTTCTTCTATGGTTGCTACCACAACATCAAATTTTGTAGACAAATATATGAGGACCTTCTCAACCACTATTTGATCTTCAATTTCCTCACCATAGATTTTTAACAGATTTACAACAGTCATGACCTGATTCATGAAAGAGTCGATGTCCTATGTCTCCTTCATCTACAATATTTCAAAATCTTTCCTAGTATTTTGTAACTTAACAATATTGAAAACCTCCCATGCTATCTTTGTTAAAGACGTGATCATAATCTTATGGAAATATGCTTGGTCCATTCCCTATTGAATAAGTTGTAATGCTTACGCATTCTTCTTTTTATCTTTCTTACATAGTTTCTATGTACATTAGTGAGGGCTAGTTCTTCTTCATTTTTAGGTTATGAAAAACCAACTAGACATAATCTCAAATATCATGAGCCTACAACGTGGTCGCCATCTTAATGGCCCACACATCATAATCATTTCCTATAAACGGTGGGAACTGGAGCTGGAAATTTGAGAAAACCATCTTTCTCTAAAAATTTCTCTTCAAAAAAACCTTTTTAAAAGACCCTAAAGTTTTTCCCAAAAAAAAATCTATTTTTTGCTAAATTTTTTTATAAACCATTTTTCAATAAAACACTTATTTATTTATTACCTTTCGTTGGCAGGATATAAGGTATTCAGTTTTTCATTAACTTTCTATTAGTTTTTCTTTGACTAAAAAAAATTAAAATTAATCCAAAGTTTAACATTATGAAAATAAATTTATTATTTTTAAATAAAATTTATTTCTATTTATCTCAAATATGATTGGTTGAAATGTCTCCCTTCTTATTGTGTAATGATGGCAATAATTGACTTTTGTGTCCTCTATTATTAATTACTATGTACTATATCACTAATTACTATGTACAATAAATATAAATAATTTGAAAAATAATATTATATATTAATTACTATGTACCATAAACACAAATGGTTTGTAATTAAATTCAAAAATTCCATTTTCTTATTGGTGTAAAGTATTGAATAGACCATTTTTATGGGTTTTATTTTTTAATTTACAAAAAAATAATTTGAAAAAATATGTAAAAATAACATGTACAATTTGTACAACTCTCATTATATCAATTTATACTCTAATTACATGACATGTGTACTATAACATGAACATTATATTAAAAATTTGTCATCATTCAAATATTAAATAAATAATTATTAACTTGTTATCATTCTCTTGAATGTCTCACACACACACATAGCCTTGTACCAAAAAAATATTTAATTATATTAAAAAATTAATTAAAAAAAACTTAAAAAATATTCATATAACTCATTTTACAATTTTATTATCATTTGGAGTACATACAACACATCACAACATTAAAATATTTTATTAAACTAAACGGCAAAAAATACTAACTATACAATCTTATTTATTTTTATAAAAAAATTATATTGTGCACCGGAGTTTTATGAAACTTTAATTAAAAACTTTTCATAGCCATTCATATAAACATTATATCAACCTCTCCATTCACTTTATATGAAACATGACATATGAATCTCTCCATTCACGTTATATGAAACATGACCGCGCACTTTAAAAAAAAAATATATGTTCTTCTTTGTATTAAAGCGCCTCTTCTTATGATGCATTGCGTGATAACGCTATCCACGACATAGAAGTCCTGCGTTATTCTTCGAACGCCATCAACACCAATGTTAATTTGCATGCATTGTAAACATGGCAAGGTTAATTCACGTGCTTTGTAAACACGGCAAGGCTCTGTAACGCGAATTAGTGCTAAGTCCTTGTGTGTTATAACGCCCTCTGTATCACTACAAGGTGCTTTACAATTCAAAGAAGAGAAAAGAATATTTTCCCTTTTTCTCTCATGCATTATCTCTAATCTGCTCTCTCTAGCTTTTTGTAATTTCATTTTGATACCACTTTGTTGGAAAGGCAAAGGATACTAAATACAAATTTCACACACAAAACTTGATTATTACAATTTACCCAGTGAAGGGTATTTAAATCTTTTTGACTAGCGACTCACCTAAAATAACTTGAAATGAAACTACACACTAAATTAAACTATGACTTAACTCGACTTGACTCAACACTCAAGTGAATTGACTCTCTAATTTTAGTCATCTCCTCGTTCGGGAGTCATTAGCTTATTTTAACAGGGCCAAAGACTTAAATTCCAAGATCTAGTCCATGAGTTAAGCCTATAGCTATTACTGACCCTCATGAAGAGGAAGGGTATAAGACTCAAATAAGCCTCTAGTTGTTACTCACTATCATGAAGAGGAAAGGCATAAGACTCAAATCCCAAGGTCTAGTCCATGAATAAAGCTTCTATCTATCACTGACTTTCATAAGTGGAAACCATATATTTTCAAGACAAGATACTCAGTTGAAGAAGGCTTCTTTTGGTTTTTCGTGAAGACCAAACTATAAATCTTAACATTTATCTTGATTAGTAGAAATCATATATTTTATTTTAGCATGGGTATTTCCATAGTCAATAAATTGAGGGTGATAATTTTTGGAGAACTATGTGTTGCAATCATGTGTTTTTCCAAGTGATCCCTTCACCTATCTTCAAAGGCTTGAAGCTTATTGATAATATAGAAAAGAAAAAGTCAATAATTAAAATTGACTTTGATACCAAGAGTGGTAGAGACCTAAAAATAAAAGATAGTGTTAAATATTTTAACATTAAAATTTTAACTATTAAAGAATATAAAATAAGCTAGAAAGTAGAGAATCAATAATTAAAATTGATTTTTAATAAAAAAGATAAATAAAACAAAAAGGAAAGAATCAATAACTAAAATTGATTTTTAATAAAGAAGATTTAGAAAGCAATGAAAGATAAATTATTAATGAATTAAGTAATTAGCTAATAAATTTCACTTCAATAAAAAAGCAAGTTTAATTTAATTGAAAAAGTGAAATATGGAGAATGTAAAAATAAGAAAAAGATGGAAATATAAACTTTTTATTTCAATTAATTATAAGATAATAAATTATTATAGAATTAATTAAATTTCACTTGAATGGTAAGAAAAGTAATATTTAAAAAATCTAAAAAAAATAATTAAAGGGGAAAAATCCTACAAGGTTAGAAATACAAAAATTCTTTAAATTATTTAAGAGACGGTAAAGAATAATGATAACGACTCAACCTAATGAGAGAAAACAAGTTATTAATTAAAATAATATTCAACCTAATGAGATAAAACAAGTTATTAATTAAAATAATATTCAATAATTAAAGAGATGAACCAAACAAATTATTAAAAAGAATATTCAATCATTAAAGAGATAAGCAAGGTCCTATGAAATTAAAGAGAAGTTAAAAATTTATTATTGGGAGTTATGGATCATGAAAATATTATAATATTTTATTTTTTTTTGCTAAAGCAAGATACGATTCTTCTATTAACTTAGGAGAAAGAAAAATTATAGATCTTACACAAGATATAACAAACTCCCACAAAGGGAGAGTGAAAACACAGAGGTTCAGACTCCCACAAAGGGAGAGTGAAAAAACTCCAAGATCCGACAAAACCTCCAAAACACAAACAGGAACAAAATCGAGACTGCCCTGGAATCGAAAGCGCAAAAGTGGAAATAAAGTTCGCTCCCCAAAACCCATCAAAGATCTGACTCCTCGCGATCCAGCGATCAAAAAGTAACCCGCGCAGAGGCCAATCCCGCGGAAAAATCCCAAGTAGCACGATCAACTATGACCGGTGATCTGATACTTCAGATCCAACGGTTGGTATCCATATCGCGCGGCTTAAAAGCGTGACAGAATAATTTGCGATGAAGGCAGTTTACTTTTCCAGTCCTCTACCACGTGTAGCATCCTGAGTGGAATCGCTAGCTTTTGGAAAAAACCGACTTTGGTTTAGAAAGCACCCGATGTGGGTGGTAAACCACTGGTGGTTTTGTCCTTTCAATCCCACTAACATGCACACCAAAAGGTGGTCGTAGATCAGCCTCCTCCGAATCCGACGGCCACAAAACAAATCGGATCTCACATCCACTCACGAAATACCTAGCAAAGAAGGCGGTAAACACTGTTCTCCCCCCTCCACGCGTCATAAGCTGAATGGCATAGCTTGTCATCCGAGAAAACCACAGAGGGCACCCAGAGCAGGTGGAATGTCTCCAGCAGTTTTTGACCCCGGTAATGTCTTCTTTTGACCTCCGCCGCCTTGTACAAGGAAAACCTGCCCGGAAGGATGGCCTCCTACATGGAATGCCATAAGAGTGGAGTTGTCACTCTGTGGCGCTCGTCTCACCTGGAATCCCTTCTTCTGTGAACAGATAACTACTGTCTCGATTTCGGCCTTTGCTTCTAGATGCACCCTTAGAGAACCGACAATGCATATCCTCTAATGAACTATCTGAAGTGAACTTATTCATCGGTGACATGAGATAAGATTCCATCTCTTGAATTTTCCTGAAACTGTTGCCTGTCACTGAGGGCCCGGGATGAGCATTCCTTCTTCATCCTATCATTTGTTACCTCCTCCTACTAGCAGCACAAGTCGAAATGTTTATATCGAACCCCCTCATTGGCAAGCCAGTCTACAACTTTGTTGGCTTCCCTGCGGACATGCACCAACCTAAGAGTTCATAACACTCTTAGGTGTGATTGGATTCTTTGGTAGACTTGTAGAAGACGCCAGTGACCTGAGATTTTTTCAGGTGCAGTGCCAGCATTAACCCTCTTCACCAAATTTATGACTAATTTTGAGTCAGCCTCAATGATGACATTGTGAATGTTGTGCTTCAGCAGTATTTCCAAGCATAGTTCCATCGCCATGAGCTCAACCATGTTGTTGGTAGCTTTTCCTAGATAACTATGGAAGATGACCAGAATGTTTCCTTCCTCATCCCTCTAGACCCCTCCATAACCTGCTTCACCCGAATTTCCTTTAGAGGCAACATTAATGTTAAATTTTTAAAAACCATGAGAAGGGGGATGCCAGGAAGCTTTTCCAGCAGAGGTATTCTTGTTGATTTGCATAGAACACTGAGGGAGACAGGCCTTAAGCTCTAACTTCTCTAGGATTCTGGCCTCTCTTTTTCCTATGAGTTTTCCACTATTAGCACCTCCCAGTGTATTCACAAACTCTTTGAGTTGTTTAAGGATTAGCTTTAGAATGCTGCTCACCGAGCTCGCCTTATCCTTGAAAATCATATTATTGTGCTCCTTCCAAACATTCCAGATTAAGAACCCTGGGGTGAGCGCCCAAGCAGAGGTTATTATCTCATTCTCCGAAAAAAATTTCAGCCAATTTATCAATGTAGCAATGATTTCATTTACATTTCTGTCTGTCTGCTCAAAGACATCACCAACCCAGTGCAAAAGTATTGTGGTGAATGAACATCTGTTCAGGAGATGATTAGTGGTTTCTTCTTGTTGTCCACATAGGTGACATCTTGAGGGGCCAACAAAGCCTCTTTTCCTAAGGTTATCCCATGTCAAAATCTTGCCCTGTAGAATCAGCCACTTGAAAAGTTTGACTTTCATCCAATGAGGATTTTCCCAGAGATCTTTCCACTTTTTATCAGCGTTTGGATAGTTAAGTCCAGTGTCTATCCTTTTGGCCTCCTTAAGGGTGAAGAGACCTGTTTTATTCTTTCCCCATCTTAATTGATCTTCCAAGGTTGAAGTTAATATTTGCCTCTTTTCCAAAAGACTGTTAAGGGCTATAGCTTGAGTATGCATCTTGCCCATTTCTCTGTAATCTGGAAGTTTCCATATTCTCCATTTCTCATTGTTCCTTAAGTGATCCCAATAGTCCATTACCTTCCTTAAAACTTTGTTGATGGTATCTATGTGAGTGTCTGCTAAATCTTCACTTCGGAGATTCTCCTCCTGCTGCCAATTATCCTCCTAGAACCAGGCTAGATTTCCATTTCTGATCTCCCAAAAGCTATGATTTTGGACTAGGGCCCTGTTCTCCCAAGCTCTATTCCAAATTGAAGAACCTTTTACTTGTCCCGTCATTCTTATGAGGTTCTTCTCCTGCCAATATCTTGAATACTTTTGCTTCCATAGTTTTGCCCAGAGGGCTTGAATTTCCTTTAGCCATCTCCACCAAATTTTGGCTCCTAGAACTCTGTTAAGAATTCCTGGGTCATGAATACCCAAGCCACCATGGGATTTTGGTTTGCATATCCTATCCCATGCCACTAGGGCCCATTTCTTCTTTTCTTCCCCTTTCCCCAAAGAAAGTCTCTTTGAATGTTTCTTATATTAGTAATTACACCAGTTGGCGCCGAAATGGTTGATAGCATACAGATAGGGATACTTTAGAGGATTGTCTTAGTTAGAATCAACCCCCCAGATAAATTTAGGGTTCTATTGGTCCATTTTCTAATCTTATCTTTTAGCTTATTTAGAACAGTCTCCAATATTTCCTTGTGTAATGGTTTGTCAGTGAGGGGAACTCCTAGGTACTTCGCGGGCAATGACTCTCTTTGAAAGCCCAAAATCCTTGAAAGATTTCTATGAATCGAAATATTTGTATTGTAAAAGAAAATATTTGATTTAGTGAGACTTACCTCTGTGGCTGTTGTCATGGCAAACTCACTCAGAATCTGCTTCAATGCTCTAGCTTCCTTGACTGTGGGTGTGCCTTGCAGCATAGTGTCATTTACAAATTGCTAATCTGTCACCGTGTCCCCACCTTGAGTGTGTCTCAGACCCTGAATTCTTCCTTCCACCATAGCAGCTCTGATTGCTCTTCCTAACCCTTCCATCATTAGAATGAAAAGGAAAGGATAGGGAGGATCCCCTTGCCTGAGTCTTCTCGTAGGCTTGAAGGTTTTGGAGGGAGAGCCATTGAGAAGAATTGAATAGCTAGTAGTGGTAACTAGCGCCATCACCCACTTAAGTCAATTGTGGTCAAAGACATAGGCTTTTAGTACTGCTCTTATGTATGACCAACTAAGTTTATCATAAGCCTTTGCTATGTCCAGCTGAATTATCATCCCTGCCTGTTTATTGGTATTGAGTGAATGAACCACTTCATGTGCTTGAATTATGTTATTAAGAATTTGTCTTCCTTCCACATAGCCTATTTGCTCCTTTGACACAAGGGTAGGGAGGAGTGGTTTGAGACGGTTGGCAATTACTTTGGATATTATTTTGTACACCACATTGCATAAAGCTATAGGTCTAAAACTATCTGGAGAGGTGGCCTTTTCCTGTTTGGGGATTAAGGCTATGAAAGATTCATTAAGCACCTTCAAGACCATCTTAAATCTCCAAGAGTCTTCCACAACCTCTAGAATATCTTGTTTTACTATCCTCCAACAAGCTTTGAAAAAGTCCACATTGAAGCCATCTAGGCCTGGTGCTTTCCCATTGTGCATATCTGAAATGAATTCCTCAATCTCTTCCTCTGTTACTGGTATGTTAAGATTGTAATTGTCATCTCTAGCAACCAATTTAGGAATGTATTGAGTAAATCTTTTCGTAAACAGATATCTATCCTCTGGGGTTTCCTCTGCAATTCTCTAAAAATTATGGACTAGAACCTCTTCCATCTCTTCATCAGTGTTTCTTTCTATTCCATGATGATCTGTAAGTTTCACAATTCTGTTGTTATTTCTGTGTGCTATGGTGGATCTGTGGAAGAATTTGGTGTTTCTCTCCCCTTCCTTAATCCATTGTACTCTGGATTTCTGTCTCCAGAATATTTCCTCTTGTAGATATCTGTTTTCCCAATCATGCTAGAGTGACTCTGCCATCTCTTTCCTTTCATCTGTATAGCCTTCTATGATAAGAATTTAGTTTGTTTCCTTTAGTTTCTTTTCCACATCTCCTTTAGCTTTGAAGATATTACCAAATTCCTTTTTATTTCACTATTTGAGCCTGCCTTTAATGTGCTTGAGCCTGTTGTGTAGAAGGAACATATTTGTACCTTGAAGGGGTAGCTCTTCCTTCCACCACTTTTCAATGTTTGTGAGGAAATTAGAGTGTGTGAGCCAAGCATTCTCAAACCTGAAGGGGGAGTTCCTCGGTTTACCAAATAGAGAAGCTTCCAATTGAATAGGCCAGTGGTCTGAACCTCCAAAAGGTAGGATGAGCACATTTAGGCCACTTCCCATGAGAAGAAGTTCCTCTGAGATAATGAATATGTCTAATTTTGATGCTACTTGGGTAGGGCCACCGCTTTTGTTATTCCAACTGAAGATTCCATTGTTGGTTTCCATGTCAACCAATTTCATATTGGTGATGAAGTTTTGGAAGGCAACTGAATCCCTGCCAAGAGTTCTAGTACCTCCTTTCTTCTCCTTGAGTGATTTTGTCATGTTAAAATCACCTCCTAGAATCCAGGGTAGAGTTGGGTATCTTTTCTTCATATCCTCCAGAGTGGTGAGGAATCGAAGTTCGTCCTCCATTGGCTGAGGACCGTAGACATTGGTGATCATGTAACATTGCCTATCACCCACTGGTTGGAAAATCAAAGAGAGGTGATGTCTGGATGCCTCCGCATCAATCACACCAAATTTCTGTGGATTCCATAGAGTGAGAATACCACCAGTAGATTTATTTGCTTTAACTTCAAGGTATTCATTTGTATTTAGCCATTTTCTATGTTTTTCTCTGATCTTCTCCACTGAGCATTTTGTTTCCTGCATGAATACTATGTCAGGTTTTTCCTCTTTGATTTTGTTACCTAGATTCCTCTATTTTCTTCTACTCCCTAGTCCTCTAATGTTTCAGGTTGTGATTTTCATTGAGGTGGGGATTTAAAGGAGTAACTGGAAAGGTATTTCATCCTTCCTAAGTCAATCATGAGTTTTCCACACTCCAGGAGTAGTTTTTTCTGTCTTTTTCTCCCTCTCTTTTTCCCTAGTTTTTTTGTTAATTTTCCTGTTATTAATCCTATTGTGGAAGTCCCTTTATTTTCCTGGTTATCATGTCCTCTTTTGACTCCTGCAGTTGTTTGATGTGACTTGTTAAGGAATAACTGCTTTACCTTGTCAACTTCCTCCTGAGGTATGGAATTTATTCCCATATTTCCTCCTTGTTCAAGAAACTTTTCTAGCTCTAGGTTCTCCCTTTCCAAGATCTCCTACAAGTCTTGGTCCTCTATGCCACTTTAACTTTGATTCGTAACATGGTCATTTTCTATTTCCATTTTACTCAAAGGGTCCGTTGTGTGTTCACTCTGTTCTTGAGTGAACTCCGTGCTGCTCTCTTCTCCTTTCCCCCTTTCTGTCTGATTCTTTGTCCTCTTTTGATCACCTCCATCTACATCATCTTCTCCTAAGATCTCAAAATTGTTGTGCCCTCTTGTTTTGTTATCCTTCTCAATAGGGTTTTATTTTGTGTCTTCCTTCCCCTTCCTTTTCCTTTTCCTCCGAATTTGGTGAACGCTGTCTGATCTTTCCTTTTACTAGTTTTTAGATCTTCCTCCCTTCTATTAAGAGGACAATCACTAGATAGGTGCCGATGTTCATGACATTTGTGACATCTAAATGGATATGTTCATAATCAACTGTTTGAACCCATTCCTCGTCATAGACTTCTAAAATGACCTCATCTGGAAGGGCTCCTAATAGGCCCATCTCCACATAGATACGAGCACAGGAGGTATATTTTCCTCGTAGAGTTGCCTTTGAAATCTTTAAGAAATGACCTAATTTATTTCCTATAGATTTTAAATATTTTGGCATCCAGTAATTTGAAGGTAAGGAGTAGAGTCTAATCCATACCGGTACCGAAGTGAAGGTTTCCCGTTCTGGCACAAAGTTCATCGTCCATGGCCGCATATAGAGGGCAACAACTGCAAAGAAGTATGGTCCTCCTTCAAAAATCCTGTCTCTGTCCTCCATGTTCGTGAATACCACTGTAAAAAACCCTTCGATCCAAGATGTATATTTAACTCCCCCTTTGGTTTCCAGTTTTATTTTATCCAAGTGTACAACACTTTCTCTGACGGCCAGATACCCATAAATTTGCATATAATGGCATAGTTTTCCATGTGATCCCCGTGCTCTTACAGAGCTGGATCATTTAAAATAACCCACAATTTAGTTATGGTCTTGGGTTTACAGGGCCCCATCTTGGTTCTGTTCCCTATATCCTGACCTCTGTCTTCCGCTTTCTCCTCCTGTCAGTTCTCTTCGTGGGTCCCTTGTTCTGCATGGGTTTTGCTGCCTTCCGCCTTCTCAGTTTCTATGTTTTTTGTCTTGACCTCCAAAGGTTGTGGAGGCTTGTTCTTATTCCCTGCTCTTCCCCTGCTTGCAACTACGTTATTGTAGGAGGGAGTGGACCTCCCTCCTCCCTGTGCTTCCATGGGGACCTGTTACCCTCTGTCACACTCTTTGTTGAACCCTAGAGCCTTGATCGCCACCTGCACGGTCTACCCGAAATCAATCAATCGAAAATATTATAATATTATTCAAAATAAGATAATGATAAAAAAATATAATATTGGATAAATAAGGTTATATAATATAAAGGAATTAAAATAATTGGTTTAAACAAAAAATTTGATTTATCATTTTAAATATAATAAGATGGATTAGGAAATGAGGTAATTAAATTAAGTCTTAATTGAATTAATTTTTAATTTAACTAATAAAGAAAAAAAAAATAGATTAAATTAAATTAAATTAATATTAAGAATTAGATTTAAATTGATTTAATTAAAATTAAAATTAAATTAGAATTAGAATTAATATTGATATGGAAATAAAAAGGCAAGTTATAGGAAGAAAGAAGGGAACAATAAAGAGGAAGAACATATCGAATGGTAGGAGAAAAAGATGAAGAGGAAGATAGGGAGGGTAGGGAGTTAAGAGCGGGAAGGACCTAAAGTAAGGGGTGGTGTTTAGAGGAAATGAAATGAATCCCATCATCCAACTTAAAATCTAGATATGCTTAAAAATCTTGTTTCCCAAGCTCTTTGGATCTTCTCTTCTCAATCCTTTTCCGATGAAAAATCCCATCTTACCAAAACCCTTAAATCAATGGTTACTCCACATCCTAGATAAATACAGCATTTCATTATGCTCTCCACCCTAGGGTAAAAGGCATTCCAATAGCCCTCCCTTAGCCAATGTAACCTTACTCTACATTGAAGGGGTTAGTGATCATATTTCCAAAATCCTTTCAAAAGAGAACATCAAGAAATTTTTCAAATCCTTGAAAACCCTCACTCAGTTCTTTAGATCAGCTAACGTAAAAATGACCCTATGTTAGGATCTAGAGTCTATGAAATTCCTTGCTCCTATGGAATGTCTTACATCGGACAAACTGATAGGTCGTTCACCTACTAACCCTGTATTGTTAAATATGCCATCATCGAACACTCCCATAATACCAGGCATCTAATTAGTTTTGATAAAAACAAAATCTTAACCTCTGCACGCTTCCAATCCAACTAAGTCATTAAGGAAGACCTCGAAATTGAAAATCATCCTAACAACTTTAAATGGGATGATGGATATCATTTAAGCAAATCCTAGAAGCTCACTATTCATTTCCATTCCTCTAAATGCCATCCCCTTACTTCAGATCCTTCCCCTCTTAACTGCCTACACCTCCCTATCTTCTTCTTCATCTTTTTCTCATACCCCTCTCTTTGTTCTTCCTCTTCGATTGTTCCATTCTTTTCTTCTATAACTTGTCTTTTCATTTCCGTATTAATATTAATTCTAATTTTAATTCAATTTAATTTAATTTAAATCTAATTCTTAATATTAATTTAATCTAGTTTCTTTTTCTTGGTTAATTAAATTAAAATTTAATTCAATTTAAATAAAATTTAATTAGTTCCTTTCCTAATTAATCTTATTAATTAAATTTAAAATAATAAATTAAAATTCATATTTAAATCAATTTTTTAATTCCTTTATCTTATATAAGCTTATCTATCCAATCTTATATTTTTTAATCATTGTCTTATTTTAAATAATATTATAATTTTTTAAAGATTCACAATTTTAAATAATATCTTTTCAACTTTTTTTTTTAATTTTATTTGACTCTATTTATCTTTAATTATCGAAAATTGTTTAATTAATAATTTGTTTTCCTCTCATTAAGTTTAGTAATTATAATTATTCTTGATCATTTTTTAATTTTTTTTTTTCAATGTTATATACTTTCTCTTTAAATTAACCATTTCAAATTTGTTAACTATTCACTTTGTTATTATTTAAGTCAAATTCAATTAATTTTAAAATAATTACGTTATAAGGCATTCTCTCTAAAAACAACTAACCTCCCATGCCACATATGCTATTGTGTGCCATTGATTTTGGTGTTAGACGATTAAAATAACCTCAATCCTAAACAATTATTATAATTAACTGCAAATCAAAACAAATATAAGCTTGCCCCTATCATTTTATCTCACTGAGCAGGCAGAGGACAAGGAAGTTTCCCCTACCATTTTACTCACTGAGCAGGCAGAGGACAAGGAAGTTTTTCTTGGCTGAAAGTCCGCAAGACCAAGACACCCACCGGTACTATGTACATTTTGTAAGATGTGTTGGTGTAACCCCGTGCTGCCATACCTCCAAGAGGCTGTGAAAGCGGCGCTCCAAATGTATCCAAACGATGGTGAAAAAGGCACTGCGAATGCATCCATCAATCTCTCGAGTGAAGATGTTGCTCTTATCATGGGCCCATCTCTCCTCTGAAGATGTCAACGTGGCCGACGACTGCGATGGCAAATATTTGGTCAATTACTCAGGACCCCAACATTTGGGAATCACCAGATGAGTTTAAACTAATCATTATGTTTAAAGTGTAAGTGCCTTCAAGCTTCCATGTATATTTAAAACATCACAATAGATAAGTTTATAATTATTTACACTGCACATTTTATCAAATGAAAGAGTACATGGTATTTTATGATAAATGAATGATGTAATGAATTTCTGGGTTTATATTATTAGAATGAGCTCTGGTTTCAAAGGAATACGTTATTGTTAGCAGATCTGGTTGAGTAGATCTTACTTTATTTTTTATTCAAACTATTGTTAGACTTTCTACAATTTTAACAATGATTCTGCATGCGGAATAAACTCAAAGAATCATTAAACCTTATTGCCCAGGGATACGAGTTACCTCCAGCCATTGGTGATGTATTGATGCAGGCCACAGTCCACAAGCTTCTCCTTCAGCACTCCAGCTTCTGTCCAAACAAAAGAACACAAAATTCTGAAGGCACTTCCGAGCTCTGCTATCTCAGCTAGATGGTGTAGAACTGAAGGGGGTTGAGATCGGAGCT
Source organism: Pinus tabuliformis (assembly GCA_031772625.1). Classification (NCBI taxonomy): domain Eukaryota; kingdom Viridiplantae; phylum Streptophyta; class Pinopsida; order Pinales; family Pinaceae; genus Pinus; species Pinus tabuliformis. The sequence goes on from CM062813.1 coordinate 728,974,560, forward strand.
TGGGGACCAAACAGATGAACATATAGCTAAGCTTCCATCAAGCTTCTAAATGCTATGTGTTAGAAAAACCACAAATCAAGGTAGAGATGAGATCAAAGTAATGGACCACTTTAGTAGCTCCCAATTATTAATTTAGTAATTGCAGTTGATTTTCTTAACTTAAGGAAACTACTGCAGTTGGTTTCCATAAGTTAAGAAAAGCTGCAACTCCATAAATCAAGGTAGCTTTTGTGTTAAATTAATGGAGCTTAACATTCTCCCACTTGGTCCATACTTCCAAACTTAATGTCTCAACTTAAAAACCATTGATAATCTGTATTAAGTAATAGATACATGAATCATGGCGATAAGTCCTCTAATGACGAGTATTACCTTCCATGTATTACTATGCATTTATTCTTATTATAATTTATGTGGCAACAATTTCTTAATGAATAAACCCTATGTTTATTCTTGGTCCTTCTTAAATGAATTTTCTCAAATCAACTTAAGGTGCACATAATATGAGAAAAAACATCACAATAATTAAGAATTTCATTAACATTGTCCATACAATGAAAAAACTGCATAATGGAACCAAGTCCCATATTCAATACATGATCCTTGAATTTAAACGGTGGCATGCCCTTAGTCAAAGGATCAACGATCATTAACTTATTGCCGACGTGCTCAATGACCACTTTATTTTCTTTAACACGTTCCCTTATAGCTAAATACTTAATGTCGATGTGTTTATTTCGACTCCCACTATTTTAGCCATAAAACCAGCAGCTGAATTATCACAATATATTCTCTATGGCTTAGAGATAGAATCCATAATTCTAAGCCCAGAAATGAAATTCTGAAGCCATACACCATGTAAAGCAGCCTCAAACAGGATATACATAAGCATGTAGTCTTTGGTCCCATGAAGGTACCTCATTACTTTCTTTGCAGCTCTCCAGTGGTCTAAACCTGGATCATTCTGACATCGTCCCAATATTCCCAATGGGAGCTACATTTGGTGAACAATCCTTCATCCTGAATCTCTCTAAAATTTTATTAATATAGGTTCCCTGTGACAGACCCAAGTTGCCTCGAAATCTGTCTCTATGGATCTTAATGCCAATGACATAAGATGCCTCACCCATATCATTCATATCAAAACTTTTAGAGAGGAATTGTCTCACCTCATGTAGCAAACCCTTATCATTGGTTGCTAGCAAAAGGTCATCCACATATAAAACAAGAAAACAAATTTTACTCCCACTAACCTTCAAGTATATACATTGATCCATAATGTTTTCTACAAAACCAAAAGAAGAAATTACACTATGGAATTTCAAATACCATTTGCGAGATGCTTTTTTTAAACCATACAATGACTTCTTGAGCTTGCAAACCAATTTCTCACCATGACTAGAGGGGAATCAATGAAGATGTGTTATTCATGAAGAAGTGTTATCAATCATTAATGAAGAAGTGTTATTAATCATCATCTTTTAGTACCAGTGTGAACATGCATTGAATCATATGTGACATTGTTTTGTAAATTAATGCAGTAAAGACCATTAGACAAAATACCATTCCCAACATAATCAGATTTATAGAATAGACTGAAAGATTTTTCTGAAAAGTTTAAGGAATATCCAAAAGGTACAAGCCTTGAAACTGAGATCAAGTTTCTAGAAAAACTTGGAACGTCAAAGGTCTTTTATAACTCCAAAACAAAGCCACTACTTAAAGTTAAATAACATGTTCTTATAGCTTCCACATGCGAGCCCATCTTGTTTCCTGATAAGATGCTTTGCTCACTTCCTACTGGCTTCCTTAGGTTTTGTAAACCTTTGCAAGGAATTCGAAATGTGAATTGTCGATCCAGAATCAATCCACCATGTGTTAATATTAACATTAACCATATTATATTCATAACAAACTAACGAGATTAAATTACCTTTGTCTGCAAGCCATTTCTGATATTTGGCGCATTCCTTCTTTATGTGTCCTTTCTTCTTACAGAAAAAACACTTGGAAACCTTCTTGATATCAGCGTGGGGAAGTGCTTTACCTTTCCCTTTCCAATTGGCTTGAGATTTGCCCTTTCCACGCGTTGCCAGCATTGCACTCTCTCCTAGTTCCATCACCAGTCTCTCTTCTTCTTGAACACACATGGTCATGAGTTCATTAATTGACCATTTATCCTTATGTGTGTTGTATGAGATTTTGAAAGGTCCATATTGGTGCGGAAGGGTGTTAAGGATGTAGTGCACTAGGAAGGACTCCGATATTTCAACCTCGAGTTTCTTCAATTGAGCCACAGTGTCCCTTATCTGCATGATGTGCTCGCGCACACCTTTCACACTGGTGAGCCTTAGGGATGAGAATTTCATGATTAGGGTGCTTACCAGTGCCTTGTCTGAAGAGACGAATTGTTCATCAATGGCCTTCAACAAGTCTCGGACCTTATCATGCTGATCAACGGAACCTCGAATACCAGCTGAAATTTTAGTCTTAATGAACATCATGCTTAGACGATTGGATCGCTCACATCGTTCATAAAGCGCGACGTCTGCTGCAGTGCTGGTATTTGTGAGTGCCGATGGTTCATCTTTCCTGATAGCATAATCTATGTCCATCCACCCTAAATGAAGGAGAATCCTCTCCTTCTAAATCTTGTAGTTATCTCCCTTAAGTTCGGGAATGTCACAACGAATTTCAGAGAAATTTGCAGGTTGTACTGCTGCATCAAAATAAAGGATCACATGCTTATGTTAAAATTGAGGCTTAATAACTTTCATGTTTTACCAATGTAAATCATGCTAAAAAGAATTGAATCAAATGACATGAAAATTGCCTGTGGGCTAAATTTTCAATTCAAACAGACTCAATAAAACTTTATAAACTTTCATGTTTTACCAATGTAAAACATGCTAAAAAGAATTGAATCAAATGACATAAAAATTGCCTGTGGGCTAAATTTTTAATTCAAACAGATTCAATAAAACTTTATGAACTTTCATGTTTTACCAATGTAAAACATGCTAAAAAAAAATTGAATCAAATGACATGAAAATTGCCTGTGGGCTAAATTTTCAATTCAAACAGACTCAATAAAACTTTTATGAACTTTTATGTTTTACCAATGTAAAACATGCTAAAAAGGAATTGAATCAAATGACATGAAAATTGCCTGTGGGCTAAATTTTCAATTCAAACAGACTCAATAAAACTTTTATGAACTTTTATGTTTTACCAATGTAAAACATGCTAAAAAAGAATTGAATCAAATGACATGAAAATTGCCTGTGGGCTAAATTTTCAATTCAAATAGATTCAATAAAACTTTATGATGATGCTAAAAAAGATTGAATCAAATGACATGAAAATTGCCTGTGGTCTAGATTTTCAATTCAAACAGATTCAATACAACTTTATGATAAAACTTATTAATTCATAACTCCTGTGGGTAGGTTATGAAATTTTATCCTAATTAATCACATAAATATAATAAAAATTCCTGTGGGATAAAATTTATTATATTCAGTGTAATTAATTACAATTTAATGTCTAAATAATCTTTATGTGATCTTGCCAATCAATATATAATTTTATTTAATTAAAGATGCTGTGGCTACTCTCTAATTAATTAAAATTACATGGATCACTAGACATTAATTTTGTTTCATAAACAAAACTGAACCAGAGAGAAAAATAATGTTTACTGAAAGGAGTAAGTCAAAATGACATTTTAATAAACTCCATATAACTGTAATAATTCTCCAACAATGCTTAATCTGAACTTCATGCGAACTAAATGCCCAAATGAGAAATAAACCATTTCTTATTTCTCTTTAATTACAAATGTTCAAAAATGTAAGTTCAATGTAATATAATCAATTTACTTTGCATTTTGCATTGTTTATTTTATATAGTTTATCCAAATTAACTATATAAATAAAAATAACATATACCCTAACAAACTTTAACATACATATATACCATAACAAACTTTAACATACATATAAACCGTTATGGTATATAATCAAAGGGTAATACCATGTGGTATAAACAAAATCCAACGTTAAACAAATACGTGGCATGGTATATGATATAACCATATTACAAATTATACCAATTATACTCAGTTTGAGTGCATTTTATTGGAGTCGAGATGCATCATGGAATTTCGAAATGAAATAATTTATTACATCAAATGAGACCATTGAACCGTTTTCAAGCCGTGGAGTTTAATAGTTATGGACAACATTAATCAGTTCATTTTTCATGCTTCAGATTCCAGAGTAGTCATTGATTCTAAGAAATTTCCTCACAGTCACATAAACTTCACAGTTATTTTTGTGATCTTTCACACAGGGCGCGAATTAACCCTTTTTTATTTTTATTTTATATAGTAAAATCTAAACAACGGGGAAACTGCTTATACTATATTTAATTAAAGTCCCATCACTGCGTTACAACTATACGAAAGCGACCACTAATGAAAACTTTGCATTATCCAATGATATTAATGTTAATTATTATAATGCGAAGACTTTAGTCTTTTGGATAAAATTTTGACATAAATATTAATGGAGGTCCTATGGACATGGCATCTCATTATTTTTTATTTTTTTTTCAAACGATAACGCAAATACAAGTAGTCAAAGGCAGCATTATTCCTGTGCGCGTGCCTTCACGTTAGTTTCGCACCAAATAATCCAAAAATAAAAAATTCCTCGTGAAAGGCTCTCACATTAATTTTTCATCTAGATTTTTGGTAAATTGATGCAGTAAAATCAACGGAATTTAAGAGCAAGGAATAAGGTCGGTGGACCGCGGGGCACTTAACTGCTGAAATGCAGTGCTTCACCTGTTTCATGCCACTCAAGAAAATATTTATAAATATTTATTTATCTTGGAGCCTGAAGATGTTTCTATTTTCACCCACACCAGAAGGAAAAGTCCTTTGATAAGGGCGATAGAGCTTCGCCTTTGTTCATATTTGAGTGTGCATGTTTAGAAAAAACTCCCTCTAGCCGGAAACACCCAATGACAATGAAACCCTTAGTCCCTCCGCTTTCAAATAACAGATTCAGATTGGCCCTGTCGAGTCAAAACACTCCATCGCCATTGCATAAATCAAGAGGGGAATCATACTCCCCTCGCCTTGAGACGATAAAGCTACCAGAGGAAAGGACAGGCAATCCGGATTTTGCTCCGTTGGTTTTGAATCTGGATAAGTATAAGGAAAGGATACTGCGATTTGAATGCAGGCAGATTGTTGCCCTTTGGTTTTCAAAAGGGCTTCAGAGCACACGTTTGTTCGAATCTCTGGAAGGAAGATCTGTGGGATGCTATTGAACCCGCACAGAGAGAGAGATAGAGGAAAAGCACCATGCCAAGATGCATGCACTGAGGGAGAGTGACAGAGACCCGGTTCGCAGTAGCAGCAGAGGGGAAAGCTCTAGAGAAGATAAAAACCTAGACCCCATTTCAAAGTATTCGAATCGCACCAAGGCAGAGATAAATAAATAGCTCTGATACCAACTGTTAGACTTTCTACAATTTTAACAATGATTCTGCATGCGGAATAAACTCAAAGAATCATTAAACCTTATTGCCCAGGGATACGAGTTACCTCCAGCCATTGGTGATGTATTGATGCAGGCCACAGTCCACAAGCTTCTCCTTCAGCACTCCAGCTTCTGTCCAAACAAAAGAACACAAAATTCTGAAGGCACTTCCGAGCTCTGCTATCTCAGCTAGATGGTGTAGAACTGAAGGGGGTTGAGATCGGAGCTTGGGGACCAAACAGATGAACATATAGCTAAGCTTCCATCAAGCTTCTAAATGCTATGTGTTAGAAAAACCACAAATCAAGGTAGAGATGAGATCAAAGTAATGGACCACTTTAGTAGCTCCCAATTATTAATTTAGTAATTGCAGTTGATTTTCTTAACTTAAGGAAACTACTGCAGTTGGTTTCCATAAGTTAAGAAAAGCTGCAACTCCATAAATCAAGGTAGCTTTTGTGTTAAATTAATGGAGCTTAACAACTATTCTCAGCAGTAGCAAAAGTGGAAGAATTTAAGGATAAAATTATGAAGAAAATGACGTTCCTGTACTTTTGCTTCGATCCCCATCACCAAAGGAATACTAAACAATACGCGAAGGAAATGGCCATAGCCCGTGATTATCAGAAGGAAGCCTAGTGATTGCTGAAGTCCCCAGCCCTGGCCCCAGTTAACCATACAATATACAATTTTATTATTAATCTGGGTATATGGCCTCTTCGTTGTTGTGGCTTTGCAACCAAACTAATCTTACTATTACCCCTTTTTTTGTTCTGCTATTTAATGTTTTTTTGCCCAGAACTTGTATTTTGGTGGTTTGAAATATGTTTTTGAATATATATACTCTCGAAAATGTTTATGTAATCAATCCTTTTTTTCTCATAAATTTACATAGTTAAAATTGAAACTAAAAATTGCCAACCAACTCTCACATAAAATTAATAGAAAAGGAGTGAAAACTTCAACCAAACAAAAATAAAAATAAAGTAAAATAAAAATCTCTAAAAGAAAATATTACTGCATTTGAGAATTTTTGTTAATAAATTCTTTTATGGTAATATACAGATCTCACACATAATGATTCAAATTTCAAATTAGACAGTAAATTTGGTTAGTTTTATGTGGAAAATTTATTTGAATTTTAATATTTTAAATAAATTACAATAAGGAAAAATACCATAGAAAAAACCATGGTTTTCACTTCATGTAAAAATGTTTACTTAATACAAAACAATGAATTGACTAATTTATCACCAAGTATGAATTTTTATGTGTGGAAAATTTATTTTTATGTGTGACAAATTTATTTGAATTATAATATTTTAAAAACTATAGTAGAGAAAAATACTATGAGAAAACCATAGTTTTTACTTTGTGTTAAAATATGTTCTTGAATGTATATACTTTGAAAAAGATTGAGGTAGTGAACTATTTTTTCTCACAAATTTACACAGTTAAAATTGAAAAAAAAAAATTTGCCTTCGACTTTCACTCAAAATTAACGGGAAAAAAGCGAAAACATATGGCAATTAAACTGTTGCACCAAAATATCGTGTGTCATTATGTTGGGCTGGACCGACTTACCATTGGCGGTTACACATAACAATATACCTAGTGTGTTGGGCTTGACCGACTTACCATTGGCAGTACACAACCGCGTAACGATATACCTGAAAATATTGTACTAGGAGCATCGTGTAGTTGGATGCACATGCATGGCCAACCCACAATGGGTTGACAGTGCGTGATAGGTTTTGTGGAAAAGTTAGGTAAAAGACAATGTCATTAACTTGGATTCTAATAATGTTTCATTGTTTATATATTTGTAATAGTATTTGGAAAAGGAAAGACACTGTAACTTATTAAAAAAGTAATATTTTATTTTTAATTAGTGAATCATTCGAGAAAAGGTTTGAGCTAATTAAAATGTAGGAAAAATTCATACTTTTAAAGATTTGATAATATGGAAAACCAATCATAACTTAGTTGTTAAGAGTCAGATTAGTTTGAAAAAAATGTAGATTAGTGAACAATAAATGTTAAGCATTAAGATAATGCTTCTTATTATAGATATAATATTGTAAACGAAGACAAGAAGCCAAGAATTCGAATATCAAACAACCAAACCAAAATAAAAATAAAGTAAAATTAAAAAATCCAAAAGAAAAGATTACTGCATTTGAGAATTTTTGTTAATAAATTATTCTATGTCGATATACAAATTTCACACATAATGATTCAAATTTAAAATTAGACACAATAAATTGGGTTAGTTTTATGTATGGAAATTTTATTTGAATTTTAATATTTTAAACAAGAGAGAAAAATACCATGGGAAAAACCATGGTTTACAAAACAATGAATGGAATAATTTATCACCAACTATTAATTGACTAATATATGGTTACATTAATTTTATTTATATATATATATATATATAAATATTATTTTCAATAGCATAGGTTCTCATAAATCCAGACATCAAAAACCACTAGTAGCTTATTTATTTATATAACGATTAATCTCAATGAAGTACTGGAGCCCCTCTCCAAATTACCATTTTCTTCATGGTCACAACTCACATGTAATCCATCTAATTAATATTGCAATTCATGAATAACCTAGTTATAATTTTTCTCACCCCAATCTTGGTAGTACAACTCCATATCATAATTTTGTTGGGAGCCTAATGTATGCCAGGGTTTATGCGAGACCTAATATTTCACAAGTTGTAAGCATTGTGAGTCCATTTTCTAGCTATCCTAAACCATAACATTTGGTAGCAATTAGAAGGATTTTCGGATATCTTTAAAACGCATATAAGAACCAAATTACATTAAGTGGGAATTAAAAAGAATCTCCAAAGCTTAGGGGACATTGATAATAATATATCAACTTTAGGCTATTGTTTTATCCTTAGTGGAGGCACAATTTCATGGGGAAGTAAGAAACCAATTGACATTTTATCTTTCTATTGGAAAAATGTAGTACATAGCAACATGTCAAACCAAAAAGGAATTCAAATGGTGGAGAAGATTATTGCAGGACATTGGGGTCATTCAAGCCCAACCAAGAGTATTGCAGAGTAGCAACAAGATCCTATTAATCCTAGGCACCACAAGGGGTTTATGTCGTTCGTTATTCTTGTGGAAAAGCCTACATTGTTGACACCGGTCAATCTATATTAACTAGGATCCAAGAGCATGCCACTGACATTAAGCATAATCATTCCAAAAACTCAACCTTGGCCAAGCACTCTAGTAAAACCAATCATAAAATTTGTATTGAAAACTCTGGTGTTTTGGCCGAGAACGATCATTATCACCATAGAAAATTTAGAGAAGCTATTGAAATAGGAAAACACCCTAACAACCTTAACCGCGATGAGGTTTGGAAAATAAGTGATAATTGGACTCATACTCTAATTAGGAAGTCCACCTTCTCCTAGATGTTCCCTGCCCCATCATCACTTGGTCTTCCTTTGGTATACCTACCCTATAATTTATTATAATAATATAATTATTTGAATAATAATAAAATAAGTATTTGAATAACAATAATAATAATAAAATGAATTAAGTTACGTAGGTACATCACTAACTAAATATCTTAACAATTATTAATTAAGAAATTATATATTTCCATTAATTTGAGAACATTAGATTAAAATTGCTCATTATCATTAAAACATTAAGTTCTAACTATTATTTTGAAAATAATAAAATTTCAATTAATTAGGCATATAGGAATAAGTTAGTTCATGATCATTATTAATCATTATGTTTTAATTAGTACTTAACATTTTAAATCATACAATATTTAAACATTATTATCATCACTAAGAATTTGTCATTAAAATTTTGTAATTAACATAAACCAATTAATTATGCAAAAAACTATCATTTAGTGGATAATTAGTAATATTATTAGGTCACAACATTTAATTATAATCATTTATTCAATAGATAAACAATATAATTATCAAATATTTAATATTCATTAATAGAAATTTAATATTCATTAACAAAAATTAATAAATAATAACTAGATCTATTTCATATCATTTTCTAAACTCTCAGCTCCATCCATTCCCATCCCAGCCCTCTCCTCTATTTATTACCCTATTCATCTCTGACTTATTCACTCATATGATCCTGATGATGAACCACAGAGGTTGGTTCGAAATGTCGATTACAAAAAAAGTTAATGCGATGACTTTGGAAGATATCACCACACAAAATATAGTTCGCATAAGCCTCAAATCTATAACATATGTATAATCATGACAAACCATTCGATGTATCATGGAAATGTTAAGTATATAGGGATACAATATCATTTGATTCGCAAATAAATTGATAAGAAAAAACTATAGATGATGTATTGTACAACAGAAAGGATGGTTGGTGCATTGAAAAAAGCATTACTGAGAATCAAGTTTGAGTTTTGCAAAACAATTTTAATGTAGTAATTCTTAGTTGAAAATATTTAGATTAAGTGGGTGTTAGACTTGCATAAAATATAGTTGAATATTTGGGGGAATTTAATCATAAAGGTGTCTACTTAATTCCTTGCTCGTGTGGCAAGCCCTATGTAGGTGAGACTGGGAGATCCTTTAACACAAGAATCTAGGAACACACAGCTGACATTAAACATAATCGATCCAAATCATCAGCTTTAGCAGAACATTCCAATAAAACTAAACACCAAATTTGTATAGAAGATACCTGCATCTTAGCTAGAAGTGATCACTACTTCATAAGGAAATTCAGAGAAGCCATAGAAATTAGCAAGCACCCTAATAACCTCAATAGAGACGACGGATGGACCATAAGTGAAAACTGGATTCCAATCCTTTCATCCAATCCTACCCCTCCCTAACCACTATCCTCCTCTAAATTATCCAAAAACAAATAAAAAAAAGTGTTTAAACCATTAATTATAATCTAACAAAAAGTAAAATTAACAATAATTTAAAAATCAACAATAAAAAACTTTAAACAAACCTCAAACTAACCATATAATAAGAAATTTGTATCATATAATCTTCAAAACTATGAAATAATCAAAATATACAATTAAAATGAAACATAATTAATATAACAAAATATATAGCAAAAAAATTAAAATAAAATATAATTAAAATAATAAATATAAAATAAACAAATAGGGCCCTAATAGTAATTCTATATTAAATTAATAAATTAACAATAATTATATTTATAATTATTATTAATTCAATAATAAATCAATTTAATAATAAATCAATAATAAATCAATAAATCAACAATAACTATTTATAATTACAATTATTATTATTAATTACAATTCAATAATAAATTAGTAAAATTAAAATAAACTATAACCATAATAAGATATAATTTAACAAGATTTTAGAATTCAATATTAACAACAATTTAACATTAAACATAAAAAACTTTAAACAAAATTCAAATTAACTATTTATGAATCATATAAATTTCAAAACCTTTTAATAATTAAAACATAATTAAAACAACAAAATATAAAATAAAACAATTAAAATAAAAATCCCTAATATCTGTCGGCAATGCATCTCTTACATCTATTTATTAAACTGAATAATAAGACCAGTTTTCCACTAATTCTTTCACATCCTGAAGATGAACCACCGTTGATGGTTCGAAACGTCGATCAACAAGTAACCTAATGCGATGAATCCAGAAGATGATCTACACAATTTGAGTTTTACAAAACAAGTTTAATGTACTAGTTCGTAGTTGAAAATATTTGATTAAGTAGGTGTTAGACTCGCATAAAATATAGTTTAATATTTGGGGGAATTTAATCAGAAATTTCAGTTTTTCTATAATAGTAGATAGCAAATCAAATGAATTTAGTGCACATGTATAATGTTGTTGTAGTTCGTCTGTAGGTTATTGAGTAAATGCAGGGTTGTCTACTGTAGGGTTTTAGGAGGGATATTTTTCACTCATATATTTTATCTCTGTTTAGTTGAAGATGGATGAAAAATAGTTACATTTAGTGTGTACTATGAACACCCTATTTCAATTTATTAACTAGCTATCATTTTTACTTTCAAATCCACCTACACTGAAGGTTCGTATCAAGAATCATGAATGAAACTTTGTTCAACTTGACCTTGTCTTAATTATCAAAACTTCTATCCGAAATGGCTATCAACATGGACATGGCTGGTTGAAATCCAATTTGTTAATGGATAACAATACCAATGCTTATGCATTGGTCTACCCATTTCTAAGTAGTATGAGAAAATTAGTTGCACTCTCAAGTTAAATTAAATAAACCGAGATACAGAGCAAAGATAAAGTAAATATATTTAAGATCACTCGTACTGCGAATAATTTTAACATTACGCTTGACATCATCAACAATATTTATATCTATTGTATGTATGATAACACTTTGTTATGAACGTTGTGAATGTTATGAGAGTTGGTCATTTCTTCATTGATTTCTAGTGGAGGAAAGGGGCATCAATATTCATGTCACTACAATACAGACATGGATGTTGTGAGTAACCTTATTCCAGAAGCAATTTTCTTGCACCCAAAATCCAATTCCCTGTTGCCAATGGGAGCTTTCCCATGTTGTTCTAGGATTGTCTCATTAACATTACTAAATTTTCCATATGCTTTATTTCGATCCATTGTAGGAAAAACATCGACAAATGTCTCGTGAGTTTAGCATGTTCTCATAATAATTATGTGGATGAATACTCCGCTTCCCTTGTTCCACCTCTACACAGCCATATACTAGATGGTGGCCTTCCATATGCACTTCCATTTCTTCCAATACAAAAAACCTAGTGCTTAAAAGCTTGTGAAGTATGGAGTTATCCTTTTCACCAAAACAATGAAATAGAGTGGTCTTAATTTTATTCTTTATATGTATAGATGAAATAAGATAAGCTTAAATGAAAAAATTTATGAAAATTCACATTCGTTCATACTAACCTTTTTTTTTAATAAAGTATTTTATGAACAAACTATAGTGTAATTAAATTAGTATAACTAAATACATAATTATCATGTCTTTCCTTCACATTAAAGGCAAGTGCAACCTTGTAAACATGAGGGAAAAGGAAAGATCCTACCATTACCATTTACCATTGAATGTTAAGGTGATCATCTTATCTTTTAACAACTCCTTTGCCTTAAAGGTAAATGCGACATTGTAGACATGAGGATGAAGGAAAGATCCTACCTTCATTGTGGAATGTGAAGGTAGTCATGTTATCTTTGAGCAATTCTTACCTTCACCTTGAAGGAAAATGCAACATTGTAGACATGAAGACAAAGGAAATATTCCAGCTTTGCCATGGAATGTGAAGTCATCATCTTATTTTAATTAACATATTTTTATGATTGCGTTTTTTTATATTCCATATTTTCCATCTTCCTGCCTCGAGTGATTATTAAGTTGGAAACGAATGAATGAAGTCAAAAGGATATCAAAGTAACTTACTTTACTGACTTCTCATTCAAGGTTCTTTGAGGTTTTTGTGATCACTGCTTGTTTTCACCATGTAGGTGATTTCTGTTTATCTTCTAGCTTTGAATGGCATTTTGTTTACTATTTTTTATCTTCAATGATTTCTTATATGGCACGATTCTTCTCTATTTTATGTCTTACGGCGTTTCCATTGCAACATCTAGTGCAATTGCTAGTTTATTATTTTATAATTAATTTAAATAGAAATTTTATATTTCTATCTTTACATTCCCCAAATTTGACCTTTTCAATTAACTTAAAATGCTCTTTTATTCAACATAAGTTTAATGGTTTATTATTTAATTCATTAATAATTTATTTTTAATCGATTTCTAAGTCTCTTTTGTTAAAAATCAATTTTAGTCATTAATTCTTTCATTTCTAGTTTATCTATTTATCCTCCAAAACTATCGATCAAACAATTTAACACTATCCTCTATTTATAAGGGTCTAGCATTCTTTATAGAACTCTTCATATCATTAATAAACTTCAAGTCCTTGAAAATGGGTGAAGGGTTCACCTGAAACGTTGTAAAAACACATAATTGTAAAACAAAACATAATTTTTCAAACTCAATTAAAGAAATCTTATTTCTATTTCCCTGGGAAAATGAAACTATAAATCTTGTATAAAATAGAGTAAAACTATAATCCTCTGTAAATATCCTAATTTCACTACCTAAACAATTATTTGTTGTAAAATTTAGCATATCAAATAACCGCATACCATTTATTATTATTATTGTTATTTAGGATTGAGTTTTCTCTGATTTAAAAATTAAAAAAAACAAAACAAAACGGATAAAAGTTACTATCTCTTTAAATATTGTTTATCTAATTTAAACTGGATAGATAAAATGGAATGAAAAAATTTATATAAAATATAACATCACAACCATGGAAAAAAAATAGTCATCCACTTTTCAATGGAAAGGTGAAAAAAATTTCAAATTTCAGGGCTCATTCGGGTTTTACTGTCTTACCACCCTCTAGCTGTCATTCCAAAGGTATTGTGGCACAGATTGATTGAAAATTCAATATGTTTAATGTAAGATTTAAAATGATACGTATCACGTAATAATGTATTAAATTCTATATAAATCGATATACACATATTTGATCCATAACCTCTTAGCAATGTATTAAATATCAGCTGTCCTTCCAAAGGTATTCTGGCACAGATTGATTGAAAATTCAACATGTTTAATGTGAACTTTAAAATTCACGTAATAATGTATTAAATTATATATAAATTAGTATACACCTAATTGATTCATAACCTTTTAGCAATGTATTAAATATTATATAAATTGAGATATAAGTTATTGGATGCATATTGTTTGCCTTGCAAAATGGATACTTCAATTCCATTTCCACTTTTTTTGATTGAGAATTTGACATCCCAAGTTTAGTTATAGCTTTTCATTTAGAAAATTGATTACCACATTAATTAATCAAATAATGTTACATATAAATACATGTAGTGTTGTTTCAAAATAGGTAAATTGTTTTGGACACACAATCATTTGATTGAGAGAATATCTCAACCACACACACCAATCTAGGAAACATCTAGATCTAAACAACTCCTTAAGAATAGGAACATACTCCTTTACATAGAAAGAATCACAGCTGAGACAAGTAGGAATTTATTTTCCAAGTCTCCCCTTAATGAATACTTGTGTTGATCTCAATCTACAAATTCTAGTTGTGGTCGTGGTGTTTACGTTGACGTCTATATAAAGGAAAAACCATCTACCGAAATGCATTGGTACCAACCACTGCAACCACTAGTGTACTAGGATTTCCTTCGTGTACATGGTTTACTCAACCATTATCTACATACCTGTACGTGCAAATCCCCCACCATCATCATCATCACGGGTTTTCTTGGATTACCCATAATGATGCTCAAGGTTTTATCCGCTTACCCTACACCATGTCGAGGGTTTTTTCGGCTGACCCTAAACTATGCCTACAAGAATCCTTGTCCATTTCACTCTCATATGTGGTTTCTAGCTTACCACAAACCTACATTGCAAAGTATTTTCTAGCTTACCACAAGCCTACACTTACATACACTGTCACAAGTGGTTTTTGGCTTACCAAAAACCTGCACTTACACAGTCGTTTTTGGCTTACCACAAACTTGCATTTACAAAGTGATTTTAATATTACCATGAAATTTATGGGGGTACACATGCCTTATCAGTCTTACATTGCACACTCCAGCCCATGGCATTACCAGGCACATACTTTACAAAGACCACTATAAAACACCATAAACTTGCTTACAATCAAGAGGTGCGACTCATAATACAACATGCGAGTGAGTCTATCCCACAAACTCACACAAGCTTTCACTGTGTTATCGATCATCTCCTAATTGTTGCATAAAACCAATATTCATTTCACTTCAAAATTATTATCCACCACAGAGTGTCTTTGGTATCCTCTTTCTTTTTTAGTTTAATTGTTGTCTTGGATTCACCTGCGTGGTTTGTTGGAGTAGCTAATTCTAAAAAACCAACTCCATTGAGTTAGCTAAGCTCAATGTAAATATTTCTAATTCCAAAACATTTATAAACACCACTATTTGTTTTTCTTTGGAGTTTCTAAACATGCAATTATAATTATTTCTAACAAATTTCATTTCTACATTGAGTTGATCAGGCTCAACGTATTTATTTTCCAAATTCCACGTAAATTTAGAAAAAGTACTTTTCATTTTACCATGGCATAAGATTACTGAATGGACTCTAAGCCAATTGTGATCCACGTACACCTCGAAGCTATCAGAGGAGAGTTTGTTATTGTAAGGTTATGATAAAAGGATATGAATAATTCAGACGGTCTCACTGGAGTTTTGCAGGCCCTTTCTGATTCGATATACATATGACATATGCATTATTCGCTACAATATCTGCCATGAAACTTGATCGGTCCCAGTCACCAAGCCCCTCTAGTAAATGATCTAGGATCTCACCTGCAACTTTCTCCATAGCACTCGAATAATATCCCAATACACAACTAAGGTTGCCACATCCCTTATGCTGTACATTTATGATAAAGACTTCAATCTGGTTTGCCTCTTTTTCCAACCAAAATGATTCATGCGTCGCCTAAGCGCTAGTATCACATCCACTATCCTCGAATCCAAAAGGAGATTCCAAAGACCTTAACACCACTTCCTTTTTCTCTAGAGCGAGCTTAAAATATCCACTACATTCCTTCTCGACCCTCTCCACCACATCGCAAGAAACATCGTGGTTTAACACTTGAAAGAACCTGAACTCCGTAGCAGAGTTGATGATCCTGTGCACCAAATAATCCCTCTTCGAAGACAAATCAACAATAGGAGGATCACACCCCCTCACACTCATCTCATGAGGGGATTCAGGAAAAAACAGACTCGAAATGTTGAGTGCTTTCTCAAGAAAATATGAGAAAGCGTCATTACTAATTGAGGTACTAGAGGAGGAGTTTTCACCTCCTTGGCTCGACGTCGGGGGGGGCACCAAGAGCCACACAGAGTATTATCCTTTTCGCAAATTTTTTGAATATTGAAGAGGCTGAGTAAGCGATGTTGTACTACCATGGGAAATTCCAATAGCGCCAGAGTCAGGCTTAATGTTAGAATAACTAGACACAACTTATTCGCCAAACCGATCATGCTGATATATGATCTTCAAATGTGTGATTATCATAATCGCTCGCATTGACAAAACAACATGAAAAACTATCTAATGGTTTACGTTCGTATTGGTCAAAACTGCTACCGATGTTTGCAGAGTTAGGGAGATAAGATACCTTGTCTTAAAAACCCCATTGTAGATTAGTTATAGAGTCCTTCTTACTCTGATGATCGCCAATGGAATAACCTCGGTTAAAGGAACTGCCCCAGTTTGTTACAATGTTTTGCTTCTTGCGGACACCTCTATTTGCAATCTTCAAAACTCTGGTGTTGGGGGCGAAAGGAAAAGGAAGATCTGATGGAATGGAAAACCCATAGACCTTCTAAACCCCCATGGATGCAGACAGAGCTCTATGATTAAACAAACCACCAACAAAATTAGCCCGAATGAATGGAAAAATAAACATTCGCTAAACTCTTTATTTCCCTCGACCCTGTAGGGGCTAAGGCCCAAGGATATATGGGCTATGATAACAATTTTGGAAAATTGATCACCATATTAATTAATTAAATAATGTTACATAAGAATAAATGTAGTGTCGTCTCATGATAGGTAAATTGTATATGACACACAATCACTTAGTTGAGATAATATCCCAACCACACACCAATGTATGAAACATCTAAGGAATGTGAAGAAACTCCTTTACATAGAAAGACTCACAACTGAGACAAATAGAAATTATGTTTTCCAAGTTTCCGAGTGTTTAAATTTGGGAAATGGAAAACCAAGAGAATCATACCCACCCCGCCAAATCTAAAGAACCACACTCACAATCAACAATTTTACAAGACTCCTTCCGGCAACTTAGACACAACTCCTCTAGCTAGCTTCATGTATGATGCTATACATAGCAATATTTTCACTCCTATCATATTCTATCCTTTATATATATCGAATTTTTTAGCAATAAGCCCATTTCTTCACTGCATCCAAACTATCATCTTCGTCTAGTATGCACACAACCTTTATTTTCCATGTTTGAATCTCCAAGTCGTCTTTCGATTATGTCCAAGACTCTTAAAAAATGCAGCCAAGAACCTAAATCTCTACCAGTCTCCACTAATGTCCCGGAGGTGAAACAGTTTCAGGCTGAAGAAATGGACCAGATTTGTCATCTTCTACAATTAGACAAAACCCTATTGTTGGAAAGGCAGAGGTGGTAAGGCACAAAATACCACAAACTTCCACACAAAAACAATATGAGTTGTGATTCTTCTATTGATCACACAAAACTTGATGATTACAGTGAACTCGATGAGGGGTACTTAAACTTTTTCATCTAGTGACTCGCTCAGAATAACTTCACATGCACACACACTCTAAATTTAACTTTTTCCAAAATATGAATTAACCCGAACTCACTCGACTTAACTCCGTTAACTGACTCTCAAAATTTAGCCAACTCTTGCATGTGGGAGTAATTACAATTTCCAAGACACCCCTTAATTACGAACATATGACTCAACATGACTCAACTATGCCTGCTAGAAATACAATATAAATTGACTCAATCATCAGTCAAACATGCTTGCAGGTCTAAGTCTCAGTTAGGCTTACAATGACTCAAAACTTTTACACATTTCTTTTTCGTTTCTTTCAGATTTTATACCCTCGAAATTATTTCATTCTCTGTTGTGCATTCTTGTCGTAGGATCCATATTTCTTTACTTGTTGCTGCTGCAATGTTTCTTTGGATTGTCTTGAATTTGATCTGAGTGGGTATTCTACAACTTCCTCTTCAAATATTCGTTCGACTATGGGCTACTGTTGGAACTCTTCATCTTCAAATTGTGCTCTTCGCGCTCCTTCTTCTGCTTCATATCCCTAGCTTTATTTCTACCATATTTCTTGATAGCAGAATCTTATTTCTTCTTGACTTCATTGTTGAAAAATAGTTTTAATGAATTATTCCTTGTTCTTAGAAACTTCCATATCCTTCTCTTCACTTTCATCATTAGACACTGTTGTTTTTTTCCTATAATATGCACACTCAAGATCATTATTCACTATTTCATTCAATTCTTTTATTCCAACTACTGCTTTAAGACTCATCAATTTGTTAAATTGGCTTATGAATTCATTCTTCAATGAGCTTCAAATGTGCATCAAACTTATTAGCAACTTGATTTTCAACTTCTGCTCCCACGCTATTTTAAACACCTGCACATTAAAGAACAATGTTAAAACAATCTTCGTTATGCTCTTTAGTGAAAGCTTGTTGCTCTACCTCTTTCTTCTCTGCTTATTTTGTTTGGTCATTGCAACATCATTTTCATTTTCTACCCTTTTACCAACCTCTTCTACTACAAACATGTTGTCTTCCACTTGGCTTCTAGACACAAGTGGGCTTCTCTCACCAAATAGAAACATGTCAATGCTTTCCTTTTGTTGCATCATGTGCAACTAGTCATCACGAGTTAAATTATCTTCATCAAATTTAACATCAACAATTCCAATTGTTGGATCCACCAAACCACTTGTTGCTCTATTGATAGCTTTATCTATGCCAAACTCAGCAGTTGCTTGTTCACACACTACTTCATGAGAAGTTCCAATTGCTTCATAACTTTCTACTACAATGACAACTTCAACCTCCAATTCTTCATCAAACATGGCGCTTACCATATTGCCACGATCAATCCATTTTTCAAAAAAGAAACCACACATACCATCAACATAGTGTTCTTCTACCCTATGGTGGGATATATGAGAATACATTTGTTCATTAAGAATTTCAACGTCACCAAATTCATTAGTTGCAGCCGGATTCACCAATGCACATCTCACTTGACAGTCATCATCTACATGTGTTTCGTTATAGTGAGATTCACCAGCTTCTGCACCATCCACACTATAGTGGAGTTCTTGAACATTTATATGTTCTTTCTCTACTTTACATATAGATACTTCAACTTCTTTCTCTGCAATGTTTGTTGCATCTTCTTCGTCTATATGCATGTATTCATAATGGGTTTCACTTTGTTAGTCTTCATGATCATCATCCACCTTTGAGCGGGATTCTCCAAGCTCTGTGATCTTCTTAGAGCCTTGCTCATCTACTCTCATATTTGCAATTGACTTCTCTACCTGTGACATAACCTGCTACTGTATGTCACTCCCCCTTGCACCAAATCTTTCTTCCAAGATCTTCCATGCTTCCTTAGAAGTTGTAGCTTTTGCTATATTTCACAAACACTTCTCATCCAATGTTTTTTTTATAAAATTCAATGCTAAAACATCACATACGTCATCATATAGGCTATTAGACTTGTACTCAATTAACTCTTTAGCTCGAAGAAAATTTAGCATTTTGAGAACCCAATGTTCAAAATAATTACCAGTAAACATAGGAGGTGGTAGTAGATCAGAGCTATACCAACCAGCCTCGATTTCTTTTTTGTCTTCTCATAGACTTCTCAGTTCCTTGGTTGCAGTGTGAACCTCTCTAAACATAGAAATGATCTCTGCCTCTTCTTTCCGACCCATGACTATTGTTTTTCCTCTGTCTTATAGCTACATTCATGATTGCATGATGTTATCTTCCATATCACCTAAAAAAAAATATGATTCTAATGTACCCCTATAAAGCACAATCTTCACCCAAAACACACTCTCATGCCTGACAAAACAACAAATTATTTAGAAATAAACAAACATTTACAAAGCCCTAATCTTTATTTTCAATAAAAACCTTTTTTTAGTTTTAAATAAAATACAAAACCCTAGTCTCTCTTTTTCAATATTTTTTTTTTTAAATAAAACACCTCGTTATGTAAAAACCAAAGTTGTCTTTTTAATAAGCTTTAACTTCATATAAAAGCATTTTTCTCCTCTTGTTTAAATTACCTTTAGATTTATGCCTTCATGGATAAAAGTGTCCTTTCATACACTTAAAGCATAAAATAAAACTTGCCCACCCATTAAAATCTTTAGACTCTTTAACTTTGTCCGCCAATAAACCTACACACGTTTTTTAAACTTTGCGTTGAATTTTATTGACTTCGTGGTTTTCTAGTGCTCCTTACAAACGGAAAGAGCTAACCAGCCATATATTGGGTATTTAATGTCCTTAGAGCAGCACGCGACTTAACGCTATAACATGGGAGCGGACAAATTCGGCATTAAATAATATTTGCTCGCTCCCATGTTATCGGGCTAAATGGCGTGCTGCTCTGAAAACATTAAATACCCAATATATGGCTGGTTAGCTCCAGCGCTTACAAACAGTTTATGAAGAAATATCTTCCTTTTGAAATGAGGCTTTGACTCTTACCTTTCGAAACCAGCCACTTGCGAGGGTTGTCAGGGCATCTTCGACTGCTCAATCTCACGGCGACTTGTTCAGAAAATACGGGTTTACAAACTCCCGACAAACTCTATTTACGATCTCTGTAGATCAAACTAACTCGGCTACGGCAGCTGAGAAACGTTAGCCCTTATCACTCGGCTCTGCAACCTGCAGGTGCGGATACTCTGATTCTTTGAAAGCTTTGGCTTAACCTCTTTTTGATACTAATTTGTTAGAGAAGCAGAGGAGGTAAGTCAAAAAATTTCACACTCAAAAATCATATGAGTGGTAGCTTTTTTTATTGATCATAAAAAATTTAATGATTACGATAAACCAGTTGATGGGTATTTAAAGTTTTTCATATAGTGAATCATCCATAATAACTTCACATAGGTACACACTTTAAATTTGACTTTTCCCAAAATATGACTTAACTCTAACTCAGTTGATGGGTATTTAAAGTTTTTCATCTAATAAATCATCCATAATAACTTCACATAGACACACATTTAAATTTGACTTTTACCAAAATATGACTTAACTCTAACTCACTAGGCTTGACTCTGATAATGGACTCTCCAAATTTAACTAACTCTTACATGCTATAGTAATCACAATTCCCAAAATATGACTTAAATCACAGTCACTCTACTGGACTGGGTTAACTGACTCTCCAAATTTGACTAACTGAAATCATTACAATTTCCAACATCTATCACCAGAAAAGAGGGGAATATCTTGGCACGAATTCTTTCTCTTTTTATTCCTCAAACTCTGGGTATAATTCGGTGCCTTCCTATACTTCTAGCGGCAAAGAAGAGGAAACCCTATATTTGGATAAGGGGCTGGAGATTTTTTTATCTGCTAGAGGCTTCATATTTTGGCACGACTTCTTTCTCTTTTTATTCCTCAAACTCTGGGTATAATTCGGTGCCTTCCTATACTTCTAGCGGCAAAGAAGAGGAAACCCTACATTTGGATAAGGGGCTTGAGATTTTTTTATCTGCTAGAGGCTTCGGATGATGAGCCTCGTTCTCGACCTTAAGGACGAAATCTGGCACTCTCCCACGAAAACATCCGAGGGTTTGTTGCAATATCCGGATCTTAGATCGCTTAGTGAAAACTGGCACTTGGAGGACGACTTTGAAATTTATGAACAGTTTTCGTTGTATGAAGATGCCTGTGAAGCGAGCGAGCTGCAGGATTATATGAACGGAGATTTTGTCAGCCAATGCTTGTTTTTTGAGGGTGACGTTTCTGTAGCATGGACTTTGGAAACTGTGGGTTGGCTGTAATCGACAGAAGGTCTCATTAAAGCTGTTAACGGCTTCAATTTTGTGCAGAAACGATATGGGCACAACATATATTTTTTTCACATTTCCAAGTGCAAAATAAATTCATTATTTGAATCGGTTAGAAAACTGTACAGGGGAATTTCCAGAATTGTTGCAGACTTGTATCATATGTTGATTACACAATAGATTTTAACAACGCCCTTTCCTTAATTCACACTGCCATAACCCCGTTGTGACGGGGAGAATATCAATTTTTAACGCTATGCCACGTATCAAGGCGGCTAAAAGAGTAGCGTAGTAAATTCTGCGAAACTTCTATCGTTTCAACGCTATAGAAATTCAACTTTTTCTCTGCGGCAATGGAACTCCTAAATCTTCCCAAATCTCGCTGCCATACGCCGGAAATGAAATCGACGTCCAAAACTTCAGTGCTAGAAATGCCACCATCATCTGACAGGACTTTGTTGACATCTACCGAAATACAGAAATACACAAAGCGCTTGTCTATTTACCATCTTGAATGGTTGATTTAATGAGCATGTTAATTTTTTTATCATATGCTTTATATTTATATGGAGTATCGATTTTGTATAAGTGTTTTAAACATTAATTAGCATTATCCTTATATAACTCTGTTTACGAATTTGAAAATTTTAAAAATAGTACAAATATTTTAAATTTTAGTTTTAATTTTTTAAGTTAATGTTTGGATCAAATATTTTTATTCTAAAAATTATATGTTTTATAAAATTATATGTTTTTCTCTTATAAATATTTATGAATACATGAGGTCTTAGAAAGTATCATAATGTTATCCCTTTAGCTTGAGATTTTTTTATTAATTGTTTTTTATATTTAATTGGGGATAGTTTTAAATAGATTCCTCTAGTTAGCAATAGTACATCAAATCTCCACTTTCAATAACATTTATTCCATTAACTTTTATATGCATTTTCTATTTGCTATATGGTATTGGTTTGGTAGTAGCCTTTTCAGTAGATTTGTGTGATCTATACACAAACCTTCACATGGTTCTTTACCATTGGCTTCTATCTTTTTCACCTTCAGTATATACAATGGCTTCTTGACATTTTTAGTTTACATTGCCATATGATTCCCTACCTAAAACTATAGGGAACAAAACAAAAGAAAAAAATATTATTTTAGATTATTTTTTATTGTTGTTCAATCAGATTGTCTTTGTCTTAATTTCTCACGTTATAAGCCACAGAGCACAAGAGATAAAACTCCTAAAAGATTCTTTCGTAGGTGTTATAGAGATTCTTAGATACTTAAAAGGCCTACTATGAGGCCTCTAATCTTAGAAGATTATATTTGCCTTATTCCCGATGTATGCTACTATAGAAACAAATAAATTTCATAATTTCAATGGAATTTATACTTCTGGACTGGTAAGAATACAAACATCAATCCAATGTCTTTCACATGGCTCTAAACACCACTCACTAATCATATTTGAGATAAAGTTAAAGTCTTGACGCTAAAATTCATTAGAGAAAAATAAAATAAACCAAAAGCGAATGATTTCCCAATAAAGAACACACTCCAAACACTTCATGTAATTGCATGAGATTAAGACTCCACTAATTTAAAGAGCTTCTTAGAAAACATTGCTAATTCATTAAATTACCCAATGAGATGAAGTTAAAGTTTTGAGAGGATGCCTTGGAAAAGAAAACTGAAAATTAATAATTTGCTAACAAAGGAAATACTAAAACAAAAATTAATAATTTCCAATAAAAAGAATACTTTAAAAGTTAATTACAAGAAATAAGTCATTTTAAAGATTTAAAAAATGTGGAAAAAAAAACATTGTTAACTAATTAAATAATCCAATGGTCACTCTCTCGAGAAAGAGAACCCCCACACAAGAGCATATGGGGCCTTAATCAATAATAAAACTTTACATAACATTTATTCCATTAACTTTTATATGCATTTTCTATTTGCTATATGGTATGGAATTGTTAGTAGCCTTTGGTAGATTTGTGTGATCTATACACAGACCTTCACATGGTTCTTTACCATTCGCTTCTATCTTCTTCACCTTCAGTATATACAATGGTTTCTTGACATTTTTATTTTACATTGCCATATGATTTCCCACCTAAAACTATAGGGAACAAAACAAAAGAAAAAAATATTATGTTAGATTATTTTCGATTGTTGTTCAATCAGATTGTCTTTGTCTCATTTTCTCACGTTGTAAGCCACAGAGCACAAGAGATAAAACTCCTAAAAGCTTCTTTCATAGGTGTTATAGATATTCTTAGATACTTAAAAGGCCTACTATGAGGAATCTAATCTTAGAAGATTATATTTGCCTTATTCCCGATGTATGCTACTATAGAAACAAATAAATTTCATAATTTCAATGGAATTTATACTTCTGGACTGGTAAGAATACAAACATCAATCCAATGTCTTTCACATGGCTCTAAACACCACTCACTAATCATATTTGAGATAAAGTTAAAGTCTTGACGCCAAAATTCATTAGAGAAAATAAAATAAACCAAAAGCGAATGATTTCCCAATAAAGAACACACTCCAAACACTTCATGTAATTTCATGAGATTAAGACTCCACTGATTTAAAGAGCTTATTAGAAAACATTGCTAATTCATTAAATTACCCAATGAGATGAAGTTAAAGTTTTGAGAGGATGCCTTGGAAAAGAAAACTGAAAATTAATAATGTGCTAACAAAGGAAATACTAAAACAAAAATTAATAATTTTCCAATAAAAGAATACTTTAAAAGTTAATTACAAGAAATAAGTCATTTTAAAGATTTAAAAAATGTGAAAAAAACATTGTTAACTAATTAAATAATCCAATGGTCACTCTCTTGAGAAAGAGAACCCCCACACAAGAGCATATGGGGCCTTAATCAATAATAAATGGATTTAAATAGTTGAGGAATGGTTTGCTGAAGTTTATAGATAGCAATGGAAAATCAGAAGGGTGGTTTTCTTCATTTTTAACAATAAAAATAGAATAAATCCACAACAAAAATAGATTTATAAACTCGTAATATTGTTAAAAAAAAAAAATTAGTAATGTGCATAAATTTTCAATCTCAAAATTAAACCAAGATAAAGAGGGGTGGGTTATGAATTACCCTTAAATCATTATAAATATGAAAGAAAAATTCAACAATTTACTTGTGAATGAAATCTTAATAAGTAAACACACCCACCATTAAAACTATAGGGTGGTTTCATGGAAACACAAAAAAACCATTATATAAAGAAATTTTTGAGAAAAAAACTCAAAATATTAGAGAGAAAACTAAGTAATTATTCTAAATCCAGGAGGAAAACCAATATTCAATTGGCTGCAAACAAAATATATAATTACTATACATACATATTCTTTGATTCATTTTGACCCTTGACATGGAAATCTACACAACATTTCCTTCATTTTCAACCAAAAAAACCCCTCTTCCTTAATGAGAAATTGATATATAAGAATATGACTTGCTTGGGGATACAGGGGAGGTCAAGTTGTCCCTAGCCATTTAACTTCCCCAAGCTCATTGTTCGTCTCTTGTCTTTTATGTTATTAGATGCGAGAAAATTAGTCTCATATGTATATAATAAAATATTTTTTTTACATTTCACGTATTAATTTTATAATTTAATATTAATAAAGATAAATATTTTTTTAAATCTTTATTATCAAACATTATCAATATTTATCATTAATATAAATATATATTTTTTATCTATAGTTTCAAACCTCATCAATATTTATCATTATAAAACCTATCATTATTTTATGTAGATGTCATGTCATATCTCTCTAACCTAACAAATTCTAAACTAGCAATATTATCACCAAAAAAAATCAACTTGATTTACACATGACTCTCTAGATCATAGTAATAATTTTCCATTGCACGGAGTTACTTTCACAGGAATATAATAATCGAATATACATATAATGTTTTAAAAACATTAGTTTACATTACACCACCAACCTTAGATATAAACTATGAACTTGGTTTATTTTTCATTTGGCATTAAGTTCTCTCGTCAAATTCAAAATTTAATTTACAAGAAGGATTTATTTAATTTGGAAACTTCTCGATGTGGTTCGATCCCATCCATTTTGCAATCATATCTCTGGTTTGACAGCCGGATCTATGGTTCACAAAAGTTGAATGTATCGAATGATGGGGAATGATTGGGATAGTTAGTGAGCAACTAATTTCCTACCCCTCCCTCTCCATCGGGCGCCATTTGCACTTTCTCTTCCTCCATACTCGAGCTTTCATCTGCGTCTAGGGTTACTATTCTACGCTTTAGTTTAATGTTGAATCATGGCTCACACAGTGAAACCTGGAGCTCGAACCGGTGCAATAGAGGCTGCGACTACCCACACTTGGTTTGTGTGCATTTTGAGGTAATGTCAAGATGATTTTGGTTCAAGTTTAAGAATGGTCCTTTTCTCTTCTCAGCCCTATATTTTTCTTTCAAGATAAATTTACACTTTTTCTAACTTTTCCATTTTAGTGTAGGAGCACGTGGTTCCGCTACGCAGCTACAGTCGTAATTTTGGTCAGGGGTTCCAGAGGTATGGCCCTATCTGCCTTCTACCTTTCTTGTTGGTTTCGATTGATGCCGGTTGGGTTTATTTCTTAAAAATTAACCTTGGTGGGTTGTTCCTCTTGCAGTTGAACGTAACTAGCTAAGGTTTCCTCAAACTGGTTTCCCTCTACAGGTAATGAAATTACCAAAATAATATTAAATTTCTTGTTTATTGTAGCATGTATGTTTGATTAACTTATTTAACCCCTTTGCTTACTATGACACAAGTATACCCTAATCAGGTTTCATGTTGAATAACACTGTCGATGTAAGGTCCTCGGGTGCACACATGGTTGGGCGGCAGGCGAGCCGGGCACGGGCGTGGGCGAGTTGGGCCGCATGACGGGCGCGCGGGCGAGTCGGGCCGCACGACGGGCGCGCGGGCGAGTCGGGCCGCACGACGGGCGCGCAGGCGAGTTGGGTTGCACGCGGGGGAGGGCGCAAGCATGCAGACGAGTTGGGCTGCACGCGGGCGAGGGCGCGGGCACGCGGGTGAGTTGGTGCACACAGTGCGGGCGCGCGGGTGGACGGACGAGTTGGAGCACACGCGGGTGCGACGATTTGTGACGACACTTGCGACGAAACAATATGACAAATGAATTGCGATGGGAAGTTTATACACGGTGGAACGTTTAGCGATGGTGTTTGAGGACCGACTCACATGGAGGGCGGGCCAACCTATTTGCAAGACGTTCAAGGGGTGTGTAAATGGAGTATTGGGTGGTCGGCGGGGCAGCCCCACCCACACTTACGAAGTGTATATATATTGATGCGTTTTGAGAGCATTCAACCATCATTTCAACACACACATCTTTGCACAAGAAGAAGGGCGCAGGTCTAAGTGCGCAGAAGACAAGGAAGGAAGGAACATATCTCATACGCTGGTTTTTGGTTTAGCCGCACAGTAGAGAAGTGTCATACTTGGAGTTGGGTGAAGGTGTTGGGCAAGATTTGCCCGGTGATCGGTTGAGGTGTGCACGACGGTCGTGCAAAGTGCCGGTTTGTGCCAAGACTTGGCGTGGGTGTCTTGGTGGCTCGGGTGAACATCCGCCCATCATGCAAGGTGTGCACGAAGGTGAACGGAGGTTCACCTAGATTGTAAAATTGACTAAGTGTAAATTTGAGGTTTCCCAAGATTTAGCTTGTACATTGTAAAAGTGAAGATTGTATAATATATTGGTTCAGGCAGACTCATTGTTCAGGGAGTTGCCCCTCCCTTTATACTGTGCAATTGTGTTGTTGTTATAATTGCTGTTGATAATGAATGAGTATGGGTGTTCATTGGTATAAAGGCTAAACATAATAATACTTCGTTGCGAAACACAAACTAAGTAGGATAAGTGGAATGTTAGGCGTAGTTCACAAACATAAGTATTGGTGAAAAGAAAGTGTTCGGTGGTGCCGCACCTCGCTATAAGCAGTTGAAAGACTACCGCAGGTGTAGGGGCGTGACAGTTGGTATCAGAGCTCGGTTGGAGCTGGTGTTATAGCAAGGTTGTTTGAGACGAAGTGCAGGTGTGGGTACACTTGGAAGCTTGACAGTTGATGACAGTGGAAGCAGATACTTGCAGTTGAAGGAAGCTAGTTTCACATACAAGTGGAACAAGGGCCGGTTCATGGTTGCAGGAAACTTGGTAAAGCTGGTGAATGGTGAAACAGGTTTAGCAGAAGTGAAGCTTAGTGTTTGGACCAAGCTAAACGACAACGCATGGCAGGTTTGAAAGAATGCGAAGGGAAGCTCTTTCTTACCTTATACAGGTTGAAGCAGATCAAAGAAGAGAATCCCCGGATTCGAGAGAAGCTTGAAGTCTTGGAAAAGAATGTTGAAGACGAACTTCTTCAACTTGGTTGGATGATGAGGCAAGATGAAGTTGCAGATTGTACTAACAAGGAAGAGGAAGCCGTGATAGTTGAATATGTTGCAGATATGACCATGATGGAGGATGAACTTGAAATCACTCAAGTTGGACCAGGATCGTGCAGTTTGAAGACATGTATGGATGAGGAGACTCACATGGAGGAGCCTCATGATGATGTAAATAGTATTGATACTTGTGTTTCACTTGAGCATTTGGTAGATGAACCATATGCAGGAAAGGGCAAAGACAGTTTGCCGATGGGAGGGAGCATCTTACCATGGATGTCTATGATGAGACCTTGTATGGAGTCGCAAGGATTGTTGATTGTTGCAGGACTTGTTGGGGTTGTTTGTGACCTTATGGTAGAAGGTGCAAAGGCCCGTGACAAGGGAGGAACATGATGATCATTGTGGAGGATTGGGTCATGCTTTAGCCATATGGAGAATTGGCTAAGTGCCCAGCATGACTCATGGACAGATTGAAGGGCACACACTTAAGGTATGATGATGCTTGGGTGGACTTCTCATGGCCGAGGCCGAGAGAAATTCTTGGTGGAACCTTTAGTGGGGGAGCTATGATGGAGAGACTCATATGATGATGATATGGTTGGGTGACCGAGTTCACTAGACCGAAGATAGCAGACTTGGATGAGGATGATCGATTGTTGTGATGGGTCTACTTGGTTGGACTATATGGGCAACTTAGTCATGGACATCAGGTTGGAGACATGGAGCATGGCAGTCTTATGCGGGAGCACTTGTAGAGGTGTCACTTATGGGCATCAATGAGGAGTGCCAAGGCAGGGATGTTGTGCAGGTGGATTTGCTGGTGTGACATGGAGATTTTTTACTTATGAGCCGATGGAGAGGTTGTGCACTTATGTACAACAAGGCCATGGACTTGGATGGAGTTGTGAGCAGACTATGGAGCATCCCTACTACATGGAGAGCTAAGGCATCTTGCAGATACCTTTGGGCCGAGACTTGTATGCTTGCTGAGATGTTGGTTGGAGATGACTCATGGAGCTCATGATGACATGAGATTGTTGTGACTTCTAGAGGGACTTCATATATGGTGGACTTGGAGGATCTAATGCATTGAGCAGCTAAGGTCAGGGACTTTGATGTAGGTGCATACTTTCAAGTACATGCATGGGTGTGGCTTGAAGGAGTGACTTGATGTGGAGGATCGATATGAGACACTTTGGAGTGATAGAGTTACAATGATGAGGATGCTTTGGTGACTACACTTGGGCATGGGTTGAGCCGAGACTCAACCACTTTTGACATGGGAGCTGATTGATCTATGATCATGGGCAGCACATGGATAGATGAGACAGGTGTATACTTGTTTCTATGGCAGACTTGAGGGATGGCACATTACAGATATGATGGGGGTTGCTTCATGGACCTGGATGTGGCATACCGAGAGTTGGAGATTGATGAGATGATCTCTTCATATGGAGGAGATACACATATGGATGATGTTGGGATAGATGTGGTTGATCACGTAGCACATTGACACCAAACATCATGGACAACATGTTGCAGATGAGATGAGGACTACTTCATGGCCCTGAGCATGGCTTACTTGTATGGAGATGGACTCTTGATCGGGTTGAGGATGTGATAGGATGTTATGAGAGACGACTGATGGGGGCATGAGGATGTGCATTCTCATGGTTTGAGCGTGACGGTTGGACTGATCACCCAACTAGTTCAAACATGGGGGTTAATAGTGTGCAAAGATGTGTTAGCATTGTGTTGGAGTATTATGGCAGCAATTCACATGATGACACATGAGGAGGTCGACACGATATGTTGCAGTGAGCATGTAGCTTGAGATGGAGGGGCCAGCCTTCCACGATGGAGAGCAGCATGTGGAGATTGTGACAGGGTGATCAATGGTCATGGATTGAGATGATTTCTGATGTATGACATACCGATGAGGTGTATACCTTGGTATGGTGATCTTGGTGACAGATGGTTATCGAGGCGAGACATGGTGGAGATGGAGTTCTACATATGTTGTAGGGATGTTTGCAGTATGTGGAGGAGTTGACATCATGGATATTGATGATCTTGGTGGATGGCTACCGAGATGGTATGTTGTCGAGGACGACAACGATTTCAGGTGGAGGAGGATGTAAGGTCCTTGGGCGCACACACGGTTGGGCACCGGGCGCGGGCGCGGGCGAGTTGGGCCGCACGATGGGCGCGCGGGCGAGTTGGGCCGCACGACGGGCGCGCGGGCGAGTTGGGCCGCACGACGGGCGCGCAGGCGAGGGCGCGAGCGAGTTGGGCTGCACGCGGGCGAGGGCGAGTTGGCGCACACAGTGCGGGCGCACGAGTGGACGGACGAGTTGGAGCACACGAGGGTGCAATGAAACTTGCGACGAAACGATATGACAAATGAATTCCGATGGGAAGTTTATACATGGTGGAACGTTTAGCGATGGTGTTTGGGGGCCGACCTATTTGCAGGACGTTCAAGGGGTGTGTAAATGGAGTATTGGGTGGTCGGCTGGGCAGCCCCACCCACACTTACAAAGTGTATATATATTGATGCGTTTTGAGAGCATTCAACCATCATTTCAACACACACATCTTCGCACAAGAAGAAGGGCGCAGGTCTAAGTGCGCAGAAGACAAGGAAGGAAGGCGCATATCTCATGCGTTGGTTCTTGGTTTAGCCGCACGGTAGAGAAGTGTCGTACTTGGAGTTGGGTGAAGGTGTTGGGCAAGGTGTGCCCGGTGATCGGTTGAGGTGTGCACGACGGTCGTGCAAAGTGCCGGTTTGTGCCAAGACTTGGCGTGGGTGTCTTGGTGGCTCGGGTGAGCACCCGCCCATCGTGCAAGGTGTGCACGAAGGTGAACGGAGGTTCACCTTGATTGTAAAATTGACTAAGTGTAAATTTGGGGTTTCCCAAGATTTAGCTTGTACATTGTAAAAGTGAAGATTATATAATATATTGATTCGGGCAGACTCATTGTTCAGGGAGTTGCCCCTCCCTTTATACTGTGCAATTGTGTTCTTGTTATAATTGCTGTTGATAATGAATGAGTATGGGTGTTCATTGGTATAAAGGCTAAACATAATAATACTTGGTTGCGAAACACAAACTAAGTAGGATAAGTGGAATGTTAGGCGTAGTCCACGAACATAAGTATTGGTGAAAAGAAAGTGTTCGGTGGTGCCGCACCTCGCTATAAGCGGTTCAAAAACTACCGTAGGTGTAGGGGCGTGACAGTCGAGGTCTAACATTCGACCCTTTTTAATTTCCAAGTGTGATATATTATGTTGAAATGACTCTTAGATTATAAGGGTTTCTCTTTATGGTCTCTCCAAGCGTTGGGGTTTTACTGTTAGAGAACCTCATGAGTTAAATTCCTAGTCTATAACATTTTTCTACTAATATGAAAGCGGCCCACTCAGTCGGTTCCGCTAGAATTTATTACTGTCACCATTACAACTTACTTTCGAGACCCATGTCTTAGAACTATTGTGTCTATATATATATGTCTGTGTGTGTGAAGTCTATATGGACTCCAACCACGTGTTGTGCTTCCAATTACATATAGGAAAAACTGTGACATTAGCTATGACTATTTTTCTTGTTTCAAATCGGTTATTATCTATGTGACTTCAGTCTCAGGATTTATTTAACTACTCGTTAGTGTTTCGTGGTGTTTAACTATGAATATGAATATTATCTATGTACCAATTATTGTTTCAATATATCTTGCAAGCTTTCTGTAGTCAATACATACTGATGTTTATATAATTAGAATGGGTGATTCTTTGATTTGTCTTATGTACATTATTTATGATATTTATTTAGTTTTGGTAATTCTCCTTAGTGTGAACCACCTCAACATCCCTGCCTTGTTTAAGTAGTTAAGGGATTGTCTCGATGTTTTCCAGTCCACTGGCCCTAATCAGAGCTAACCCTTACGTTTCAACTACGTCCAAGAGCCTATTCTATTTGTTTTCATACATTCTGGAATGATCTTGAATTCTAATCTTCACCTTGATGGGTTCATTGGTACTAGCCTAAATTTTCCAATTGTGCTCTAATCTAGTTCTTTTCTATCTCAGTTGAAAGTTCGTAACTATGTTGTTTACTAAACTAGTACCCTCAATCTGTAATTTCCTCAATTTCATACCAACTTTAGTGTTTGTCCAATTCTTGTGACAGATTTGCATACCACACACGAAATATTGACTCAATTTTGATATTTCTTTCTTTTTAAAAACAATTCAGTGAAAGAAATATATAATACTTCAAGATATAATCTTCCATATTAATCACATTATTCTACGCTATTTTAAATTCAGCAGCATACAAAATTCATAGAGGTTTAGTGATCAGGTGATTAGTATTTAGCTCAAAAATCAAAGTGCTTAGAATCGCTCAAAACTTGAACGACCGTGTCCGTCTCGAGGATACGATCTCAATGCAACTCATTTCACTCAAAATGAAACTCGTATGAAGAAGATATTGCGTTCTTTCTGCTTTGCCAAATAGAGGAATTTTTAAAAAAAAGGTACATTCATTGCATAGTCAGCAGTCTGTACTACTAACATGGCAAGTGATTAGGCAGGTCAAAGTTGGTTAATGGCTAATAGGATCTCGCTAAGTGGCGCATTGTGGTTGGTTAATGGTTTGATGATTTGGCTTGATCCAATTGGGTGGATGAGGACCAATGAGAAGGGGACATGTGGAAAGCTTGGAGGCCGCCATGTGTCCCTCCCCAAAGTTCAAAAATTATCAGCGCATAGTGGCAAAATTATTGGCAAGTCAGTGGAGTCGAACCCGCGACCTCGCCTGTACAAACTCAATGATTTACCATTACACCCCTGCCTTTGGTTCTTAATAGTATATGGTTGCTGATTATATTTATTTTGATAATCGTTGCAATTTGGGTGGAGGAAAGGGCCAGCCCGCAGACCAACCCCCTCTCATGTGACCACTATCACATAATCACCAAGTCAATTGTTAACATAACCATGTGCAATTAGCACTAAACCTTAGTTTAATATTAACAAACATGCTTATCCTATTGTTGAATTGAGGCTTCTATGATCCATATCAAATTTATGAGATAT
Source organism: Pinus tabuliformis (assembly GCA_031772625.1). Taxonomy (NCBI): domain Eukaryota; kingdom Viridiplantae; phylum Streptophyta; class Pinopsida; order Pinales; family Pinaceae; genus Pinus; species Pinus tabuliformis. The sequence continues at coordinate 729,008,493 of CM062813.1, forward strand.
TTTTTGGCGTAAATCACATGATATTTTATTTGTCGACGCGTTTCGAACCAACCAGTGTGGTTCATCGTCAGGACAAGTTGAAGAATCAGATCCAACATTGCATGTTAAATAGTCCCAGCAGAACCTCCAACGGCTATAATCCTAGACCAGGCAACGGCTATAATGACTAACGGCTATATATGACTGGGGGACAGTTAGACGGACCAGGGGTATAAAAACAAGTTAATATCATAGCTAGTTAGTTATATTATTATTAAACTAAAAGTCAAAGGGACAAATAATTATCCTAGGGGTTTAAATATATAGCCGTTGGAGGTTCTGCTGGGACTATTTAACATGCAATGCTAGATCTGATTCTTCAACTTGTCCTGACGATGAACCACACTGGTTGGTTCGAAATGCATCGACAAATGAAATAACATATGATTTATGCCAAAAAATCTCTCATAAATATGCTTATCCTAATTAACTGCGATTAATTAAGTTGGCGAAGTAATTCACGGAGCCCATAAATTCAACGCTAACTCCAAATTTAGTGGAGTTAACTAGAGTTCCTCCAGTTTTAGTGGAGTTGTGTTAGGGGAAACTGTTTTCGCCATAAATTTTGCAATTTTCGACCAAATTTGGATCACGAAAAGGCATTCCTAAATTATTTTTATGTTTTGATCACATTGAAGCAGGTTTCAGGAGCAGTAGAGCATTGTAAATGAAACTTTTTTCCATTTTGAGCTAATACAAAGGCCCAAGCCATGGAAGTTGGACCAAGGAGATGTAGCCCATGAGGGGTGAATTCCTTCATTAAAACATTGTGTTAAGTGTTCATTTTGATGGTTTGTTGCTCATTTGTTTGATGTTGTTCAATATTTCATTTACATGCTATTTTGGTCATGAATTTGACATAAAACTTGACAAAATTTACCTGTTCCTTCACAAACACCATAAAGGAAACCTATGCACATGGAGAAAATGATAAGCAATTGTTTTTAATTTTAAAGTTGAAATTATCACATCAAAACTAACATTCAACAACAAATCAAGTTGGTATCAGAGCAAAGGTTATTTCCTTGATTTCTTGAGTTTCGTGCAAGGAGGGTTTTAATGGTTGCAAATTTATGATGCTTACAAGGTTAAAGTTGCTAAGAGAAGAAGGGAAACTATTAGTTGAAAATCCTGAGGTGATGCCCAGAGGAAGGAGAGCCACAAGGCCACAATCTCCACCTAAATTTTCAATCCCAGCTACACTTGAAGCACTTCAAGTCTTACCTTTAGTTGAGATTTAGGAGGTACAAGCAGTACCAGAAGCTGAGCTCGAATGCAAAGCCATCATATCTGGAGAAGGAGAGGCTGAAGGTCTTTCTGAAGAGGAAGCATTCAAGAATATTTATATGACTTAACTAACATGGTTAGAGCCCTCTATGAAGAGAGGAATACTAGAATGGATGGAGAGAGTTCTAAGTCCCCACATGGAGAGGGAAGTTCAGAAGATAAAAAAGATGAAAAGAAGGATTTAAAGGGTAATGGAGGAAATCCTCCTCCATCTCCACCATATTCATCATATTCCTCATCATCCTCATCATCTCAAACAAAAGAAAAAACTCCCTTATTCATATTGGACATTAAGTTTGGACTTCCCATGTACAATGGTGAGGTAAATGCAGAAACATTAGGAAAATGGATTCGACACTTGGAGGTTTATTGGAGAATTAAGAACCTTCAATAAGATGACATAAAAATCCAGTTGCCTTCATTGAGGCTAGAAGGAGCATCACTAGTTTGGTGGGAAGAAAAGACTCAAGAAGAAATGTGAATTCATGGTAAGATATCCATTTCTTGGCTTGAATTTGTTTCTTCAATTAAAAGACAGTTTTATCCTTTAGCCTATATGCAAAAAGCCTTTATGAGTGGGAAAAATTTTAGGCAACTCAAGGGCCAAACAGTTTAAGACTGTTATGAAACAAGCTCCCAAAAAGATAGAAAAGATAGATAAACGCCTTCAAAATAAGCCTCTTTGAGGGGAAAACCTCCTTTACATTACACAAATGAACAATTCTTGGATGATACAAATTACAAGACCTCCTTTCTATATATAGGAGTCTAAGGTGTCATAATATAATCAGAGCTGACATAACAATAATAATGTAAGGGCACAATAATAAAAATAGTGGTCTTCTATGGGGCACAATAATAACAATATGGGGACTACATGGGCACAACAATATAATAAGGGGGTTATACTAATAAAACTAAAGGGTTACACTAGTAATATAGGGACCTAACATGCCCATCTCCTTCAAAAGTGTTGTCCTCAACGGTTGAGTAGTTCTTGATGCTTCTATATAAAATTCTTGTCCTCCCATGTGGAATCTTCAGCGGGTAAGTTCTTCCACTTGATGAGATACTCTGAAATTGATCAATTTCGTAGTTGTCACGTTCTTGTTTCTGTGACTTCTCCAGGTTCCAATATGATTTTTCCTTCCTCGTTAAGATATGGAAATATTGCTTGAACTGGGATCTTCTGCAACTTTTGAATGAGTGGCCACACTTCTTCATCCTTCTTCCATTCATCCCTTGCTTCATTTATCCAATCTGGTTGGATAATAGAAATAACATAAAACAATTCTTCCACATCCTCATCCTTTCTTGAGAGTGCATCTGCAACAACATTTTGCTTCCCTTTTTTGTAGATGATTTCAAAGTCATAACCCAACATATTTGTGACCCATTTTTTATGTTCTTCTAAAGATCATATTTGTTCTAAAAAGTATTTAACACTACATGGTCCATTTTTACCTTGAAGTGTCTTCCCATTAGGTAAGGTCGCCATTTTTTGAGTGCATGTAGTATTGCCAACATTTCCTTCTCATAAATAGCCTGTTTGAGATGTAGTTGTAAAAATACCCAATCACCTACATCAAAACTTCTTCCACTACAATGTTGATCTACCTATTGTTTCATTAGATTTTGCATCAAAGTGGCATTATCCTTTAAAGTTGGAGAACTTGTTATTGATGCTCGATGTGATCTTTCACTGGTTGAATCTTTTTCTTCTTGATATGTCCTTCTATCTTGAGAGTTTGAGGAGTGGTAATTTCTTCCAATGCATTACATGATATGGTCAGATTCATTTCTTGATGCCGATGTGTTCTTTCACTTCTTGAACATTTTTCTTCTTGATATGTCCTTCTATATTGATATTTTGAGGGGTGGTAATTCCGGCCAATGCATTACAAGATATGGTCAGATTCATTTCTTCTTTCTCGATGTGATCTTTGACTTCTTGAACCTTTTTCTTCTTGATATGTCCTTCTATATTGAGAGTTTGAGGAATGGTGATTTTTGTCAATTCTTTACAAGATATGATTGGATTCATTTCTTCTTTCTCTAAGGTTGGTTCCTGGCGTATATCCTCTTCTTTTGATGTTTCTTGATCCTCTTCATAATCTATGTAAAATAATTTCTTCTCGGCACACTTATGACCTTTAGTGTATTTGTTATCACAATTGTAACAAAGACCTTTTTCTCTTTTTTCTTCCAATTGTTGTGGTGTAAACATTGTAGGTTGTGGAAGGCTAGGAGAAAAAACACTTCCATAATTATAGTTGTGAGTGGTGGGATTCATTGTTTCCATAATTTCGCTTTCAATTTTTCTTTCCAACCTAAATGCCTTCTCCAATGAATCAGGTTCCCAAAGACGAACCTCATGTTGAATGTTATCCTTTAAAGTCCCTAGGAAGACATAAATCCTTTGCTTCTTTGAAATAACATTTACCCTTATATTCAATTTTTGAAAGTCCTCAATGTGCTCTGCCATTGAACCCTTTTGTTTGAGATTTATCAATTGGCTAAAGAAGGTGTTACTCTTTGTATCCTCATAATGTGCTATCATTTCTTCCGTGAAAATTGACCAAGTGACAAGTGCTTTACGAGAACAAAGCCCTTTATACCATAAAAATTGATTCGTTTCTAAATATAAATATGCAATATGTACCTTTTGTAACAGTTTCACCTCATGTAGATCAAAATATATCTCTATCTGTAGTATCCAATCTACCGGATCCTTGCCATCAAACTTCCTCATATCATTTTTTCTTGATTTTAGGAGCTCGATCTTGAAAAAAACCATAACTCTATAATTTAGAATCTCCAAGGTCTGAAATTGCGACCTGCAGTAGCCCTTTGCATCATCTTTCCAATGGCACCAGTCTGATCGAAATTGGATTCTCCAATAAAGAGTTATGCCCAATCTCCCAAGATGACCTGCTTATATACTTTTTCAGTAGAGCATAATTGTACAAAGTGCCACGAGTTACTGTTTTGACCCTCGGACCTGAAAACAATACAACGAAAATCATAGTCCATCCTCTTTCTGTAGCCTCTTACGAAATTTCAATTTGATGCTCAGAGAGAAAGTTATGACGATTTTCCCCAGGTCACTTGTTTGGGATGTAATTCGGGGGCCTGCAAAAACCCTAAATGTATTGGAATGTATCTCTGAAAATATAACAAAATAAGATCTGAAATTCGGGCCCGGGCTTCACCAATTTTTTGGCTCAAATGGGTTTTAATTTCAGAGTCTTAAACTTTGTAGAAAAACAATTATAGTGAAAATTCCATGATGATCTGTTTGAGATGGAATTATGGAGCTTGCAAAAAACCCCAACATCGTCAGATCATATCTCCGAAAATATAGCGAGAGAAGATCTGAAATTCGGACCCGAGTTTCAATGAGATTTCATCTCAAATTTGTTTTTTTGTTTAGCTTTTGAAACATCCCAGAAAAAACGTTATAGCGAAAATTCCACAATGGCCTGTTTGGAGCAGCAAAACCCTAGAATCCAAAGCTCTGATACCAAAAGTTATGAAACCAGCTCACAAAAAGATAGATAAACGCCTTCAAAATAAGTCTCTTCAAAGGGAAACCTCCTTTACATTACAAAAATGAACAATTCTTGGCTGATAAAAATTACGAGACCTCCTTTATATATATAGGAGTCTAAGGTGTCATAATATAATCAGAGCCGACATAACAATAATAATGTAAGGGCACAACAATAACAATAGTGGGCTTCTATGGGACACAATAATAACAATATGGGGATTACATGGGCACAAAAATATAATAAGGGGGTTGTACCAATAACATTAAGGGTTACCCTAGTAGTATAGGGACCTAACAAAGACTATACCCAGGAGTTAGGGAAAAGGGCGTTGTTGTTAGGAGTAAACTTGAATTCCCAAGATACACTCTTGAAATACATTGGGGGTTTACACTCCTACTTAAAACACATTATCCTTATGTTTAATCCAAGAAATTTAGATGAGGTATGTGTGCAAGCCACACACCTTGAAGCAAGAAGAAAGAACATTCAGGAAGAGGGTAGTAAGAAGAAGCCATTCAAGGGTAAGGAGAAAGAGAAGGGTGGAAAATGGAAAGGAAAGTAGAATTCAAGTGTGAAGAAATAAGGGGAGAAAACTATATTCCAAAATTTTTCCAAAGCGGGGCATGATGAAACCCATTGTTGGAAATTACATCCTGAACTAAGGCCTAAGAAACCAAACAATAATGGGAAACAAAAGACAACAACTACCACACAACATGATCTTGGATCTGATTCTAGTGATGAGACCAAGATTTTAGCCATGGTCACAAAAGGAAAGGAAGTTATTGCAAGAACTATTTCATCACATAGTCATAACAACACTCCAAATGAAGAATCAAGGATAGAGTTGTTCCATGTAAGGGTAATTTTAAATCATACAAAGATTGATGCATTATTTGATAGTGGGTCAATATTGAACTTAATTTCAAAAGACTTGGTCAAAAAGCTTAACCTTGAAACTGTACCTCATCACAAGCCATATCCCTTGTTGGATAGTCAATAATGAAAATTTACAGGTTACAAGGAAATGCTTTTTTAGGTTTACCATTACTGAAAAATTCAATGATGAAGTTGAGTTAGATGTAGTTCCACTTGACATCTTAGGAATCATCTTGGGAAGCCCATATTTGTATGATAGGAAAGTGGTATTTTATCGCTAGGAGAACAAATACAAATTTCTCAAATATGGATTGGAGTATATTGTGAGAGCCCATCACAAAAAGTTAAACATTTCATTGGTTAATGCCGAGCAGATGAAGAGACTAGTAAATGCAAGTAAAAATTTTTTGCTTCTCATGATCAAGAAAAAGAATGATATATATTATGAATATTTTGAAGGTTGTGATGATAAGTTAAAATCTGATTTGTTTGATGTGGTAGGAAAGCATGGAGAGCTGTTTCAGGAACCAAAGGGGTTACCTCCCAAGTGGGGAATTTAGCATGAGATACAGCTGCAACATGATGTTCCACTTCCAAACATTGGAGTGTATCGCATGCCGATCATGGAGAGTATGGAAATCAAGAAGAAAATTCAAGAATTGCTGAAGAAAGGTATCATACACCCATCTACTTCACCATGTGGTTCACCCATTGTTTTGGTGCCAAAGAAGGATGGGACTTGGCACATGTGTGTGGATTTCTGTGCATTGAATAAGATAACACTAAACAATCATTATCCACTCCCAAGAATTGATGATTTTCTTGATCAATTGAGGTATGAAAAGTATTTCACTAAGGTAAACTTATGAAATGGTTATCATCAAGTTAGAATAGATGAATAGGAAATTTGGAAAACCGCATTTAAAACTAAACAAGGATTGTTTGAGTGGCTTGTTATCCCTTTCGGTCTTACAAATGCTCCAGCTACTTTCATGAGAGTTGTGAATGATGTATTGAGACCATTTCTAGATGACTTTGTCATTGTTTACTTAGATGATATTCTCATATTCAGCAAATCCAGAGATGAACATGTCATGAATGTGAACAAAGTACTTGATGTCTTGAGAAATGAACAATTTTTTTTTAAAGATGTCAAAGAGTGAATTTGGCAAGACTTCTTTAGTGTATTTAGGACACATTGTTGGAGGAGGTGAGATGAAGATAAACCCCTCTAAGGTTGAGGTAATTGTGAATTGGCCCAAGCCCAATACAGTTACAGAGGTAAGAAGCTTTCTTAGGGCAACACAATATCAGAAGAAATTTATTACTAATTTTTCTTCCATTGCAACTCCACTACATGCATTGACTAGTGTCAAGAAAGTCTTCCATTGGGGAGATGTACAACAAAAATAATTTGATGCTTTAAAACAAAAGATAATTTCAGTACTGGTATTGGCTCTTCCAGATCCTAGACAACCATTTGAGATTCAAACGGATGCTAGTGATTACAGCATGGGAGCAGTTCTTATGCAGCATGGTAAGCCCATTTCATGTCATTCTGAAATTTTTAATGGTGTTGTGACTAACTATCACACTTATGCCAAACAACTTTATGCATTAGTACAAATTATTAAAAAATGGAAACACTACATGATGGGGAAGGAGACCATTATCCATACCCATCATCAACCATTGTAGTACTTACAGTCACAGTCAAAGTTGCAGCAATCATGACACTTCAGATGGATGGGTTTTCTACAACAGTTTCATTTGGCTATCAAGTACAAAATGGAATCTACAATAAGGTTGCTGATATGCTTTCTAGGACATTTGTAAATTCATCTATTATACTCAAGCACAATTTTGTTTTACATGAAAGTTACATTGAGCAATATGCATATGAGAATGACTTTCAAGATGTCTATGCAAGCTTGAGGAAAGGAAACCAAATTGAAGAGTTAGATTACCATGTACATAACAGTTTGTTGTATCACTTTGGAAAGTTATGTATTCCAAAGGGAGAAAGAAACAATATCATAAGGGAGGCACACACTTCATTGATTGTTGTACGCTTTGGTGCGGGCAAGATAGTAGAGAATCTCCAAAGGTATTTTTATTGGCCACACATGTTTGATAATGTATCTTGTTTCATTATAGGATGTTCTTTGTGTGCAACAAGTAAGCCTAGCAATACGAAACTAGGATTACACACTCCACTTCCAATATCTTCACACTCATGGGAGAGTATCTCAATGGATTTTGTAGGAGGTCTTCTATTGTCAAGGAAAGGTCATAATTACTTGTATGTAGTTGTAGACAGGTTCAAAAATATGTGTATTCTAACACCATGTAAAAAGAAAATTACGGTTGAACAAACAACTCATCCTTTTGTTCAAAACATTTGGGTTCATTTTGGTGTTCCTACTTCCATTGTAAGTGATCGAGATTCTCGATTTCTTGGGAATTTTTGGTCAAATTTGTGGGACATGATTGAAATTAAGTTGAAGAAGAGTACAACCTTTTATCCACAAAAATATGGACAAAACGAGGTGGTAAAAGGACAATCATTCATCTTCTTAGAGGATATTGCAGCAAACATCCCAAGTTGTGGAATGAATAGTTGCATTACATACAACAAGCATACAACAGGGCAAAGAATTCTTCCACAAACACACGCCATTTGAGGCATGTTTTGGGTACTTTCCAAGAGCGCCATTGTACTTCATGTTTGAGAAATATTTGGCCATCGATGTTCATAGTGACATCAATAAGGAAAGGAAGTTCATTGAGCAGATCTAGTTGATACATCACACAGTGAAAGAACAACTTGAAAAAAGTCAAAGAAGCGACAAGGCAAGGCATGACAAACACCGTGTCGATCATAAATTTCAAGTTGGAGACGAAGTTTGGTTATATATTAGCAAAGAGAGACTTCAAGAGGAAGGTAAACATATGAAGTGAATCTGTTATGGTCCTTTTAAAATTTTGGAAAAGATTGGTAACAATGCATTTAAGCTACATTTGCCTCCTTATATGCAAATATATTTTGTTGTTAATGTTGAGAATCTAAGATTGTTTGAGGCTCCTTTGATTGATGATCAAGGAGATCATGTTCAGTTTCCATAATAGATTATTTCTCGCTAGAATATCTTGATGAACTTCAGCAAGATCTCATACTTGACAGAAGAACCCGAACTTCAAAGAGAGGGAATGTGGAATACCTTTGAGTGGGACTGAAGGGACAAAATCCTTCTAAAGACAAATGGAAGCAGATTGAGAAGGTGAGGTAGTTGTACCCTCACCTGCTGAACAATTGATAGTATCTTTTGGGGTCCAAAAGGCTTTTAGTGGGGAGCAATGATTAGGTGATCAGTATTTAGCTCAAAACTCAAAGTGCTCAGAATCGCTCAAAACTTGAACGACCGCGTCCATCTCGGCAATATGATCCCAACGTAGCTTATTTCACTCAAAGCAGAGCTCATATGAGGAGGATATTGCGTTCTGTCCACTTTACCAAATAGAGGAATTTTTAAAAGAAGGTACAGTCACTGCACAGCCAGTAGTACGTACTTCTGACGTGGCAGGTGACTGGGTAGGTCAAAGTTGGTAATAGCTAATAGGATCTCGCCAAGTGGCGTGTTGTGGTTGGTTAATGGTTTGATAATTTGGCATGATCTAATTGGGTGGATGAGGACCAATGAGAAGGGGACATGTGGCAAGCCCGAAGGCCACCACATGTCCCTTCCCAAAGGTCGAATATTAGTAGCGCGCAGTGGAAAAATTATTGGCAGGTCAAAAGAGTCAAACCCGCGACCTTGCTTATACAAACTCAACACCTTACAATTACACTCGCACCTTTGGTTCTTAATAGTATATTGTTGCCGATTATATTTATTATGATAGTCGTTGCAGTTTGGGGGGGGAGGGCTAGCCCATGGGCCGACCCCCTCCCATGTGAAAATTATCACATAAGCTCCACGTCAACAGTTAACATAACCACACGCAATTAGCACTAAAGCACAATTTATTATTAATAAACATGCTTATCCTAATTAACTGCTGATTAATTAAGTTGGCAGAGCCCCTAAATTTGGTGCTAACTCCAGATTTAGTAGAGTTAACTGGAGTTCCTCCAGTTTTAGTGGATTATTCTTAGAGGAAACTGTTTTGGCAATAACTTTTGCAATTGTCGACCAAATTGGGATAAAAAAAAGGGCATTCCTAGATGATTTTGATGTTCTAAGCACATTGAAGCAGGTTTTAGGAGCAGTAGCGCATTGTAAATAACACTTTTTTTCCATTTTGAGCTAAAGAAATGCCCAAGCCATGGAAGCTGGACCAAGGAGATGTAGCCGAGCGGTGAATTCCTTCATCAAAACACTCTGTTAAGTGTTCATTTTTTATGGTTTGCTCTACATTTGTTTGCTTTTGTTCAGAATTTCATTTTCATGCTATTTTGCTCATGAATTTGACATAAAACTTGACAAAAGTTACCTATTCATTCACAAACACCATAAAGGAAACTTATGCACATGAAGAAAATGATAAGAAATTGGTTTTAATTCTGAAGTTGAAATTAGCACAACAAAATCACATTCAACAGCAAATCATTCATGTACTCATCTACTGAGTTACGCCCTAATAAAATGTAACACTCATAGAGAAACTTTCCATTCAATGTCTCAACTAGTACTACGCAGCATAGTATTTAAAGAAATAATTTCTTCTACTATAATTACAAGAAGGATTTTCCATTAGTTCATTATTTAACTAGGCAAAATTATGATTACGAAATAAACTCATTCCAAAATAATTATAGTAGAATAAACTTTATGGAGAAATATAAAGAGAAAAATAGTTGTTTTGGTTTAGGCTTCCAGGAGAATCCATAAGGAGTAAGAACACTCCTCCTGACCAATCAGAATGGCACCTTTACCACTTCTCCCCCTGTGCCTGTTTCCACTTCCAGAATAGTTTTCAGATCAAGAACCTTCACAGGTTCACCCAAGAACACCTGCTTCCAACTAGCTATAGTCTAGGGAATATAGTCTAACCACTTAGGATTCAGATAGAATTTTATTGGCCAACCAGACGAAGAACTATGTGTCCTAGCAGTGTCTTGCTGCCCCGTGCAACATCCTAGCAGAGAGTTTAGTATCTTTCCATCTCCCTTCTTGGTTGCCACAGGTGTTTCCTCTCATAACCTCCTTGGCTTCTTTCCCCAAACTAAGATTTTTTATCTCTAGGTATGGGAGTAACTGTCTCTAACTTTATTTTAAGTGAAACTTTCACTTAGTGTCTTTTCTCGTAAATTCCCATGCTAGACATAACCAATTTTAAAATAAAATCAAAATAAACTTAAAATATTAACTTTCTCGAAGTTCAGGGAATCACTACAGTAAAAGTAGATCAATGATTTACTTGTCACTGGGGGGTTTTACATGTTTCCCCACTTGAGTGAATCAGCGTCCTCGGTGTTTACTAGCCTTCAACACAGGCTAGAATATGTTTACACATAAAATAGTTATTCCCGTCTTCATAGGTAGTCTTTCCGAAGTGAATTACCTCCGTCGTACTTAACACGATAAAAACTTGTTTTTGTAGCATCATTTCCTCAAAATGATAATGCACAGAGGTTTAACTATGGTTGTCCTTTCCATTCTGACCTATATTCACCATCCTTGTGGTCATTAGTTTCTCATCAATACTTATTTAAGATCATATATACATATATTGTTTCAATCTTCATTACTACACTATCAATTGTTATTTATATACCCATCAAAGATCGTTAGCACACATCACAACCCAACAAGGGTCAATAACCTGCACTCATTATGAGTTAGTAGCATCATTATAACCACATCATTGTAAATTATTTTATTTACTCAATGATTTCACCAATCGACAAGACCACTCCAAGTAGTTCTACTACAAATTTCAATCCACAAAGGTATCAACTTTGTTTGTGCTACTTGCTAATCAATAATAATGATATGATCATAATTCAATCATTCTTGTCTCTGATGAGAAATTGTACTAATTAGCACTACTATGCCTTTATCTTCATTCAAATGTTTATGCATACTAGTTTTACACGAGTAATGTTTAGTATGGTTTCCTTCCATTTCCATTAGTATAATCATGTCTATTTGTCCAAGTAGCTTAATTATGTTCATCTTGGATTTCCACCCTTTTTATCTAGTAATTTAATTATTTGGAATCCAATGCAACACCAAGTCCACTTTTAAGCTTACTTTTAGTTTTTTCATTTTGACTTGTCGCATTGTAGGTGATGGATAAAGGTTGTACACAATTTTATTCCATGTATATTCGTCGATTTTTTAATTTTTTATTTACATGTGTATGCCCATTAATTATCCCACATTTCCTCTGATAATAAAATATAGATTTGTTCTTGTATATAAGTTCTTTAGCATGTTAAACACTTCATTTGGTCAATGGGTTACTTAATTCAAGTAGCCTTTAGGTTCATGTGGTTTGGTAAAAGGATTAACATTCTTAACTCCATGTGGAGTTAATTATCCACTTCACAGTATTCATTTATTTGACATCTTTGATTTATTATTATTATTATTCTACTCAAGTGTACATGATTTCGTCCACGTTATTTATCCACTCACCACTCACTATTTCACGTAGAAGTATTATTAAAAAATTTATAACTCAATTAGATTTTTTTTAAAGGTTCCCTCCTTTATTTTTGTTTTTCTTTAGGCTTAGAAGAACATAATAATACTAATAGAGCCACTATGGTGACTTAAGATCACTATGTGAAATGATATATTATACTTAAAATTACCAAGTCTCGCAACAATACTTCTCAATACATTACCTTGGTGTGGTTATCTCGACATGGTATTTGTAAGCAAAAGTTCTAGTCAATCATTTAACCCAACTCCATTTGTATCCATAGGAGTCATAATTGATGTATTTATCAGGAAATTTTCTCTTTCCATGTCAACATGCATAAATACTACTTATGCTAATGTGCCATCAACATTATCCTTTCTCAATTTTAAATTTGGTTAAAACTACATGCCCTATCCCCTACCTTATCTCACTCGGCTATTTTTTTTTATTTCTAATCATCATTTTACTCGAACCCACCATCCATTCATTGAGGAATATTAATACAATGAAATGTGATATATCCATTCGTTGTAGTGTGTTCCTCACACCCTTATACATGTACATATATGTATATTTCCCTTTTCAGTTTATGATAATAGCCATAATTTTTAATAAAAGGCATCGAGCCAACAATGACTTAGTTAAGAGTTTTCATCATAGTTACAATTGTATCATTAGATCTTGTTATATAATGTGTTGCAGTTTTACTAAATCTCCCCTGAAATTTAACATGCTTTTACTTTTGTTTACTTTATTATATCAACTTATCTCAAAGTGTTATTCATTCACAACTTTAATCCACATTAAGACAACATACTCCTAACAATATTTAATATACACATTCATTGTCATGTGTAGCGCATTTCCTCTACTTTTGTTTCTAGCTTTATTTTTTATTTTTTACTTATTATTTCGTGTACATTTCCCGCAGTTCTAATAGATTTCCCATGAAATCTAACCTGCATATTTTCTGTTAATCCTATTGTACCGATTCAAATCAAATCTTTCGTTATTGGAGTTACAACTAGCACCCATTTCAACCAACCAAAATTCTCTTGTCATTTGATTTTAACCCAACCTAACCCTTTTCCACTCACAAGGTGATTATAAAATAAACCAATTAGAAAATCATTGCATGATCGAGTGTTATGAGTCTGAAATTAACACCAATCTTGAACCCTTTGTGTCCATCAGGTACAGATGGTTCAATGTTGATTGGATTTTTTCCTATATTTTAGGGCTATTGCATTTCTTTCATAGTAAATTTCCATATTATGGGAGTTCCCTTTAATCTTGCTCGATTTTTACTTACTAAAATTAGTGTGAAGTTGGTGCCTTCTCTAGCATCAACAGTGCAATTCCGATGTGATTCCATGTTTTAGTTGATGTCTTGGAGTAGCCAAGATACTAATATCGGGTCATTTCCAACTTAAGAAGTCTCTTTTATGTTACATCTTCTCTTCATGCTTGTCCACGAACTAGTAATTCTTTTATCATAGATTACTTGCATTTCCATAAGGGAATAGTTAATTTCCTTTATTCCTTTCATGAGGTTGGCCCCGAGTAGGGTTACTCTATACTTCTAACACTTACTAATTTTCTTCTCCAATATTATATGGATATGATGATGGACATATATAAAAACCAACAACGATAATCCTTCAACAATACCTTGTGTATTTCATGCCAAATGGTACCTTTATCTTCAGTTAAATGAGCCTTTCAAAAGAAAATTTACAACTTTTTCCTTTTCAAGTTGTTATTCTTTTGGAATGGCCTACTATGGCTCTAGTCACCCTGGTCTCATGCTAGAGGCACCTACTTTTGGATAGGTTCCACCTATGGATGCAATAACCAATACTCAAATTCTTATTTAAAGAATTCCCTTAGTTAGGTTACTTAGGTTTTATTATCTGTCACTCTTGTTAGAAAACCACTTCACCGTTGGTTACTTCCTTGAGAATTTATACTAGGTGTTTAATATAAAACATTGTTATGAATATCAACTTTATAAATTTCAATCCTTATGAATTACGTATCATAATAATCTTTTGTGAAAATTAACAAAAGAGTCTCACAATTGTTATCAAGCACTCATGATACAAATGATTCTTTATTATTTAGGGTAATTCCATACACAACACTTTTCTTTGTCTTACACATATTTATCCGATGTTTCATTATAGGAATTGATACTTTCCTTTATTTACCCATGTGTACATCTCCTAATTTATTGATACATATACTTCTTCATCGTTACCGCTCATAAACTTCTCTCTCCATTCTCTATCCAATAGTGTTACTACTTGAGTTGTCCAACAACTATTGGCTCTCCTAGGTGCTAAACATATTAGATTCGTAGGTAAAAGTATTCCAACAATAGTCCAATTGGTATTTTGATAACTTTTAACTTGCGTGCTGGAGTTCATTTCAATGTACCCCTGCTAGGATTCTTTATTTTCTTGGTTGTATAACATATAATTTATTTGATTTTCTCATTTATTGTTCATCGCCAACTCTTGATTAATAATTCCTATACTTAAATATGGTGCTTAATCATCATTTACTATAAATTTTTTTCAAACAATTGTTCGTTCTCCTAGATGCTCAATAAGTTAGTCTTTGTAGATAAGGGTGGACTTAGTCATAAGTCTATTAATACTTGATAACTTATCTTATGTAATGAAATTACTCTTAACATGAATTTTTTATTTATTTTTTATGTATTACCCTTAATCAGGCCACAGTGTTGAACCCTTCAGCTCTGATACCACTTGGCATATCTCTCTAACGTAACAAATTCTAAATTAGAAATATTATCACATAAAAAACAAAAAATCAATTTCATTTACACATGACTCTCTAGATCATAGTAATAATTTTCCATTGCACGAAGTTGATTTCACATATATATAATAATTGAATATGCATAATGGTTTAGAAACATATAGTTTACATTACACTTTCCACCAACCTTACGTATAAACTATGAACTTGGTTTATTTTTCAATGAGAATTAAGTTCCCTGGTCATGTTCGGAATTTAATTACAACAAGGATTTATTTAATTTGGAAACTTATCGATGTGGATCGAGCCCGTCCATTTTGCAATCAACACTCGGGATTGACTTTCAAATCTATGATTCATAAAATTTTAATGTATCTAATGGTGGGGAATCGGGATTGATTGGTATGGTTAGTGAGAAACTAACTCCCCACCTCTCCCTCCCCATCGGATTCCATTTTCACTTTCTCTTCCTCCATTCTCGAGATTTCATCTAAGTCTAGGGTTACTGTTCTAGGGTTTAGTTTAATGTTGAATCATGGCACACACAGTGAAACCTGGAGCTCAAAGTGGTGCAGCAGAGGTTGTGACTACCCACACTTGGCTTGTACGCATTTTGAGGTAATGTAAAGATGACTTTGGTTCAAGTTTAAGACTTGTCCTTTTATTTTCCCGACCCGGTATTTTTTTTTAAGATAGACTTACACTCTTTCTAATCTTTCCATTTTGGTGCAATAACACGTGGTTCCGCTACGTAGCTGCAGTCATAATTTTGGCCAAGGGTTCGATACGTCTGGCCCTGTCCACCTTCTACCTTTCTTGTAGATTTCGGTTGATGCCGGTTGGCTTTATTTCTTAAAACTGAATCTTGGCGGGTTTTTCCTCTTGCAGGTGCACCTAACCAGCTAGGGTTTCCTAAAACCAGTTTCCTTCTACAGGTAATGAAATTACTAGAATAATATTAAATTTCTTATTCATTGTAGCATGTCTATTTGATTAAAAAATTTACCCCTTTTTCTTATTGTGGCACAGGTATATCCTACTCAGGTTTCATGTTGAATTTATGGTTCAACCACCATTGAGGTCTAATGGTTGGCCTTTTTTAATTTCCAGGTGTGACGTATTATCTTGAAACAAATCTTCGATGAGAAGGGTTTTTCTTTATGGTCTCTCCAAGCATTGGGGTTTTTCTGCTAGAGAACCTCATGAGTTAAATTGCACGTCTATAACATTGTTATTCTAATATAGAAGTGGCCTACTCAGCGAGTTCTGCCACAAGTTATTACAATCACCATTGCTACTTACCTTGGAGACCCATGTCTCGGTACTGTTCACTATCTATCTATCTATATATATACATATAGGTTGTATGGACTCCAACCATGTGTTGTGCTTCTAATTACTCATAGGAAAAAATGTGACATTAGCTAAGACTCTTTTTGTTGTTTCAATTGTTATTATCTATGTGACTTCAGTCTCATAGTGTTGTTATATTTACAGTAGTTATTTAACTACCTGTTAGGGTTTCACTATGTTTAACTATGAATATGAATATTATCTATGTATCAGAAATTGTTTCCCGATATTTTGAAATCTTGTTGTAATAAATACATACTTATGTTTACATGGTTACAATTGGTGTTTCTCTTATTTGTCTTCTATACATTATTTATGATATTTATTTAGTTTTGGTAATTCTCCTTACTGCGAACCACCTCAACTTCCTTGCCTTGTTCGAGTGGTTAAGGGATCGTCTCCAGGTTTTCCAATCCACTTACCCTAGCCAGAGCTAAACCTTACCTTTCAACTGCATCCGATACCCTATTCTATTTGTTTTCAGGCATTCTGGGCTAACCTTGAATTTTAATCCTTCATTGTGATGGGTTCGTTAGTACTAGACCTAAATTACCCCAATTGTGATATAATCTGGTATTTTTCTATCTCAGTTGAAAGTTCATAGCTATGTTGTTTACAGGAGTGGTACCCTCAATCTACAATTTCCTCACTTGCATACCAGCTTTGGTCTGTCCAATTCCTATGACATATTTGCATACCACATAGGAAACAGTGACTCAATTTCGATATTGGTTTCTTTTTAAAAATAATTCAGGGATAGAAATAGATAATAATTCATGATCCAATCCTCCAGCTTCATTAAATTATTTTGTGCTATTATAAATTAAGCAACATACAAAATTCACAAAGGTTCAGGTACTCATCTATCATATTAAGCCCTCATAACATATAACACTCACAAAGAAACTTTCCATTCAATGTCTCAACCAGTACTACATACAATAGTATTTACAGAAATAGTTTCTGCTACTATAATTACATGAAGGATTTTCTATTCCGTTCATTATTCAACTAGGCAACATTACGATTACAAAATACACTCGTTCCACAATAATTACAGTAGTAATAAAATTTCTGGAAGAATATAAAGAGAAACTTAGTTGTTTTGGTTTAGGCTACCAGGAGAATCCACAAGGAGCAAGAACACTCCTCCAGACCAATGAGAATGATACCTTTACCACTTCTCACCCTGTGCTAGTTTCCACTTCCAGAATAGTTTTCAGATCAAGAACCTTCACATGTTCACCTAAGACAACCTGGTCCCAACCATCTATAGTCTAGGGAATTTAGTTTAAGCACTTAGGCTTCATATAGAGTTCTACTGGCCAACCAGATCAAGAACTATATGTCCTGTCATCATCCTACCTCCCTCTGCAGTGTCCTACCAGAGGGTTTAGTATCTTCCCATCTCCCTCCTTAGTTTCCTCAAGTTTTTCCTCTCATACTCTCCTTGGCTTCTTTCCCCAAACTAAGATTATTTATCTTTAGGGAAGGGATTAATTGTCTCTAATTGTTTGGTAAGTGAAATTTTTTATGTATTGTATTTTCCGATAAATTCCTTGGCTGGCCATAACCAATTTTAAAATCAAATCAAAATAAACTTTAAATATTAAGTTCCCCACAATTCACTGAATTACTACAGTAGAAGTAAATTAACTATTTAATTGTCACTAGGGGGTTTTACATCTTCCCCCACTTGAGTGAATCGCCATCCTCGGTGTTTACTAGCCTTCAACACAAGCTTGAATATGCTTTTGTATAAAATATTTATTCTCATCTTTAGAGGTAGTCTTTCCTGGTTGAAGTACCTCCGTCGTACTTAACGCAATAACTACTTGTTCTTGGAGCATCATTTCCTCAAAATGAGAACACGTAGAGGTTCAATTACGGTCTTCCTTTCGAGTTTGACCTAAATTCACCATCCTTTTGGTACTTAGTTTCTCATCAATACTTATTTAAGATCATATATACCTATATTGTTTCAATGTTCATTACTACACTATCAGTTGTTATTTATATACCCATCAAAGATCGTTAGCACACATCATAACCCAACGAGGGTCAATAACATACACTCAATATTAGTTAGTAACATCATTATAACTACATCTTTGTAAATTCTTTTATTTACTCAATGATTTCACCAATCGAGAGGACCACTCCAAGTAGTTCTACTACAAATTTTAGTCCACAAAGGTATCAACTCTGTTTGCGCTACTTGCTAATCAATAATAATAATATGTTCAGAATTCAATCATTCTTGTCTCTCATGAGAGATTGTACTAATTATCACTACTATGTCTTTATCTTCATTCAAATGTTTATGTATACTAGTTTTACACAAGTAACATTTAGGATGGCTTCTTTCCTTTGCCATTAGTATAATGATGTCTATTTGTCCAAAGAGCTTAATTATGTAAATCATGGATTGTCCCCCTTTTTTTATCTAGTAATTAAATTATTTGGAATCCAATGCAACACCAAGTCCACTTTGTAGCTTACTTTCAATTTTGGCTTTTTTTCCTGTCGCATTGCAAGTGATGGATAAACGTTGTACACAGTTTGCTTCCATGTGTATTGATGGATTTTTATTTTCATTTTACATGTGTATGCTCATTAATTATCCCAAATTTCTTCTGATAATATAGTATAGACTTGTTATTACAAATCAGTTCTTTAGCATGTTACTCACTTATGGTCAACAGGTTACTTAATTCATGTAGCCTTTAGGTTCATGTGGTTTGGTAAAAGGATTAACATTCTTAACTCCATGTGGGGTTAATTATCCATTTCATAGTAGTCATTTTGCTAACACTTTTTTTTTATTCTACTTAAATGGACATGATTTCGACCACATTATTTATCTGCTCACCACTCACCATTTCACGTAGAAGTCTTAATCAAAATTTTATAATTCAATTAGTTTTTTTCTTTTAAGTTCCCTCCTTTAATTTTGTTCTTCTTTAGGCTTAAAAGCACATAATAATACTAATAGAGTCACTATGGTGACTTAAGAGCACTACGTGAAATAATATATTATTCTTAAAATCACCAAGTCTTGCAACAATATTTCTCAATACATTACCTTGGTGTGGTTATCTCGACATGGTATTTGTAAGCAATAGTTCTAGTCAATCATTTAACCCAACTCCATTTGTATCCATAGGAGTCGTAATTGAGGTATTTATCCGGAAATAACATTGACTAGTGGCACATTCCTCTTTCCATGTCAACAAGCATAAGTACTACTTCTGCTAATGTGCCATCAACATTCTCCTTTCTCAACTTTAACTTTTGTTAAAACTAGGTTCCATATCCCTTAACTTATCTTACTCAGCTATTTGTTTATTTCTAATCATCATTTTACTTGAACCCACCATCCATTCCTTCAGGAATATTAAGACAACGACATGAGATATACATGTTCATTGTCATGTGTTCCTGACACCCTTATACATGTACATAAATGTATATTTCCCTTTTCAGCTTACGATAATAGTCATAATTTTAAGAAAAGGCATCAAACCAACAAGGACTTAGTTAAGATTTCTCATCATAGTTACAATTGTATCATTTGATCTTGTTATATAATGTCCCACGGTTTTACTAAATCTCCCTTTAAATTTAAAGTTATTTTATTCTTTTTTACTTTATTAGATCAACTTATCTCAAAGTGTTAGTCATTCACAACTTTAAACCACATTAAGACAAGAAACTCCTCACAGTATTTAATATACACATTCATTGACATGTGTAGCGTATTTCCTGTGATTTTTTTTCCAGCTTTAGTTTCTTTTTTTTTTTATTATTATTTCGTGTACATTTTCTCGCAGTTCTACTAGATTTCCCATGAAATCTAGCCTGCATCTTTTCAGTTAATCTTATTGTACCGATTCAAATCCAATATTTTGTTATTGTAGTTACAAATAACACCCATTTCATCCAACCAAAATTCTCTTATCATTTAATTTTAACCCAACCTAACCCTTTTCCACTCACAAGGAGATTATAAAATTGACCAATTAGAAAATCATTCCATGATCGAGTGTTATGAGTCTGAAATTAACTCGATGATTCAATTTTGACTCGATTATTTCCTATATTTTATGGTTGTTTCATTTCTTTCATAGTAAATTTCCATATTATGGGAGTTACCTTTAATCTTGCTCACTTTTTACTTACTAAAATTAGTGTGAATTTGGTGCCTTTTTTAGCATCATTAGTGTCATTCCGATGTGCTTCCATGTTTTATTTGATGTCTTGGATTAGCCAAGATACTAATATTTGGTCATTTCCAACTTAAGAAGTCTCTTTTATGTTACATCTTCTCTTCATGCTTGTCCACGAACTAGCAGTTCTTTTATCATAGATTACTTCAATTTCCATAAGGGCATTGTTAATTGCCTTTATTCCTTTCATGAGGTTGGCCCTCAGTAGGGTTACTCTATGCTTCTACCACTTACTAATTTTCTTCTCCAAGATTATATCGATATGATGATGGCATATATAAAACCAACAATGATAATCCTTCAGCAAAACCTTTTGTATTTCATGCCAATTGGTGCCTTGATCTTTAGTTAAATGAGCCTTTCAAAAGAAAATTTACAACTTTTTCCTTTTCAAGTTGTTATTCTTTTGGAATGGCCTACTATGGCTCTAGTCACCCTGGTCTCATGCCAGAGACACCTACTTTTGGATAGGTTCCACCTATGGATGGAATACCCAATACTCAAATTCTTATTTAAAGAATTCGCTTAGTTAGGTTACTTAGGTTTTATAATCTGTCACTCTCGTTACGAAACCACTTCACTGTCGATTACTTGCTTGAGGATTTATAATAAATGCTTAATATAAAACATTGTTATGAATATCCACTTTATAAATTTCAATCCTTATGAATTACATATCATAATAATCTGTTGTGAAAATTAACAAAAGAGTCTCACAATTGTTATCAAGAACTCATCATACAGATGATTCTTTACTTTTTAGGATAATTCCATACCCAACACCTTTCTTTGTCTTACACATATCTATATGATGTTTCATTACAGGAATTGATACTTTCCTTCATTTACCCACTTGTACATATCCTAATTTATCGATTCATATACTTCTTCATCATTACTGCTCATAAACTTGTCTCTCCATTCTCTATCCAATAGTGTTACTACTTGAGTTTTCCAACAACTATTAGCTCTCCTAGGTGCTAAACATATTAGATTCATACACAAAATCATTCCAACAATATTTCAATTGGTATTTTGATAACTTTTAACTTGCGTGGTGAAGTTCACTTCAATGTACCCCTGGCTAGATTCTTTATTTTATTGGTTGTATAACATAGAATTTATTTGATTTTCTCATTTATTGTTCATCGCCTACTCTTTATTAATAATTCTTGTACTCAAATATGGTGCCTAATCATCATTTACTGCCATTTTTTTTTAAATAATTGTTCGTTCTCCTAGACACTCAATAAGTTACTCTATGTAGATAAGGGTGGACTTAGTCATAAGTCGATTCATAGTTGATAACTTATCTTTTGTAATGAAATTACTTTTGAGAGGATTTTATTTTCCTTATTGCCCTTAATCAGGCCACAGTGTTGAACCATTCAACTATTATACCATTTGTCATATCTCTCGAACCTTAAAAATTCTAAATTAGAAATATTATCACATAAAAAAATCAACTTCATTTACACATGACTCTCTAGATCATAGTAATAATTTTCCATTGCACAAAGTTAATTTCACTAGTATATAATAAGCGAATATACAAATGATGGTTTAGAAACATATAGTTTACATTACACTTGCCACCAACCTTACATATAAACTATGAACTTGGTTTATTTTTCATTTGGCATCAAGTTCTCTGGTCGCATTCAAAATTTAATTTATAGCAAGGATTTATTTAATTTGGAAACTTCTCGACGTGAATCGAGACCGTCCATTTCGAAATCAACTCTCGGGATTCACATTTAGGTCTATGGTTCACAAAAGTTGAATGTATTGAATGGTGGGGATTTATTGGAATGGTTAGTGAGTAACTAACTCCCCACCCTTCGCTCTCAATCATGCGCCATTTTCACTTTCTCTTCCTCCATGCTCGAGATTTCCTTTGAGTCTAGCGTTACTGTTATAGGGTTTAGTTTATAGTTGAATCATGGAACGAATAGTGAAACCTGGAGCTCCAACCGGTGCAACAGAGGTTGTGCCTACCCACCCCTGGCTTGTACGCTTTTTTAGGTAATGTGAAGATGATTTTGTTTCAAGTTTAAGATCGGTCCTTTTCTCTGCCCGACCCTATATTTTTCTTTTAATATAGACTTACACTATTTCTAATCTTGTCATTCTGGTGCAGGAGCACATGGTTCCACTACGCAGCTGCAGTCGTAATTTCGGCCGAGGGTTCCAGAGGTCTAGCCCTCTCTGCCTTATATCTTTCTTGTTGGTTTCGGTTGATGTTAGTTGGGTTTATTTCTTAAAAATGAACGTTGGCAGGTTATTCCTCTTGTAGGTGAACCTAATCAACTAGGGTTTCCTCAAACCGGTTTCCTTCTACAGGTAATGAAATTACCAGAATAATATTAAATTTATTGTTCATTGTAGCATGTTTTTTTGATTAACTTATTGACCCCCTTTTCTGACTATGGAATAGGTATACCCTACTCAGGTTTCATTCTGAATTTATGGTTCAACCACCTTCAAGGTATAACATCCTTCTCTTTTTAATTTCCTCGTGTGACATATTATCTTGAAACGACTCCTCGATGAGAAGGGTTTTTCTTTATGGTCTCTCAAAGAGTTGGTTTATTACTATTAGATAACCTCATGAGTTAAATTCCTGGTCTATAACATTTTTCTGCTAATATGAATGCAGCTTTCTCAGTCGGTTCCGCCACAAGTTATTACAGTCTCCATTACTACTTACCTTGGAGACACATGTCTCGGTACTTTTGAATATTTAATGTGTGTGTGTGTGTGTGTGAAGTTTGCATGGAATACAACCACGTGTTGTGCTTCCAATTAATCATATGAAAAATTGTGACATTAGCTAAGACTATTTTTGTTGTTTCAACTAGGTTATTATCTGTGTAACTTCGGTCTCACAGTGTTGTTATCTTTACAATAGTTATTTAACTACTTGTTAGGGTTTCGTGGTGTTTAACTATAAATATGAATATTATCTTTGTATCAATTACTGTTTCAACATATCTTGCAAGCTTGTTGTAATAAATACATACTTATATTTACATGGTTAGAATCGGTGATTCTCTGATTTGTCTTCTATACATTATTTATGATATTTATTTAGTTTTGGAAATTCTCCTTACTACGAGCCATCTCAACTTCCCCGCCTTGTCTGAGTAGTTAAGGGTCTGTCTCCAGTTTTTCCAGTCCACTATCCCTACTCAGAGCTAACCCTTATCTTTCAACTTTGTCCAAGACCCTATTCTATTTGTTTTTAGGCATTTTGGACTCATCTTGAATTTTAATCCTTTAGTGTGATGGGTTCGTTGGTACTAGACCTAAATTTCCCGAATTGTGCTATAATATGGTTCTTTTTCTATCTCGGTTGAATGTTCGTAGTTATGTTGTTTATAGAACTGGTACCCTCAATTACATATCGACTTCGATGTCTGTCCAATTCCTATGACATTTTTGCATAACACACAGGAAACAGTGACTCAATTTCGATATTGCTTTCTTTTTAAAAACAATTCAGTGACAAAAATAGGTAATACTTCATGATCCAATCTTCTAGCTTAATTACATTATTTTGTGCTATTTTAAATTCGGTAGCATACAAAATTCACAGAGGTTCAGGTACTCATCTATCCATTTAAGCCCTGATAACATGTAACACTCACATAGAAACTTTCCATTCAATGTCTCAACCAGTACTACACACTATAGTATTTAAAGAAACAGTTTCTACTACTTCAATTACAGGAAGGATTTTCCATTCCATTCATTATTAAACTAGGAAACATTATTATTACAAAACACACTCAGTCCACAATAATTATAGTAGTAATAAAATTTCAGGAGAAATATAAAGAGAGACTTAGTTGTTTTTGTTTAGGCTTCTAGGAGAATCCACAAGGATCAAGAACACTCCTCCTGACCAATGAGAATGGTACATTTACCATTTCTCCCCCTGTGCCAATTTCCACTTCTAGAACAGTTTTTAGATCAATAACCTTCACAGGTTCACCCAAGACCACCTGGTACCAACCAGTTACAGTCTACGACATTTAGTCTAAACACTTAGGCTTCAGATAGAGTTCTACTGTCCAACCAACTCAAGAACTATATGTCCTGACAGCGTCCTACCTTCCTGCTAGAGGGTTTAGTATCTTCCCATCTCCCTTCTTAGTTGCCTCAGGTTTTTCCTCTCATACCCTTCTTGGATTCTTTTCCCAAACTGAGATTATTTATCTCTAGGGATGGGACTAACTCTCTAAATGTATGGTAAGTAAAAATTTCACTTAGTGTATTTTTCTGTAAATTCTCTGGCTGGCCATAACCAATTTTAAAATAAAATCAAAATAAAATTTAAATATTAGATTTCCCACAATTCACTAAATTACTACAGTAAAAATAAATTAACCAATTACTTGTCACTGGTGTGTTACATGTCATTATGTTTTTTTAGTACTTAAATCTCTATGTATAGAATTTAGTACCAGCAAAATAATTTACCATTTTCAAAATAGATTTGCATTACTTAGTTATATATGTATGAAATATTCTACGAGCAAAATAATTTACTATTTTTTTGTTTTTTTAGCAAACAAAAGTGTGTAATGAAAACTATTATTATAAAATATTATGCTCAGTATGAACATTAAAATATGTTTGTGTTATTTTAATGGGTAACTTTGGATATTTTTCCCTTTTTAAAAAATTACTTTAAGCATTCTTAAAAATTATTTTTAATGAACACATTATGAGAAAGAATATGGAGAGTGGCATGTACAACATCACATAAAAATTGTTAAATGAACACATTATGAATTAGCACAAACACATTAATAAATGTGGTTGGTAAACTTCGATATGCGTATATCAATCAAATTACCAACCACATTAGTAAATGTAGTTGAAAATCACCCATAGATATTAATGATATAAATCTAATATTAATCGTATTATTATTGATCAATATATAATAATAAAAACAATAACAATATTAAAAAAATAACTATTATAATAAAAATATTATTGTTATTATTATTATTATTATCAATAATAGTTATTAATTTATATTAAATATGGTTAATCATATGAAATATTAAATATTATTAATTATTATTATAATCATTTTAAGATAATTATTGTTGCCGTTAATTAATTAATTAATATTATTATTATTATTAAATAATATTATAGTTTAAATTTAATATCATTAATAATTAATAATGATTAGTTAATAATATTAATAATGATATAATATAATAACATTAGTAATAAATATAAGGGTTATTCCTAGGGTTTAATATTATTCCCTTGGGTTTTTAGTATTAATCTTAAAAACTCTAATACTATAAACCCTAATATATTATTATACATATGAGGGATTAATATCATAAACCGTAGGGATTATAGACCGTAAAATAAATATGATTGACCATAGTTTATTTTCATATTAAAAACCCTAAGGGAATAATATTAAACCTAAGGGACTAATACTAGCACAACCACATTAAAAGTATTAATGTGTTCGATATAAACTGAAGGCTTCATTTGTATCTACTATTGATCAATATACCATTTCTATCTACCAAAATATCTACCATCGCTAAATATACCATTTGTATCTAATAAAAAAACACTAAAACCTCAAGGGATAATAAACCCAAGGGATTATTACTAAAAATCCTAGTGTTTATATTCCTTTGGTTTATAGTATTAATCCCTTGGGTTTACAATATCAATCCCTTAGGTATATTAATCTAAGTGTTCATATTCCTTGCATATAATATTATTAATAGGTTTATGTATTAATCCCTTAGGTTCAATATAAATCATGATCAACCAAGGATTTATATACCTTGGATTTATAATATTAGTCCCTTGGGTTTAATAATATTGGTCCCACAAGTTTATAATACCTTGGGGGTTTTAGTGTTAGGTCTTGGGTTTATTATTCCCTTGGGTTTATAATATCAATCACTTTGGTTTACTAATGTAAGGGTTCATGTTTCTAGGGTATTATGAACCAAAGGTAATAATATTAACCAAAGTGATAATAAACCCAAGGGATCAATACTAAAAACCCAAGGAATTATTAAACAAAGGGAATAATATTAAACCCTAGGGATTGATATTATAAAGCCAAGGTATAAAAAGCCTAAGAAAAATATTATAAACCCTAAAATAAACATGGTAGAAAATTACTGATTTTCTTTTTGAGACAATCCTTGTCACAATGTGATGTTGGACTATGGTTGACCATGGTCAACCAACTTTATTCTAGGTTTTATAATATTTGTATTATGGTTTATATACCTTCGGTTTATAATATTAATTCGTTTGGGTTTATAAGCCCTTAATTTTAATACTAAAAATCCAAGGAATTATAAACCCTAGGGAATAATATTAAACCCTAGGGATTAATATTAATTACAAACCCTATAAATAAAATTATACCCAAAGAATATTATACTATTAGGCTTTTAGTATTAAACCCAAGGTAGTATAAACCCAGCGAAATAAAATTAAACACATAGAATTAATATTATAAACCCAAGGTATATAAACCCCAAGGTATTAAATACCCTCGAATAAAGATGGTTGGTCATGGTCAACCATGGTCAAACATTTCATTGTGAGAACGATTGTCTCAAAATGAAAATCAACTATTTTTAACCATGGTCAACCATTCTTATTTTAGGGTTTATAATATTTATCTAAGGGTTATATACCTTGGGTTTTTTTATTAATCACATTGGTTTATTATACCTTCAGTTAATATTATTCCCTTGGCTTTTAGTATTATACACTAGGAATATGAACCCTTAGATTAATAGACCCAATGGATTGATATTATAAACCGATGGAAATAATAAACCCAATGGGTTAATACTAAAACCCCAAGTTATTATAAACTAAAGAGACTAATATTATTAAAGCCATGGGTATAATATTATAAATCCAATGTATATAAACCCTTGGTTGAAAATGATTTATATTGAATCTAAGCGATTAATATTATAAACCTATGAATAATGTTATACTTTAGGAATATGAACCCTTAGATTAATATACCCAAGGGATTGATATTATAAACCCAAGAGAATAATAAACCCAAGGGATTAATACTAAAAACCCAAGGGAATATAAACCCTACGGTTAATAGTATTTATGCATTGGGTTTATTATCCCTTGGGTTAATATTATTCCCTTAATTTTATAATCCCTTGGTGTTTTATTATTAACCCATTGCGTTTATTACTAACCATTTGGGTTTATAATATCAATCCATTGGGTTTACAAAAAAATTATTATAAAACCGTGGACCATGTTTGACCATTATTGATTTCAAATCAAGAGAATATTTGTCACAAGACAACAATGGACCATGCTTGACCATGGATGATTCTCGTATTAATTCAAAATTTGTCACAGTGTGATGTTCGACCATGGTTGACCATAATTGACCATGATTGATATTATAAACCCAAGGAAATAATAAACCCTAGGGATCAATACAAAAAACCTAAAGGAGTATAAACCTAAGGTAATAAAATTAAACCCTAGGGACTGATATTAAAAGCCCAAGGGATAAAAATTATAAACCCAAGGTATATAAATTCTAAGATAAATATTATAAACACTACAATAAACATGGTTGAGCATGGTTAATTTCCATATCGAGACAATCCTTATCACAATGTGACATTGGACCATGGTTGACCATGATTAATTTTCATATCGAGACAATCTTTGTCACAATGCGACATTGGACCATGGTTGACTTCCATATTGAGACAATATTTGTCACAACGTGACTTCGACCATGGTTGACCATGGTTGACTATGATTAATATTATAAACCAAATCAAATAATAAACCCAAGGGATTGATATTATAAAACCAAGGGAATAGTACCCCAAGGAATTAATACTAAAACCCCAAGGGATTATGAACCCAAGGGAAAAATATTAAACCCAAGGGACAAGTATTATAAACCCTAAGATAAATATCATAAACACTAAAATAAACATGCTTGAACATGGTTGATTTTCATATTGATAAAATCCTTATTACAATGCGACATTAGACCATGGTTGACCATGGTTTATTTACATATCAGTGACAATGGACCATGGTTTACAATTGTTGATTTTCATGTCAAGACAATGTTTGTCACAATGCGATGTTCAACCATGGTTGACCATGATTGTCCATGATTGTCCATGATTTTCATATGGAGACAATTTTTGTCACAATGGGACATTCAACCATGGTTGACCATGGCTGGCTATGATTGATCATGATTAACCATGATTGATATTATAAATCCAAGGAATCGATATTACAAACCTAAGGGAATAATAAACTCAAGGGATTAATAGTAAAACCCAAAGGGATTATGAACCAAAGGGAATAATATTAAACCCAAGGGAAAAATATTAAAAACCCAAGGCATATAAACCCTAATATAAATATTATAAACATACGATTGACCATGGTTGATTTTCATATTGAGACAATTCTTATCAAAATGCGACATTAGACCATGGTTGATTTACATATCGAAACAATATTTGTCACAATGCAACATTAGGCCATGGTTGGCAATGGTTGATTTTCATATCGAGACAATCTTTGTCACAATATGACCTTCGACGATGGAAACCCTGGTAGATTTTCATATCGAGACAATTTTTGTCACAATGCGACATTCAAGACCACATTTGATTTACATATCGAGACAATCTTTGCAACAATGCGAAGTTGTACCATGGTTGACCATGATTGATTTTCATATCGAGACAATCTTTGTCACAATGCGACATTCGACCATGGTTGGCCATGTTTCGTTCTATAAAACATGGTTGACCATGATTGTCCATGATTTTCACATGGAGACAATTTTTGTCATAATGCGATATTCGACCATGGTTGACCATGATTGGCTATGATTGACCATAATTAACCAAGATTGATATTATAAATCCAAAGGAATAATAAACCCAAGGGATTAATACTAAAACCCCAAGGGATTATGAACCCAAAGGGATAATACTAAACCCAATGGAAAAATATTATAAACCCAAGGTATATAAACCCTAAGATAAATATTATAAACACATGGTTGACCATGGTTGTTTTTCATATTGAGACAATTCTTATTACAGTCCGATGTTAGACCATGGTTGACCGTGGTTGATTTAGATATCAAGATAATATTTGTTACAATGCGATGTTAGACCATGGTTGATTTTCACATGGAGACAATCTTTGTCACAATGTGACGTTAGACCTTGGTTGACCAAGGTTGATTTTCATATGGAGACAATCTTTGTCACAATGCAACATTGGACCATGGTTGACCATGCGACATTGGTTGATTTTCATATTGATAAAATCCTTATCACAATGCAGCATTGGACCATGGTTTATTTACATATCGAGACAATCTTTGTCATAATGCGACGTTGGACCATGGTTTACCATGGTTGATTTTTGTATCGAGACAATGTTTGTCACAATGCGACGTTCGACCATGGTTGACCATGGTTGGCTATGATTGACCATTATTAACCATGATTGATATTATAAACCCAAGGGATCGATATTATAAATGCTAAATAAACACGGTTGAGCATGGTTAACCATCATCAACTGTGGTTGATCATGGTTGACCATAATTTTCCATGATTGTTTGTGATTTTCATATAGAGATATTTTTTTATCACATTGTGACATTCGATACCATGGTTGATCTACATCTCGAGACAATATTTGTCACAATGCGACGTTGGACCATGGTTGACCTTGATTGATTTTCATATCGAGACAATCTTTGTCACAATGCGACATTCGACCATGTTTGACCAAGATTGACCATGGTTGACCATGATTGTCCATGATTTTCATATGGAGACAATTTTTGTCATAATGTGGTATTCGACCATGGTTGACCATGACTCACTATGATTGAACATGACTGACCATGATTGATATAATAAACCCAAGGGATTAATATTATAAACCTATGGGATTAATACTAAAACCCCAAGGGATCATGAACCCAAGGGGATAATATTAAACCCAAGGGGCAAATATTATAAACCCAAGGTATATAAACCCTAAGATAAATATTAAAAACACTAAAATAAACATGGTTGACCATGATCGATTTTATAAATATGGTTGACAATGGTTGGCCATTATTGACCATGATTGACTTTGGTTGACTCTGGTTAATCATGATTGACCATGGTTTACCACGATTGATATTATAAACCTAAGGGATAAACACTACAAAACTCAAGGGATTATAAACCTAAGGGAAAAATATCAAACCCAAGGAAATATAATCACGAAATATTAAACCCAAAGGAAATATATTATAAACCTTTAAATACACACGATTGACCATGGTTGATTTTCATATTGAGAAAATATTTGACACAATGCGGCATGGACCATGTTCGACCATGATTGTACCCTTAGATTAATAAAACCTTAGATTGTCACAATGCAATGGTGGACCACGATTGAGCATGATTCATTTTTATATCGAGATAGTCTTTGTCACAATGTGACATAGAGTCAACATTAACCAACATTTTTAATCATTTTTTATTGTTGATATAGGAAATTGTTGTTCTTAGCTTTCTCTATAATGAATTTAATGAATTCAAGGCTTGCATTGTATTCATTTTTTTCAATAAAATTTAAACTTCATATCTATTACAAAACTAATAATTTAATGTCTACTTAAATATGTATTATTGTTTGTATAGGAAATTGTTGTTCTTAGACTTCTCTATAATGAATTTAATGAATTCAAAGCTTGAATTGTATTTTTTTTTTAATAAAATTTAAATTTCATATCTATTATAAAACTAATAATTTAATGTTGACTTAAATATGTATTATTGTTTGTCTAACCAATTAAATTTCATCATTATTCATTACATTATGGTTTAACATGAGTTTCCTTATCATAAGACATCAATCCTTATCTATTTTAAATATATTTATGGAATTTAAGGTTCAATTTTTAATGTTACATGTTATATGCCATTAAAAATTCATGATTGTTTCTAGGTTGACCAACAGATTTCATGCCCTCTACTCATACCAAGCATTCTCTTTATTGTAGTAATGAGAAGAGAAGGAATATTAATTATTTCATAATTTAAATATATTTATAAATACGAAGTTCAATATGGAACATTCCTATTTTTTTGTTGTAATTTTATTCATTTTTATAAGATTTAGGACCTGAAATTAAAGGTTTATATCAACTATAACATTAAAATAATAAATGTTTACAAATATAAAAAATAAAATAAATACAAACTAAATCCATCACATGAATGAAATAAATATTTTTAATTATTATGTCTACTACATGAACTAAAAAATATCATCATCCCGCTTTCTCGCAAACATTAAATAATTGTTTAGTTGTAGGTTAATTACGTTAACATTCCTTGACGAACTTTAAAAATAAAATTGTTCCACATATGAGTAAAGCCATACATTATTGACATCAACATTTTGAAAGGTAATGTACTAACGATCCAGGTCACATATATTTATATGAAAAACTATGGTCTATATTTACTAACCAAGGTCTCGACATTATCATGCCAACCCTATTCTGAACATGCTACTTATTAACATTCAGATTGCGTTATTGATTTTAATGTGATAGGTGTCAGCGCGGACATGCTACTTATGAACATTTAGATTGCATTATTGATTTTATCGTGATAGGTACCTTTGATTATTGATTTTCTTCCTTTGCATTTATGGTTCACTCGAGCTTGGATTAGACCGAGAAGAAGTGTCTCGATAGATAACCTACAACTGTCCTTGGGATAGTGTTGTCACCGGTACTAGCAGTCAAGACATGTGGATGCCTTACCGTTATGGATCCTCAAGGCTCTGGTCCAACGACCCTCCTTTCATGAGAGGAAGTTAGGGTAACTACACCCTTCGCACTTTGTCAATTGGACTAGTCATTTTTCCTACACGGGGGCTCTGCAACCCTACGAAGATGCCACCTTTTCTTTAGATTTTTCAGAAGGGCTAGAGTAGATATGCCCAGGGAATCTCTTCCTCGCCATGAGGTAGATTATGAAGGCTTATTGTTTTATTCATTCAGTTTACATACCTTGGAACTAATTTCTTTTGTTATAATGACAGGGTCGCAGTCTCCCTGAAGGTGGAAATGCTATAACCTATACCATTCCTTGTCCAGATTGTATGGTTTCGAGAGGTAAAGTTCTGGTACTTGCCTTATAGTGTATTGTATTCTTTTGTGTTTTTGTTAATGCTACACCTTTGCTGAGGGTAACTATTTTGTTTTGTCTTGGTTGAAGGTGTAGACTCTAAAGGTCACAGGTTAGCTCTAGAGTTCCATCCACTGACTTTCTCATGGTCATGTTAGAAATATGAAAGAGAGCCAGAACAACACAAATCACAGTAGACATATTTTGTTGATCTCAAGGGTTACATATTTATATCATCTAGATCACTGACAATGACACATATAGATAGTTATTACAACTCACACAAAGGAAACTCACTACTTCTATATTGACACCTAGGGACTCACAATGACAACCCACACATTACATGGAAGCATTACTTCCAACACCCTCCCTTAATGCTTACATGGAAAACATATTACAACAACAATATGATATATGTCTGACTGGTCTTCATCAGCACTCACATCCACTCTGGAATGTTGCAAACTCCACTCTTTAATCACCACATCTTCGAGCTGTCACTTGACCTCCATTTAAAACATAACCGCCTCTGACCATCGTTGAAGAACTTTTCAGGATCAATAATATTGATAACTCGGCTCGTTGGGGCTTCCACGATAAGATTCATCAAGTAATGAACCATCCTATGGACCAACCACCATTTGTCGGATATTTCGCTTTCGGATATCCGTTAGTTGATAGGATGGAGGTCTGGATATTGAATGTGCTCAAGAGTTGCTCAAACAACTTGACCTTACACAAGAATTGATGTTTCGAACACCGGGGCTTCTAGTTTAAGAACCACCAACCCTTTTTATAACCAAAATTACTAACACACAAGAATTGACATTTCAGACACCAGGGCATCCAGTGTAAGAACCATCAACCCTTTTTATATAACCAATAAAAACACAAACACCAAAACAATCTCTCACACTTGTTTTTTTTTTAAATAACTACATACAACATCTTAAAAACATATTTTTCACTAGAAATCGCCAAAAATTGAAGATTTTGCATCAGCTCTGCAAAACTGGAAGAATTCGTCTCTACATTCCATCAGAATCACAAAACAATTAACTCTACTCATATGTGTGTTCGCTGACAACATGACTCTCTGCGACGAACAATGCGGTGAAATACCATTTTTTTTTTAAATTGACGAATGCAAAATATACCACCAGCTGATGCACCTTTGCTTGTGTAGCGAAAATTCAATCTCGCGACCTTTGATTGAGGCATGACCAGCAACATTTCTTTTAATCGTAATCCAGGGTCTTGCACAAATTCGTTACAGGAGGATAATCCACTGACGAGAACTTCACACTGCAGGTTTTAGAGTTCATTTTATACTATAGCACCCTCGAGTTTATTTTATGTGATACCAGAATTGGATCTCATCCAAACAGAGAACTAAGGACACTTCTGCTCAATGTACTGATCCCAAGCTTTGCATTACCCTCTGCAACCAGCGAAATGAAATCTGATGGATTATAATGTCGGCAAGCTCGTTGACAGAAGAAATTGACAGTACTATGCACGATCTTGCCTTTGACGACGGGATCTAACCATCCCAGCAAGCACAGTGGCAAGGATGAAATATCAGATTGCGTTTCTCTGTGCGTATCGATGGGTTCTTTGATTTTTGGTGATGGTGGTTGGTTTTTTTTTTTTAATTTCAGCAGAGCGACTCAATGTATATGGCTTTCTCTTGTAATACCTACCCTCTGACATCAACGACTCAACGTTCGGCGTTTCTCCTTTCAAACCTTCTCACAACAGCGCAATTCCCTTGAAAATCTTATTACAACACCACTTAATAATAAAACAGATCTATACATCCACAAACAGGAACACAGGAACATGAAAGTCATACACTAAACTAAACTCAGAAGTCTATGTGCATAGAATCAATTCTCAAGGCTCCCTTACATCTTCCTGACCCTAGCTTGAGGGAGTCAAGCAAGTACCCACTTTGATACCATGTTAGAAATATGAAAGAGAGCAAGAAAGATTGTACACAATACAAATCACACTAGTTATATTTTGTTGATCTCAAGGGTTACATATTTATAGCATCTAGATCACTGACAACGACACATATAGATAGCTATTACAACTTACACATAGGAAACTCACTACTTCTAGATTGACACCTAAGGACTCACGATAACAACTCACACATTACATGAAAGCATTACTTCCGACAAACCAGGTTACTTAGATATTTCTTTATAGATGCATTATTACATGACTTTTCCCTCTCCTTTGTGAGGAAAATGAACCAGGGTTTCCCTCTCCTTTCTGAGGAAAAATGAACCAGGGTTTAATCACGTCCCCAGTTAGGATTTTATTTTTGTAATTGATACAGACTGTAATTCTTATTTGGGCATTTTATACTGGCTTTAGTTAACAATTTAAATGTCGTAGGGCTTTTATTTCCAACATTCTCTTAATACCCAGCTCACTTGGCTTTAAACCAGACCATTCTTGGCTTTAATAAACCAGGCCATTCTTGTCTTTAAGCTTGTTGCAGGTTATTTCACGGAATTTGTGTGAAACTTCACAGTAGGGTTTAACCAGAATTGTGTAAGGACAATACTTCCTAAGGATTAGCGGCCACAGGCCCTTTTGTTGCTTAAATTTATTGTCACTTCAGATTATGAGGGTGAAAATCTGTTTAGCTATAAAATATAGCACTTATACGTTTTCAGATAATTGTTATTACTGCTTTAGTAAACTTCATTTACCACAATGATTATATATAGTCACGACATGTTTCAGATATCTTTTTTGAAGATTTGTAATCATTTTTCTGTTATAATTTACATATACGACTATATACTTGGAAGGGACTGCCGAAGAATCACGATTTGGTCCCGAACTAAACCTTAACCCCCAGGCTTGGTCAATGGTTTCGATGCTTTGATGGTTTCAAATTTCAATTTTTTTTTTTGTTTATTCTACCTTTGGCGTTACAGCTGTTAATATTCCGCCCTCTCCGACATTGCAGTTCAACCTGCGTCGGGTCAACTATTTTCCACCACAACGGTTCACTCTCGCCACCGCCCCAGCCATCGATATGTCACTCGACGAAACACATTTGCTTCGGGCTCAATCACGATCGTCCATAATTAAAAGCTATTTGGAAATAAATAAAATCAACACCGGTGCATCGAGATGGGTCAATATAAACACGCCTATCATCAAACAACATTATGGAGAGTGACATGTACAATATCGTTGCTTTTAGAATGTATTGCTTAAAAATTATTAAACCCACATGATGCCGACTTTTATTATGTGCTCATTGTTATATGAAACATTTAAGAAACGTGCTTCAAGCAACATCTACGTGATAATGAAACGAAGAAGAACCCAATAATGGAAGTCGCATATACCCGAACAAAATGAAGGATAGAATCTCATGGTAATGGAAGTCTATCTCTTAATACTTGCAGGATAAGAGATGAAAGGGAAAGGAAAAAATGTTTTAATAATGTATAAATGAAATAATTTTAGTATGTGTGAAATTATTGTTTGGCATAATATGGTTGGTTGGCAAGAGCTAATCAGCGTGCTATCGGGCCTTTAATGCACCCGATAGCGGCCTCACCATACATACATGCTCATGCCTTTCCATCCCGCATCCATCGTTTCTCCAAGAGCTCGACGGCGCATCGCATCAAACTTTCCCCGGGAACGGGTGACCCCCCACCTCCGAGCTGGCACCCGTTGTGCTGGCGCATTTTCAAACCAACGCTCGTGCATTTTCAAACGATCCCTCACGCCAAACATTCATTTGCTCAATTCACGCTCCGGAACAGGTCCTCTGCAACCCTCTCGAGCATTCGTTTCTCCTGCTCACGGTGCTGGCTCACCTCGCAAGTCGCTCACGAATCCCATGCATACGAATCCCTACTCACGGTGCTGGCTCACCCCGTGCAATAAATCGTCTGCATTGGCAGCTCCCCAGCGTCTGGCGGAACAGATACATTCAAAGTCTCCATTTGGGCGCAGGTTCGAGTGACGCTGAAGGTGAGAGAATAGTAGGACCCTTTCTTTACCTCGATTCTTTGGGTCAGTCGTGCCTCGTTTCCAAGCCTTGCAGCGTGAACTCCATTTGGAGCTATGAGTAGCATATCGCCTTGCTTTTGCCCGGAGGATATGTACTCCACGAAGCCCCCGATCTGCCAGAAGGGAATAGAATTCTTGCCGATGACCACTATGCCATTCATGGCGGAGGGCTTCGGGGCGTACTTGAAGTCCCCATTCGGCAACGAACCTACGTATATATACATTATGGCAACAGTTCATTCATCAATTCAATCTAGTATTAGTAATCTCATAAACAGGGAAACATGCATTAAATTCTTACCATTTCTAATGGGTGTTGCTAAATTCTGTTCCACGACCCATAAGAGCCTCAAAATATGAAAAATACAACGTAGAAAACCAGTGGAGATTCCTCCTCTGGACATCTTGACACAAAATCCCATCCAAGCTCATCATAATTTCAGAACTGACAGACTAACATTGGTTTTTACAGAAGCTTGACGTGGGCTTTTATAGAGCTTGGATCCATTAAAAGAAGAAGGGACTGGAGAGTTGGAAGAAGGGAACGACGTGGCTGGTTGGCCCAACGAGGATTGATAGCACTTCCTCCACTGATTTTCTCCGACATTGAGATGACAAGCATTTAGAGAGGACCCAACCCTCACTTTTCATCCATCTTTATCAACCATGCGTTGTGAGAGACTCCATACTGATACTATTCCGGCGTGGGCATTAAGTACTTCAGAGCCCACCGTTAAAACCGTTCCTTGCTCAAACCTAATCAGAGAATGGTCGACACTATGAAATTAACCAGTCTAAGAACATAACTTCCATAATTTTAAACTGGATGTCACATAGAGTTCCTTATCATATGTAATGTAGTTCAAGACAATCCCCCCAACCCCTATGATACATATTAGAATGATAGCATACCGACTTGCCCCCTGCCATCAAGACCACTCCAATATCATATCCACTTGCATCTTTCTCCAAATCAGGACATGCCACTAAAATGGGTCCTGGAAGCCAATTCCTCCAAATTTTCCACCCAGAAACTACCAAGATAGATGACAAATTATATAATGATCCAATCCAAATGACCTTGCTTCATTGACAATTAAGATCATATTGATTTCATTTCATTGCCCCTTCTCATCAGTCACAACAGATGGTTATCAACACGTGACATTCAACAAATTTTTTTTAAGATATCCTTACTGTGAACCTTTTCAACAAATTCTTCAAGGACAGGAACAAACTCAGGGCATGATAGTTAGTGCAAATGTCGTTTAAGAGTAGGTAGGCAAAGAATATTGTTATAACTTTTTGCCTAAGTTCTATTTATGTTAGTTTGGTTGGGGTTCTAACATCTTCTTCGACACTAAAGCAGTTTATTTATTTTCCAGGTAAATCAACCTGTTTCTCTTTTGGAGAACATGATAACACATGCAATTTCCCATTTCTGAAATTTTGAAAGTGGCACTTCAAAACCCACCCCATTTCAAACATCCCAATTCCCTGCCTATTTCCTCATTCTAGGTATAATAGGAATAATTCCAAAACAGATCGAAACAAGCAAAGTATTAAATGCATCATTAATCTCTGCCTAACCAATGTGATAGAAGTGACTAGTAGGTATTTAACCATAATTAGAAATAATGAAGGGCTTTGTTTGCAGAAATAATCCCAGAGTTGCTTTTGCAAACTGGCGTACAACTTGTAGGCTTGAAAACAAATGCCTGTGAAATGCTGCCTACTCCAATGTCTTATCAATTAAGTTTTGGTCCTTCTATGCTTGTTCTACATTGTTATATCTCTTTTGCCAATCCTCTCTTGCACTACGGTCTGATTCTTAGACAGTAGTTGAGTTGAAAGTCAGGAACTCATAACTTTGCAAAAACTGCAATTTTAATGCCCACTAATTTTCTCACTCTTGACTTGTTCTTGTAAGATTCGTATAAGTGCACATACCCTCAGAGTCTCCACGAATTTCCATGGACGAGTTCTAGGCACATTCTCTTAAATCATTTCCAATGAGAACAGTAGTACCCGCTTATGTACAGGCAGTAGCCAAAGTCAATGTTGCAGTAACCTGCAATAGTGAATTTTCAGATGAGTTTTTTATGAGAGAATTAGTAAATCTTGCAGGCATAATGGATCCACTGCCTGGTTCAGTAAATTTCTCCTTAAACCATCAACTACAACAAAAATACTGACAACAAGAGAATTTCGTAGACTGGGCTTTACAAGCAATGCATATCCATCAATTATTGCCAGTGATAAGCTCCATAAGAAGGGCCATTGGCTTGTAGGTTATATGGTTAATTTTTGTGTTGTTTACAGACATCTGGGGGGGCACACATTTGGGAGTGTGTTTATTGTTGCAGAAACATTAAGAACTTAAACCTTAAACTATGTATAGACAAAAATATGATTGAGTATTTCTAATGCCTAACTCTTCTCTTCTCCACTCTGTTTTTATTGAAAAGTGGAATGCCCAGCTCTTCTCCTCTTCACTCCAATCTTATGAAAGCTTAGTTATTGCAGACTCCAATAACCATATTAGATTAGTGAAAAGTGGAATTCCTAATTCTACTCCTCTCCACTCTACTCTTATGAAAGGTTAGCTGATGCAGATGCCTAATGGCTTTCACCAACCACGTCTTAACCTATTGTGCTAGTTCATCCACTTATTTATAATGTACTAAACTGCTCTTCATCATTAATGACATCTGCCATTCCAAAAGTGGGAATGCTCAGATCAGTTATATGTTGTTTATACAGATAATCTGAAAGTTGTTATGGGATTGGCATGAAATACAAACTAGCCCAATAGTGCTAATTGATAGCCTAACTGCACCATGGGAAGAAGAAATAATCTGTTAGGATAATCAATAATTGGGCCTTGTACTGAGAAGGGTTAGTTTACTGTTCTAGCATGAGAATATCTAACATTAATTTCATAGAATCATAAGCTTCAAACTTCATAAAAGCATGTAAAACTTTTTTTCATACCCATAGTAATATTTTCTATATTTTTTTAAAAGAAAACCATGGTTGATAAAAACTAACAACCTAGAGATATATGCAACAACAGTCACATATATCATAAACTCATCCAAGATGTCTAGACATTCATAGTCCAGTCTAGTACATAGTATGGTAGAACAGTCTAGGCTGCTCTTTTATGCCTGTTCTGAAGAGCAGTTTGCTCTTCCTCTTCTTTGATCACTGAACAATCACATCATGTTATACATTGTCTGAATTCATTTGAATGCTAATTATCCAGTGTCAGGGCCTTCTCATGTTATAATACAATCTAAATTGGGCCCTCTCATCTTATATACAAAGGCAATGGAGGTTGAATGACTATCAAAACAATGGAAGCAGAATAAAAGAAAAAAATTTGTTTTGTTTCATTGGACTTTAAACAATTGGATAGCTCTGATAATTAAGTTCAACATCCATCAGAGCTATAAGTGGTGTCCAATCTCTCCTTCTTGGACTTGTCTTGCCTACATGATTTGACTTCCCTGGATATTGCCTCTTGTTGATGGAGATATGGATAAGCATAGGAGTGTTCTCTCTATTTGGAACCCTCCACCCAATGCAATCTCCCATTCAAGATGTGAGCAGTAGCTCTGGAAAACACTAACAATCAACTGCAATTGGAATCACTGGATATAGCAATGTTTTTGAAAATGTAACAGGAAAAACCATTTTCCAGGATTTCTTTAGTCAATCTTACTAAAAGATGATATTTTGAAATCCTTAGAATCCTAGATAGCATGACAAGGTTTGTCTTAAATGGTTCATTTCTTCTTGTCATGCTACATACTCATTTTCATGACCATGCATGCATTATTAACATGAGCGTGCATTATTAACTCTTTATGCTAATAGCAAAATAAAGATGCTCTCTTAATGCCCAAAGTCTTATCACTGATATTTGATTTTGTGTTATTTTTCAAGGATGTGCATTCAAACTTGAGGTAGAATAAAAATAATCAATTTCAATCAAGATATTTTATCATATTTCATATTCTAACATGAATCTCTTTTGTAAAACACCCCTGTTTTACCACATTGTCTTCACCATTTTTTACAGATGATGTAACCTATATTTTTTTCTCTGTTTGTGCATGGATTGTTTCTCTTACTTACAAACATTGCTTTTTGATCCATGGAGAAGCAACAGTTATCCTAGCTCTGCATATTCAGGAATAGTGAGGACTCATTTTAGTTTCATAGGATATTTTTCTTGGAGTTTTTTTAAAGCGTTAGCCCCATTGCTCTGTCTCATTTAACCTAAGAAAGATGCACATTACCCATTTTTCGGGATCTGAGGAGAATTCTATGGTTTTCAGTCGATATCATCTCCAATTCTTCTGTTCAATTTGTGACTTGAAAAAGTGGTATTGGCTTCCCATATTTTGGAAATAGTACTAAATTGATAGCCTTTGGTTAGAATCAACAATGAGTTGGTTTTTGTGTGGATCTCAACTAGTTGAGTGCCAAATTAGTGAACTTTTGAAGCTTGATATTGATCTAGGATAAAAAGAAAATGCTGCTTCCAACTTGAACAGTAAATAAAACTTAAGGCTGAAAAGCATTAGCAAGCTTAGCAAAGTATTTGTTATGAGTCAATATTTATCCCTTTATCAATTTGCCACGAACCTTTAAGAGTTTATCCTCTATTTGTTACAAATGATTGTTAATTCTTCTGTTCGTGGGTATGTTTAGTTTAGGTGCTTCTTAATATTTTGTACCTCATTTGATGCTTGCTTTCTTCTATTTTTAAGAAGAAAATTTTCTAAACAACGGTCAGCATTGAGCTAATATGTGCTGAAATATGCTTGAACTGCTTCAGCTAACTATGTCCATTGTCTATGACACTATGCATGTGTGGAGGATCTGGCAGATCTTCTTGGAGCTATTCATTTAAGGTGCCTGACTTAATATTCTTCCCTAACTCTAGAGTTTCTGGGAGCTTTTCTATTAACATGCCCTGTTGCCTTTGTCATCCAACATCTGTTCTGCCTATGGAAGTTAATGAATTGTGCTTATGTCCCTTCGTAATATAGCATTTCCTTGCCTAATATTTTCAGGATGAAGTAGATACAACTTTGGAAGGTATCAATACCCCATTTTCTCAATGTCGTTTCCTCATCTTATTGAAAGAATCTTTGCATACTACCTAAGCAACTTTTAATTGTGAATTTGATAATTCGCTGCCAAGTGCATGCTTGCTTATGTGCAACTTGTGACACTGGAGGGTCTTCCTTCACATTCCTGACTGTACAAACAGAACATTTATTTGACGTAACCTGAAAAACAAAGATATATTTCAGAATGACTAAAGCTACCACTTATCCCAACCTTTTATGGTCAACATGATTTCAATTTGCTTGCTTGACTCCTTTTTCCTCTATTTGTTTTTTTGAACCAAAAGTCTTTTAATTTAATTTAGGGGGATTGCCTGTTTAGTAAGTAGGGGTAGTGATACATTCCCACTAGGGTTTGATTCCCCATAGTACATGTTAGCTCATCATGGGCTGTCATGGCTGCACGGGTGGGCCAGATGCAGTGATGGACAAAGTTCTTAGTCCTAGTGCCAATGGTTTTCACTTAGGTGTTGATTGGGTGGCACTAATAGTAAAAGGAAGTGTATTAGAAAAAGGGAGTTTTTAATTTATGTTTTATAGAATATATTTATTGGTAGGACATTTATGTTTTGTACAGCCTGTGATAAATAATAAAATATCCATCAACACTCTCACATTCCATTCCAACAGGTTTTAGTGATTATTGTATAGCTTTGTATTTAATCATAGCACTTGCTACTGGAGTGAGATTTGTTATGTGGCCTGGACAGAAAATTGGTCTTTGTAGTTGCTTGAAATATTTACAGGTGATGAGCCCTAGTCATTCTCTAATGACTCAAGTGCCCCAAATGTTTGTATGGTCACGTGCCTAACAGATAAAGGCTTTCTGGTTAAGTATAGACAACCTTGTTGGATGGTTGGTCAACCTGTACTTGGTTTTATTCATAAGCTTTACAGGATTGAATAGGTATCTTCTTTGCATTAGTAATATTTTACATTCTTTTTTAATTTTGCCACGTTCTGCTGGGTTCTGTAGTTGAGTCTTGTTCTTGTCTTCTTTCCAATCATCATTCAGATTGGTATGTAAATGTTGTTACAACATAC
This sequence comes from Pinus tabuliformis, assembly GCA_031772625.1. NCBI lineage: Eukaryota > Viridiplantae > Streptophyta > Pinopsida > Pinales > Pinaceae > Pinus > Pinus tabuliformis. The sequence goes on from CM062813.1 coordinate 729,051,785, forward strand.
AACTTTCCTTCTGTAAACCTAGATGATTTTTTTTGTATGGAATATGGATATTATCATATTAATACCTATGCTTGCTAAGATGAACTAAAGTCTAGCACATGGCTTGTTTCCAAATAGCAAGGATTTATCACTAAGTAGAAATATTTTGAATCCACCCAGAATTACCTCTTAAGTTGCCTTTTTGAACTATTGATGTACCTTTGGATGTTTACACTTTCAGCTATCGTTGTTAGTCTATGAGTTAAAGTCTACAGGCTTTGTATACAATTAGTGCTCAAAGTAAATATTTTGGTCAAAATCATGTTATAAAAAATTTGGTCAAAATAAATTTGTTGATTTTATGCTTAGAATTCTATTTCTATTGAGTGTGTGGACAGGAAGGATATCATCCAACATGAAGCAGGGGGAGTTTGTATTAGTGAAGTGCTTTGAGGAGGTAATCAACCACCTAAAGAAATAGATAGCTTCCCGAGAATGATTGGCACAGGGAAGTGAAAAAGCAAGTCATGGGAAGTGAAAATGAACCCCATCAGAATGCCAAAAAAACATCAAAGCATGCAAGAACAAGCACATGTGGGTGAAGGAAGCAAACCCAAAACATTAAAAAAGATATGGCAAAGGTATGGGCAAGTATTGAGCATACATCCCAGTTGGAGAAGAGATCCTGGATTTCGACAGCCTCCGAGAAACTAATGCATCTTTAAATGATGACTGAATGAAACCCTAGATACAGTCTAGCCAAGGCAGAACACAACTACATCTCTCAAGAATAGTAAAATGCTTTGTTCACATGCTCTAATAGTAGTTTTTCGCAAAGACAATAGTATTGAAAGTTATTGTATGCTTCCGACAGATGTTTGTGTGAATTGGACTAAGATGAAGACACAAATATTGCACATTCTTGATGACAAAAGGAGGTTGCGAGGCCTTTGTTAATTGAAGAAGAGGGGAAAGATATATTTTTCCAAGGAAACCTTGATATTTAAAGGATGTTTCCCTATAGTTGAGGACGACATTCCTAGTAAATCTGTTGATGTAGATTAGTTTGCTGCACCGGGATTCAAATTGAAACCTATTCATACAAAACTAGCCAAATGTCTAAGGATTGGCAGCAATGAGTTAAGCCAACCCATTGGACTAAGATGAAGACAAATCAAACATAACAATCCCTGCTCTCATCCTCTGTATAGAACCATATGACTTTCAGAAGAGATTATCATGGATCTAGAAAATCTGTAATTTGATACCAGGAATCCATTTCCTGCAGAATCATATGATTTTCAGAAGAGACCACTCATCTTAAGATCTAGAAAATCCATTTCCTTCTCATAATCCCCAATTTCCCATACAAATTTATCACAATATGCTTCTTCTTTAGTGATATGGTTTCCTTGCTTCCAAATATGTGAAGCTAATTTAAAATTTAACATGATGTTTAACTGTGAAAACCTACATACACTAGTGGCTTCCTTCCTACTCTTATATCAGTGATGCCTCTTAGCTCTAGCAGTGCAACCATTGGCTTCCCTTCCTTACCAGTTTGGTAGGGCTATAAACTGTTAAGACAAGCCTGAAAATTGGCTAAAACTAAATTGCTATTCAAGCCCAACTTTGGACAACTATTCAAGCCCAATTTTGGTCTAAGTACAGGCATGGATCAGAGAATCTGACACTGGTAAAACTCACTGAGGAAGAGAATCTGAGTTCCATTATTTGAATCTTAAAAGTTCAACCCTCCCCACTTATTGGGCCTACAAATTCATTTCTGTAATCCAGAGAAAATGAACATGGTACTCAATGGTTTCTTGTGTAGAATTCTGATACATGCAACAGGAGGTGAAAAATATTTATGCTCCCACCTTGTATGGTTACAACCAGTGACCCACCATTAAATCATGTTTGCTATAATTGTCACAGATATCTTGTTTGTGTAGAGCTCTCCATCTTGTTTGTGTAGAGCTTTCCATTCATTGGGCCTACAAATTCATTTTTTGTAATGCCAAAGTCTCTCTTGAGTGAATAGGGTATTCAACGGTGTGTGTTGTAGAACTTTCAAATATTCACCAGAATTAAAGAAATATTCATGCCCCAGCTCGTATGGTTACACCCACCATTAAATTGCGTTTTTATGATTGCCACGAAACACTTTGTTAAGCTCTGTAAACCCATGAAGCTCTGAGGTAGGGCGCTATTCCATCATTTGAAAAAATTCAGACCATCATTGAACTTTCAGCCTTATGCTCCAAATTCCTATAAACAGACTGAACTAATTACATCCTAATTACTATGTGATTGCTTCACAGGCAACCAACTATGGGCCTAATCAACAACCAGTTGATTTCCCCAGAAGATTCCAGGCATTCAGGGCTATCTATAATTCCAACGCATTCTCTGAGATTTATTTGAATGGCATCAAATAGCGCTATGCTATTCTATGATAAAGATGGGAAATGTTTTTGTTAATCATGGTATGTGTTTTGTTAATGCACATTGTCACAGTTTAAAATTTAATGGGGACTTCGAGTACGCCCTGAAGCCCTCCGCCATGAACGGCACAGTGGTCATCGGCAAGAATTCTATTCCCTTCTGGCAGATCGGGGGCTTCGTGGAGTACATATCCTCCAGGCAAAAGCAAGGCGATATGCTGCTCATAGCTCCAAATGGAGTTCACGCTGCGAGGCTTGGAAATGAGGCACGACTGACCCAAAGAATCGAGGTAAAGAAAGGGTCCTACTATTCTCTCACCTTCAGCGTCACTCGAACCTGCGCCCAAATGGAGACCTTGAATGTATCTGTTCCGCCAGACGCTGGGGAGCTGCCAAAGCAGACGATTTATAGCACGGGGTGAGCCAGCACCGTGCGCAGGGATTCGTATGCATGGGATTCGTGAGCGGACCTGCGAGGTGAGCCAGCACCGTGAGCAGGAGAAACGAATGCTTGAGAGGGTTGCAGAGGACTTGTTCTGGGAGCGCGAATGGAGCAAATGAATGTTTGGCGCGAGGGATCGTTTGAAAATGCGCCAGCACAACGGGTCCCAGCTCGGAGGTGGTGGGTCACCCGTTCCTGGAAAAAGTTTGATGTGATGGGCCATCAAGCTCCCGAAGAAACGATGAATGCAAGATGGAAAGGCATGGGCATGTATGTATAGTGAGGCCACTATTGGGTGCATTAAAGCCCCGATAGCAAGCTAGTTAGCTCTTGGTAAACATATTTGCTTTGGGCTCAATCACGATCGTCCATAATTAAAAACTATTTGGAAATAAATAAAATCAACACCGGTGCATCGAGATCGGTCAATATAAACACGCCTATCATCAAACAACATTATGGAGAGTGTCATATACAATATCGTTGCTTTTAGGATATATTGCTTAAAAATTATTAAACCCACATGATGCCGTCTTTATTATGTGCTCTTTGTTATATGAAACATTTAAGAAACGTGCTTCAAGCAACATCTACGAGATAATGAAACGAAGAAGAACCTAATAATGGAAGTCGCATATACCCGAACAAAATGAAGGATAGAATCTCATGGTAATGGAAGTCTATCTCTTACTAATTGCAGGATAAGAAATGAAAGGGAAAGGAAAAAATTTTAATAATGTATAAATGAAATAATTTTAGTATGTGTGAAATTATTGTTTGGCATAATATGGTTGGAAGGATTAATAATGTATAAATGAAATAATTTTAGTATGTGTGAAATTATTGTTTGGCATAACATAGTTGGCCAAACTAATTATTAAAGATCATGTTAACGTACATTGCAATCTTATTGTGATTGCATTATGAGGTATCAAAAAGGTACGGCCCACGGAACTCTCATTAATTTATTTGAAAATTTAAATATCACTAGTTAATATTTTAAATATCACGAAGTATGGGGAATTTTTAAAAGCACCACAACCAAAATTATTATAAAACAAAAACTAAAAAGTATTGTCGGGTTCTCATCAGCCGAGGTACATGGTTTCTATGGATCCATAACTTGAAAATCGTGCATTTTGACTTTTTAAAATCATTTTAGCTAAATTTTTATGGAAAGAAGGTTTAAAGGCGTTGTAGATTAAAGATTTTTCAGTAAACAGATTTTAATAAATTTTACATTATAATATTTGAATTATATTTTTATGAAGAAAATAAATTTAGTAATCAAAAATTTATAAAACATTTAAAATTTTGAAATTTAACAACTATAACATAAATTTACAATAATCTATCAAATTTTATTAAAATATTACCAAAATTTTCATAGTTTCCAGTAAAACAGAACTTATTAGACAACCTGACCCAAAAACAGCACCGATAGCATCCTTGCTGCTACAATCTGATCCAAACCGGCTGGTCCACGGTACGTATGCTATTTATATGACACGGCACGCCATGTGATGAAATATCTCAGAGTTTATCTTTTCTGAATTATACACGCGAGTACCGACCCGCCACTATCGAATAATGCGTACATGTATGCGTGTCAATCTCACCACCACGACAGCGCATAGATTTGGAATCTACATTCATTTTCGGCTCCGTCAGTAAACAGTATATTGTTTACTTTGGTGGCGTTTTGTCGATTGGAAGATTCTGTACAAGCTTTGCATTATTGGACCTCCCCACCCGGAGGATGCGACGTTAGCCAGCCAGACTACTGTAACGAGCCACATTTTTCTCAAGAATAGTGGGAATTTAGTATGATTTTTGATAAAATCCGGTAGGAATGTTGGGAGATCTAAGTTACCATTGTCATTTTTTTTTGGAGTGTCCAGAATTTTAGAAGTGCTCAATCTATTTTACTTTAAAAACTATTCAAGAACTGCCATAATCATATCTAAAAATCATAATTCCACTTAAAGATAACCCGCTCAGCGAAATTGTGGCCTCCCTAGACCAGCCGTAGTGCTTTTTTTTACCGTAGATCCAGTGTCGATGTGCCTGGCCGTACACATATATTCGAGCCTTCGAAACTATTAAATGGCATAGTGACTTTGAAAAGTATATATTTCAATTAATAAATTAACGTCAAAGATGTGAAGTCTTGACAATTCATGGTAAGCCTTCATTCCTACACAAATTCATCCGTTATTTATGGAATCGAAGTTTAGATATGCCAACCAAATTACCTTTCACCAATGACTCGCAGAGGACAACGCTGTTTGTATCACTCTGTATGTCGACCAGCGAAAAAGTTCGCGTGTGATGACCTCGGAAAAATGTAAATGTGGGAATTTCACTGTGGTAAGAGACAGAGTTGAAAATTTGTTGTCTTTTATTTTACAAAAAAAAACAAAACTCTAATCATATTATCTTATTGGTGAATTTAAATATATTGGAAATATATATATTTCTTGGAATGCTGGCAGCCTCTGAAAGGAGGATTTAAAAAAGAAAATCAGTTATGAAAATTGACTGAAACTACCCTCCCAAACGGGGAAAAGTCCTGGGTAGTGAGAGGAGGAATTCGGTGCTGTGGGGACAGACAGGAGGATTCCAGAAAGAAAAAAATAACAAGAAACTGGTTAAGTCTCGTAAGGACCAGATGACCAGGCACAAGGTGCATGTATCTTGTTGAGGGCTGTAGGCCTGCAAGATAGCTCGGGGGGAGAATCCAGTCTTAGTGATGGATCTCAAGGTTGGGTGGTTAAGAGCGAATTTGGATTGCAGGTGAATTTTCTGAAGTGCCTATTCACAACACTGGCGAACCAGGTACGAGATAGCAATGAAGAGAAATTAGTTCAGTAATGAATGTTGACTACACTGCAGATAAAATTTACAGTAGTCGACAAATTAGACCTTGTATCTTATATCTTTCTTTAATATCATGCTGCTTAGTATATTTGCATCAGGTGAACATTTCTATTAAAATGTCAGAATATTTAATTGCTAGACAATTATAAAAGGAATAACCAGTGCGCTAAGGGTAGTTCCAAAATAAAGAAAGCACATAAGAATTTAACACGGACCAGAACACCGTGGTGGGTATTCAAGCAGTTAAGTATACCAAGAAACAAACGACGGAAATATCTCAAGTTCCTGTGCAAAGGAACGCCCAGACCATAAAATCCTTTCCCATTAGAGCACAGACAGAAGTACGCCAAACGAATACCATTAAACAAATCATGTAACTAACGAACTACAGAGTTAAGAATCTTAACGAAACTGTGACTGCAAGAGGAAATGTATAATCAGACGATTAGACCCATAGAGCAAACTGCCACCGATAAGGGTAACGCTACGAAACTGTTGTATAACAGTGAAAAACAATTGCAGATAACCGAAACGGTACTAATAAGTAAACATTTTAAGAACGAATGCAACCTCTGGAGGTGTTCAACCGTGGCTGTGAACACGGCCGCGTAGATAACCACAGGTGTAATCATACAATCAACAGACAATACGCATGTGTATGCGCTGTAATAATACCATAAACTTGTTATAACCTAAACTCAACAACAACTGGTAATGAAACATTTCGCCACTGTATGATGGGATTTAAACTGAAGAATAGTAAAAAAAGAACCGCTAACATTATTGAGATGATTTTACTAATATATATAAGTAGAACGAAATTCCATACCGTCACGGAGACGGACATAACATTTAACCATATCAGAATGACAAACGACATTATCAATGGGCATACTGCAACCGGCCAAGAAGGACCAGGAGTAAATTATTAACATAGAACGCAAAAGATTAAGAGCGAAGGTCTGGAAACGTAAACATTGGAATATATATATTCAAAAATCAAAATATGTGTTCATTGTCCAGATTAAATATCGTTAACCAGCAAGGCCCGGCACAGCGGCCAGCTCAACAAATGTCTTCACATATAAATACAACAGAGGCATGAAAGCCTAAAAACATAGGAAGGCAAGATTGCCCAAATCGATCAACTGCTGTACGAGATTTAGGCGCAGGAGAAATCTGCCTGTAGCTCATATCTCAACAGGGTAGGTCGAAAACGTAAAACCCTGAGAATAGGAAAACACATGCAAGCCATGAGGATCTCCTCTGGAAATTCCTCGACTGGTACATAATGGAAGGAAAACAACACAAATAGGAAACATACGGTAATATTCACAGTCCTTTGGCACACCATGGACAGAGAAATCCTTGAACTTCGCACCCGGTAAAAGGGTCGACTGCTTACCTGGAAGGAGACGAAGGAGTCGAGACGCTGGCTCTGTCAACCTGCCAGCGGTAAGGGGGTTTGTAACGAGCTCCATCTGCACACAACCGCAACGAAAACCACCAGTCAGTGTGAGCTTTCAAACAGTAACAACCACATTCTAAGCGCATGTAAACCTGAGACGAAAGGCAGAAAAACCATTAAAGGTAAACAGAGTATGGTACCTGTACAAGCCCTTGAAGGGCAAACTTAAGACCTCGGTGCTGTAGACAAAGTTCAGGGGCGGCGTTGAATGAGAAACGAACCCGGTGCTTGAATGACCAGAGGGGTGCCGAGAGGCCCTCTTGTTCCAAATGAACCTCAGGCACGTTCTAAGGGGTTTATGTATGACCCCAAAACCCTTAAACATTTTCCAGCCCTCCGATCTGAGCAATAGATCACCGCCGTTGAAGTAGCGCGGGAATCCAAAGCGTGAAGGCCGAGAGTGCAGAAACCAACGAGTCACATGGCCAAGCGGGTGAGCCATGCCACCTGCCGAAACGCTGACAAGAGAAATAAATGCTGCCAACAACTCAACGCCGGGAAGGGCTACGGGTCGGACAAAACGTTTTCCGATTGCCGTTTCAACACACATGTCACCCATGCAGTCAAGTCAATGAGCTGTATAGACGTTAAACATTTAACATAGGTCCGAAATACATCACCACATTGCAGTTGTGTAATTAATTAAACGCGCAGTGAAGATTATGGTAGATGTTAGGTTTTATAATAAAGTTACCATGTGTTTCATTTAAATTATATATATATATTTATATATATATATATATATATATATATATATATATATATATATTATACAGGGGTGTGACATCGCGGGTCAAGTCAGTTCGGTGATTCGGGTTTACTCTCTTACCGCCCTCCAGCTGTGAGGTGGAGAACGTTATTTTAAAGGTATTCTAGTACGGATATTAAAAGTTCGAGATGTTTGGGGGAAAATGGGCATCGCACAGGCACGCTTGCACTAATTGACTACAAATTTGACATCCGCGAATTAAGATACAGTTCTCGCAGTATTTAAATACGGCATCCGCGAATTAAGATACAGTTGCCGCAGTATTTAAATATTGGAAAGGACAAACGCGAGGAGCAGACATGGAATTTTAGATTCTTTCTGCAGGTCAAATGAAAATTTGATGATGTTTTTATATTTTTCATGTTTTTTATTTGAAGTTCAAGTGTCAATTTTATTTTATCTGGAACTTTTTTTCAACTATTTTTGCATCTCAACTTTCATTAATCTCCTTTTAAGAGTATTTTGTTTTTCCCTAAATTAACATATGTATTTCATATCTTACTCTGATCTAAATATAATAATCACAAAATTCTTCACGCTTGAAATACTATATTAAAATTGGTACAAATACAATAGGTTTGGATTTTTTGAATTGTTGTGAGATTCAAGTTATTCCAAACTTAAGATAAGTTGAAAGAATATCTCAACTATCTCTAACAAACACAATCAAAATTTAATCCTCTAGTAATAACATTAATATAAGTTAAAGTTCCCATCAATTATAGTTCCAAAAAATTTTCATGACCTCGAAATAAGACCATGAAAACTCTAATAATCAAAGTTCTTTTTCATTAAAGGTCATAGTCTCTTCATAGTTCCCTAATCAAAGTTCGTGGCCAAAAACTCTAACAAATATTTTTTGGTTAAAAATATAGATAAGTGTTCCTATTGGAAAAAAAAGATTATGACAAAAAAGAACTTTGACTAAGCTTTATCTCTATACCCTTTTTTTGAATTCATCCCAATATTATTTAAAAATTGCATCCAAATAAAAATTAGAAGTCATCTTCCCTTATAAAATTCATTTTCTAAACCCCACACTCCTTTAAAAAAATAAAATTTTAACGGACAAATAAAATAAATAAATAACAAAACAAAATATATGAATTTAGATAAAAATAAGTTCAATATGAATTTATATAAAAATAAGTTTAAATGATTAATTTGGGATATATGTCAAAATTTTCAAATAATATATTTTGGAATAAATATGTCAAAATTTTCGAATTATATGAAAATTTTTGAAAAAAGGGAAAAGGGTAGAATACCCTGTAACAGATGGCTCTGCAATGCCTCCAATCCGCATGTCAATATTCATGAGTATTCTCGCATAGTGTTGTCTGACCTTATCCTCCATGGGAATGTAATTCAATTTAACCATGTTTCCAAATTGTGTTGGAAATTAAAAACACCCATACTATACACTCCAATGGAGCCAGAAGTAAACATCAACAATGCCACTCTAATAGCCCATAATATAAATCTACAACCATTAAATCATCCAGATCTCGACCCGCATTCCACATTGCTTCTCACCCATCACGAAACTTATGAGGCAACTTTTAAAATGAGCTATAAATTCTTGAAACTCGCAGTCGGAAAAATTTCTCTCATCACCTTTTCCCCTAGCACCCTCTCCCACCTCCCTCTCCTTATATTTTAATAACAAGAATTCACATATCGACATAGCAGTAAAAACATGGCCTCAATACCAGAGAGTGGGTCGTAGTAGTAGCAAAAGTAGCTTTCGTTGCCCATGGCCCCTCTTATTGCTTCTCTGCTCTTTTCCATCGCATTAACTTTATCCCATCAAGAAAATCAACTCCTCTTAAATATCCCGCAAAGGGACGCGCAATTTCAATTTAAGTCTAATGGTTTGCAACAAGCTACGAATTAGAAACAACATGGACTTCATGAATGGTGTTTACTCGAGAGCAATAGAGCGAGAGGGGGAGTTCATTAAATTTGAAATGATATTGGAGAGATTGGCATTCCTCTTGCGAGAAAGCGTGGAGCATACGTTAGGTTGGTGTACGAGCATCGCAACAATCCTCTGCATTCTTACAACTAATGTCATAGTCGGTCGATACTGCCAACGCTAATTCTTTTGTTGTAACTCCTTCCCGAAAACGGTAAGGAGATAGCTCGCCACTCTTAGCCTTTTTCCAGAAAAAACACCTTCTGCAGTCTATATTACCAACTCGCTGTCAGGTAACTTTATTGTTTTCTATTTAGACTTCATTGGGTTAGTTTCCCTTTATCTCTATTTAGGATAGTATCATGTGACATTGTCAAAGTTGGTGTTAGTTGCTTTTAGCGGGTAATATTCAAATACTTTTCGTATTGTTCAATTTTCTGTTTCACTAGGGCGGCTATAAATCCAGGAGGAACTAAACACCCAAAAATTTATTGCAAAACTAACTTTGTATGGTTCAAGTTTCTATTACACTAGGGCGGCTGTAAATCCAGGCGGAGCCAAACACCCAAAAATTTATTGCAAAACTTGTAATGACTGTAGATGAACTGACAAAATTTATTGCAAAGCTTGTAATCACTACATGTGAACTTATAAACTCATTTATTGTTATATAGAACTTACATAATTGTAGTTGGAAAGGATGTACTTTAAGTTAAAAATAATCAATATTATTTTGTATTAATGGAGAAATGGTTACATAGTTGTAATGTATCTCCTTAGTTTAGGATTTGTTCCTAGAGTTTAGGAGTTTGTTTACAACTATCTGATTTCTAGTGATGTATTTAATATTGTAATATTCATTTGATGTAATGGTAGAGTGAATGGAGAGAGAGTCTCTTCTTTGTTTGAGTGCAGTCTCCAGGTGCAGTACTCACCTGCGAGCTGCAACTCCTTCTTTTAATTCAAGTTTGATTTTTATCTTGGTATCAGAGCTTAGGGTAGAGATAGTCTTAATTTTTTTTTTCTTAGGGATGCATAATTAATTACATAGCTGTAGTGGCAGTAGAGCATGCTAGGAGTATTTGTAAGATCAGGTGGACTGCAGTAACACCTGGAGCGAAGGGTCTCAGATGACTGATCATCTCTGAGCCGAAGAAAGGGTTGGCGCCCATTTTTTGAGCAGAAGCAGGAGTTGGCGCGGATTTTTCGCGCACAGTCGCGCCATAAAAGAGCAGAAGCACAAGCTGGCGCGGGATTTTAAGGAATAGTCGCGCCATTGGCGCGGATTCGACGGAGATAATCGCGCCAGCGCGCCAGAAAGCTCCATTGGCGCGGAATTTTAGCTGATAATCGCGCCAGAAAACGTGACACGCATGGATTTTTTCCTGGCGCGGATTCTTAGCTGTTGAGTAGCGCCTTTGACTAGAAAGAAGCGCCAACCTCTTTCTCTTTGAGAAATCTGCAATTTTTTGCAGATCGGTCTTGCCCGGTGGTGGCACGTGGAGATTTCTGCTCGGTGGCAGCAGATTTGATTTGCCCGGTGGTGGCGAATTGGGGTTCCTTGATCCGCTTGGTGGTAGCAGATCGGACCTGCTCGGTGGTGGCGAATTAGAGCTCTATGATCTGTTCGGTGGCAGCAGATCGGATTTGCCCGGTGGTGGCACAGTGCAGCTCCTCGATCTGTTCGGTGGCAGCAGATCGGATTTGCCCGGTGGTGGCGCGTTGGAGTTGTTTTTGATCTGTTCGGTGGTAGCAGATCGGATTTGCCCAGTGGTGGCACATTGAAGTTCCTGATCTGTTCGGTGGCAGCAGATCGGACTTGCCCAGTGGTGGCCGATTGAAGTGTTCAGTTGGATAGAAATGAATAACAGTATAGAAACATATCTCCACGAGTCTGGAAAACTCGATGGAACGAATTTCTCCAACTGGAGGTTCAAAATGCAAACTTTGCTGGAAAGTGTGAATGCATGGTCGATTGTCATGGGAGATGAGCGAAGATCTGGAACAGCGACCCAAGAACAAGATTGGGATAAAAGAGAAACGAAAGCAAAAGTTATACTGAAGATGTCCGTTAAGGACAATATTATCCCACATATCAGAGATTGCAAGTCAGTCGCTGCTATATGGACAACGATCAAGAGCTTGTATGAGACACAGAATACAAATCGTGTTCTGGCACTCAAAGGCAAGTTGTTTGCATTGAAGATGGAGGAGAATGAGTCCGTTGCTGGATTCATGGCCAGAGTTAAGGACCTGAGTGACAAATTGGGAGCTATCGGAGAGAAGGTATCTGAATCAGATCTGGTCACGCTCACATTGAACATAATGACTGATGAATACCAGATGTTCATCATAGGGTTGTCAGCAAGAGAAAAAGCCCCTTCATTTGATGAGTTGACAACGATTCTACTCCAGGAAGAGGAGCGACGAAAGAATTTAAAAACTTAGAGCAATGACCTTGCTCTGATGGCAAAAACGAGACAGTACAGAGGGAAGCAGCACCAACACTAGCACCAGCAACCGCAACAACAGCAGCAGAAAGGAGCCAACACATTTCAAAAGAGATCATTTAAAGGTATGACTGATAATTATGTTAAGAAATGTTTTTACTGTGGAAAACTTGGTCATCAGATTAAAGAATTTTATAAGAGGCGGGCAGATGAACGAAGAAGAAAACAGAGAAAACATCAGCGTTGTTTTGCTGAGGAAGAGGAGGACCACAACCACGAACTTCGACTATTTACATTCGATTGTGCTCTTTCAGCTTCAAAGGGAGATGAGGACAACATATGGTATGTCGACTCTGGCGCATCCTCACATATGACCGGTAAGAAGGACTGCTTTGAATTTCTTGAAGAAACTGCATGTGGATCGAAAATTTATCTAGGAGATGATAGTGGGTATGAGATCAAAGGATATGGTGACATTCCTGTGAAGCTACCTAGTGGTGACATTAGACACCTTAAAAATGTATTATATGTTCCAAGAATTAAGAAAAATTTGGTCTCTGTCTCAATGATTACTGACCAGGACATGCAAGTTCAATTCTTTAAGAATAATTGTGTCATTAAGGATAGCCAGATGGAAACAGTTGCAACAGGAGTGCATGTGGGGAGCCTGTACAGATTAGATGCAAAGAGTATGCCACGGCAAGCAATGGTTGTAGCTGGATCAACAGTCGAAAATCTCTGGCATCAGAGATTCGGCCATCTCAATTTGCAAGACCTCATCCTACTTCAGAGGAAAGGTATGGTCGATGGACTCCCTGTTTTTCATAATGTTAAGCTGGAATGTGATGGATGTGCATTAGGGAAAATGCATAGAGAAGAGTTCCCTTTGCATGTTAACAGAAAGGAAAGAGACATTTTAGAACTGGTGCATACAGATATTTGTGGACCTATGCAAACTAGGTCTTTAGGAGGAGCATATTACTTTCTGTTATTTACAGATGATTGCACTAGATTTTCATGGGTGTACTTTCTAAGTAAAAAGAGTCAAGCCTTTTAGTACTTTAAAGAGTTTAAATCTATGATAGAGAACCAGACAGGAAAAAGGATAAAAATTCTCCGCTCAGATCAAGGGGGAGAATACAGGTTGGGAGAGTTCATGAATTTCTGCAAGCATTATGGGATTGTGAAGCAATTTAAAATGCCACATACTCCACAGCAGAATGGAGTAGCAAAACGGAAGAACAGAACTCTTGTGGAGTGCGCGAGGAGTATGCTTCAAGGTAAGGGTCTATCAAATGGTCTTTGGGCAGAAGCTATTAACACTGCTGTATATTTAAAGAATAGGAGTCCTACTAAATGTCTAGGCTTCAAAACACCTTTTGAAGCATTGTTTGGGCTCAAGCCAGCAGTTAGTCATTTAAGAATATTTGGGTCAAAAGCTTATGCTCATATACCTAAAGCAGATAGGAAAAAGTTAGACCCCAAAGCCCTGAAATGTATATTTGTTGGATATGGCACTGAGTATAAGGCATATAAGTTATATAATCTTGTGACTCACAAGGTTTCTGCAATCAGAGATGTTATTTTTCATGAACAGGTTAAAGAAGGAAAGGAGGATTCTAACAGTGATAGCCACATTCCATTGCTAATAGAAGTAAACAGTGAGGAAGATGAAGAGCAGGAGCAGAAACAAGAAGAAGAAGTAGCAGATAATGTAATAAATGATGATGCAAGCCCGGAAAGCGCTGAAATAGACAGAGTTGAGGTAAGTCCCCTACCTAGGAGATCAGGTAGGAAGACTCGACTACCTGCTAAATTGAGAGACTATGCTTTAATGTCTAAAATATTAAACATTGTAGAACCTGCAAATTATGAGGAAGCAAGTAAATCAGATGCATGGAGGGCTGCAATGCATGAGGAAATTGAATCAATATATAGAAACCATACTTGGGATTTAGCTGAGTTGCCTGAAGGTAAAACCCCCATAGGGTGTAAATGGTTGTATAAACCAAAAATAAATGCATATGGGAGTATAGAGAAATTTAAAGCTAGACTGGTAGCAAAGGGTTATTCACAGCAAGAAGGAATAGATTTGGATGACACCTTTGCTCCTGTAGCCAAATTAAACACAATTAGAATGCTAATTTCCTTGGCAACAAAACATAAATGGCAGCTACACCAGCTAGATGTTAAGTCTGCATTTCTAAATGGTGAATTGAAGGAAGAAATTTATTTAGTACAGCCTCAAGGTTTTGTGAAAAAGGGGCAGGAGCATTTAGTGTGTAAATTGAATAAGTCACTTTATGGTTTAAAACAGGCACCCAGGTCGTGGTATGAGAAAATTGACTCATTTTTTATATAGCATGGCTTTCATAGGAGCTTGAACGATCCAAATCCGTATACCAAGTTAAATAAATAGAGGAAAATTGTTTTGATTTCTTTGTATGTGGATGATATGATCATAACAGGAAATGCTAACAATCTGATCAAAGAAATCAAGCAGCAAATGTCACAAGTGTTTGGGATGAAAGACCTTGGAGACCTTCATTACTGCTTGGGATTGGAGGTATGGAAATATTCTGGACAAACTTTTCTCACTCAAGGGAAGTATGCCAGAAGCTTGCTGGAAAGGTTCATAATGGAGCAGTGCAAATCAGCAGCAACACCATTACAACAGAATTTAAAGTTAAGCAGTGATGATGGCACTAAACAGGTGGATGCCACTATGTACAGACAGCTAGTTGGCAGTTTGATATATCTGACGACAACTAGACCAGATCTGGCATATTCTGTTAGTGTGTTGAGCCAGTTCATGTCAAAACCACTCGAAAGTCACTGGATTGCAGCAAAATGTGTGTTGAGGTATCTTAGTGGTACTTGTAATTATGGCATTTTGTACACTGACATTTCTGATGTTATTCTAGCAGGTTATTCAGATTCCGATTGGGCAGGTAACCTGGATGATCGAAGATCTATCACAAGTTACGCATTTAGTATTGGATCCGGGGTTATAGCATGGAGCAGTAAAAAGCAAAGTACTGTAGCTCTATCTTCATGTGAAGCTGAGTACCAAGCATTGTGTGCAGCCACATGTGAAGCTATCTGGTTGAGAAGATTTCTCAACGATGCAGGAGAAGGACAGAAAGAATCAACTAGTATCAAAACTGACAACCATAGTACCATCAAGCTTGCATACAATCCAGTTTTTCATAAAAATACCAAGCATATTAACACTTAGTTTCATTTTGTTCAAGAAAAGATACAGTCAGAAGAAATATGTGTGGAGTATTGTAAAACTTTTGATAACTTAGCTGATATTTTCACTAAGCCTCTAGGGCGTGTAAAGTTTGAGTTATTTAGAGGGATGCTAGGAGTTCAAGATAACCCCTTCTCCATTAAGGGGGGGAGTTAAAAATAATCAATATTATTTTGTATTAATGGAGAAATGGTTACATAGTTGTAACGTATCTCCTTAGTTTAGGATTTGTTCCTAGAGTTTAGGAGTTTGTTTACAACTACCTGATTTCTAGTGATGTATTTAATATTGTAATATTCATTTGATGTAATGGTAGAGTGAACGGAGAGAGAGTCTCTTCTTTGTTTGAGTGCAGTCTCCAGGTGCAGTACTCAACTGTGAGTTGCAACTCCTTCTTTTAATTCAAGTCTGATTTTTATCTCTTTACCAATTTCACACTGGACATAATTTTGACGGTTTGCTGGTCTATAAAACACGTCAAACCTGACGTGGAAAAATTTACCACAGCCGTCAAGTACGTTCTGAAATGCGAAATACATCCTATAAAACGTCAAATTCCAAGCCTGTCGAGGAGTCATACCTGCCGTTAGCAAATATCCCCTTCCCATGTCAGAATGTTCAAGACTAAGATGCAAGATATAATAATAAACTACCTTGGTTGCTGGAATTAGTAACTCAAGTCAATGGCAATTCATTGGTTTGGTGATGATTGCCCTTACAAGTTATCTATGCTCATAGCCAAATTATACTTCGCTGTTCAATGCCCGTTATTATATGCTATAATAGATGAACATTTGTTGACGTATACAAGGGATAGTTTCATGAGATAGTGGTAAGAATAAAAGAGACAACCCAATGCCATACACATTGGTCAAAACACCATTCACAAAGTACACTGAGTTAAAGTCTTAGTCTAGAAAGGAAACCAAAATTATTGAGGGAAAAAGAAAATAAACTAAAGTTTAATGGTTTCCAAATGAAAAGAACACTATGAAGATTTCAAGTAATTGCAAGAAAGGTGTGACTCCAAAATCTTAAAGGAAGTGCAAAGAAAACATTGTTAATTCATTAAACTATCCCATGACTACTCTCCTGAGCAAGATAACCCTCGCACAAATGCATATAGCCTCTTAATCAATAAGAAAATGGTTGTGTGGCTTGTAGATGTTGAGTTATGGGTTTAAATAGCCCCGGGATGGTTTCCGTAGGTTTGTAACGTGCATATTGGCCCCTTTATAGGATAACCCAACTAAATACAAGAATAGATTTAGCAACTCCTTGCAACATTGTTACACCAAAATAATGATGTTTATAGATCTCTAATTTCAAAATATAATCTTATATTAAAAATAGAAAATAGGGAGTGTTTGGATTATATGAGGGAAACTTCCAATATTATACTTGTAAATGAAATATAGCTTAATAAGTAAACACAACAGTCATTAAAAATTATAGAGTAGTTACTCAAAACAGAGAGAAACCATTTTAGTAAAAAATCTAAAGAAGAAAGCACAAAGCATTAGAGAGATTGGGCAAAGAAAAAACTTGGTAATTACCTTAGAAACCTAGATTTGAAAACCAAAATTTAGGCAATGTGCAAGGAACAAGCTCTTTAGTTCATTTTCATGCTTCGCATGGAAATCTAGGTAACATTTTCTTCATTATTAGCCAAAGAACCCTATTCCTTTGTGGGGAATTCATATATAGGAGGATGAATTACTTCCTTATAGCTAGAAAGTCAAGTGCCCCTACCCTTTAGCTTTCTTAGGTTAGTTGTTCCTCTCTTGTCTTTTCTCTTATCATATTTAAGAAGAAATCTCATAATCACATATATAATTTCTTACAACTTTATATTTCATATATTAATCTTATGATTGGATATTAATGCAAATGTAAAAAATAAATGTCCATTGTGATGGTTTAAAACCCTTCAGACTAATAATTCAATTTTCTTTCTTATCTACAATTTCAAACTTATATATATATATATATATTACTTTTATGATTTCATACTAAAGAAAAAGAAAAAGAAAGATGTGAATGCCCATTGAAATGGTTTAAAACCCTTCCCACTAATAATTTAATCTTCTTCCTTATCCATAATTTCAAACTTTATCCTAAAACCTATACTAATAACTAATCCCTTTGTTTCCCCTATATCGACAATGGGTCAGCACTGGTGGTCTCTTTGATCACCACCCGATTCTTCTACAGGTCAGCGACAAAAAAATAAAGCCCCGTTCCCCTTTTAAATTTTTCGCTGGATATCTTAAAGAGCCAGATTTCATTAATATGGTCTCGGATTTTTGGGCATCTCAACCTCCCCTGAGAGAGCAGAGGAAGGCAGCGGATTTTTGTGATAGGCTAAATCAGTTAAAAAAACTAACTGAGACCTGGGCGAGGAGAAAGCGACACAGTGATGCACAGTTACTAAATGACACTGAAGCACAAATAGCCCTATTGACAGACGAAAAAGGGACAGGCTATCTTACTGATGCCTCGAAATCAATACTGAACCAGCTGCTTGGACAAAAAACAAAGATACTACAAGAAAAGGAGGAGCTTTGGAGGCTCAAAAGCCGAGCCATTTGGCTCAAAGCTGGTGACAGTAATACCAAATACTTCCATAATCTTGCCAATGGCAGAAAGGCAGCAAACACTATTTGGAAATTGCCAGTTGAACCAGATGGATGGGCATCCACGCATCAACAACTTGCAAAATTGGGAGTATCACATTTTAAGCAACAATTCACTGCTCCGAATGACATCAATCTACCGAACATCATCAATCTTGCAGGTCATTTTCCTAGGTTTGTGGGTCAAGAGGATATTGAAGATCTCATTCAACCAATCACCATTCAGGAGTTGGAAAGCACCCTCAAATGGTTCAAGAAGGATAAGAGTCCGGGGCCGGATGGATGGCCAGTGGAGTTTTATCTTGCTTTCTATGATTTGTTGGGCGAGGACTTATTGAAGGTCATTGAGGAGAGGCGGATCACTGGGCACATCCACCCCCCTATGAACTACACCCTCATTGCCCTGATACCCAAAACCGATGACCCTTCATCCTTTAATGACTTCCGTCCCATTTCATTATGTAATTGCCTATACAAAATCATCGCTAAAATTATTGCAAATCGCATAAAGCCTATTCTGTCCGCACATATTTCAGCTGAACAATTTGCCTTCCTCCAAAATCGCCACATCCAAGAGGCCATAGGCACTGCCCAGGAAGCCCTACATTCCATCAAGCAGAAGAACCTCAAAGGCATATCCCTGAAGATCGACCTTGCTAAGGCCTTTGACAAGGTAAACTGGCTCTATTTGAAGATGATACTCACACATCTGGGTTTCCCCCACACTCTCATTAACTGGATTATGGGTTGCATATCATCTGTCTCATACGCTATCCTCATAAATGGTGCGGCCTCCACTCGCTTCAACATCAGCAGAGGAATCAGACAAGGGTGCCCTCTCTCCCCTCTCCTCTTTCTTATTGTCATGGAGGGGCTCAGCAGACTCATAGCATCTGCAAAAAGAAATGGAGACTTCAGTGGACTTAAAATCACTGAGCAGTACTATCTTACTCATCTACTGTTTGTCGATGACATTCTAATTTTCTTGAATGGAAGTGTCTGGGACTCCATTGCTCTAAATGATATTCTTCAACTCTTTTGTAAGGCTACGGGAATGGTGATCAACAGAGAGAAATCTACCAGGTCAATGGCGGGGTGCACAAACTAGGAATCTCTACTGGCGTCACAGCATTTCCCCTTCTTGGAAATCAATCTGCTGGATGGATTCAAATACCTAGGCTTTAGACTAAGGCCGGATGGGTACAAAATCGAGCACTGGTCTTGGATCATCAACAAAATTGAAAAAAGAATAAATTGCTGGCAACATCGTCTTCTATCTAAAGCAGGTAGACTTTTGCTGATCAAATCTGTCCTTGAGGCTACCCCAGTGTACTGGATGTCCCTCACATGGATCCCAAAGGGCATCCTCCAAAAAATCCAACAAATATGCAACAGATTCCTATGGAATGGGAACAAGAAATGGAAGATTTTTGCCTGGACAAGATGGTCAACAGTCACTACTCCAAAGAGATGGGGAGGGTGGGGACTTAAAGCTCTCTCGGAATTTGCACAAGCGTTAACTGCCAAGCAAGGCTGGTCTCTACTCAAACAGCACAGTCTCTGGGCGGAAGTCATTCATCAGAAGTATATTTGGCCCTCAAATATCATTGATTGGCTCCGTAGACCTCAATGGAACCGACAAGGCATATCTGTGATCTGGAAGGCCATCCTTAATGCCATGCCTCTTATTCGAGACAATCTTTTGTGGCGTATTGGAAATGGATCACAAGTCCGCATAGGCTTAGACCCTTGGCCCGGTTCTGGGAATGCGCACATTCTGCCGGAGGGGCTGGTTCGATATCTCAATAACAGAGGCATTAAATATCTAGCACAGATTGGAGATCAGCAACACTCTTCCATCTTCACCCAGGCATGGATAACAGACCGACAGTGGCAACTGACAGATGAATGGCACTTAAACTGGAAAGACTACATTCAAGCTTTAACAGAATCACATGTCAGGCTAAAAGAGGATGAGGATGAGCTTATTTGGGCGGTTGCCAAATCTGGTAACTATGCGTCGAAGATAGGCTACTATAAACTGATTGAGGCAAAGAACCCCGACCTGCATAAAAGCTGGTGGACAGCTCTCTGGCACCTTCAAGCTCAACCAAGAACTCGTCTTCTCATGTGGAACATCCTTGCAGATAAATTACCCACTGGATCCAATCTCAGGAAAAGAACATTTGCAGGACCGACTTGGTGTGTCCTCTGCAGGAAAGAGGAAGAAACAACTCCACATCTATTTCTTACCTGCGATGTCACAAAGGATATATGGAACCAGGTCACTCAGGCTCTCAATATCAATACAGCTTGGCAGGGGGATGAGATACCAACGGCTTGGGAGCTGTGGTGGAACGCAGTGGCTACAGGCAAGTCCAGGAACTTAACGCTATTGGTGTCCTGGCACATCTGGAATCGACGGAATGCAATCATTTTTGAGGATTGTATTACAAAATGGAACCTTCTTCCACCTTCCATTTGTGCAACATATTCGGAGATCCCCTTTGAAAATAAACAGATCACCCCCAGGAATATTACACCAGAAATCATAAACAAGAATATACCGTGGGCATACTTTGATGGGGCAGCGCCGAGACAAGGATGTGGGGGGGGCATTCTATTTCATCTTTCAGACTCACACTATTTTCACCTGAGAATGGGACTTGGCCCTGGCACAAACAACCATGCTGAACTAATTACACTGAGACATCTCCTCTATTTTGCATTGTCCAAAAACTGTCGGCATCTACAAATTTTTGGGGACTCTAAGATTGTGATTGATTGGGTTAACAACAAATCCATCTGTCATGCATATTCATTGAAACATATCTTGGAAGAAATTGTTTTTTTCAAAACACATTTTGACCAGATCACTGTTTCTCACATTTTCAGGGAAAGAAATTCAACTGTTGACCGACTCTCGAAAGAAGCGGCGGATCGTCCTCTAGGAGAATGGCTGATCGAGGAACACAAGCCGGAAGGGATGCACAGATTTTTCCATCGCCCATATATGGATGGCCTCCCACAGGGTGACAATGCACCCAACTAAATTTTGGCTCTGCATTGATATATATTGTATATAACAGACTCAGCTCAGTTATTTTATTTCCTTTTGCATATGTATAGCGGTTATACTTTACAGACCTGCCTTTTTGTAATTTTGAGACATTGCATCTTTCTCTGAGGGATACAGATCCACCGTATCTCTGTGAGCACTTTGATGTAATTTTGTTATTTTTTGAACAGTGGTGAAAACCACACTATAGCATATGCCAATGGCATCAACAGCATGTAATTTCTTTTAATGGAAATTATGAATTCTCTTTCTTTGGAAAAAAAACTAATTATGTATACTAGTCTAAATCAACATATCTAACTATACCGTTGATCCAACCTATATATATAAAAATAAATATAAATTATTATGAAATATTATGGTCAATCTAAATTTTAAATAATGTTACAATATATTTATGTTTTATTCTAAGCTAGTAATTTTTTAATGAAACAATGAGATAAATAAATTTTTTAATGAAATAATAAGAAAAATAAATATTTTTCCCTTTGAAAAAGTACATTACAACCTCTTAAAAATTACCTATTAAGTTATGGAAAGTGGCAGTGACAATGTCGACTAAAAAATTGTAAAACCTAGATAAAAAATGTGAAACCTGTAAGCTTTTATAGTAAAATTATTGTTATATGAAATATCTTTAAAAAGTGCTTCGTTAACATTATTTGTTACAATAAAACGAAAATGAATTAAATTATGAATTACATTTTTCAACATTGTCATAATGAAATATAAAAGAATCTAATAATGGAAGTTTCATATACCCAAAATTTACACAATGGGAAACCTAGATGATGTACACTAATATCATGGACTCATTGTTATAAGAGATATTAAAAAATGCTTAGGCAACATTATCTGTCATAATGAAATGAAAATAAATTAAATTTTTCAATATTGTCATAATAAAATGTAAAAAAATTTAATATCGAAAACTTCATATACCCAAAAATACAAAATGGATAGAATCACATGGCACTGAACGTAAAAAAAAGAAAATACAATAAAGCATGAAATTCCATATTACCTGCAACATGAAAAATGCCAAAATCTCATACTACTTGCCTGATAAAAAATACCAAACGAAATACAACATTTTCATGTTTTAAATAATGTTTAAGATGAGCAATGATTCACCTAAAGTCAATATTTAGAATTGACCTCCGAGACCTTTCTAGTGTTGCACTCCCCAAATTGACTTTAAATGAAATTATTTAATATGCATGAAACAATATTTTGACATATGATGGCTAGTCAAACTAAATCCATGGATAGGCATATCTATTTCAACCTCCGGATGTGGCTTTGCAAAATGTTTGAAAAAAATAAATGATTTCATTGGGATAGAATAATCGTAGTCATCTAACACCATAAACCACTGAGATTAATTTCTCTCTCTTCACCTCTTTTATTATTGCTTGAATAATGAATTCAAAATTCAAATTAAATTTCCAGTCATTTCAATTACTTTGCAAGTGGCATAGGGATGCCGTTTTTGTTTCCAGTCGTTTCAATTACTTTACAGGGGGCATTGGGATGCCCCCACTTGTTTCTGCCATTCAAGGAAAAGTGGCATGGGGTCGTAGCCATTTGTTTATGCCATGCAAGATTAATTCGAATTCGGTTGTGGCAGTTTCTTAAAACTCAATTAAAATAGTAAATTAAAACTGAATTTAATTAATAAATATTTTGATATAATTAAATAAATATTTTGATTTAGTTAAATTTATTGAAAGCATGGGATACAACCATTAGATTGATATTCCATTCCACATATTCAAGGCTTGTTTAAGATTCTTACAGGAAGTGTAGAAGAAGGTTCATCACGTCTTAAAAGTGATACGTTATCGACTTGGAGCGAATATGCTTCTGTGTTGGGTTGGGAATATCTTAAATTTTTTACTCCTTCAACACTAAAATTCCCTTAGCTTAGGAGTTCTTGGTATATGTCATGATTTACTTGTTCACAGGGAGATTGACACTGCAAATATGTCTGGAAGTTTGGCTGTGGAATAGATCAGTTCATGTAATTTGATGTAATTTAATCAACTTAGCTATTTACTTTTTAAAAAGAGTTAGGTAGTATAAATTTACAATGTTTTATACTTATCGTGTAATCAAACTTACTTGTTAGGGTCACTTTGTATATTTTGGAGTAAGAACTTTAAAATTGTATTTTAATTATGCTTACCTTGTATATTTTGAAATAAGAATTTTAAAATTTTAATTTATTTATTTATTCGAAATAAATATCTTGAAATATTAATAAATAAATCAACTTTATTTATTTAATAAATATTAATAGACTCAATTTAAAACTTATTTTAATATTTAATAAATTTAATTTAATTTATAAATATAAATATTTTGAATTGCTTTTGTATTATATAAAAAAATAAATACTTAAAAAATATTTAATTATATTTTAAAAATTACAACTTACAATTTTATATTATTTATTTCTATTTTAGAATAAACTATTTAGAATAGGGTATTTCAATTAAATATTTAAAATATATAAACCTAATTTAATTAATAAATATTTTAAAATATTTTTTTATTATATAAAAAAATTATATTTTTGATATTACAACTTCTCATTCTATATTAATTATGTCTATTTTTTAGATTATTACCTTCAATTTAATATTTAATAAACTTAATTTAGTTAATAAATATTTTGAAGTGGTTTATAGTGAACTATAGCAGATGCTCATGGTTTTTCTAAAGACTTATAGTGGATGGCTAGGGTTAATAATATTAACTTTCTGCTTTATAATATTAATCTTAGTGTTTAATATACTATTAATCTCTTTAGATGCTCATGGTGGACCATAGAGACTTATAATGGATGGCTAGGGTTAACAATCTTAATTTTGTGCTTTATAATATTAATCTTAGGGTTTAATATAATATTAATCTTTTTAGTTTATTAATCCTATGAGTTTATTATATTGGGTTTTGTAATGTTAAGGTTGTGTATTAGTGTTTAATATCGTGACATTGAAATGGTCTAAAAATCTATGCAACATCGCATTGCAACAAACATTATCTCAATGCGATGATCAATCTCAGAATCATTGTCACAATGTTACATTACATTGCAATTTATTCAACATCGCATTGCGACATTACAAAAGTGGGGTTTAATGATAGGTTTTATAGTATTATGTTTAAAATTTGGTCTATAATATTAGGTATAATATTATGGTTTATAATATTAGGTTTAATATTATGGTTTATAATATTAATCTCGAGGTTTATTATATTAGGTTTTATAAAGTTAGGGTTTTATATTAGTATTTAATACTCTAACATTGGAATGGTACAAAAATCTATCAAGCGTCACATTGAGACAAACTCTTTGTCTCAATGTGAGAGTCAATCTCACAATCCTGTCACAATGTTACATTACATTACAATTTTCTAACATCACATTGTTATATTAGGAAACTAGGGTTTAATATTAGGGTTTATAATATTAATCTTAGGGTTTATTATATTGGGTTTTATAATGTTAGGGTTTTATATTAGGGTTTAATATTGTGACATTGGAATGGTACAAAAATCTATCGAATGCCACATTGCGACAAATATTATCTCAATACGAAAATCAATTTGACAATCATTTTCGTAATGTTAAATTACATTGTAATTTATTCAACGTCACATTGTTACATTAGAAAATTGGGGCTTAATATTAGGTTTATAAGATTAGAGCTTTTTAATATTGGGTTTATAATATTAAGGTTTAATATTAGGTTTATAATTTATAATATTATGGTTTCATATTAGGATTTCTAATATTAACAATCCCTTGGGTTTATTAATTGCTTGAGTTTATAATATTAATTCGAAGGGTTTATAATATTAATCCCTCGGGTTTATGAATCCTTTGGGTTTATAATATTAATCCTTAGGGTTCATAATATTGTCCATTGGGTTTATAATATTAATCCTTAGGGTTCATAATATTGTCCATTGGGTTTATAATATCAATAATCCCTTGGGTTTATAATATCAATAATCCCTTGGGTTTATTAATTCCTTGCGTTTATCATATTAATCCCTCAAGTTTACAAAAATCTATCCAATATCACATTGTGACAACATTGTATTAATACAACAATCAATCTCACAATCATTGCGATAATGTTACATTACATTGCAACTATTTCAACATCACATTGTTACATTACAAAATTGAGGTTTAATATTAGGTTTATAATATTAGGGATTTTTAATATTGGGTTTGTAATTTATAATATTAGGGTTTCTAATATTATCCTATGGTTTATAATATTAATAATACCTTACGTTTATTAATCTCCTAGGATTATAATATTAATCACTTGGGTTTATTGATCATTGAGTTTATAATATTAATCCCTTGGGTTTATAATTTTAATAATCCCTTGGGTATAATAATCCCTTGCATTTATAATATTAAACCCTTAAGTTTACAAAAATATATCTAACGTCGCATTGTGGCCAACATTGTCTTAATACTACAAACAATCTCATAATCATTGTTGCAATGTTACATTACATTTGATTTTATTAAACGTTAGATTGTTACATTATGAACCTAGGGTTTATATTATTACGACTTTTTAATATTTTGTTTATAATATAAATTTTTAATATTGAATTTATAATTTATAATATTAGGGTTTATGATATTAATATTAGGGTTCATAATATTAATGCTTGGGTTTTATATTAATCCCTTGAGTTTATAATATTAATAATCTTATTGGTTTATTAATTCTTCTCTTTTATAATATAGGGTTTATAATCTTAAGGTTTATAATCCATTGAGTTTATAATCCCAATAATCCCTTGGGTTTATTAATCCATTGCATTTATTAATAAATTGAGTTTATAATATTATTAATCCCTCGAGTTTATAATATTAATCCATAATATGTATAATAATAAATTAGGGTTTACAATCTTAGGGTTTATAATATCAATCCTAGGGTTTATATTTGTAGGATTTAATATTAATGCTAGGGTTTGATATTAATACCTTTGGTTTATAATATTAATCCTTTGGGTTTATAATATTAATCATTTGAGTTTTTAATATTAATTTCTTAGATTTTTAATATTAATCTTTTCAGGTTTTTATTAATCCATTTGGTTTATAATATTAAATCCTTGGGTTTATTAAACCCTTCAATTTAATGTTATTCTCTTGAGTTTATAATCCCTTGAGTTTACAAAAATCTATCCAACATCTCATTGTGACAAACATTGTCTCAATGTGACATTCAATTTATAATTTATAATATTAGGGTTTATAATATTAATCTTAGGGTTTATAATATTAATCCCTCAATTTTATTAATCCCTTCAGTTTATAATATTTACAATTCCTTGGGCTTATAATATTAATCTCAAGGATTTATAATATTAATCCCTAGGTTTCATTGATGCATTGGGTCTATTGATCCCTTGGGTTTATAATATTGATTTCAGGGTTTATAATCATAGAGTTTATAATATTAATCTATAATATGTATAATAATATGTTATAGTTTACAATCTTAGTGCTTATAATATTAATCTTCAGTTTAATATATTAATCTTAAGGTCCTAGGGTTTAATATTGATTCCAAGGTTTATAAACCCTTGGGTTTATAATATTAATCTTATAGTTTAATATTAATCCCTTAGTTTGTAATATCTTGAGATTATAATAATAATCTTAAAGTTTATATTCATAGGATTTAATATTAATCATATGGTTTATAATATAAATCCTAGGGTTTGATATTAATCCCTTAGGTTTATAATAGGGCCCCCCTGAGGCCTATTGTCAACACCATTGGTGGTCCATCCTACCTTCTAGCTAAGTTCCTTGCCCTTAAGCTTAAGCCCCTTGTTGGCCGTACAGAGTCCTTCGTTAAAGACTCGGCATCCTTCATTAATGAGCTTAAGGACATAATGCTTGACCCTGTTGACATCCTCGTCAGCTTTGATGTGGTCTCCCTTTACACTTGTATCCCTATAAAGGAGGCCTTGGAAGTGATCTATCGCCTAACAGATCCCGATACCGCTCGGCTGGTTGAGATTTGTCTCACTTCCACTTTTTTCTATTTCGAGGGTGAGTTCTTTGAATAGACCTGTGGGGTTGCCATGGGCTCACCCCTTTCCCCTATTGTTACGAATCTTTTTATGGAAGATTTCGAAGCCAAAGCTTTAGCCTCGACCCATCTCCTTCCCAAGCTATGGAAAAGGTATGTTGATCACACTAATGTCATCTCGTCCCATGGCCAAGAGGAGTTGGATCTCTTCTTCAATCACCTCAATTGTCAATCCTCTGCCATTAAGTTTAGCATGGAAAAAGAAGTCAATGGTTGCCTCCCCTTCCTGGATATTCTTATTTCTAAGAATAATGATGGTTCCCTCTCCCACTCAGTATTCCGGAAGAAAACGAATACTAAGCAGTATCTTCATGTCGATTCCCATCATTTCACCGCTCAAAAATTGGGTGTTCTTAACATCCTCGCTACTCGTGCCCTTAGGATTTTTGATAATAAGAGCTTCGATAAGGAGAAATCCCATCTCCTTAATGTCTTTGTGGAGAATGGCTATAATAGGCGTTTAGGTCAGAAGGCTTTCCTTAAAGCCTCTAAAAATTTGGTTATTAAAAAAGAACCTAAAGAACCCCTGCTAGGCGTCCATCTTCCCTTTGTCCAGGGAACCACGGACAAGATTGCTCGGATCCTTAAGAAGTACAATATTCCCTTAGCCTTTAGGCCCCTCAACACCATTCGTAAATCCCTCTGATTGGTGAAAGATAACATTGACCCTAAGGACATGAAGGGCGTCTACTTGATCCCTTGTTCTTGTGGGACCCCCTATATCAGGGAAACAGGGTGCTCCATCCATCAAAGGATCAATGAACATGAAGTCGGCCTAAGACATGGGATAACCAAGTCTTCAGCGTTAGCAGAGCATGCGGAAAAGACCAAGCATCATGTTCGTATTGAGGAGGCCAAGGTTGCGCAGTTCCATCACCGTAAATTCAGGGAAGCGATTAAAATTGAAAAAAGGCCTAACAATCTCAATAAAGAGGATGACTAGAAGATAAGTAGTTGTTGGATCCCTGCCCTTTCTTCTTAGTCTTGCCTTCCTTTCCCCCCCCCCCCCCCCCCCCCCCCTTTTTACCTTTTCTGGTTTTCGATGTTTCCCCATTTTTTCCCGGTTCCTTCTCCTTATAGCTGTCCTTTATATCCTCCTAGGATTTCTCCTTTGGTTAAGATTTTTTACTAATTGTCCTGTTCTTGTCCTTCTTGTATTTAAAATTTACCGCTTGTTCTAAATTTATTTTTATTACTATTTCCTTACCAAAATTTTCTTAATATTATTAATCCTATTTGTTATTAAGCTTCTACCTTAAACATAGAAAAGTAAAAATAAAAATTAATTTTAACCAATACTCAAAAATAATTTATTCCACTAAATCATTATTATTAAAAAACCCTCTACTTATCCCTAGTGATTTAAATGATTAAATAAATTAAAAAAGGAATTAATTTAATAACCTAAGAAAAATATTTTAATTAAATGAATATAACATTCTAATATATAATATATTATAATTAGTTATTAGAAGTAAATTATTTACTATAATTGTATTATTATTCTATTATTATAAGTTATTACCTTTGACTTATTAACATTTTAATATTTTTATATAATCTAGCCGTTTTATATTGTCATTGATGGTCAACCTAATCAACCTAGCCATTTGGCAGATCTGCTCTCCCTATTTAATTTGCAGCCATGATCTGACTCCTCAACTTGTTCTGACGATGAACCACACTAGTTGGTTCGAAATGGGTTGACAAAGGTTTTATACATGTGATTTACGCCGAAACTCTTCTTATAAATGTTATGGACCACAAAAGCCTCAATTCAACAATGTGGTATAATTTTAATCCATTTATTTATAACATTAATCCCATGGGTTTATTAATCTTTTGGGTTTATAGGATTAGTAATGCAATAAATTTATAATCCTAATCCCAAGGGTTTATAATTTTAATTTCTTAGGTTTTTAGTATTAATCCCTTGGGTTTATAATATTAATATTTAGGGTTTATGACATAAAACCTTTAGGTTTATAATATTAATAATCCCTTGGGTTTATTAATTACTTTCGTTTATAATATTGATCCCTTGGATTTGCTAATCCCTTGAGTTTTTAATATTGATCTCTTTGGTTTATATTATTAATCCCTTTGGTTTATAATATTAATCCTTTGAGTTACCTGGATGCGGGTGTCACTGCAGCTCATTTATGGAGGAGTAACTCCCCGCCGGCAGCTGTCCCTGCACTTGGCTCGCGGGCGCGGATCCCACAAACCCACCGCATTTGATATGAATTCTTCAGGGTACAGAATTATGGTCACGCATTTGGTATTGAATGCGCGCTCAGCTCGAGAGGCCGCGCAAGGTGATTTATCCATGGCTTGGTTTCTGGTTCATGCAATTGCCCTCCTCGGCTCCTTCTATTTCCGTCCGCTATTCTTCCCGCACCCCTGCTTCGTTCTGGCTGCTTGGAAGCTCATTTGGTTTTTGATTTTGGCCTGGTCTGCCTGCGCTCAGCCCTTTCCCATTTGGTCCTGCCGAATTCCCTTCCCTGGTCTCTCAGTTAATTTGGAAATGGTTCGTCATCATGGAGGCACCACTGGCAATCGGGGCCGCGCTTCTCAGTCTGCTCCCTAGAACATTGTCCCTCTGGCCTCTGCCTCCCCGTCCTCCCTGCCTTCTGGTCATGCCAGACCTCTTCCGCACAACTCATTCCAAACAACCCGCTTCAAATTCCATAGTAGGCTCAATAAGCCCGTTTTGTCAGCCAGTATTACAGTAATCCTTGCTGAGGAGGAGGATAAGCCTAGCAGCTTGGCCCACACCACTACGTCTCAGTCTGAGGATGATAGAATTCTTCAGGGAGAGGTCACTGGTGTCGTGTTCAATGGTGATAACATGCAGGAAGAAGGTAATGTGCCTGAAGCTCCTCAGCCTCCGGTGGACTCTACACAACGCAATGTGCTTGCAGGTGAGCCGGAGCATCCTCCCGGTGGCATTCTGAATTTGGAGACTCCTCCAGGTGGCGGCGACACGGGAGATGCAGACAACGCGGTCGTCACGTGGATTGGCTCTCCTAGCCAGGTGGAAAAGGATGCTCTCGACTCTCCGAAACTTGTTTAATGAATTTGGTTCAATGCCTACTGATGGCAATTTCTCTTCTGGTCTGTTTCTTTTTTGTTATGTGTCTCTGGATAATGCCAACTCTGTTTTGCTTCAGCTCTTGGTTTTGTATCAGTGCGCGCCATTATAGTCCTATGAACTGTAACAGGTCATGGCTCAGCAAGCCTTTGTTTTGGTCTAATTTTGCATATGACTATCAGGGCAGAATGTTTATCAGCAAAGCCATAGTCGGCGATAGTACTGTAGTGTTAAACACAGCTCTGGTTTACACTTTTGTCTGTAAGGGACTTATAAAATATGCTTCAAGGTCTCTCAATCCCGGAAGGGTTGTCAAAGGGGTTTGTGTGTATCAGAATTTTTGGTTGAGGGCAGGCTTCAGCCCCCCTCTGAGGTCTTGACCTCTTTGTACATATATTTTCTCTTTTTTTAATAGAAATAGCCTTTACACAAAAAAAAAAATTAAAAAAATAAAAATAATAATAATAATATTAATCCTTTGGGTTTGTTAAAATATTATTCCCTTGGGTTATAATATCAATCTCAAGCATTTATAATATTAATCCCTTAGACTTTTAGTGTTAATATCTTGGGTTTATAATATTGACAATACCTTAGGTTCATTAATCATTTGGATTTATATTGTTAATCCCTTGGGTTTATAATATTAATCCTCTTTGGTTTAATAAAATGTGTTTATATATTAATTTCCCCATGTAATTAGAATATGAACTTATTAGAATTGAAATAATCTCAAATCCCTAGGAAATTGGTTGGCGAGAAGCCATGTGGCATGAATATAATTTAACTTGAGAAAAAAAGAATTACACATCTTATTGTAAAATGGACCATTTTGCTAAATTAAATTTTCTTATATATTAATTTCCCCATCTAATTAGATTATGAACTTATTAGAACTGAATAATCTCAAATCCATAGGAAATTGGTGGGCAGAGAGCCATGTGGCACGAATCTAATTTTTTAAATTTATTAGAAGTTAATGCAACCTAACAAACTCTATTGGAAGTCAATGCAACCTAACAATGGTGGTTGATAAGCATTAAGACTAAGCATATGTTGAGCATATTCCCTTGAGAATCATTTAGTCAATTAAAAAAATAAAAGAAAAGTCAACAAATCCTCATCCACCTTAAGTTGAAATAAAAAGCCTTAACATATATAATAATGTTAACATTTAAAATATTAATCCTACTCTCGACGGTTGACATACATGATTAATATATAATATTTATCTTAATGTTTATAATATTAATACTACATTTATAATTTTACTGTTTATAGTATTAATCCTAGAGTTTATAATATTAATGGTAGGGTTTATAATCATGGAGTTTAATATATTAATTGTAGGGTTTATTAATTGTAGGGTTCTTAATATTAGTCTTGAGATTTATAATATTAATCTTAGATTTTATAATCTTAAGATTTAATAGATTAAGTTTGTTTATAATCTTAATTTTATGGTTTATTATATTGAATTTTATAATATTAATATATTAATATTAGAGTTTAATCTTGAGTTTTATAATGTTAAAATTTATAATTATTATTATAGTAAATGTATATCTATAAACTTATTTATTAATATCCTTATAAATATAATAATCGACCACATTTATCAATATAATTATATTAATAATATATAATACACTCACATTTATTAATGTAATTGTTTTAATATATATAAAATACTAATTTAACATAAAAATTACTAGTTAAAAATATACTTGAGGTGAGGTCCAACAAAACTGTTAGTAATTTATTTATTTGAAATTAAATATCACATAGTTCATATTTTAAATATTACGAAGAATCCAAGAATTTAGAAAAGAAACACTAGGGGAGGGACGCCATTACCTGTGTACCCTCCCCTCCACCTGGCGGACAAGCACGTGGACGGCACGCTCTGATGTACAACACGCGTCTAGCTTGGAGAGCCACCTATTCTGCAGTGTGTCAAGGGTTAAAACTTCAACTTCCGACCACCCGCCCGCTCATTTCTGCCTTTACGCCGCGATGTGTGGTTTGCCTGTGGGTTTTCTGTTCAGGTCTGGTGTTTGTTCAAAGCCCTCCACCGACGATGGCACGGGAGGGCTCCATTACCTGCGCATGATGTCCGCCATGGTTGAGCTTATGTCCGCGAATTGCTGTTCAGTCTGGACCGCCGGTGGTTTAGGGTTTCCTGGGTGGTTGTTTAATTCGCGCTATTTGCCCGCCAATTGCTGTTTAGTCTGGACCGCCGGTGGTTTAGGGTTTCCTGGGTGGTTGTTTAATTCGCGCTATTTGCTGTTTGGGGAGGAGCCAGTACCAATTTACAGGTAATTGCAGATTTTGGTGGTATTTGTGTGGTTTTTTGGGTTTTTTTTTTCTCCATTTGCTCATTTGCTAATTTTTTCCAATTGTTGCAGCTGTGGCAGGTCCGACGAGCGCTGGAGAAGGTCCGCCGAATGTGTGGCGAGCTCTGGACTTATGGCTTCGGCGAGCTCTGGACTGATGGCTTCTATCCGGTAGGATTTTTATCCTACCAGCCATTTTCTGAAGTGTTTTTCAACACCTCTCACCGTGTGTTTCTCAACACCTCACCTCGTTTATTGGAATTTTTGTTAAATTTGGAGACAGGTTTTACCTTGCGTATTGAATTTAAGTGCTTTATAAGTCTCTATTCCCATCTCTATTGTATTCTCTTGGAAAGGCTTCACAAACATTTCTAAAAGCAGGTTTGTTACTTCGTAGCAGCCCTTTGGTTTTGTCGAAGATATAATTTATTGGCAGCTTTGAGTAGTAGCCCTTTGGTTTTGTTGAAGGTATAATTTATTCGCTGCTTTGAGTACCACTCTTCAGAGCAGTTATGTTGTAACCTTCCTGCCATTATGTTGTAACCTTTCCGGCATTTTGTTTTTGGAAGTTACCCTTGGGGTTTTTTATAACAGAAATAACTCAATTATTGTTGATGTTTCTTTCCTTTTTAACTTTTTTGAGCTACATATTATTGTGTACGGACACCCTTTAATGCTAGATGAGAGCCTTGGCTTTGGTGTGACAAGAAGTTTAAAATTAAGAAAATTGGATTCTAATGGCAGCTTGGTTTTGGTTGCCATCTCCAAAGCTTGCAGCTAGTGTGAGACTCGGAACATACGGAAATGATGTTGTAGCTTTTCGGTGTTAAGGTCTTGTGCTTTTTTCTGATATAATGGTGCTAAATGTTACTTCGTAGCAGCCCTTTGGTTTTGTCGAAGATATAATTTATTGGCAGCTTTGAGTAGTAGCCCTTTGGTTTTGTTGAAGGTATAATTTATTGGCTGCTTTGAGTACCACTCTTCAGAGCAGTTATGTTGTAACCTTTCTGCCATTATGTTGTAACCTTTCCGGCATTTTGTTTTTGGAAGTTACCCTTGGGGTTTTTTATAACAGAAATAACTCAATTATTGCTGATGTTTCTTTCCTTTTTAACTTTTTTGAGCTACATATTATGGTGTATGGACACCATTTAATGCTAGCTGAGAGCCTTGGCTTTGGTGTGACAAGAAGTTTAAAATTAAGAAAATTGGATTCTAATGGCAGCTTGGTTTTGGTTGCCATCTCCAAAGCTTGCAGCTAGTGTGAGACTCGGAACATACGGAAATGATGTTGTAGCTTTTCTGTGTTAAGGTCTTGTGCTTTTTTCTGATATAATGGTGCTAAATGTTACTTCGTAGCAGCCCTTTGGTTTTGTCGAAGATATAATTTATTGGCAGCTTTGAGTAGTAGCCCTCTGGTTTTGTTGAAGGTATAATTTATTAGCTAACATGCTCTGCAAAGGGTTGATCCTGAAAGGCCAAATCGTCCAACAAGAAGTTGAACACCCGAAACCTCTAACCTTAGTGCTAAAAATTAGATATTATTCACCAAGAAACCAGAACCAAACCGTCTCTAAAATCAGTGAGGACAAAATTTCTACAAAAACCAGTAGCAAATGTGGAAAATGTAGTTAAAGCACTC
Organism: Pinus tabuliformis; assembly: GCA_031772625.1. NCBI lineage: Eukaryota > Viridiplantae > Streptophyta > Pinopsida > Pinales > Pinaceae > Pinus > Pinus tabuliformis. The sequence continues at coordinate 729,086,330 of CM062813.1, forward strand.
ACCTCATGTGTATATTTCTTAATAGGAATTGTAAATGCTCTTCCGAGGCCAAGATCTGCTATTTTTACTACACCTCTTCGCTTATCCACCAGGAGATTGTGAGGCTTCAGGTCCCTGCCATATTATAGGCTGCCTTTCAATATTGGAGCATGAACAGAGAATGTTTTAATGACATCCTATTCCTCCTTGGATATCCTTTGCATTTATGGGAATTTTTTTGTGTAACCAAATTCCTCCATGATAGGTTTGCAATAGTAACAACCTTACACTCTTTATCATCATCAAAGAGTTTCCAAAACATGGGATAGGCAAGAGGATGGTAATATTGGATTTGAATAAGCGATTGAATGACATGAAAATCTTGGTCTTCACATCCTTCAATTTAAGTGCTTCGGATTTTGAGTTTAGATGTGCCCAAAGAGATTATTTTATGTTCGAACTCATGTAATTTGACAAATCTAGCCCTATTGACCTTTCTTTTATTGTTTCAACTGCCTTTCGAGCTTCTGTACCATTCCATATAATTTATTAGTGCTTGCAGTGGTTTGGGTTAGGTTCCTAAAGACTATCTCCCATGTCTGCCTATGCCATTCAATTTTGTCTATCACATGCATTTTGTTCGTTTCCTTGGAAAAATTCTTAGCTAAATTATTTTAGAACTATATATGACTACATATTTGATTATATTAAAATCAGATTTGTTGGATTTATTTACTTATTTATGGTTGAGAATTTATTTGCAGCTCTGTGTCTTATTATCTCAATGTTTCAAGTTTTATGCAGCAAATTTAAATAATAATTACTTCAAAAATGAAGAAAATGACTTCAAAGAGTCCACTAGTTCCAATTGTAACTCTTTATGATCTTTTTGGAGTACATATGTTGTGTAGGCTTTAAGTTTAGTTCAGTTTTGGTTTTGAGCTATTGTTGTGTATTAACTTCTTTCTGTATTCAATAGAAGATGGATGTGTTTGAGAGTTAAGATATTTTACAGAAGTATGTGCTTGTAGGTAAGCTTACTTAGATCTAGGTTATTCTTTCAAAGTTGAAAAATTGCTTCCAGTGGCCCGCTTTCTATGATACTTGTTGACTGCAATGAATAATTAGATCTAAAGCATATTGCTATGGTGACTTAATAAATACCATAAGACAATAATAATAAGCCCAAGACCATTGCACATTGACCATAAGAGGCTAATAAAGTCATATGTTTTTCTGTTGGTGACTTTCCAAGTGTTTTTCTAAGGTCTGGTATATGTTTTCTGATATCTGAAATATGCTTTTCGAGATCTGGTGTACTTGTTTCAGTAAGAAGAAATCAATTTGCTAAGGTTTAATATCCATAAGAAATCACTTATCAGTCTTGGGAGCATCATTTTGAAGCTAATGGTGAAGTATTAAGTGATTTATTTTGTGAAATATTGTTCATCTTTGCAGTGGAAAAAGATGCCCCAAGACATAATATGAATTGACATAACAATTTCAAAAGGGGAATAAGTATCTAAGTTATCATTGTAGCGTCTTTTGTGGACTGATATCATTTGTGCTTAACTCGCAAATAAAACTGCTTTACAACCAACCAAGCTGTTGTTGGCTTTTCAATGTAGTGAATGCATAGCACCATAATGTTGTTAGCGTTTCAAAGCAATAAAACAACCTAGGTTGTAAGCCAGAATGTTTCTGTGACAAGAAAAAGACACAATCCATCCAAAATCCACATCATAATGTGGTTACAAACAAAAACATATGACACCCCTATTCTTTATGGCCCTGAGAATCTTGAGTGCCAAAACTCCCCGAGTTACCTTCTTGAGCCAGGTAGGTTGGCCTACCTGTCAAGGGTTGATTAGGAAATGGTTGATTGCTGCCATATGATTGACTCCAATTTGCAGCTTCCAACCATGGAGGTATTGAGTACCCATACCTCACATTTTCACTACTGACCCCTGCATTAAGTGGAGGTGTGTAATGAGCATACATAGAATTGGCACCAACTCTGGTAGGAATAAGGCAAGTGGGTAAACCCTCAGTTTGATAGTGAGGCACTTGAATGTTTATGAGATCTTGGAATAATGGTGTATTATCTGTAATGGAGTCCAATGAGTTTGAAATAATCCTGGTTTCATTAGCTATTCTTGTATCATTGTCAACCATATTGATCATCCCTTGTTCCTTTTCAAGCATTTGTTGTGCCTTTCGTTTTTCCTTTTCCTGTCTTGCCATTTGCTTTTGTTGGTCCTTAATTTGCCTTGCTTTATCTCTTTCAATCCTTTCATCTGCTCGACGTTGTGCTACAACAATCCTTGCTGCCTTCTTCTCCTTGACTAGATCCTTCTTTTTCTGTTTTAATTCTTGCATTTCAAATTTCTTTTTTTTCAGACTCAACTAACATGTTTATATAGTCCTCTGAGGTGAGTAACTGTGAGCTTCGGCCCAGACGAAGACTACCCGGTGCACCTTGCTTTTTTTTCATTGATACTCTCTGTACTGGTAGCTTTAGGAACCGTCCAAGTGTCTTCTCCACCCCTCCCACCTGCATGTCATTGCTTGGTACTTCCCTTTCAGTTTCTGTTGGAACTGATTGAACTATATCATTATCTTCATTTGATGCCTCATTATGTCCTTCATCTTCTTCCATTGATCTATTGTCCACAAAAAAATGAACAATTTCACTGTTCAATTCTGCTGGTTGTGAGGGCATGTTCATGCTTTCTTCATTGGTTGCTGAGACACTATGTGCATTCATATTGATCATTGCTTCTGCTAGCCATGAAGGTGGGGTTACTTGGCTTGGCAATGTCAATTGGTCATTGTCAACTGCATGTTCAACAATATCATTAACAATATCAACAACAGGAATTTCATGTTCTTGAGTTGGTGGAACGATCTCCATGTTACTGCGAATTTGTTCATTGTTATATTGTGTTTCACATACAGTTTCATCATCTTCAGCATATAAGTGTCCTTGAGACAAGGAAATCATATTACCAGCTGCAACAACATCATCTTGGTCATCTACTTCTTGCACTTCAACACCTGTTTGGGCATTCCCTTCTTCCTGACCATTTACATGAAACGCTTGGCTACAACCAGTATCATGCATAAGAGCATCATAGTTCAGTGGCCAGATTCCTCTCCTCCTAAAGCTAGCCTTGATATTTGATGGTGTCAAAGCCCTTTTAAAAGCTTTACTTGCAAGCTCTGCTAGCTCAAACCTTTTCACCTCAACCCCTGGATTCTTTGCCATCCATGCAGCGCGCTCCGACCTGAAATAGTTCTTGAAAGGGCCAAACACACTAACATCAAGGGGTTGCAGTCTATGAGTGGTATGAGCTGGCAATGTCAACAGGTCGATGCCTAAATTTTTTGCTTCCTCAATTGTTTGTATAGCCATGTGGCTCCCATGGCCATCTAATATCAAAAGGTGTCTGTTATTAGGCGAGACGCCACCTGGTACCGATGCAGCAAAGTGAAAAAGCCAACTTAGAAACAGTTCTTTAGTCATCCATGCATGGGGATGTGCAACCATGCATGCACCTAGTTCACAGTTCTGTATATAGTTTTTCAGTTGATTTTTACCTTTGAATAGATAAAATCCTGGGATTGAAGTACCAATTGCATTGACACAACATAAAATAGCTATCCACTCCCTGCTCTTGGGAAAAATCTTTGGCACATTTCGGCTCCCTCTCTTGGCAATTACCCGCATGCCACAATTCCTCCCTGCTTGTAAACCTGTTTCATCACAGTTCCATATATGGTCTGCTCCATAAGAATGTTTATTGTAAGCACTAGAAAGTGTGTCATAGAACTTTTGCACAACTGCAGGGCGCAAATTTAATGCTCTGTCTCTGTCAAGGCCCTCAGCAGTACGCAATACAAGTTCTGGATGCCTTTTTTTAAACCCAAACCATCATGATTTACCAGGAAACCCATGTTTGAATGGGTTTGGCCTCCCTTGACAGATTTGAGCAACTGTTGATTTGAGTTGTATCAACTCTAGCCCATGTCCCAGTTGGGCCATCTCTTTACACCACTCAACCACCTCGGCCTCCTCCTCCTCAGTCATAACTGTAAGAGGCCCTCTACGTTTTGTATGAGTCAGTCCATTTATCCAATAATGTATTGATGAGGGAGGAATACCATGTTTTTTTGCAGATGCCCGAACTAAGTATCCATGAAACTCTATGTTGTCAATTGTAACTAACATTTGTTCTTTTGTCCATCCTCTTATAGCACTGATCTTTTTAGTTGAGCTTGCCCCTTGGACTATTGTTGATGGTGGTTCTGTGGCTGATGGTGTGTTAACATCAGCTGCTGTCACATGGTCATCCTCAACAATGTTCCCTGGTGCATTGTTGGCATTGACATCTGCTGGCCTGTCATCGTCAGACGATGTGCATCGCAGCTGCGCACCCCTTGTCACTCTCCTGCCACTTCTCCTTGTACGAGCAGAGTAACTTCCTTTTGCCATAGATGCAACAACCTGTAAAATTATTGCATGCATTTAGACATTAAAATATATGTCAAATTATGCTTTATTACTTTTGCAAAATTTACTTTTCCTCTATTACAGAAAATTATCAACATGTATGTTGCATTTAGACATTAGAATATATGTCAAATTATGCTTTATTACTTCTGCAAAAATACTTTTCCTCTATTACAGGAAATTATCAAGATGTATGTCATTGTTTTCATAATGAGAGTAAATGTTTCACTTTCATAGGGCAGTGTCAAAATTTTGCAAATGTCATTCCAAGTAAATCCATAGTTCATCAATTTAGCAACTTTTATGTGGATTCAAGTAGATTCTATGATAGTTGTTTCAAATATAATTTTCCATTTACTTTCAACAACTCTATACAACTAAACCAATGAGCAGGGAAAATTTTAAGGATGGAAAATTTTCTTGAAGTTTAAAACATTGGCGAATCTCACTAATCCCTAATATGCAAATTATAAATGTTTATTGATATATTTGTAAAATTAATCAAATTTTTAATTATTTTATATATAGTCTCTCTATAATGTTGGCGATTTTTAAGGTAAAATAATTTTATATTCTAAAATTTGGGCGAATCGTGTTTTATAAAATTGGAAATTGGCGAATCTTTTTTGTGGAAAAATCATGGAAAATTAGCCCACTGGGCGAACATTAGCCCCTAAAATTTTCCATGCCAATGAGGTATGTAAACATGTATGAATTACGTCATTCTCCTTATATTTGTTAAAGATTAGGGAATACAGGTAATAAACAGGTCTATTCAATATGTACTTACCCTATAGAGTAGAGTGTAATCATTACTAATGGTTGAATCAGTGCCATAAGTAGAACCATGGAAATCAAAGTAATGAGGAAACAGAGCTTGTTACATTAGGATATGTGTATACAGTGATTACAGTCTATCCATATGTATTGATTATGGAGAGAACGGTACTCTATATACCAATAAGAAAAAAGGTATTTATATAATAGGAATGACTAAGAGTGAAAACCCCGGGATATCATGTTGTATATTGATTAGCTTGTCACCTTTGTACCTTATCTAAGCTTATGACAAGCTATATAATTAGAACACAGTAGTTACACATGACTCTTTCTAACCATGCTTGTTTACCTAATCACTTGCTTGTCTCATTCTCATAACACTCGGCATAAGTAATAGCACAGATATTTTATAAGTAACATCATCTAAAGGTTGACCTATCAGTACTAACCTAAGAAATACATGTATAGATATGAAAAAATACCTGTATCACAGGTTGGTTATCTCCCTAATAGACTGGATTAAGCTTTAATATACATATAACATATGTAATTATACAGACCTTTGTTCTAGCTCACTCATAGATAAGGGTGAACTGAAACCATGCTCAGATACTAATACGAGCTTTTTAGTGTATAGAGATTACTAGTGATAAGATGAATGAGATGTATTCAATAGGTTCAATTCCTGTAAGCTAAGGTTCAATTCCTATAAGCTAAACAAGTTGTGACTACAGTACTAACACGACATACGTAACCTCTGTGATATGTAAGATGTAATCACTATGAAGCTGATGATCAAATAATTCCTGTAAGCTAAGGTTCAATTCTTGTAAACTAAACAAGTTGTGACGTTGATTAGATGGATACGTCTGTATTCAATAGGTTCAATTCCTGTAAGCTAAAAAAGCTGTGACTACAGTACTAACACGACATACGTAACCTCTGTGATATGTAAGCTGTAATCACTATGAAGCTGATGATCGAATAATTCTTGTAAGCTAAGGTTCAATTCCTATAAGCTAAACAAGCTGTGACGTTGATTAGATGGATACGACTGTATTCAATAGGTTCAATTCCTATAAGCTAAGCTTCAATTCGTGTAAGGTAAACAAGATGTGACTATAGTACTAACATGACATACGTAACCTTTGTGATATGTAAGCTGTAATCACTATGAAGCTGATGATATAATAAGCTAGAACACATACATAAACTCTGTATAAAAAAGGTTAACTGTAACTGTATAGGTTAACTGTAACCCTATGGACAGAACTGTAAGAACAACGACTTTCAATGGCTGTTTGTGAAACCATCCAGGTATCCTTCTAGCAGTTATGGCCAGACAGACCATGTAAGAAATCTAATAAATGAAAACAGAACTTTAAGAAGAATGAGTTGTAATTCATATAACTAACTTGAATATATTGGCCACTGTTTTGTGATGTTGTCTTCAAGTTTGCTGAATAGTTTGAAAGCATAAGATGCAACTTCAACAGTGGGTGGACTTCTTTTATAGTTTTGGGGACTTGATTTTAATTGGTGGACATGGATGCACATGGATTGCAATGGCTTCATTTTGAATGTGTGGTATGGATTTAATTTGATGTGATCTAATGGTTGGGAATTGTTTACTTGCTGATCCATGTGCTTTGATCTGTTTTAATGAGAAATAGAGTGAGTTGGGTGTCATTTATTGCAGTTATTGGGTCTGGGTGTCATTTATTGAACAAAATGGGTTTAAATGTTATTGGATTTGGTGTCATTTATTGAATATAGGGTGTTTAGTTGTTGAACAACACAGCAGTTATGGCTGACATACATTCCTTTTGTTATGTGCAGGTAGGCATATTTATTTGGGATGCAAAGTTGCAGCTCTGATGAGTGGGGGTTGAAGTGACTGCTGTTTTGTACTTCTGGAATAGACCAGTTTGGAAGCCTTTATGGCTCTAGCTGTTTTCTACTTGGGTCAATATGTTTTGCAGTATTAAGTAGTAAAATACTATTTATGGACAGTTGTGGGCCGAGTCAATGTATGGGTGATTTTTGGACATAATTTAATACTTATTTATACATAATGTTATTTATTTATGTTTAAATTTTGGTTTCAAAAGTCTCAATTAATGGTGGTTTGGTGGGACCAGTACTATATCAATCACTGGTCCGTGCACAACATTAGGAATCTCTCCCCTACAACCAAAACATATTATGAAACAAAAACTAAAAGTATGGCCCACCTCGTAGAATGAGGTACATGATTTCTATGCATTTTGAGTTTTTAGTTACAGAATTGTTTTACCTTTCAGAGTTTGGTGGGAAATTTTTTTTATGAGATTTTGTTTTTATTGGTTTTTTTTAAATAATGTATAATTGGATTTAATATTTGGAAATATTTTAAATAATCAATTTATAAATTTAATAAATTTTTAAAAAATTAATTAAAAAATGAGTTGGTTTTAGAGAGATTTTAGAATTTTTTTTGGTCTAATTTCTCTAAAATTAGGCAGGAATTTACTGAAATCACAATTTTATGGGTAACTCCTGCACAATCAAAGTGTCCTATGGGTTTTTCATGGTGGTGAATCCAGATATATAGTAAAAAAACCAGTTTAAATAACACAATTCAAGATTTCAGCTCAAATTTTCCACTAGATTCCACACCAAAAAGTCCAAAAAATTGCACTAAAAACAATTCCACTAAAACATATAAAATGAAAAATTTTAAAACATAAAATAATTAAACTAAAACTTTTTAATTATTTTAAGGACATTTCCATATAAAAACTAGTAAAATTAAAAAAAGAAAGAAAAAAGATAGATTGCATCTATCCTACCACAATTTGATCCAATCTGGTTGGCCCACTATTAGTATATTAATTATATGACACCGCACGACATGTTATGAAATGCCTGCAGGTTTATCTTTTGCGAATGGAGTTGTCTACGGAGGCAGAGGAATTCTCTAGACGACCAAAAGTGGCTAGAATCCGAGCAAAAAAATTTCAAAAAAACTTGTAGAGACAGTGTTTGAATCATGTTTTTGATGGTGGAAATAGATTCAGCACCATAAAAAACGTCTACACACCTAAAATTTTGAAATTTAACAACTATGACTTGAATCTACAAAAATCCTTGCTGAATTTTCTCTAAATATAACCGGAATTTCCATAACTTTCCAAACAACTCCTCCACCTTGTTAGACTACGGGTTTGAATTATAAATACAGTTAACGGATCGGCTTTACTTAGTAATGCGTTATCCCTCAATTTCATCACCACGTCACCCGAGTAGATTGGAATCTCCATTCATTTTCGGCTCCATCAGTAAACGTTATATTGTTTATTTATGGCGTAGATGTTTGTCGATTGGGAGATTATGTCAAGCAAGTTTTACATATGCATAAAACATCTTAAAAGTTTTGTTCCACTCAAGGTTATTAAATTTAAAATTACAAAAATTATGTAAAGAAAATTTTTGTTTTAAATTAATCTTGTTAAATATATATAAAATTAAATTAAAATGAGATTTTAATTATAAAATTGTGTATTTTTAATTTATAAATAATTTTTTTTAATAATATTATTATTTCCCAATGTTATTAAAAAGAATAACTTATTTTATAAAATATTTGTTAATATAATTTTATTTACACGATTTTTTTCACTAATTAATTTAATTAAAAAAATAATAAATTTAAAAATATATTTATATTTATACTTACTAATAAAAATATTTTATGAAAAATTAATCTTTATTATACATTTAATAATCATTAATAATTGAATTAAAATTTTCAAAGCTTTCTATATAATTATTAAATTTCATTATTTAGAAAACAGCTCATTACGAAATAGCAAGAGGGCTTCTTATGATCTTACTCATATGTTTAAACTCTTGAACGTTGCACTAGTCAAAAATCCAGTTTAGTCTCAATTTTGGATTCATACATTTTAGCCTTCTAAATATTTAAACAAGATCGCATAGTTAGCGTTTTCTACCACTTAGTTTAATAAAATATTTTAATGTCATGATGTGTTGTATATACTCCAAACAATAATAAAATTGTGAAATGAGTTATATGAATATTTGTTTAACTTTTTAAATATAATTGAACATTTTTTTGGCACATAAAGGTTATATATATAATTGAGATTGAAGAGAATGATAACAAGTTAATAATTATTTTTAAAATATTTTATGAAAATTAAATCTTTATTATACATTTAATAATCATTAATAATTGAATTAAAATTTTGAAAACTTTCCACATAATTATTAAATCTCACTATTTAAATATGGCTTATTGCCAAATGGCAAGAGGCACTATTATGATATTGATCATATGTTTACACTCTTGAACGTTGTACGGTCAAAAGTCAAAATCCAGTTTTATCTCAATTTTGGACTCATACATTTTAGCCTTCTAAATATTTAAACAAAGTCGCATAGCTAAGGTTCGTGCCTTTTAGTTTAATAAAATATTTTAATGTCATGATGTGTTGTATGTACTCCGAACAATAATAAAATTGTAAAATAGGTTATATGAATATTTATTTAACTTTTATTTAATTAATTTTTTAATATAATTAAACATATTTTTGGTACATGAAAGTTGGATATATATATATATATATATATATAATTGACATTGAAAGATAATGATAACAAGTTAATAATTATTTATTTAATATTGAATGATGGCAATTTTTTTATATAATGTTCATATTATAGTACACATGTCATGTCATTAGAGTATAGATTGATATAATGAGAGCTATACAAATTGTACACATTATTTTTACATATTTTTTTCAAATTTATATTTTTCAAATTATTTTTTTTGTAAATTAAAAAATAAAACTCATAAAAATTATATATTCAATACTTTACACCAATGAGAAAATAGAATTTTTGAATTTAATTATAAACCATTTGTGTTTATGGTACATAGTAATTAGTGATATAGTACATAGTAATTAATAATAAAGCACACAAATGTCAATTCTTGTCATCATTACACAATAAAATGAGAGACATTTCAACCAATCATATTTGAAATAAATAAAAATAAATTTTATTTAAAAATAATAAATTTAATTTCATAATATTAAACTTTAAATAAATTTAATTCTTTTTAGTGAAAAAAACTAATAAAAAATCAATTAAAAAACTAAACACGTTAGGTTATATCCTGCCAACAACATGTTTAATAAACCTACTAATGAAAAAACTTCATGTTATCATCACAAGGTTTATAATTTTATCTCTATTCAACTTCGCTCATATTGATACCGTATAAAAATTGTTTATATTTGAAAAAATATTTATATTCAACCTTGTTCAGGTTGAAAAAAATAAAAAATAAAAAAATATTTATGATGCAGTGGATTAATTCCTCTCTAACCCTTATTTTCGGGTATGATATTTCTGGAGGAAAATCTATCCCTCTATCCCTTAGTCACCTCATATGTCATGTCGTTGGGTATAACTTATCACTGCGTGTCCCTCACCTCTCTCTACCGGTCGCCCGCGTCTTGCAAGACCCCGATTGTAACGCCCTGCGTTCTTGGGCACGGGCGCGCGCTCCCTCCGTCACAAAAAAATCGACTAAGTATAAGACGCAGCGCTCCATAACGACGAGCCATCCATAACGACATGTGCGCGCAAGTATGGAGAATGTTTGCGTTTATATATGGTGGGAGGACAGCGTTCGAGCCGACCATGAGCGCACCCACGCATCGGGCGAGCCGACGGTGAGGACGAGCGCTAGGTGGGCGAAGTGTTGAAGATTTTGGAGGTCGGCCAAGCGTTGAGGCAGCGACCTTCCATGCGTATAAAAGGAGTGGAATGCGAAGTCATTTGGGCATCGAATTCGCTCTCACACCTTCGCATAAGACAAGAGACAAGTGCGCAAGAGGGAGCTGCGCATATCTCATGCGCAGGAGGATTGTACGCTTGAAGGAAGTCTTGAAAAGAAGTGCGAAGGTTGGGCTAGTGTGCCTGGGGTGAATTCTAGTGTACGGTTTTGTGTAGGACTTGGCTAAGGGATCTTGGGTGGCTCGGGTGAGCACCTCCCTTCGTGCAAGGGTGCACAAGATGTTGTAAAAAAGGCAGGTGGCCTGTCTATTGTAAAATTTGGTCAAGTGTGAGACTTGGTTCGGCCAAGACACACTGGTTTATTGTAAGCTGATATTCTTAATAAAATTGTTGGGCAGACTCACATTACGGGGAGTTGCCCCTCCCCTTATACTTGCTTATTGTTGATGTTCTCGGTTTATTGTTCATGGTTAATAATTGAGAATGTTCTTCACTAAAGTATAAAGGATAACGCTTTATTCAGTTGCAAGAACATAAGCTAAGTATGTTCATGTTGAAGTAGGAGTAGTCCACGGGTGTTAGTATTGTTAAAAAGAAAGCGCTCGGTGGTGCCACACCTCGCTACAAGCGGTTGGAAGATCACCGCAGGTGTAGGGGCGTGACAGTTGGTATTAGAGCTCAGTCAGGAGCTGGTGGAGCAAGTGTGAGGACACTTGGAAATTGATGACAGGTGAAGCCGATGCAGATAAGGTTATGGAGAAATCATGGATGAATAGTCTGGGTTTCGTAGACTTGATGGTTCATGGCAAGACCATTCAAGCTCTGGTAGACACAGGTGCTACACATAACTTTATGACAACACGGTTAGCAAAAGAGGCTGGGCTGACATCTAATATGGAGGTCAAGGCAGTAAACTCTAGAGCTAAGGTGGCAGGTTTGGTACACGATGTACCTGTACAAACGAAAGAATGGAAGGGTCAGTTGGACTTCATAGTGATGGAGATGAATGACTTCGATGTGATACTTGGACAAGAATTCTTGAAGGGCAACAAGGCTATTGTTGTCCCCTTCTGTGATGAAGATGTTGCAAACACGACTATGATGGAGGATGAACTTGAGGTTGATCAAGTTGAACCAGGGTCATGCAGTTTGTCAACATGGATGGATGAGGTCACTCACAGGGAGGAGCCTCATGATGATGAAGTAAGTATTGATACTTGTGTTTCATTTGGGCATTTGGAAGATGGACCATGTGCAGGGAAGGGCAAAGCCAGTTTGCCAAGGCAAGAGGACATCTCACCATGGATGACTATGATGGAACCTTGTATGGAAGAGCAAGGATTGTCAGTTGTTGGAAAGCTTGTTGGGGTTACTTGTGACCTTATGATGAAAGGTGCAAGGACCCGGGACAAGGGTGGAACTTGATGATCGTTGTGGAAGAATGAGTCATGCTTTAGCCACATGAATTGGCTAAGTGCCCGGCATGACTCATGGACAGATTAAGGAGGGCACACACTTGTGATGTTTTGGGTGGACTTCTCATGGCCGAGACCAAGAGCAAGTCTTAGTGGACACTTTGGTGGAGGAGCTATGGTGAAGGAGCTCATGACATGATGATGATGAGATGGTTGGGTGACCGAGTTCACTAAACTGAAGATCGAAGACTTGGATGAGATGACCAGATGTTGTGATGTGTCTACTTGGTTGGACTACATGGGCAGCTTAGTCATGGACATCAGGTTGGAGACTTGAAGACATAAAGCACGGCAGACCTATGCAAGGACATTGTGTGGAAGCACTTGTAGAGATGTCAAGGGACATCCAAAGAGGAGTGCTAAGGCAGGAATGTTATGCAGGAGGACTTGCTAGTGTAACATGGGAACTTGAGGATGGCACATTGCAGATGATGAAGAGGACTTCATGGACCTGAATGGGGCACATCAAGAGTTGGTAATATTGAAGACTTGAATGGACTTGTGAGCAGCTATGGAGCATTCCTACTACATGGGGAGCTGAGGCATCTTGTATGCTTGCTAAGATGTTGGTTGGGGATGGGTTATGGAGCTCATGAGGACATGAGATTGTTGTGACTTTTAGGGACTTCATGTATGGTGGACTTTGAGGATCTAATGCATTGAGGAGCTGAGGTCAGGAGACTTTGATGCAGTATGAGATGCATACTTTCAAAGTACATGTATGGGCATGGCTTGGAAGAGTGACTTGATGTAGAGGATTAGTATAAGGCACTTTGGAGTGATGGAGTTACAACGATGATGATGATGATGATGCTTTGGTGATACACTTGAGCATGGGTTGAGCCGAGACTCAACTACTTTCTACACATGGGAGCTGATTTGATCAAGGATCATGGGCAACACATGGATAAATGAGACAAGTGCATGCTTGTTTCTATGGAGACTTGAGGATGGCACATTGCAGATGATGAAGAGGCTTCATGGACCTGAATGGGGCACATCGAGAGTTGGTTTGAGGAGATGGTCTCTTCACATGGAGGAGACACACATATGGACAACATGTTGCAGATGAGATGGATGGAGTTTCCATGGACCTGAGCATGGATTATGGAGATACATACTTTGGTATGGGGAGCTTAGTGGCAGTGGTCATTAGGCCGAGACATAGTGGAGAAAGAGTCTCTACATATGTTGCAAGGATGTTTGCCTTGTGTAGAAAGGTCGACATCCTGGATGATGATGATCTTGGTGGGTGGCTACCGAGATGGTATGTTGTCGAGGACGACAACGATTTCCAGTGGGGGAGAATGTAACGCCCTGCGTTCTTGGGCACGGGCGCGCGCTCCCTCCGTCACAAAAAAATCGACTAAGTATAAGACGCAGCGCTCCATAACGACGAGCCATCCATAACGACATGTGCGCGCAAGTATGGAGAATGTTTGCGTTTATATATGGTGGGAGGACAGCGTTCGAGCCGACCATGAGCGCACCCACGCATCGGGCGAGCCGACGGTGAGGAGGAGCGCTAGGTGGGCGAAGTGTTGAAGATTTTGGAGGTCGGCCAAGCGTTGAGGCAGCGACCTTCCATGTGTATAAAAGGAGTGGAATGCGAAGTCATTTGGGCATCAAATTCGCTCTCACACCTTCGCATAAGACAATGGACAAGTGCGCAAGAGGGAGCTACGCATATCTCATGCGCAGGAGGATTGTACGCTTGAAGGAAGTCTTGAAAAGAAGTGCGAAGGTTGGGCTAGTGTGCCTGGGGTGAATTCTTGTGTACAGTTTTGTGTAGGACTTGGCTAAGGGATCTTGGGTGGCTCGGGTGAGCACCTCCCTTCATGCAAGGGTGCACAAGATGTTGTAAAAAAGGCAGGTGGCCTGTCTATTGTAAAATTTGGTCAAGTGTGAGACTTGGTTCAGCCAAGACACACTGGTTTATTGTAAGCTGATATTCTTAATAAAATTGTTGGGCAGACTCACATTACGGGGAGTTGCCCCTCCCCTTATACTTGCTTATTGTTGATGTTCTCGGTTTATTGTTCATGGTTAATAATTGAGAATGGTCTTCACTAAAGTATAAAGGATAACGCTTTATTCAGTTGCAAGAACATAAGCTAAGTATGTTCATGTTGAAGTAAGCGTAGTCCATGGGTGTTAGTATTGTTAAAAAGAAAGCGCTCGGTGGTGCCGCACCTCGCTACAAGCGGTTGGAAGATCACCGCAGGTGTAGGGGCATGACACCGATGGAGCAGGTCCTTTTGTTTCATTCAATTGGACTGGGGAACGAGAATCGAGTGGGTTGAATGGTCTATGGGATCGTTAGCTGATTGATCAAGGTCAGAGGTACCATCGCCTAGCTCTTGGTCATGGCCTATAAGTGCTTTTCTGTCAACCAACCCCAATTACACTGATTACGGAACCTTAGGACGAAATGGTCACCATGTATGGTCGGAGGATGTGACTTGCGGGCAGGTAATGACATCCTTATATGTAATGCTAATGTGGATTTCAGTAATATTTTGGAATCGGAT
Organism: Pinus tabuliformis; assembly: GCA_031772625.1. NCBI lineage: Eukaryota > Viridiplantae > Streptophyta > Pinopsida > Pinales > Pinaceae > Pinus > Pinus tabuliformis. The sequence continues at coordinate 729,101,422 of CM062813.1, forward strand.
GGATATGATATTTTGGAATTCTATGGATATCTGGATTTTAATAATATTTTGGAATTGTTGAAATTTGACGGATATAAATAAAAATTGAAGACATTTTGGATAGATATGGGTGATGTAAAAAAGAAATATCTAAAAATATTTTGAAAATGTAAAAACATAAACATGAAAAAGTTAATTTTTTTGAAAAGGTGAAAAAGATAAAAATAAGAATATTTGTATGTTTCCTCGTTCTGAAATATTCTCAAAATCTATTAGGGGAGAGATTCTTAATGTTGTGCATGGACAAGTAATTGATATAGTACTGGCCCCACCAAACCACCATAAATTGAGACTTTTGAAACCAATATTTAAACAAAAATAAATAACATTAAGTATAAATAAGTATTAGTTTATGTCCAAAATTTCCCCATACATTGACTAGGCTCACAACTGTCCATAAATAGTATCTTACTACTTAAAAGTGCAAACCATATTGACCCAACTAGAAAACAACGAAAACCATAAATGCTTCCAAAATGGTCTATTCCAGAAGTACAAAGTAGCAGTCACTTCAACCCCCACTCATCACAACTGAAGCTTTGTATCCCAAATAAATATCCCTACTTGCACATAATAAAAGGGATTGTATGTCAGCCATAACTGCTGTGTTGTTCAACAACTAAACCCCTTTATGTTCAATAAATGACACCCAACCCAATAAAATTTAAACCCACTTTGTTCAATAAATGACACCCAAACCCAATAACTGCAATAAATACACCCAACTCACTCTATTTCTCAACAAATAACCAATTCCCAACCATTAGATCACATCAAATTAAATCTAGACCACACATTCAAAATGAAGCCATTGCAATCCATGTGTATCCATGTCCACCAATTAAATTCAAGTGCAAAAAACTATAAAAGAAGTCCACCCACTGTTGAAGTTGCATCTTATGCTTTCAATCTTGAAGACAACATCACAAAACAGTTGCCAATATATCCAAGTTAGTTATATCAATTACAACTCATTTTTCTTACAATTCTGTTTTCATTTATCAGAGTTCTTACATTTTCAGTTCTTACAGATTTCATAAAAAAACATTAAAGACTTTGCAATACGTCAATTTCTCCATGGAGAATTTATCTTTTCCTCTCTATACTCCTTTACTTCTCTTGGTTTGATGGTTACATGATCTGTCTGGCCATAACTGCTAAAAGGATAGCTGGATGGTTTCACAAATAGCCATTGAATAAAAAGTAGGTTCTAAATATGGCTATTTAGAAAAGTTAAAACCATTCCATAAAATAGAAAAAATGAATGCCTTCAACATACTTAATTTTTTCAGTTCAATTTTCTAAAACTTCTTATGACTGATAATAAAAATTGGAAACCATATGACCACACAACTGCTTTTTATAGACTTTTTGTAGAGTTTCTTATTTCAAACTCTAATTTCTCCATTCAATGAGATAAATGTTTTAAGAACCTAAGATCTTTTCTCACGCGTCTTCAGTTAAGTTTTCTTTGTCCAATACGGGAATCATGATTTACGTGAAAGTATATTGTAATGGGAATGAACGAAATTCTGAATGAAAGCATCAACGAGATATCTCATGGCTTTGAAGCTGCCCAGCGTTACTGTGATTATGACAGGCATTGCACTCTTCTGGAGCATATGACCATATTTTGTCTGAGTTTCCAAACTAATTACTATGCCTCGAATGGTGGCCATGGACTACAATGGAGAATTTGGCACACTGAGACATTTTTGGCAATGCCAAACAACAAAAAAATGGAAAATGATATTTGAAACAAAATATACGTGCACATTTCACTTGCTTATGCCTTAGCTAAAAAACTGCATAAATAGGTGAATAAAGGTCAATGGAGAGACTCAAAATGATTTGTGATTATGACAGGCATAACACTCTTTTGGAGCATATGAGCATATTTTGTCTGAGTTTCCAAACTAATTAATATGCCTGGAATGGTGGCCATGGACTGCAATGGAGAAGTTGCCATACTAAGACATTTTTGGCAATGCCAGACAACAAAAAAATGGAAAATGATATTTGAAACAAAATATATGTGCACATTTCACTTGCTTATGCCTTAGCTAAAACACTGTGTAAATAGCTGAACAAAGGCCAATGGAGAGACTCAGAATGTAATAATCAATGAGATAAATGTTTTAAAAACCTAAGATCTTTTCTCACGCATCTTCAGTTAAGTTTTCTTTGTCCAATACGGGAATCATGATTTACGTGAAAGTATATTGTAATGGGAATGAACGAAATTCCGAATGAAAGCATCAACGAGATCTCTCATGGTTTTGAAGCTGCCCAGCGTTACTGTGATTATGACAGGCATTGCACTCTTCTGGAGCATATGACCATATTTTGTCTGAGTTTCCAAACTAATTACTATGCCTCTAATGGTGGCCATGGACTACAATGGAGAATTTGGCACACTGAGACATTTTTGGCAATGCCAAACAACAAAAAAATGGAAAATGATATTTGAAACAAAATATACGTGCACATTTCACTTGCTTATGCCTTAGCTAAAACACTGCGTAAATAGGTGAACAAAGGTCAATGGAGAGACTCAGAATGATTTGTGATTATGACAGGCATAACACTCTTCTGGAGCATATGACCATATTTTGTTTGAGTTTCCAAACTAATTACTATGCCTGGAATGGTGGCCATGGACTGCAATGGAGAAGTTGGCATACTGAGACATTTTTGGCAATGCCAAACAGCAAAAAAATGGAAAATGATATTTGAAACAAAATATATGTGCACATTTCACTTGCTTATGCCTTAGCTAAAACACTGTGTAAATAGGTGAACAAAGGTCAATGGAGAGACTCAGAATGATTTGTGATTATGATAGGCATAGCACTCTTCTAGAGCATATGACCATATTTTGTTTGAGTTTCCAAACTAATTACTATGCCTGGAATGGTGGTCATGGCCTGCAATGGAGAAGTTGCCATACTGAGACATTTTTGGCAATGCCAAACAGCAAAAAAATGGAAAATGATATTTGAAACAAAATATGTGTTCACGTTTCACTTGCTTATGCCTTAGCTAAAACATTGTGAGTTTTCAGTATTTTTGCAGATGGAAAGCATACCAACAAGAAAACTGATGCAAGGAATATAAGCCTATGGACTACTACCAACCTTAATTTAAAACAACAGGTTTTTATTAAAAATGCTAATGAAATGTCAAAATTCTTGATCTATCATACTCCTAAAAAAAATCACCACACAGATGATCTTACCAAGAGAGTAATTCTAAGCCTAAAGCACATCACAACAGATATAACCTTAAAAGAAGAGTAATTCTATGCCTAAAGGCCAACTAAAAAGCATCAACTATCAAGATACCTTCTACAACTTGGGTAAGTTTACCAATTCTATAGGAACACTATCTGATACCTTTTACAACTTGGATGAGTTTATCAATTCTAATTAAACACTATCCATCTGGCTAAGCAGCATTGAACACTATGAGAGTAGTCTGTAAACTTTCTAATTGAACACTATGAGAGTGGTCTGTAAACTGTCTAATTTGAATAGATGGTAGATCTGATGGTCTAGACTCCATACACCACTGACAACAGCATTCAATGCTGTGTAACTGAGTGGATAGTGTTCACTATCAACTATATACAATAATGCATTAAAATAGACAATATTTGGATCCATTTATAAATTAGACACTGACAACTTGAATTTATAGCAGCAATGCATTAAATTTAGACAGTACTTTGGGTGCATTTATAACTAGAAACATGCAACTTGGATATACATGGTTGTATGCTAGTTCCTATCCTTACATTAACGAAGCAGTCATGGAAATGCATCCTTATAAGCCCAACGACTATAAGGGAATTCTGAGCAAAAGCCTTGGAAACTGATTGCTAAATAATGCCTTCAATTGCACTGTGACTTCTATCATAGAATCCTACTTGAAGCCCATTAGCAGATATCCATATAAAAGTTGCTAAACTGATGAACACGCAGGAAATTGACTTAATTTCCATGTTGTTAGGAAAAGCAAGCTCCAACAATGTGATCATCAGGTGATCTAAACTTATACTTATGGATCAGCGACTTAAAATATTGTGGATATAACGTGGTAGTTTAAAAGATATTGTTTTGTATAATGTTGAAAGTGACAATAAGTCCATTCCAAGGCTGATTACAGCTACAAGCGGCTCCCAACATAGAATTTATGCCCAGCCTTACTGTGATTATGACAGGCATAGCACACTTCTGGAGCATATGACCATATTTTGTTTGAGTTTCTAAACTAATTACTATGCCTGGAATGGTGGCCATGGACTGCAATGGAGAAGTTGCCATACTAAGACATTTTTGGCAATGCCAAGCAACAAAAAAATGGAAAATGATATTTGAAACAAAATATATGTGCACATTTCACTTGCTTATGCCTTAGCTAAAACACTGTGTAAATAGCTGAACAAAGGCCAATGGAGAGACTCAGAATGTAATAATCAAAATCAACTAAGCTAGAAACTCAAGATAATTTGGCTTTTGGTTGCCTATCCTCCAAATGACCTAGGACAAGATTTTACTTTAATCTTGATCTATCACCTGGAAACCAATGTTGTGTGTGTCATGAAAATTATGGGTGCTGACTATCATTTTGTTTTTGTGCTACATGGATCAAGTTTGTCTAGCTTTGGATATTTTCACTTTTTGGTCACAGGCCTTCCTCTTTTCCTTGGCTTTTTGTCCTATTTATTCCTAGATTTATGCCCATCTTCCGAGGCAAAAGAAAGTTGTAATTTGCAATGAGAGACTACGAAGTAATGCAATTCGATTTCCTGTAACATACATGTTAATAATTTCCTGTAATAAATCTGAAGTATTTTTTCCTTGTATGAAAGCATAATTTACAAATATTCTAATGTCTAAATGCATGCAATAATTTTACAAGTTGTTGCATCTATGGCAAAAGGAAGTTATAGTACTCGTACAAGGAGAAGTGGTAGGAGAGTGACAAGGGGTGTGCAGCTATGATGCACATCATTTGATGAGGACAGGACAACTAATGTCAATGCTAACAATGCACCAGGGAACATTATTGAGGATGACCATGTGACGGCAGCTGATGTTAACACACCATCAGCCACAGAACCACCATCAACAACAGTCCAAGGGGAAAGTTCAACTAAAAAGATCAGTGCTATAAGAGGCTGGACAAAAGAACAAATGTTAGTTGCAATTGACGACATAGCGTTTAATGGATACACAATTCGAGCATCTGCAAAAAAACATGGTATTCCTCCCTCATCAATACATTATTGGATAAATGGACTAACTCATACAAAACATAGAGGGCCTCTTACAGTTATGACTAAGGAGGAGGAGGCTGAGGTGGTTGAGTGGTGTAAAGAGATGGCCCAAATGGGACATGGGCTAGAGTTGATACAACTCAAATCAACAGTTGCTCAAATCTGTCAAGGGAGGCCAAACCCATTCAAATATGGGTTTCCTGCTAAATCATGGTGGTTTGGGTTTAAAAAACAACATCCAGAACTTGTATTGCATACTATTGAGGGCTTTGACAGAGACAAAGCATTAAATTTGCGCCTTGCAGTTGTGCAAAAGTTCTATGACACACTTTCTAGTGCTTACGATAAGCATTCTTATGGAGCAGACCATATATGGAACTATGATGAAATAGGTTTACATGTAGGGAGGAAGTGTGGCATGCAGGTAATTGCTAAGAGAGGGAGCTGAAATGTGCCAAATATTTTGCCTAAGAGCAGGGAGTGGATAACTATTTTATGTTGTGTTAATGCAATTGGTACTTCAATCCCAGGATTTTATCTATTCAAAGGTAAAATTCAATTGAAAAACTATATACAGAACTATGAACCAGGTGCATGCATGGCTGCACATCCCAATGCATGGATGACTAAAGAACTTTTTTTAAGTTGGCCTTTTCACTTTGCTACATCGGTACCAGATGGCGTCTCACTTAATAACAAACACCTATTGATATTAGATGGCCATGGGAGCCACATGGTTGTACAAACAATTGAGGAAGCGAACAATTTAGGCACCGACTTGTTGACATTTCCCGCTCATACCACTCACAGATTGCGACCCCTTGATGTTAGTGTGTTTGGCCCTTTCAAGAACTATTTCAGGTCGGAGCGCGCTGCATGGATGGCAAAGAATCCATAGGGTTGAGGTGAAAAGGTTCGAGCTAGCAGAGCTTGAAAGTAAAGCTTTTAAAAGGGCTTTGACACCATCAAATATCATGGCTGGCTTGAGGAGGACAGGAATCTGGCCACTGAACTATGATGCTCTTATGCATGATACTGGTTCTAGCCAAACGTTTCATGTGGATGGTCAGGAAGAAGGGAATGCCCAAACAGGTGTTGAAGTGCAAGAAGTAGGTGACCAAGATGATGTTGTTGCAGATGATAATATGATTTCCCTATCTCAAGGACACTTATATGCTGAAGATGATGAAACTATATGTGAAACACAATATAACCATGAACAAATTCACAGTAACATGGAGATCGTTCCACCAACTCAGGAACATGAAACTCCTGTTTCTCATATTGTTAATGACATTGTTGAACATGCAGTTGACAATGACCAATTGACATTGCCAAGCCAAGTAACCCCACCTTCATGGCTAGCAGAAGCAATGATCAATATGAATCCACCTAGTGTCTCAACGACCAATGAAGAAAGCATGAACATGCCCTCACAACCAACAGAATTGAATAGTGAAATTGTTCATTTTTTTGTGGACAATACATCAATGGAAGAAGATGAAGGACATAATGAGGCATCAAATGAAGATAATGATATAGTTCAATCAGTTCCACCAGATACTGAAAGGGAAGTACCAAGCAATGACATGGAGGTGGGAGGGGTGGAGAAGACAGTTGGTCGGTTCCTAAAGCTACCAGTAGAGAGAGTATTAATGAAAAAAGAGAAAGGTGCACTGGGTAGTCTTCGTTTGGGCCGAAGCTCACAGTTACTCACCTCAGAGGACTATATAAACCTGTTAGTTGAGTTTGAAAAAAATAAATTTGAAATGCAAGAATTAAAACAAAAAAAGAAGGATCTAGTCAAGGAGAAGAAGACAACAAGGATTGTTGCAGTGCAATGTCGAGCAGATGAAAGGATTGAAAGAGATAAAGCAAGGCAAGTTAAGGACCAACAAAAAAAATGGCAAGACAGCAAAAGGAAAAACGAAAGGCACAACAAATGCTTGAAAAGGAACAAGGGATGATCAATGATACAAGAATAGCTGATGAAACCAGGATTATTTCAAACTCGTTGGACTCCATTGTAGATAATACACCATTATTGCAAGATTTCATAAACATTCAAGTGCCTCACTAACAAATTGAGGGTTTAACCACTTGCCTTGTTCCTACCAGAGTTGGTGTTAATTCTTTGTATGATCATTACACACCTCCACTTAATGTAGGGGTTAGTAGTGCAAATGTGAGGTATGGGTACTCAATACCTCCATGGTTGGAAGCTGCAAATTGGAATCAATCATATGGCAGCAATTAACCATTTCCTAATCAACCCTTGACTGGTAGGCCAACCTACCTAGCTCATGAAGGTAACTCAGGGAGTTTTGGCACTCAAGATTCTCAGGGACATAAAGAATAGTGGTGTCATATGTTTTTTGTTCTAACCACATTATGATGTGGATTTTGGATGGATTGTATCTTTTTCTTGTTACAGAAACATTTTGGCTTACAACCTAGGTTGTTTTATTTCATAATGTGTGAGACATTGTAGACAAAATCCATTTTAGAAGGAACATCAACAGTCTATTATAATGTAGAAATCTTACAAGATTCTCAGGGTCATAAAGAATAGAGTTTAAGAATTCTCAATGAATTACGCATACTTTCAGGATATGCAATGTATCGTTAAATTCACTAAACCTCTGATCTTTTGAATGTCCTGCATGCAATTACCAAATTAATGAAATTAAATGAATCAGTCATGAGAACTGAGGTATATCTTATATACATTGTATAAAACAACTTTTCAATTTGACTAGCCTTTGTGACCAGTGCTCTTTTTATTAGCAAATCTATATTGAAATCTTCCACAAATAAGCAGATGTCAAGAAATGGATCTTTCACTATCTCAGGATAGAAGATAGTTAGAAACTTAAAGGTGAGATAGCATTCCATTTGTTTTTCTCTGCCATCTCTATACGATAAGCTTTATGTATGTCTTCCTTGCAAGGTATAAATGTTGCTGGCATAATGAAAAGTTTTGGAATTCTACCATATTCTCTACTATCTTGTTCGATTTGACTAGAATCCATTTGTTCCTCTGTGTCACTTGTCTTATTGTACATTTTATTTTTGATAAAATGCACTGCTTCTGCAAAGGGAAGGCATCTTATAGAAAAGGCGTTTGTTTTCATTCTACACCCTTTACGCACATCTCTTTTCCTTTCAGTGATAAACACCCTCACTTGTTTTTCCTTGTGTATATCCATTGGCAAAAGTTGTTCAAGCATATTTATGTCAAAGACATTGCTTATATAAATTTATAAATTGGACTTGCAGGTCTACACACGAGGAAAAACTTTTCTTTTTTTGCAAAAATCTAAGTGGACAAAGAGGCCCAGACATAGGAATTGTGGGGAGAGCAATAGCATAAATTTAATAGGCAAGGAGGAATTTCTAGTCCTCTTATGCATTAATCAAGTTTTTGTTGGATCTATCGCTAATCTTATGTCCGCAACCAACATAGAATTGATATCCTAAGGAAGGTCGAAGTCGCTAGAAGCATCTTGTGAGTATTGATCTATCTGAGGAGGTTTCATCCAGCATAGTCTTGAACTTTCTAAGGAAGGTCAAATACATACAGAAGTCAGAGGTTTATGCGTTGTGCAGTAGTAGCAAAGGACTGAGATTTGACTAGAGGGCCAGAGATCTAAATTCGTTGTTGTTCAGTGATAACTTTAGACATATTTGTGCATAAATCTTCAATCCCTAACTCGAAGCTACACAAAGATAGTGAGATGCATACTACTGAAGAAACATATTCTGTATTTATCTTTTGTCAAGGAGTTTATAGTTTTATATTTTCAATTTGGGTATCGTTGGGCTCCAGTTTTGATGAGGGGAACCATGTTTACAGGCCTACCTGATTTCACCAAAAACATGGGATCCCTCCATTCTTTTGATAAAGCGAGACGATGGGTCACTCTGATCAGCTTGGCCTTTTAGAATGCAGCGCTAGCAAGGGACGCGAGGCGAGGCTTGAATGAAGAGGGATAAGGAGAACTAGTGCCTAGGTCAGTGGTGGACATGGAAAGGGATCATATAACAATAACGAAAAACCCTGGCTCATCTTTGAGGATTAGGGCTTATATCAGTATGAAGTTAACCATTATCTCAATTTGACAGAAAAACCCTGGCTCATCTTCAAAGGTTAGAGCTTATATCAGTATGAAGTTAACCATTTATCTCAATTTGACACCAAAATCTTAATAGCATAGGGAAAATTTTCTATATTTGCTAGGCGATAATCTATACCTAAATGCCCCTTTCCATATAAACTATTTTGGCACTAAAACCTTCACAGTGTATATTAACAAAAAATTATGCTATATTTGCAAGGGCGTGATTTAAACCCAAATGCCCTTTTCTATTTGGAGCCCGCGAATCACAAGAAGCATACAGGGATTCCAAAATTCTTCAAATCTAGAGAATAGCGAAACAAAGAACGCAATTAGAAAACAGAAACCTTATACACAGAGATATGTCGCCATCGACAGTTGAAGGTTCAGAGGTTTTAATGAAAACCGCAGAAAGAACAAAACCCTCATTTGAATCTAAATTTAGAGAGCAAGAGACCAAAGAAAGAACAAAATGAGTTAAATACAATAAACCCTAAACCCCTAACCTGCAAAACCCTAAACCCCTAATCTGCAAAACCATAAACCCTTAAAACTTGTCATGCAAAGTTAACAAAAATTCCAATAAGGTGTTTTGTGTTGAAAAACACATAGAAATAGCTGGTAGGATTAAAATCCTATCGGATAGAAGCCATGGATGGTCACCACACCTTTGCCAGACCTTCTCCGGAGCTCGCCACACCTACAACGAGTTGGAAATAAGCCATTAGACAACAAAAAAAACCAACAAAAAATAGAAAAAACCTACAATTACCTGTTAAAAAAACCTTCGACCTCGAACTCGCTAAAACTGCAACTGGCTCCTCCCCAAACAACAAAAACTGTGAATTAAACCACCACCAAAGAAACCCTAAACCACTGGCGGTCTAGAATGACCAACAAATCCAGGCGGAAAACCACAAGAAAGCCAAAAACCCTGTTCCAACCATGGACGTGTAACCTTGAACAATGGTGGACATCAACTCTTGGTTAGCGGACGAAGCGCGCAGGTTCTGGGGCCGTCTCGCGCCATCTTCGGCAGAGGGCTTCGCCCAACAACCGAACCCGAACAGAAAAACAAACGGCAAACAACACATCGCACAAATGATGCGTAATGAACCCTCAACATAGCGTGGAAAGGTGTTTTAACCGGATGACACGGTGCCCAACATGTGGACCTCCACGGCGAACAGGTGTCATACTAACTTCAAGTGGATTCACGTGGCAGCAGGCGATGTGGCGGGGAGGGCGCACAATTAATGGCGTCCCTCCCCTAAAGTTAAATAACTTCCGATAATACTTTTGTTTTTTTTTTTTTGTTAGCGGGTTGCTTCACCGTACACAATTTTTTTTCTTTTTTTTTTGTTAAAGCAAGAGACGATCCTTCTATTTCATTAATCCAAAAATAATGTTACAAAATATACAAAAAACTTTCCATCTTCATGGACTCAGGAAAAACAAAGGGCATCCTGCCATAGACATGCCCCCCCCTACAATAGTCATTACCAAACTCTCAAATTACACAAAAAGTTGGACTAAATGCTTCTCCAACCACATGGAAAACTCCAGTAACTTCCACACCCCACAGCCCAGAAAGTCAACAACAGTTTCCATTGTCCATACTTCTCGCGCCAACCACCGGTTGAGGAAAAAGGCATCCGGATAATATTCGTGGAGAAAAAAGTCTTGGCCCCACAAAGCAGCACGGTCATTTCTGACCATAGATCCGGTCGGCTAGATCCAACGGCCAGGAGCAATATTGCGCTGCGAAGAAGACCGAACGTTACTGAGCGATGGGGGCAGTATTCATTACCACCCCCCTGCCACGTGTTGGAAGCCTAATGGGATCTCTTCCAATACCCCAATACCATTTACCACTTAGGAACCATGCAATCACCTGGAAACTGCTTTGTGCACGGTTTTCCGTTCCGACAGTGGATTGAAGATAGATTGCCCCTACCAGAAATCCCACCAATCTAGACCAATAACCTGCACGATCAATCCCGGTCGTCGAATCACTTCACATGAGCTGACAGCTGAGGATCCTTTCGCACCGACTAATATCACTGAACATTAGCGCTTCCCGCCAACTAAACCGATAACTTGCATGATCAATCCCGGCCGTCGAATCGTTTCACATGATCCAACGGCTAAGGATCATATCGCACCGACTAATTTCACTGAACATTAGTGTGTGATGAGGGCGGTATTTTAGCCGACCCCACCACCATGTGTAGCCCTCTGTATGGAATCGCTTCAAATTCGGCAATACCATTTCCTGCTTGTGAGGGCCGCGATTGCCTGAAAACCACTCCCAACCCAGTAATCCGATCCCGGACAGAAAACCCTTGGTTTTGCGGTTGCCGAGAGTCCCCGAGATCCTACCTATTGTTTCGTTTTCTCTACCAGAAACTAGGAAGGACGAAACACCCGCCAACCAGTCTTTCTTTGAAGAACCAGGGCCGCCCGACTGAGTATCCACTAGAATCTCAAAAACAATGCTAACTCGTGTTACTATGGTCGAAAATGAGCTGTAACCCCCTGAAGACTTGAAAGTAGAAAATATAAGAACATAGAACACCTGAATCAACTGGATTCCATCTCCATGGCCCTACTCTGAAACACAATCCTGTCTTCATCTGCCTGGTCATAACATTTCGTTTTTAACCTACTCTGAGGCATTTCTTGCCAGGAAAATGCAACCCTGTTCTCTGTGTTGATCACCCTTTGATTGGCAAGAAGATCTGCCAATTTATTTGCCGATCTTCATACATGTTTAAAGCTAACAGTCCGAAGGCTCTGGAGGTGCTGCAGAATCCATTGAAAGTCCTGGATCAAATGCTAGTTCCTTGAGACTTTTTCCAGCCTTGTACCCCAGCTGATCCTCTTGACTGATTCGATGATTAACTCCGAATCAGCTTCAACAATCACATTTTGCCGGTTATCCTGTTTCAGGAAATCTAAACACTGCTCCATAGCCATCAATTCCACCATGTTATTGGTGGCTCTTCCTAAATGAGAGTAGAATATAAAAATTACTCCACCATTCTCATCCCTTAACACACCTCCATATCCCACGAAGTCCTGGTTGCCCTTTGAAGCCCCATCAATGTTGAATTTCAAAAAGCCCTTTGGGGGAGGATGCCAGAAATCTTGCTCAGAATCCAGGGAGATTATTTTCCTATCCCATCCCTGAGGTATAAGTCCCTGCAAACCCAGTTCACTGAGAGTTCTCAAATCCATTGCTGAAGGAGGGTTCTTGGGGAGATTTCGCACAATAGTGCCAACCGTTTCCTTGATTTGTTTTAAGATCTGCTAAAAAAGGCATTGGGATGGCCTCTTTTCATTCTTGAAGATTTTGTTGTTCCTTTCTTTCCAGACATTCCAAATAATGAAACTTGGCATGATGGCCCATGCTGAGCTAAGAATCTCATTGTCTGAAAAGGTTTTTCTCCATCTGTTTAGGGTATTGATGATGCTCCCTTTTTCCTTGTCAGTCTGTTGGAAAATGGTGGCAAAAGAATTCCACAAACTAGAGGTGAAGATGAAATTGTTGAGAAGGTGCTCCATAGTTTCCTCTTGGGCTTCACAGAGTTGACATCTGGAAGGCCCCAGGACACCCCTCTTCTTGATATTATCCCAGGTCAGGATTTTCTTATGCTGAACCAGCCACATGAAGAGTTTAATCTTCATCCAGCCTTGATGTCTCCATAGGTCTTGCCAAGTCTTATCTGTAGCTTGTGAGTTAAGATCATGAAGAATGGGTTTTGCTTCTTTGAGATTAAAGGTACCCTCATTTTTGTTTCCCCATCTTAGCTGATCTTGCCCCCTAGATTTAAAAATCTTCCTTTGCTCTAACATGTTTTTTAGAGTTTCTGCTTTAGCTTTCAGGGGGCTTTCATCCCTGAAATCAAAGTTCCTCTAGGTTCTCCATTTTCCAATATTGTTGGTTTGGACCCAAAAGTCCTTTACTTTAGATAACCCTTTAGTATCTGTATCTTCCTTGAGATCCCTCAAGTCTTCCTTTAAAAAAAGAGGTTCTTGTTGCCATTTGTCCTCCTAGAATAGGGCAAGGATTCCTTCTCTGATTTCCCAAAAGCTATTTCCTTGGACTAAGCCCCTGTTATCCCAGGCATTATTCCAGATGTGAAAGCCCTTATTATATCCTGACATTCTTATTAGATCATTGTTTTGCCACATGTGTGCATATTTTTCTTTCCATATCTTTTCCCATTGAGCCTCAGGGACTTTAACCCATCGCCACAATAATTAATCTCCTAAAGCCTTACTTAGACCTCAGGATCATCCATATCAAGTCTTCCATAGTTTTTGGGTTTGTAAATTTTTTCCCATGCTACCAAGGCCCATTTCTTTCTTTCTTCCCCCTTGCCCCAAAGAAAGTCTCTTTGCACATTTCTAAATTGCTGCAGAACACCTTTGGGAGCTGGGAGAGCTGATAGCATGAAAACTGGGATTGATTGAAGGACAGCCTTGGTTATCACCAACCTACCAGCCAAATTTAAAGATTTGATAGTCCATTTCCTGATCTTATCTTGCATTTTGCTAATCACTGGCTCCCAGATGATTTTGTGAAAAGGTTTGGCCATTAGAGGGACTCCCAAATATTTTGAAGGGAGGATCTCCCTTTGAAAGCCCAAAATTCTGGAAATATTTCTTTGAATAGCAATGTGAATATTAAGGAAAAAAATCTTAGATTTGGAGAGATTAACTTCCATAGCTGAAGCCATAGTGAAGTCTCTCAAGATTTGCTTATAAGCTAGAGCTTCTTTGACCATGGGGATGCCTTGCAGCATGGTATCATCCACAAATTGTTAATGTGTTAAGGCTTGACCATCTTCAGAAAGTTGGAGACCTTTGACTTTGCCAACTTCTTTAGCATGCTTGATAGATCTACTCAACCCTTCCATCATGAGAATGAAGAGAAAGGGAGAGAGTGGATTTCCTTGCCTGAGGCCTCTTGAAGGAATGAAAGTCTCCAAAGGAGAACCATTAACAAGAATTGAAAAACTAGGAGAAGTTACTATGGCCATTACCCATCTGATCCAATTGTGATCAAACCCAAAGCCATGAGAAATTTTCTAATATAGTTCTAATTCAGCTTATCATAAGCTTTGGCTATATCCAATTGCATGATCATTAGAACTTTCCTCTTGATTGTTAGTTATGCAGTCTTGAATGATGTTATCGAAGATTTTCCTACCTTCTACATATCCAGATTGTTCCCTCGACACCAGGGTGGGAAGAAGAGGTTTGAGTCTATTGGCCACAACCTTGGATATTATCTTGTAGACAAAATTGCACAAGGTAATGGATCTGAACCTATCAGGAGTTAGAGTTAAATCCTGTTTAGGGATTAGGGCAATAAAGGTGGTATTAAGCGCCTTCAGAATGGTTTTGTCCCTCCTAAATTCTTCCACTACGTTCAGAACGTCCTGTTTTACAATATTCCAGTAAGCTTTGAAGAAATCAACATTGAAACCATCCGGACCTGGTGCTTTACCATTTTGCATTTCTTTTAAGGCCTCACTAATCTCCTCTTCCGACACTAGTCTATTAAGGTTGAAATTGTCCTCTTTGGAAACCAGCTGAGGTATATGTCTTGGTATAACCATAATGGATTGTTCTCTATCTGAACAAGATTCCTAAGGAATACCACAAAAGTGCCGAGCCAGAACTGCTTCTATTTTTTCATGAGAATGAAGAAGATTACCTCCTTCATCCTTGATAGAAGAAATCTTGTTGTGAGCTCTGTTCACCATAGTGAATTTGTGGAAAAATCCAGTATTACGTTCTCTTTCTTTTAGCCATTGCACTCTGGATTCTTGCCTTCAAAAAATCTCCTCTTGTTTACAGAAGTTCTCCCATTCTTGTTGATATTTGGTTGCCTGCTCATTTCTATCCTTATCAAAGCCCTCCTTGATAAGTGTTTGGTTGAGTTCCTGCATATTTCCCTCAACAAATTTTTTTCCTTCAAAAATATTACCAAACTCCTTCTTGTTCCACTCCTTGAGCTTGAGTTTGATATGTTTTAGTCTTTTTTGAAGTAGGAACATCCATGTGACCTGAATGTTTAATTCTTCAGCCCACAAGATGGCTTTGTTGTTGACGAAATCTGGGTGGGAAAGCCAAATGTTTTCAAATCTGAAAGGTCTATTCTTGGGGGTACCAATGCCTTGAATTTCCAGCTGCACTGGCCAGTGATCAGAGCCTCCAAAGGGGAGAACTCTTGCAACCATGTCCTTGTCCTTGAGCATAAGATCTTCTGAGATAATGAATCTATCTAATTTGGACGCCACCTGAGACTCTCTTCCTCTTTTGTTGTTCCAAGTAAAGGTACCATTACTCATAACAATATCCACTAACTTCATATTGTCTATGAAGGATTGGAAAGCACAAGAATCTTTATTTAGAGTTTTGGTGCCCCCTTTTTTCTCTGACAAAGATTTGATCATATTGAAATCACCCCCCAAAATCCAAGGGATACTTCCATGTCTTTTCCTGAGCTCCTGCAGGGAATCTAAAGCTTGAGTTTTCCCTCCATTCTTTTGGGACAATACACATTCGTCACCAGGAAGACTTCCTTATCTCACACTAGTTGTATGACCACTGATAGACAATCCCTGGCTGCCTTTGCATTTATAATGTCATTTTTTTGGGAGTTCCAAACCGTGAGAATGCCACCTGCTGTATTCTCTGCTTTGATTTCCAGAAACTCAAATTTATTGAGCCATGTACTGTGAATCTCTTTTATTTTTTGAATGGAACATTTGGTTTCCTGGATGAAGATTACATCCTTGATGCTTGTTTCATTCTATTACTAAGTAATCTTTGTTTTATTTTACTACCTAGACCTCTGATATTCCAAGAAGTGAACTTCATTATTAAATATTTGTAAAGGAGTAACTGGATAGGTCTTTCATCTTACCTGAGTCTATCATTAGCTTTCCACATTCCATCAAAACCTCGTTCTGCTTTTTCCTGCCTCTTTTCTTTCCTGGGTATCTAGGTGCCAAGCCTGGTGTGGTTTTCATAGCTTTCACATCATCACTGCCCTACCTTTCATGATTCCCTTGCTTTTCCAGCCCTATGGTCTGAGTTTTTCATAAGAACAATTGTTGAACTGTATTGAATTCCTCTAGAGGTAACGAATCCACTCCCTCCCTAGTTCCTTGTTTCAAGAATCCTTCTAGATCTAGATTCTCTTTCTCAAGAATCTCCTGTAGTTCATGCTCTTCCATTTCCATCTCACTCTGGGTCATTTCCAGATCCATCTTCAATTCTGTGTCACTCATCATTTCTTCTTTCTGTTTATTAATGTTTTGTGTTTGCTCATCCTCTTCTCCGTTCTCCTAGTTCACTGCACTGCCTCCCTTGGCCTGATCTGCTTTCGTTATCCCCTCTTCCTCTTTTAGTGCTTGAAACCTGTTTTGACTGGTTTGTTGCCTTTAATTTTGATGTGTCTTCGATCCCCTCTTGCTCCCTTTTTCTTTCTGGACCATTTTGTGAAAGCTTTCCACATCTTTCATGGTATTGATTTACTATTATTTTTAGTTTTACTAAGAGGGCAATATTTGAATAGGTTCCCATACTCATGACATTTACGACATCTGAATGGGATGTGCTCATAATCCACTATTTGTACCCATTCTTCATCAAACACTTCCAATATTACCTCATGCGGCAGAGCTCTAGAAAGATCCATCTCCACACATATTCTTGCAAAGGATATGTATTTTCCCCTTCTGGTGGCCTCAGAAGCTTTGACAAATCATCCTAACTTATTTCCTATGGCAGATAGGGATTCTAATTGCTAGTAATTCAAAGGTAGAGAGTAAAGTCTTACCCAAACCGAGACTGAGGTCAAAGTTTCACGTTCTGGGACAAAATTCATGATCCAAGGTCGCATATACAGACCCGATGTTGCATAAAAGTAGGGCCCTCCTTCAAACACTCTGTCCTTATCTTCAATGTTTGCAAATACTACAATAAAGAATCCCTTTGACCCAAAATGTAGTTCTATGCTTCCTTTTGGTTTCTAGTGGTATTTAATCCATGTTTGTAATTTTTTTTCAGTGGACAATAAACCTATGAACTTACAAATGATGGCATAACTCTGCATGTGGTCCCTATGCGCCTGCAGAGTAGGATCATTCAAAACAACTCTAGAAGTAATAGTAGTCTTGGGTTTGCATGGTCCCTTTTGAGTTTTGTCTTTTGTGTCCCGTTCCTTGTCCGCTTCCTTGCTTTCCTTAGTGTTGTTATTCTCCTTAGCTTTAGAGCCCTCCTGCTCCTTTTCTCTGTTTGTTTCCCTTTCAGCTGAAAGATCTCTATCCTCTTCTGTTGCTTTTTTCCTCCTTCGCCACTGCCTACTTTTAGGAGAGAGTGGAGCTCTCTCCTTTATGACTTTCCATGGAAAACACACTGTGCAAAACTATAACCCTCGCTCAAAGATCACCCTCCTGCTCCCGCTTCCCCACCACTCTCACATTCGTCACCGTACACAACTTTCAATATAAAAAACAAAGTGATTTTGAAAGGTATAAAATTTTGCAGTTGTCTATAACGCGACTTTTTGAAAGCCTTTCCGGCGGGTTTTTCCGGTTGAAATCCGGCAGGAATTTATTGGAATCGCAAGTTTGATAGTTAGTTTCTGCACAATGAAAGCATCACAGGGGTTTTCGAGGGTGCTGAATCCAAATATGCAGTTAAAAAACCATTTTAACTGCAACAAATCAGGATTTAACCTCAATTTCTTCAGCCGGATTCCGTCACCGGAATCTCCAAAAAGTCGCATTATAGACAACTCCTAAAATTTTAATTAATAAATTCACGTCAAAGATTTGAAGTCTACACCATGTGTGGTAAACCTTCCTGCCAAACTAAATTCATCCATTATTTTATTTTATTTTAAGTAGAAGTTTAGGTATCCCAACCAAATCACCGGTGACCAATGATTCGCTGAGGCTAACGCTGTTGATATCACTCCATCAACCGACCAACGAAAAGGTACGCGGGCCAAGTCGTAGTTCGGTGATTCAGGTTTACCCTCTTACCACCCTCCAGCTGTGAGGTGGAGAATATTATTCGAAAGGTATTCTTGGACTGTTGGACACCTTGAAAATTCGAGATGTTGGGTCCAAATCGGCATCCTACACGAACGTTTGCACTAACTGTGTGAATATTTAACATCCGCCAATTAAGCCACGGCTTCGGTCGTGTTTAAATATGGGAAATGGCGAACCCGAGGGATCATACCCGCCCTCAGCGATTTTGCAAGGACGCTTCCCATGCCAGACTGTTCAATTTCCCCCAACTCGGACAGAGATTTTGTATCTAGCTTCCCGTCTGACGCTATACATAGCCTGATCTCCACTCCTATTGTATTCGCTCCGTTATCGATTTCGGCTTTTATAGAGCAGTAAGAGCATTTCTTCCGAACTATCATCCTCGTCTAGTCTTTGCACCACCTCTGCGTTCCGTGCTCGAATCTCCGGGCCGTCTTTCAATCATGTCTCAGGCACTCAAAAAGCGCGGCCGAGAGTCGGAACCTCTGCCGATCTCAACTCACATCCGGGAGGCCAAACGCTTCTACGGCGAAGAGAAAGACCTGTTTTGTTCTGTGCTGGTATTAGACAATATCCTATCACAGGAAGAAGAGGAATACGCTCCCAGTGAGGAGGTCGTAAATGGAGTCATGAAAAGCCTGGAGGAAGAGATTGGCATGCCTTGCTTCACTTTTGATCCCTCGTCAAACTCTGGGAATAGCTCGGCGTCTTCCGATATTTCTAGCGGCCAAGAAGGGGAAACCCTAGCTTCGGACGAGCACGGAACAAAGTCTACATTTGACATAAACTCAGGTGCTTCTGCCTCGGGGGCTGAGATGGTTTATCTTCTGGACGCGTCAGACGATGAGCTCGGCATTCCCCCGAACCCTGTTCTCGACTTTAAGGCTGAGATCTGGCAATTTCCCAAGGAAACGTCCGAGGGTTTGCCGGAAAGGCCGGCTCTCAAATCACTTAGTGAAATCTGGCACTTTGAGGACGACTTCGAAATTCATCAACAGTTCGGGCTGTATGAAGATGCCTGTGAAGCTTACTATATGAACAGAGATTTTGTGAGCCAAGACATGTCCTTTGACGGCGATTTTTCTGCGGCAGGGAATTTGGAAACAATGGGGTTCTTGTAATCAACCCAAGGCATTAAGGTTGTATGAGGTTTCAATTTTGTGCTGCAAAATCTGGGTGTGTCATAGATTTTCTTAACATTTCAACGTGGAGAAAATTTCATTTCTCTGAATCAGTCGAAAAACTGTACAGCGGAATTTCCAGAACTGTTGCAGAATTGTATCATATATGATCGCAGAAGAGATTTTATCACTGCCGCTGTTCACGGGGGAGCAATCAGTTTATGACCCTATGCCATGTATCAAGGGTTCGAAAACTTCGCAATTAAGCACTTTTCAGAGGCAATCGACGCCAAAGTGCCAAAAATGCATCATCTTATAAAACGACTTTGTTCACATCTACTAAAATACAAGTTTAAATCATTTAGAACCACTCTCCACGTTTCAATATTTCAACGTGGTTGTGTATCTGCTCTGCTCAATGGTTCAGTTCAGATCCTCTCTTAGTAAAAGTTCGATTTAATGAGCATATCAGCCTTTTATATGTTAATTTGATTTATTTTTTGGGTTGCACCATTTATGATTCGTGGGCTTATATCTTTTTAATTAAAGTGTTGTATATAAACGTTTTCATTTATGAGGGAAAGTTTGTAAACATAAGAAAATATAAACTCATTAAAAAAAATCATTTCATTTATTCATACTAAACTGTACTAAAATATTTTCTACCTATGTGGTACTACATACTATTTTGAAAGTTCTAAAATTGCTTTGGAAGACGGTTGATTTTAGAAGGCAGGAGTCAGTGATGTTCTCATTTCTCGCTAGTCCATGCACACACACATTTTTTAAAAATCTCTTTAAAAAAGGGGTTTTAGATGGATGACATAGAAAGCTTGGTATATTTTATCAATGCAGAGATTTGGTATGTTCTCTCAATGTAGAAATTTTATGTAGGTTTTTTGAAAGGCGTTTTTCTCAATAACATCTATGAAAAACGATCCCTCGTTTTGAAAGTTAGTGCACACTGATTATATTGTAACACAATTTGATTTAAAAAATTTATAAATTGATTTTAAATAACATATTTATTTATTAATAATTATCAAAAGTGATTAAATTTTATTATAATTTAAATGATAATTAATAATGAAGAAAGTCATTATTGATTCATAAATATAGTTTGATTTATTAAGATAATTTTAAAAAATTACACAATTTGGAATAAGATGTTGGTGGTCCATAAGGGAGAGATTTTCATTATATTGAATTCTTCCATATCATTTTTTTACTTTTAAATAAAATGAGCTCTTAACTCTTGAAGTTTTAAAAGACTATTTTTTATATTATATTTATATTAATACAAATAATATTTTAAAAAGGAAATAAAATCAAATAAACAAACTTAAACTTTACATTTCTTATCCAAAAAACTAAATAATAATCTTTTTAATTTTGCAAGTCTCCCAAATTAATTTCCAAACATTGTTCCAGTTTTAGAAACCATAAGCACTATTTACAAATAATTACTAAAACATTAAATATTTCCTAAAATATTGAAGTAACAAATAATTTAATTTGAAGTTTGCAAATTTGCAAGGTTTCCCTCATGGAAGTTATCACTTCAATGTTTTAGGTACAATTTTCCATACGCACTTAAATGTTTACCAACAAGACAAGCCTTAATCACCCTTCGAAAAATCTTCCAAGGATATTGAAGTGACAAAGTTCCCATGTGAGCTATTAATATTAATGGCATTTTCCTTTGTTTTAGTTTGTTATTAGTGGGGAGGTCTCAACTACACTAAGGCCTTATTTCCATGAATTTGAAGGAAATATGCTAAAGTTTGTGCTAAGTTAATCTTACAAAATATTTGATGGAAAAGATGGGAAAGCTCCACCAAAGCCTCGATGAGATGGCAACCCAATGGCATTGTTGGGTGACTCCACTAGAGTCATAGATGAATGTAATGTGGATCACATTGAAAAGGATGATTGTCAAAGAAGCAAAAAAATAGATTGAAGGGAGCACTTACAACATTAATGAATTAACATCAACCATATGGCCAGGAAAAAAAAATTGAAATGAAGAAAGGGTCATTTTAAGAAAGGTTCAATAACTAATAATAGGTTATCAAATGGGCAGATAGGAAAATGCCTAAAATTTTATTATTTTGTTGTAGCGACTACAACCACCTTCCAAAATTTTACCTTAGCTTCGTTTTGGAGCCTCCCAACCAACCTTTGACATCAGCATGTCTTGCTTCGTCAAGTACACAAGTTTTAGTGATTTTATTGCAGAAAGGCAGCCTGTCTATTAGAACTTGACGATTTCTCCTCATAGGTTGTTCCTCCAGACTTGGTCCAACTGCAGGCTGAGTAGCTCCCTTGAGAAATTGGGCAATTCTGGAGGGCAACCAACCTTCCCTCTAGAAATTGCACAATTCAGTCTCGTAGCCTACTCAGTTCTAGAATTGCGCAATTCTGTTAGTCAGGCTTCATCAAGAAAATGAGACAATTCTTCCCAGTAAGGTTGCTCATCCCAGGAATTGTGTGTCACTCTTTCCTAGATTTGTGGCATGCACGTCATGAGCCCAAACTTATTTATTCGATAAATCGGATCTCATTCTTTCACATCGACCTTGGAGCTCTGACATCCCATAGTGCATCCAAGACTCTTCGACACATCCGGCTCAACTATTCACGGGTAAGTGGTCTCGATTTGTGTTTTTCAACATTTCTATCGCCTTTTGTGTTTTAGCTTGTGAGAGTGTTGTTTGTTTGATTTTTTTTGAATCTTTATTGTCGTTTACATGCATACTAACATTATTTCAGTTTTCGGTTCTATCTCACTGTTGTCGCATGCATGAAATTGTTTTGCACAAACGATCACCGTTTCGGTGACTCGCTTCACTCACATGCATGTTGTTCCATTTTCTAAATCTTTCATTCGTTGTTTGCATGAAATATCATTTTCTTCTGCCTACACTCAGTATCATCATTCATTCACTCTCACATTTGCACTCAATTGCCCGTCGGTGGGTCTGGGTAGCCTTGGCTTGGACTCTACCTTGCCAAGACAGAATTGCGCAATCCCGTGAGAGAAGTCTCTAGCTTCCTCTTGAGAAATGTGCATTTCTGCCCAACAACTGTTCCCTAGGCCTGATTTGTGCAATCCTGAGGGACAGTCACTATTGGCCCAGAAAATTGTGCAATGCAGTCATTGAGCCTGCAGTCATTGCCAGCTGGAATTGCGCATTCCACAATTCCAGCAATCAATAGTCATCCTAGATTGCGTATTGCGTAATTCTAGCAGCCAGTCTTGCCTCCAAGATAGTCCAAATTGCCTTTTGCACAGTTTTGGCATCTACTCACTCAGCCTCAGAGAAAAAATTGTGCAATCTTTGCCTATCAATCCCTGGGTATGTGTTATGTCATTCCTACAATTTGCTTTGGTTTTCACTGACATATTTCTTGCCATGCATGTTGCTTTGTCTCCAGATCTTTCAGGTGTTCATCTGCCTCTTAGCAGTATAGGATCAATGGCCTCCAAGAGAGCAGATCAAAAGACATTGATGCAAGTGCAACTAGAGCAGTATTTGAGTGAGGTCAATGATGAATTTGCAGGCACATTTGGGGAAGACCTCAAAGATCGCTAGGTATACGTGAACATTCACCAGTTCAACTTGTACTAGATTGCATGCAGATACCCCGCCTTCCCATGCGCGGACATGATACACTAGATCGTCTTGCACATTGATCGCAATATCATGACTTTGAGCATTTTCAGTGAGACGAAGATTGCAACCTTTTGGGCACAAGATTATGATGAGATGTATCAGATGTCAGAGACTGTAAACATCTTGGAGACTCCCCTCAGCTTACCCAACAACAATGCTAACTCCAGAGACATTATGAAGAACTCAGTAAAGGAGCCGGCTAGATTCAGGATGACACCCAACCAGATCTATAAGACGAAAATATTGTGGAAGGCATATCAATACTTGGTCATTTTTGTTAGGATATTCAGACACATAGGAAATAGTTAAGTACAACTTGGTCTAGTATAGAGTTAGATATAGAGTTAGGTAAAGTGTGTTTCTTTACTATGTACATTTTGTAACTTACAATCCGACGGTCACGATATGTAGTGATCTGACGGTTCATTCTCTCCTCGGTATTACCGACACTTGATCCGTGGCTTAACACCCGATTGGTCCATGATCTCTATTTAAAGAGCATGGAGGGTCATTTGTAGGGTAATCCGTCTATGAGAGAAGCATATGTAAATTTTCATTCTTTTATTTAATAAATTGCTTGAAGTGGTCGCGTTGGCTCAGGCCGTGGACTGTTTCCCTCTTTGAGGGTTTTAACCACGTCAAAATACTAGTGTATTGATATGTGATCTGTTTGTGAGCGGTGTCCTTTGGTGTTCTGTCTGAGGAACTTACCATGTAAATTCCTACATGGTATCAGAGCTATTTGAGGGCTGCGTCCGTTGGTGATCCAAATCTGAAGCCGGTAGAACTGCATCCGACAACTGTTTCCTAGATCTATTGTTTTTGACTGCTTTCGAGCCGAGATGACTACTCTGTTGTGTTGGGAGCATCTATTCCAGTGAGGAACCCCTTTCGTTTCATGCGAAAAGGTTTCTGGTAGCCCTAGCTGTGTCATTTTTAAGATCTGGAGGTATACAGTGTTTATTTGCAGTTTACAGTCATTTTCTCTCTATTTATTTTGGTTTCGGTTTATTTAGCCTTTTTTATTACTGGATCTATACCTTTCATTTCTACGTATGTTCTTTTCCCTGCGACTCTGTGCGATCTGGGCAAATCAGAAATAGAAAGGAAGGATTTTTCTCATGCGTATGCTCTTTTCCGCTGCGCCTTAGTGTGATCTCAGAAAATCAGAAACATTGAGGAAAATATTTAGTTTCCAGCTAAAGCTAACTTCGAGCGCAAGGTTCGTTTTTTTTGTATGTTCATGTTGGGTTTTGTGTTTTTTGTTTTGTAGGGAAAAAGAGCTTTCTCAAAGCAAGCACACAACCCAAAGCATCAACCCCCCCCCCTCTCTCTCTCAAACGTTTTGTATAGCTAACTTGGTGCAAAGCTAATTTATGAGAGTAGAGGTCTTGGGTTCAAGTCTCCATTTTGTGGGGGCGGATTTTTCATTTCCGCACATTCCCGCACTTCGTCGACGACTTCATCAAATTTTCTTCAAAAAGCCATAACTTCTTCATCCGGAAGCCGTTTTCAGAACCGTTTTTTTTTTTAAACAGCCTAATTTTTGGAGATCTTTCCATTGAAACACTTAGTTTCAACATATATAGCTTCAGTTTTTTTTTAAATGGAAAGTCCATGCCAAGTTATTCTTGACAGCACCAACTACTTCCAATGGTGGTCCTACATTGTGGATTTACTTAGAAGTAAAGGTCTTTATAGAATAGCCACAGGCCAAGAGACCAAACCGAAAGATGAAGACAGGGCAACTAAATGGGAAAATAGGCAAGACCAAGCACGTGGGTTGATAGGGATGTCTATTTCTCCAGATCTTAGATTCCATATTGTAGAACTTGATACTCCTGATGAAGCAATGAAACAGATTACTAAAGTCTTTGGAATTAAAAATGAACTTAAAGCCCATCAACTTGAAAATGAATTGCTTACATTGGACCCCAATAATTTTTCTTGCATTGAAGATTTTTTGTCCAACTTCAAAACCCTTAGACTTCTCTTGGAAGGTGTTAAGGTTAAGAAAGAAGATAGTAGCCTTACCTACTCCATTCTTACTAAATTGGGACCAGCCTATTCTGTGTTTGTTTCCACCTTCCATTCTACAAGAGAAGCCTTCATTTCTCAAGGACAAACCTACAAGTCCCCTTCCTTTGATTCCTTTTGTGATTCTTTAATAAGAGAACAAGAAAAAATCTTACACCTTGGTCTTCTTCATCTTGGAACCTCTTCTAAGAAAGCGTTAGCCGCCCAACAGCAACCAAATCCAAAGAATCCTAAGAAGTTGTATCCTAAAAAGAATGGTCCTAAACCAAACAAGGGTCCTAAGCAATTTCAGCCTCAAAATGAAAAATCATTTCAACAAAATGATAAGACAAATAAAAAGAAAGGGAAGAAGACTGATAGACATTGCAACTTTTGTAATCGAGATGGCCACTTAGAATCCAAATGCTTTAAGAAGATGGAAGCCTTGGAAGCAGCAATGAAGAAGCATAACATCCATTTGGAGCACTCTTCAACTTCAACTTCATCTTCACGAATGACACTTTCTGCATGTGGTTGTCAAGCATCTCGGTCTGTCTATGCACTAAATTTATCTTCTTCTTCTCATTCTCATGAGTGGCTCATTGATTCTAGAGATTCTTATCACATGGCCAAAAACAAAGCCATGTTTTCTTCTTTAAATGATTGTAACACCAAAAATATATATGTTGGTGATGATAGATCTCTTAGTGTTGTAGGGACTGGAACTGTTCATATAGACAATGGTCAGTTTAATGATGTATTATGTGTTCCAACCTTATCCTGCAACCTTCTATCTGTATATCAGATAACTCATTCAGGTGAAGGTAAAATCGTTGAATTTTCACCTCACGATGTTGTAATTAAGGACCTAAGAGATCCTAGACAGATTTTAGCTACTGGCATTGCTGATGATTCTACAAGGTTGTATAAGTTTCACAACTTTGGGTCATCAAATCTTCCCTCAGTATTTGTTGCTCATAATGATGAAGTGAGCAAACTTTGGCATGAGCGATTTGGTCACTTAAACTATCACTCTCTTCAGAATCTATGTAAAGAAAACATGGTGACAGGTCTTCCAATGGTATCTTGCAGAGATGGTGTTTGTTCCAGATGTGTACTCGGAAAACATCATCGGGACAGTTTTGAAAAACGTGCCTCTTGGCATGCTTCAGCCCCTTTACAGCTCGTGCATAGTGATTTATGTGGTCCACTTCCCGTTGCTTCATTCTCTGGCTACAAGTATTTCTTAACTTTCATTGATGATTTCTCCAGACGCACTTGGGTACACTTCTTAAAACTCAAGAGTGAAGTATTTAACATGTTATTGGCCTTTAAGGCCTTTGTTGAAAAACAATCTGGACATCAAATTCTTAAGCTAAGATCTGATAATGGCGGAGAATATGTTAAAAACACATTCATCAACTTTTGCACTGAGAATGGAATTCAAATGCAACATACTGTTCCATATACTCCACAACAAAATGGTGTAGCTGAAAGGAAGAATCACACCTTAAAGGAAATGGCTAATTGTATGCTTCAATCTAAAGGACTTAGTCTTAATTATTGGGCAGAAGCAATTAACTATGCAAATTACATAATAAATCGCACTCCTACTAAGGTTTTAAAGAATATCACTCCAGAAGAAGCATGGAGCTCAATCAAACCAAATGTAAGTCACTTTAGTGTTTTTGGAAGTGAAGCATGGGCCCATATTCCAAATGAGAAACATAAAGCTTTAGAACCTAAGAGTGAAAAATTTATTTTTGTTGGATATTCTGAAGATGTCAAAGGATATAGACTTATTCCAATTAAGTCCAAAAATGTTATCATTAGAAGAGATGTAAAGTTTGCTGAAAATATATCGGCCTGCGAGCCTAGTTTGGCGGATGTGCCACCTCTCCCTATCTCTTCTACTTTTGAAAATATTTCTTATTCAGATGATGAAAACGAGGATGAAAATCCTCCCCCACCTTCTCAGGATCCTCCTTCAGCTCCTCAGCTTCCAAAATGGGTCCGTGCTACTCAGGATGCAGCAGGTGATCTTGCTGGTGATCCTACAGATCAGCGACGTACATGTTCTCAGTTCGAGAGAGCCTCTTCTTTACTGGCTCAAGCTTCAGTGAATTATGATCATGACACCTTTGCAGAAGCTTCAGGCCATCCAGATTGGGAAGCAGCTATGAATGAAGAATATCATTCATTATTGGCAAATGATACATGGGATCTTGTTCCTCTACCAAAGGGATGAAAACTTGTTAGATGCAAATGGGTTTACAGAACCAAGTATGGACCAGATGGGAAAATTGATAAACATAAAGCTCGTCTTGTTGCTAAGGGTTTTTCACAAGTTGAAGGCATTGACTATACTGAAACCTTCTCCCCTATTGCCAAAATGAACTCTATCCGCCCTGTTCTTTCCCTTGCTGCCTCTTTCAAATGGGAAGTCCATCAGATGGATGTTAAATCCGCCTTCTTGCATGGGGACTTGCATGAAGAAATCTATATGGAACAACCTATTGGCTTTATACAAACAGACTCTAGCATTGTTTGTTGGCTTAAGAAATCCCTTTATGGTCTCAAGCAAGCTCCTCGAGCTTGGTATGCCAAAATGGATAACTTTCTTTTAGAAAATGGCTTTTCTAGGTGTCATTCTGACAATACTGTCTACACCAAGATAGTGGACAAGTCTCTTATCATTCTTGTTCTTTATGTTGATTATCTTATCCTGACTCGTAGTGATCCCAACCTTATAAACCATGTGAATTCTATCCTTAAAAGGAAGTTTGAAGTGACAGACTTAGGACACTTACATTATTTTCTTTGTCTTCAAGTCTTGCAATCCAAGGAGGGTATTTCCCTTTCCCAATCCAAGTATTCCTGGGATATTCTGCGCCATTTTCACATGGAAGACTGTAAGCTAGCCCCTTCTCCCTTTCAGTCTGGAGTCAAACTTTCAGTCACTTGTACTTCTCCTGAAGTTGATGCTACCTTATACCGTCAACTTGTAGGAAAACTTTTGTATCTAACCCATACTCATCCTGACCTTTCGTTTACTGTTGGCCTTGTTGCTCGGTTTATGCAAAACCCACGTGAAAGTCATTGGAAAGCAGCTAAAAGAATACTTCGTTATGTTCGAGGTACAGTTCAGTTTGGGATTCATTACAGTGCCGAAGCATCTCCTCTATTGGTTGGTTTCACTGATTCCGATTGGGCTGGTGACCCTCATGATCGGAAGTCTACTGCAGGTTATGTGTTCACTTTTGGTTCAGGACCTATTACATGGGCTTGCAAGAAACAAGGTGCCATTTCTCTTTCTTCAGCAGAAGCAGAGTATCGTGGTGCCGTAGAAGCTAGTAAGGAAGCCTTGTGGCTTCGTCAGATCCTGTTAGAGTTTGGCTTTCAGCAGCAGCATCCGACTACAATTTGGTGTGATAATCAAAGTGCCATTCAGCTATGCAAAGATCTAGTCTAACATCATCGCAACAAACACATTGAACTGCACATGCACTTCATCGGAAAGCTCATTCACAACCATGTTCTTGAAGTACAATATTGTTCAACAGATGATCAAGTTGCAAACATCTTTACAAAGGCTCTCACAGAGGCAAAGTTCTCTAAACTTCGATTTATGATTGGAGTTCAGGAAGTTGTCACTAAGGGGGGATAGGCTCTAGTGCCTCCTTCCTTCTCCTATTGTGTCATATTTATAAATCTTTCAATCCTATCCCAAGTTGTTCTTAAGGGGGGATGTTAGGATATTCCGACACAGAGGAAATAGTTAAGTACAACTTGGTCTAGTATAGAGTTAGGTAAAGTGTGTTTCTTTACTATGTCCATTTTGTAACTTACAATCCGACGGTCATGATATGTAGTGATTTGACGGTCATGATATGTAGTGATCCGACGGTTCATTCTCTCCTCGGTATTACCAACACTTGATCCGTGGCTTAACACCCGATTGGTCCATGATCTCTATTTAAAGAGCATGGAGGGTCATTTGTAGGTTAATCTGTCTATGAGAGAAGCATATGTAAATTTTCATTCTTTTAATAATAAATTTCCTTAAGTGGCCGCGTTGGCTCAGGCCGTGGACTGTTTCCCTCTTTGAGGGTTTTAACCACGTCAAAATACTGGTGTATTGATCTATGATCTCTTTGTGAGCAGTGTCCTTTGGTATTCTGTCTGAGGAACTTACCCTGTAAATTCCTACAATTTTCGCATGTCGACTATATGGCCAAGAAAACATGGAAACCTTTCAATAGAGTTGGGTGATCGCGTTGGACCAACTGGCCAAAGAAGGAAAACCATCCAACTGGTACGATGTGTTGGCTCATCAAATGAAGGAATAGGTAATGAGGGCTCAACAGTCACTCGAAGGTATCCAAGCATAAATCCACATGTCCACATACATGTTGGATGCAGTCTGTGCCCGATAGGAGTTCCCGGGCTTGAAGTGAGCATGGTCATCGATGGAGACTGTTGTGAACACTTATCGTAAGTTGTTGTCTGAATGCAGCTTCAGAGGAGTTATCACAGGATTGTCTGATTATTTTTTCGCCCAGGTATAGAATATTCGAATAGATCCACCCTGCATGTCGAAGGCAGAAATGGAGGCACTGACAGACATTGCTAATTGATATGCCTCACCATCCGACACCTTCATACAAATTTAGAGTGCGGAGAAGCCTCCGCATGTTCTACCACAGTTTTCCTTGGACATACTCGTCATGCATGAAGTAGCATAACGCTTCCCGGCAGGATTGACAACTAAACTGCACCGGAAGAAGAAAGCACATTGGCCCACTCTTTCATTGCAGATTAGGTTATACGAGATCCAAAGTTTCAAGCATGCAGATGTTGAAGTAGAACATATGAAGAAGTACCCATTCAACCTTCAAGGTTATAATCTGTATGACCCACATTGTCTTGTGAAAGATTGTTGTGCGAGAGTACAATTCAATTAGATCCATGGGGCATTTCATTGGGCAGAGGAGGACCCATGGAGATATTGCTATAATTTCTCAAGACCAAATGAAAAGGTTGGCTTCCTTGTGGAGTGGTTAGCGAAGCAATGTGAAGCAGCATCCCAGAGAGCACTAGAAGCAGCAGTAGCAGTAAAGGTGAACATACTAGTGCATGACAAGGGCAAGAGGAAGATTGTCAATCACATGGAGGAAGAGCAAAGCTGCAAGTTTTGAGAAGATCCACTTGTAGAGAAAGAAACTATGGCTATAGAGGCAACAACGCGATAAGCGAATCGCGTAAGGCAAAGGGAGAAACGGAGGATGGAAGAGATAGAGAAGGAGTTCCATGAGTTGAAGGAGCAACTTCGAAAAAGAACAAGAGTTGCGTAAATAGGAGAGGGAAGTGTAGCAGCAACATGTACAACAGGGGGTGCAACATGTGCAAACAGATGAAACAACGCCCATATAGGTAGCAGACTCGTCAAAAAAGCTAGCATAATTCATACAAGGTGAACCACCGCAGGAGCAAGATTTTGCTCGTGAGATAGAGCAAGCACTTCATTAGTTGGATACGGATATGGAGCAACAAGAATTGAAACAAGACATCGACCTCATGCCTCATCACACAAAGGTCGACTTACCTGCTTCACCGCATCTAGAAGATGAGCAAGTCTCAAGAAACCAAGAAGGCACTGAGATCCTTGGAGATCATCCAAAAGGACAGATGCATAACATCTCATTCGACGAGTCTCAACATAGAGTTGTGCAGTCTTGCAGAGTGTCGACTTCGTATGATCATACATCTCCTATGCAAGTTGAGGAATGAGTGATCGTGTATGACGTGCGCAAACATCTAACAGCCTTGCCCATTGCTACCAAAGTGTATGTCGAAGCCACTAGCGCAAGTGTTCGTTTTCTGATAGCTGAGAATGAGCGAATGGCTAAGGAACTACAGAAAACCAAGTAAGGAGGAGAGTTGGTTACAACATCGGCTAGAGTAAAACTAAAGAAGGAAATACTAGATGAAGTGTTGTCCCTTGACATAGTCATGTGGGTGTTGTATTCCAATTTTGGTACCGTGCATAAGGTAGTCGTCCATCTCAACGGACGGTAATAGTGATGTATTAGAAGAGCACGTATCTTGGAGAACGTGCATGCTGCTGTTGATTACATGCAAACATGGATGATGCGATAATAGGGAGCCCCGCTTCACTTGCCTAAGATGATGAAGCCCAGAGCGGTCGAGATGAAGGCACATATCCGGAGTCAGATTCAGAACTATGAAGAGCTCCCGCAGCTCATCACTAGTATACATGCTTCCCATGCATGTGCATTCAAGAATATGGATGTTGTGGTGTGTGCACATGCCATCCCATCTATTGGGACTCTCACCCAGGCGAAGACAAAGGCACAGGTCCGACTAGAGATTGACTTGTACTTTGACGAGTTGAGGTGCATTTCCACCAGCCCAG
Source organism: Pinus tabuliformis (assembly GCA_031772625.1). Lineage (NCBI taxonomy): Eukaryota > Viridiplantae > Streptophyta > Pinopsida > Pinales > Pinaceae > Pinus > Pinus tabuliformis. Next base: position 729,133,193 of record CM062813.1, read on the forward strand.
ATATGCCTATCAGTGCAAACATCATGCACAAGTATGTTGCTGGTGCGGCCGCATTGAAGACAATAATGCGAATGCTTTCAGACGAGTTGGACAGAGGAGCCCGAACAGTGTACCCAGATGTTATGGAGGCAAGAGTCAGGTTCTAGAAAGATGTCACCTTGGAGCACAGGGACACCATCGCGAACTACCAGTCTTGGCATCAATACGCTACTGCGAACCACAATGAAGATGTCGAAGAGTTGGTCTTCCAAAAGTTGTCTGAGTCATAGTGATGTCTAGCATGGCTTTGTCAAGCCATTTTGTCTCACATGGGTAGATGTGCATTGTAATGTAATGTCTTGTCAAGTGTAAGTTCAAGTGTCGATAGTTGGATGTAACAACCATAGAGTAGATGAAGAATCATGATGGTAGATGAACTGTCACAAAGGGGAATGTCAAGGGTCACCCCACCCTTTCTTATAAATATTCCCTCATAACTCATTGTATGGGATTTTGGTTAGCCAAGGTTTCGATAAGACTATCTTATAGAGAGCTTTGTCAGTATTGTAACGAGCCTTGGCTTCTCCACTGCGTAGATCTAGTACATCTCTTTGGAGGAGCAGGCAGTTGTGGCTATAACGTTTCGCTGTCGGAACTAGTGGCTGGACATGGATCTATTGTATGACTCAAACTTACACTTCTTAATATAACAAGAGCCAGCATATTTCATGCATATGCTGTATTGTATTTTATGCTATCTAGTTTACTCTAAATAATATATGTATGTGTTTGCTTACACATGCATGTATAGCTTTATGTGTATGTATGTATTAATCTTTTCTGAAATGTGTTGTGATTGGATTGGATTAACCATCACTTTAGATTGTTAGCTAACTTGCCTTCCATGTTGTGATGCATCTTTTTTTGTGTGTTCCCTTCTTAACTCCGTGCTATCACAGGTTTCCAAGGGACGCACTCATCTCAACCCTCGTGTGTTAGAACCTCTCATGCACCTTCCTTGGCTCACTGCATATGTCACACCCTTGCTACCAACATAGTTATCTTACTTGCTTTTGTGCAACATCGAGGTAAAGGCATTACCATACGACCCATTGCTGGGACTCCTACACCAAATGGTCTGAGGTCTAATTAGGACTTGTTATTGGGGAGATCACCTGACATGTTGGCGGGTCCAACACCGTAAACATTTATGGTGCTAGAAGGAGGGACAGATTTCCTCTAATACTTTAAAAACCGTTCAAAAACTCCCATAATCATCTCTAAAAATCATGATTCCACTTAAAAGTAACCCTCCCAGCAAAATTGTGACCTCCCTAAACAAGCTGTAGTGCTTTTTTTTTATACCGTAGATCCAGTATCGATGTGCCTGGCCATACACAATTATTTGAGCCTTCAAAACTATTAAATGGCATAGTGACTTTGAAAAGTATATATTTTCAATTAATAAATTAACATCAAAGATGTGGAAGACTAGACATGTTGGGTCCCTATAATGCTAGTGATTACCCCATTACTATTGTAGTTATACCCCTTATTTATATTGTTGTGCCCCTATTACCCCCAATTGTTATTTCTGTGCCCCATAGAATCCCTCTATTGTTATTTTTGCGGCTTTATATTATTATTGTTATGTCGGCTGGATTATATTGTGACTCCTTAGACTCCTATATATAGAAAGGAGGTTTTGTCATTTGTATCATCCAAGAATTGTTCATTTATGTAATGTAAAGGAGGTTTCCCCCTCGAAGAGGCTGAATTCTAAGGCGTTGATCTATCTTCTCTATCTTTTCTTGAGCTGGTTTCATAACATTTGGTATCAGAGCTTTGGATTCTAGGGTTTCGCTGCTCCAAACAGGTCATCGTGGCATTTTCGCTATAAAGTTTTTTCTGTGACGTTTCAGAAGTCGCAAAAAAAACCCATTTGAGAATACATTGCGCTGAACCTTGGGTCCGAATTTTAGAGCTTTTCACGTGATATTTGTGGAGATATGATCTGAGGAAGTTGGTCTTTTTGCAGACTCCTGAATTACATTCAAAACAGGTGACCTGAGGAAAATCGTCATAACTTTCTCTCTGGGGATTGGATTGAAATTTCGTAACAAGGTACAAAAATAGGACGGACTGTAGTTTCTTGTATGCATGTTTCAGATCCAATGGTTGAAATAGTGACTCGTGGCACATCGTACAAGTTCACTCTACTGAACTAGTTTAAAAGCAAGTCACTGTGGGAGATTTCACATAACTCTTCCTTGGAGAATCCAATTTGGGTCAGACTTGTGGCATTGAAAAGAGGACACAGAAGGCTACTACAAGTCGCAATTTCAGAATTGGATGATCCAAAATTATAGAGATACATCAGATTCAATATCAGGCTTCTATAAAGTTAAAAAAAGGTGTGTAGTTTTTTTTTAAATTTTTGTGTAAGCTTGGTTTAACAGAATTAAAAGGGCATAGTAAAGCATTATTATCGGTAACTGATGCCCCGAGGAAAGAAAATGCAAACACCTAGTAAGGAACCTGAAAGCTCTAGCATGACTCATGAAGAAGAGGAAGAAATGCTACATGATATATCAAAATTACAAGAACAAGTGCAACAAATGTCACGCTCACAAAAGCTAACAGAAGCTAAGATAAATGGCGTGGAATCTAAGATAAATGGCATGGAATCTAAGATGGACGATTTGAAGATAGATTTGAAGACAAATTTGAAGAGAGGCATGGTAAATTTGAAGACAGACATGGCAGATTTGAAGAAAGATTTGACAAATTTTCTACAAGAAATACTTACTAATGGTGAAAAGGTTGTAAAGGAAACTCATGATGTGAACAAAAGTAATGTTAATCATGATTCCATAGACTCTAATGTTGGATCAAAGACCCACCATATTCCAAAAATCGATATGAGGAAGTTTGATGGCAAGGATCCCGCCACATGGATATTACAGATGGAGCAGTTCTTCGATCTCAATAATGTGCAAAACACACAAAAGGTACGTATGGCAACTGCATATTTGAAACCAAATCAGTTTGTATGGTATCAATGGCTTTGCTCTCGTAAAATTTTTATCACTTGGGCAATTTTTACGGAAGAATTGATAGCACATTATGAAGATACAAAAAGCAACACTTTTTTTAGCCAATTGATAAGTCTCAAACAAAAGGGTTCAATAATGGAGCACATTGAGGAGTTCCAAAAATTGAACATAAGGGTAAAAGATATTCCAGAGGAGCATAGGATTGATGTGTTCATAGGGTCTTTAAAAGATAATATCCAACATGATGTTCGCCTTTGGGAACCTGATTCATTAGAGAAGGCATTCAGGTTAGCAAGAAAAATGGAAAGCAAAATTATGGCAACCAGGAAGCATACCACTCACAACTATAAAGACGGAAGTGTTGTTGCTCCTAGTCTTCCACAACCTATAAGGTTGACACCACAACAATTGGAAGAAAAAAGAGCAAAAGGCCTTTGTTACAGTTGTGATAGCAAATACACTAAAGGTCATAAGTGTGCTGAGAAGAAATTATTCTACATAGATTGTGAAGAGGAAGAAGAAAAGGAGCAAGAAAGGTCAAAAGAAGAAGATATACTCCAGGAACAAAGCCTAGATGAAGAACAAATAAATCCGACCATATCTTGTAATGCATTGGAGGGAATTACCACTCCTCAAACCATCAAGATAGAAGGACAAATCAAAAAGAAAAAGGTAATAGTGTTGATTGATTCAGGAAGCACCCACAATTTTATTCATTGTAGGGTAGCAAAAGAATTGAATTGCTTCCTATATCCAGCACCAGAGTGTCAAGTGATGATTGCAAATGGAGGAACAATAAATTGCTCTGGAAGGTGCCATAATATCAAGCTATCCATGGGAGAATATGTATTGACTAGCCCAATGCTTTCCATTCCAATGGGAGGTGCTGATGTTGTACTAGGAGTCCAATGGCTACAATCCTTGGGTACAATAGCTTTTAATTTTCAAGAACTTTTCATCAAATTTTCTACGGAAGGAAAGGAAGTTGAATTAAGGGGTATTGCAGGGAAACCGGGAAAGATAATCAGCTCTAATGGTATGACAAAGCTTCTAAAAAAGGAGCAAAGAGGTGTAATTGCACAATTATGTTCGCTAGATGTTTCCACATCGGAATCATCTATTTCTCCAGATCTCCAAAAAGTCCTGGACAATCATTCCAAGGTATTTGAGACTCCCAAAGGTCTCCCACCTATGCGTGATCATGATCATGCTATTCATCTGATTCCAGGAAGTGTTCCTCCAAACATCAGGCCGTACAGATATCCCTATGTCCAAAAAAGTGAAATTGAACGTATGGTTGCAGAAATGCTAGAGGCTGGTATAATTCAACCAAGTCAAAGTTCTTTCTCTGCTCCAGTAGTATTGGTGCACAAGAAGGATGGATCATGGCGCATGTGTCCGGATTATAGGGAGCTCAACAAGCTCACTATTAAAGATAAGTTCCCCATTCCTGTCATTGATGAATTACTGGATGAATTGCATGGATCAATTTACTTCACCAAGTTGGATCTTCGTTCGGGATATCATCAAATCAGAATGAAGATTGAAGACATTCCAAAACGGCATTTAGAACTCATGAGGGTCATTATGAATTTTTGGTCATGCCTTTTGGCCTTACCAATGCACCTTCAACATTTCAAGGTTTGATGAATTCAATTTTCAAACCATTCCTTAGAAAATTTGTGTTAGTATTTTTTGATGATATACTAATCTACAGCAAGTCTTGGAAGGATCATGTTGAACATGTTGACAAGGTGCTACAACTATTGGAGGAGAAACAATTATATGCAAAAAGATCCAAATGTTTCTTTGGAGTCCAGGAGGTGGAATATTTGGGTCATATTGTATCTCATGAAGGAGTTAAGGTAGACCCTAGCAAAATTAAAGCCATTAAGGAATGGAAAATCCCCACATCCATAAAGCATCTGCGAGGATTTCTTGGGTTGACAGGGTATTATCGCAAGTTTGTTAAGAATTATGGGAGAATAGCAGCACCTCTAACAACATTATTGAAGAAAGATGCATTTTCATGGACTCCGGAAGCAACAAAGGCCTTTGAACATCTTAAAGAGGCAATGTGCCAAGCACCAGTCTTAGCTACACCGGACTTCACAAAAACCTTTATTGTGGAATGTGATGCTTCAGGAAATGGAATTGGTGTTGTTCTAATGCAAGATGAAAGACCCATTGCTTTTGAAAGTCGTCCAATCAAGGGAAAGTTTTTAAGCAAAGCTATTTATGAGAAGGAAATGTTGGCAATACTCCATGCACTTAAGAAATGGCGACCCTACCTAATGGGAAGACACTTCAAGGTAAAAACGGATCATGATAGCCTTAAATACTTTTTAGAACAAAGATTATCCTCTGAAGAGCAACAAAAGTGGGTCACAAAGATGTTGGGTTATGACTTTGAAATCATCTACAAAAAAGGGAAGCAAAATGTGGTGGCAGATGCACTCTCAAGAAAGGATGAGGATGTGGAAGCATTGTTGTGCGCCATTTCTATTATCCAACCAGATTGGATAAACGAAGCAAGGGAGGAATGGAAGAATGATGAAGAAGTGTGGGCACTTATTCGAAAGCTACAACAAGATTCCAGTACGTCTGATACATTTAGCTGGCAAAATGATTCGTTATGGTACAAAGATCGCTTATACCTCTGTAAGAATTCCCAGCTAAAACAAAAGATTCTTATGGAATTGCACACTTCTCCCTTAGGAGGGCACTCAGGATTTTTAAAAACTTACCACAGGGTTAAGAAGGAATTTTTTTGGGATGGCCTTAAATCAGATATTCAAAAGTTTGTGGCGGAATGTTTGGTTTGCCAACAAAATAAAGTTGAAACAATTAAGACACCGGGTCTATTACAACCTTTATCCATTCCAAGCCAACGTTGGGAGGAGGTTTCAATGGATTTTATCACAGGTTTACCCAAGTCTGAGGGAAAGAGTGTCATCATGGTGGTAGTTGACAGACTTACCAAGTATGCACACTTTTGTGCATTATCACATCCATTTAAAGCCAGTACAGTTTCTACTGCATTTATGGAAACAATTCAAAAGCTACATGGAAACCCAAAGATTATTGTAAGTGACAGAGATCCCATTTTCACTGGAAATTTTTGGACAAAATTATTTTCTTGTCTTGGTACTCAGTTAGCTCATAGCTCATCTTATCATCCTCAATCTGATGGGAAAACTGAGATAGTAAACAAATGTTTGGAAGGATATCTTCGTTGCTTTGTATCTGATAAACAGACACAATGGGTCAAATGGTTGCCTCTGGCTGAATGGTGGTATAACACTTCCTTCCATACAGCAACAAAAATGACCCCATTTATGGCACTTTATGGGTATCAACCACCATCCATCACATCATATTTAAGAGAAAATTCTAAGGTTCAGGCAGTGGAACATCACATCGAACATCAACAACAAGTCCTCCAACTCTTAAAGGATAACCTCGTGTTGGCACAAAATAGAATGAAACAACAGGCAGATCAACATCGCAGTGAAAGAAGTTTTGATGTAGGTGATTGGGTATTCCTACGGCTACAACCATATAAGCAAATGTCCCTAAAGCAAGCTAAGAAGGATAATAAATTATCACCAAAGTATTATGGTCCGTACAAGGTGTTGCAAAAGATTGGTACTATGGCATACAAATTGGAGCTTCCTGCAGCTTCTCGATTGCACCCAGTTTTCCATGTTTCATGTTTAAAGAAGGTTATAGGCGACAAGCTCCCAGTTCAAACAATATTGCCAGAACTTGATGAGGAAGGAAAAATTATATTGGAACCGGAAGCAGTCACAGAAACAAGAACTCGACAGCTACGAAATCGATCAATTTCAGAGTATCTTATCAAGTGGAAGAACTTATCCGCTGAAGATTCCACATGGGAGGATGAGAATTTTATGCAGAAGTATCCAGAACTACTCAAGCGTTGAGGACAACACTTTTTTGAAGGAGAGGGCATGTTGGGTCCCTATAATACTAGTGATTACCCCATTACTATTGTAGTTATACCCCTTATTTATATTGTTGTGCCCCTATTACCCCCATGTTGTTATTTCTGTGCCCCATAGAATCCCTCTATTGTTATTTTTGTGGCTTTATATTATTATTGTTAGGTCGGCTGGATTATATTGTGACTCCTTAGACTCCTATATATAGAAAGGAGGTTTTGTCATTTGTATCATCCAAGAATTTTTCATTTATGTAATGTAAAGGAGGTTTCCCCCTCGAAGAGGCTGAATTCTAAGGCGTTGATCTATCTTTTCTATCTTTTCTTGAGCTAGTTTCATAACAGGACAATTCATGGTAAGCCTTCATTCCTACACAAATTCATCCACTATTTATCAAATGAAAGTTTAGATATGCCAATCAAATAACCTTTCACCAATGACTCGCAGAGGACAACGCTATTGGTATCACTCTATATGCCGACCACCGAAAATTTTTGCGAGTCAAGTCAGTTCGGTGATTCGGGTTTACTCTCTTACTGCCCTCTAGCTGTGAGGTGGAGAATGTTATTTTAAAGGTATTCTAGTACGGATATTAAAAGTTCGAGATGTTTGGTGGAAAATGGGCATCAGACAGGCTCATTTGCACTAATTGACTGCAAATTTGACATCCACGAATTAAGATACAGTGTCCGCAGTATTTAAATACGACATCCACAAATTAAGATACAGTTGCCACAATATATTAATATGAGGAGTAAACTTGGAATTTCAAATTCCTTTTGTCCATAAAATGAAAATTTGATGAAGTTTTTGCATTTTTCATGCCATTCATCTTAAGTTCTACATGAGTGTCAACTTTCTTTTATTTGGAACTTTCTTTCAACTACTTTTGCATCTGAACTTTCATTAATCTCCCTCTAAGAGTATTTTGTTTTTTCCTAAATTAACATATGTGTTTCATACTTTACTTTGGTCTAAATATAATAATCACAAAATTCTTCATTAATCTCCCTCTAAGAGTATTTTGTTTTTGCCAAAATTACCATGTGTGTTTCATACCTTACTCTGATCTAAATATAATAATCTCAAAATTCTTCAGGCTTGAAATACTATATTAAAATTGGTACAATACAATAAGTTTATATAGGATTTTTTGAATTGTTGTGAGATTCAAGTTATTCCAAACTTAAGATAAATTGAAAGAATATCTCAACTATCTCTAACAAACACAATCAAAATTTAATCCTCTAGTAATAACATTAATGTAAGTTAGAGTTCCCATCAATTATAGTTCCAAAAAGTTTTCATGACCTCGAAATAGGACCAAGAAAACTCTAATAATCAAAGTTCTTTTTCATTAAAGTTCATAGTCTCTTCATAGTTCCCTAATCAAAGTTCTTGTGGCCAAAAACTCTAACAAATATTTTTTGGTTAAAAATATAGATAAGTGTTCCTATTGGAAAAATACATTATGACAAAGAAGAACTTTGACTAAGCTTTTTTTAATTCTTGTCAATAAGAATCCATCCCAGTATTATTTAGAAATTGCATTCAAATCAAAATTGAAAGTAAGGTTCCCTTATAAAATTCATTTTTTAAACCCCACACACTTTTTAAAAAATTAAGATTTTAAACAGACAAATAAGATAAATAACAAAATAAAATATATGAATTTAGATAAAAATAATTTCAATTCGAATTTATATAAAAATAAGTTCAAATGATTAATTTGGGATATATGTCAAAATTTTCAAATAATATATTTTGGAATAAATATGTCAAAATTTTTGAATTATATGAAAATTTTTGAAAAAGGGAAAAAGTGCAGAATACCGTGTAACAGATGGGTCTGCAATGCCTCCAATCCACATGTTGATGTTCATGAGTATTCTCGCATAGTGTTGTCTATCATGCATGACCTTATCCTCCACGAGAATGTAATTCAATTTAACCATGTTTCCCAAATTGTGTTGGAAATTAAAAACACCCATGCTATACACTCCAATGAAGCTAGAAGTAAACATCAACAATGCCACTCTAATAGCCAATAATATAACTCTACAACCATTAAATCTTCGAGATCTCACCCCTCATGCCACATTGCTTCTCACGATGGTAACGAAACCCATCACGAAACTTACGAGGAAACTTTTAAAATGAGCTAAAAATTCTTGAAACTCGCATCTTAAAGGCGAAAAAATTTCTCTCATCACCTTTCCCCTACACCCTCTCCCCATATTTTAATAAACAATACTTCACATATCGACATAGCAGTAAAAACATGGCCTTAATACCAGAGATAAGAAACACCGTCACCATCGGGTATCGTCCCTTTTGTTGTTATTTCTGCTATCTTCTTCCTGAGAAGACAATGCAATAAAATCTAAAGGGTTGATGCTCCTTTAGTTCCATCGGGCTCCTAAGAATACATTGCCGTAAAATCAAAAGGGTTGCTTCTCCTCTTGTTCCATTGACCTAGAGTGGGTCATAGTAGTAGAAAAAGAAGCTTTCGTCGCCCATGGCCTCTCTTATTGCTTCTCTCACGGGTTAAATTTGATCACTGTATATCCTTATTTAGCTTTTCAACCCGTAAAATGCATTTTAATTTCAAATCTCCACATCATGTGTAACTTGCCATTAATTTTTAAAAACCTCAATATGACGAGCATGTTTAAAAATTAAAAGTTTTAATATATATATATATATATATATATATATATATATATATATATCGTATAATCCCTTGGCACCCGTAACTGTTAGAACTTAGAGTGATTGAATATGGACCAGTTCGAGTCCACATCTCCGGCAACTTGCAAGTTTAGCATTTAGGGACAAAGGATAGTGACCAGATAAATTTCGGATGGCTATCAGATCTGCGGATTTTTGCATTCAATTGCCTTGTTGTTCGCGAGACTTTTGCATTCAATTCGCATTCAATTGCCTTCAGGTTTAGTACTTGAGCATTTAGAGAGAAAGGACAGTTACCAGATAAATTTCTAATCACTATCTTTCTCGTTCAATTGCCTTGGTGTTCGCCAGACTTCCGCATTCAATTTCCTTTGTGTTTATTGAGCCCTCGTCCCTCGGGCCTCCACTACAATGATCCTTCATGTGTCTTGATTTCAGGCCATTTTTTGCAATTTTGTTTGTGTTGTGTTGTCGGCCAGGTTGAGTGTCTTGGGTTCGGCTTTCTGCATAGCAGTGACTTGGCGTTGGCTTTCTAGACAGGTAGCATCTTCTCACGCCAATTACAATGTTCGTGCGGTTCAACGCCTTCAGTTCGATTTTCTACGTAACAGTGGGGCGTCAGGTTTCTATTGGGTATGTGTTTAACCTGAGGTATACACAACCTTCGAACAGTAAAAAAAAATTATTGCAGTGTCTATGAAATTCATCAACAATTAGTTTCTAGTTTTCATGTGCTTTTAGTATATAAATTGTACATCTTTTGTTAATACAATAGGCAACTTAACTCCGGTGAGAGCCGTTGTATTCTAAATTCCACAATGAAGTGTTTGTCCTTGCACTACAGTCTAGTTCGTGAGGTTCACCTTCTTGGGTTCCGCTTTCTACATATTGGTGATTCCCAAACCATAATCAGCTATACGGCGAAGGAATGAATTTGTCCGCGTGAAGAGGGATTGATGAATCGGCTACACAATTTGCTGTGGGAGGGCTGAACTTCTTTCATTTCATGGATGTACAGACACCAAAGAGGAATCAAGAAATTATGCTTCGGGAACTTTCTACAGGTATGTCGTTTGCTTAATGGATGGTTTCTAGAGAGTTCTACTGTTGTCCATCCGGGCCTCGGCTATTCCTCCTCTGCTTGCTGAAATTATTATTTCAGTTATTTTTAGGAATTGAGCGGCATTAAACTCATTATGTGCATCGTCCAGATGGTGGTTTGTAAATCATATCTAAATATACTATGTTTTGTCAAATATAATATAGTTTGTTATGTTTATTTTTTAATTTCATTACATTCAAAAAATCTTTTATAGGAACACTGCTAACTAATTTATCGAACCGTAATAAACGATGGCAGGAATAGAAGAGAAAAACTAAGTTGATGACTATGGAAATAGGAGGGAAAAACTAAAATTGTTCTGTTTAAATTTTAAATTTGACAATTCTAAATAGGCTTTTATGGAACGCACGATTGTCTCTCTTTTAATTTTTGTTTTATCAAACATGACAACACATCAATCGTTCAATTTATTTTTTATTGTTTGTGTATGCTTGTTTGGTATGTATTTCTAATTACTGTATCTCATTAATGGTTCAATTTTATAGTTTATGTTTGCCTTTTAACATGCAAATGTTTGGAGATTTCCCAATTTGAAAAGAAACCGGCTTAATCGTAGGTCTTTTGTTCGAATCCCGTCTATGGTAAATTTTATTGTGTTTTTGAAACTTAGATACCGTGGGAGAAGCAATGTGTAGAAAGCGTGTGTGTGAAAGTAATTATGAATATATATTTTTTCACTTCATAATATTATTTTTTGTTGTTTCTATATATATTTCCCATCTATTTTATCACTATTTCCATTTTAAACAAAAAAAGCTCAGAAAATTTCAACAATTTGGAAAATTTGCAGAAAAATTTGATCAGCAAGTCTCAAAACAAAGTGTAGCAATGCGACTTGAGCCGATTGGTACAACAAAGAATGGAAAATTTGAACAATTATAAGTACAATTTGAAATTAGATGAAACTTGTACAAATAAATTTTAAAAGTCATCATGATAAGCAGTTTAAAAATAAAAACGTTATAAAAAAAAGTCACCTGTCATATTTAACCCAGGCTTCTCTGCGCTTTTCCATCTCGTTAACTTTATCCCATCAAGCAAATCAGCTACTCATAAATATCCCACAAAGGGACGCGCAATTTCCATTTAAGTCTAATGGTTTGCTGTTGGATTTAGAGACGTCTAATTACAATAATTGAGTTGGACATGCGTGCATTATGATTATGATGTCAAATACTGTCAGCAAGATTACATTTAGGTAGTGATTAAAATATGCCAAATAATGTGATTAATTAAGTCATGGCATTATACGTATTTAAATAAGGATTTGGATACAAATACATATAGAATAATGTTAATCAATTACAATTGTTAATGGACCGATTATAATTGATTAAAAATAATAGCAGTAATAAATTTGAGCTGAATAAGGAAATCAGAATCTATTCTGATTGATTGATTGATTGATTTCAATCAATCTGAAATTTCAGACAGACTTGTTTCAGCTAAATTTTAGGCTGCCCTAGGATTGGGGTTTTGCACTGTTATAAAAGGGCTGAGTCTCCAAGGCTTGCAATCACTCAGAAAAATTGTCTGCTCCATTGAGGACTAGGTACTCTGTCATTTAGGATAGCCAGAGAAAAGGATTGCAAGCTCTTGGAAGGATTCAAGAGCCAATAACTCAAGTCAAGACCAGGAGCCTTTGAGGATGGAAAGTAAGTTCCGCTGTGCATTAATTTCAATTTCTTACAAAGGAGTAGATCTTGGTTGGGGTTTAAGGTAATTAGGAAAACTCACAAATTAAATCTAACAATTGGTATCAGAGCTCCCTTATGTAAGAATCCGTGCTTGATTTTTGGAGATTAGCTGATTTTGTTTCGTATGTGAAGTTGTGAACTCTCATAACAATTTTAATCCAAATGCTCACGCAGAAGAGGATCGAATATGCAGACATATAACTGGAGAAATTAGATGGTTTATGTTTCAGCTCTTATTTCTCCTTTCAGTTATGGTTTTCTGTTATTCGTGTTAATTTTTTGGATCTGGGTTTCATTCTCTTTGTGCATTCCTGGGGTTTTTTGGATGGTTTTGGTGACTGAGAGATAAGAAGTTCCTGGGGTGATATCCTTACCCGGGCTTGGGTTCGCCTTCATGAATACTCCGGCAGCCGGGCTCATCCAGCAACAGTATCTCCGCTCTGTCAGTTCAGGCACATTGAGGGCAAGATGCCTGCGTTGGTCCTTCGCCTCATTTTGGTCTATTCATTTTTCCACATCAAGTTTGGAGTTTTTGAACACATTATATGTGGGATCATGTTGCTGGAAGTAACCTTTAATGTGATCCTCTGTTTGGTTTTAGGACTGTCCAGTTTGATTTTGAACGTTAGACTATATTGCAGGAAATCAAGTCATTCTCCCATGTATGTGCCTCTTTATTAGTAGTCTTTTGCTTTTTCATTCTCATAGTGTTCTAATTCGTTTTATCCCTAGTTATAGACTTCTGTCCACGGGCTCTAGTCTTGTTACTCGTATGATCTTACATATCTTATGCTTCTGTTAAATGAAAACTTGAGTTAAATGAAAACTTGAAAGCTTGAAGGGATAAGTTATGTCAGTGTATACTTAAATCTCACTCAATGTGATGTTTTGACCTTCTGCTTTTTTTTGGCTTATTTTTTAGTTAACAATAAAAACCCACCAGCGCCCTGTAAGGTTGGCTCTATCCATATGTGCATCAACTCTGGCCATTTTTTTATGTCTGAATTTTATTCAAATAGAATGTACATGTATATTTCTGTTTATTGGAATAAATTCTTATCATCGAGAAGAGTAATTGTAAGTAATTGTAAGTGATTGTAATTTAGGTTATAGTAATTATAATTACTATAATTACTATAATTACTACATGCTATATTTAGGCTAATTATTAGGATTTAGATATTATTTAAAATTGGTATTAACACCAATTAAAGGGTATAATACTGAATTCTAAATTGATCACAATAATGCTAATTATGGCACAAAAAAATTTGTATTAACGTTAATTACTGATATAATACCAAATTTGGATTTTATCACAATGATGCTAATTATGGCATAAAATTTGTATTAACGTTAATTATTGATATAATACTAAAATTCGGATTTGATCACAATGATGCTAATCATGGCAACCATAAAATTATTTAGTATTCTCTAAATAAATTATTGAAGCATTTCTAAAAGGTAATCATTGTAGAAACTGCTAAAGTTTTACTAAAATCTAATAATTATTTTGATGAATATAGTTGACATATTAAATTTAAAAGTGTCATAAGATACTGTATTCTATATAGGACGAGTAGATTCTATAGGTACGTCCTAGATTAGGTTTTAGAGATAATTTTGGAATCTAACTAAAGACGGTGTTTGGTATACATGTGTTGTTTTCGCATGAGTCAAGCATTGATGTTCGCAAACGAACCGCTCTCTGTAAGACAATTGCAAGGATGACTCATGACAAGTTGAAGTAACGTGCTGGCAATGGACGTGGGTGTTAGCTTTCCCAAAGGAGGGTTGGCGCCTGCTAAGTTGTTTGGTGCATAAGGGTTGCCTGAAGGTAATGATTGCACCCAAAGGTGTTTCATTACTGAATGGTGTTTTGGCTAAAGTTTTAATTGAGCAAATAGTTTTACACATGCCTTTAGATAGATTTTAGAATTATGATTAAATCGTGACGCATCGTATCTAAATTATTTCCTTGTTCTTGAATTTTTCAGATCCAAACATAATGTTAAGTCTAAGTCAGATTAAGCCCCTCATGGGGAACAATTTCAAACAGTGGGAGGAAAAGCTGAAATTAGTCTTAGGGATCATGCAATTGGACACAGCACTGAGATTTGATCGCCCCAAGCCTAATAAAGAGAGTGAGGTAACTCCTCAAGAGAAGGCTGATATTGCTAGATGGGAGCATTCAGATCGCATGTGCATAATGGTGATGAAGCAAACGATCCATGAGACTTTTCGAGGCATCATACCTGATACAGAGACAGGCGCTATTGAATACCTTAAGGCCCTTGAAGAAAAATTCACAAAGAGTAAAAAGACTGATGTGAGTACACTCTTTGTGAAGTTGGCAACAATAAAATACAAGGGAAAAGAAGGGGTTAGAGAGCATGTTATTGAGATGACAAGACTTCAACGTGCCTTGAAAGGGCATAATTATGACATCTCTGATGAGGTTCTCATTGAGTTCATTTTTCTGTCTCTCCCGTCTAACTTTAGTCAATTCAAGATGACTTATAATTGTCAAAAAGAGACGTGGACATTACCTGAGTTTGAGGCTCGGTTGGTGCAGGAGGAAGAGAGACAGAAAATGACTAAGGGAGAAAGTGCTCATGTAGTAACATCTAATCCTAAGGGTAAAGGCAAGAAGCGCAAGTTTACTGCCAAGGAAAAGGGACCTACCAAGGTAGCTGCAAACAATGTCGCGCAGAAAAGCAAGAAGGAAGATACTTCTGCGAAAGCAGGAGAAAGGAACTGTTTTTTCTGCAAAGCGCCAGGACATACAAAGAAATTCTGCACCAACTATCATGCATGGTTGGCAAAGAAAGGTATGTCTCTTGCTTTGGTTTGTTCTGAAGTTAATTTAAGTTCTGTATCTAGATATACTTGGTGGATAGATTCAGGTGCAACGACTAACATCAGTATGTCGATGCAGGGTTGCCTAAGCCATCGCAAGCCAAGTGAGGCAGAGCACTACGTTTACGTAGGAAATGGCAATAAAGTAGAAGTGGAAAGCATAGGAAAATTTAGATTATTATGTAAGACAAGATTTTATTTAAGTTTTGATGCTTTAGTGGTTCCATCTTTCAGAAGGAACCTAATTTCTATATCTTATTTGGACAAAAATGGTTATGTATGTTCATTTGGTAATGGAAATTTCAGTTTGTGTCAAGATTCTAAGCTTCTTGCTTCTGGTATCCTGTCTTCTTATGATAATCTTTATTTTCTAGATATAGACACTTCACATTCAGAGGCACTGCATATAGATAATAGAAAACGTAAATTAACTTGCGAGAAATCTGCAACATTATGGCACAAGCGATTAGGACATATCTCTATGAAAAGGATAGAACGTCTTGTGTCTAATGAAATTCTCCAACCTTTAGATTTTACAAACTTAAGTGATTGTGTAAATTGTATAAAGGGAAAACAAACTAATAAACGTAAGTATGATGCAAAAAGGTGTAATGATGTCTTAGAATTGATTCATACGGATATCTGTGGTCCTTTTCCAAAGGCTACAAGAAATGGTGACCGTTACTTTATCACATTCATAGATGATTATTCAAGATATGGTCATATTTACTAAATAAAAGAAAAGGCGGAAGCATTAGACGTGTTCATAAAGTTCAAAACGGAAGTTGAGTTACAACTTAACAAACGTATAAAGTCCATTCGTTCTGATCGTGGTGGTGAATACTACGGTCGTTATGATGGATCAGGAGAACAACGTCAAGGTCCCTTTGCAAAATACTTAGAGGAATGCGGAATTGTGCCTCAGTATACGTTGCCAGGTTCGCCTGCAATGAATGGTGTTGCTGAGCGACGAAATCGCACCCTTAAAGACATGGTGAGAAGTATGATTGCTCGTACAACTCTACCTGAGAATTTGTGGGGAGAAGCCTTAAAGACTGCAGCATACATACTTAATAGAGTGCCTACTAAAGCAGCTAACAAGACCCCTTACGAGTTATGGGTTGGGCGCAAGCCTAGCTTGAACCATTTGAGAGTTTGGGGATGTCCATGTGAAGCTAGGCCTTATAAGCCAAGCAAAAAGAAACTGGACGAAAGAACCGTTAGTTGTTACTTTATAGGCTATTCTGAACGATCTAGGGGGTTCAAATTCTATAATCCAACAGAACATACAGTTTTCGAGTCAGGAAGTCCAAAATTTTTTGAGGATAATGAGTTTGTGGGGGGAGATATGACAAAAGATAGTATTTTTGAAGAAGAAGAGACGAATGCGAATGAGACTATGGACCAAAGTCCTAGTTTTGTTCAAATTCCGATTGCGTTTAGAAATACATCTTTTGACAATGTGCAAACTTCATCATCCCAAACAACTCAGTTAGAAACTCAACATGGAATAGAGAACATAAATGGACCTAAACCCAACCCAAACCCTCACATTGACATGACAAATGTTGATGGCCTAGGGCCTGTGGGAGAGTCAGAAGTTGGTAATGATGTTCTTCCTCCTGTTGAAGATCAAGTTGTAAATGAACCTCAAGAAAATCTAGAGCCTGTGCCAATTAGGAGATCTACTAGAGAGAAAAGATCTACACAATCAAAGGATTATGCATATCTTCAAGAACATGAGTTTGACATTGGCATGTTTGAAAATGATCCTGTTAATATCAAACAAGCTGTGGAAAGCTCTAACTCTCAAATGTGGATTAATGCCATGAATGAAGAGATGAAATCTATGTATGACAATGACGTTTGGGATATCGTTCCGTTGCCTAAAGACAAGAAACCCGTTGGTTGCAAATGGATATTTAAGACTAAGCGGGATTCTAAAGGCAATGTTGAAAAATACAAGGCACGTCTTGTTGCGAAAGGTTTCACACAGAAAGAAGGCATTGATTATAAAGAGACTTTCTCTCCAGTTTCATCGAAAGACTCTTTAAGGATTATATTGGCGCTTGTAGCACATTATGATTTAGAACTTCATCAGATGGATGTAAAGACGGCGTTTCTCAATGGTGACATTGATGAAACGATCTATATGAAGCAGCCAGAAAACTTTGTATCAGGTGATGCAGGGTCTATGGTTTGCAGACTTAAGAAATCTATCTATGGGCTAAAACAAGCATCTCGACAATGGTATTATAAGTTTCACCAAGTTATTAGCTCATTTGGTTTTGAGTCTAACATAGTAGATGAATGTATATACCTTAAGTTCTGTGGGAGTAAATTTATTTTCTTGGTTTTATATGTAGATGACATATTGCTTGCCAGTAACGATAAGGACATGTTGCATCAAACTAAGAATTTTTTATTTAAGAACTTTGAAATGAAAGATCTTGGTGATGCATCATTTGTTCTAGGGATTGAAATACTTAGAGATAGATCTCAAGGTATTCTGAGGTTATCCCAGAGGAACTATATCGATAAGATTCTAACAAGATTTGGCATGCAAAACAGCAAACCAGGAGATACCCCTATATCAAAAGGAGATAAGTTTAGTCTGAAACAATGTCCCCAAACTAACTTAGATAAAAACCTCATGAAAGATATTCCCTATGCCTCAGCCGTGGGTAGCATCATGTATGCACAAGTATGCACGCGTCCGGATATTGCGTTCATTACCGGAATGCTAGGGAGATATTTGAGTAACCCAGGTATGGAACACTGGAAGGCAGCCAAGCGAGTGTTGAGATACCTAAAGAGGACAAGGGACTATATGCTCACGTATCGGAGATCGGAACAGCTCGAGGTCATTGGATACACTGATTCTGATTTTGGAGGATGTGTCGACAGCATGAAATCAACATCAGGATACATCTTCATGATGGCAGGTGGTGTTGTGTCATGGAAGAGCGTTAAACAGTCATTGGTAGCCTCCTCCACTATGGCAGCTAAATTTGTTGCATGTTTTGAAGCATCTAATCATGGCGTATGGCTGAAGAACTTCGTCACAAGTCTGAAAATTGTGGATTCTATTCAGAAACCACTCAAATTATTATGTGACAACAATTCAGCAGTGTTATACGCATCCAACAACCGAAGTTCGTCAAAGTCGAAGTACATTGACATTAAGCTTTTGGTTGTAAAAGAGCGAGTGCAGAATAATGAATTATGTATAAAACACACAGGTACAGACTCCATGATTGCGGATCCTCTTACTAAAGGATTACCACCCAAGAAGTTTCACCAACATGTTGCTTGTATGGGTGTAATATCTGTTTAGGATAATTAGAAAAATGTGGGAGTCTGAATATGTTTTAAGTTCTGTTTTTTGATGTTCTATGTAATGCAATTGTAAACAATTTTGATGATATATACAAGTTGCATTCAGTTTCAGTTTCATTATTTCTTTCTTTAAAGTTTAAGTTTTTGGCCTCATACAGTAAAGTAAAGGTGACTCAATTAGAAATAGGCACGTCTAATCACACTTGCGTGTAATTTCTAAACTATATGTCCAAATCAGATTCATGTCATTCAGTTATGTTGGCAGCGTGATTTATGTCAGTTTAGTTGCGAATAAATGTGACAAATGCCGCTTAAGTCCTTTGTTAGCATAATTGATGGACGAAATTGTTTAAGAAATACGATAAGTAAAGATAGAAAAGTTGCATGCAATAAAGTTAAGGATATATAATCAAAAGGTTGCACTTGTCCATGTGGGAGATTGTTGGATTTAGAGACGTCTAATTACAATAATTGAGTTGGACATGCGTGCATTATGATTATGATGTCAAATACTGTCAGCAAGATTACATTTATGTAGTGATTAAAATATGCCAAATAATGTGATTAATTAAGTCATGGCATTATACGTATTTAAATAAGGATTTGGATACAAATACATATAGAATGATGTTAATCAATTACAATTGTTAATGGACCGATTATAATTGATTAAAAATAATAGCAGTAATAAATTTTAGCTGAATAAGGAAATCAGAATCTATTCTGATTGATTGATTGATTTCAATCAATCTGAAATTTCAGACAGACTTGTTTCAGCTAAATTTTAGGCTGCCCTAGGATTGGGGTTTTGCACTGCTATAAAAGGGCTGAGTCTCCAAGGCTTGCAATCACTCAGAAAAATTGTCTGCTCCATTGAGGACTAGGTACTCTGTCATTTAGGATAGCCAGAGAAAAGGATTGCAAGCTCTTGGAAGGATTCAAGAGCCAATAACTCAAGTCAAGACCAGGAGCCTTTGAGGATGGAAAGTAAGTTCCGCTGTGCATTAATTTCAATTTCTTACAAAGGAGTAGATCTTGGTTGGGGTTTAAGGTAATTAGGAAAACTCACAAATTAAATCTAACAATTGCAACAAGCTACGAATTAGAGAAAACATGGTCTCCGTGAATAGAGCGAGAGGGGGAGTTAATTAAATTTGAAATTGCTATTGGAGAGATTGGCATTCCTCTTGCGAGAAAGCGTGGAGCATACGTTAAGTTGGTGTACGAGCATCGCAGCAATCCTCTGCATCTTACAGTTAATGTCATAGTCAGTCGATACCGCCAACGCTAATTCTTTTGTTGTAACTCCTTCCCTAAAACTGTAAGGAGATAGCTTGCCAATATTAGCCCTTTTTCAAAGAAAAAACACCTTCTGGGGTCTATATTACCAATTCGCTCGGAGGTAACCTTATTGTTTTCTATTTAGACTTCAATGGGTTAGTTTCCCTTTATCTCTATTTAAGATAGTATCATGTGACATTGTCAAGGTTAGTGTTGGTTGCTTTCAGCGGGTAATATTCAGATAAATTTCGTATTGTTCAATTTTCTATTTCACTAGGGTGGCTGTAAATCCAGGAGGAGCCAAACAGTAAAAAATTTATTGCAAACCTAATTTCGTATTGTTCAATTTTCTGTTTCATTCTGCCGGCTGTAAATCTAGGACGAGCCAAACACCCAAAAATTTATTGCAAAACTTGTAATGACTGTAGATTAACTGACGAAACTTATTGCAACGCCTGTAATGACTACAGGTGAACTGACAAACTCATTTATTGTTATATAGAATTTACAGAATTGTAGTTGGAAAGGATGTACCTTACTATCGATTTTTACGGCTTCTGGACGTCATTTTGACGGTTTGCTGGTCTATAAAACACGTCAAACCTGTCGTGGAAAAATTTACCACAGCCGTCAAATACGTTCTGAAATGCGCAATACGTCCTATAGGACGTCAAATTCCAGGCCTTACCGAGGAGTCATACCTGCTGTTAGCAAATATCCCCTTCCCATGTCACAACGTTCAGGTCTAATATGAAAGATATAATAATAAACTAGCTTGGTTGCTGGGTCTCTAATGATTTTTCAATCTAAATTAGTAACTCAAGTCAATGGCAACTCATTGGTTTGGGGATGATTGCCCTTACAAGTTATCTATGCTCATAGCCAAATTGTAATTCGTTGTTCAATCCTCGTTATTATATGCTATAATAGATGAACATTTGTTGACGTACATAGTAGTAAGAATAAAAGAAACAACCCAATGCCATATACATTGGTCAAAACACCATTCACAAAGTACACTGAGTTAAAGTCTTAGTCTAGAAAGGAAACCAAAATTATTGAGAGAAAAAGAAAATAAACTAAATTTTAATGGTTTCCAAATGAAGAGAACACTATGAAGATTTCAAGTAATTGCAAGAAAGGTGTGATTCCAAAGTCTTAAAGGATGTGCAAAGAAAACATTGTTAATTCATTAAACTATCCCATTAGTCATGAGCAAAATAACCCTCGCACAAATGCATATACCATCTTAATCAATAAGAAAAATGGTTGTGTGGCTTGTAGATGTTGAGTTATGGGTTTAAATAGCCCGGGGATGGTTTCCGTAGGTTTGTAACGTGCATATTGTCCCGTTTATAGGATAACCCCAACTAAATACAATAGATTTAGCAACTCCTTGCAACAAAATAATATAATAATGTTTATAGATCTCTAATTTCAAAATATATTATACGAGGGAAACTTCCAACATTATACTTGTAAATGAAATATAGCTTAGAGCTTAATAAGTAAACACAACAATCATTAAAAATTATGAAGTAGTTATTCAAAATAGAGAGAAACCATTTTAGTAAAAAATCTTAAGAAGAAAGCACACAACATGAGAGAGATTCGTGAAAGAAAAATCTTGGTAATTACCTTGGAAATCGAGATTTGAAACCAAAATTTAGGCAATGTGCAAGGAACAAGCTCTTTGGTTCATTTTCATGAAATCTAGGTAACGTTTTCTTCATTATCAGCCAAAGAATCCCTATTCCAAGGTAACATTTTTTTCATTATCAGACAAAGAACCCCTATTCCAAGGTAACATTTTCTTCATTATCGGCCAAAGAACCCCTATTCTTTTTTGGGGAATTCATGTATAGGAGGATGAATTAGTGCCTTATAGCTAGAAAGTCAAGTGCCCCTACCTTTTTGTTTTTTTAGGTTAGTTGTTCCTCTCTTGTCTTTTCTCTTATCATATTTAAGAAGAAATCTCATAATCATATATATAATTTCTTACAACTTTATATTTCATATATTAATGCAAATGTAAAAGATAAATGTCCATTATGATGGTTTAAAGCCCTTCACACTAATAATTCAATTTTCTTTCTTATCTACAATTTCAAACTTTAAGATATATATATATATATATAACTTTTATCATTTCATACTAATGAAAAAGAAGAAGAAAGATGTGAGTGCCCATTGAAATAGTTTAAAACCCTTCACACTAATAATTTAATCTTCTTTCTTATCCATAATCTCAAACTTTATCCTAAAACTTATACTAATAACTAATTATGTATATTTAAATTATTCTAAATCAACATATATACCTCTACACTTTATCCAACCAATATATAATAAGAAATCAATTATTATGAAATATTAGGGTCAATCTAAATTTTAAATAATGTTACAATATATTTATGTTTTCTTTTAAGCTGGTAATTTTTTAATGAAACGATAAGAAAAATAAAAATAAATAAATTTTTTAATGAAATAAGAAGAAAAATAAATATTTTTTCCTCTGAAAAAGTACTTTACAACCTCTCAAAAATTACTATTAAGATTATGGAAAGTGGGAGTTACAATGTCCATTAAAAAAATGTGAAACCTAGATGATTTTATAGTAAAATCACTGTTATATAAAATATCTTTAAAAAGTGCTTCGATAATATTATTTGTTACAATGAAATGAAAATGAATTAAATTATGAATTACATTTTTCAACATTGTAATACTGAAATATAAAAGAATCTCATAATGGAAGTTTCATATACCCAAAATTTAGGCAATGTGAAACCTAGATGATGTACACTAATATCACAGACTCATTGTTATATGAAATATTAAAACATTATCGGTCATAATGAAATGAAAATAAATTAAATTGTGAATTAATTTTTTCAATATTATCATAATAAAATGTAAAAATATTTAATATCAAAAACTTCATTACCCAAAAATACAAAATGCATAAAATCACATGATACCGAGAGTCAAAAAAAAAAAAATACAACAAAACATGAAATTCCATACTACCTGAAACATGAGAAATGCCTAAATCTCATACTACTTGCAAGATAAAAAATACCAAAAGAAATACAACATTTTCATGCTTTAAATAATGTATAAGATGAGAAATGATTCACCTAAAGTTAATATTTAGAATTGACCTCCCAGACCTTTCTAGTGTTTCACTCCCCAAATTGACTTTAAATGAAATTATTTAATATGCATGAAACAATATTTTGACATAAGATGGTTAGTCAAACTAAATCCATGGATAGGCATATCTATTTCAACCTCCGGATGTGGCTTTGCAAAATGTTTGAAAAAAATAAATGAACCGTTTGGATTTCATTGGGATAGAATAATCATAGTCATCTAACACCATAAACCACTGAGATTAATTTCTCTCTCTTCACCTCTTTTATCATTGCTTGAATAATGAATTCAAAATTCAAATTAAATTTCCAGTCATTTCAATTGCTTTACAAGTGGCATAGGGATGCCGTTTTTGTTTCCAGTCGTTTCAATTACTTTACAGGTGGCATTGTGATGCGCCCATTTGTTTCTGCCATTCAAAGAAAAGTGGCCATTTGTTTATGCCATGCAAGATTAATTCCAATTTGGTTGTGGCTGTCGCAAAGTTATGAACATGCAAAATGTTGCTGCGGCTTCCAAGAATACCAACGTATGCATAATTTTCGATGTTGAGGATATTTAGATACCCTCGCTCAATAGTTAAAGTCGTGGAGAGTCCCCAGGCTTACTGTCTTACTCTAACAAATTAAAACTCAATTAAAATAGTAAATTAAAACTGAATTTAATTAATAAATATTTTGATATAATTAAATATATATTTTGATTTAGTTAAATTTATTGAAAGCATGGGATACAACCATTAGATTGATATTCCATTCCACGTATTCAAGGCTTGGTTAAGACTGTTACAGGAAGTGTATACGAAGGTTCATCACGTCTTTAAAAGTGATACGTTATCGACTTGGAGCGAATATGCTTCTGTGTTGGGTTTGGAATATCTTAAATTGTTACTCCTTCCACAGTAAAATTCCCTTCGCTTAGAAGTTCTTGGTATATGTCATGATTTACTTGTTCAAAGGGAGATTGACACTGCAAATATGTCTGGAAGTTTAGCTGTGAAATAAAAGCAGTTCATGTAATTTTATCAACCTAGCTATTTACTTTTTAGAAAGAGTTAAATTGGGTCTTGGTATATGTCACGATTTACTTGTTCAAAGGGAGATTGACAGTGCAAATATGTCTTGTCCGGAAGTTTAGCTGTGAAATAAAAGCAGTTCATGCAATCTGATGTAATTTAATCAACCTTGCCATTTACTTTTTAAAAAGAGTTAAATTGTATAAATTTACCATGCTATGTTAAAGAGTTAAATTGTATAAATTTACCATGCTTATACTTATCGTGTAATCAAACTTACTTGTTAGGGTCACTGTATATTTTGGAATAAGAACTTGACAATTGAATTTAATTATGCTCACCCTGTATATTTTAAAATGGTAATTTAATTATTTAATTAAAATATTTTTTTTGAAATATTAATAAATAAATAAACTTTATTTAATTAATAAATATTAATAAAATCAATATAAAACATAGATATTTAATAAACTCAATTTAATTGATAAATATAAATATTTTGAAATGCTTTTGTATTATATAAAAATATTAATACTTTAAAAAATATTTAATTATATTTTAAAAAATTACAACTTACAACTTACAATTCTACATTATTTATGTCTATTTTAGAATAGAGTATTTGAAAATAAATAAACTCATTTTAATTAATAAATATTTTGAATTTTTTTTATTATATAAAAAATTAATATTTAAAAAAATATTTATATTTTTAATGTAACAACTTCTCATTCTATATTATCTATGTCTATTATTTAGATTTTTATCCTCAATTTAATATTTAATAAACTCAATTTAGTTAATAAATATTTTGAAGTGGTTTATAGTGAACAATAGCATAGCAGATGCCCATGGTTGACCATAGAGACTTATAATGAAAGATTATGGTTAAAAGTATTAATTCTGTGTTTTATAATATTAAATTGGGATTTAATATAATATTAATCTCTTTAGTTCATTAATCCTCTCATTTTATTACATTGGGTTTTAAAATGTCAAAGTTTTCTATTAGTGTTTAATATTGTGACATTGGAATGGTATAAAAATCTATGCAACATTGCATTGCGACAAACGTTATCTCAATGTGATAATCAATTTGAGAATCATTGTCACAATGTTACATTAGATTGCAATTTATTCAACATCCCGTTGCGACATTACTAAATTGGGGTTTAATGATAGGTTTTATAATATTAATCTTGGGGTTTATTATATTGAGTTTTATAAAGTTAGGGTTTTATATTAGTATTTAATATTATAACATTGGAATGGTACAAAAATCTATCAAGCGCCACATGAGACAAACATTGTCTCAATATGACAACCAATCTCACAATCATTGTCACAATGTTACATTACATTGCAATTTTCTAACATCACGTTGTTATATTAGGAAACTAGGGTTTAATATTAGGTTATATTATGGATTTTTAATATTGGGTTTACAATATTAATCATAGAGTTTATAATATTGACCCTAAGTTTTATAATCCCTTGGGTTTAATATATCGGGTTTTATAATGATAGTGTTTTGTGTTAGGTTTTAATATTGCGAAATCATAATGGTACAAAAATCTATCCAATGTCACATTAAGACAAATATTGTCTCAATGCGACAATCAATTTCATAATTAGTGTCGCAATGTTACATTACATTGCAATTTATTCAACGTCACATTGCAATATTGTAAAATTGGGGTTTAATATTAGGGTTTATAATATTCGAGTTTTTAATATTGGGTTTATAATTTATAATAGTGAGATTTAATATTAGGGTTTATGATATTAATCTTGGGGTTTATTATATTGGGTTTTATATTAGGATTTAATACTGTGACATTGGAATGGTACAAAAATCTATCGAATGTCACATTGTGACAAATATTATCTCAATATGACAATCAATTTGAAATTAATTTTTGTAATGTTAAATTACGTTGTAATTTATTCAACGTCACATTGTTACATTAGAAAATTGAGGTTTAATATTATGTTTATAATATTAGAGCCTTTTAATATCGGGTTTATAATATTAAGGTTTAATATTACGTTTATAATTTATAGTATTAGGGTTTCATATTATGATTTATAGTATTAGCAATCCCTTGGATTTATTAATTGCTTGAGTTTATAATATTAATTCGAAGTGTTTATAATATTAATCCCTTGGGTTTATGAATCCTTTGGGTTTATAATATTTCTCATCAGGGTTCATCATATTAATCCATTGAGTTTATAGTATTAATAATCCCTTTGGTTTATTAATCCCTTGCGTTTATCATATTTGTCCCTCAGGCTTACATAAATCTATCCTATATCACATTATGACTACATTGTCTCAATAAGACAATCAATCTCACAATCATTGTGAAAATGTTACATTACACTGCAACTTATTCAACGTCACATTGTTACATTACAAAATTGAAGTTTAATATTAGGTTTATAATATTAGGGATTTTTAATACTGGGTTTGTAATTTATAATATTAGGGTTTCTAATATTATCCTATGATTTATAATATTAATTCATTGGGTTTATAATATTAATAATACCTTGGGTTCCCTCGAGATTATAATATTAATCACTTGGGTTTATAATATTAATAATCCCTTGGGTATACTAATCCCTTGCATTTATAATATTAATCCCTTAGGTTTACAAAAAGATATCCAACGTCGCATTGTGACCAACATTGTCTTAATATGACAAACAATCTCATAATCAGTATTGCAATGTTACATTACATTGCAATTTATTCAGCGTTAGATTATTACATTATGAACCCAGGGTTTACTATTATTAGGGTTTTTTAATATTTTTTTATAAAATAAATTTTTAATATTGAGTTTATAATTTATAATATTAGGGTTTATGATTTTAATCTCAGGGTTCATAATATT